>OX453263.1:1442212-2884425 GCA_949709985.1 Luffia ferchaultella
GCGAAAGAGTCACACCAACCATGGCCAGATCATGATCAGTCAAGTCAGTTCTGCAAACACAACCCACCGAGTTTAAAGAATTAATGAATATGTGGTCAAGGCAAGCACTACCTCTAGTATGAGCTGTAACCGCGGGTAGTAACCCTAATTCGGCAGTAGCACATAGATAGTCAGCAGCATCATTGAGCGATCCAGAAGCAATGTCAATATTTATATCTCCTGCCAACATTTTAGTTTTGCTATGAATATTCTTTATAATGTCAGATAAAGAGTTTACGAAACCCTGAACATTCCTGAAGGAGGGAGATCTGTAGATGCCTAGGACTGAAGCACAATTTGGTATATTTATTAACAAACAATTCGCCTCAATATCAATTGGTTCCTGAACCGTAGCGCTCCACGTGTTTTTTACATAAGCAACTATTCCACCAGCTTGGTTAATGTTACGCATTGTTCGATGAGAGACGTAGCCGTCTATTTGTCCAACTATAGTAGAATCGTTCAACCAGCATTCTGTCAAAATAATGATATCGAAATCCAAATTTATTCTAGCCAAAATCACCAAAAAATTAGCAAAATTTCGCTGTATACTACGAATATTAAACGTAAGAACTCTAAAATTATGTTCCTGCTTTACTATGCCAAAACATTGTTCCGGCGTACCCACTGTGTGGCATTTTATCTCTATCGCATCATCTATGTCACATGTAACGTTATCAGTAATCATTATCAATACTATAATATAAAAAAAGAAATTTAAAACGTTTTATCTTCCCAGTAAAAAAGAGGTTATATACGACAAAGATACGAGAGACGAAATGCAACGACAACCAAGACAGACCCAAACGCAGTTTCTTCCAGGAGTAAACACTTATAAAATGAAAACATAGCATCCTATCAATATCACCAAAATAAAGATCCAGATCCAACCAATAATTGCAAATGCATAACAAAAAACACGCCAACTCAAATAGCTGACATATTATACAGTAATAAGAAAGTATAATAACAAAAACATGCAAATTAAAAAATGAGCAGTAAAAAGTAGAATTAAAGTATTTAGCAAAATCCACATTATATACCGCTAAAACGGGTGACTTATATCCACGCCTATACAGTATCTTGCAGTACATGCTGTCCTGAGGTCCCTGGTGTGTCCACAGTTGGAGCAGTTGCACAGCCAAAGAGATTGTCGAGATCGCCACAGCTGCGAATAGGTATTGCCGCACTGCCCTCGCGTTTTCGAACGTGGATGAGTCCTTGATTGATCCAGACGTAGGCGAAACCATTGTTTTTGGCCCGTTGTCTAGCGTCTCGAAATAACCACCGGTTTTCTCTCGTTAGTCGTTCGTTGAAGAAAATTCTTTGTGATGGACCACCCACTTCGATATCCGCAGTGGTCAGATTACGTCGAGACTTAGCAACGCGTAGGAATTCTTCTCTCTTCCCTCTTCGTATGAGTCGCACTACAATAGGGCGTGGTCGTCTCGCTTCCCCGTCAGTGCTCTTAGTGGCCGCCGAACGACGCGGTCCCACGCGGCGCAACCAGTCAACATCCTGTTCGCAGAGGCTAACGCCTATCTTGTTGGCAGCCACATGCAGAATATGCTGAATATTTTCGTTAGCTAACTCGGTCACTCCTACGATCTCAATTTCATTTTTCAGCATCTCTTGAGCTTGGACATTTAGCCGGTCTTGTAACATCGTAATAGATTCCTTTAAAGCCGCAACTTCGACCTCTCGTTCTTCCACGGCTCTGAGTCGCAATTCAGAGTTTCTCATGCGGTCATTTAGATCATCTAAACGCTCGGAACATTTTGCCAGCGAAGTCGTAGTACCGGCTAGTTGATTTTTTAAATTCAGTAGCTCGTCCCTGAGTAGTCGCATTTCAGCTGTATACGTCGCAACGCATCTGAGAACTTCCGACTCGTTGGCTGCTTGCTTCTGTTTAGTAGATTCGGGGCCTCTCTTAATCGCACCCTTAGCGCCATCACGACGTCCTTTAACAGGCATATCACTTTTATTTTATTTATTTTCGACCACTGAAGTAGAAGGTGGGGCCGTCGGTGTTGGCTCGGCATCAGAGCGGACGGGTGTTGATGTATTATCTCTTCCTTTTTTCAATTTGCACCGGCAAGAAGGGCACAGCCAGCTCGACTTAGAGTGAAAATCCTTAGACCCAGCCCCGAGACATTGCTCATGAAAAACTTTCTGACATTCAGGTGCTGTGCAACCGATGAATCTCTCATCTTCGATCCAGTTCAGACAGCCGCTACATTTAATGCTAGATATGCCATCCTTCAACATTTTGTCTGATTGAGAAAGTTATTGTAGATTTATTAAAATTATTATTATGTTTTTGTAGAAATATTTTTCCGAATGTGGCCACACTGACACATTCAGTGACAATGGTTGATAGTAATAATATGGTTGATGTTCGAATTTTAAAAATTTATTTTTTTGAGGGTATTTTAATGTTATTTATCATAGAGTGAAACTTTCAGGTAAAATTTTATTTTGAATTTTCTCCTCTCTTCTGCAAAATTATGATTATACTATTAGTGACCAATGAAATTCGGTACTTGCAGTCTTTGCAGTGATTACTCTCGCCAATGTCGTGCACTTTTTTCAACTTTTACATAAAAATATGCGGGACACAAATGACAACAGTGTTCACAGTTCAATGTTCAATCAATCTCATATGATAATTTTTTTGATGTACCTACCAAATGTACCTACCAATCGGTAATAGATACCGAAAAAAAAAGTTATGGGCTTCTACTCGTAATACACTTCGTCTGAACATTAAGCACTTTTCCGGGAAGGAAATAGAAATAAATTATTTAATTATTTAATATATTTGTCGTTTGTACCCAAGGTTGTGTTTGAGTGTATATCTGTTACCATTTTCCTTACAAACTGTTGGATGGATTTCGATGCCGCTTTTTGTATCATATAGGTTTTACTTACATAGGTTTCACGGTTATATAGGCCACCAGGGGTCGCCGCAGTCAATATATATTAATAAAATGGCTGACCTGATTTTAATGTGGCGTTTATAATTACATAGGCATCACCTGTGAGCAGGACAATGAGTCGCCATTTTAATTTTATTGTTATAAATTGATTAATACCTAGTCTTGCCATAAATATTCGTACAAAAAAAAATTTTTATTGCAAATAACATTTATTAATTTTACAGTGTTTTAGTTTAATACATAAATAAAAAACAATTTAAAATATAAAAAGCTTATTCGAAGTGGCCTCCATTGACTCCAAATTATCATGGCGTTTAGAGTAAGCCGTAGTCTCTAAAACTGACCATAAATCATAATCCAGAGGATTAAGATCGGGACTAGGCGACGGCCAGTCTTTAGCTCTGATGAAGTCAGGAACGTTCGTTTCCAACCAAGACTGCGTGGACCGAGCTTTATGGCCCGGCGCCGAGTCTTGCTAGAAGGACCATACTTGGTTATTGAACATGGTGTTGTTAAGGGCCTTAACTACCTTCTCAAGAATGGTATCTTGATACACTTGTGCCGATGTTTTGATACATTTTTTACAAAAATATGGCTCAGTCACTCCTTCATAGCTAACACCCCACCAAACCATCACTGATGTCGGATAATGCCCACGTTGCACTTGGTCGACTAATTGGGAAACTTACTTAGAGCTTTGAGCATAAACACGGTCATTTTGTTTGTTAAAAAGTTGTTCAAATGCAAAAATTTTCTCATCCGTAAACAAAATTTTTCTGTAACCTTCCTTTGCGTACCGTTTCAGTAGTCGTTTCGATTTTACCTCCCTATTCTTTTTTAAATTATCAGTTAAAAAATGACCAGTGCGCTCTTATAGGCTGCCAGTCCTAAGTCATCTTTTAAAATACGCGACATAGTTCTAGGTGCTATCTTCATCTCTCGAGATAGAAAGCTTTTGCTTTCGGACAGGATTTTTTCGAATTCTTTCCCTTACTGCTTTGACCACCTTTTTCGTACGAACACTACGTGGACGGTCAGATCTTTTTCTGTCACAAACAGAGGAGGTCTCATTGTACCTATTAATAGCCCGGTACACAAACATTCGACTAATACCAAGCGTATGGAGAGTTTCAAAAATGGTATTTGGCTCCATACCTACTTTGTATAATGCAATCACAGCGATTCGATTCTCTTTATCACCCCTCTCCATTTTAATATCACAATGTATTGTACAATGTAATGGCGCCAAAATGAGAAAACACAATGAACAATCGTACAAAAATGACAGCTTCCAAATTCAAATGTAATATTTTTTTTTTATTTTTAATTGTAACAGTATTCATGGGCAGACTAGGTATAGTTAAGTAATTATTAGGTCGGGGAAAAAGTCTTTTTGCATATAGTTTGTGTATACTTTCTTTGAAAATCTCTTTGACTTTACTAGTTGTATCTCAACTAAGCAATGACATTTGTAATGACTAGTTCATGGCAAAGTTCTGTGTGAAATCATATTCAATAGTTGGTATGACTGTTTGAACAAATTTTAGAAATACAATGAGATATGAATGTACACCCATTTCACCGCCACTCTCCGTCACTGTTTCAGGCTGGTTTTGATACCATTAAAAAGTCTACATTTCAAAAAAAGAAACAATTTAGTAAATTAATGTTTACCGCCGGTTTTCATTTATTTTTCTTTTTGTCAACATGAGTGAATCTAATGAAGAAATTCTATACATTTTAAAATTTTATTATAAAAAAGAAAAAAATGCAACGAAAGCTGCTTAATTTTTTTGTAATGTTTATAGCCCTAATGCGGTGTCAGTAAGAGTAACACAAGGTTGGTTTAAACGTTTTCAATCCAGAAATTTTGATGTCAAAAATGCACCTCGCTGTGGTCGCCCTGTCACGGCTAAAATGAACGCCATTTTTTAAAACGTTGAGCAAGATTGGCATATCAGTAGTTACGACATAGCTGAAGAACTGGAAATTGACCACAAAACAGTTTTGATCCATTTGAAAAAAGCTAGATATTTGGGTGCCACATGTGCTCACTGAAAGAAACCGAATGAACCGTGTACTTATTTGCGATTCTTTATTAAGACGTAATGAAACCGAAGCATTTTTTGAAAAATGGAAAAATGAAAAATGGATCAATTATGATAAGAACGTGCGAAAAAAGTCGTAGTCAAAGGTCGATCAGGCTTAACAGACTGTGGAAAAACCCGGGCTAATTCGCAATAAGGTGATGCTGTGTGTATGGTGGGATCGGAAGGGTATTGTTTATTATGAGCTTGTACCGCCGGGCAGAACCATCGATTCGAATCTCTACTGCGAACAACTGATGAGATGAAATCAAGAAATTGAGAGAAAGCGGCCGGAATTAATCAATAGAAAGGGTGTGGTCTTTCATTACGATAACGCTAAACCTCACACATCTTTAGTCACTCACAAAACATTGAGAGAGTTTGGCTGGGAGGTGTTAGTGCATCCGCCATATACCCCTGACCTTGCACCTTCTGATTTTCATCTGTTTCGGTCTCTTCAGAATTCTTTAGACAGTATCGGGTTAACACCAAGAGAGGACTGCCAAAACTACTTGTCGCGTTTTTTTTTATCAGAAGCCCCGAAATTTCTACAGCAACGGGATCATATCACTACCTACAAAATGGCAGATAGTCATCGAACAAAATGGCGTATATATGTTGTAATTAAATCTAAATGAACTTTGAAAAAAAATGTCTTCAGTTTTCATATAAAATGCGAAGAAACTTTTCCCCTGACCCATATTTAACTTTTTTCAGAGGAATGCCTTTTTAATACTTTTGTACTTATGGCCTTTCCTTCGTGAATATTTAAAATTATTTCATATTTATTATTTCATCATGATTTTCATATTTAATATGTATATATAGCGGGAAGCTCTGTACTCCTGTTTCAACCTGTCAATTATGTGCACACACACGCAAGCGAAGTCACGAGCAAAAACTAGTTTCGTATTAAAATCTGTACTAAATGAATAATGAGAGAACAACTCGTCACACCGATGGCAAGTGACGACGCGATAAAGCCAGTCGTCCCTGGACTTCGCCCAGTCTGGGTTAAGGTGTACGTTTTCCGGCAGGTTCAACTTGTAACAGTCGTAGCTTGTTAATACAGAAAAAAAACTATGACAATAATGAATAATTTTAATAAATGTTTTAAAAGAGGTACCTAGGTGGCGTGGCAGTTATTTTGTATCCAAATCCAATAAACTGATTGGTACCTTAAATACCAAAAATAAAAAATTAGAACAGCAATAACTTGGAATTTCCATTTAATCGTAGATGGAATTTCATTTGAAATTTGGCTGAACCCATGAACCGCTTTAATTGTTAGCTCGTGTAAGATTGGATACGATACATACAGAGAAATCGTTTTTAATCCTACAAGATCTTTTTTCACGATACAGACACTCCGTGAAACTTTTTTTGAAATTCAGAATAACAAAATCGTCGAAGTCAATAAAACCGGTTCTTTCACGGTCCAGGCACTGGTCTGTATATTCTGACAATTTTTGAAAATCAAAATAATAAAACCCTCGGAGTTAATAAAACCTAAAACCGGTCAAGTTCGTGTCGGATTGCGGAACCGAATCCATAAACGCGGTCTATCTTTAGTCCGCTTACATTTAATAGTGCTATCTATTTCTTTGTTCTTGTTTAAAGGAAAAGCCCATACCTATAGTAAGATAAAATTTTGTGAGAAATGTATAGATTGGTTAATATTTCCGGAAAAAAATATAAAAACGGTAGGTATGTTAAAAATATTGGTCCAAGTCTCAGTATTTTCGATCTATACAGAGTTATGTATACCTGTGAGCTGAAAAGACAACAAAGAGAAAGAAGATCTTCAAGACATCATATTTAAAATTAATATAGGTAATCACTTTAGTTTCCTTATGTGTTATAATATATGAACATAATGAAAGTAGATTTAAACCCATCGTTAAACCGCAGTGTATCTATAACGAAGGTTATAAATAACTTTCGGTTGAGGTTGCCGTCGTCTATTTTTCTTATCTTCAAGGATCATAGAGAAGAGGTCGATAAGCCGCGTAGAGCAGGCAGAGAACAGCCAGATCAAGCGAGATTAGGCACGGCTGTATCGCATATTGCATGAGCGATATCGCGTAATCATCTGTTGCTTCTCCTAAACTTTCTTTCCTATTCCTAATAAATAATACGAATTAAGGCGGAGCGCCCCTGCGCCTGCGTAACCATCCATGGTTGAATTTGTCTATTATGTTTTGCAGCCCCACGGATGTTTTATAAGAATATATGAGATCGATGCATGGGTGCAATGTTGCAAAATGGGTGCAAAGAAGTGGTTGGTTGTCTGTGTTTAAGCGTATGAGAATTTCGTCGAATGTCGAAAGTTATTGTCAATGTAAGCGTTTAAAAAGGGGTCTAAGATACCTAAAGTTCTACGAAGTTCAACTCAAGAAATAATTTTATTCTCGAGTTGAAAGAGTTTATGCAATGCACAGACAGCAGCGCCGCGTCTATGGGACTACTTTGCGCTTTGATGGCGCGGCGGGCTCTATTTGTAAATAAGTAAATATGTATGGTATATATTATGGCACTTGTTTAAGTGGTTTACAGTTCAATACGTTTATATAGGTACTAGTTTCCTGTCAATAGTTATTGTGGAAATATTAACATTCCGCAACAGTTACTTAATTGAGCATTTAACGTTACAAGCTGAGTTATTACAATCCTAATAATTCAACTAAATTATTGTCGTAATAATTATCTTAAATTATTTTTATAAAAAATAATGAAGTTAAGTTTATTCTTCCAAATAGGGATAGAACGAACGATTTTGCAAATTATGTAATTTCATGTCTGTGAAATCAAGGAAAAAAGTATTACGTGCTACGGTGCAACTCTAAGGTGCACTACTAGCGCCATCTGTGTTGATATTGAAAATAACTCAAGGTTTGATTGCCGACGTAACATAATAGTTCTTAACATGAATAACAGATGGCTCTATTCTCAATAATTAATAATCTAATTATTTTTTTAAATCATTTCACAAAGAAATCTATCATGTATGTTTATACATGTAATGTTTGATAATGTAATATCTATGTGCCTAATTATATAGTCTCTAATTTTTCATTATATCGCCATCTAAACATAAAAATTTTAGATTATTATAAAAAAATACTTAAAATAAACACAACATAACCTACAGTTTCGTTTTCAAATTGATCAACTATCATTTAAATGTTACAGACATTAAAACCTACATGTCGTTGGAGTGAAAGCTTAAAACTGCATGTATTATACCCGTTTTGGTCAATTTTCTGATGTCAATAAGGTTTAAACTCGGATGCGCGTATTGACGCATGTAGGTTATCGGAACTTTGTCGGACCGTTTCTGGCGCGGGCGAAAGTAGCTCTTGCGTCATTGGCCTCTCGTAAGATGTTCTTGCATCACCGAGGAAGTTATGTGGCTTGAAATACCCCGGCCTGTCGATTTTGTCATAATGCGTGTGTCCGTTTAAAACTAATAAACCTGACATATTATAAACAAAGCATATTTTAACTACATAAGCAGGTAGGTATTCGAGCTTTAACTTTTTTTAATGTATTTACCTAACTATATGACACATATTTTACGGTTAAAGTCAATTTATGTGATATATAAATATATAAAATACAATAGGTAGGTATCTATTTCACTGTCAATGTGTATTGTTATCAGTGATATTTTACAGTCAAATCTTACTGTTTTATTCTCACATTTCCTATATTTACGCATACCTATTTAATTATATGAAACTGACACTAACTATAAACTAATGATTCAGTAAATTAGAAATTCAGTAATTAAATATAATTTCGTAATGTGATTACAAAAATAGTTATTATTTTGCTATTTTACCGATAGATGGCGCAATGTAATGAAAATAAGGATTATAATTTTTACTCTACCTATCTACGTGAAATTATCAAAAATTTCATTAGGTATGAGAAATCCACGTTTTCTGGATGCGTGGTGCAGTCTATTATTTTGACTCTAGCCATACTAGTTTCAAAATAGGAAGAGAAATTTTAAACTCTGTTTATGTAGATATTTTAGGTACTTTTGTATATATTATTTTGAAATAACCGTAATCTTCGCGTTCCGCTGACGACCAGTTTCAGTGAGGATATAATTCCTATTCTGTAAATATCCTGAATAAAAAATGCGCGGAGCTTTGTATTCATATCTATAAGTAGACTTTTTCATTTCTATTAAATACATTAATTTTTTAATTTAATAACTAAACATGTTACAAAGTGAATAAAAACAAAAACTCTAATACAAAATTATAAACACCTCCAAATATAAAATTTATTGCTATGCGGCAGACCGTATGGCATGGCAATGCTTGACTATACTTGGCAATACTTGATTATTTTGGAACTTGATGGTGCTGTGTGAGATGTCCCAGGTATTATGATAATTACCTAATTGTGTCCTTGACAATCAAAGATTTTTGTGCAAAACTAAAAAGATTGTTTTGAAAATGCCGTTTTTTCCTACGACTTGCATCGGTTTCATGATTTGTATGACTTTTTTTAAATCTATTACAACAGCATTATTAAAACATGCGTCTTACGTCTTCAGTTAAATTGCTTTTTACATATCTATAACCCCATCCTTCGACACTTTTACTTGTTTGTTTTATTACCTATTGACAGATATATTTTACGTTAATAATTAGAAATATTATTAATTAATTATACCACTCTTCGTTTATTACTTCTTACCGCTTTGCTACATCAGCTTGATGATATATTAATTAATCCCATAAAAAAATTATTTATTCTGAACAGTGATAATACTTATTTATTTAAAAGCAAGTATTTCATCAAATTAGTAAAGAGGTTTTTCAGTTATACACGTACACGAACAACAAATGAACAGACAAATAAATATAAAATGTGATAATTTTTTTAGTAAGAAGCCTTATTTATCCGACCGCATTAAACCCAATGTTATCTTTCATTACATCACTACAATACAATATCATAGGTGACAACCAAGATACCAAGACCAAAAAAAATTGAGAACAAAAAGTATGCGGAGTACGCCACTTGATGTATGTACGTAAAAATCGCACTGAAAGAACCAATAAACATTATGGAATCATGTTTTATACGTAATTTAATTAATAATTTAACTAAATATTTAAATAAAAACAATAATAATGACGTTTATGGTATGTTTAATATAAGATACTATCAATTTAGCCCGGTTTCTCGATCGTTGATTAACATATTTTAAGTCACCAAGTAATATAATCTCTGACGTACTAATTCACTACATATAAAATAAAGTCCCTCGCCGCGTCTGTCTGTCTGTCTATCTGAACGCGATAAACTCAAAATATACCGAACAGATTGGCATATAGTTGACACCAATGGATAGAGTGATTTAAGAGGAAGGTTTATGTACATAATTTGTTAATGTTTTGTGCAAATTAGTTGAAATATGACAATTATTGTTGAAGATGTCGGAAAAAATCTAGCCGACTGGGAGCTTTCATCGAAAATGCTGCCTAATCCTTTTTAGATATAACAAAATAATGAATGGAGGAATTGTGTCTCTTTTATAGGATTACAGAAAAGTCCGCGATGGCATATGTCTATCTTTTATGAATTGCTTACTATACCTATTTAGGCAGAATTAAAATTAGACAGAAGTTATCAATATGGTAAACAAAGAAATATTGTAGTTTCTTTTTATGTATTTATTCTTTACTATTTCAAATATTTACAGTATTGTAAATACGATACATTAAACATACTCCAAGTAGGATGAACTTACGTTACATTTAAATCTAATTAAATCTAATCGACAGTTCGACGCAACAAGCTGATATGACACTACAACAGAAAAAAAATTACGGCTTAAATGCTCTGCTTACCCGTGCGAAGCCGGGGCGGGTCGTTAGTTGTCTCTATATGGGACAGTGTTTCGTGGTACAGCCGCAGGAATATGAATGAGGTACAGCCGTTCTAGATTAGAGGCAGAAAGCATTTCTGTCCCCTATTTATTTATATTTCTGTGGTTCAAAAGGAATTTTTTTAAGCTAAGCGACAAACATTTGCGTACCGTATATAGTCACTACGACGGCGTGTAAACGTCTTGTATTTTTTAATCTGACGTTTAGTATGAAGTTGACCTTCTACTTGTTTTATTTATATTGTCATTTTAATCGTAAAGAGGCAACAGTTTTACGGCGTACATTATGTTTCAAACAACAATAACTTTAAATAAAAATGTAATAAAGTTGCAGATGCCTCCTCCTTCTCGACCGATATAATTATATATACTCATAATGCATATTGTAAAATCATATTTTTGTTCTTTGCATTCTTGCAATAATCTGTGAAATTGTACACGAGGGAAGTTATTTGTAAAGATTAAATATAGCATTCATTTGGTGAGCTACTGAAAAATCGCACTTTTAAACTGAAATTGAAATGAAAGCTCGGTTTAAATTAAAGTAAAATTTATTCTATAGATTTCAGTGTGACTGTTGCATTCAATTTATTTGTTTGTTTGGTTCCAATCCAACGAAAAGCTCAACATCATCTGAAACAGTGTCCAAGCTTGACCAACCATCCAACAAATATCCAACAGCTTGTCACACTACTGGAATTAGGTCTAAAAGTTAACTTTTAGCCGATCCGTTGAGTCTGACCCGTCCGATCGGGATTGTACCTGCTTCTGTGCTTGGTTGGTACTTAAAGTTTTACATATGCCATGATTAACACATAATCAACGAAGCCGTACAAGTAGCCGATTTATCGTCGGGTGCGCTGTTAAGGGTGTTCGTCTGAACGTAATCCTAACTTCTAGAGCGTGTAGAGCTTGTAAACAAAACAAAAAGTTTCAAGTGAATAGATGGCGCAAAGTAATGGTTACCGAGAAATCATGTTTATTTTTTATATCACTCATCTTTTTTTTGTAACTTTTTGTTTAGTCTGCTAACCTCTTCGCGCTCTCCAAGCTTAGACTACATCCATCTGAACATCTCACATGGTCATAAATTTAATTATATTTTGTAAAATACTCACGCTTTTGTCCAACTAAACATTTGCTTCACTCGCTCGGGCGACATGTCACCTCCGGCCGCCATTTCTGTAACAAGCAATAGATATTGGATATAGATATCGATTAAATAATTTACTTAAAGTTTACGAATGCCTGTACGGCTTGATACAGGAGTATACGGAGGCGCGGACCCGAAGTCTTCTAGCCAGTGCCTATTTCAACCATTGCTCCTTTCTGGGACAGCATTATCCTTTCTACACGCTTTTCCTTTCAAAATTACCTAGAATACTGGAGAAGGAAGATTATCAATATCTGCATAGATCACGTTAAGTTATAATAAAACTTTAATATCGGTGAAGTAAAAAATATTTTTTTTTCTTTATTTTCTTTATTTTTTTTTTTCTTTGTGTCTGTATTAAAGTTTTCAAGCTCTTATGTGATTATATGGACCAAATGGAATAAATCCGATTATAGGTGTATTCCCACTCCAGCCCCAGCCGACGTACTCCAACATCGAGTACTACATTTGTTATCTGACTGGTGTGTGTGGCCAATGGCGCGATTGGACGAATTCTTAAGCGTCACAGGTTTATAGTTGTAAATATAGTACAGTAGTTTTTGCAGTAAAAGCTCAAAGATGCCAAACCCATTTCCTCGGTCAATTAATGTGTCGAGAAACTACCAAGAACAAGATTATCGAAAGTACTTTACGCCTAAGTATTGGTTCAAAGATTGTTTCGTCTATCTGTTTAGCAAGGTTTCTGAGAGCGCTTGAACGTCAGAACCTTCGTATACATAAGATGCACTTGAAGTATTAAAGAGCCAGCCGACAGTCCGAAGTGAAGACAAGTCTAGAGAAGAATACAAACAGTTTTCAGAGAGCGTCCAGTTTTCATGAAAGGGGATGTTGTTAGTTGCTGATTGACTGACAATTGTTGTTTAGCGAAGCAAAGGAAGAAAGAACATGGCGCCCATTTTTATGGGCATATTGATTCATATTCATCAAGAAATTTCTTTTATAATCGATTAAATATACACAAGCATAATGACTACTGTTTCCAAAGGCCAAGCTGTTATTGTATTTGAAATGAAAATAATAAAAGTTTACACAATTCTAACGAGTCCCACGCTTAGGAATAATATTTACTTAAACAAATGTTTATATACATATGATTCATATTCCCACACATAATAAAAATATAAAGTTTGTTCTATACCTAACAAAACCACGGACATTAAAAAAACCTACAGATTTCGCGCTTCTCGCAACTATCGGAGGACATTGAAAATGAACTTTAAAAATAAAAACGTATAACACCTTTTTCTCAAACAATTTTATTGAATTATTCGAAAAAAGTTATGGACCAATTTCATAACTTTTCATAACTTTGGTAACATACGATGCCTCGCGAGCTCATTAATCTGTTGACACGACTTTTTGAAATACAGCCCAATCTCACTCTCCGGGGTAACTGATCTGATAATCATTCAATGAACCTCCTGCCCAGCCCACAGTTTTCGACCGGTTTCAAAATTTCCTTTTCCAAACGGTAGACAATCTATCTGCCTCGGAAGCTTTTCTTCATTTATTCGATACGGGCTTTCGTTTCTGAAACAATCAACTTTTTGTCCGGTTGGGGTTACCAATTTAAAAAAATTTGGTATACGAGTACAATGTACTAGCCCTTGCATCTTTTTACAACATTGTCTTTGTTCTACCATCATAAATTTTGGAAATATAGGCGAATTACATACATTTCCCCACGAAAACGATCTGATAAACATTATCAATGTTAAAAATTTTAAAATGAGAAGAAATATCTGTTTAGGCATTTTGAAATTATTTTTGATCCTTAACGACATCGAGGCCCTACTAAATAAATTAATTAGTACCTACAGTTCTTACTTTTTATTACCGATGTTATACGTCCCAACAAAATATAGGTATAGTTCTCTGTATAGGTCTTTAAACATAAGATCGCTTATCCTATTGCTATCCCTACGCCCTTGAAAACTAAAAATCATTCGACAAATAATGTACTTAAGGCTCCCTACTGATTTCTTGATCTGAAAACAGAAAGACACTATTTTTTAAGGTCAAACTTCTCAATAACTAATAAGATATTCGATATTTTTTTTATGTGTAATCATACATTAGCTATTTATCTACTAAGTCTACAAATGTCTACGATTTCATTTAGATAAGAACATAATATAAATAAGTAAAACATAAATTCAAACATACGTGTTTGGGTAAGCACGAAACATAAGATTTTTCAGGATTTTTTAGTGAACTGGCAGCGAGTACCAATCACAGAAAAATCATACGTACGACGCGTATAGTGTATTTGTAAGGGTAAGACAAATTGTCTTAAAATATACTTCATTAGTATCGTAAAAAATGTGTTCCATGCTGAATAAACGCAAAAAAGTCGTGAGCAAAATCGTCGTCTATACGTGTTACAATGTAATGAAAATAACATAAAAACCTATAAAAATAAAATTTTGAGGTATTATGTCTTTAGTACTATTTTTATATTTTATTTTTGTTTGCAAACTGTCAACTTACAGGACCTCCTAAGTAAAAATTACTTCTCCGTTATTAAAAAGTACCTACCCAGTTTTTTGTTGTGTTAGGATATTAATTTAATTTTTATTCGGGTATTTTAAACTTAAGCTTAATTTTGAAAAAAAAGTAGTATAACTATTCTAAAATTGTTTTAGAAATGCATTAAGTGTAAAAAAGAGAATCAATGGAAATCGTTTGTTTGTTCCGTTTGACCGACGGACAGGCGAAAAAGTAGCTAAGGACCATCCCGATTATACCAGCTTACAAACAAAAAAGTATATTGAAATTGATTCATTCATTTGAAAGCAACGATGCCACAGACAATGGTACAGACACACAGAGACAGATAAACAAAGATTTAAACTTATAATACTCCACTTTTTCGTTGGTGTTTAAAAATATAAAACGAACTTAAGCCTAAACAAGGCATTTATAGATACTTATTAACTGTTCGAAGAAATTTTAAGTAAAATTATTTATCTACATTAATATTATAAAGTGGAAAAATATGAGTTTTTGTATGTTTGTTTGTGACGTATAAACTCATAAACGAAGTAAATTATTTTAAAATTTTCATTGACCTACAGAAAGCTACTTTATCAGCAAGTACAGTTCCAATCAAACCTTATGGCGGATGTGAACATAGGCTTAAGTGGCGTCGCAGTAACCAGTTTTAGGTGTAGCGGGACGCAGTGGAGCGAGGGGCATATGACTGAACCTGCGCAAGCACGCATATAGCGTTGTATTCCGATCCGCCATAAAGTTTGATTGGAACTATAACAAGGACTGTATTACAATTAAAAAAAAAAATGCCCTACGAAAATTACAATGCAACCCAATTGCAATGTAACCCAAGGCATCAAAAATTTGCTTATAAAAGTTAATGTTTGACGTGCGTTGTGAAAACTATTGATGATACATAAAAAATGTATTACATGTTTATAATACTCATCATTATTATAGTTAAGTCACAATTACCGTTTTTCGGTCAAATTAGTCAATTAAAACACAGGTAAAATCGAAATATGATGACTTTCGTATCATCATATTAATCCTTATCTAACTGAATAGTTAATTAAGCAAGGTGGATTAGGTACGCACATGCAAATTTCTCTTTAAATTATTCGAATCGGACTTTTCATTTAGAAATTACGACGGTAAGAAAATTGAAATTGTTAATAAGGAATTGTTATCTTCTATTTGTAAAAATAGAGTACCTACCTGCCTACTTATTTAAAATACTAATTTATCTTTCTATCTATACGTGCGAAACAGGGGCGAGTCGCTAGTTAATATATAAAACTGTCACATTCATAATTTAAAAAAACCTATTCTAATATTTATTAAATGAAGCGGATACATATTAATTATTTCCAATTCCTATGTTGCATACAATGAAAAAGTGTTAGGAATAGGAAGAATAAAAAAAGTCACAAAATATAATAGTGTGTCCTCAAATACCCCAATAAAGGCGACTTTTAGTTACAACATAATTACTGCCATCGAGGCAGTTTATCTAAACATGTTATTTAATTGATTCAACGAAAACTGTAAGTACGTTGGTACTCGTATTTTAAAAATCAGGTCAAGTTGTACACCAGCGCGATAATGCATACCAGCCGTACCGGAAAACTTTCAATTTAAGAAAGATTATGCAATGAACTGCAGATTTTTTTTGCTGAATTATTTATAAGAAACTACACGGCGTACTAGAAGGTTAATTTTAATTTTGCAAGAAAGAGACATATATTGTATTTAAATTTTGTTATTGTATGAAGTCTATTTTTACATTTTTTTGATAATCAATATTAGTCCAATATCCTATTGTATTCGTTAAAAAAACCATTCTCGGCTAGTCAGTTGGCCATTTCAATCGCGTTTACTTTATTTCATACGGTAGAATAAAATTATTAACATATCTCTTTAGAACGTTTTATCAATGATTCCAGCTATTGAGTTGCAAAAAACTCACAAATGGATATATTACGTATCGGTTGGCTATTTAATTTAATTGATTAAAAATATGCTTTTGGTAAAATAAAATAAAAAATATGGCGCTTAAGTTGTTTTATTTAAGTACGCATGTGATTTTAATGTGATTTCTATTTCGCTTCCACAAGAAATGTAAATGTATGTTGCGTCTGCACATGGAACGTGTCCCTGAATCTATATTTTATTCACCGTTGTTCTACTATGTATTCTATTGGTAGAAGTGGTGGGAAAAAATACTGTTTGTTTTATTATACATTGTTGTACTCTCCTAGTAGAACAGATGGGAGAATGGTTTACTATATGTTTTGCTATTCAGTTTCCACGTACTCCACCGTATAAAGTATCATTAGATAGATCTTTGAAAATGCAATGATTTTATTTTGTGATTTTTTTATTTAGTTGAACATTTCGCGAGATATAAGTTCTTAAAATCGTTAGCAACGTGTCCCCCTCGGACTGTTCAAACGCTTTTGACGAAAAATTGTTTTGAAAAAGATAAGTTAACAAGTTTTTAGATTTACGCAATTTTCAGTTCCTTACAACAAATGGCTTGTGTATTGGCTGGCCAGAAAATAAGGTGAAAAACGATTTACGACCAATTTAATTTGATTAGAGATTTCCGGAATATTATATAACGTCCACATCTTCTATATACATATAAACCCAAAATAAGTTACTTGAGTGGTGATAACAAAGTGACGTGACAAGTTTAAAAATATGAAGTGGGTACCAACGTGTGTACAAGGAAAATACTACAACAATCGATAATTAGAAGAATCTATACACACAATATAAGTCAATCTTCGACACAAGTTGCTTGTAGTGTTTACAAATATGTTTTTATATGCTAATATTGCGATGTCTGGCCAGAACTTACTAAAATTCACACTTTACGTAAGAAGGCGTCACCCGTTACCAATGAATTCAAATTATTACCGAATATTACTTCCTTGTAATTTCGGACATTTACTGAAAATATATGCTCCACATACACGTGCAATTAAAAATACATTAATTTTAACCAGATTAAAAACACATTTACTTTCAAATTTAAACATAAATAGTTTAATGCGGTTTTTTACGAACACACGTTAAATTTGTGCTAAACCTGTGACTAAACTGAAATCCATTCAAAGTCGGAAAAAAAGACTGCATGCATGCCGAGTGTACTTTAATGAAAAATGTTAAATTGATAAATGAAAGTGTAAATTTTTTTAAATCGGTACATGATATGCTATCTGACTGACCGATTGGCCGAATGGTTGGAAACCCTAACTGCGGAACTAAGGATCGCGGGTTCGATTCCTGACCGGGACAAATATTTGTGTGCATGAACATGTCTATTTGTTTTGTATCTGGGCGTAAAAATATGTAAATAACTATGCATTTATTACTAAGAATATTTAAGCATGAATATCAGTTGTCTGGTACCCGTAATATAAGTTTTGCTTAGTTTGGGACTAGATGGCGCTGTGTGGGATGTCCCAGGTATTATTTTTATCTACAGTTTTCAACTTGAGTCCATACTTACGTATGTGGGACACCGACACACCGTGTACAAGACGTGCACTCAACAAGCGAAGTATAAAATCTGAGTCGAGTCGAGTAGAATTTATTTCTGTTCAGAGTAGTGTCTGAGTAAAGGTTAAGATCAAAGAAAAAATAAGCCAATTGTATAGACATACAGAATTTAATAAGAACGTTAGTCATTATATTAACTGACCGGTTGGTCGAGTGGCTAGAGACCCTAACTGCGGAGCCGAGGGTCGTAGGTTCGATTCCCGCCCGGGACAAATATTTGTGTGCATGAACATGTCTATTTGTTCCGTGTCTGAGTGTAAAAATATCTATACATTTATGTAGTATATAAAAAAGAATATTTAATTATGTATATCAGTTGTCTAGTACCCCATAATACAAGCATAATCTTTGCTTACTTTGGGACTAGATGGCGCTGTGTGGATGTCCCGGATATTATTATTATTGTTATTATTATTATTATGTTATTATAGTGAATTTCCCTTTCAAATATGGATATATGCTAAAAAGAAAAATACTGCCTCATCTACCTACTCCATGAAGCATGTAACTACAATGAAAAAAAATGAAAAATAGGTCGTCCTATTTATACACGGAAGAGCTTTCAAAACCATGACATCAATAACTACACAAACCACGACAAAGAATACTGGAAAACACGACTGGAAAACAACTGCGAAAAACAGAACATTAAAAACAAGGGTAGAAGACATCTACAAGTCTCCAGAAACTGATAGAGTCAGACTCGGAAACTGAATACACCTAGTTAACGACTGAAGCCTCGAAGAAACTAACTCCCACAGTTGCAGTACATACTAACCCATCCTATATATGTTACACACCAAATATAGTATCTATCTTCCCCATGTTGGCTTCGCGATGTTGGTATTCGGGTCGGCTCAACCACCTGTCAGTCCTATATCCCAAACTGTAGCATACCTACACTTTGCCCTATCTACCACGGCTCATTGATGTCTTGGACCTCCTTGCAGTTTTTTTTTCTTTTCAAAAATTGATTAAATAAATATCCCTGTGACATGAACTGAACATATGTTTTCTAACTGCATTATCTTAGACTAAATAAAGTCATAATCTTTTTATTGCTTCACGAGGATTACATATCAGTCACCTTACCTCAATATTTTTGTTTAGTTTTTGTTTTGATTTTTTACTGTGTAAAGCAGCGCAATAAGCTCTACCGCCCAATGAAATCTCAGGAGCAATTTCAACGTAAGATGAATTTTCATATATATCTGGGAAATTCGTAAATAGATAAAATTAATATTTGGATAGCGTATTCTAAAACCTTATTCCTTTTAATTTTAATGACTATTAGGGCAATTTAAAAATTTTGGTCCAAGCCCATTCGTGAAACGAAACAAGTAAGAACTTGTGTGTTCAAACAACTGAACGACAGTTCAATTCAATTTTATTGCATTCCACAGTTTTTAGCATACATTTACCTTACATAGGAAATAGACATGCTATATCATTATTGTGGACCCTGTCATAAAGGGCACAACAGTTCAGAGCAGTTTAGAGCTTCACACAGAAGATACCTACGATAAAAACTTTACAAAACACGACATTTCAGTGAGGCTGACAACACATTTGAAAGTACTTTATTTATACGGCAGGTGACAGTAAAAAAGCAGGTTATAATCTAGATATCTAGGTATTTTCCTTTGAGTCAAGACAATGGATTGTCGGGGTGATTACCGCCTGACCTGTTGCTTACAATTAACTGTTGCGTTGCGAAGGTCTATGCTTAAGCATGAGTAATCCAAGTTCCAAGTGAAGTTACTGAGTTATGTTTACCATAGATTGATAAAACTATAGAATGTAAACAATACCATGTAGGCACAATACTCATGCTTTCAAACGGATTCAGAGGTACAACAAAAACTCTTAGATTCAACAATCATTAACAACAGACTGACCGATTGGTCGAGTGGTTAGAGACTCTAACTGCGGAGTCAAGGGTCGCGAGTTCGATTCCCGCCCGGAACAAATATTTCTGTGCATGAACATGTCTATTTATTCCGTGCCTGGGTGTAAAAGGTATCTATGTATGTATATATTATAAAAGAATATTTTGATATGAATACCAGTTGTCTAGCACCCCATAATACAAGCATAATACTTGCTAACTTTGAGACTAGATGGCGCTGTCGTAGATATTATTATTACTTCGAAAAAGGCAAACGATATTAAACTTAATGATGCATTAAAATTCAACTAAATATGATTTCGGAATGGACATCCAAAAATTTTAGCCGTGATTGTGAATTTTGTTCAAATATTTTTTTTTGAAATTTTCGCATAGTTGACCGCAAATTATGTGCAGTACATAATCGGAAGAGAACATTAGAATAATTTTAATTATAAATTGTTCAACTCTCCCCACAGTCAACGGACTATGGCTGCGAAAAAACGAAAAAGTTCGAATACCATTGTCGGCGATGGTACACTTTCTCTGTCAGATTCAAATGGGTGTATCAATCTATGCTTTAAATGAACTGTTGTTTAAAATTCTCTTAACCAAGAGTCATGCAAGTAACATTTCTATCTCTTTCATCACGTTACATTACCTGTACATCGGTAAGGGACGTACTACGGACGGAAAATCTTTCACTTTTACACGCAGTGCGGTGGGATTTCTCTCGACCGTCCCGCTTTTACATCCTGGTATAAAACCACGTTATTTTGTTACGATAAAATAAATTCATGCTGAGAAATAAACGGCTGTATCTACTAGGAAAATCAAAAGTAACACTATGATATGATATTTACTATCTACAAATTATTTATTAAAAGGTCAATAGTACTGATTTGTAAAATAAAATTTTGTTTCTCTCTTTAAAATTACAATGTTTTTTTGTTTTAATAAATTTAACGATACTGAATCTAAGTAAGATAATATGAAAATTCAATGGCGGATTTTTTTTGTAATACATATTCCATAATTCAAGTTTTACAAAAAATACGTCTGTCAACTGGGCTACAAAAAAATTACATGTTTTGCATGTTCTAACATACTCAAAAAACAGTGAAAATGTACTCTATTAAAATTTTCATGAAACATAACGGAACAAATAACATTAACTCTTAGATGTTAATTTTTTCTAATTTGTGATACAATGCGAATTACGTCGGCTAGTAGACCTAGACACATATCTTATTTCAGTTATGTCATAATTCGTACAATAAATCTGAAATATGATTAAAATAATTAATTTAAAAGTACATAATTACGAAACTCCGATATTTTATTGACATAATTATTCCTTTACTCATCAAAGCTACCCACAGGCTTATAACACTTCGATTTCGGTTATACCCGGCACATGTATGAAAAAGTTCTTAAAAAGCGAATATTTTACTATTTTTAATAAAAGCTATTTTTCAAATAAAAAACTAGCTATCTGCAACTAAGTTTCATCTCATTGAATTTTACGAGCGATTGTGCAGGTTTAAGGGAATGTATTTTTCACACACTCGTTTAACACAATCCCGGGCTGGATAGTCTGTGTATTGTATTTTTTATTACGCATGCAAGATATGTACTATCTTATGACATGCTTTTTTTGTTTATAAATTATTTATTCACTACGAGGGACTAAAGACGCAAATGGACAACATTTTATATATTGTAACAAAAATAAAAACGTTTGTAACATTTTTGAAGCTGGTCGGAAATGGATGGGTACGGTCTTTCCGAAAACATTCATTTTCTGCTCCTTTTTTAGAAAAATTTTGCCACAAAAAAGTATAGTAACTGAATGAGCGATTTCTGAGTAAAATAGCACTGAGCACACACTTAAAAATTATTCAAACACGTTTAATATTAATTTAATATTGTGTAAATTACAAGACAACGTCTACATGTCATTTGTAGATAAGTATATAAGATGGTAATTTCCTTGAAAAAATTACAATGCGCGCGCAGCTCACGCGCAGCGTTGTCGCTACGATACAATTATTTCTTTTACATTTTTCCTTTCACTTTAATATAAAATTATTAAGTTACCTGTAACATGTCTAACAATGAGAGATTTTGAATATTTGCTACAAGATGCATGATCTTATCCATCATATATGTATGTATGTCTCATATAAAATTTTCAATGATGAACTGAATAGTGAATATGAAAAAAACACTATTTTCATAAATAACGGTGATGACTTCATTTGTATCCTATCCAAGCTGAACGCTTAAAAATAATTTTTTTAAATTGTATCTCAATAAATGTTTTAATAAAATTTTATAATGTACTTAAACCATATGTAAACTTTAAAAATGCCAAAAAAAAAAATTGAATCGAAAAACATATATAAAAGACGTCATTTTTCAGATACTTATGACCTTTTATAATAAGCAACTTTTAAATTCGCTAAAACGACTTGAAAATATAAATATGTATACTTAAAAATCGAAAATAGGAAAACCTACGAGCCTTTTATTTTTCTTTCTAATTCCAAACAATTCAATGAAAAGTAGGGGTAAAAAAGTTGAAATGTTTTCAATTTTAATAAGAAAACCTATGCTAGAGCTATATATGAATGATTTGCGATTTTGTAATTTTTGTGTAGTAACAAAAACAGTATTGTGCAATTGGTGGGGTGTTGTCAAAGTCCACATAAGCGGATGAACTTCGCTCTCATGTAATTGTCAACTTACCGCATCTGTTGCACAACAAACTATCATTAATGCTCGTTGACCCGTTGTTCGCTTTTGCTATTACGGTAGCTTTTAAGTATTTGCGTTACTAACCTTATTATGTATGACTTTGGTCCGAAATAAAAATTTCAGTATTAATATTATCATTATTTACCCGTATAAGTTAATTCCTCGGATTTACTCATTTCAATTTTAGCGCAATAATACACAGTTGATGTACATGAATAAAACTTTACAATGGGGCGGTTCATTTCTTTCTAGCCATTTCATAAAACGGTTACCTATTTTATTTGGTCGTTTTCCAGTTATATTGTACGAACCCAAACCCTATTACTAAAGCTCCGCTGTCCGTTCGTCCGTCTGTCACAGGTCTGTATCATCTGAATCGTAATACGTAGACACTTGAAATTTTCACAGAGTGTATATTACTATGTCCGCTATAACAACAATTAATAAAAATAAAACAAAGTTAAAAATTAAAGATGGTCCTCATACAAGAAACTTGTTATTTAGATGTTTTTGGTGATCGGTGATTGTGAGATCATCGCTATAACAATAAATAATAAAAATAAAATATGGCCGGCTGTTAACCGACCTCTTTTTGTAAAAAAGCATTTGCTGGCCTCTCGTTCAGTTCTTGTTAACTGAACATGTATTTAATCAAGTTCTTGTAAGGGGTCGCCCTTAAACCATATAACGCTCCCAAATGCCGTCGTTTGTTGTTGTAAATACAAAATTGTACTTAATATAATTTTATTATTTCATTATCTAGATTGACGTTGAACTAAAAATGTAAAATTATTGTTGGTCTGGAAGCCTAAAAGATTTTAAAATCCGTAATTTTTTTTAGTCGTGAAAATCTTGTCAATGGACACAAAAATTAAAAAAAATTGACGACGTAGGTTTAGATAATTTCGTGACAATTCAAAACATCTCGTGACATAAAAATTTGTATTTTAATTTTCTGTAATAATGTCAGAACTATAAACTGTTTTATCGTTTTGATTGGTCCGGTTTTCGAACACATTCTGTTTTGACCTAAGTAAAGTTAGACATCGCCCAAAACGCTTGTCAATTGACTTGAGGATTGAAAATTAAAGCGATGTTCATATCAAAAACAGCCTAGATGCAGCTTTCAAGTTGCTACTAAAATCATAGTTTGAGTGGACCGAATGTCCAATGTCTACATAGCATTACAAGAAGTAATGTGCGTTATTATTACTGTCATTACGTACCATTTTCTTATCTTAAAAATAAGTTATCACCTAAAATCTGAAATAAAATGTATTTTTCACCGACTCGGAAAAGAGTCATTATCGACTTGCAGAGCGGAGCAAAATGTATTTTTGCTTCCTATGAAGGAAAAACTATTTAAATTTTGAAGCTGAGAATAATACACATAGGAAGACCAGAATGGTACACAACAGTATCATTACCAAAGGTTGCATTACCAAAATTTCAACGGGCTAAAATACCATTATTTAAAAATACTTTTTCAGCTCATTAATTTAACAAAAAAGGATTTATCCTTATTAATTATACATTTAATAAACATTTACGATATTAAAAATCTCGTAATTTAAAGTGGTAAATAATTACGACGATAATTAAAATTATGTTTCATTGACTATTAATCACTCAAACGTGAATTTTTAATTCGATAGAATAAATTTAAATTTAATAGGTATTTTAGTTTGGCAAAAATATTTTTTATGCAATAGCACAAAATAAATCTAATTATAATAAATATTTTCATGATTTTAAATAAAACAATACTAGCTGGTAAGATATATTTGATTTAATAAAAATGAAATTGGCTAATAAAAGTTAGACGGATCGCAAAAACGAAAAATGAAATCAGTAGCATAGCGAGGGAAATATAGTAGTTTTTTTAGAAATTAAGATTGTATCTCTTGTTATGCTTGTTTAGATCATCCCTAGCCGGAAATATTCTATTTTGCCAATTGGTAAAGTGTTTGTATAGGTGGCTATATTTACAGTAAAAAACCGAGGTACAAAAGTGTCAAGCAAAATGTCTACATGGAGTTACACGGAGGAAGGGTTAAAACACAAGATAAAACGCAACGTGGTGTATGGACAACCCTTAACGTGTTTTCGTTTTACCGGTTGTTGCCGTGGGCAATGTTTTAACCTGAGTTACTATGACACGTGAAAAGTAAACAATATATTTTTGTAATTTATATTAGATTTTATCCAAGTATATCCCATTATGCACTATAGTTTCCATTCCAGGCAGCCATCGCTTCTTCGGCACTTGAAAAAAACTTTCCTTTTATTTCATCCTTGAGAAAAGGGAATACAAAAGCTAAGCCAGGGCTGTAAAGTGCACGAGGCAGGGTTCCAATACCAGATTCTTGAATGAACGTCTTTGTTCTAAGGGAAAGGTGTGAAAACGCTTTGTTTAGGAGCAGCATGATTCTCCTGAACCCGAGCATTAGTAGTTTATCCTGCACAGCTTTGAAAACTTTTAGCAATGCGGCTGTTCTGTACCATTCTGAGTTGACTGATCTACATTTTTCTAGTATTGATGTCGCTAGATCTTCATTCCCTGAAATAAAAACTGGCTATCATTTTCTTCTTACTATTCCCAGGCTTTGAATTTTATTGGCAACTAGCCATCTGAAAACACCAATAATGACAAACGCTTCATGCTTTCCGGGTCATACTGATACATCCATATATGTTTCGTCAGTAATGATTTCAGAAACACGCTTTGATACGTATCTCATTTTCAAAACGTAGTCGCATTTGGCGGCACCAATCCACACAGGGAGCTTCTTTTCCGTTTTGGAGATCACAAGTCGTATTCAAGGGCAACAAAGTTTCATGTAAAATTATATAAATACTAGCCGAACTAATGTCTAAGATTTTTTTATGTCCCTAAACGTAATTCATCGCTTTTCTTACACCAGCATTTCAATAGTTCACAAACTTTCTGCAGTGACTGCCGTTGACAGGCCTTCATTTCTCTCGTCACCTTTAAAGTTAGTTCTACCCATTTTAAATTCGTTCAACCATCTAAAAATCATTGCCTGAAAAGGAGCAGATTCGCTTAAAGCTGGTTTTAAACGTTCAAAGATGAACATTTCAAATAAACCAAATTTAAAATCATAATACATATATTATGTAATAATAGAGATATTCATTAAAAATATTAAACCATTGTTAAAAACTACCTGTTGCATTGTATTTATTCGTAATTACCAAGGTAATTTGATATGTTCATCATAATCGTTCTTCGTTTCACGTCACAATCTTGACACGTTTGGGTGGAAATTACAGTAAGTATTTTTTTATAATTTTTCGAGTAGGTTCGAGGATATGGAGTCTGGAGGATCCCCGGGAAATATACTTATATCTGTCATGATCACTTTAACCGCATGCTAGCCACCAGCAGGTCCGGCGAGATTGATTACGTAGAGCCCAAGAAGATGAAAAACCTTGCAGTTTTTTCGGAAACATCCCTGTAGAACATTTTAAAATAAAACTAGCTTATAGAGTCGCGGGCAAGTGCTAGTATATAATAGGTACTCTATTTTCTATTTTCTACTAAAATACTATCTATAATTTCATATTTAGTTATTTAAATCCCATATTTTCAATTATTAAATCATGACATCCTGTCAGCTGACGAAGTAAATCGGTCTACATGTGACAGATAATGCGACGTTACCAAATCTATTAGCACGGTTTGTAACTGTAGAAGGCAATGGCTTTTCACGTTCGATATTAAAACTTTGAATTTAAAAAGATAAGAAATAGATTCCTTTTTTAAATTTCGAGTATCTCTAAAATACATATATAAACTCCAATGCAACACTCTCAAAAGCATGCCCTCAAAAGAGAATACGCCATTTTGAAGTTTACAAAGCTGTTAACACGATGTAATTGATATTTTATACTCGCTGCATAAGTTTGTGTTGGCGTAAATTGATTTTATAATTCGTCCTCAGCAATTACGTTAAATGTACAGCATACTAGAGACCTAATCCCGTTAAATGAAGACCTATATTTCTGGAAGGTCTGACAGGGTGCTTGATTTATTAAGTGTGTATTATACTCTGTGCAGTTTATGGGCTACATTTTTAGGCCACTTAAAAGGTAAAATAAAGTTATTTAATAATTTTTTTAAATAATACTTTTCTGGGTTTCTAGACCGTGTGAAACCGGATGTAAGCCATAAAACATTACCATATTTTGTGTCCAATTATAGTATAATTAGCAATACGTATTGTTGATGCCATTTTATAACACAATCGCTACGGAGTGTCGATACTGACATCGAATCGATGGATTTGGTGGATGTCGCCTGCATGAGCTACGCGTTTGTGTGTAATACGGTCTCTAGTATGCAAGTCTAGTACATATTATAACTTCATTGGTCCTCAGTAATTTCCTTATAGTCATCTAACCGGAAATCTCAGGTGACATGCGACCCGGCATCGACGTAACCTTGACTCGATAATGACACCATACACAAGTCAGTAAGCGTCCGGCCGAATGAATTGCGACGTTTATGGCGGAATAAAATTGTATTCCAAGTTCAAATAAATGACTGAAAAGAATATTAAAACAAAAAATAGTTTGAAATTAGAACGCTCTAAGATGGATGTTTTGAACAAAAAAAAGGGCAAGTGCGAGTCGGAGTCGCGCCCTGAAGGTTCCCGTATATTACGTAAATATTAGGATTACTTACAAGTCTTTACATGAGCTATGTCAAACAAGATTGTAGGTCAACGAGAATTAACCCTAGAGGGTTTGATGACGCATTTGGTATGAAGATACATATATGAAAAATCATATATTTTATGAGTTATTGACTTAGAAACTGGATTTTTTACGCAACTGAGGCCATAGACTTTAGTACATTAGATATTACTTTCAATGTAATATCTCTATTCATTTATAACTTTTAAGGCTTTCCATACAAAAAGAGGGTCTAGTCCGTGTCACGGTGTGTTTTTGTTTTTTCGATATGTCGTTTAGTTGTTTTAGAATAAATTTACAAAAACATTATTTTCGTCGAATTTTTTGTTCAGAAAGTAATGATTCATAAATTCTATTTTAATACGAAAAAGGAAAACACCGCCCTAGGAATAGAACGCTGAAAGGAACGCTAGGAATGCTTCAAATTTTAGTTTTAAAACCCACCTATGTGAGGAATGAACACAGACACGGCCCGCAAGCTATATCGTAGAGAATTTTATTGGTATTTTTGGGAATTTGCTCTTGCCGTCTCTGTCACTCAGGAACGGGTCGGGGAAGTGGAATTAAAATGGAGACAGCGACCCCAAATCGAAGCCGCGAGAGAAAGACTATCCCCTTAGGAGGCGGCACTCTAAATAGTTTTAAACAAGTCGGATTTGAACATAAAGGCAACAACTTATAACAACACTATGCTGGTGGGCGACTCCTACAAAGTAACAAGGAGCATTGTGACGTTCCGTATCTACCAATCGTGTGTTTTAAACTTAGCGAATAATCAGGATTGGAGATTGAAGCGTCTCATATTTTAAAACGTTCGAAAACGTGAACAAAATGTCAAACTCAGTAGATTATATGTTATTATAATTGTTTGAAACAAACATTTTGTTAATTACACAATAAATATAATTTCAGAATCTTTATTTTCTGTCACACAAAATTCTACTCGATAGCGAATATTTCAAAACATTAACTGATGTGTATTTGGTCAATGGCGTATATTTTTTGTTCACATTTTTGTTGTCACAACGCGGTATCTCTATGAACGTACGTGGTTTTAAATTACCTGTTACTTAGAAACCGCTAATATGTTATAATACAATAGTTAGACATTAGCTATTCATAAGTAAGAGGACGAGGTTGCGGATAAATTAATATGGATTTACAACATAATGTATGTTTTATTGTCACAAATTCTTCCGTTTTCTCCAAATCTGACTTCTAGTAATAGCATAATAGCTTCTTATATATTAGATACAATGAAGAATTTTATTTGCATTGTTTCTTTGTCGTTGTTGTTAGACAATAAATACCAAGGAAAAGATCAGTAAGACACTAATAAAAAAATCATATTTTTTTTCAATGTGGTCAGAAAAAAATACCTGATGAATATATTTTAAAATGACTTGACAATTTAACTACGAGGTCCTCCGCTGACGCAAAAATAAATATTTCGCGTGTGCTTGTAGCATACAATTCTCGCAGATAAAACTGAATGAGCAAACAAACTAAAGGTCAAGTCAGTTTTAACTATAAAAAATATGGTTTTATCATGTTGTGGTTAAAAATAGTAAATTATTTTATTGATGATTTCACTCGGATCCTTTATACCAGTAAAAACGTATGTAATCATTACAGAAGTTTTTATCCCAAAAAAAGGAAATTATGTATATTCAAATGAGTGTAGAGTTGTTCTACAGAACCTCAACCTTCACCTCTACAATCATTGTGAGGCTTAAAAAAATTTCTGATGGCGTTGATAGATGGCGCTGATTTTTTAAACATATACGGGCGTAATTCTAAACGACTGACATTTCACTTTCAGTACAACTTTAGCACTAACCGTTTGTTATCAATTACCATTCAATTACAGCCTTTTACTCAACTGCGGAGAGTATGTATTGGTATGTATTATGATCTCAGAACAATTACTAAAGTTGTAGAAGACATTCTTGTATTTACATATATTTGTTTCATTTCCTACATGTTTTCCACATGGTAAATTTCAGTGTGAGCGAAAGAGATGTAAGTACATATGACGCTTTGCTTCTACCTGCTTGTACGAGATTATGATGGTACCATGTGTTTTTGTCTTTAGTATGTTCTGTGGCCTAAACGGCTTGATGGATTTTGATATATTTCATATTATTTGCATAGAGATCATATAACGAGTAGGCAAGTTCCATAAAGCTCTGGATGTAGAGGCTGCATGGGCATGTAGAAAAAAGGATGGAAAATAACTGTGCCTAGTTCTAACCATATTTTACTTTTATGCCGCATGTAGGTACATTAAGACACGCATTTGACAGTCACAGCGTAATCACAGCAGTCACAGCTATCAATCAAAGAGTTGTCAACTGCGCACGCTCAGAATAAAAAAGATAAACTTTGATTCGAGGTATAGTTATTGGGCGTTTTTCTACTTGCCGGCTCGGCAACAACACCGGCACGGCGACAGCACGGCTGCCGGGGAAGCAAACATGTATTTTATTTATTTATTTTATTTATTTAAAACTGCGTATGTATTGTGTAGGTACGTACTGTAGCCGTTTGCGATGCGTATACGCGGGGCGGGTAGAAGGGAGCGATGATGTGCCGGGCTCAGTAGAAAAGCGAACAACGGTGCCGTGCCGGGCCGTTGCCGTAAAAACGCTCATTCTTAAGTTACTTTATTTTTACTTACGTTACTTCACTCATAAAGTTACTTTAGGTATTCTAGAAGTAAAACTTCTAACGCACATATCTACATAAAAACACACACACTTATTATAACCATAACACATTATGACGGTTCCATGCAGTTACTTCATGTATATTAATATGATAATAAGTACATATTTTAATTACACTTTCTCGAGTTTCTAAAAATAATTAAAAAACAATTTTGCATAATAATCACTTACCGTTACAAAGAAAGTTTTGATGATTACATACTCGTAGCAGTATAATCTCCCTAAATAATTTTGTATTTATGAAAATTTAGTTAATTCAATTACGTCCATATATCATAAAATAAAGGAAAACGAGCACTACCCCGGGATCCCACCGCATAAAAGCTTATTTCACAAGCAATCAATCCCAAAACGATTTCACGATATAGTAATTCTCGGAACTAGTTGTAATCATTGTCGCCAGCAGCGGTACTTGGGAAATTTTTACATTTGTCAATCACAATAAACCAATTTCAGTTTTACTTATCTTACGATTGCAACAAATATACAATCGTATCAGCTGCCACTTCTTCTACTGGACATAGCTAGGTGGTTATCCTTTTAGGACATGGATAGCCAAGAATTGACAACTAATACGTTGACTGACCGATTGGCCGAGTGGTTAGACACCCTAACTACGGAATCAAAGATCTTGGGTTCGATTTCCGCCCGGGACGAATATGTGCATGAACATGTTTATTTGTTCCGTGTCTCGATGCAAAATATCCATATATGCATATATTATGAAGAATATTTAAGTATGTATATCAGTTGTCTGGTACCCATAATACAAGCTTTGCTTAGTTTGTGACTAGATGGCGCTGTGTGGGATGTACCAGGTATTATTATTTGTCACTTACGTAAAAATTTATAAATACAAATCATCTGCAAAATTCCGTCATACGCTTTAATTTTTTCAATAAATTTTGTTTCAATAAACTACAGCCTGGCGTTTCCGTATCTAGTACCTAATGCAAATCTTGATATAGAAAAAACTAGCCAAGTGCGAGTCGACCTCGCACACGAAGGATTCCGTACCACCGTAAACTTTAAAAGCACGTTTCTTTTAAAGGGACCGTCGTTAATTTTTAAATTTATTTTATTTTTAATATTTGTTGCTATAGCGGCTGTAGTAATAATAAACACTCCATGAATATTTCCAGTATACCAATCACCAAAAATGCAAAAAAAAAACGCGTTCTCGTATGGAGGCTCCCTATACAATAAGCGTGTTTTTGTAGTGTTTTTCTATAATTTTTAGCTTATTGTATTTTTATTATTTGTTGCTGTAGCGGACATAGTAATACTCTGTGAAAATTTCAAGTGGTTACTTATTACGATTCAGACTATATAGTGTAGTATAGACACAATAAAACCCAAGTTAAAGCTATTAACTAAAATCAAATTGAAATAAAAATAAAAACATTGATCAGCTCCAACATGCATGTTCTGAAAGACAGCCGCTGAAAAGGGGTATTGTCAACAAGCAAATTATTAAAAAAAATTATATAATTGTGATAAAAAATAGATTATTGTATACTATATCAACCCCACTGCAAGAGGCTAGGCCTGTATTCCAGTGCGGGTTGGTGAATTTTAACGACTGCCATTTATGGATAACAACCAAGACCGACGGCTTAACGTGCTCTCCTAGGCACGGAGTCAGTGATAGTTTTGTACTTCTGTCTGAAAAAAGTCAGTGGTACAAGCCGGTTTCTGAAATTCGAACCACGACCTTCTAAACAAGAAGCGGTTAGTGGGCTTACCCATGGGCTTACCACTGCTCGGTTATCACGACACAGCAAATGTAGGGGGATAAATAAATAACTATTACTATTAATAAAACAGCTGTAAAAGAGTTTTATCTAATAATATAATAGATTTATAATTAATAGTAATAATATCAAGCTGTAAAAACTTCGTCTGCCTATATAAATTATTCAACCAATTACAGTTTAAATTCCTTGTTATGTTACATTTGCAATGACTTATCAGTGATAGCTTCTTTTAAATTGTAATAAAAAAATTGTTTTTTTTAAATTGTCATTTTATAATATTAACATTTGGTAAGCTCTTATGCAATTTGTTTCCATTACTGATTTTACCTATTGATAATATTTATTTTATCGCTGGCGTTTTTTTTGTTTGTCGTAATAATAACTAAATTAGTGTCATATGTCATACATCATATCACGACCTATATATGTGCACGTGATTTGCACGCATCAATATATGTGCACGTGATTTGCACGCATGCTCAAAAATGCAATTAGCCATGGCATCGGCAGTTCCGTTCCGTTCCAATGACTCACCATGAGCCATGGTAGATAGGACAGAGTGTAGGTAGGCTGCAGTCGGGATATAGGAATGACAGGAGGTTGAGCCGACCCGAATACCAGCATCGTAAAGCCAGCGTGGGGAATATAGATACTATATTTGGTGTCTAACATATAGAGGATAGGATAGTATTCACTGCAACCGTGGGAGTTCGTTTTTTCGGGGCTAAGTCGTTAACTAGGTGTATTCTGTTTCGGAGTCTGGCTCTGTATCGGATTTCTTCTGCCATTATTTTTAGTGTTGTACTGTTTACCGCAGTTCTTTTTCAGTATTCCTTGTCGTAGTTTGTGTAGTTATTGATGTCATGATTTACGAAACACTTCCATGTATGAATGGGACAACCTATATTTTGTTTTTCTTCATTGCATTAGATGAGGTGTTTTCTTCTCAGCATATGTCTATAGTAGGAGAATTTACATACTTTCATAGTCTTTGTTGTTATATTTTTCATAGTATGTGTTATTAAGCGATAGCACGTGTATTTTTTACTATTTCTAGCATAATATTCAAAATATACGGTTCATTTCGTCTAAAGCTTGAGCGGTTCGCTTTTGCTAGCTCGGTCAATTTGAGGCCGTAAGTCATTTAGCCATGGCATCGGCAGTTGTTCAAAAAACTAATAATCCGTAAGATATTAGGCTATCCGAGTACAAATGATATACTGTTTTGGCAGAATCTAATCCACGCAACTTATTGAGTTTTCTTAATGGCAAAGCAAGCGGAACTTAGTTTTTTTTTGCCAGTCCTTGTATGTGTGTTTTATACAGTGGTGGTCATATAATTAAGACAAGATTTTTTGCTAACAAACTAGTATAATTTGAGGCATGTATTGTTATTTTTATTTTGTGGTATAGCAAAAATTTTCCACACTAGTGGTACATTCATTTGTATTCGACTAATTAAACAATAAACAGATGTTATAATTACATCTGAACCTAGTATTATACTTACTGGCTGGTCAATTAATTAAGAACGCTGAATTAGTTATATTTAATTCGTATAATTTTGGCGCCATTTAGTTTTGTAAAAGTCTAAAACGTAATTACTTCATACAGAAACAATGGGAAAAAATAAAATTTGTATTAAAACTACAAAGGGAAGTCATAAAAAAAATTCACGAGAAGTATTGGTTGTACAAAAAAATAGCAATTTATTTTATTCGGTTTCATTACAAGTTAATTACGATTATTTTTGTTTCAAATCGATAACTTTGATAGTTCATAAATTATTGCCATTTATTTCGATAAAAATGTCATTCTTAAAAGAAAAATTATAAAGTCTTTTGAAAACTCGGAATTTTTCACATTTTATCAATTAATCTTTTACGTTTCAATTTTCACCCCCTATCATTGTACCTGTACATTGTTATATATATCTTATTATTTTATATTATACACTATTTATAAGTAACACGCTGTATAGCTTTAGGTGGATCATTAGTAATCGTCAGTGTCCTGCCGCCGTCGCCGATACTAAATTTTTTTGTATGTAAAATTTAGTGCTCATAGTCTAAACTTTAGTTACGTAATTATATGTATATAACAAAGAAAATATACCGCAACGCAAACGAAGTCGTATCGTAGCGACATGGTAGGTACCGTATGTGAACGGTCTTAGCTGGACATTCCGTAGTTATAAACTCGAATGCAAGTAAAACCAGTTTTCTACAGACGGTCGATGCCCTTCACTGGCCCCTCATTCACGGAAAATGTTAGATATTAGAGGCTGCATGTGATGTATAATCATGTGAGGGACTGAGGGATTTCATTTTATTGGGAATTAAAATTTAATATCTGTTTCATCTGCTATGAGAAATATTTATTGTGACCCAATATTGATGGGACAGCGGCATTGACGATTTTATGGACGAAATCGGTCAAGATAGAATTAGGTTTGCGCAATTAGGGTTCCGTGCTATCACTAGTTTATCAACAAACAGTCGCATTAATTTGAAATCTATATAGGTTATTATTATTTTTTCAAAAAATAAGAGACTAATAAAAAAAGTTGAAATTTTCCCTTTTTACTTTAATATCTGATAACTCCCAAAATATGAAAATTTAGAAATATAGAAGGATGAGTTAGTATGAATATATCATAATAATACCACATTGAAGCTATTATGTATAATAAGTCAGAAATTTTTTTCTCAAGCGCGGCGGTGCAATACTTTGATCACCCCCCTCGTAACCTGTATGGAGGGGGGCGGTGGCTACCGGGCTAAATCAGCTTAGTTTGACCCAGGGTATATTTGTGCCAAGTGGCTTGTTTTAATACCAAAATATGAGGTTCCCATACATTTCATCGCAATAGGACCCATACTAAGTGGTGGGGAGTAATAAGAGACGTGTTTTTATACATTTTTGGTGATTGGTCATAGTTGTGAAATCATTATTTACACTTGAAATTTTCATGGAGTATGTACTACCATAGCCGCTATAACAATAAATAATAAAAATAAATTAAATTAAAAATTTAAGGGGGCCCCTTACAAGACACTTGTTCTTTTTTCTTATTGGTGCGGTACGGAACTCTTCGTGAGCGGGTTCTATTCGCACTTGGTCGGTTTTTTAAACGTACTTTCCCGTATAATAATGAAGTTGGGATTAATTTATTTTCTGACTATCCCTCTTGTGGGACTATCATTAGAAACAAGCTGTACTGACTGTAACCCTCTGCGTGTGGTACGACATGCACTTGTTTATTTTTTTATATTTTCGTTCAATAATCATGAATCTTAAAAGCCATTAGCCAACGTGTCATTTTACAATATAATTTAAGTAAGTAACCTTGTATGTATAATTGTGTGTCAGTCTGTAACTTGAACTCTGATCTATTCCTTTGTCACAAAGTTAACTTGACTGCACAACTACGGAGGTAGGCAAAATAAATACATCCTACCCGCAATTCTTTTAAAACCGGTTTGCAAATATAAAAGTAACTTAATGTATGTTGCTTCACAACTTAGTTATGCGCTGGTGGTTTTTCCAACGAAACGCAGGAAAAATATTAAGGCCACTTGCTTTTTACCCGACTGCGGAGGGGTATGTAGTATGTATGCAACTTAAATATTTGCTTGGCACGCACAGTAGCCTAAACGGCTTGATTGATTATTGAGTTTGCAAGTAAACCTTATTAAATGAAAATGTATCACTTTCATACTGTAATTCTGTATTAACTTTTTTAAATATTTTTTTACAACGAAAATATAAGATAAGCGATTAAAAAATTTGACTTGAAACATGTTTTTCTCAGGAACCGTTGGTTTGCGCCATCTGCTCAATTAAAACTTTTTAATTCGGCGAGCTCTACACCCTCTCTAAGTTTGGACTACGTTCAGCCGAACGCTGTGTACATGCCATAAGCCGGCGCAGGAAATTACATGAATGTATAGATGCGGGTTTAAATCATTTTAGTGAATGACAAGCTAAAATATAGTGCGTAAAAGTAGCGCACACTCAACTCTTCTACGTTTGTGTATTGTCACGTTGGAGAGAATTTATCGGACTCGTGTCTTCCGCTTACACCAAGTGTTGACCGTGCCGATTTTCTTGTTCGTAACGTATCTATATATCGTTGTCGCAGGCTGGCTGGCGATTTAACAACTTTATATATAATTTACTCACCGACTTATAAATTTACTAAATTAATATATAAAGGAAGTTTACAAGGCGTGCGGCCGTGGTTGGAATCCGGGCGTGTAGCAACGAGTTTTTCTGACATAACTATCACTCGCTCCGTGCCTCGGAGAGCACGTTAAGTTGTCGGACTCGGGTGCCATCTACAGATGGCAGTCGTTAAAATATACCAACCCGCACCGGAGCAGCGTGGTGTATTAAATTCTAAGCCCCCTCACCCTGAGAGGAGGCCTAAGTCCCTGCAGTGGGGCATAAACGGGCTGGTGGATTGGAATGGAATATACGTAAATATTTTAATCAGGTTTTTTATGATGACGATTATTTCATATAATTACATTACTAATCAGATTTACATAATTATAATGAATGCGGCCAGGTATGATAATTACTACGCAGATACTAAAAAACCGGCCAATTGCGTGTCAGACCTAGCATAGCGAATGGTTCCGTGGTCGGAATAAACGTTCGTGGTTAAAATTTAAATAATAAATTTAAAACTAAATATTTCAATATCTACTCGATATATCCTATTTAAATCAATTTTCATTGAAATTGTATGACTTTAATTTTTTTCAGATTCTCTCATCCCGTAATTGAAAAGTTAAAGAGGGGGACACGGTTTTTAGGATTTTAAGAGCGCATATCTCAGTAACTATTGACTTAAATAAAAAATATAATTTTAAACCCTCATATCCTTAAAGCTAGTTAAAAATGAAGACATTCAGTTGGGTTTTTAAAATTAGTTTGCGTCTGTGAGAACAAATCATTGTAAATTTATCCAGCATGGAAGCGCTAGAATTGATAAAAATCATTATTAATATTAATAATTAACGCCAGACATCGGTCATTCCCCTTAGATCTCCACTAGGAATGGTCTGATCACCTGCAGCCGCAACTTATTTCAAATCAACAGTATGACTAATGGGGAGCATGATCACGCTACATCATCCGGTCGTGGTTGCCACTCTAAAATATTTCTTCTTCAGTAGTTATCAGTGATGAAGCGAATGATATGCCTGCCCATTGCCACCTGGGCTTCACTGGGCTATATCGGTTACTCCTGTTCTGTGGATTCATTTGCTAATGGATCCCAATCTCGTAAAAGAACTCGTAGACTAGTTCTTCTCACAGAATGTTGCTTCATCATGATCATCAGCCCGTGTCTCTCCACTGCAGGATATAGGCCTCTCCCAAGGCTCGCCACCACACACGGTCCTCCGCCTTTTGCATCGCATCGAATGTTGAGTATTAGAAACAATTTAAAAAAAACTGGCAACGTGCGAGTCAGACTGTCGGACTCGCACACGAAGGGTTTCGTGCCACCTGCACCATACAGTAGAAAAAAACCACATTTCTAGTATTGGGGCCCCTATTGATTTTTAATTTTGTTTCATTTTTATTATTTGTTGTCATAGCGGGAAAGTAGTATATACTTCATGAAAATTTCAAGTGTATCCAATGATTTCACAACCACTATTAACCACCAAAAACATCGAAAAAAAAAAACAAGTTTCTTGTATATGGACCCCCTTTAATTTTAAATTCTATTTTATTCTTATTATTTGTTGTTATAGCAGCCTAGTAACACACATTCTGTGATAATTTCAAGTATCTATAATAGACGGATGGACATTACATTAATATGTGACAAACGGACGGAAGGACGGACGGACAGCGGAGCCTTAGATATAGGGTTCCCATCGGTACCCTTTGAGCATACGAAGTTATTCCAGGATACATGGTTTCAATAACAAAAATGTAACGCATCTTTTGTTCACAACACTGAGTAACTAATGCATTCTTGTCACATATTTTATAGCGAGACAGGGTAGGCGTAAGTTATTAGTTTTGTTAGCGTAAGTGAAGCCGTGGACAGTCGCTAAATCAATTTAATTATCGTTCAAGATTTTCTACTATTTCGTAATACCAGCTTCAAGGCGAATATACATTTTTGAACGTACACATTCACCGGCCCCACGAATTCTTCAATAACACAAGGCTGTTAAATCAAGGTAAATATCTTATTAACTTCTTATAAGGCGAAGTTGTATCCGTGTGATCGATTTCAAATATATTTAACTAGCTAACTTTAACAGCTAAACTTTGTTACTTTAATACCAAATTTTCAAGTACAGGGAAAAGAAATACATGTCTTTCGTTCAGAGATACCAAAAAAATTATCTTTTGAAGAAGCAATTGTGGTATCTTTTCAATATAAAATGTAATATTTTTTATGTTGTTGCATTTGGGCTAAGTGGGTAGGTATATACTCGTAGTCATAGTCTAAATAAATATTTATTACAGACATTGTATTTAGTTCTTATTATAAAAAATAAAACATACTGATTATATGTAACTTCTGTTATAAATTATTAAATAACTTAATCGAGTTTCCAAATAAATGGGAGTGAAACTCCTTCTTCTGAAATGGAATAGAAGTAGAACTCAAGAAATGAGGTGGAAGTGAAACGGCTCCGGGAACGGAAACAGGAAATCATAATTATAGGGTTTTATATTATTAAGTGCACGGCCTGGATTGTCAATAAGGCGCAAAAACGGTCTAAGTTTCCCCTCACTAAACCTTTCTAGATCGCTCATCGAAAAACTAAAGAAAAGGATATGAATTTTACGTAATTATTCGGACATTATATGGTACAATCAAACATCTATATAGGCAACGTGCAAAAAGCACCGGGACATCGCATCGAGATACGACGGTATCAGCTCGAATAACGAAGACTTTTAAAAAGAAAGTAAGCGACTGTCAAAAAATACTAGGTCTGAAGTTAGGCTCGCTCGTGTGATTCTAAATTAGGACTCGCGGGATGCCTTTCAGTAAACACCAAATATTGTGCATAGAGCACGTGCAGTAAAAGGAAATTACTAATATTTTGGCAATATAAATTTTTGCACAAGCGTAATCAAAAAATGAAATAAAAACAAGTCGAAGCGAAAGGAATTCGCATACATTGCGTAACCGCGGAACTGATATGAACATAGCAGCGGTTTTCTTGCATTCACACCGGTTCAAAACTGGGCCGCTTTTATTTCTTTGCTCGTTACATAAAATCACTTGTAGAGAAATAATAATAACACGCCAAAACCAGTCGGTTCGTTTATTTTATTAAGGCTTATCGTTCTAAATGTATGTGTAGCTATTAACGGAGCGGTGATATTATTATATTTATGTATGTATTTGTTGCTACTTTTATGAAAAACAGAACCAAACTAAAACAAGAGACGTAATAGGTACATTGTTGCTTACTTTGGGACTAGATTGCACTGTGTTGGATGTCCCATGTATGTATTATTAATATTATTATTATTAGAACATTCTCACTTTTCTATGACTAAAACGCAGCATTATTTAGCTCTAGAAGATTGAAGAGGTTTGAAGTTCCAGAATTATGTTATAAATGGTGGAATGATGGAAAGGGTCCAAACGATATTAATTAGATATGTTTTTAAGAGAAGCTATGGGTACTATCCGTATCTCTATCCAACTCTATATTTGATAGGGATGCTCGAATTCAATACTTTAGAATTAAGGAAACGCGTTGCACTAGCTATGTACATTCTGGCTATAGTAAAGGAAGGCTTTTATGTACCTATAGTAATAAAAATAAATAAAATAGCCACATGGATAAAGGAAACAAAATTAGGAATGGAGATATAAATCGCAAACTTTTTTTAGTCATTATTCCAATAGTAAGAAATTCAAATACAAATTTAACTGGATAAATAATTGAGAACGATTAATAAACTGAACTAAACCAGAAAAGCTTCAAGTTGAATACTTTATTCAGAGGGCATCGCACGTATCGTTTTCCATCAAAACACACTCTGTTTATTTTAGTATCATCAGAAAAAAGAAATGTTATTCACTGTTTTCATATTTCCTTGCAAAGGTGAGACGGGTTCACCTATGGCGCTATTTCAACATGGGTACCTTCCTTGCCATCCTTTCATGCAAATTCTCTTCTACCAAATGCCTTCGCATAGTATGTGCCAAGATCGCTGAAGTGTTTTTTCTACCAACACTTTTTTTTAATTTTGGTCAGACCCTTTCAAAATGGATTTGTTTTGCCAAATGAACAAAACTGCGACAATCTCGATGAGATATCTTTCTCCGTTTAGGTTGATTTAGGTACGCGCTGAATATTTAAAGTTGTTTGATACGCATTGAAATGCTTCACAGCATGGGAAGCCATAGTTTTTGAGCATTACAGTTATCTTTTTATACGACAATTCTTCCCGCAAAGTTTTATTATGACTTTCCTTGTAGATTTATTGCAAATTTCATTTTTCACCATTATTTTTATATAAAGTAATCACGTTTTAGACTTTTGAACTAAATGGCACCAAAATTATACGAATAGTGACCTAGCCATAGACTAAACAGTTATAAATTTAATATTAAATAAAAAAATGAAATATTCAGCGTTTGTAGGTAATTATTCGACCAGCTAGTTAGTAGTAACATTAAGTTCAGATCTAATATATAAAATTTATCAGTTTATTGTTTAGTTCATGATGTATAAATGGATGTATCTAGTATGGAAAAGTTTTGCGATACCACGAAATAAAATTAATAACACATGCCATAAATTATATTAGTCTGTTTGAAAAAATCTTGTCTTTAAATACTTGTTCTTAATTACATAACCATTACTCTATAACGATTTCAATAACATTGGCAATAGCTGTTTTGGTATTGAAATAAAAACTGCAGTAGGTACGTTTATTCTGCGAAAACTGGCAAAAAAAAAGTTTTTCATCTCACGAAAAGTATATGTAATACACAACTAGCTATACAACAATTTATAAATGTGCAAGAAAAATATTATACATGTAAATGTGAATTTAGAAACTGTGAATTTGTAAATGTATTGGCCGAGAATTTTTAACGAAATTCGTGTAAAATTAATCTTTTTACAAAATAAATTTAACACGAAACAGATACCGCGAAAAAAAATTCAGTCTAAGCTAATAAATATTGTATAGAAGAAATGGCATTTTCTTAGGTAAACCTTCAACAGATAATTATTAAATAATCGTGAAAGGGCAGGTAGTCCAGACAAAGCTGACGCCAGAAATTTCCTAACACACATGAATTTACAAGTGCGGGAAAGAAACAAAATATATCCTTTTGTTCCCTTACACACATGTAAACGTACGTCTACCTATATTAATCCCTTGCGTCAATTCGTGTTTAGTCAAAGTCAAATATTTTTATTTCGTAGTTGTGTAACATAATCTTGAAATGCGTCACAAGAGTGAATTTATAACTTTATGGAAGAACGTCACCACAAAAGCGCTTTCAAAAAGTGCTGGTTCCTCTCAGAAGGATATGTAAGAAACTGAGATAGGCGAGCGGCTTATACCCTTTAATTTTTATTATGTAAGTAGTCCGATACTTTATAATAAGCTTTTACATAAAGCTTTCGTTTTATTATAGTTTTAAACTTGTTAAGGGATAGATTTTGAATGTCAACTGGGATCTTATTGTAAAAGCGTATACATTGCCCTTTAAAAGATACTGTGATTTTGTTGAGGCAGCTGACATGGTTAGCAAGTTTATTTTTGTTCCTAGTTTTAACATTATGTCGATTAAGTACTTTTTTTTTTAAATAATACCAATTTTTTTTACGTACATAATGTTTTCAAATATATGTTGATACGGCAATGTCATTTTACTAATTTCTTTAAATTTGTCTCTAAGTGATACTTCAGGTCTTAGTTTATAAATTGCTCGAACAGCTCGCTTCTGCAAGGCATACACGAAGACTTATTAACATTGGCAGCGTGTCCCCACAGCAGAATGCCATAAGTCCTCATACTATTGAACCCATTGTAATCCACCCATCTCGCGGTTTCTATGTCCGAAAGGAAGCTAGTATTTTGTACAGCGTAAGCTGCAGAACCGAGAATTCTCGCCAAGTTAGTGTTATGAGGATCCCATTGCAATTTCGCGTCCAATGTGATTTAATAACAATATTTCAATATTTCTATTAACTTTGTATATTAAAGGAGTACCATCAGCAAACATTACTAACTCGTGATTATTTTTTACAAGGCAAGACAAGTCGTTAATATAAACTATTAACTAGTTGTACTATTGTATACATTGTTGGTCCATAAAAAAGTTACGCAGCCAGATCTGGGTTTAATTTCCAATATCCATAGGCCATATGGTAATCTCATACTGTTAATATAAGTTCAAAGATGTAAACGAAGATAAGTCGAAAACTGTTTGAGGCCTAACGATTGAAAATAATTAAGTGTGTCTGTTTAATTTTTTTTTTTGAGCAGAATCCCTAATCTTTTGTAGCACAGCTACAAAACCCTACTTTTGCAAGTTAAACTCGCATTTACAGTTTAAATGTTTCTCTTTAAAGATGGAACATTAAAAAACGGGTCAAGTGTGAGTCACATTCGTGTTGAGAGGCTTTCATACTAGAAATGATTGCATTGCTTCCATTTATACATACACTGCCTTCTCGTGGGGATTAAGAACAAAAATAAAAGTAAAATCCTTTTATTATCAAGTAAGACCCTCTGCTGTCACTTTTTAACGTCAAAATGTTACGTCCAAGCAAGTTCGTACGCGACCACTCTAGGAAGAACACTTCAAAAAACTTAAAGTGGCAGCAGTGACTTGATGGCTGCATTCCTCTTGTATTCATTGTTAGTGTGGTTCAGATCAAACCCAACTTCAATTTTTAAATTTAACTCTTCTGCAGTATTATCAAGTTGTGTTGTGCTGTTTTAATTCAAGAGAAACATATTGCAGGTAGTTCCGTGTTATTTATTTCTCTTAGCTCTTTGATCAAATTGAATTCAATTTATTAGTTCAGGCTTGTTTTTAGTGGTGACTCGGAGTTGAGAAAATTTATATTTTTCAACATTAACCTTACTACAGTATGCTTTGTAGTAGTATTGTGCTCTTTTAATTGAAAAGAAAATAATATTTTGAACATGAGTATCTATGTTATTTATGTTTTTTTGATTGTTTTTTAATAGTGACTCACTTTTCATGCAATTTTTATTTTTATTGTTAAGCCTTCTACAGTTTGTTCCACAGTTGTGTGCTCTTCTATTTGAATAGACACATTACTTCTCACGCAATTCTCTACGTTGTTTATTACTTTAGCTTGTTTATTAAGTTGAATAGTAGTTTATTTTTATTGAGGCACAAACTCCTTAACATTAAAGTTCAGCAGGCTTATTTTTGGAATTGCCCATACTTCATTCATATCTCTTTCATGGTTACATTGTCGTCATCATTTACGGTTTTCAACACGAGCTTGATAATATTGAAGTTTGGTCCTTTTAGGTAATTTTCTTTATGATTGTGTTTTCCAAATCTAATTTCAAACTCTTCGTCATCTTCTATTTGGACGACAATTGGCGGTTTATTGCGGACAGTAGTGGACCCATCCAAACAATAGGTGCCAGTGGGCCAGTCACTTCGGCCAAGTCACTGAGCATCGATCGTTTAGACACAGATTTATCTTGATTTATCAATTCCTTTATCATCTATCTACACTCGTCTTAGATGTAATATCACAAACAGACAAAAAACTATTTATTGTATTTTGACCAATAAGGAGTTATTCGATGCGTCTTTACATTACGCATGTTATAGGGTTTATGAGTTCCCACTAAATTCAAAATGGAGAATTTCGTACGCTTAATTTCACAAATCGAAAAAGGTCAAGACAAATATGTCAGGTTTTGGTAGAAAAAAGTCTTGATGAGCACAATATGCAAATAAATTATAATTGTTACAAAATCACTTAGCAATCGAAAATGAGCTCGCGCAGTATATACGTAAGAAATTAAAATAAATAAAAACCATGAATCATAATGATTAAAATTAGTGTCAAATTAAAGGCTTGCATACTAGTATCATTAAAAAATTGTAAATAAAATAAAAATTTAAAGAACTAAGAACCGACTACATGAAACGAACTGAAAAACATGAAACAAGATATTCCCGTCTGAAATCAAAGTTAAGATTCCGCTATATTCGGGGCATAGCCGTTGTCGCATTCTCATATTTACCAACGTAACTAAGTACATTAATATTACAGCATTCGTCCATAACTACATGGGAATATCTCGTTTCCTGTTCTCCAGTTAGTTCTTTCCGTAGTTGGGTTTTTTAATCTGATCCAAAATAAAAGAATTTGAATTTGACATTTTAGTGCAAGTAAGCTACCATAGTAATCATTAGACAAATTGAACATCATGGTCCTCGTTGAAATTAAGCAACACATTTTATATGCATTTCCTCTGCACGAATATTTTCTGTTTCCCGTAGATATTTGAACTTTATATATTCTCGATCGAGTTTACCTATAAATTATGAGTTAGGCTCTATGAACCGTTTTTTTTAAAGTTCAAGATCCATAGTTTGGGAGAATAGGGGGGAGGGAATGTTCGATTTTCGTATATTTTCTTTAATATATTTTAAACCATGAATTATTAAATTATAAAATAAAAGTATATTAGTGTTATTTTAAAACAAACTCTTTCATTTGACGCGTCACATGATGCAGTTGAGATTTTTGTTAATTTTTTATCACCTAACTTTGGACTTTGTACTTGTACCGATTTTCGATTGTTTTTAATTTCGGATAATACTCAGATGTAGGGAAGGCCAAAAGTATTTATTTATCTATTTATCCGAATCTCATGTAAGTAGCAAAATTTTCCAGATGTTAGTTTGTTCCACACAAAACGCCCTCGTTGATGTCTAATGTATGAAAAAAAGTGTTATTATTATTGTAAAACTGTAACGGAATTAAGTCGGTACATGGAAGATATTAATAGGAAATGTATTAAAATGAACTAATTAGTTGTTTTGACACCAAGAAGACGAAATACACATTTGTAATTTCTTGAGTATTAGTTTTGTATAAGGGTAATTCCGTGTATAAAACACTGATACCCACTAAATCGATTTTGATGAAAATTTCACATTAAAAAAATATGATCTGATCATTCAAAATAATGCTAATTAAGAACTAGAGTACTAAGAAATAATTGAATTTTGTGCGCGGTTTCAGAAAATATATTTTACTATTGCCATTACGATATTTCTAAGTTGAAATCCAGTATTTGGCTTATCGGTTACCAAGTAATAAAGATTAAAGACGTGATTTAAGAATTTTGAAAATTTATCCCTTAAGGAGGCAAAATAGAGGATAATATCTGGGATATCTCTTACATGGTCTTCTAGTCTCAAACTAAGCAGAGCTTGTATTATGGGTACTAAACAATTGATATAAAATACTTTTTTAAATAGGCACCACGAGTATGCATACATATTTAACACCCAAACACAGAACAAATGGACATGTTCATGGACACAAACATTTTTTCTCGGATGGAAATCGAACCCGCGACTTTTGGTTCTACAGTTAGAATCACTAATCACTCGACGACTTGGTCAGTCAGATATAATAATAGTACGTACTAATAGATATAGAAATTTTGCACTCAAACACAGAACAAGTAGATATGTTCTTGCATACAAATATTTGTACGAGGCGGGAAACCCGCTACTTTCAGGTCAGTTGACGTCTATCTGACTAATCTGATGAAAGTTTGTGCGGAAGTTCTGTCATTTCTCAAGTTCAGACAATGAAAATTGATATTATTTTGTCGTTTTGGTTAGGAATTAAAAATAACATATTTCGACGAATTCGTAAAATCAAAACTTAATTTTGGATAATAAATATTTTAGATACAGCGGAACAAAAAATAATTAAGAGCACTATTGGGAGAAACTTGAGCCGTATGTTTACAAAAAGTACTAAATAATAGTAACTGAATTAATTAACTACGAGTTAAAGGATTGTTTTTGAGCATAATTTATCTCAGAAATGGAAGCCAGGAAAAGTTTAGGATATCGTTGGTAAGAGCTTTGGTCGTAAGTGTGCATTAAATTTCTTATATGGTCAGAAAAATAAGATAAGATGGCGGGAAGATGGAAAAATTGATAGAGAGACGAGAAATAGAGAGACAAGGGCAATGGAAATATGGTAGGAAAATGGAGGCAAGATTTAATAAAAGATGTAAGAAATTGAGAGTTAACAAGAGACCAACATGCCTGAAAAAAAATGGGAATGAGGAAGTCAGAAGATGTTGGCAAGGTTTAGTTGTGGGAACTTAAAGAGGAAAACAAATGTTGGTTGGCAGAAGAGGATAGAAAATGTAAATTTTGCGACGGGGGAAAGGGTAATTAAGAGCACATGATGGAACATGGAGAATGGGGGGTGAGAAAGGGAAATAAGAGATATACCGAGGGGAAATGAAGAAAGAGGAATAGCGGAGGGGGTAGGGAGGATAGAGAAATTAAGTAAGAAAAAAGGAAGTGGCAATAGAAAATGAGTAACAGAAGAATAAAAGTAGAGAAAATTAATATGGCGAAGAGGTATTCGAACCAACACTGAGAACTTGGCCATCAGGCCGTTTTTGTAAATAAATGATAAATGTATATGCCATATACTAGTATACGTGTACTAAAAATCTCAGGGTATTTATTCACTACATAATAATAAAATAAGAACGTATACATGACAACAACGTCTAGGCCTCAAACTAAGCATTAGCTTGTGTTTCGGGTACCAAGCGAAGACACCACATACATATGACAACCAAGATCCGGTACCAGTATCAATATTCATCATATAAATACTGACCTGACCTGAAATTACAACCCGGGACCTCCAGCTTCGTAGGCAGAGTCGCTACACACTAGGCTAAGCGCTCGTCAATATGTGCCTATAGTACGCTTATATGTGATATGCGGAAATAATTCTAACGTTTTAACATTGGCGATCACAACTTGGGTTAAAGCATAACACCAAAGTGTACACCCACGCAGGCATAGCCTCGGGCGAATAGCTAGGGCTTTTAAATTTTTCATGACTAGGCAATTATAAATCCACCATCCCGCACTGGAACCTCGTGGTGGATTAAGCTCTAATCTCCCTCATCCTGGGGGTAGGCCTAAGCTCCTGCACTAGGGTATAATGGGCTGGCGGAAGTGGAAAGTAATTATTCCGATGATGAACAGCAAATACCTCCTACATTTTACATTGACTACGCGTGTTCATTGCGTGTTACTATTTATGTAATCTTTGAACTTAATTTATGCGACAAAACAAAAAAATACCACGTACCAACAAAATATTACTAGTTAATTTCCTGAATGATAAACGAAGGTTGTTTTAGGTATTCACCTTAGATATTCTCAGATTAGATATTCATTAGGTATCCACCACGTGAAACCGTGTAAAATAGTCGTTTGATAAATAAATTATAATTTTAGAGTTCCGTACTTTATAACGTAAAGCGGAAGCCTTATTGAACCAATTTGTTTTCCGTGTGTCTGTCTGTCTGTTTCTCTGTCCGTCCGTCTAAGCTTTTACTCAGTAAAGCAGATAGGTATTGAATTAAAAATAGTGTCAAATACAGAGGTCTATATCCTCAATTTTAATATTTAAGTCCATAACATAAAAATTTTAGCCCATTCAATAAATTTATTTTCATACCAAATGACACGTTATTGAAACTTTTAGGGTGTTCCCATATATATACTTCACTAGATCGGTTGTCATCATAGCTAGGTATGAGTCAAATTTCCTTCAAACAAAATAAAAAAAGAAGTGACTAGTAGAACTATTGAAGTTATATGAAAAATCATCGCATAACTCCAAAAATTTGCAGACTATGTGCGACTATGGTGATAGTGCATCCATTCTAACTAATATTATAAATGAGAAAGTGAGTTTGTTTAATTGTTTGTTACGATTTCAGGCCTCAACTACTCAACTGAACATTATAAAATTTTGCATGCACGTTGTCAGGGGTACAGAAAAGGACATAGGATAAATTTCATCCAAGAAAAATAATATTGCCCAGGGATAGAAAAATAACTTTTAGACGGTCATCCGACATTAAAACTCGGCCTTTTGATGGGAGTGGTGGTAAAGGGTATGGGGGCGGGAAAGGTAGGAAAGTTAGGATGGGTGAGACGAGGGAAAAAACCTGTGTGAAACCGGGGCGGGATGCTATAGGATATATATGTAAAATGGTAATGCGAGTGGGAATGACAGCGGTAAGAATCAGTACATATTATAACAGAGAGACGAAAGTAGGGGCTAGATAAGCGTAAAAGTACGGTAGAGAATGAGAACATTGCTGAGAGCGGAAAACGAATACAAGAGCGCAATGTCTATCCGCGCGGGCGAAGCCGCGGGCGGAAGCTAGTATATTCATATATCAATGGGTATTCCCTGTTGTAGAAAAGAAGATGGTACAGACAAAAATTTGAAAAGCACCGATTTTTTTATTTCAAATGAATTTAATGATTCCGTACATAATTCAAAAGATGAAAATAATTATATAGAAACTAATACATACGACAGGTACTGCTTCGCATTTGGCCAGTTTTTTGTTCGTGTCTAGAAGCTCAAAGTCGTCCAGTATAACTTGCTTCGAGATTACAGGTTCTTTGCAAAATATCTTGTGAATCTGGTTTTAACTATAAGGTTTTATAAGTAATATTTTTTCTGTGCTCATAAAATGACACTTAATTAAATCGCTGTATGACGTGCAGGTAGCTAAAAGGATCTACTCTTGACATGACAACAAATCCCTCGTGTAGATAATATTATAGGACAAGAAAAATCATCGGCAAAGTAACATAGATCTAAACTAATGCTTTCCATACATCGTGCTTACGAAGACCTTTCAAGTCAAGAAAATGTGTCAAAGACTTGATCAGAGAATACTAGACTCGTTTGCTTTATTCACAAAGCAATACCTTTTTTGGAGCAGGAGATTTGGGGTGACACTTGTAAATTAGGGTTCAAAATTTTAATATATTCGATGTGCTTATAAATACAAAACAATATGATTATGATTTTTTTTTGGTATTAGGGACATATATGGTTCGCATGATCCAGCGCGCTACTGCGGCGCTACTGGGGACTTAGCGAAATCTGCTATGGGCGATCTCTCTGCTACAATTACATCATTTAAAAGTAGTTTTTATAAAACTATCCCCAATGTTTAGCACGCGTTTTTCAGTCGCTAAATAGCTATTAGTCCACTGCGTTGTGATAGCCGAGTGGCGGCAAGCCCGCCTCTTGTTTAGAAGACTGTGGTTTGAATCCCAGAAACCGGCATCATTGACTCCGTGCCTCGGAGAGCACATTGAGCCGTTGGTACAGGTTTCCATCATCAGATGACAATCGTTAAAATACACCAAGCCACACTGGAGCAACGTGGTGGAATTTAGTAGCAGGAAGTAAGTACTCCCTTCTTTCTCCCGTTCGTGATCGGTCGCGTTCGTAGCGACGATCACTGTAGTATGCGAACGAAACGTAGTTCATTAAATAAGTACGCACTCGTTAGCGTAAGCCAATTGTTAATATACCGGATGTATTATACAACACTATAAACTGTTGAATTTTTGATAGTATTTTATAATTATAACAAAGCGATAGAAAATATGATCTAATACCTAAAACAACTTTTGTGTATTTTAAACATAAAAGTCAAATAGCCTATTCTCGATATTATATTCTTGAACATCATCGCACTAGAAATGAAAAAGGTAAAACAACTGATACGGCGCCTACCTTAGCGTTGGCAACTTTTTTTCTCACCACACTGTTAGTTTAAATAAATTACACAAAGTAGCGCCATCTGTTAGCGGCATGCGCTTCTCGCCACTTTCACCCGTAACCTTGATTTCTTGTTTCCAAAGTACACTGGACAAAATATAAAGTAACGTGTAACTGGTACGACTTTTTGACATAAAAAGGCGAAATGCCATATAAATAGTTGACGTTAAAGTTAAGATTTCAATATCAAAAACAATAGTATTAAAAAAATTTAAAAAACCGATTTAGTAACAATAATTAATTGAAAAGCGAAAAACAAGCTCTATAGTCTATAGAATGCACCGTGCTATGATTGTTTGTGGGATACTTACTTAAGGTGTATAGAGGGTAGAGGTTAAGAAGATCATTTTATATAGGGAGACAAACTGAAAAAAAAATCATCAAATAATAATTCGAGAAATGATCAAATGGCACTCGTGTAAAATGAATGTAGATAAAGTGTGCTGAGTGGAAATATTTAATAGTTTTGGTGAGTAGAGTAATTAACGAAACCACAGTAAACAAAACCTCAACTACTCACGTAGTATTTGATAATTTGGTGAATATAACTTAGAACATCTTTCATTATTTAGACTCTTACGACAGTAGTGCCATTCTATTATATGCTATGACGGCTAAGAAGGATATTTTTTTCATACACAGAGTTTTTAAGCTATTGCATAGCTTCTATCGCGGGCCTTTGAGCGCGGGGTGCGAATCGAGAAATTCCGTAACGAAAAAAACCTCACGCTTTCCACGCCGCACGGAGAAAAATTTTGATAGCGCGATGTACGTTTTTCAAAACAGCGCCATCTATTATAATCTGTTGCACCTATTATTAATGAAGAAAGTCAAGAAAAAATAGTGAAAGAAAATGAGTGAGTAATTTATATACATACATTTTATTATTATCACAAATGCAGTATTAATTTTGAATTGAAAATATAATACTGCTATAAAGATAACCTAAATTTTTGATATTAAAATGAGCGATATTAAAAGTAGCCCTCTTTTATACACACAAACACACACACGCGTATAGTTTAAATTCTCAATTTAGATTCTTAATATGTATATATATAAATAAATAAATTCATTCTTCATTATGTATATAACAGAAACCATCAAATCAAGCACGTGTAGGTACTATTCAGTACTTACCTTTGTTTTTGGTGTATAGATAATGCACATGAATGCCGCGCAGAGAAAGTATATATGATATTATATCTATATAAAGGTACATCGCGCGAAATTCGATAATCACTTCTTAATATCGTTATTTTTTTTAAATGAATAATTTTGTTTTGGTGTGTCATTACACTATTTATACCTAATTATTTATACCTATTATTTATACCTAGATATTTTCGTTTTATAGCGAAGAAAAGCGTAAAGAGCTAAAAAGAAAAAAAAACTAATGCACGTCAAAGGGCATATTATCAGCGTCAGAAAGATTTGAAGAAAAATGAAGAAAAAATAATAACAAAAAAAAACTGCATAAATAAAATAAATAAATAATTATAATTGCATAAGTTGATACAAAATGCTATGCAATAGCTTTACCGCGGCAGTCCTCGAGTGCCACATTTAGTTTTTTACAATATTTCAGGCCTAGGGTTCACGGCCTATCCCCTGTTGCTTGTTGTAAAAATCATAATGTTTATGGTCTGTGATAATTATATTGTTATTCTGAGAAAAAAACCGGCCAAGCGCGAATCCGACTTGCTCCCCAAGAATTCCGTACTGTTATGTAACGTATTTATAGCTACTGTTCGTCAGATGGCACGTAAACGTTTATATCAATTAATTTAAAAACTATAAAAAAAATTATGTGATATAACTATAAATTTACGAATATCGAATTTTTTCCTTTACTTGTGCTTTGAGATTTTGCTTTTTTCCAAATTTTATAATTCGTGGTCAGTGCCTACCCTATGACTTTTGATTTACTTGCTAGTGATAAAATATGCGGCATAACTGGCCGTATTTGTTAATTTCGTTGACTTAGAAGTTCAACTTTTTCACAGTTCTAATGGGCCGTTTAAGTATTTGATATTAATTTAAATTTGACACCTCGACGCGTTGCTGAGTAAAAAGGTTTTCACAAGCAGACAAACAGACAAATAAGTGATCCAACAAGGGTTATTTTTTTTCTTTTGAGGCACAAAGCCGTAAATAAAATATATCATGAAGTATGTTATCTTCAATCAAATCACGCAGTTAATAAAAAACCTATCAGCACGCTTAGAACCACGTAAGTACCTACTACTAAAGTGGGGATAATTTAAAATGCAAATGTAGCATATAAAACCATGTATACATAAAAATGCATATAGTTGTTTTTATTCCTTCGATCCAAATCAGTTTTTAAAATGTGAATTAAAATTACAAGTCGGCATATTAAATAAAATTTTAAAACCTTTATTTTCAATTCCTTGTTTAACATATTTCAAGTACTAACAACACCAATTAGCAACATCCGTCTATGAAATTTCATCACAATAGATAGTAAATAATAATACGTACACGCCCTCGATATCGAATTTCGTGATAGAAAATTCTACGAAGCACGAAATCCTAGAAATTAAATTTAAAGGGACTTTTCGTGAAACGACTGGAGCGATCGACACTTAACTATATAAGACAGAGATCTTCAACCCTTGTCGGTCACGGTGACAAGGTCAAAATTATGAAAAATGAATATAATGGTTGTCGTTGTAGTTGCCAAGTATTTATAAGGACTTGTGGATTTTTAAGGCGAAAATTATTCGTGTTTATCATGATAAATTATTATATTGAGTGAAATGAACGTAAGAACAGTGTCCAGAGTTTTAGTGTCACATACGGAACCCGTGAGGTTTTAACAATAATACGAGCCTTTACGTTGTCATAAACGGACTGACAGAGACGACGAATTCACTAGGGTTCCTACAAATACGAGGTTCCTCAAAATGTCGAGCGATTTCCGTTTAAATAACCCCAAGCAGGTTATGAAACTCGTTGTATTACAAAAAAAAAATAAACGTTTCCTGCAAGCAAAAAGATCATTTAAGTATATAATATATGAGTTCTCTGATATCCATAGTACAAGCTTTGCTTAGCTTGCTTGCTAGATGGCGCTATGTGAAATGTCCGAATTGACTGTCCGGTAAAACTAGGCGCCCTAAATAACTATATGATTCCCATTAATTGATACATAAATTAGAATCTTACAATCTGGCTAAAATACTAACATAGAAAATAGATTTCATTAAAAAAACGCCAGCTATCATTTTGAATCAATATTGCAAAAATATTAGCGGCATGTTTTGATATTTATCAATGCTAAGTCAGATTTGACTAGAGAGTGAACTTCGTATGAGTAAATACCCACACCACAGACAAACGAGTAGGTTAGAGGTGCCATTTGACGGTATTTGTTCAGAGAGACGTGGCCCATAAATAATTACTCGCACAACGAATATAAGTAAAAATATTACCTACGCATATCGATGCTGTAGAATGAAAACAAAGCATGAATAACTCGTAAAGCATGTTTATAACGAATCCGGTTTTTAATTTATTTTATTTTAGGCCATCCAGCGGTGTCCACGAAAAGCACGTATATAAATGAAGCTTGCGCAGTTTGTGAGATAATCTCGTTTATGTGATGGAGTTTTGTTGTTTGAACACTTTGGACATACGAGGTCTTTACTCCACCGCGTCGTTATGTAATTAGTTTTGTCTATAGCTTTACATCATTTAAAAAAATGGTTAAGTCGTTCATCTCTTTCACTCACATTTTCGTTATGATATGATGTCGTATTTTATATCGCATACTTGAAGAGTACACGTATCCGCCTACATGCTAACATAATTGTTCTGTGATGGCAACTCTAACCAACTCTAATGCTCTATCACTCACATCAATTTACTAATGCTTGAACGCAACTAACTTCACTTCGGTGCCAATTTCTCGTTCACCGATGTTTAGGACTCATATCGAGTCATTCGGTCCGTCCTTACGCTAGTAATATAATACGTCAAAGATGTCGACAAGTTGACGACATCATAAAGATGGGTTGAATTTCGAGCCTGTCTGAAACTGCTTTTTTATTCTTCGCGCGCTTGTCGTCACTGTGGGCAGTTATATATTTCGAAATCCCGATAAAGCATGCAATAATCATAGAGAAATCAATTACTTTCGATATATCATACTTCAGCACTACTCAAAGGGAGAAAAATCAGTAGCTTGGCTTACTCCCCTTGACCCATAATTCAAAAGTGATAACTCCAGCACCATGTGCTTATTATTTATGCCATCTCTAATATTTAAAATATAATATTGTAACGCTGGTGTAATTATACCTCTCACAATGAAAAGTTTAATGCTGATGCTAAAGCGCTACCTCAACTGTAAAATGGCAATGGGAGCACGAGTATAAAAGCGTTTGTACATATTATAAGCAAAGTGGGTAACGCGAGACAGACTTAGTTGAGCTAAAAATAAAACCATTACCAAACTAGCAAACCTGTTTGAACGCAATCAAGACAAACCGCTTACTTTTAAAGTAATATACGTTTTTTCTGTTGGTAATATCGTTGGTTGTTAGTAGCAACAAAAGCAAACTGCAGGCATATGCCCATATGAGACTCGCGGGTTTCAGCGAATATCTTTCCCGACGCATTGTACATAGGTGTGTAAAGCCTAGTTAGAGGTGCCTTTAGATTAATAATTACTTAGATATAGATACAGCGCTGCTACAGCGTAATGAAACGAAATTCGAAAACCACTAATTAAATTTTTTCACATTTACTTTTCATGTATTCAAGGGACCCTAGATATTTTTTTTAGATTTTAATACACATCTATACAGCGCTTACAAATGTGGGGTATACAGACGAACGGACATTAAACTGACCGACTCGCGGAGTGGTTAGAGATCCTAACTGTGGAGCTAAGGGTCGCGGGTTCGATTCCCGCCTGGAACGAATATTTGTGTACATGAACATGTCTATATGTTCCGTGTCTGAGTGTAAAAATATGTATATATGTATACATTATAAAGAATATCTAAGCATGTATATCGGTTGTCTAGTACCCCACAATACAAGTATAATACTTGCTTACTTTGGAACTTATAGATGACGCTGTGTGGGATGTGCCAGGTATCATTTATTAAGCCACAGTAAATCCTTCGTCAGACGATGAAATCCTAAGCAATAAGATTTATAGGCACAAATAAATCTTTTTCCACTTTTTTGCAGTATCCTGCATTACTCTTAGTTTCATAGGACCATAGACTTTTTTAAAATTCTATATTTATATAAATACTTTATTCCCCACAACGCCTCTGCGTAGCTGTACTGCGGATTCTTCGTGTATAGCTATTTGTCGTTTTTGCTAGCAACTCGTTTACATTGAATTAGCTTTAGTTATACAATTTCAGCTTCATAATTCCCTTTATGTTCTCAGTTCGACTATATGTATAAAAGAACAAATGTAATTACTTTTGAATACTTATACTGTCTATACTTTATTATGTCTTTTATTACTGTTTGTCTCCATAAAATAAATAAATAAGCTTATTTAAGAACATTTTCGATGTTATTATTATGTCCAAATGGATATGAATACCTTATTGGCCTGACACCTACCGAAGGCACACCTGAAGGAAAGCTGTTTTTCTATCATGAGGCAATTGATTTATAATGAATCTGTTTATTTACCAACACATTAACTTAAGTAAAGAATTTGTCTTTCTTATTTTTTGCTACTCATGGAGGCCTGAACGTCGTTTTCGTGTGGTGCGTACGATGGAGCTTGAATAGGTAATAATTTAGTAGGTATCAAAAAACACGTTAGCAATGTTCAGGTGTCAACCTAATTCATTTTATGCTTTTTTCATACCTCCATGCTGCAACCGCAATTCTTGATTCACTCCATTGTTAAAATGTAATAATATCATCCCCATTTTTTACCAAAAATATTGCATACAAAATCATAAAAAACAGTTTTAAATATTAAAAATCTATAAATGCAGTGGTAGGCATTAAGAGTGGATTTTCGAAATTTCTCTACACTACTACATTATAAATTCCCGTGTAGTGAGCTCCTGAATGTTTGTGACATTACATTGAATTTAAACTTTGAAGTTATTAAATATATTATCTTGAGAAGTAATATTTATGCTTACTGTAGTGGAAATTGAAAATTCTAAAATTTCAGAAATAATCGTTTTTAGACTCAAAAAATCGCTGATTTTTTTTTAGCTCAAATTTGAATAAAGAAATAGGTAGGAATATATTGAACATATTCATTGCCGAAAAGCATCGTATGCGTAAATGGGTTTTATATATGTATATATTGTTTTATTAAAAATATGTTATAATTTAGTCAAAAAGTCATCTAGTAGAAAGTTTCTTTGGGGTTTCAAATGAAAAATAATAATAATATGTAAGATACCATAATAAAATCTGGGACATCTCGCACACGTTCATCTAGTCCCAAATTAAGCAGTACTACGGTACTATTAAAATACTACAGTACTACAGCACGGTATAGTTCCAATCAACCTTTATGGCGGATGTGAACATAGGCACAAGTCGCGTCGCAGTAACCAGTTTTAGGTGTAGCGGGACGCAGTGGAGCGAGGGGCATATGACGAAACCTGCGCAAGCATGCATATAGCGTTGTATTCCATAATGTTTGATTGGAACTATACTAGACAAGTGATATAATATATACTTAAATATTATGCATAATACATAAATATATAGATATTTTACACCCAGTCACGGACATTTTCAAGCACACAAATATTTGTCCTGGGCGGGATCGAACCCGCTACTTTTGGGTCTGCAGTGGGAGTCTCCGACCACTAGAGTAATCGATCAGCAAATGGTAACCAAATGGCAAAAACGGAATCCTCTATATCACAGGCTTATCACTCCGCCATCTACCCATCGATCCTGGTGAATTTTTACGGGCAGATGTCTTATATGAACTGTTCTACAGTTCTGTGGGGGAAATCATTAAAATTAAGTTATTATAAGATGGCCATACATTCCATTAAGGATGAAATGTATTTTCCTGTAATCACCATGTGGAGTATCACTAGACAGATCTTTAAAAACCCAAATAATGTTTTAAGTGACAGTTTTTATTTAGGTGAATATATCGCGAGGTGTACGCTTCTAAATTCGTTAATAATGGGCTCCCCTTTTAACTTTTCTACTGTAGGATTAAACAACAGAAAAAATCAAATAAAGTACCATTTACCATTTCAATGAAAATTATAGAAAAAATTTAACAAGGTGCGTTGACAAGTATTTAAGATATCCTACCTACCTGACCCGATTTTTTACCAACAAACAATTTGTGTGTGATTAGGAACTTAATTTGCTGTAATACGTATTACGGAACCGTAGCTGATTATTTCCTTTTCTTTTCATAAATATTTATTTTGATTTTAATAATTTGGTCTTGAACTATTGCTATTTTAACCGACGCGGGCTTCTCCTGGCGAGTCGCATGAGATAGACGTGACTAGGTAATTTTTAAAATAGCGGGTCTTTGGAGGGTGTGATTAATTTTTTAATTAGGTGTAAAAATATATAAACAAATGATTCCTATTCCATCAGCCCTTTATTATACCCCACTGCAGGGGCTTAGACTTCCCCTCAAGATGAGGGGGCTTGGAGCTTAAATCCACCATGCTGCTCCAATGCGGGTTGGCGAATCGTAACGACCGCCATCTATGGACAGCAAGCGGGACCGACTGATTAACGAGCTCTCCGAGTGAGAAAAAACTCATTGGTACACGCCCGGATTCGAGCCACAGCCACATGGCCTTATAGATTTGAAACAGGTTCGCTGCGCTCGGGCTATCACGACAGGTAAATAATGCTATTGTACAAATATTTATGATAGTAACAGACATACCAACAAATAATTTAATAATTTGTAACGAGCATTAATATTACAGTGTTGTAACATTATCAAATAAATTAGTTATTCTTCACCGTAGTAACTTTTATAGCTCATTGACTATTGAGTGAGTAATGAATTATGTAACGATTAATAACTCTGTTTGATTTCGAAACTTATTTCGCAAAACATTCTTGTTATAAATTATATTACTAGCATTTGAAGACTACAAAAATATGTTAATGCTTTGATATATTTTAAAGTTTTCATTGCTTTTGTATTTAAACGGAAGTAATGTTTATATAATCTTACAACTTATTACTAGTTAAAAATATGTAAAAGTTTTATTTTATTGCGGTCAATTCATAATGATTGTTCAGTGTACTTCTGCTAGTAATAAAAAGTATAAAATTTCGGTGTTTATTCCGAAGAAAACTTTTACTTTTCTGTTCTTGCGCACTTGGCTAAACGACACTTTCGTTAAATAAACGACTTTTCAACAGATTACGCCGTAATTTTGAATGTAAGCTAACAAGAAATTAATAAAAATAATTGAATAATTACCTTTAGATTACTTTTATCCGGGCACTGAATGAAGTAAAGTCACAGACACTTACACAAAAAATTCCAACGTGTCACAACACTATTCACGATCACGTTTAATGATTAATGTAGTGTTAAAATCATTTATAATCGATTAATTGATATTTTAAAGTGGCGGCCGCGTGCGCTCGGAACGATGGTCGCGCCGGGTTTGGATTTTCTTTTCTTATTTACTATTCAACGTACAACACTATTAAACGACTAAATATGAAAGGTATGTCTTTGATATAAACGGGTACTTTAATTTCATCATTACTTAATGTCGGTTTATGGCCGGTTTTTGATGTTACCGATAGTAACAGTTAAAATTAGAAAAAGATTTATTTTATTCAAAAACAGCCAGTTTTCAAATATTTTCAGTCTAAAAAAATATACCTTAATCCACTCGACCATAAGCAAACAGTAGTGATTTCAATCATTATGTTTAAAGTTTTAATATACTGGACATATTTAGGACTTTTGTTCCTCAGGTATACTTCGCCTCAAACTTTATGGTGTATCAGAATATAACGCTATAAGCGTGCTTGCGCAAGTACTGTCATATACCCCTCGCTCCACTGCGTCCCGCTGCGACCTAAAACTGGTTACTGCGACGCGACTTGTGCCTATGTTCATATCCGCCATAAAGTTTGATCGGAACAGTACTAATTGTAGTCGCCGGCACTGAATTAGGTGGACTTCCTTGCGTGAGTTAGGTAGCTCAACATGCAGTGTTGTTCCGGCACTAACGAATACTTACTTATTAGGTATCTATACTTTTTTTTAATACATACCACACTACAATTTTTGACGTCGTTACACGAGGGTCGATACTTTGTGAATCGATTGAACTTGATTGAAAGTAGTAGTATTGATACCGAAGACTGAAGGTTTCAAATCCACGGAAGTTAATGGAATAACCAATCAATGATCATTTGATTTGTCAAATGAACGATTTTTGTCCGTCACCTTCATCGCGTGAAATGTAGGTATGTATTATTCCGAATCTCACGCGCGCGGTACCGCTAGTATAGTAGTAACTGCTAGTCATATTAAAAATACATTGTTTGTGAAGGAAATGAAATATCCATATTTAATAAAAACTGTCCAAATATTTGGCCGTGGGCCTATAATATTTTAAAAAATGGTAAATACCTCGATACGAGTACTCAATATTATCGATTGTTTTATTCGAGTATTGTATCGAGTATCGTTAGTTTCATACGATACGACAAACACTGTAATAATGTTATTGAATGACTGCTTTGAAACAACCCTACCGAAAGGTCATGGTTTACGATCATTTAATACGAGTCAACGCGTCTATACAAACGAAACAACACTGGACCAACAACATACATAAAATACGTTGAGATAGTCGCACCTATCATTGTACACTCCGCCAATGACCTAACAAACTGTGAGAAATCCTCACGCTTAGGTATGATTTTACAGAGGAACCACGACCGACCTTTCAAAACAATTGATATCCAAAACTTACTGTTTTCGTGAGGTAATCCATTTAGAATTACCATATCTATATCTAATATTATAATAACAAGTCACAAAAATAGTAAAAAAAAAAAAACAATATTACCTGTACGCATATCGATACGCTCTAAAAAATAACAATACCGTTTGATAAAGTGCATGCATTGCTGCGTCACGTTAACTACAAAGTGACTCTTCGATTTGGAAAGATTATAGTAATTAAATACGAGACGATAATACTATAAGGGGGAACTAGACGTTTGGTAAACCTGCTATGCGCGGTTACTACAACATGTTATTTCTTAGTTCGTGTGAATGCCAACAAATAGGGTAGATGACATTTTTTATTATTTCATATAAAAGAGTTTTCTAAATTATTATAATAGTGAAATCATTAAAATAAATCATTTATAATAAAGTTAGAATGTTTAAAATGTCCTGTTACACAGAGAGGGCAATACCGCACGGCGTACTTACTTGTGACGTCAGACCATTTAAAATAATGTAATATATCGTTTTGCAAGACAGAGATAAAATTCTAATAACTTATGAGTTCCATTTTTTTTAAATTGAATTTTGTTGATAAATTTTGTTATCTTATGAAATTTATTTTTATGTATTCCTGATAAATATCATATTTTTAATATTAGTCATATACCGTATAATAAGTGATCCAGAACGTGGCTCTATAATACATGAACAAAGCGAAAAAGATAACATATGCCCATGTTCATGAACTGACAATCCAGGAATTAGCAAAAAATAAAAGTATTTGATAAAATTTAAATTATATGACAACAATATAAAAACTACGCGAAAAGTAATTAATAATGAAACGAAAAAATCATCATCATCAGCCCGTGTCTCTCCTGTGCAGTATAAAGGCCTCTCCCAAGGCTCGCCACCACATACGGTCCTCCGCCTTTCGCATCGTGCTATGGAGCGGGCTATGCTCGGTATTCCTTTGACGGATAAAATCAAAAACACCGAAATCCATCGAAGGACCAAAGTTGTCAACATAGCCGAAGCGATCAGCAAGCTGAAGTGGCAATGGGCCGGTCACATTTGCTGTAGAATCGATAACTGAAGGGGTAGACGAGTTCTAGAGTGGAGGCCACGTACCGGGAAGCGAAGCGTTGGGCGCCCCCCGGCCAGGTGGACAGATGACCTGAAGCACCATACCGGGGATAGTTGGATGCGAAAGGCGGAAAAAAATATTAACTACAAAATAATAAACGACTCGCAAACTTTGCCTTTAAACAGAATATCTTCTACTTGTAAACAATCATAGTAAACAGGATCGTTTCACTAATATGGTGCAACATAAAACTGGCAGAAGGTCATTGTCCAAAGGTAAATTTGAAACACCCATGGTACAAAATTACTATGGAGATAGAACGTTAAAAAAACGAGTTCCATACTTACTCAATAGTTTAGCCGAGGACATAAGACGTGAGCCTCCACTTGCTTAATTTAAAAGTTTATTAAAAAAACAATTGTTAAATACGTTGTAACCATTTACGTAAATTAATTGTATTAATATAACCTAATTTAATAATTTATAAGCTATGTTTATATAAAGCAAGTTACCTGCTGTCAAACTGCGTAAGCAGTTTTGCGGGGCATGGTTTAAATAAAAGTGTAACTTTTAATAAATAAATATATTACTTACATACATACATAGAAAGTTAAAATTAATGAGTATTACTTTAAAAGAAAGAGCATTAAAAGACGGCATATAGTTAGTGAAGTCGATGCCAAGTCATATTCAACTAGTAACAAAACCAGCCAAATGCGAGTCCAACTCGGGTCTCGACACGGTGCGTATCTGCCAGATAGCACTTAAACGGTTAAATAAATTTAAAAATTATAAAGATTATTTCATGTGATATAACTGCAAATTAACGATTTTCCGATTTTCTACTTCACTTGTACTGTGAGACCTAGCTTTCCTTGGTGCCTTTTCTCCCAAAAAGCGTGTGATTCATGGGGTATTTCTATTAACGTATTACAGAATTTAATTGGAATAATCGCTCACATTTTATTATATTTAATGGTTGTGTTGATTTGGGTATGTTTTCGGATTTGTTGAAGCTTATTGTTTTACTCCATTGTAGAAATAAAAGTACTTAATCCTTATAATTTTCGGCTTATTCCTATACATATACTAGATTTTTTTTCAATATCCTTGATCAAATGTTTATTCTGTTTATATAATTTTTCGCATAGCTAGGAGTATGGTTTCAAAAATGGTTGTTTGACGACTCACGCTTGAGCACCTGTTCGAAAACATATTATTGATGCATGGGTAAATTCAAAGAATGCTGTTTGTATATTCTGGAACTAGCTTTCCCTAGACCGCAAAAAGGGACACGATGCAAAGTTAAAATGATCAAAACCTAATGTAAACTTTTAGCCCTATTTCATTCTCTTGGAGGTTAATTTTACGACAATAGCGAAAGTCATTTATTGTTTACGGACTCGTCTTAGTGAAAGCATTTAAGCATTTATGTACATTACATAAGTTATATTTTCATCAAGAAGGCCGCGGTTTGAATTCCAGAAACCGGCATGTACCAATGAGCTTTTTTTTAACTTATGTACATATCACTGACTCTGTGCCTCGGAAAGCACGTTAAGCCATCGGTTGCTATCAATAGATGCCAGTCGTTAAAATCTACCAAGCAGCGTGATGGATCAAGCGCCAAGACCCCTCATCCCGAGGGAGATCAAAGCCCCTGCAGTGGGGCATTAATGGGCTGATGGTATGGTATGGTACTGACAAGGGATCGTAAGAATGTTACATTCACTATAGTGGCCCTATGTATCTAAAAGTTCATAAATATTTTATAGGTCAAGGTGTACAAAATACCTGTAGGTATCTTGAAGTTGCCCATAATTAGAACTTCAAAAAAATAATTTTACTGAAAGAGATTAATTACTCAATATACGAATCCTTAAATTATTGAAAGTTTGAATGTAATTCAAAACAAATTAATATATACAATTAAATATTTAGGAAAATGTAACTACTGACTTTCTGTCGATTTTTCTCAAAAGAACCTGCTACGGATTCGATGATAGCTTTAAAAACTTGTAATTGAATCTTTGACTGTTTAAAAAGTGCTTTCGAAGACCTATTTGAATAAAAATATTTTTGAGTTTACATAAATGACTCGTATCGAGATTTGTAAACTGACGACAGCAAAATAAAAACGATGCCGAGAACCGAAATTATCGAAGCCAATTTGAATTTGAATCATAGTTCTACTAGCGACCCGCCCCGGCTTCGCACGGGTAGCGGAGCATATGAGCCATAATGTTTTTTTTCTGTCGTAGTGTCATATTATCAGCTTGTTGCGTCGCACATGTGGACTGGATTTAATTAGATTTAAATGTAACGTTAGTTCATCCTACTTGGATAATGTTTAATGTATTTTATTTTCAAGTCTATAAATATTTCAAAAAGTAAGGAATAAATACATAAAAACAAACTACAATATTTCTTTGTATACAATATTGATAACTTCAGCCTAACCACGCGTTTCGCGTCGGACCGGCATGGGCCGGCGCCCAGTTTCTTAAATTGTCGCGCGATATTTATATTTCGCAATAGCTCCTAAGATATTGATTTAAATTGTATAGTGTAAAGGGCAATCATGATGTGCATGACATGCTCAAGGCAAATATTGTATTTAATTTGATAAGGATTAATACTGTATCCGTATAAATTGCTTTCCAATTAACTCATCATACGACACCATTTATTTAAACTTAAAAATAGGTAGTAAGCTATTCATAAAAGATAGACATATGCCATAACGGACTTTTCTTTAATCTTATAAAAGAGACACAATTCTTCTATACATTATTTTGTTATATCTCAAAAGGATTAGGCAGCATTTCCGTTGAAAGCTCCCAGCCGGCTTGATTTTTTTCCGAATTCTTCAACAATAATCGTCATATTTTAACAAATTTCCACAAAACATTAATAAATTATACACGTAAACCTTCCTCTTGAATCACTCTGTTCATTAGTGTCAATAATATGCCAATCCGTTTTTTTTTTCGAGTTTTTTTGAGTTTATCGCGTTCAGACAGACAGACGCGGCGGGAGACTTTATTTGATAATATGTAGTGATATTTTCTCATTCGTTGGTTAGGTCTGTAAGATTATTATACCAAATTTTAATACCTATCTGACTGACTGATAACGAATTAAAGACCGGCCAAGTGCAAATCGGACTAGCACACTAAGGGTTCTGGACCACCGTACAATATCTAAAAAACACCTTCTTGTATAGGGACTCCTTTTAATTAAGAAAAACGTATACTTAAATAAAATAAACAGGGAGGAGTTTCTTGCCGGTTCTTCTCCTACTAGTTTTTGAACCGGTACATAATCAATTTATTTTGACTTTCAATAAGTGTGTGTAAACATCTTATATTGAATAAAAACTTTTTGAATTTGAATTTGAATTTTAACATTATTTTATTTTTGTTATTATAGCATACTAGTACATAATATGAAAATTTCAAGTGTAACCAATGATCTCACATGCACCAATCACCAAAATCGCCAAAAAAAAACTCGTTACTTGTATGAAAACCCCCTTTAATTTTTAACTTATTTTTATTATTTGTTGTTATAGCGGCCATAGTAAAACATATCTGTGAAAATTTTAAATGTCTATCTGTACAGATACAGCTCTGTGACAGACGTACCGACAGATGGATTGCGGAGGCTTGTAATTCCTGGATTCCTGTTGGTATTTTTTGGGCACGCAACCCTAAAATAAACAATTCGGAAAAAGATGCTGACTTTGTGGACACCCTTATATATAATGTTATCAATTTATCTAAGTCAATTTAATCAGTTTTTACTTACCACGTTCGCTGCACAACTAGTTGGGGACACTTCGAACTATTATTTCCTTCTACCGGTGTCTTCACAATGCTTTTATACGTCGTTTCGATCTACCTGTATTGTTGACATTCGTTTTGAAATACTAAAAATATGCCATTCTTCCATTTGCATGTTTTTCTGTGCAACGACTGGAACCCAGAAAACAACTATTCGCGTTTATATACCTACATAATGTATCCCATGATATGACGTCAGTCTTGTAATAGAACGTGATACAACAACTGCAGTAGTTACTAGGTATACGTTGTGAACATATGTATTGTTAAAATTGGGCATCAAGTACCGCGTATAAAGGATTATTTTATATACAATTATAAAAAGCTCAGAAAATTTTCAAACGAGCTTAACATGCTAATAAACTTAATAGTTTATGAGCAAAGCGAAATCAGCAATGTGTAGACAAATCTTTTTATTTTTATTTTACGAAAGCTTTATTGGAACAAATGCACTCGTTTCAATTAGGGCGTCTACAAACCGGTAGTAATGGCGACATGTCGGCTTATTATGTACAAGCTAGCATTCCGTCGAAAGTATGTACTTACAGTTGCAACATTTTTAATACGACAGCTTTTTGTAATACGAAAGCGTGGATTTTGGAAGTGAGTATCTAAAAGAATATTTAAGAATTTCCCGTAAGCTTGAATTTTCATACAGTCATAGAAGTGTATTAATTCGGAATTGGCTGAAACGACTCAATAAGTATGTAGTGAGTAGGATGGGATACGATATATCTGTGTTTTCTCTGTTATTTTTTTTTAACAGAATCAAAATCAGATTCGAAATACAAAGATTTTCATTTTTAACCACTATATCGAAGAATTTTTGGCTGCATTGTTTTATTTGAAAAAGGACAATAAATTTGATCAAAACCATAGAGTAAATGAATTTGACAGCAGCGTTTAGTATTAATGTTTTATGAGGTTTTAATGGTGTCGGAAATGTCACTTCACAGTATCGAAACTGACAAACGCAATTTCGCGGGGGTGAAGGCTAGAGCGCGAGGACCTCGCGGACTTTAACTGGACTGAAATTCGCCAAAGACACACCAGCTAACTAGAAGAAGAGTGGTTAGACGATATACGCAGAAGAGTGCTTCTAGTCAATTCGTACGTTTATGATGAAAACTGTTTAAACCTCTATAATAATAATAATGTGTGAAACCTTAGACTGTCCGCAATGAGAAAAATACTCGTATATACAATGCAAATCAACTAAATTATTAGAAAAATGGGCGACCCATAGCACATCTCTCTATTTCATGATTTTTGTCAATAGCACGGTCAATACGCTAACGGACGGTCCGCCATTACGTCGCTGTTTAAATATAAGTCGCGAGCAAACAGCCGAACAAACGTTTATTGTAGGTAAATGGGCTCGCCGTTAGCGTGACGACATTAAGTTATATTTGCTTGTGCCCTAAAGTTGTGAGAAACAACCAAGTAATTAAGTTTCTTTTCCATTCCCGCCTTCGAGTAATTATTTTTACTAACACATCAACACCATAACTTTTATAATGACTTCGTTATTTGCATGTTCGATTGTCTATCTGGTTGCCACCGGGCCAGTGGCGTATCTAGGATTTTTTCAATCCTCCGTTAAGTTTTTCTTTGAAGTTCCAATTTTTGTCAACAAACAAAAACGAGTATATTTACGTTTGATAAGAATTTGAGATAAAACATATTATTAATATCATACGATATTTTTTGTTTTTAATGTTTGTGGTCGTCTGTCTATCACAGACGTTTCATCAATAATTATCTGACTTGCTGACGCGAATTTTTTTGACCTGGAATCGCATCGTTACCCTGTTGGTGCAATAGGCGAGAGAGGATTATGATTGAAATAACGCAAATAATGAAGCTGAAGATTATGTACGTATGCCATTTAAATATATTATTTTCTAAAGATGTGATGAGTTATCGAAATTGAGCAATAATTATTTTCGAATTAAGCCGGTGAATTGGCATAGAAAAGGTGGAAAAACTAAAAAAAAAATTTACAAATTAAAATATCATTCAGAATGTTATCAGAATGGGATCAATAGTTTCAGAGATTATTTCTTTAAACATACATATAAGGTACTCGAGGCAATTAATGCCCACTTAACATAATTTTGAATTTTTTTAAATACTTACTACTTAAATGAAACGTCTAACTAGATTAAAAGGTTCACATAGTTTTCTTAACCGAAATATAATAGATAAAATATGGGACTATAAACGATTTTCACGATAATAACATCTTTTCAAAAACCATGTCTTGGGCGTTATTAAAGATATTATTTAGATTACCGCAAGTTTGCTATATAAAATGCTAGACACAAAAAATACATTCTTAGGGGTTATACGAGTATACCTAGTAAAACAAAACAGTCACATAAAAATTTCTTTATTAAAAATTATAAAGAATTTAACATAAAAAATTTAAAACTTCATAGTAAACATAAACTGACCTGAAGTTTTTGTTGTAATCTTTTAACAAAATACTTATTGTATATTACTTACTCACTTATAGTATAGTTTAAAAATGAATATTTATATCAAATAGCAACATTACAGCTGTTTTTTTTTTCAAAAAAATTATATAATGTGTAAACCCGATTCTAAAACTGGGCGTTATTAATCGAAACGGGCGTTAGTGTTATTTTGAACGTTTTTTACGAAATTACGTAAATAGTCTTAAAAATATTAACGAAACATGAAGGGTAGTTAACAACACTACAACACAAATGTAAAATTATACAAGAAATAATAATAAAATAATTTTAAACTTAAAATTTCGGCAGAGCAGTTTTTATAAAGCAACGTCCGTGGCCGACATAGTTGAAGTACAGCGCATCACTTGCAAGATGCGGATCGCGAGACTTGCTCACATGCTAGACGTGTTCCTATTGGTGTGCTGTATGTGTATATGAGCCATGACGCAGCTTAATTCGAATAGAAGCATTTTGTAGTTTGGGCGTTATTAAACAGAGAGCGTTAATTGCCTTATCTACCTTAGTTAGTTACAAAAAAAAACAACTTTACAATAATATTAGTATACGTATCGACATACGTATATTATAATATCAATACATTAATAACTTTCGATTTTTTTTTTAATTTTTCTAAACCATAGAAGCACCGATGAAATCCAAAAGAATTGCTCTTGATGACAATTCACAATTCACGAACAACGATATTTTAATTTGACACGTGTTTTGTTACATAAGCATTCTTACTCTACGTTGCAGTATTTAACTATATATTGAAAAATTAAAAAAACAAGTAATATAGTTGAAATATCGCAGTGTAGAGGATGAATGCGCAAGTCAAACGCACCTTGAAGTTTTGCTTTTTGTATTGCTTAAAGACGAAGGGCTTTTAATTAATTATATGAGTACCTCGAAATTTGTAAATAAATATAATATTGTGTCCGCTTTCAGGAATAAGTTTAACTCCCTTACTTAGTAAAAGATGGCAAGCGGCTACAAAACATCACCTTAAACAATAGTTATTTTTTCAAGATGTCGTGCTCTTGTGTGTTTACAATATGTTCATTTTTGGAAACGTCTACAATTTGGTCGTCATACGTTTTTCTAGGGCTGTTTTTTACCGAATACCGACCCTTCCATTGCACACGTTCACTGTGTAGTTTTATTTAGTTCATCACTCTTTCCTTAACCCTCAAGGCCCATGGCCGCACCTCAACATACCTTTTTTCTTCATTTTAGTACCCACATCACCTAATTCTTCTTCATACTTACGGTGTACACGTATATGCGCATGATACAAATACGCTCACCTGTTTTATTAATTATTAGTATATAGATTTTCAGTTTCGAGCCTCAATCGGGACAGCTATAGGTAATATTAAAACCTTAAAGCATTGGTCGTATTGAAATCGGTCGGTTTACATAATTGGTCAATTGCTTATTCGTGCCGGGTTTCGATGTCGACTTTCGCAAGCAGTAAGTATGACGTTAAAATAGTTTGTTTAACTAGTGTTTACTTTCGATTAAATATTTTTTGGATGCACAGTGCTGAACAAAATCGCATTGATAAAATAACAGCGATATTTTGTGCACAGGGGGGTGATTCTCGGAACGTTTGACTTTATGTCGTATGAGATAATTTCAAAGAAAATATTATTTTTAATAACGAAAACCTAAGTAATTATGTATTCTCAAAAAATACATAAAAGCGATTTTTCAGAATATAGAACAACGTTGTCGCTAGAAAAAAAATATTCTTCAATGATATTGTCTCATGAGACATTAAGTCAGACGGACGGAGAAACATAATAATAATAATAATAATAATATTAACACATACAATCACAACAACATCTAGGTCCCAAACTAAGCATTAGCTTGTATTTTGGGTACCAAGCGAAGACATCACATACATATAACAACCAAGACCCGGTGCCAGAAACATCCTTCAGGATATTTTACTAGAATCTGTCATTGGAAACACTCGGATATATTCGAACAGCATGATCTTTGCATCAAAAATCGGACAGTTTTCGAAAATTTCAATTGTAATTTAGTCATCTCATCTAATAATAAGTGTACAGTTAGAAACTTCATGGAAATGGGTTATTTTCGACGGGAAAATCATGTTTTCCGAAGACGATCGATCATTTCCGATGGCAAATATTTTTGTTACCGATCTGTAACACTATTACTTTTTAACTATTTGACATTAGAATATTTGATAAGTGGATCTATATAGCAATCCGATTAATTTCGATTTGGGAGGGGCACTAACCGACATCTTATTTCGTATGCCCATCGGCAAGTCCTTGCTTCGTTTCCTTCATTTCTTCAGAACTAACAGCAAAATAAATTCACTAATCCCTCAATGTCCATACTCCTTATAAAGCATGTCACTTTACCACTGATTCGTTTATTTGTCTTATAAACTTGACCTTCGTTTCGTTTTCCTCCTTCTAACACTTTACTGGCTTTTATAGTAGACGAGATTTAACTTAGTTTAGAGTTCAAATGTTCTAGTATTTTTAGAAAACTTCTATGAAATGAAATTGATCGTCGTCTATTTTGTAAACGACTTCAAATAAAAGGAGGAAGTTTCTCAATTCAACTGTATATAAATTTTTTTTATGTGTGTTCGGGGATAACTTCGTCGTTTATGAATCGATTTGGATGATTTTTTTATTTGAAAAATGGTGCTTCTTGTGTGGTCCCATTTGAGTTTGGTCCGGTTCTGACAATGGCATCCATGAGAAAACCATATATGTCTTAAATTTGCATTATAACCGACTTCATTTAGTTCTTCAGATGTTTGCGTCTGGAAATCATCATTTCAGGCTGATGAGGAATGTTACAGTACTCTTTAACGGTTAGAAACTAGGGCTAATGTTACTGCGATTTGTCGACAGTTTTCTCTAAACGGCGCTGTCTCATTTAAGTAGCGCGTTTAGAAGTCCCGTTTATACTAAATACAAATAAGTTACGGTTACGTACATCCAAAAATTTTAAAATAAAAACCTTTACAAAAATAAAAATTAACACCGACTTCAAAAACATAAACTAATAATTTAAAAATAAAATTTCCACTTTAAAGAAAGGAGCATGAATAGGCGGTATATAGTTAATAAAGTCGGTGCCAACTCAGACTCTTTGAATGGGTACTTACCAGGTAATAACAATTACAACAATGATATACCTATTTAGAACTATAATAATAAATATAGAACACAATTTAAAGTGTCTGAGTTGGCACCGACTTCATTAATTATATGCCGCCTATTAATGGCCCTATCTTTAAATTGAGAATTTTATTATTTAATTTTTAGTTACAGTTTTTGAATTTGTTTTTTTTTTGTATAGTTTATCGTCCGTCCTTTCTGGAACAAAACTATAGTAATAGAAAACTGTAGATTCATCGATGTTGAGGAAGTGCACGTAATAGTGTGCTCGCTACGTATCCATGATGCATTTGATCAAAGCACAGTACCAATTCTTATGTTGTTATTTCCATTTGGGCATTCGTTTTCTGTTGCGTGTAAATGTAATATATACCTATGTACTCAGGTAGTAGTATATTCTAAACTGGTTATTGGTTTTGTCAAGTTAAGGAGAAGCGGTTTTTAGTTGAATTTTAAAGAAAGTCCGTCGAAAGGTTTTAATATAAAAACACAATCATTTTATTAATGTTACATAACTTTTTTTCTTCTGCACTTCCTACGATACCTCAAATGAAATTGAGTTTTATTTTCTATAGTAGTGAGCCAACCATGAGCCAACACTAAAAAAGTAAATACATTGTCAAAGACTTTGGAGAGAACGAATGTATCTAATTACATTGAAGTTTCTCGGAAAACACTTTCTTTAAATTTAAAAAATAAATTATTATTTTAAAATATAGGACTGTAATAAAAGTAATATAAATATTTTAATATTTATTTTAATGCCTAATTATAATTTTTATAATTATTTTAGTAGGTATTTACAATTTTATTTTACTATTTTTTTTAATTTTCTTTATATTTTTTTTTTCCTTAAATTGGTGTAAACAACCGCATTACCGACATGCCATGTTATTTTATATGTACTGGGGCTTACTTTAACAAAGGGCAATAAGGTATAAAATGTACTTAGTATACCTAAGTACTAAAAAAAATATTTTCTGAAATAAAATTTGAGTATTAATCATTTTTATATTTATTTTAGACTTCTAGTATTTTTGTTATCATATTATTATCAGTATATTGTAGGTTTGCAAATGTAGGTAGGTACATATATATACACAAACATATAAAAAAAAGCCTGAAAGTTTTATTATTTAATTTTAGATTTTAGATTTAATAAACGATTTTCAATTTACTTTGTCGCCTTTACTGCGGTCTATAAGACTGCGGTAACGTAAACTTTAGCTAAACTGTTTTATTGCCATGATTATTCATGTTCACATCATATTGCAACATACTGCATGATAACTAGCACTGACTCCGTGTCTCGGAGAGCACGTTAAGCCGTCAGTCCCGGTTGCCGTCACTAGATGGCAGTCGTTAAAATTCACCAACCCGCACTGGAACAACGTGGTGGAGTAAGCTTCGAGCATCCTCATCCCGAGAAGAGGAATAAGCCTCTACAGTGGGGCATAATAATAATAACGTATACATCACAACAACGTCTAGGCCCCAAATTAAGTATTAGCTTGTGTTTTGGGTACGAAACGAAGACACCGCATACATATAACAACCAAGATCCGGTACCAGTATCGATATTTATCATATAAATGCCGAGCCGACCTGGTATTCGAACCAAGGACCTTCAGCTTCGTAGGCAGGGTCACACCCACTAGGCTAAGCGGTCTTCATATGGGTTGATATGGTATGTTATGGTATGTTAGATAACATATATAAATCGCTACCTTTAAATCGCTCGTCACCATAGCTAGGGGTGGGCCAAATTTTGAATATGCCACATCCATGCAATGATAAATCAATGGTCACAATTCATGCAGGTCATCACAATTTGTCAGCCGTGACCGGAATATGCACCTAGCATACAGGCCTCGTATTATAAATTGCTATTTTTTAACAATGAAAGCATACAATGCAGTTTCATTATCGAGTTTCAACAGCAAGAAAAATTAATGTGGCCAATTATTATGTACCTACCTACTTTAATTTTCTTCTATTCTCTTTGATTTTCCTATGACGTACCTACCTCTGTTGAGCCTTGTTCCACTTGTGATAAAAACCCGTTTCTTATTTCTGAGTATGATAGTTTTTAAACACCGACAAAGGAAAAAAAGTCTTGTAACAATAAGCACTCTGTCAATTATTCGGTTAGGGACTGCTCTTTTTGTCACACTTGTTGTATATTATACCTATAACCTATGTGCGGCTCTGAAATAAACATATTTGCGTAGATAGAAGAAGCGGTGTGGCGAGAAGTGTGGCCGGCTTGTGCAATCAGGTATTCACATCGCATTTCAGTGGGATGCATATACAGTTCCAATCAAACTTTATGACGGATCCGAACAAGGCTCAAGTCGCGTCGCAGTAACCAGTTTTAGGTATAGCGGGACGCAGTGGAACTTGGGGTCTGCTCAAGCACGCTTACAGCGTTGTATTTCGAACCGCCATAAAGTTTGAAGCGAACTATACTTATAATAATAATAATAACGTATACGTGACCTATATATCACTACATAATAAAACAAAGTCCCCCCCGCCGCGATTATCTGTTTGAACGCAATAAACTCAAAATATACCAAACGAATTTTCAAATGGTTGTCGCCAGTACACGAAGTGATTCAAATTCAAAAAGTTTTTATTCAATATAAGATGTTTACACACACTTATTGAAAGTCAAAATAAATTGATTAGGTACCGGTTCAAAAACTAAAAGGAGAAGAACTGGCAAGAAACTCCTCCCTGTTTATTTTATTTAAATATATGTTTTTCTTCATTGTCGTTTTTTTTTAATTTAAAGTGCTTACAACTATTACAATGATGTCCATGCGCACTTATCATTTAAATATTCGCTAATACAATAGCAAGCTTTTTTCATGAGTTGGACTTTAACTCGCTTTATTAATTGATTAGAATTCAAGTCTAACATTTCTTTTGGAATTTTATTATAAAAACAGATACAATTTCCCATGAAAGAATTATGAACCTTTGAGAGCCTGACCCTGGGAATTGATAACATATGCTTATGTCTTGTATTTACGTTGTGGCCATCACCCACCTTAGAGAAAGCATTTAAGTTTTTATGTACATAAATTATGTTTTCATAAATGTACTGACAAGGGACTGTCAAAATGTTACTTTCTCTAAAGTGAGCCTTTACACTATCTCTAGATTTTAATTTATATACCTACAGCTCGAATAGCCCTTTTCTGCAGAACAAATATTGTTTGAATGTCAGCGGCCTTTCCCCATAGCAGAATGCGATATGACATTATGCTATGAAAGTAGCTAAAATAAAAGAGCCTCGCTGTAGAGACAAATTTGTAGGACTCAAATTTCCCTTTACACCATACAATTTAAATTGATATCTTATTAGTTATCTCAATATTAAAACTATCGCGTGAGAAAATAAATTCAAGCGGTCCCACAACGACGACGCGGCAAGCGTATTTTAGTTTGTTTTATGTGAGTGTATATTCTTAACTTTTTCAAATGTTTACAGAACCGGAAATAAAATACATTAAAATTCTCCAAATTGGATGAACATATGTTCCATGTTTTAAAACCTAATTAAATCTGATCCATATGCTCGACGCAACAAGCTGATACAAAACTACAACAGAAAAAAATTTAGTCATAGGTATATGCTCTGCTACTCGTGCGAAGCCAGGGCGGATCGCAGATGCGACAATTATATGGCAAGTATTATAGGTGCCTACTTGTGATCCCAGCTACCATAGATACAATATTTTCGGATCCATACGAACAAAACAATTCTCCGCGCCTACAAAAAGAAATCGAGATCCCATCGAAAACATTCTTGTAAACAGTAGCCGTAAAAGTTTAGATCCCGAGCAGAGGCACGAGCAGCCATTCTGCATATTTAAAACTTGTCATATTTCATTTCATTTAAGCATGAGGCTATACGTGATATGACACGTCGTGATAGCCCAAAGCGCAACGAACCTGTCTCAAATTTACAAGGCCATAGGGCCATGGTTCGAATCTGGGCGTGTACCAATGAGTTATCTGACTTAAGTACATTAACTGTCACTGATTCCGTGCTTCAGAGAGCACGTCAAGCAGTCGGTCCCGGACGTTGTCAATAGATGGCGGTCGTTACAATCCCCAACCCGCAGTGGAGCAGCTTGGTGAATTTAAACTCCAAGCCCCCCTCATACCGGGGGAGGCCTAAGCCCCTGCAGTGGGGTAAAAATGGACTGATTAAGTGAAGTGAAATGAGGACATACTGTACTGTCAGATTAAATGGTAGTCTTGCAGCAAATAATTAAAATAATTAAACATAAAAATCTTATAACAGTAAGTGACAAGGATAGTGATATAAATATGATACCCAAACAAACCGATCGACTGATCGAAACAAATCGATTCGAATGAGTTTTATTTTACCGAACCACTAAATTTGTGGAGTGTATATGCCAAAAAAAATTCTATGAATCACAAAGGTAAGTAAATAAGCCGATGAGTTCGCATTATTTTATTTTTAAACCTAAGTATGTAAATCAGCACAGTCATAGGCCGAAAGTCATATTGTTCTGTATTATAATTTATTCGGAATTCACTGGCCTGATGTTTTAATTCCGAGTTTTGGGGGAATTAATCATTTCTTTTCATTTCCTTTCATTTCATTTACGTTCTATCTATACGTTCTATAAATAGTTATGATCCGCGACACGACATACGGAACCTTAAAGCACGCGTTTATAAAGACGGAGATGTGTATATAATATTTTATATTACAAAAAAAAAATAGGTGGGGGTGGTCTTTATGCGGCAGAGCCGGTCATTTACGTGATACATCTATTGCTAGTGAGAGAGAAAAAAACAATAGGTGAATAATATAAAAGAATTGAAAAACCCGACTGCATCAACAATAATTAATTGAAAAAAAAAACAAGTTCCACAATCAATAAAATTTTCTTTGAAGAATATAGGTAGTAGGTAGGGAATCCAATCTCGCATCAAAATCGCAATCCCGCAAACTTGCGGAATTGAGGGCGTCAATCCCGCGGAACCCGGGAGATCCACGGGATTGTGGTTTTTTTTTCTAAATAGTTATATTTAAAAAATCATTGAATAAAGACATATTAATTCTAAAACTGTTTGTTAATATTTTTTCAAAAGTAAAGTTACATCGTCATGTTAAAAATGAGTTTAACTTTTCTGCTAATACTTTCGTAGAAATGATAAAGTATGTACCTAATGTTTTATCATTCAGATTTGACCTTATCTTGTTGCATAAATAGCCAACGGAGGAAAAAGCACGCTCGGCTTCAACACTTGTAGGTGAAATTGACTTTAAGTACCTAAGTATAACCAGCTTCCAATTACTTTTCTCCATTCCCTCTACATTCAAAAAGTGTCATCTCACGTTTCAATATTAGATCAAGTGAATTGTTTCCCTATGCCGTAAGGGAATCTTCTTTCATAGACAAGGCTCTCCAGACATTAGGATTGGTCGGCCAGGCTATAATCATGTTATAATTGAACTGACATTCATTACGTTCCATTCCGATACCATGTTCCGTATGTTAAAAACTGAAAACATATTTTCTATAAGTATACAATATAGAAAAGCTATGAGTTTCAGGAGAAAGTACCTAGTTAAAAATTTATTAATGCGGTTGTGTGGGATCTTAAAAATCCCCCCGTAAGCTCCGTATGACCGATCCCGCAAATAATGTGCGGGATCCCGCGTTTGCGGAATTGAATTCCCTAATAGTAGGTATAAATATGCACCATGCATCTAACTAATATGACTACGGTTACACTATGCTTGCGTACAGAACCGAGGACGCCGCGAACCAAATTTTGGTGCCAAGCGTTGTCACGAAATGTGATAAGGGGTGTTTGTCATTATAATGGATTTCTTTATGAATAAGATCACTTCTGTGATTTACTACTATTAGAGTTACTTCAAGGGAACCATGTATATGCTTACCGTTGTCCAGGTTAGGTAATTGAATTGTCATATATAAATCTCATGATGTGGAAGTTTTCTGGATTACTACTGCATTCTACTTATAACACACCAGTCATATTGGCCGATCGTTGTGACTGTCGTTCATGCCTGAAATAAATAAACCGGGCAAACACTGTCATAAGACAATGTCTGCCGGCGACCGCGAGCACAACCACAATTTATAACTATTATAGAAACATCGGCTATTCTACCTTTAATATTCTTTCTTTAGTGAACTCTAATACTCTGTATTAACATAAGGATAAAATATATGCATTTATACTTAACGAGCGGGGACATCTACAATCATCCGCTTCAGCACTGTCAATTACCTGCTCAGTGCCCTATCGTAATATGTACGAATAGGAATTGGGTACCGAGCGGGGACATCTACTATCATCCGCTTCACCACTGTCAATTACCTGCTCAGTAGCCCAATTAGTTAACGAGCGGGGACATCTATTATCATCCGCTTCACCACTGGCAGTTACCTGCTCAGTGGTCCATGGAAATTAGGTCTACCTGATCTACCTAAGGTTAAGCGCTTAACCTTACGTTTATTTGAAGCAATACATTAAATTCGACACGTAATTTCATAATTATCGACACGCGATTTTACAGCTTTAATTATACTTTCTATTCTATTCTATGTTAATAAAGAGTCATATTATTCAATTCGTAGACACGTGGCCCTATGTCGATGAACTCGCGACGCGGTTCAATAACCTTTAGGTATACTTCCACTTAGGGAATATATTGTTCGCTCGTGGATATAATACCAAGATATCATTAAAGAGTTACTTAGATTTAAAAGCAAATAGAAACATGTTATAAAAGGCTAATACTCACTCACCTATAAGTTACTGCACAATATGCTCTCGTCTGTTCCTCAGGTCTGTTCCCAATGAGAGGTGAGGCAAAAGTAACACTAACCTCCATTTTGAGTCTCTTTAATATACCTTGATTTACTGTCAATCTAACCCAAATTATATCAACTTCCTGTACCACATTTATCGTGCCTCATACCATAATTCAACTACCTGTTTAGTGTTGCCAGAGTGTCCAATATCATGTCTGAGTGTTCACTCTGATTGTCACTTCGTGGCTGTTCGTCGCGACAAGCGTTGTTGCCGACCAGCAACAACTCATTCAGGTCACTCGCCTACGCTTATCAGGATCTCGTGCCAAAACCCAAAAGTGTGATTAAACAACAATTTAACAATGCCGTCGTGGATATCCAAAACGTGTAAAAATCACTCAACTATGCTAAAAAAAGATAGTAGCATAACTTATCGTCGGTAATTAAAGATAACATCAACTAAAACCAACCAAAACTAATTTTTGTACCTACATTATTTTCTATTGTTGCCATGGCTGGAAAGGACAATTACAATATGAATGAAATGCTTAAGGTAGGTAACAAACGTACCTACCTAAATTGACAAGGATTAATATCGTATCCGTGTAAATAGCTTTCCGATTACCACATTGTGACGATTTTATAGTATATTATATGTATAGTAATAAAATATAATAATATATATGTAATGGTATATGTGACAATTTTTGAAAAACATTAAAATAATTTTAAAAAGCTATCCTTAAAAGGTAGACATATTATGCCATCATGAACTTATCTTTAGATCTACAAAAGAGGGACAATTTTTCCATACATTGTTTTGTTATATTTCAAAGGGAGTAAGCAGCGTGTTCGGTGAAATCTCCCAATCAGCTTGATTTTTTCCCACGCCTTTAACAATTATCGTCATCTTTCAACCAATTTACACAAAACATTAGTGACTTATACACATACACTTTTCTCTTGAATCACTTCGTCCATTGGTATCAACTTTATAAAAATCCGTTCGGCAGTTTTTGAGTTTAGCGCGTTCAGACAGACAGTACATCACTACCACAGATCACTACTGCCAACGTTAACCAAAGTATGGTTGGTGCAGGCGACTCGACATTGACGTAGGGTTGCCAGACGTACAAGAATTGTCGTATTCGTACTGTTATTTGGCCATCGGTACGATGTACGATAATATTATGATTATCGTACAGAAATATACGATATTTACAATATTTTGATTTTTTTAAATATGTTCACGATAACGAACATATCAAATTGTATTAGTAGTCTAGCGTATCGTATGATAACATAAATAATCAAGGCTGAAAGGATATCCAAGTAATAAGGTCATTCAGCAAGAACAGACTATAAATTGGGCAAAAATTCCCAAAAACCAAAGTAACTAAAAACAAATTAACTAAGAATGGAAACTAAGTCTCCCAATTCCCAACACTGCACTGTTACTATGAGTTGCTATCAAAAAACTACATTACTTTACCGTAGTTATTAGTTATGTTAATTTGAACAGAGACGTTCTAGTTGGCTCGATCCATGGTAAAGTATTCATACCGTTACGGCTGCACTTCACGCTCGCCGAGTGGAGGCGAGCGAGAGAGATAGCGCTATACAGATAAAAGAGAAAGCATCTCCCTCTTCTCTTTTACCCACACAGCGCTGTGTTCTTCAAATTCGTACATAATATCGCTCTTCCCTTCTAACAAAGGTTAAAAACAAAGCTTGATAACGAAATTGACAGAATAGAGCCGCGTTAGCCCTAAATTGACATTTTAGGGCTAGCCAAGCGCACTGGTGACAATTTAGTCGCGTCCTTGGCCCGGTCCTTATAGTATATATGTCTATGGTGATAACAAATAAAATTAGAATTTGAATCGTCTATGATTTGAATTAAAAATTTTGCTAATGTGTCGTTGTAAAATATATTAAATTTAAAAAAAATGATATGTGATCGATATAGGTGTAGTTCCAATCAAGCTTCATGGCGGATCCGAACATAGGCACAAGCCGCGTCGCAGTAACCAGTTTTAGGTGTAGTGGGACGCAGTGGGGCGAGGGGTATAGGGCTTTACCTGCGCAAGAACACTTAAAGCGTTGTATTCCGATCCGCCATAAAGTTTGAGGCGAACTATATTTTACTTTAACTTTGTATGGGCATACCATAAAATTTTCTTACTGCCGTACTATAATATAAACTAATTTTTATCTGGCAACCCTGCAACGACAATCGACGATGATTGACGACAAAAAAAAAAAAAAAGAGCGACACATTATTTTATTTAGAAAATTATAAATTCTTGACTTCATCGAATTGTAAAATCAAAAACTAGAATACATATGTTTGTTAAAGAAAATGTTTTTTCTGAAAACAATTATTAGTCGCTACATGAGTAAGTTACATTTGGTTACAATTACTAGCATTGCAATGGTAGCATAGCGTGGTAACTTCATGAGTTTTTTGTTACAGATGTTAGCACGAACCGAGCAGTAACATCATTTACAAGGTTCTCATCAACTGAAGAGAAAATAAAATACCAAGATGATACGCCAATAGAAATTGAAAACCCATATAAAAAAGAAGTCCGACAATGCATTCTCTGCAAATACAACATAACCCCAGATTACAAAAATTATAGATTACTATCGCAATTTCAAAGTCCATATACAGGCAGAATATATGGAAGGCATATTACCGGACTTTGCAAGAAAAAACAAGAATTAGTTGAGCAGGAAATAACAAAAGCACAGAACTGTGCCTACATGCCTTACTACTGTAAAGATAAAAGTTTATTGAAAGATCCCCGACTGTTTGATCCTGAAAATCCTATTAGAAGCCATCGATTTTAAATAATAAAGGGATGTACATAGTAGCATATTTTAATTTTATTTATCCTCTAATTTAATTTAAGATAAATCAACTACCTGTTTTTTTTTTTGTGAGCACACATGGTGTGTTACCCCACATTTAATTGTATAAATTTAGTATCCACACTACCGTGATAAATTGAATAACATCGGAAGTACATATGACATAGATTAGAGATATAGAGTCCTCGATTGCAGCTTGCAATCTTTGTTCACTCTGAAGATTACTGGGTGCGTATAGTGCAGGTGCAAGGCCTGTTCTCAACTTCCTAATATGTAGTTTTTCTACTGTGGTGCTACTCTCTTCATCTTCGGAACGACTAGAAGTTTGACAAGAACTGTACAGGATACTACTAATTAATAATGTCAGACTTTTGAATTGAGAAAACATGTCAACCACTAACATATACATACCATTTTATGTAGGAAGCTAAAATATATATAATATACTATACCATATAATACATATAAGTTGGTGATGTCAACATTGATAATATGCACGGTAATAAGCTAGTTGACTACTTTTTTTTTAAATATATGAGAGTTTTCTAAATATAGTAAAATAATTTTAAAAAATGAATCATTAACAAAGTTATGAATGTTTGAAATGACCTGTTAGACCGAGAGCAATACCGCAAGGCGTACCTATGTGTGATGGCAGGCCATGTAAAAAAATTTTAAATATTTTGCAAGAAAAAGACATAAAATTACAATACTTTATAATTTCCATATTCATAAACTGAATATAATTTTGTTATCGTATAAAGTCTATTTTATATTTTCTTGATACATATACTTAATAGCAGTCAAATAGGTACCATATTGTTAAGTTGTACCTCAAGATGAATCGAGCGATCGGTTAAAGCTCTATAAGAATATTTAGGCAAACGAACATTTGGTCCTGATGGCAGTGACTATAAAATGACTTTAACATTATATACCTAGTGAGCAACATATTCAATTCATCATCACCTATCTCTCCACTGCAGGGTATAAGCCTCTCTCAAACCTTACCACCACACACGGATCTCCTCCTTTCACATCCAACTACCCGAGGGTAGTATTAGGGGATATAGTACTTCAGGTCATCTGTCCACCTAGCCGGGGGCGACCAACGCTTCACTTCCTGGTATATGGCCTCAACTCGAGTTGGCATCAGTTGTCAGTTCTATGGCAAATGTGACCGGCCCATTGCCACTTCAGCTAAGTCAACAACTTTAGTTCTTCGATGGATTTCAGTGTTCCTGGTTTAATCCATCAAAGAAATACGGAGCATAGCATGCTGAGCGACTTTAAATAACAACGGCGAGTCCCCATACATGTGGTGTACCTGAATTTATTTTAAGTTGTGAAATTATAACAAAAATTTCTTTGTGTTAAAGACACTAGTTAAAGAACGTATAGCTTACTAATTTACCTGTACAACTTGACCCTGATTAGATATTTACTAAAATGTTCATGGAGAAGTTCTTTATCCGCAACACTGTAAACTTCATATTATCTGTCAAATACCACACTAGATTCTACTGTTGTTGTGTTATAGCAGTAAAAAACTTAAACATGATTTAATATTTTTCAATGCCACATCTAGGAATTTTAAAAATCAAACAATCAAACGTCTAACTATTGGTAAAGGTTTCATAATTTCACAATCCAAGGTACGAACTTGCCATCCATCTTTGTGGACTGGTCCTGCCATAAAAGTCCATGTTTCGGCACCGTACGTCATTTGGATTTAGATAATTAATATTCAAATATTTTTCTTATTAAAAATATGAGTAATGTTTAATTTAACTTTCTCAAAGAAAATGTTGCCAAAAAAGGTGAAAGAAAATTCTGATGTGCTTATTTCAATTGTGATATATTAAGACAGCTGTTTTAAAATAATTTCTTGTATTTTGTTACCGTTTATTAAGATATTTTGTTTCACTCCTTGCATATGTAAGATAGGTACTCTAATATTCTTGCTGAGCCGAACAATTTAATCAATAAGTACAATATTAACACAAAAGTTGCATATAAAATTAAATATCTTTGTCTGTTTGTAAGCAATATTTGGCCACAGTTTGTGCTCTTTGATTTGATTTTCATATAGTAAATATACTGCCATGGCACAGCTTACATTACATTAGGTGTTCAGGCCAATTCTACATTTTGTTACTTCATTAAATATCCAGCTTAGAATTTTGTATATCGTTTCAATATATTTAATAGCATGAAACCAGCAACAATTCCTGTCTTAAGTGGCAAATACTTAAGACATTGGTACCTCATCACAAAATTCTGTCTGACTGGATGTTTTATTAACTCAATTCACACAAACTCCAGAAACAAAGTTTGCATGCCAATAAAAAGGTCAAGATAAAAAAAATCTAATAAAATTAAAATCATTTGGAAAATAAAGCAGTTACAAGCTTTCAAAGATTCCTTTCAGTCTCTTGCAAAACAAAATCCAACATTATTTAATTTTCACATGGGTGTACCGAAGCCTAAACATCAAGCATAAATATTGCCCTCTTTATCTAGTAGTATTTAGAGATTTGTAACATACATTACTTGGTTCTTAATTTCCTATTACATTTCTAACATCTATATAAATTATTTCTAAATTATTTATTAATGGCTAAAATGACACATCACTTAAGATGACTAAGTAGTCATATACCAAAGTTGAATCAATATTGAGTTATAGTCATTAATCTATTTAAAATTGTGTTTAATAACCAATTAGTCTAACTACAACCCTAAAAATCAATTCCACAAATTGAAATGTGTAATGTCCAATGTTATAAAAATAAATTTGTGAAAAGATAATTTATTTTGTTATAATTAGAAATTCATCTCGCAGTACTTATAATTATAATAAACAAAAATATTCATTTTAGAAACAAACACTACACACATTTTGAAATGACAAAAAATAAAAAAATTATACCAACATAAATTCAAAATCAGGACTAACAAAACATTCACTGTCTTCATCATACCCAGCTAAGCAGAGAGGGATATTTAATTTATTTAACAGTTCAGAATAATTCATTGATTGGTATTCTGGCAATTTTTTCTTCATCAATTCTAGTAGTTCTGCAAGTGCATCTTGGCAACCCTTCTGCCATTTTTTTATTAAAGACCTTAATTCATCAAATTCCTCATTTTTTGTTTTGGCCAACAGTAAATTTCGTTTCTTTTCTATTCTCGCTTTTAATTCCTTCATGTCTTTTTGTGTTATCGAACCAATCGATTTTGCTCTTGACAGTTTTGGTTTATCATATGTTTTTTTAATTAAAATAGTTTTTTTGCTTACAAATTCAAAATCCTCTGCATCAAGATCAAAAGAGTTTGAATTTTGGGACAACTGCTGGCCTTCGGTGGAAGTTATAGCTTTCTTTTCTTTAATATTTTTACTATGTTTCTTATTTTTCTTATTTGATTTAATTGTATCTTGGTTTAAATCGTTAGTGGATGTCTTTTTATCTTCGAGTTTTTTGATCACAGTGGTATCCAAAAAAATATTCCCAGTGGAAGTATTTTTATCTTCTAATTTCTTGATTTTTGAAGACATAATGCTATCCAAAAAATCATTTCCAGTGGAAGTATTTTTATCTTCTGATTTCATAATTTTTGAATAAATATTTACACCAGTATCAGAAAAATCATTGGCATCATCTATACTTAATATGCCAGAAGTACTTTTAATTTTTTTGATACTGCCAAGAGGAATATTGTCGACATCTGAGTCATTATCACTTTGTGTTACTGAGTTTTTAATTTTTGTGTCATTACTTATATTGCTAGTTTTTGTAAGTTGTTTTTGTATAACTACTATACAATCTTTAATCAGTTTAATTGGACTTTTTTCAATTGGGTTACAAGGTGAAGTGTTTGTTTTTGAATTTATGTTAATATCTAATTCATTTGTAGATTCTTCAAATGATTTCACACTAATATTATTCATAACAAGTGCTTTGTTAGCCTTTGATGATACCTTTTGTAGTTCTTGAAGAGATTTATCCTCCTCAGTATTGGGTTCAATTTCCTGTGTACTTATTAAATTTAAATCAGTATCATTTTCCATTTTCAATGATGTCATCAACTTAGATTTCTTTCTGCGTGTAAAAGAGTTATCCCTTGTAGGAGTACTAACAATTTTAGCAATATCTGTGTCAATTTCTTGTTCGTTTGGTCCGACTATTTCTGTATTGTCTTTCTCAAGCAACCGTTTATTTGACTTCTTTTTTGTAACAATTTCAGGCGTTATATCACATAAGTTTTGAGATAGAGGCGAAACAAAAGGTGATGATCCCGGCTTCCACCTACGGGACAAACCTAAGCGTCTGCACGGAGTTAAAAAGGATTTACTGATACCACCAGGAGTTTTTGGGGAGTCGTTTGGTTTATTATTTAGATGGGCAGGTTTATCCTTCATACTAATTTTGTATAGTCACATCTGTTGATATATATAACACACTATAGCACTTTGTGTTTTTACAATTTATGTAATCAAAATCACCGAAACGACAAAACTAGTTTGTTAGCTTTTTTTCAAAATAACACAACAAAATCGTAACGAAAAACACCATCAAACACCTCTAACGTCAAGTCAACACGGTCAACCACTCGATGTCAAAATATTTGTGTTTCGCGCCAAATTAAAGTTTATTTTTAAAAGCTTAGATCATATCGTTATACAACCAATATCATTTTTCCCATAAATGAGTGACAAAAATCAAGATAGAGCTTTTTATACTTCGAAACGATCATTAACGTGAACAAAATGTCAGGCTCAAACATTTTGAAAAATACAAATTATAACTTCAGAATCTTAGTGTATATTTGGTCTACGCTATATATTTTTTTCTCAATGTTGTCACATCGATGAATTATAAATGTATATGAATATTTACAACTTAATAATGTATATATGTAAATATGTAGGTAACTGACGTTGATTCCTATTATTTTTGATGTACAAAAAATGAAACGCTCGCATGCGTAGGGTGACCATATAAAACCTCTTATCCATCTTTTATCATATGTTTGAAATATATATGAAAATGTTTAGTCGAAATTAATTTCGAATTCTGAAAGTAAAAATCATGGACGTTATAGTACCTACTATGTAGGTTCAAGACTGTGCACTCGCGAAACTATATAATACAAAAATGAAACCTTTGTTTTATGCATAAGGTTCACTTTAAATAGTAAGCTGTAAGAAGGCAAAATAAGTTTGTAGGAGATAGCTACCGGTGAGTCACTTTGTCCCTTTCTAACATTTGCAATTAGAAAAAAATTTTTCATCTAGTAGGTTCATTATTAATTTTTATATATACACTAATACCTACTCGTATAATATCTATTTTCTGTGACTTCTGGTTTTTATATACCTTTTGGTATTTGGACAATAATAGAATTTTAGAAAGTTATTACGTTACATTTTACAAATTAATTAAAATTTTCAGCTATATTTAAGCAGGATGTTTTAATTTATGGTTCTGTACAGACAACAAATACAAGAATTTGGAGAATTTTGACGTGGGTATTATCAAAGTTGAAGTTTTTGAAGTCATTTTACTAAGATAACCATTTCAAACTGTATCAAAACATATCAATAGCCTGCGTTAAAAGAAATTCTTTATTGATTAAAAACATAGACAATGGGTTCAAAATTTCTAGTTTTTATTTGCAGTGCAAATTTTAAATACTATGTTCATAACAAAAATATTCTGTTAAAGGAAAAAATATGTTCAAATTTATAGGCGTCATAGCATAGTTCTTACGTATCAATGGAGCATCCAGATGGAAGATCTAAAATGTCGAACAACATGAGTGCGAAATGAATGAAAACAGAAAATTACTGCGGCTGTCTTGTGGGTAGGTATTTTTGGCAGGAATCAGTCCAGCCGCCAGCGTAGGCAAACAATCACGAGATAATATTGTTTGCTGATGATACTTCCATAATTTTCAAAGTTAACAGCGAGCAATGTGCCTATGACGATGTAAACAATGCTCTCTTCAAAATAGTTGAATAGTTCAAGGCCAATAATTTATTACTAAATTTAAAAAAAATCAAATGTATAAGATTCTCGCAATCAAACCTCAAACAGGTACCTACAAATATTGTTATTAAAAGCGAGAAATTGGACCTTGTGAATTCTACTGTATTTTTGAGAAACATCCTAGACGCGAAATTGCAATGGGATCCTCATATTACTAACTTGGCGAGAAGGTTCAGTTCTGCAGCTTAGCTGTAAAAAGAATTCGCTGCCTTTCGGACACAGAAACCGCGAGATTGGTGTATTTCAGTGGGTTCCATAGTTTTAATTACTTATGGCATGTTACTGTGGGGACATGCTACTAGTATAAATACAATAGCAAAAGCGTGCTGTTCGAGTAATTTGTAAACTTAAGCTTAAAGTATCACTAATAGATAAGTTTAAGGAAATTAACATAATGATATTGCCGTCTCAATATACCTATAGGTACTTGAAAACATAATGTAAGTGAAAAATATTGACTATAAAAAAATAATAATAATATAATATATATATAATAATAATAGCGATCGACATGATGTTAATACAAGAAGCAAAGATTAACTTGCTGATCATGTTACCCGCCTCAGTAAAATCATAAAATAGTTTTAAAGGGCAATGTATACGCTTTTATAATAAGATATCAGTTGATATTCAAGATTTACCCTTTACCAAATTTAATTGAAAACTACACTAAAGCGAAAACTTTATGCAAAAAGCTTATTTTAATGTGTCGGACTATTTAGATGATAAAAATCCATGGGTGTAGATCGCTTGCTTATTGGTTTGTTTCCATAATATTAATATTAGGTTGAAAGAATTGATTAATTGTTATTATTCAGTATAATCAGTATTTTTTCCCTAAAGCAACAGACAGTTTTGATGAAATGTTTAGCCGACTGCAAGTTGACACAGGAAATATACCTACACAATTTAATAAGTTAAAATGCATGAATACCTACGAATGCAACAAAATGACTGTCTTTTTGTCCTCACTTATGGTAATATTTATTTTGTAGCATTCTAACAGGTCTTGTAGCAATCGATGGCTATTTATATAATTTCCCATGGAACAGCACATTTTCTTCGTCGCGGTGGTATCATAAGAGAACAAAATGTATGGAGTCACAATTACATTTTTTTCCCTCCACGGTAACGGCATGTCTCGGACTATTAAATAACTAGGTGTTTAACGCATTCAAGCAATTCTACATATTTTCGACCAAACAGGACGGCGCCTAATATTGACGTCTTTATCTCATGGCAACGTATAAAATACCTACAGTACCTAAGCATGGAAGGTACCTAACAATTTTTATTTATGTATATACTTTTAAATAGTTACACATTTGTAAAATTTATTTCATTTGTTTGTACTGCGTGGAAAAAATAAATGATTGAAAAGGATTGTTTCTTTTTCAACAAAAGAAAATTATTGTCACCCTACAAAGAAAGTGACAAAGAAACTCTGACCTCTCGCTAACTCATCTCCTCGTTTCACAAAGCCAAGTGCACAGTCCTGAACCTAATAATACGTCCATGGTAAAAATTTAAATAATGAAATCTTTTATTTTTACTAAAAAATAATATACTGCAAGCAATAGGTTATTTGACTAATATTGACAATATTATATTTGTCAAGAAAATATACAAATTGTCTTTATACGATTGCAATGTTTATAAAGAAAATTATATTTGTTGTACATTATTTCAAATGACGAAGTACTGCAATGTGCTTAGCGATGCTACACCTGGCTACACCCGGGTCCAAGGTTGTGGACCCGGTCCTAGAGTCATAAGTCCGAGTAGGTTTATATTGGCTTGTGGGCCTATATAGAATAGAAAGCTTCTAATTTACAAGAGAAACAACAATAACAGAGCAATTTATTTTTATATATAGCATACACATTTCAAAGAGAATTACAATTTATCAGGTTCAAAATTAAAAATATGTTGATACAATATCATTAATAAATACAATAATAAGCTCGTAGTTTAGTACAATAGATCCACAGAATTGAAAAAGTGAGACTGGTCGCAAGATGGCGCTTTGAACGACCATGTGATTGTTACAATTAAAAATGGTACCAGTATGTTTTTACATGGAAGTAATAATGTTTTGACTTGTGAATGCTCGTGGAATTGCACTCTTATGATGACAATATCATAGGTAAACGTAAAAATCAAAATGGCGGCCGTTGTGTTTGCCCCTTGGTGCATTCCAGTGGTCATGCTTGTCTATTAACTCGCACTTACAAAATGTGGGGTATCCAGGCGAACAGACATTAGACTGACCGATTAGCCGAGTGGTTAGAGACCTTAACTGCGGAGCTAAGGGTCGCAGGTTTGATTTCCGCCCGGAGCAGATATTTGTGTGCATGAACATGTATATTTTGTTCCGGGTATGGGTGTCAAATATTTATATACCTATGTATATGTTATCGTCGTTTTGGAGGTAAAACTCACTAAGTGACATTTTGATCGAAATGAGTCTTCCTTTTAACGATCTTTTAAAGAGCATAATCTTCTAAAGGTAATCTAGGGTAAGTACATTTAATATAGTTTCCTTGCTTTTATTCAATCATAAAGTCATTAAGTATAATTCTAATATTTTTATTAATAAGTAAAACTCTCTAAAACTTTAATGAAACTTCAATTGTGCTCATATTTGCACTCAATGAATTTTACCCTCAAAACGCTATCTATAATATTAAAAAAAATATTTAAGTATGTATATCAGTTGTCTAGTAACCCATAACACAAGCGTAATACATGCTTACTTTGGGACTAGATGTCGCTTTGTGGGATATCCCATTTATTTCAATATGCGTTTGAAATGGCAATTTACCTCAAGCAACGACAGACATTTTCAGTTCATTTCTTTGTGTGCAGATAATAACTCGTGGAACCCCAGAAAAGACTACAAGCATATACTTAAAACACAAGTATGAAAATGATTTCTCTATCGATTGATGTATTACACATTGTTGTTTACAAGGGTTGAATACCACTGAACCCATGACTGAACCATACTGATCAGACACAACTGCCAAATATGTATAAAATTACTATGTAACCGACCTATTAAATTAGGTACATACCTTTTTATGTATTTCATTTTTTCATTATCTCAGTATCTACTATAAAAATTACCGCATTCTCAGGCCGGGGTTCGACCGCAAAATAAACTATGCCGAACTACGCTGAGCGAGCTCGTTTTCAAATAGATGCATTCACCAAAACATACATGTTGATAATAATAACGCCGCCTTCCACATACTGTATTGACTTCAAACTAGGACTTACTATGAGTACCAGTGCAATGACATATGCATATAAGGGGGCATATCTTCAGGCCTATTCCACTATAATTTAGATAAGAAAATGTACCTATGACCAATCTGGTAGCAAGTTGTAAACTCAGCCAATACTAAAACTTTTCCCGAGAACTGGACCTATCCTAGCGTTGTTGCCGCGAGCTTAACCGGTTCTAGCGTTACACGTGCTTGTGAGAGTGTAACCAGTACATGCGCCATTTCTAAAACGGACGCTCTCCGCTGACTTTCAGACTTGCGTGGCAGACTCCTCACTTTTCAGGTATGTTCCATAGGTTTTCTACTATTTGCTAAGGAGTAAACCAGATCTAACTAAAATATATGTATACTGTATTTACCATGGAGGTATGAAACTCGTTTTCACGCGCCGCCCCCTATGGAGCGAATCCGTAATAAGTTTGGTGAGGTCGAACGAGAGTCAAATGTAACTCTCGATGATGTTTTCGACAACCAACTCGTTTTTCCCCACAGTAACGTGTTGTTTCGTCGCACCCGAACACATCAGTACTTTATCCTGCAAGAATAGGCAATCGCGTTTTTGGACAAAATTTATTTCATGCTGCCTCTAGACGACGTGGCGCGAAAACTGCCATACTTCTACGGTATTCACCAATAAGTATTATAAGTCGCATTGACATCGCGTCCAGATCAGACATAAAATTTGGCTCCATCTGTAGCTAGATTAATTAATATTTGTGAATGAATATTTTACAATTAAATTACACACAAAATTCGACTTCAATTCAAAACATCAATTGCCATACTGATTACTGTTGGCTGGTGCTGTGTGGACCTAGGTAGAGACCAATATTGAGCAGTGGTTGAAATGATAATGGTTCATCAGTGTTCCTCACAATTTATCCTTCTTTATTGAAGATCTTGACTACTGAGATATTTTGTTCAAAATATGAATCCACTAATTCTTATTTCTCCATGAATGGTTAATTAGGTACATGACAAAAATTCATACCAAAGAGACTGCATGTCTAAGAATTATGAAAAATTTGTCTATAGCTTTAAATACTGATACATTATTATATTATAAATATTATTCCTGGAATTATATTACTCAGAACAATTATATCTATATTTTATATTTATGTTATATTATTACGTCTAGATAAATAATGGAGCTTGGGCTTGTACAAATCTGAAGTGTCATATCTCTGTATTTTAGTTCTTTGGGATGTTTTGAGTTTTCCATTGACAGTTGGCATTGATGTCACTGATTCTGTGTTCTGTTCATAGTTTTCAACTGATTTGTCACTAGATGGGCTCTTCGATAAAACTGAAAACAGAAAAAATACATGAAGTTGACTTATTATTAAATTCACATTGAATAACATTAAAAAACGTAATAAATGTTTGTCTGTTTTGTCATAAAAGGTCGTTTATTAATTACTTAACAAAAAATGGGGGAAGGGGTCCAACGGTGTGACAAGATGTCATAAGCCATAAACATTTGTAATGTCACAAAATCCTAACTATTAAAATAAATAGGGCCACAGGCGAAATTAATTCTTTCCTCAACAGTTATTGGGCACACGTAGCTTGTTCAAAAAATACACGGCGCATCGTCGGCCGCCTTTGCTGATAAATGGTTGCTTTATTTAATAATAATAAAAAATATATTTACTATAGGAAATGCTGTTTTATCAACTTTAAACTAACGAGCAATGTGACGTCACAATAGGGCAGGGGGTCAACAAATAGAGTAACTACTTGCGACAAGGACAAGGATGTGGGGCCAAAAACCAAGCAATAATTTAAGGGATTATCCCTAGCTACACAGGCAGTCAGTAAGTAATGACTTGGATTTTGGAAGAACGGATAAATGAAGTTGTTAGCAAATGTATACATAACAGATGTGCTTCTACAGATGTGATTCTCAGATGTGATTACAGCCATTGGCAACAAACATTTAAATATGGCGTCAATACTAATCTCACACCTATGAGTATTTTTTTATACATTACTCGGTAGGAATGAATATTAAAAATATTTTTTGTTAATAAGAATTCATCCATTTCAGTGCTAGAAGAAAACAGACATATTGTGCGTATTACATAAAGTTAAGAATTATTTATACTAACTTTTCTTGGGTTTAGGCAGACCAACCCTTCTTGCTTTTCCTAAATATTTGGATCTTGTAACGCTTTTGTTGATATTTCCTGTGTTCACTAAAAAGAAAAAAAATACTGTGAAAACTTAACGCTGAGCATCATTATTATCATTTGTGTTTTTCTGTATTATGAGCTTTTAGCATAGTAAATATATCTGAAGTACAAATTTAAACAAATATCTGATTGTATTCACACACATTTTTATCAGTAGATATTAACTTTGTAGTTAAATTTTGTGTTACATTGATAATAAAGTCAAGAAAATAGAAGAAAAGTTTCTTGGTCGTTATTAAAGCAAGAACTAAAATAACAAAATATTGATGTCAAATCAGGATCAGTGTCCCAAAGATTTAGGTAATAAAATTATTTGATTAAGAATTTATTTAATTTAAGAAATTTAATCATATGGCATTCAGTTCTCGCGAAAAACTAATTATCTTAGGATTCCATAGTACAACAAAGAACCCTTGTAGTTTCTCTATGTCTATCCATCTGTTTGTTTGTATGTCACAGTCAGTTTACGTGCAATTAGTTCTATAAAGCTGAAACATGACATGATCATTGTGTGTACAACTGCTACAACATTTCCTAGAGTGCTTCCCGTACATGTAAAGTGAGGGTGAATAGATATTTTATAAAATCATTGAGGTTTTTCAAAATTTACCCCGTTTACGAAAAGTAGTCTTTGTATTTTGCATGGCCTCTCCCCCTTCTGACTCTTAAACCAATTCTGAAAAATCTGAAGAAATACGTAATGATAGTATTGCATAATAGGAACTTACTAGAACAATCGTCACGATTATCTACAGTCAACTAATTTATGACTTATAGCCAAATACCACTCAACAAACTCTTGCTTTATGCTAAGTTTTTGGTTGGAATGACTACAGAACCCTAGCTTATGCATGACGCAACATGCACTTGACCAGCTTTTGTAATTTATAAAAGTTGCAATAGATACAAAATAATCAATTATAGATTATTAACTACATCAATAAATGAGTGACAACTCTCATATTTCGGGTGACAGAACAGTTTCAAGTACATGGGTGAGTTAATATAATATTCTTTTTTTTTCAATATAATAATATTTATTTCCTCCACAAATGTTTACAAGGCATTACGTTACAAATACAAAATAGTTTATGGCAAAAAATGTAAATTATTGTGGAAGACTGGAACCTAAACTAGGTCAAGCCTGCATTATAGGTTTCCAGACGCCCACCCTTAGTTATTTAGGTATATTTAGTTAGTTACGGCAATTAGTTTATACAAAGGCAAACACACTTTGGAATAACAAACCGAAAAAAAATGCCAGTATAAAGAGGCGGTATACACATTTTATGCATGCATTTATTGTATTTAAGGGGAGAGTGTATTTGGGTGGGTGCGTGTGTATGTGTGCGTGTGTGCGCGGGTGGTGTGCATGTGCATGAATTTTATTTATAATATGTACAGGCAAATATTTTTCTTATTTTTATTAGTCACTCAAGCAACACTGTCAAAAAGGTTAACCGTCTCCTCATAATTTAGTTTCATAAGAGCTAGTGACACTTTCTTTTTACATTCATAATTAGTATATTTATATATTGGAGTTATTTTGTTTAAATTGTTAAATAGATGTGGGCCCAAATAGTTGTAAAAGCGTTTAGCGAAAGAGATAGATATTGGTGATATAGGATGTACCTTTTTCAGTCTTGTATTTAGGATTGAGGTATCAACAGGCATTATGTGTTGCTTTATTATGATGTTTAATAGAAACAGTTGTCGAACTGTGAGTACTTCGCTAGTGTGATAAAGTTCGGACGTAGAATGTCTAAAAGGATGAATATGGATCACTTTTAGAATTGCCCTTTGGGCTCTTTCAATCCTTATCATATTAGTTATTGTAGCGCCACCCCAAGAGGCAATACAGTAGTTGAGCAGAGATTGGCAAAGAGAAAAATAGACAGTCTTTATATTTTGTAATTTAGCTATGTGTTGTAGTGATTTGAATATGTACATTAATTTTCGTACGCTGTTTGAAAGTAAACCAACGTGAAGTTGGAAATTTAATTTATAGTCTATCTCAACACCAAGGTACTTATACTGATTTGTTTTTAGTAATTTAGGACATGAACATGTGTTATTGCAATAATTCAAGTGTGAGCGATCAGGTTATAGATTTCACTTGATACAGAGTTATAATTTTTTAGTGTGAAAGTCATATATTTAGATTTTTCTGAGTTGAGCGTTAACCAATTTTCTTCAGTTTAGACACTATAATATGTCAATAGCTAAGTTTAGATACTGCTATACCAAATAGCTTAGCCAGCTAAGTTGAGATGTAGTTGTAGCTAACAGCTAAGGTAACTTCAGATACATTCAGAAATTGATGGTGCAATGATGAAAAATTAGATTGGCAGCAGCGGCGGCCTTAGGGGGTGGCGAACAAGGCAATCGCCCGGAGCCTCGCTCTTGCAGGGGCCTCGCGTCAAGCAAATTTAAAAAAAATACAAACTACATACTAAAAAAACAAACTACATACTACAACTAAATACAAAATTTACAGTGTTTCAAGTATTGAGTGAGCTGGAAAAGTGTAAATTATAGTATTTTTAGTAATGAGTAAGCTAAATACATAATATAAAAAAAAATTTACTGAAGTTTAACCCACTATCGTAATAGTTTTGAAAATTATTCCCACCACACCTGTTACGGTTGCGTCCGCTGAAAGGAGTTTTTCGAGGCTTAAAATTATTAAAACATATTTGAGGAATTCGATGACACAAGATCGGCTTTCAGCCCTTACTATTCTTTCAAACGAAAATGACATAGCTCATTCGTTAGATTATTGTGCTTTAATTAAAGATTTTAGTCTTTAATTTTTTATTTCGTTAATTTTGTAAATCTTTCAATGTAATTAAAATATTTTAAAACTCAAATTTTATTTATTTGTATAACCTTAGCATTTCTCGTCAAACATAACGAATACCTACCAAACAACCAGACCTACTTTCGCATCACATAGGTACTTTTCCGTAGGACAAAGGGCCTTGCAAAGACCTGCTGCCCGGAGCCTCGCAATGGGTAAGGCCGCCGCTGATTGGCAGTCTTCAGCAGACACGACTGGTTATAGACAAATTAATAAACAGATCTCTAAGGTTAGCGACACGATCTAAGCCGCTTAACTGTGCTGACACCGTGCTATTTATATATTTACCGCGCTTCAAGCGAACACTGAAGACGAAACTGTCATTAGTGGATGAAGATAATCGTTATAGTTCAACAATATGTATGATAAATGAATTTAAAAAATGCAACACCAACCTTCAGTTGTAGAACTGATTTCATCTGATTCACTAACTTTTCTGATTTTGTTGGGAGTAAGAACTTTTCTATTATTATTCTCATTGGTTTCATCATCACTTGTTTTGCGTTTTAGGTTTCTACATTCGTCTATTATGTCATTATCTAAAATATCAATTTGGGGCATTACCAGTGTATCATCAGGCATGGTTCCACCTAGAATTATCTCCATAATTTCTTGCCGAGATGTTTTGTTTACCATTTCCTGTAATTTAGCATCATAATCACTGGATTCAAAAGAACATTCTGATTTAGTTGGACTGAAAATTTGAGAATTTGGAATGAATTTTTCTTCTTTATGATTATTTTCGATTTCTTTATTACATTCATCGTTTGACCATTTATATTCTCCTATATTAATCAATGGTATAGTTATTTCACGTTGTAAGTTGTATAATTCCTTTACCATTTTTTTGTTTATTTTATCAGGACACATGTAACCATTTCGATTGTAATTAACAATTTCGAAATCGCCAAATTCCTTTGAAACTTCTTTGAATATATTCACTACATAATCTTTACAATTCAATAAATTTATTATTTTTTTGTGACTACACTTGCTTATATAAGAGGTCAAAATCCGAGAAAATGTGTCCCTTTCTAATTCAGCCTTATATTTATCTTCTTCGCTAAAATAATGAAATTCGTTATGAATATCATTTCGATTGTCATAATCATTAGATTTAGATACATGATTATCAAGAATTTCACTGCTTTTTTTATCTTCATTAGAACAGTTTGATTGTGATTTATTTTCAAAATTATTTTTTGCCTCCACTGCTTCTCCGTGACCTGCTTCGCAATCTTTCAATATTTCCATTAGTCCAGCACTCTCTTCTTCTTCCTCGCTAAGCACCTCTGTGATAATAGTCACCTCAAAGTACTCAGTTTTGTTTTTAGTATTGATATCATCAATCTCATAAATTACCTTCGGTTTTTCGATTTGACCATTGTTGAGATGTTCTTCTAAATGTTTTTCACTTGTAGCCTCGTTTACTTCTTCATATTTCGCTTTATATTCTTCTTTGGGTGTATTATTTTCGTCCATCGTTTGTACAATAGAAAAATCTTTTTCTAATTCTTCTTGTGTCTCTTGAATCAAATGACGAAACTGGTGGCTATCGATTTCTTCGTTAATTTCAGAACATTCTTTTTTGTTTTCATATCCGTTATTTTCAATATAAGCGCTATTGCTATAGCAAGTGGTGTAGTCTGCGTGAGTATTTATTTCTGTTACAGTGTTACAGTTTACATTGTTGTTAGTGAAACAGACAAATTCCAATTCAGGACCAGATATAGTTGAGTATACTTGACTGATGCCTGGTCTAACATTCTGTTGAAATTCCAGTAGTAATGCAGCATCCTGGTTCATTTTTCTTTGTTCCAATTCAATTTTTTTTCTCATTTTCATGATTTTCTTTGCTTCCTCCATGTTAGCAGCAATCTTTGGTTTTTTTTGCGTAACTTTAACTTCAGATGGATAAATAAGATTGGAAGTTTCAGAAATTGGTTTTCCTAAATGTTCTTCTACTCTAATAACTGGCTTGCTTTGTAATATATCATAATTATTGGCATCACGATGCGCGCTGTCTTGCACTATAGGTTCTGAATGATCACTCTGACTGTTTGTATCGCTACTGCTTGACGTATTATCAGATTTTGAATTTTTGCTTTCCTTTTTATTTTCTGTACATTTAGAACCCAGTTGTATGTTAGACCCTTTTGATGACGAACTGTTTCCATCATTCGAGTCTCTATCGGTGGACCTTCTACTGTTGTTTCCACGACCAGAAAGACTGTAATGATCGTCAATTACTTTCTTGTTTTTTTTCTCTTTGTCTTTGTCATCAATTTGTTTATTTTTGTTACTAGAACTTTTTCTATCCTTGTCTGAACGATGGGAAGATCTAGGTCTTGACGAGTCTCGTGACGATTTCTGATCTTTATTACTCTTATAATCAGACCTATCACTTTTGTCTTTATGATTAGAAGATTTTTTATCATCAATATGTTTACTTGATGAATGGCGTTGACTGGATGAACTAGAACTTTTGGATTTTGAATCTTTGTGAGTATTTGAACTTTTCGAAGAGCTGTGACGGTGTTTAGAGGAATCTCGGCTACCTTTTTTCTCACTTCTATCACGAGACCTTCCTCTATGATTATATTTTGATGATTTATTGCTACTATGATCATCTTTTGAGGATTTTTTGTCATGTTTTGAATCATGGCGATCTTTACTGCTCAAGTGTTTAGAGTCAGATCGCTTCTCTCTGCTGGAAGAGCTATGTCGATGCGATTCTTTAGAACTGTGAGATCTTTTATGGCTACTCTTTTTTTCTTCTGTCTTATGTTCTTTAGGTTTAATTTCTTGGACATTTTCTACAACTTGATCAATTTCAGGCATTTTAAAATCCGTGTTTGTTTTACTATTAGCGTCACTTTCGTAATCTATTTGTAGATTATTACTGCTTGAGCTGTCATCATACATTGGAGTATTGAAAGGATTGAGATTTACTTGGTTTTGGAATTGATAAGCAAGTGCTCCTTGTTCTGTGGGATTTTCGGTGGGATTATCGATTTTCTTTCCGTCTTTATTAGAAACATCACTACTAGTTTCTGACGATACCTTTGATTCAATTGTGAATCGGAAAGAACTGATAGCTGTAGATTCATCTTTCTTTTCATCACTTTTATTGTCTATGGAATCATTATCGAAACCTTGTAATGCATCACATGAGTTTTCATTGTTATAATTTCTTATTGGAGTAAGCGGTGAAACATTCCTCCTTAATGATGAATCTGAACTTGAATTATCGTCATCGCTTGTTATAGGCTTGAATTGATATGACTCTTTTTCTTCGCTTTTCTCGAGTTTAGGTGGTGAATCATCTGGTAAGGGTATGTCCATAGAAATGTTTGAAATAGTAGAAACTTCATTTGTTTCCTTCGTGGGAGGTGAATCAATTGGAGGCGGAATATTTTCCAGTTTTATTTCTTCGGCCGGTAGTGGAATTGTACTTTTATCAATACTGATCACAGAGTCATGAGATGTCAGATCACTCACACTGGACATCTGTGAGTCTTGTAGAGCCTCATTTTCTTGTTTTTCTTCTTTTGGTGATTTTATATTTTCGTATTTAGTTTCTAGAATGATAGAATTCTGTTCAGCTTCCATATTAGTTTCTTCTGTACTTCTATCATTTACAGTTAATGTGTCCATAGCGTTATCATTGTCATCGTGATGGCTATGAACAGATCCTGGGCTGACTGCTTCAAGGTCAGTTGGTAATAAATTTGTGTCTTGCAATTTTCCATTAGACGTTTCTGTGGTGGCAGTTGATTTACGCCTGGGTATGCCCAAGTAATTATATACTAACTCTTCAACTTGGGGAATAAACACTGACGCAACTTTTGGATTGACAACTTGATCAACAATTCTTTCCACGCCTTGTTCTAAGTAATTTCCACTGGAAATATAATAAAATTCATAAGTATCACATACATATATTCTAACAAACAATACCTACATATTTTACTAAATTAAGAATTTTAATGTTTTTTTTTTGTAACAAACCGTTTTGAAATCTGGTATTTCTAATCAAAATTTTAAATATAAATATAAAGGTTTTACATCATGAAAACTTCCTAATCGAGAAAACTGTGTTGCTAAGTTAACCCAAATACCGCACAAACTGTATAAACTAGTAGCAGTACCTACATCGGTTGTATAGGATCCTTTGACTGAAAGTCTTAATCTGTATAAATATCTACAGTGAGTGGATCTACATGCAGAAACACTGCTCTTATAAGTCCAAAAGGGGTTTAAAAAGTCCAAATTGTCCAGCTTAGTGTCATAAAATATTATATGAGAAATTATTTTATGTACAGCTTAAAACATATTCAAACAAAACTGTACCTGCAGCTATTCCATCTCTCTGTTAAGGAATTTTTCCAGCTTTAATGGGTATTGGGTAAATGACAAAATGAGATATAACGTCTTTATTAAGTAAAAATAACAATACCTACTAAAATACCACTTACTCTAGTATGTGCTTCCTTAGTTTCTCTCGAAGTTGATTTTTATTCAAGTCTGGTTTCCACAACTGCTGAGAGAGAAATGTTGAAACCGAGCTCTCAACACGTTGACGTAGATTCTGATATGCTGGTCTGGTGTCCACGTCTGATATGCATTCTTTACGGAACTGTTGAGAAAAATTACCATTATTTTTGAAGTCAATAAAATATCTAGGTATAATATTTAAAAAATAATGGAGTGACCCTTATATGTACATGAAAGACATTGTTAGGTTTATTGTAGAGGAATTAGTCAAATTAAATCTTCAATTTATTGTTAGTCTGTTTATGTAATTTTATTGTTGTTTGAACTCTAGAACCACTAAACTAATTTCGATGAGATTTTTGGATTGAGATATTTATATAAATGAAATTGTGATGAAATTCTGTGTGCGTGCATACCTATTATTACAAGTGAAAAATATATGTGTAAAAACATATTCTAACAGACACTTAATTTTCCAAAACAAGTCTTTTTGTCTTTTATTTAGAATTATTTTCCTAAAGGATATTAACTATATGAAGAAGACCTAAGCCCCTCCTCCCACCTTTGTAACCAAGCGTGGTATTTTGAAGACTCCCCTTCCCCCTGAATAGGTCATGTAGTATGGGTACGTTCCCTCAAGTTCTTAGAAATTCAGCATCACAAACATTTACTCTTGGTAACGTGCCATACATCCCGTTGTTTGGTAAAGATGGACAATGTGTTAAATGGAAATGTCCTTAGATTTTGTGCTTTAAATTAAACACAAACTCATTGTTCTAATGCCTCTGAGGTGGAATAAAAACAGCACTATAATCCTCTTATTTTTAATTGAAATAAAATTATATCTTAACCATATACCTATAACTGAATTCTCAGTAGAGCTTTACAAAATGGCTTGACAAAAATTTAAAATATATATATATTTGGGCATAACGAGGAGCACTGTAAAAACTTGCCGCAAAAGAAGTTTTTTTATTTTTACCAAAAATATGGAAAAATACATAAGGCGTGTTATTAAAACTATTTGTTTCAAGTCTACTTGCTTACTCGTCATTGTTTCGCTCCTCACATTGATATACAGGGTGAGTAAATGAACAGGGTCTCTATGACAGCTACCCTAACCGTAGGAGATGAGAAGTTTTGTTCTTAGAAATCCATCTTAAGTTTTTAGACTATATTAAAATAGCATTCAAGGATTTTTGAAAAACTCATTTTTTCGAAGATATTCCCTATTTTCTCAAAAAAAAAATTTTTGCAGAAATGAATCCACAAATAAAACATTTACGACACATTTTTTTTATGTTATTATAAGAACATTACAAAGAACAAAACTTCCCATCTACAACGGTTAGGGTAGCTGTCATAGAGGCTTCTGTTCATTTACTCAGCCTGTATATAAGCAAAACCAAACCTATTTTTTGAGTTAGGCCCGATGAAATTTTAACTTTTCGTCAGGTACCATTGTAAAGCACTAAGTACAATTTATTTACTCACAGGTTTATTAAATAATTAAAAGTTAGACGTTTTATAGCAATTTCTAAATAGGTACCTTGTCAAATATGCCTTTAGACTTCAATTCGTAGACGATTTGATCCACCAAACGTTGGTCTCCCGGTATATATTGCAAATGAGCCATTTCAGAATGATTGTATTTAAAATTTTATTACTATATGTGTATCAGTTTGTATGTAGAAAGTTTATAGTGAAATTAAATAATTTTCATAAAAAAAAATTAAAACCTAAAAATATTACATTTCTGCATTGATTTATGAATAATTAGTGTGCCTGAATCACGACAGAATTGTTTATTACGATTTTACAGGACTAAACGAAATTTATGATTAACATACTAATTTCAGCATCAATAACTAAAAATCAATAAAATTCTAATCACAGAATTCTAATCTAAACAAAATCGAAATAATTTCATGTTACCATCACCAATTCAACTTCATTGCCACAGCTGTATTCACTAATCTGTGGTATTTATTCACAGATTAGCTGTATTGCTGTCACAGATTGCTGTTTAACACAGATTGTTGTTGCTGGACTCCCTACAGTTATAAGACGCGCACAATCTATATCAGAATTCAAGAGAATGGTGAAGGATCATTTATTGTGCCCTTCTTAGCTTATCTGATTGTGTGGTATGTATGTGTTTAGTGTTTAAATATTATAATAAGTTTTAAGTGTCATATTTGTGTATTGTTCTGAAATGTATTGTGTGGTATAGATATATGTATCTTGTTTAGGTAGCTTAAATTATTCTTAGTTAGTACATCATAACCATTTTGTTGTCTCAGGCCTATCAATCCATCCAAAGGTTGTCTGGAAGAGATTGCTCTTAGCGATAAGACCGCCCACTGTACCTACCAAACATAGATATAAGAGATACCTACATTATTTATTTTTGTTCTAACTTTTGGTGTACAATAAAGAATATATTATTATTATTATTATTATTTAAGCACTACAGACCATGATAGCCTAGTACGCACCACAGAACAGTACGCACTAGTACACTAGTTGAATATTAGAATTGTCAACCGCTTTTTTTTTCATTTTTATATACCGTAGATATATTGTTCTGTGCCGTAGAACGTAGATAGATACAGTCATGGAACTAGTAAGTACTTCGTACGACTGGAATGAGCTGTACGAAGAAATTTCGAGGTCCTAGTTTGACCTTAAAACGAATTAAAAAGATAAAAGTAACAAGGACGTTATTGGGTCCCTTATTGTCTCTTTCTGCTTAGGGTGACCAAGTTTCGTAGGATAAATAAAACCATAACAGGATCTTTTTAATTTTCGACTAAGATCGAACAAAACTCTCTAAGCCTATTTTAACCCGTGACACTGAAGTAAACTTTTTTTATATGAGTATAAAGATTTCTGTATGTCCGTGTCAATAACCTATGTCGTAATTTAGTAAATTAGAACCTTTCATTCGAACATTTGTCAAAATTGGTTTCGCAGATTTCAAATTAAAATGCTACAAAAGCACTGAAAGTGAGGTCTCGCGTAGGCACCACGTAGTACAACTCGCGATAGCGTCAAAAATACTGGTTGGATTTGTACGAAATACTGTTAAATCATCAAATTTAGCAGTAGCCCGACTCCTATCCACCTCGATAGAAAAGTAGAAGCAAGCAAACAGAAGTTCAAGAGAGCTAGTCACTAAAAGCGTGCAACCCGCAGAAAATATAATCAATCGACGGAGGCTTCACACCTCCAAAATAAATTGTGAAGCAGTTAGTAACTAACTCTAAAAATCAAAGCTTCAAATATCGATATCTCAATCACCTTAGTAAATTAGCTGCATGCTCCCTTTATGTATAATACCCTTTTGAATTCAAATCTCCCATTTATTACAGAAATAAAGCTACCTAGAATGTGATTCATAAATGGATGGCTGACCGCCTTTATTTACAAAATAGTTAAATCCCACAGAAGTAAAGACCCAAGCGCGACAAGTTGCGTAGTCACTTTTGCACGCCGAAGCCCTCAGAACCATCACTCAGGAAATATCTCGTTGAAACGATCCCAATAAGCCTAAATACGCTATTAAAAAGGTCAAGAATTCTGTAGATACATATGTTTGAAATATATTTGTCATATATATTGTCGCACTTCACCGCCTTGAGCGCACGTGGGAACTTGAAAATCTTAAATTTATATGAATTAAATAACGGCACTTTCTAATTATCATATTATTTTTATTTATTTGAACAAACACAAACAATACACTTCCATCTTTTTTTCGCAGTGGAATCAAAACCCTAATCAAAAGAACATCGGATATTCCAATAAACAAAAGACAAGTCTACATTCTATAGTAAACCATAGATGGGTACCTGGATACATTTCTTTTAACATAACATTCTAACAGAAAATAAAAGTTCGTACAGGCAACCAAACTCCTTTCTTTCCAGAAAAAACCAAACAATCTCAAAAATTCCCAATCATTCAGCAGATATAAATGGATTTAAAAGACTCTAGGTACCGAAACATTATTTCTAGGGCCGAAATGTCACAAAATTCAACGCTGGTGCGAGACCTAAGGATCTTAAATATTAATATGATGGCCTCCTTCTTTTCGATTGGCACTAGAGATACGGACAGATTCAATACTTCATCAAAATCACACACACAAGTCTCGCAAATGCATATATGATGTAAAATTCATTACCCGTATGGTGTCAGATCTGTAACTAGAATGACGTCAGATCTGTAACTAAATTATTTTCCTACTTTGACGAAAAACGTTTCTCTTTAAAACAATACATAGGTTTCCATCTTTCATATTCATTGAAATATCTGGCAACCTATTATTACGGCCACATCATAGGCAAAAGAGGGCAAAAGGCAACTACCAAAGTATTATTATTAACTGATCTAAACATTATGGACACCTTAGTATTATGACGTCAAAAGCTTCAACTTTGACATATGTCAAAATTCCCCGAATTGTCGTTTCAGTTGCCAGTATAAAACCATAAATTAAGACTTTCGTTTTAAATATTAGTAAAAATTTTAACAAATATGAAATATAACAATAAGTTTTAAAAATACTATTATCATCCGCATACCAAGATATATTAAAAATCAGAAGTCGCACAAAATAGGTATTAGATGTGTATTAGTATCTATTTCTATAAATATATATTTATATTTATAATTAAGGTCTAAAAAATAAGTTTCCTAGAAAAAAAATCTACAGATTTCGCTCTTCTCGCAATTATCGGAGGACATTGAACAAAATTGTACGACAAAAAATTTTCGAAAAAGTTATGGACCAATTCTCGATGTGCTACCATACTTTGCCACGCAAGCGCTTGCATTTTTTGACGCTAGTGTTTTCGTCTACCTTTATAACTTTTTGAAATAAGGCCGGATCTTACTTTCTAGGGTTGCTAATCTGATAATCATTCTATGATAAGGGCACCTGCCCAAGTCAGGGTTTTCGACCGTTACTAAAAAATTAAATTAAATAATAAATAATATAATAATAATAAATAATTAAATTTTTCAAACTGTCTTGTAGACAATCTACCAGTCTCGGAAGCTTTTTTATTTTTTCGATATTAAATCTTCCGTTTCTCAAACAATCAACTTTTTGTCCGAAAAATGGGAAAATTTCGTCTTTTTCACCATTTTAGATTTTCCGATAAAGTTACGAACCGATTTTAGAAAATTTAGTATCTTACAATGCTCCGAAAGCTCTTGATTTTTTTGCCATCACTGTCTTTTGTCTATCATCATAAATATTGGAAATATAGGCAAATTTATTAGACTCCTATACGAGAACGATCTAATGAACATATTCATTGTTACAAAAATTTTTTATAAAAATAATGATTAAGTATGCGTCATCTTTTATTCTGACAAGCGGAAATATGTACTATGTATTTATGTAATATAAAATATGTATGTAATATGTATTTATGTATTTGATATTGTGAACAAGATGAAAATAAATCAAAGTTACCAGCCGATTCTGTTATCTTTTATTATTGTGATTACTGTACTTACTCGAGATTGAACGAAATATGTACCTACGTTATGGAAAAAAATTGACCTCATTTTCGGTTTCAACACACTAAAAAACATGTAGTATGTGTATGTAGTAAAAAACAGTAGATGATTTTATCAAATCAAAATTCGAAAAAAAATATTTTGTAGACCTGTGTTATATTCATATTTTGCTAATATCTTGTTAGGTACGTTTCTTTTTCATTTATTGAAATTATTATTATTTTACGAATTATTATTTTATTATTTTTGCTTAGTCAAGGGCTACTATAACTTTCCGTTAACGGATACCCAAATAAAGCTAAATTACGGTACCTAAATAATGTTTAAAGACTTCTTAGATTTGCTACAGCTTTAAATTTAGTGAACTGATTTCGATAATTCTTTCACAGTATCTACCCTAAGTTATAAGATAGTGACTAAACACAAAAATTATCAAAATCGATCCAGAACTTTCAGAAATATTAACGGCCAAACATATGTATGTTTATTCATGTGTATAAAGTCCTATTGAATTAAGTCCAAATATTTTAAGAAGTGACATTAGAACGCGACGTGAGCAATCATGGCATTGCTTCGCAATGCTAATATGTGACCTTTATAGGCCACTAATTACTTACCCAAAAAAAATGGTTCATCAATAGTCGAGCAATGGATGGCCCCCATAATAAAAGACGAGAAATGTGAAGAGGAAAAAATATACGTCTCTGACTTTGCCTCCGCTCAGCGACTGTGTACAACCAGCGGCGTGAAATAGCAGCTCAGATATGGAACAGCCAAAGTGGCGTATTAGACCAGCTGATTTCGATAATTCTTTCACTGTATCTACCCTATGTTCAAAAATAGTGACCAAACACAAAAATCATCAAAATGGATTCAAAATTTTTAGAAGAAGTGATATTAGAATGCGACGTGAAGTCATTGCAATGCCATTACCTAACTTTTGTAGGCCACTAATTACCTACCCTAAGAAAAATGTTCAACAGTCGAGCAATGGATGAACCCCATAATTAAAAACGAGAAATATGAAGAGGAAAAAATAATGCGTCCGCGGAAATTATAGGTCCTGTATCGTAATTATCAAGACGCTTAGTTTTTTATTCCTTTGTTCCCTCGTAATAAAATCTAAATTCATCATAGTACTTTTCCCAGTGTAGTAGTACAATATTTTATGCTAGCCACACAGAAGTGGTGTAGAAAGAGATAGTTAGGCACCCGGTTACTTTCCTTTCGCACTTTTTTTTTTTTAATCACCAGATTACGTACGACCCATAGACATATATATACTAGCGTAGGAGACCAACTGACATCTAAACATCGCATGACCGAAACGGAAATGAGTATGTGTGCAAAATTCACATGTGGTTGAGCCAGTTTTAGTGATGTACATGGGTGTTTTTTATATTATCGATAGCACGTAGTACTTTCATGATAATGTGTCGTTGAAATTACCGCGATATCATAAGTCGAAATCGGCAATCCTATTTATTATTTTGAATCTGCTATACTACATAATTTTTGTTTTGAGTTACTTTTCCTAACTTTTAGTTTTTTAAAATGACAAATCATCAATCAGTCAATTCAAATGCCATTTCCTTTACTACAATAAATATTTTTTTTTGTTAACAGTTGATAATAAAAAATTTGCAGAAGTAAAGAAAGCGTTAACATCATTATGGAAATGTTAATATTTAGTTGAATACAAGCCAAGTAATAAATAAAACAATATAAATAAACGATTTTTATTTTTAATTACAATACGTCACGTTGCAACGCATAACAACAAAATTTTAACTCTTTGTAAACAAAAAAATGAGAATGTACAAAACAAAAACATTTACAATAGAGAAGTTCATGATGTTCAAAATATACAATTTAACTCGATAGAATTGAAAGATAAACCAAAACTAATAAAACAGTGAAAGTTTTTTTCAAATTCGTCAATAAATGACTGAGAAATAAATTATTGGTATTTGTTAATTTGACGACCGCTTAGCCTAGTGGGTAGCGACCCTGCCTACGAAGCTGGAGGTCCCGGGTTCGAATCCCAGGTCGGGTCAGTATTTATATGATGAATATCGATACTGGTACCGGGTCTTGGTTGTTATATGTATGTGATGTCTTCGCTTGGTACGCAAAACACAAGCTAATGCTTAGTTTGGGGCCACGACGTTGTAATGTGCACGTTATTATTATTATTATTATGTATTTTCGTGCGGTTTGACTGGTGGATTCTTACTGTCCATGACGTCACATTGTCTACTCGATTGAGTGTCGCGTCGTCTCACTACACCACAAATTATGCCTTGGATGCCTTGGACTAGTCTATAATATCTTTTGTTTCTTTGTGTAATAGGTAATTAAGTTTTATTTGAATATAAAGGAACAAGTTTTTGTAAAAGACATAGTGATAATTTGCCTAAAATTGATATTTTCACTGTGATGGACTTTTCTTCAAATCCATTTTATATTAGTGCTGAAATAAAGGTTTAGGCTCTAAAGTTGAAGGTCCTGGTGACATATCCCGGTAAACGTACGCTGACACCGATCGCTTGGTCTTCAGATTGACCTGTACAGAAATTACAGTTGGCATAAATGCTCTGACTTTAGATATTAAGTATTATTAGTATATTACTTAATATACTTAGTAAGCACATATGAAAAAAAAGAAACCCCTAACGGCACAAATTCAGTAGGTATAGATCCTTTCTTCAAAAGTCGTCGGTGATTTAGTTAGACAAAACAGTTATCCGTAAAATGTCTACTGCAAACCAAAGAATGTTTTCGAGGAGTCCCACCTGTTCTATTTAACATTTTTTTCCATTGTTCTATGCTAACCGTGTTTACAGGAAACCTGGATATTATGAAATAGTCATCATTATCAGGAAGCATTTTTTAACACCGCAGTTTCTTGGAGGAAAATGAGGTTAAACTATTGTATACAGTAGTTTTGTCATTCAAAGTTTAAGTATTTACGACGTTCATAATCAGAGAACAGATAGAACGTCAGACTTTAAATCATAAATAAATAACGATTAAAATTAAATAGAGCATCAGATTTTAAATCATAAATAAATAACGATTAAAATTAATTGTGTATATATCTTATATTTTCATTTGAAAAAGTCTTGTATTTACATATATACCCTATGTGTAGTATATATGTATAGATGTCATACTTTCCCTTACAATGTGCTGCTAGGCTAAATAAACCTCACTATATGTTTAAAAACAGTTAACGACATCATTCCAGTGGAACAGGTGCAATTAGGTAATATCAAATTTACAAAATATTTATATTTGAAAATATCGACATATCGATACATTTTGTGCAATCCCTATGCTTCATTGTTTGATTGTAATTTTACACAATATTTTTGTATCGTACACATAATTGTTTAAAATAACAAATTATTTACAAAATAAAGTATTTACCGTATACTACTGATGTATAACCAAGTAAATTTAGGATTGCTTTTTATAAAAATAAGCATTAAGATAACAGTATGTTATTGGCAGTACTTACCGGTGAAATGTCTCTTTATTTGGATTATTAACATATGTTACAGTGCAATTTAAAACTGAACACTACACCATTTTTATCACAAGAATTAATTTTTGTAGAATTCAAAACGATTATAACACAAAATAGAAAACAAACCTGGACCTTATTTTGACAAGTGAGTAAAGAAGACTAAATCTGTTCAAAGAGGTTTTATGTCAGATTTTCTTGCATTTCTTTCTCGCATGTAGGATTTCCGCAAAGAGCTGGATGTCATTCGCACACTGTGTTCCTCTCTTACGCTAGTATATATACCTTTATGGTACGACCACGCTAATGTAAGAGTTGTACGACTTGAATGTAGTACATATGTATGTCTATGCGTAGTATTTATTAATTCCATGGATACTGTTGAGTAGTACAGACAGATAGCAGACAGACAGTAGATAGTGGTAGATAGCTATCAACAGGTTGTGGTTGACGTAGTTGGTGGTAGTTGGAATGTGTATTTGTTTACTGTGAAGGTATGAAGTGGTGCAGTGAATTGGAATTGGCTTATGGGCTTTGTATGAATGAAATTTCGAAGACTTGAATGAGTCTTTTACCAGTATTTACTTTACGAATTTATAATAATAGCTGATGGCGGGTAAAATAGAAACTATTTACGAAGAAACCGTAGAATCTAATCAAGATGAGGATTGTTTTATGCACATGCTCGAGAAAATCTATCAGAAAGAGCGTAAAGAAAGGAGTATTATTGGTAAGTATTTTAGCTATCTGATTTTATAAAATGACATAAGCTCTAAAATTACATCTCTCAGATTTACTGCGCGAGTAAAAGAGACGAAAGTTCTTGGCGCGCTGTCAGTTCTTTTGATAACCTCAAAAAGAAAGAAATCGAAAATGAATAAACTAACATCTTATACAATTAAAGAAATTCATAAAGCATATAAAGACAAAATATTAACGCCAACGAGTTTTATAGACCTTTGTCTCGATAAAGCTAGACAAATTCAACATTTAAATGCTTTCATAACGATAACAGAAGATATTGCAGAAAATCATAGCTTCGAGAGCGAAAAACGTTTATATAAAGAAAATAAAATGAAACCTTTAGATGGTGTTTCTATCGCGATTAAAGACAACTTCTGTGTTAAAGATGTGCGCACTACTTGTGCTTCCAAAATGCTTGAAAAATTCACACCTTCCTATGATGCTACTATATATAGAAAATTAAGGGAATCTGGCGTTTGTTTGATTGGGAAGAGTAATTTGGACGAGTTTGCAATGGGTTCAGGCACCGTAGATTCGATCTTTGGGCCTACCAAGAATCCTTGGAGTTGCCATTCGGAAGTAAATTGGAGAATATCTGGAGGTAGCTCTGGAGGCAGTGCCGTTGCAGTAGCCACCGGTACCTGTGTCGCTGCCATCGGTTCAGATACAGGAGGTTCTACGAGAAATCCAGCAGCATTATGTGGCATTATTGGCATGAAACCGACTTATGGTTTAGTATCTCGATATGGATTAATACCGTTAGTTAACTCTATGGATGTCCCCGGAATATTGACCAAGAATGTTGATGATGCTGCTATTATTTTAAATTGTGTTGCCGGACCTGATGATTTAGATTCCACTACAATTAAGAAGAATTTTAATTTGGTCACTCTGTATGACAGTTTTAATTTAACAGGTATTAATGTAGGTATTCCTAAAGAATATTATTGTGAAGGCATGAGTGAAGAAGTGATCAAAACTTGGAAGTATGTAGCAGATTTGTTAGAAAGAGAAGGTGCTATATTAAAAAGTGTGAGTATGCCACATACTTCAGTATCAATTGGTGTATATTCAATCCTCAATCAATGTGAAGTGGCCAGTAACATGGCAAGATATGATGGCTTGGAATATGGCTTGAGAGCAAAAGAAAATTATTCAACAGAAGAACTTTATGCATCATCTCGTTCCCAAGGTTTTAACAATGTTGTTAGGTCGAGAATTTTTGCTGGGAACTATTTTCTGCTGACTCGAAACTATGAAAAATATTTCATGAAAGCTTTGAAACTGAGGAGATTAATCGCAGAAGATTTCAAGAAAGTTTTTAATGATGTAGATATACTGTTAACTCCGACTACTTTATCTGATGCACCGAAATATAAAAATTTTGTTTCCAAACATAACAGAGATCAATGCGCTTTTCAAGATTATTGCACACAACCAGCTAATATGGCAGGAGTACCAGCCATTTCTATCCCAATATGTTTATCAAAAGACAACTTGCCAATATCTTTACAATTAATGGGTCCAAATTTATCAGAAGAGTTATTGTTAAATGTAGCAAAGAAAATTGAAAGTGTTGTTAAATTCCCCCTAGATATTTTACTGAATCAAGTTACATAACTTTGTATTAACCTACACTATTCTTACTATTTTGTATTAAACTAGAGATAGAGTGGTGGTCATATAATTAAGAACAATTATTGAAAGACAGATATTTCAAACAAACTAGTATAATTCCATGTTTTATTTTTATTTTGTGGTATCACAAAACTTTACCGTACTAGTGGCACATTCAGTCGTACATTTGATTATTTAAAGAATAAACAGATAAATGTTATGATTAGATCTGAACCTAGTATTACTACTTACTGGCTGGTCAAATGATTAAAAATGCTGAACAGTTTATTTTTTATTCTAATTAAAATTTCACTTCTCATATAATTTTGATGTCAGGTAGTTAGTTCTGTAAAAGTCTAACCCGTGATTACTTCATATAATACTAAAAACAAAGGGAAAAATAAAAGTGTGAAAAATCTAAAACGGAAGTCATAATAAAACCTTGTGAAAAAAATTGGTTGTTTAAAAGATAGCTGGTCATCTGCGATACTTGAAAACTATAGTTTTCCATGCTGTGAAGCATTTTCTTGCATTTTGTAAGAATTGTAAAATTGTTTTGGAAGAATTTGTAAGAAGGTATGAAAACTGGATAGTCAGACAGTGAAAAAATGTTCTTTTTTTCTGGGGAAAGAAAAATAAACAGTGTATTCTGATAGAAAATGATATGTAGGACTGCCTTTGATTAAAGTATTTGACTAAAAGTACACAAAAGTGGTATTAAAGCGTGGTAGGGAAACATGTTAATTTGGAGGTGCTTTCTGGTCATGGAGTTAGACCTGTTACGCTGATAGAAGGAAACATGGACCAATTTAAATACAAAAATATACTGGAAGAAACAATGTTATTCTATGCTGAAGACATGCTTCCGATTATTTAGATGTGCAAATATCATTAGTGCCAAGTCAAGAGAAGTGTATCAAATTGAAGTGCAGCAAGTTTCGAGAGCTGTATAAAGTTTCCTTAGAAAAATGGAGCTATCTCTTTCAAAATAAAAAAAAAAAAATTGTTAATGCCTCGCATGGCATTAATTAAAAGCTGGAGATGTGCTACTAGCTATTAATTTTAGTACAAAATGTATTTATTTGCTTCTTTTAATGTGTAATCTTTAACATTAATGTAATTTATTTTATCTAAGTTCATCTAAAACATTTCTCAAACAGGTTATTATTTGTTTAGTTTCATTTGTATTTGATTTGTTAGTATTGAACAGGGCCGGCGATAGGGGGGGTGTGAGGGTAGTAGTACCACCAGGGCCCAGAATAAGAAATGGGGGCCCGGTTAATTAATTTTTTTTTTTTTTTTAAGTAAGGTGGGGTGGGCCCCACAATGTTTTACACCCGGGGCCCGATCTGGCTCTCGCCGGGCCTGGTATTGAAATAATGAATTTTGTAGAAAAAATAGTTAGCAATTTTATATCTCTATTCCTAATTCTATTTCCTTTATCTATGTGGCTATTTCATAACATAACTAAATACTTATGAGAAAGAACACCAAACTACTTATATTATGATTTTGGTCAAAAATATCTGTAACTACAAAAACTGTAGGTTAACAATAAATAGTTATTTGAAAACAGTCTCTCATTTGCTTGAATTACCCTTACAGAAATAATCATAGCATATGGTATATTGACTCATATCGCACAAATATGCATACCACACCATCAGCCCATTAATGCCCCACTACAGAAGCTTAGGTTTCCCCTTAGGACGAGGGTGCTTGGAATATGAGAATATTTTTTTTATATTTATTTAATAAATTCACAAAATACATTACAATCAATGCAGCACCAACACAGCTTAAAACAATATACTTAAATCTAGATTTGCAATCAGATATGTGAACATGACTTATGCACATGCGAATATGCAAAATACATATAATTAGTTCGATTTTCATTGACTAAAATAATAAAGTTACCATTTTAGGAATCCTTCTTAGTAATGTATGGTAACAAATAAACTTAAAAAAATTAAAATTAAATTTTTATTAACAATTTTAAAGTATTAAAACACTTAATGAAGTCTGTACTTACTGAAATTAAACATTGAAAATTTGTGTAAAACAAAATCCTTACTTAAATATTTATTTATTGCTAGCTGTGCCCACAACTTTCACTGCGTGGATTTAAATCTATCTCATCCGGTTATAAAACGCAACATGATTCGGTTTGTCTGTTCATTAGTATGATTATAGTAAATTATGATGCAGGTATGGTTAGTTGCTAATTATAGTCAAGGTGCTTATAGGCACAAGACGAGGCCCAGTGCTTATAATAAACCGATGACTATAATAGCCAGCTTACAGTACAAGCATCATGCGACGTTTTTCAATAAATTTGCGATTACAGTTAGGTAGACACTTCAAATGTAATAAAGGCGGGAGCTAAGGACGCGAGTGGGTTGCTTCGCGGTTTACGCATGCGTTACAAACAGAATGCTCTTTTGTGATTGGTGTAAAGGAAAAAAGCCTAATAGGTACTGTAGAATACAACATTACAGTACAAGTTTCGATCTCATAAAGACTGTATTAATAGGAAATGTATAGAAAAACAATTTACATGATTGTTTTGGTATTTGTTAATTGGGCAGGTTATAGACTTGATTCGATAATAACCTACATTAGTTCGCTCCGTTGTTTTAGATACGCTCCCCTACGACCCATCCCCCAAAACACCGAGCACGCTTGATGCGGCGCTGTCATAGATAAGTGAACACCCGCAATTTCGTTAACATGGTTTTTATATTTTCTCGAGTTTTTTAAGTTCACATACAAAATTGAAAAGTACCCTATAACACTCTCACTAACCTGCCAGTAAAAGTTACGTCAAAATTTGTACAACTGTTAAGCGGATTAGTGTGAACAAATGGACAAATATTTTAGAAACGCGTAATTGGGTTTTGATTATGTGCAAATAATCATATGATCATAAGGAAAGACAGAAACTTTGATTTTATTCGCTGGGAGTTACTATAATGCATAATATAAGATATGAAACTTCTTTAAATTGTCTAATAAGTGGACCCATCAGGACTATGCGTGCCAGGTGGCCTCTTAGTAGCCTTAAGTAGCTGGACTATGCATGAAAAGAGGATAAAAAAAAAATATATGTAGGTAGGTATATCTGGAGTTTGATTGAAATTCAGAAAGTTCAATAGCTAATATGTATATTAATCCTAGATCTATCAGTGACCAAATACTATACTTGTTGATTACTGCTTTTAAGCATGACCAAATAATAACTGTCCAAACTTTTTTTTTTTATATATGGCAATAAATATATAATATTATTCATCTAACAGATAGAAACACAACAGAAGCCTTACAAAAACTCGGAGTATCAATTGAGAATCTGCCACAAAAATGCCAAAAATTAATACAAGAAGCAGCACAATGTGAAAAATGTACTGAAGTAAATACTCTAGACAAAGATGACATAAGCTTTCAGAACTCAACCAGATTAACAGAGGAAATGGAAGAAGAATATGAAATTCTCAAATTGCAACACAAGAATGTAGAGTTGCAGAGTAAAATAAATAAAAACGCCAATGACATAGGCCAGTTACGGCAAGACATAGAGCAAGCTAAAAAATCTTTAAGATGCCAAAAACCTAATCCTGAGACAATTAAAGAAGAAATAAGAACTATGAAAATTAAAGTAACATCTTATGAAGAAAATTATGAAAAAGCTAAGGTAACCCTTTTTTTCTATTTGGGTCACTGTTCCTTTGATCAATGATGGATTAGCATTTTAATTGTGTTGTGTCTTCCGATTTATACTTGTAGACAAACAAATATTAAAAAAAAAAAAATAGTAATGTTTTAACTTGAATTTAATCATTTTGAAATGCCACACAGAAAAAAGTATTTCTTGAACCAAGAAAATATTATTTTATATCTCAACATAAGTAATTATATTGTTGTAGCAAAACATTATTTACTTATTATGTGGTAATATTCTTTTTTGGTATACATATATGAAACAATATTTTCTTGGCTCAAGAAATACTTTTTTCGTGCAGACATTTTTACTGAACCAAAATATTTTTCTACTACAATATGCATAACATGTAACATCTAATTTTCGACTTTAAATCTTCTTAAACTTCATTCATTCATTCTCTTTTAAAACTTCATTCACGTGTCAGTAACCGTACGATAAAGGCGTGTATCGGTGAGCTCGGTAAATATTCAGGGCTGTAAAACTCGTTCGCATTATTGATACGTAATTAATAATGAATTTAAGTAAGTGTGGCCGATGTGGTGACAGTGTATCTGACGGTGCTACTTGTATCTCCTGTGACCTGGTGTTTCATTTCCACTGTGCTGGCTTATCTGAGATCGGATGGAGGCGACTTGGTGCGGACCGACAGGATACTTGGAGATGTAATGCGTGCAGGGCGACCAAATCAGACACGCCAGTCTGCTGTTCTTCGGGGCTTTCGAAAGAAAATGAAGATAGTATGCAAATCGAACTGAAGAAAATTGAAGCGCATCTGTCGCAACTAACTAATTTGGCTGAAGAGGTCAGAATTTTACGTACCGACTTATCTGATATGAAAGCAACTTTTGCCAACAGTGGATTTATCGAGTTTGCGGAAAAGTTTAAGTCGCTGGAGGGAAAACTTGAAGTCATAGATTCATTGAATTCTGATGTCTCTCAGTTAAAGGCCGCTGTTGCAGTTTTTGAGGACCAATCCAAGAAGACATTACAGAATGATAAAAAAACAACTTTACTTCAGGGTTCTGTCGCTGACTTACAGAGAACGGTATGTGCTCTTGAGCAGGAGAACAACCGGGTGCAACAGAAAGCTCGCTTCCTGAATATTGAAATCGTAGGAATCCCTGAAAAGCAAAGTGAGTCACTGGTGCAATTAGTTATTGAACTTGGAAAGATTGCCCATACTGATCTGTCGATCGACGACATTGAGTTTGTCACACGGGTACAACCGAACAAGACTGTCAGAGGCCGACCAAAGTCAATAATTGCCAGGCTAAGAACACGACAGCTGAAGGATGATTTCATACATAATTTTCGGAAGTTAAATAAGAAAAATGGAGTTACTTCGGCGGACCTTGGTTTTGAGGGTGAATCTAGGAGAGTTTTTGTCAATGAACATCTGACAATTGCTAACAAAATGCTACTCACAGCAACTCGCCTTAAGGCCAAAGAGTGTAACTATAAATACGTCTGGACGAAAAACTGTAATATATATGCACGGAGAGAAGAAAATTTTCCTTATATTTTAGTTGCAACCAAAGAAGATCTGAACAAGATAATAACTTCGTAATTTTGAGTTTTCTCCACCAATGTTATTTGTTATGTTTTTTGAACTTTTTTTATATTTATTTTCATAGTAATATATATTTATATTATTTAAATTTCAAAATTATTATCGAAGTGTATGAATGTTTTTTATTATGTATTTTGAACTCTTTTTGTATTTATTATCTTAGTAATATATATTTATATTATTTAAATTTCAAAACTATTATCGAAGTGTATGAGTGTTTTTTATTATGTATTTTGAACTCTTTGTATATTTATTTTCTTAGTAATATATATTTTTATTATATATATTTATATGTATTTATATATATTTCTATAAATTTATATTATTTAAATTTCAGAATTATTATCGAAGTCTATGAATGTTTTTTATTATGTATTTTGAATTCTTTTTATATTTATTTTCATAGTAATATATATTTATATTATTTAAATTTCAAAATTGTTATAGAAGTGTACAAGTGTTTTTTATTATGTATTTTAAACTCTTTTTTTATTCATTTTTATAGTAATATATATTTATATTTTAAATTAAATTTCAGAATTATCATGAATATGTATGAGTGTTCGAGTATTAAAACTATAAACTTATTAATGCGGGCCCTAGGTTGGTTTCCGCTGGATGCTATGTATTGTTATATTTATGTAATCTATTCAGCGCTGGAATGTGTTGATCGTTGGTCGATGGAGATTTTTATTCACATTTTCTGTCTACCCTCCAGTTGTCTTTGTCTTGGAGTTGATGTTTTTGATATATTATTCTGGTGGGATTTTAAATATATTTTAAATACTGAAATAGTACTAATAAATGTTAAAACGAATTGCAGCCTACTGGGTGAATTTTTGTATGTCCTATATTATAATGTTATTTTAAAACTGAAAATCTACCATAACTTTATGATCTTGTTGTCGCGGCTTGCGATGTCGTTCAATGATTTGATATATGGTAGGGCATATGGTAAAATTCGTAGTATTAAGAATGTGACAGTTTATATATTGTTATTTGTCGTGGTAGTGTTATGTTCGCGTTGTGGCTTTTGGTTTGCCGGTTCATACTACCCACTATTTCTTTTTTCGTTACTAATTAATATGTATTTATGTTTTATGATATTAAAAACTGTGAGTATACAGACTGTCCGTGGTACCCGTTTGCACAAATTGTTTCTTCGTGATTTAGAATTTACTGGCATACTATTGATGTGTCGGTCATATTTGTTTGGGGACTTGATTCTTAAATATTATTTGGTTCTGTATTTTATTCAGTTTTACTACTCATATCGTTTATATTTAATTTTATTACTATTAGTAATTCACGCAAACAATAAAAAAAATAATTTAAAAGTTGAATGATTAATGGCATAAAAGTTTTAAACAATAAAATGACTTCTGTGATGAGATTTTTTTACCAAAATGTTCGTGGTCTTAGAACCAAAACAAACTTGTTTCATCAGGCTGTTTTATCAAATGAATACGATGTAATTCTAATAACCGAAACCTGGTTGCATGATGGTATTTTTGATGCTGAAATATGTGATTCACGATACGAAATATATCGAGCTGACCGAGATACATCTGGTGGTAATAAAAAAACTGGTGGTGGGGTAATGATTGCTACTAAACGATCACTTGGTGCGCGTTCTATGGGTCACTGGTCTCGTTTCGGTGCCGAATGTACATGGCTTACGGTTCCATTGCGTGCTTTAGGGGCTCAATCAGACTTGCACATTGTACTTGCCTACCTACCTGCTGGTGTGGGTGCTCAGCAACCTAGCAGAATTAATGATGTCATAGAGGTTACACGTAGCATCCGTTCTCAGTTTTTGGGAGATTTTATCTTAGTGGTAGGTGATTTCAATTTACCAAACATAGAGTGGCATAATTCGAGTGCCATACATTTGAGGCGAGGAAGTATTGAGGTTCAGGAAAGCGGTAAGAGGTTAGTCGACGATCTACTCTTTCTCGGTTTTGCTCAATATAACTATTTCACTAATAATCATGGGAACATTTTAGACCTCGTTTTTAGTAATTTCCCCATTGAATTAAATAAAAGTGATAACAATTTAGTATCCGAGGATCCTCATCATCCTTCTCTCGAGTTCGATGTGGGTGATATTTTGATAAAACCACTTAAAGTCGATATAAGCGCTAATACTTTTAAATTTCGCAAAGGAGACTATGATTCCATTAACCGAAAACTATCCTCCGTTAACTGGAATAATATTATACGTGATGACGATCCAGTAGATGTCGCTGTGAACAAATTTTATGATATAGTCTATGAACTTAGAAATAAATATATTCCACAAGTTAAAATTAATAAAAAATATTTTCCTTCTTGGTATAGTAGTTCCTTGGTAAAAATTATAAAAGAGAAAGCCAGGGCCCATACCCGATGGAAAAAATTTAAAAATAAACTTGATTACAATGAATTTAGTATACTTCGAAAGCGACAAAAAACTGTTCAAAGACAATGTTTTGAAAGTTACTTGCAGTCTATATCTGAGAATTTGAAGCGCAATCCTAAACAGATATGGGACTATATTAAATCCAAAAGAGGCGTTTCTGGCTACCCTCATACATTAAGTCTCGGTGAGCGCGATTTTTCAGATGGTCAATCAATATGCAACGGTTTTAACACTTTTTTCAAAAATAATTTTATTATGCCCGATTCTGATGTCTTTGTACACCAACCGTGTCAGTCTCAGAGTGGTCGCTCTTTTAATGTGCATTCTGTTACTTTTGATGAGAGCGCGGTTCTCAGAAAACTACAATTATTAGATGATACCAAAGGCTGTGGAAGTGATGGTATTCCGCCTATTTTTTTTAAAAGTTGTGCTGCCAGCCTTGCTGAACCTCTTTGTTTGTTGTTCAATTTATCGGTCAGCTCTGGTGTATTTCCTAGTAAATGGAAGGAGGCATTGATTGTCCCAGTACATAAAAAAGGTCCCAAGTCAAAAATTGAAAATTATAGGCCTATCTCAAAATTAAATGTCATCAGTAAGGTGTTTGAGAAAAATATTTATAGTATACTATATCCTATTATTGCAGGCTCTGTGAGTGACTCACAACCTGGCTTTCTTAAGGGCCGATCCACCACGACAAATTTGAATATATTTGTTGATTTTTTGTACAAATCTTTGGATAAACGTTTACAGGTTGATGTGGTTTACACCGATTTTGAAAAGGCTTTCGATCGTGTTGATCATACCATCTTGTTATCGAAACTTAAGTTTTTGGGTATTTGTGGTGATTTATTTCGATGGGTCACATCATATGTATCTAACAGAAGACAGGCGGTTTTCTTAGGGGGTTACAGGTCGGATTTTGTGGACATCCCTTCTGGAGTTCCGCAGGGTTCACATCTGGGACCTTTATTTTATATCGCATACCTTTATGATATTTATCAATGTTTCCATAATAGCAAACACTTAATGTATGCTGATGATAAAAAGATATATTTTTGTATTAAATCTATTGAAGACTGCAATAAACTGCAGCATGACCTTGATCGTCTGTCTAATTATTATATTTGCAATCGTATATCTGTAAATGTGCAAAAATGTATACAAATTACTTTCACGCGTTCTCGAAACCCTATTGTGTATGATTATAGCTTGAGTGGAAAAAAAATTCCAAAGCAAAGTGTTATTCGGGATCTGGGTGTAATGCTTGATTCTAAGCTGACTATGATTGATCATATTGATGCTGTGGCTTCGAAAGCTTACAAAAGTCTGGGATTTATTCTTCGTGTAGCTGAGCCTTTTACAGATTTAAACTGTGTAAAGATATTATATTATGCTTATGTAAGAAGTATTTTAGAGTATGCTTGTTGTATCTGGTCGCCTTACTATATTATACACAAAGAAAAGCTGGAAAGAATACAGAGTATTTTCGTCAAGCATCTTTGCTTTCGTGCCAGGAGGCAATTCGGCGATTACGAGCAAGCATGTCAACACTTTGGTCTGCCCACTATATGTCAGAGACATCGCTTTATGGACATGTTGTATTTATATGATTTGTGTAATGGACGCATGGAATGCCCTGAGCTGGTGGGTGCGCTGGCATTTAGTGTGCCGCGGCGTCGGACTCGACACTCGCATTTATTTCATGTTCCTTTTGCAAATACGCGACACGGTCAAAATTCCCCTATTATACGTATCGTCACTTTTTATAATAATTTTTTACCCGACATTGATATATTTGGTCCCACAAAAGCATCTTTTAAGAGACTGTTAAAAGGGTGGTTTTCTTCATCGACTAGGGGGAGTGTATCTGTGTAGTGATTTTAATAACCAGTACTGGAGGGTTCACACAATGTATGTAATGAATGAAAAACAGACTGAAATATTTTCTGTATTAAGTTATGTATATGTCTTGTGTATTTCCTAGTTTATTTATTATTATTATTATTATTATTATCATTTGATACACTAGCAGCTCTACGAGCTGATACGTGTATATCACTGCACTTGTGTTCTTAATTATTTAAATGTTTATCAAGTCTATTTTTGAAACAGTTCACTGTTGGAGCACTTATTACAGTTTCCGGGAGAGAGTTCCACAAGTTCATCACTCGATATGGCAAGAAGTGTGTTCTGGGGTTGCTAGCACACGGAGGTTTGGTTAACTTCAAGGAATGGCCTCTAAGACGTGTGTTATGGTTCATCATGTACAAATCTTTTATGTTTCTGACGTTGTAGTGATCGCTGAGTATTTTGTATGTTTCTATGAGGTCTCCTCTATTCCGCCTTTGCTCCAGTGTTGTCAAGTTGAGTTCGAGGAGGCGTTCTTCGTAGGACTTGTTTTTAAGGGATGCTACCATTTTTGTTGCTCTCCTCTGGACCTTCTCCAACATTTCGATGTCTTTTTTAAAATAAGGAGACCAAATTTGAAATGCATATTCCAGCAATGGACGAATGTATGTTTTGTACATTTTGATGAATAATTTATTGGTGATAATATAGAATGCCTTTCTGATCATGTACAGCATGGAATTTGCCCGTTTTGTAATATTTGTGATGTGTACGTCCCATTTTAAATTTTGTGTTATCGTGACTCCGAGATCTCTTTGTGTATTCACAGCCTGAAGGGGCACATTGTCCACGTGATATTTAAGTTTAGGATTGGTGTTTCCTATGTGCAACACAGTACATTTTGCAGCGTTGAGTGAGATCAGCCAATCTTTTGTCCATTGCACGATACGGTTTAAGTCTTGTTGGATGATATTGTGGGTGATGAGTGGATTACCTATAATTTTTGTGTCATCTGCAAAAATCGACAGGTCAGACTGAATAGCACTCTTGAGGTCGGTGATGAAGATTCCAAACAGTATTGGTCCAAGGACAGACCCCTGCGGCACGCCACTGTGAACGGCGTAAGCATCTGACAGGGTTTCTCCTACCCTCACTCGAAACTTTCTGTCGGTTAAGAAATCTTCTATCCATTGGAGAAGCTGCCCGCGAATACCAAAATGTTCTAGTTTGACTGTTAGTCTTTGAATCGGAACTCTATCAAATGCCTTCTCATAGTCCAGGTATATGACATCTGTTGGTTGCCGTCTATCCCAGTTATCTGTCCATTTGTTTAAACACATGAGAAGATTTGTGACCGTGGATCTCTTTGGTACAAAGCCATGCTGTTCGTCGATAATTAAGTTTTCTTTATCCATAAAGGTTCTTAATTCGGCCGCAATTATTTTCTCCATAGTTTTGCAGACTATGCTCGTGAGACTGATCGGTCGATAATTCCCAGCAGCATATTTATCGCCTTTTTTATATATAGGAGTGACATGGGCTTCTTTCCAATCCTGTGGTAATTTCCCATTTTTAAGCGAAAGGTTCATGATGTGAGCCAACTGTGTGCTGAGGACCTTACTGCATTGCTTTAACAATATTGACGGCAAGGCATCTGGCCCCATCGAAGTAGAGTCGTTAAAAGTATTTAAGGCCTTGGAAACTATATCCGGTGTAATTATCAGTGATTCGATAGAATTTTCTACTCTCGGCATTTGCACTTGAGGGATAGTCATATTTTTTGGTTCCACTACAAAGGATTTCTCAAATTGTTGGGCGAACAGGTTGGCAACTTTCATTTGATCATTTGTAATGTTCCCACTGTCGTCTTTTAATGATGGTGGTACGGATACCGTTGAGGAAAGTTGTTGGCGTACGTAGGAATAAAATGACTTGGGTCCACTTCGTACAATTCCTCTCTCAAATTCCATTCTGAGATTTCTAACCATGGTTACAAGTTTATTGCTAGCTTGCCTGTATTTCTTATATGCAGTTTTAGAGCCACTTAACGTATACTGTTTCCACAAACTTATTTTGCATTCAACTTTGTCCAAAACTTGTTGGTTTATCCAGGGCTTGTTGAGGTTAGGTTTTTTATATTTGGTTTTAAGTGGTATATATTTTTCAATAGCATTGTGTGTTCTCTGTGCGAAATTCTTCCAAGCTTCATTTACGTCAGTTATATCTATATCAAGTATCATTTCTTCGTTTAGAGTGTGGGTCATCATTTCAGAGTAATTCACATTAAAGAAGTTCCTTCTAGGCGTTTGGGTAAGCGATTTTCCAGTTAGTTTACGTCTGAATTGTAGTGTAGCTAACAACACCTGATGGTCGCTCCTGCCTATATTCGGAAAGTGTTCGACGCTGGTACAGAGATTATCCTCATTACAGAGAATGAGGTCAAGTAGCGATTCCTCGTAATTTCGCTGTCTCGTAACTTTATTCACAAGTTGAATGAGGTTACTGTTTTCGTACATTTCAATAAATCGTTCATGGAGCATATTGTATTTATTTGTGTCTACATTGTTTAACGGCCATTTTAGTTCTGGGAGATTAAAATCGCCCATTATTAGCAAGGGGTCATTTCCATCAGAAGCCTGTTTGATAGTTTCAAATAACAGTTTGTCGGTCTCTTCAAACGTGTAATGGGTGGGACGATAGACACCAGCAAGTACCATTTTAAAATCATCATACTTTAAGTTCAACCATAAAGCTTCCACTTGTGTGTTATTGTTGTATGTAGGGTGTGGAGTAGCCTGAATAGGCCTGCCTTGAAATTCTGTTGACACATAAATAGCAACTCCACCCCATCCAGTACCTTTGATTCTATCGTGAGGAAAAAGTATATAGCCCTTGATGTCAACCAGACTGTTAGGTATAGACGGTTTTAAGTGTGTCTCAGTTATTACAATAAATGTAGGTTTTAGCCTATTAACCTCAACAATAAGCAAATCTCGTTTAGCTATAATGGATGCCAGGTTCGTATAGAAAAATGTAATTTGCACAATACTATTGTATGTGTTTATAACTTTTTTGTACCAACAATCTTGGGAGTGTTATTGACATATTTTATGGTCAAGTCAGTTTCACCATTGTCAGTCCGCTGCTTTAACTCTTCTCTCAGGTTCTTAAGGTATTCGCGTTGATAGGGCGTAAGATCATTCTTAGCGGATATCCCAGACGGTAGGTTCTTGTTATTTTTAAGCACGTTAATTGCAGATCTTTTGCTGGCAAATATTACCTTCACGGGACGAGGGGAAGAGCCTTGGTTAGGTCTGCCAAGACGAATCACAGCCACCGGTGAGTCTGAGACCGATACATCAGTCAGGGCTTGCTGTACCTGTTTTTTATCATATTCAACACGTACCTCTTTGTCCCGATCAGCATCGCCGCTTTGCCGCTGACACTCATCAATGCCAAACATGATGACATTTGCGCTGCGTTTCTTCCTCTCCGCCAACTCACTGAGAATGCATTCCATACTTGTACCTTGATTTTGTTTTGCTTTTAAGGCCTCGATTTCTATTTTCAGCTGAGAAACGGTGTTTCTTAGTGCAGGCAATTGACGCACTCCGAGCTCGCAATCAGGGCACAAATACTTAAGGGTAGGTGACTGCAACACAATAACTCTCAACTCCGTGGCAAGCAACCCACTACACTTCACACAAATACGCCTTTCGCAACCGTAACACTGTATTTTAGGGTTTTTTTCATCAATTTTAGGTATATCCTTGATACATTTCAGGCAAACCGGCATTTTGATAAAAATTTATTTGAAATTTACTGGTTAGAGGTTAAAGACTTTTACGACAGTTCGTCACTGCTAAACTCGCAAAAGTTCCGCAAGATAACACTTTCACTATTGTTTTAGGTCGCAAACAACCCGAAAACACTATTTTTATACTGAAATAGAGTAATTAAGTATATTTAAAACGAATTATTTCCGAGATATTCACAAAACACAAGTGCACTTTTTAACGCGGGTAGACGAAAAAAGCCCTTAATTTAATTTATATTAAAATTTAATTTATATTTCTTGTTCTTTGTTATACTTACTTGATTATGTTATGTGGTTTTATCTGTGAAAACAATTATTGGCTGTATATTTTCCTGACTTAGATTTATATTTGTATTTAGTTGTTAAAGCTGTTGTTTTCCTTTACATAAATAAATAAATAAATAAATAAACCATTTATTCGTTAGGCATATAAATAGTTTTATTTGTCGCTCTTTAGAGGGAAGAGTCCAGTATGTTTAATGTTATGTGTTCTATTTTAATATATTTATCAGGGTAGGATCACTAGATACCTACCATATTAAACTAAAGTGTTACTTCCTTGCCTTAAAGTTTTGCTATAATAATAATAATAATAATAACACACACAATCACAACAACGTCTAGGTCCCAAACTAAGCATTAGCTTGTATTTTGGGTACCAAGCGAAGACGCCACATACATATAACAACCAAGACCCGGTGCCAGTATTAATATTCATCATATAAATACTGACCCGACCTGGGATTCGAACCCGTGACCTCCAGCTTCGCAGGCAGGGTCGCTGTCTACTAGGCTAAGCGGTTGTCAAGCGGCTATACATTTATTATTTCGAGTCTGGATAATGTTTGGTACTTGTTATATTTTTCTATCTTAGAAATATAGGAGGAAAGAGATCTGTGAGTGATAAAACATAAATGTTGTTTTAATTTTATTTTTACCCAAGTTGTTAATACTTTCCTACTAATTTGTTTTGGTTTTTCGTAACAATCTGACATATCTTATTTGTCAGGTTATGTATCATGTATACTTTGTTTATAGTTAATTAGCACATTTTACATATTCCAGGCAAAATTTATGAAAATCGGTATCCCCGAAGAATTATATCCCAAATCTGTGGAAGTGCTCATATCACAGTTGGCAACACTGAAAGGTCAAGAACTAGAACTCAAGCAGAGAGCCGATGATATTATGTACACACGCCAATTCAGACAGAAGTTAACCAAGTTGAGACTCTAGTTATTAGTTTATTAGCTAAAAGTTTTCATAAAAATAGGATAGCAGTGTTAATTTTTAGGACCTTAAAAGGTAATACCGAAACTCTTGTTACTGTTTCTGTCACAGTAAATGATGTAGATTTTAAACTATTAATGCTAGGGGAACTTGAAATTTGGCACAGAACTGGAACATCAACATACTATTATATTGTATGAAATAGATGTATCTACTACATGACTTGCCCGTGGTCCAACCAGCGTTGTCCAACCAGTTGGTCCACGGAGGATTTTTTTGCCCGTGGACCAACTGGTTGGACAACGAAAGATAAATCATGATTTTTACTTTCCCGTGGTACTACCAAGCAATAAGTCTTGAATTTAGTTGAAAGTTGTAACATGAAAGTAATCGTAAGGCCACGGGTTAGGTTTTTCATCATTATAATAAACAACTGTTGTTCAGTATGTCTGTATGTCCGCGGTATGTCCAGCGGCCAAGTTGGTCCACGGGTAAAAAAATCCCCCATGGACCAACTGGTTCGACAACGCTGGTTGGACCACAATTTGCTGAACAATTTGTGATGAATTGTCACTATTGAACACTATGGTATAATCTCAATTGATATAATGCTAAAGTACTCGCTGATTAGTAATCTATTTTAGTCTCATTAATTCTGCCTAAGATCATATACTGTTATCATGCTGGCATTCATGTTGTGAGATAATTTGTTTCTATCTTAAATATTTTAATATCTTGATGATTAGAACTTGATAATTCATAAGAATAATTTTGACTATCTGTACCTTCAAATACAATAATGTTGACATGTCACCCTTGTACAAAATAACTACTAAAGTTGTTCCGTGTGATCCACTTAAATACACAAGTGTATTGTCAGCAAATAAATTATAAATGAATACTTACTTTTTGTGACAGAGATAGTACAAAAGTATAACCATAGACAAGAGAAATAACCATGAACACCATCGATGACACGTTCTGATTTATCAAAGCTCAAACTAGGTCAATTAATGCACTTTCGGCAGCACAATTTTCAGGGCTCAATGCCCAATCTATGCTATTATAAATTCTATGATCTGAATGTGAATCGTTACAGAAAGAATGAAAAAATGTTTTATATAGACAAATGACATATTCGAAATCTCGAGGTTCTTAAGCAAAAAATTCGTGAAATATTTTGATATTTTTCTATATTCTTAAAATTATGAAAAATGTACTGAGGAATACCTAGACGGCAGTAAAATGTAGGGTGCGATTGTTGCGATACAGCATTGAAATTTTTTTCCATTTGCAATGAAAATGTTCAACATTGATGTAAAACTTTTATTTGTAACAGAATTTTGTATTTATGGAAACAATCGTGGAGGCAGCAAAACATTACATTTGCAGCGAGGGTGTGTTATGAATTCAGAATGCAGTGAAGGATTCTATAATAGGAAGGGCTTTGATGTGGCACTTAAGATGGCAATAAGTTTACTCCAGAATTGAACACTCTGCTTCTCTCTTTCACTGCAAGGAAAATAAATAAAATATGCTGTAAAATATAGTTCATACTTATCACTTTTTTTTTGTTTGGGTTCTGAGCAAGAGTAGCTTTTCTTCAAGTTGATCTTTTTATTATTTCACCAGCTAAAACTGTCTCAAATTCTAATAAAATTTTATTGGTCCCATTTCTTTCAAACTATATTTAGCTTTGAAATGCACATTAGTTCTCTTCTCAAGAGAGTGAAAACATATTTTCTCCCGCCCTGCAGGTGATTCATTTCCGAGTAGGTAGAATGAAAAAGAAGATTGTGTGTAATAAATTTAATTGTAGTTTACATAATTTTGTAGATTTTTGGTAAACTAGCGACACTAAAAAGAATTAGAATTATAACAGAGAACTGATATTTTGTACTCTCACAATGTTAGGCATAAGTCACCAAGTTGAAACTCTAGTGCTTGTGCTTTATCCTAAGAAAATTAAAAATAAGTATAATGTTATTTTTTTATCAATGAAAGTATATTATAATAAACGATTATTCAATATAACACTTAGTTTTATTTCAGAATGATAATTAAGGATAGCATGTGTAGCGTTCTTCGGGAGGCAAATAGGCAAGCAGGGACAGGGCAGGCATAGGGAAGCAAGAGTAGCAGCTGATAGGCACAATATCTAGCTAGGTTTGGTGAACCCGTCGATCAAAGCTAGATGATCCGACAGCGTCGGTCGGTTGAAGGCCAGACAACAGGTAAAAAGTTGCTGGCGGGAAATCTTCATGATGATGTTTATATTAGTGTCACTTTGAAGAACTTAAATATAAAATAGTTAATACGTACAATACTAATCGAATTGTTCTTAAGCAGCAAACGCCAATAAAACAAACTAATTATGTAAAATATTATTTTCCCTTACATTCAATGGAGGAATTTAATTGAAATACAAATTACCATAATTTCATATTTTAAATGCCTTACAAAAAATGTTGCAAATTGTCATAATAATTATTTGAAAAGACTTACTTATTTCCATGTTTTTATGGATATTTCATATAAATCACCTGTCACTGCTTATTACTTCAATTAAACTTTTTAGATGGGCTCATGCCCAGAGAACTGGGCAGAGACTATATTCACTTGGCACGGTCCGTACTTGATTGTTTCAAGTTGGCAATTGTTTTATACACTCCTTAGTTTTGGAGTTTTATGAAACCCTCGAGCAACTTATGTAGCTAAAATCAACAGTTTTTATTTCTTGTTCTATTTATGTAGTAAGACACCAAGTAATTGAAACGCCGGATAAAAATTGAAACTTTTATTACTTTTATGCATCAAAGCTAAAGGTAATGAACGCTAGGTAAACATAAGTATACCATGGTAAGTGCTGAGGAAATTAAAAAGAAAAAATTAGAAGTAACTCGTTCTTTTCTTTCCTTCGATCGGCTCGGTTAAATGCCAAACGTGCTGTGGACAACCCAGCTGGCCACGTAGACCCCATATAAAAGTGCTAAGGGTTGGTACATTGGTCGCGAAGTCTCGCTTCGTCTGCAGACATTTGTCTCGTTGTTCGACAGTTTGAGAATGTATCTCAGAACGTAAGTGGCTGTAGTTCGTTTGCGTTGATTTAGTACGGCAGTTAACTATTGACGCCTGAAAATATTGAAAAAAATATATGATGAAATATGTGAGATATGTTCAACTAATGTTGAAAAGAGTAAAAACAGAATAAAACCTTTTATTATTTATTTACAAAGACAAGCTAGTTAATATATCAAATGCTTAATAAGTTAATGGTCATACATAATATTAAGTGTAGAAAATAAACATATTTTTATAATTTAGATAAGTCATCAACATCAGCTCGTGTCTCTCCACTGCAGAATAAGCGTCTCCCAAGGCTCACCACCACACACGGTCCTCCGCCTTTCACATCCAACTACCCCGGTATGGTGCTTCAGGTCATCTATCCACCTGGCCGCGGGGCTCGTCGAGAACTCGTCTATACCTTCGGTTATCAGTTCCACGGCAAATGTGACCGGCCCTTTGCCACTCCAGCTTGCTGATCGCTTCGGCTATGTCGACATCTTTGGTTCTTCGATGGATGTCAGTGTTTCTAATTTTATCAATCAAAGAAATACCGAGCATAGCCGGTTCCATAGCACGCTGAGCGACTTTGAATTTGTGGACCAGTCCTGCGGTGAGAGTCCATGTCCTAACTACATTGACGTACGGTGCCGAAACATGGATTCGAACAACTGATGGCTATCACTAAATCTGTTTTGAATAAAACTTAATTATTAAATTTTTAAATTAGATAGGTTTTTCTGCAAAGTTCATATTGTTCGAAACAAAAACATTCGAATGCGGTGAACATTCGAATGCAACTGTGCAGCTCATAAAGATGGTGAATCACATGATTCGCTACTTCGATTGTAGGTATATGTTTTAAAATATATCTCGAAATCATCGCTTTCTTGAAAATATCCAATAATTTTTAAAAGAGATGCGCTTTTCAATAAGTTTTTCAATTTGACTCAACTTATAGTCACGAAATAATAACTGGTCTGTTGCATACGGCGCAATGGGCATCGTCCTTTAATGTAATGAGTTGAAAATTTTAAGGTACCTACAATAATATAAATAGCTGGGACATACCACACAGCGCCATCTAGTCGCAAAGTAAGCAAGTATTATGTTGGTATCATGGGTACGAGACAACTAATAAACTTAAATTCGTATTAAAATTTTCTTTATAATATACAGTTTGGATAGCAACCGCCCAGAGTTCCGTTGTATTTAAAATCTGCTGGTATTCAATAACAATTTCGCCGAAGAACCTATATCTTTATTTGTAGCCGTTTTCGAGAAAATCAATTTTAAATACTACTTGGTTTACAAATAAACACGGAACCCTAATTGCACTATGACCACTGGGGCACACGCCGAAAACCGAAAACAGCCTTGATATTGATATGACGAGACTGGGAATTTATTACTTGTTTCATGTTTTTCATGTACCAATGACATTTTTTCTTGCACTTGTTGTCTAAAGGTCAAGAAAACAATCAGTACAACACGCTAAATTTGGGACAAACAAATGATGCTATCCATACAGTATATGAAAAACACTAACCCATTGACATGCACGTCTCTTGTGTTCCCAGAGATCCCACGTGTAATGTCTTTCGATATTTGACGGCACTGGATGTATTTCTGTTTGTACAGCTTGATCATTGAGTTTGACTGAAATCGTCAAAAAAAATAATCAAATCACCACTTAATAAAAAAAACCGACAAAGTGCGAGTCAGATTCGCACACGAAGGATTTTATACCACCGCACAATATAAAAAACATTTCTTGCATGGGGATCCACTTAAATTTTTTACTTTATGTTATTTTTATTATTTGTTGTTAGGTATAGCGGCCACATACACACTATGAAACTTGAAAGTGTAAGCAATGATCTTACAACTACCAATCACCAAAAACGCCAAAAAAACACTAACTTTATTTTATTGTTGTTGTAGCAGCCATAGTAAGCCATATTTGTGAAAATTTCAAGTGTCTAGCTATTACGGTTCAGATGATACAGTCCTGTGACAGACGGACGGACGAACAGCGAAGCCTTAGTAATATGATTCCCAATGGTACCCTTTGGGTACAAAGTCCTAAAAATAGAAACCGCATAAAACAACACACAGCACCGGAGTTGTCACTTACGAGAGCTGATGAAAGTGATTTATTTCTGCAAAACACATAAAAGCACAGCTCACCATTATTACCGGGATTCCGGAATATATGTACCTAGTATAAAACAGTGGGATAAAAAAGCTTTCGGCGAACATTATAGGCTTATGTTTAACTTATCACCAGATATAGTAAAATATTACGTCAAAAATAGTAAATGACCACCTAAATTAAAAATCGCATTTAAATGTGAAATTATAACCAAATTTTTTACCTCTTGCTATCCTATTAAAGCAAATGACTCCAAACAAATCATTGTTACCCCAAAAATAGTAAATGATCACCAAAATTATAACCGCATTTTAATGTGAAATCATAATCAAAGTTTTTACATCTTGCTATCCTATTAAAGCAAATGACTCCAAACAAATCATTGTTAACCCAAAAATTGTTTATGACCACCATAATATTAACCACATTTTAATTTAAAATAACATGCAAATATTTTCATGTCATTCAGAAGCTTATTCATCAATTTCGAATTAGTTTTGTTTTCGAAATTGATCAACAAACTTATAAATTTATAGACCATTAACCTAAACAAAACTAATTCGAAATTGATTAATAGGCTTCTGAATGGCTCGTCGCTCCGCTCCGCTTCGCTCCTCGCATTGACATAAACCAACCTAACCTAACCTAATGATTTCAAAAAATAGACCATTAACCTAAATTGACATGATTGGAAATTGATTAATAGACTATGGATAAATAACACGTGTAACACAATAAGGAGTGAAAAATTACAAAAAGTAAGAAAGTCTTGAATACTACACCGGAGAAACCATACCCGAATCTAAATCGCGGGAGGGGCGGTGTCGCGGGAGGGACTTTTAAGCTGGAGACATAACTTAATTTGGCATCATTATACTTTATTTGGTAATGTACCAACATTTTATGGCAATCATGGTGGTTTATATTGGCAGAAATAGCGCATTAATTCGCTCGCTAAGATTTGGTGATCATTTACTAAATTTGGTCTTTGAATATAATTTTGAAGTGCAGTCGTGACTAAAATAGCTAAAACTATTGTAATTTTAGACTTTATTTTTTGGTGTTTATTATATTTTTTTGGTAAAAGAGTTTAGGGTATTAAAGTATTTTTTGGTGGTCATTATATTTGTTCCGAACATTATAATCATGTTTATACGGCCTTTAGTTAGAAGCTCTTAGAAGTGTCGTACAAGCCTAAATTGGTGCGTAGACAAAGATATGTCTAGTTCTTCACTGTCTATTAACGAGTTCCAGCAAGGCTACATACCCAAGGATCGGTGATTACTTAAGAAAATCATTGGCAAATCACATGTCTTCAATAGAGTTTTAAAGACAAGTACCTACTATGGTGTTCGGCTGAACGTAGTCTAAATTTATAGAGAATGTAGAGCTTACCGAACTAAACAAGTTTTAAAAAATTATTAACTAAAAGAAATGAAACTTAAAACATGTTTTTCTCAGTAACCGTTAGTTTGCGACATCTGCTCACTTGAAACTTTTTGTTTAATTTGGTAAGCTCTACATGCTCTATAAGTTTCGACTACGCTCAACTGAACACCCGGTATAGTCTCCATCTTAAAGTACTTAGCTTTCTTGCATCTCGACGCAAGGCTACGGCTAGGCATAGATAATCTAAATACGCGTAACCAACTTGCACTTAATAGTTGGTTTTTGTCTTAATATTTTATTACGATAGCAAATTACATTACTCTATACACGTTTACATATCTTTTGGACCAACTTTTGGGCACATATTTGACGACAAGCTCGTCGATATTCCGCTTTTTGTACACTTCGTCGTACATGTTCAACAGGTTTATGAAGTGTGGATTGTTCCTTGCGAAGTCGGCCACCTCATTCATGTATCTTGAAATATAAAACAAATACACAAATGTAATAATAGTTCGACTGAAGCCCTCTTACTAGATGGTTTAAAAGTCATGTTACAATTTTATTATTATTACTAGCTTCCACCCCTCCGCCTTTCACCATCCCTCCCTCCACCAACCACCCTTCTCCACCATGAGCAGGCCGAGTTGTTATACCGGATAACTGTCTAAAAATCATTTCTCTATTCCTTGGGAATAGAATTTTTCGGGAAAGGTACCCTATGTCTTTTTATGTACAATTTCATGACGATCGATTAAGTAGAAGGCGTGAAAGCGTAACAAACATAGGTACTGTCGCATTTGTAAATATCAGTTTCATACACATATTTTTCCATACAAAAAATACTAATACGGGCTCAGTAACAATAATTAGGTCACTGACATATATGTACCTAATGAGTCGGTGTATTAGGTACATTTTTACCCCCACGTAAGTGACAGGCGCGCGCGGATACAGGGTTTCGTTCTGGCATTTTTTGTGTGATTTTACATAATTATTATCTTACTTTACAAAAAAATTTAGCTTGTTTGTTCGAATTTGATCAAAATAAAATAGTTCGACGTAGATTGGGGAGCGGGCGGGAGGGTTTGCATCCATTGCCTCCCCCTTTCGCACCTGAGTGGGTCGGATCGTATAAATTCCTCGCGCTTTCCATAGATCCCCGTCATCTCTGAAAAAATTCGTGCTCAAAAACACCCCCTTTTTAACAATTTAATTTGAACAATAATTTAAATTTATAACTAATAAATATTTTATTTGTTTCACTGGTTTAAAAATATAATGCTGACTCACTTCCTCTCCTCTTGATAGCTTTTAAGTCGAACGACTATTACGTTGCTTAGTGTTCATATTATATAGGTACTTACCTAATGGCTAATAATATATTTAATAAGTAGGTAGCGACATTTCTTATAGCAAGCACCAGGAAATATTAATGTTAATTTACATGATTATGTAAATACGAATATTTTTTTTCATGAGGACCGAATCTGCATGTCGATTTAATGCCGATGCCCCATTTTCTTCCTTACTATATTTTTTAATCGATATTACTATTTCAAATTGTATTTAATAAGAGCGTATGTGTTTGTTGATATTTTCTTTTGAACGCGTATAACTAATACTTTTTGGACCTATTTTAATGTAATTTTCTATTTAACTAGAAGATTTATCATGATTCGACATATTATGAGTAAGACAGGTATCAGTAGGTACGTTTCTATTTTTGAAAGTAGATCAGTAAAAACAAAAGCAAAGCAGAGGGTTTCATAAAATCATAGAGTAAATAAATTTGACAGCAGCGTTTGGTTTTAATTGGTTTTGATAGATTCAGAAATGTCACTTCACAGTATCGACAATGTCAACTTTAATTTCGCGGGGATGACGAACGACAAGCGGGAATTTCGCGGGGGTGAAGACCAGCGCGTGGAGAGCTCGGGGACCGAAACCGCATGAGTCTGAAACTCGCCATCTTGCACAAACTAGCTAGAGTATGAGACGATAAACGCAGAAGACGACTTCTAGTCAATTCGTACTTTTATGCATAAAATAACTCGAATGCGCTGATACGATTCATCATTAATAGACGTAAGAAATATGCATCAAGAATTATGTATACTAAAAATTTTAATTATAAATATATAATTATAATAAAAAGTACGGTCAAAAGCTAGGTTATTAAAACAAATTACCTTCGAGCGTCCCCGTTGAATTTTAATGCCATTTCGACGCTACAGAAACCATATACATCTGCGCCTAACTTCAATAAACCCACTTTAGGGTTTGCTGGCACTAAAGCACCTGTGCACAGACAGAGCGCGCAAAAACCCAAATACTGGAAAAAAATTATGGCAAATGTTATCATTATGCTAAAATGTATGTTGATAGATTATTAAGTTTATTAAGTACTAGCTTTCCACCCGCGGCTCTACTCGCATGGACTACACAGTTGTGCCGGGACCTCTTTTTCCGAGATAAAAGTAGCCCGTGTCACTCTTCAGCTTATAAACTACTAGCGACCGCCCGCAGCTTCGCTTGCGTAGACTACACATTCCTGTTTTAGGTAGTATTAACAATCGAAATGGTTTATACGTACTTTTTGCTGAAACTAATATTGGGTACACCCATTCAAACTTTCAATCTTCATTCTCCCCACTCCTTTAAGAAAACCGATACTCCCATATTTTTCACCTCCCGTTGCCCACCCTTAAAATGTGGAAATCCAAAAACCCTGAAACACGTCATTATTTATTTATGTTAAAATTTGTATGTTTCTAACTTTAAAGAACAAAGACTCTCATACAAAGCCCCTCCATCCCTCCCTCCTTAAATTTAAAATTTCCAAATATTCGTTTCTTAAAAAATTAATACTCACGTTATAAAATAAACCACTGTTCTAAATTTTGGCTTCCTAGACTTAGTAGTTTCAGCTTTATCTCCGCTGATAGATCAGTGAGGACAAACGACAGACAGACACAAAAAGTAGCTGATGTCACTCTTGACATAACCTTCTTTCACGTTTGCAAAGTTTCATTAAAATCTGTTTAGCCGTTATGGAGATTAGCTCGAATAGACACATAGACGTACAAACAGACAGACGGACAAAAAGTAGCGTATGTCACTTTTGACCACCTCTTTTTTATTCTCGTGAAATTTCATTAAAATCGGTTTAGCCGTTTTGGAGATTAGCTCGAATAGACAGATGGACGTACATACATCAAAAAGTAGTGTATGCCACTTTTGATCACTTCCTTTCCGTATCTGTGAAGTTTCATCAAAATCAGTTAAGCTGTTTTGGAGATTTACTCGAATAGACAGACAGACATATAGTATTATTTTATACATATAGCCTATAGCCTTTCTTAATAAATAGACTATCCAACACAAAAAAAAATTCAATTCGAACCAGTAGTTGCTGAGATTTGCGCGTTCAAACAAACAGACAAACTCTTCAGCTTTATAATATTAGTATAGAAATATCTATGTAAAAAAATATTGAAATTCCGGTACAACGGTATAATACACGCGAGCAGAGCTGCGGGCAGAAGGCTAGTTTGAAAAAAAATACAGCCCATGTTACTGGCTAAAAATGTAGCTTTCTATAGGTGAAAGAATTTAAAAAATCAGTTAAGTAGTTTTTGAGTTTACCCGTAATAAACAAACAAAAAATCAAATCTTTCCTCTTTATATTAGCCGTATAGTTTGAAAGAAATATAGGTACCTTGATTTTCTTCTCCCTCAAAGCGAAATTGGCACAACTCGCCGTGAAAGGTAAATAGTTACACAATTTCACCAAAGTCATTCTCTCGTCGACAGAAACAACACTCAATCTCTGTTCGTCGTTTTTGACGATTTTTCCTTCTAGCGCTTTTGATATTAAACTGTCAGGCATAACGATTTGTTGTTTCAAGTTATCCAAAATCACCAATACTTTGTTTATTGTAGATACTAAATACATTTCGTTCTGCATAGCTCGCCAGACGCGCCATAGTTTCGAGAATAAAGGCTAAGAAATGGAATAAATATAAAATCATTAAATATTCAGCGACTGTTAATTGTTTAGCAATATTGGCCACACCTTACCAGTTCAAGGTAATAATGTTAATATCTGGGACATCCCACACAGCGCCATCTAGTCCCAAAGTATTATGGTTGTGTGATGGGGTACTAGACGACTGATATAAATACTTCAATATTCTTTATATTTATAACATATACATATATAGATACTCTTCCTGGGGAAATCGAACCCACGACCCATGCCTTCGCAGATGTCCGCAATTAGGGTCTCTACCCACTCAGCCAATCGGTAAATCGATTAGGTATGTCAGTCGAGATGAAATGTAATAAATGATAAAGAATTAAATATACCTACTCCTTCATTATTTTTTCTAGAATCGCGGGATCGTGAACTTAAGGCCTGGGCCTCGCTAAAACCAAAGGACGAGATCCTACGCGGCGGCACCCAAAACAAAGAGAGACCCATAATATTGTATAAAACCGTTGATATACAAAACGCTTACTTTTAAGCATTTAAAATAAGTGTTTGGATTAAATATTGATTAACTCATGAAAGGGTGCTTGCTTACATGTACAAAGCATCCTAGCCTTTCATACAAAGTTGCTTAGCCACTCGGCTAGCGCAACTCACTGTATCTGTTTGACATAAAATGAAGCATACAGCATAATATGATATATTTTTTCGTTTCTTTCCTTCTTTCTGTGTATTAGGTACTAGCTTCCGTCCGCGGCTCCGCTCGCGTGGACTGCACAGTTGGTACCGGGACCCTTTTTCCGGTATAAAAAGTAAGCCTATATCACTCTTCAGCCTATAAACTGTATTTATACAATAAATCATAGCGTTCCCCGTACAAGTGTTGTGTAATCTATCTACGCGAGCGGAGCCGCGGGCGGAAAGTTAGTTTGAAAATAAATTATAGCCCATGTCACTTGCTGGTAATGTAGATTTGTATAGATTGGATATCAAGATTATCAAGACTCCATTTTTGGAAGAAAAAAATACATTCGTACGTCAAATCGTTACATAAAAATATTTTTCTCGAAACAATCAGTGATAAAGCGTGTTTACTAAGTCAAACATAAATACTAGATATATATGCACGAAGAAAGACGTGACCGCGGGAACAGCGGGGAGGATATAATTGTTAGTCGCCCGTGCATCCCCTTGGTAATACGATAACTCAATCATCAAGATGGAACGTCTCGAATTCGAAACGATCGAAAACGTGCTCAAAATGACATCATGATTAGACAGACCGTATATATATATATGTTAATATCGTTGTTTTGTACAAAAATTTTATGAAATTATATATGAAGTGTAATTTCAGAATCTTCATTTTCTTTTCCAGCAGGTACAATTTTTTTTATGTAGGAAGCGGTGTAGATATATTTTGTTTGCAGCGTATGTTTTTTTTTGGCTGACATTTTGTTGTCACAACGCGGTAACTCTGTAAGTACAGCCATGATTTATACGATTTTTAAAAAAATGATGAATAATAGCAATAGGTAAAGATTAAAAAAGATCCGAAGATTTTTCACAAAAAATAGTCATCGAAATTTTGTTTTTAGTGGGCGTTTTTTGTCGTATTCGGGTTTTGGTTTTTGACTTTCTGTTTTAGAACATATAACTGTGGGCATTTAATCATACCTACCTATGTGTTTATTAATCATACGTTCGCATTCTGCGGTAACGCGCTATAGCTCAGTAAACTATGTCTATTAAATACTTGGTATAAAATACTTCGGTGGAAGTAACTTACAAATACAACGACGACCGGCACCGCCGCTTTGTATTTGACCGCAGCGTGCAGTTCGTTCAATACCTTTTTTACCTGAAGTGGAAAAAATATAATAATATAAAATTATATAGGGCGCGTGACACCCTCATAATTGGCACGTTGGCCCTTATTGATACAGATAGCACATTGCCAAATAAGAAATAAAATTTGTAATATAAAATGGGTATAATTTTCCATCACAATAAATACTATTTATGGTTATATTGTTTCCTACAGCGTGAACGTCGTTGCCGTCTCGTTTTAAACTAAATCAACGTGATCGTTGGTCAAAACCGATAAAATGAATTTTGCAGATACGGTTGTTGTATTCTGTTTTACTAGCTGTGAGTTTCAATTGCATGTAATGACAATATTTTCAGGAAAGAAATAACAACCATGAAAAATCCGTAAAAACGGACTTTTGTACTACGTAATATAAAATATTTAATTTTTCCATGAAAATTGTCCATCTCTAAATTGGACCAACATAAAAATCTCCTTTTGCTTAATATATCAAGTACTATACCTCTTCCACATAATAATGTACGTTATGAATTATAGTTTCCATGTCAGAAAGCAGTTTTCTTAAAACGACTTCGTATTGTCTCCAGTGAGCTAAATAGTCAAAAAGTATCTTGTAATCCTTTTCAGTTAGATAAGTAGTAACCAAACCAACGTTTCCAGTCTCTTCGCATACTTCGACTGCATCTTCAATTGCTGATGTCAAGAAATTAACTTTTTCCATAATAATTATCAAAGCGTTTGTTATAGAAGTTCTACACGCTTTTGCTGCGTCTACCAGGTTGAAAGGTACTGCAAGTAACAGAATCTGCTATTACAGTTCTCGCTGATTCCTAGAAGGATAGGCAGTCAGATAAGAGTCAGTATAACGTCTGGAAAAATTGCTGCTGCCCGGCCAGCCCAAAATGCGTGCGATAGAGAAGGCAGATGCGCCATATACTCTAGTGCAAATGGGATAGAAGACTGCTTGAAGATAAAGACGCAAGCGAAATTCTTTATATTTCATTTACAAAAGAAATAAATATTATACATAGAAAAACAAAAAGCCAATGGATAGGTAATTAGATATAAGTATAACCTTCATTTGAGATTTTTCTTAACATTATAGAATTGTGATATTTATTACGACAAAAGAAAATTTGTTTTGTGATTTTATTCTATCGAGCGGAATTAATAGGTACTATCTCGTTTTCAAAATAGCCAATGGACAAACAAAGATCCATATTTACTAACAATATTTTTTGTCGCTGTTGAGTAGGTATTTGAACACATAACTTAGATTGAAATTTGATAAAAACGGGACGACTTACATTGTACAGAGTCTTAATGCAATAGGTGTCCTTATGCATCAGAAAACATAAAATTTTTGAATATATAACGACAGATATAGAAAAAAAAAGTAAATGTAAAACATTTATGTGACATCGCTACTACATGCAGAGGTAGACCATACAAACAAGTGGAATACGTACCTACAACATCATAGGCATAATTAAATACTAGTTTCCTCATCAGCTATAAATTTTTTACCACCGATCATTCATTAAAAATCTATATATATAATTAAAAAGGAAATACTAAAATATTCTAAGATTGTCTATATTTTGACAAATGTAGGTAGGCATGCAGGTTCTTTGGTATCGGGTTATATGTAGGTAAATACGTTTCACTAAGTAGGCCCAGACCTACCACCTATGACATCCTATGCTCTATCCATTTGTTTCGTGCACTCTGTCTCTCACTATCTTCTTTCAAATCACACCATTTTCTCTATTCACTATTCTTCCCCCTGTCTTTCAATTGCATCGATCGCATATTCGATCGCATATTATATAACTCCTCTTTCAATTACTATCAGTCCTATAGAATATTATAAGAACATTTATTAAAAATACGTACGATCCGGAATCCCTTCTCCACCTTTCTTACAATCTCTGTTAAAAAGTCGAACGCCCGATACTATCTCTACCAGTTCGTTCAGTTGTCCCAATTTGTAGCCGCGTGAAATGTTCGAGAAGGACTTCAAGTCATCGAATGAAAGTACGCTCTCCAATGCTGCTAAGCCTTCCTTCAAAGTCTGAAAAAACAAAAATTTATTACTATTTTAAACGAACTATGGATATAGTTATCTAGAGCCATTGTTAGACATTATGATGCTCAGTTACAAATAACTTTATTCAACCTTATAGTTGTTCGGTTGAACATTTGACAAAAGGTGATTCAATATATTGAAATATTCTCCTCATATATAGGAGTTTAAATGCATAGAATAAATATTATATTGGCCCAATTATATAATTATCATAAGAAACCTACTTTACTATGGACCCTATACCCGCACCCGAAGTAACTGACACAATGCCTAGTTGGCCACTCTTATAAAATCATTTAAACCATTCCATTTATTCATTACAAATTAAATTAGAGACTAATATAATCATCTCGTTTTATAGATTTAAAAATAATATACCTACTAACCTTCTTATAGATCTTCAGGCCAAAGTCCAACAACTTCTTTTTCTTCTCAGTCATACATTGGTTGCGACCTTTGCGAGACTTCTCCATCTTTCTCTATTCGTGACATTGCGTGTACACTCAGTAAGGGAACACTTCGTAGGTGATTTAATTTAAACCAGCAATAACTATTCCATATCAATCTATAACAGCCCACCATGCACTATGCAGTGACTTACGCCTCCCCTCGGGATGAGAGTGCTTGGAGCTTAATCCACCACGGTGCTCCAGTACGGGTTGGTGGATTTTAACGACTGCCATCTATTATGTAGCAACAACTATTACGTACGTACTATAACATATCAATTTGAAATAAACTTACCGTGATAGTACCGGGGTTACCGAGCCCAGATGCCAAAATTATGTAAATTGATATTTTCCTAAACAGCTTTTTGTAATCTTCATCATCGTTTGGGTAGGCGTCTAATATCTCTGTCACCAGCGGCCTTAGGCATGTTTCTATGGAATCTAAATGCTTTTGTATCAAATTTCCCATTTCGTCGTATTCCGTGTGCATTGTGTGTTGAATTTTTAGTGTCGTTATGTAGATTTTGCCCTCTGAAAAATTTATTCACAAGTTTAGGATTATTTCTCGAGGAGTGTTCCGTACCACCGTACAATATAAAAAAATACATGTTTCTTACATGGTCTATAATTTTTAAGTTTATCTTATTTTTGTTATTTGTTGTTATAGCAGCCATAGTAGTATCCACCTACATACTACATAAAAATTTCAAACGTCGAAAAAAACACGTTGCATGTATGGGAACCTCGTTTAATTTTTAACTTGGGTCGGCTTTCCATTGTTGCCTGATGAAAATTGTGTTCTTAAAAATGATCAATTTGAAATCTGGCTAAGATAGGTTGACGGTCCATCATTTAAAAAAAAAATTAGGTTAGGTTATGGTTTGCTTGTGATAATGCGAGAAGCGAAGCGGAGCGGAGCGACGAGCCACTAATGAGCTTTATATTTTTTTTTCATTTCCTTAAAAAAATATTTACTGCCTGAGGTTCCTACACCCTTCCCCCATAAGCCTGAGTAAATATTTTGTAACTTTTCACCAGGCTACATTGGAAAGCGCTACTTTTAACTTTATTTTATTTTTATTAATATAGCAGCCATAGTAATTAATATATACTTCATAAAAATTTCAAGTGTAAGCGATGATCTCACAACCACCAATCACCAAAAACGTCGAAAAAACACTTTTCTTGTATGGGAACCTCCTTTGAGTTTCGACTTTTATTTTTATTATTTGTAATTATAGCGGCCATAGTAAACATATCCTGTGAAAATTAATTAATCATAAGTACTTACCAGTCAACATAGAAACACACTCGTTGACGAAAAATACCAAATTAGCCCTGTCAATAGTTTGAGGAAATAATTTCCCATATTTAGGATTTAAAAGTAACAGATTCGCAAAATAAATCACGAAATCTGTTTCAACGTTCACATTGGCCGCTTGACAGTTTTTTGTGATCTCGTTTGCCATATTTTTCACCATAATTTCGTTTATCATGGTCATTTTGAATTATATTTTAGTAAATTGCGTTATTTATACAACTATAAAAATATGTTTTGAACACGTTTTGAACGACAAATAGATTTGTCAATATTGCTATGGGAACGACACAGAACGAAGTCCTATTCTGTGAAGAACGAAGTTTATTTCTGCCATGAAAAAAAAGTAATACAAATATTCCACCTCGTTCCTAAAACGGAAAGGGGATGAATTTCATTTACTCAATTCCACCCATTTACCCTAAACCGATTCTAATAAATCTTGGCTTATAGGTGTAGTTCTAATAAAAATAAAATATAAATCGGTGCTTAGAGCTGATTTTATGATATAAATGGCAGGCAGTTAGGGGGAACTGTACCGTGTACTTCGTGTTTGGGTTCATATGATTCGTTGTCACTTAGACTGCGTTTTGACTGACGAGGAGCCCATGGTCTGAATTCAGCAGAAGCACGCCTAAACCGCTGAACCGATTTCAATGAAACTTTGCACACGTGAAAAAGAAGTTATAAGGAGTGACATAGGCTACTTTTTGTTTGTCTGTCTGTTTGTCCGAGTAATCTCCTAAATGGTCCCAACTAGCAAAATCAGTCTTTATAGTGTCGTTCAAGACTACTTTTTTAGTACTAATAAGATACTTGTAGTGTGCTACAACCCTGGATTTGGGCGCAGATATAGGAGCATTATTTCCTTATTACGATCGTATAATCAACGTACAGAATGTCATTAAGCCCTGTTATAACACTTACGGAATCGCAATTGCTTCTATAATGTTCTGAGACTAGGGCATTTTTAAGTACTAACACTCTGTTTAGCATCTGACATAAGTATCTTAACTAAATCAATCTTGTTTATAATGCACTAGTAATGTAGGTACTTAGTATTTAGTTATAAGTGCGTTTTGAATACCTATCATATGATGTCTCGACTGGTGTTTAATGATAAAGAAATACTTAAAAACGTAAGTATACTTTCTATTAATTAAACTATTATAATTATATTTTATAATTTTCATTATTGTATAACGTAAGTAGCAATAATATATTGTAAATATAGTGTGTGAACTCGCCGGGTAAGTCATTTTTGTTGTAAATGTGTACCAAATTATAATTAATTTCACAGAGCCCTTTGAAAAAAAGCACTTAACATATTATTATTTATAGTCAAAAAATATTTTGACAATTCTTACGAACGATCGTCATGTTTTGAAAATACTCTGCACTGAGTATGTTAAAATATAATTGTAGGTAAATCAGGTATTATAGCAGTTTCAATCCAGATAACTCGCCTCCATATTAAAACAAATTAAGGTTCCTCATATAACCTACTAATTTATAAGTTAACTTTGTAACGATTCCCATCATTCATGACAAAGTTTTGGGGTTCCTCTTTCATGCTTTTTTTTAAATAAGTTTTTATTTTCTTTTCAGTTCCTTTTGGGATGGTGGTAATTTTAGACGTTGACTGTTTTTTAAGCAAAGATGATTTTTTTTTAATTCAACGAATCTCGATGGCCATGTTAAAAACACATTTCATCCTATCTAAAACGTGTTATGGTCGTGGACGTTTCACTGATTCAAAACTGTATTCCCACTTTATTGCTGACATGTGCAATATTAAAAAACTCCTTAATATAAAACAATTGTGGTGTCAAGGCCTGTCAATATATTCTAGTGTAGGTATAATCATTACCCGGAAGATGAATGATGATGAATGCAATTCACGATTGTTTTCATACTCAGTGGTTTCTTTGAAATCGACGTCGTATTCTTCTACAAAATTTTCAAATTCTTCGCTTTCTGAGTGGTAGACTAAGGGTGAAAAACAATTTACCATGCCGGAACCCTCATTTATTTCACCTGTATTTGCACTTGATACACTAGGTTTAATTTCTGTGGCCGATACAATTATTCCTGAAAAAACTGGCTTCACTAATTCTTTATATCTATTTGTCACTTTCCTTCTGTAACCACCGCTCCTTTTAAATCGTTGGTTGGTTGATCACAGCTAACTAGACTGTATTATTTAACTAGTAATAGATTAACTTCTAAAATGTACTATTATAAGTAAAAATTTTGTAAAAACTCCGTAAAAAATGACAGGTAGCGTGTTATTTGCATTCCTTTGCAGAGTTTATTCTCTTCACAATCGATACTAAAAGTCAAAGGATCACTGTAATAAAATAAGTAATAAAAATGGTCTCTAGCTATCAGTGCACTCATGTTATAACTTTTCGGATTAGCCAGAGAGGATCGATCGAGCGTCTTCTAAATAATTAACGAAATAATAATGAATTATATTTATACAATAATTCTTAAATTACATAATAATAACGATTAATGGTTAACTTTGATTAACGTCACGCTCGTTTTTTTATATTGTATGGTGGTACGGAATCGTTCGTGTGCGAGTCCAATTCGCACTTGGCCGTTTTTTTAGATAACACAAAAACATTACTTTAGAGCATTGCCTTAATCACTTTTCTGTGTTCTCAAATTAAAAATTGACAAAAATAGCACAGCACAAAAAAACAAAAACCTTACATTAGGTGGGATAGACAAAATGTAAATAGTTAATTAAAATTCGTATAAAAATTTAATACTAGTGGTTGAAGTAGATATGAAATTACTGTATGATATAGTGAGAAATAAAATTAAAAATTACTAATAAAAAGAGTACATGGTTTTACCAAGGGCGAGGGCGAGAATGAACTTTTTTTCAAACAATCATCTTTATTTCGTAGTTATGTACAACATAATGTTGAAATGACACCAGGAAGATAACTATGTACGAAATACAAAAACATTTAAATACAATTAATGTATGCGTGTATTTATTTTAGCAAACGGAATATAAATTCAAATAAAATATTTATTAATTTAATTTTTTAGAACCGTTTAGAACGATAATTTCAATTACATTAAATTGCACACATTTCTATTTGGCATGAATAGGAAAGTTTTGTGTATCTAAGCAGAAACAGAGATTGAGATTAATACTTTTTATAATATGGCTATTTGTTTAGTTTACTGGCTGTAAGTATAGTTTTTATTTGGTAGGTACTGTACCAGATTTCCATCCTCAATATTGTTCTATAACAGGTCTACCCCAGAATCTGTTACTAGAGTAGCAGACTTTTTCACAAAACAATGTTTCGTTCCATAACCAGCTAGATTTCATTTTTCTCGGTGACTTCGGAGAAGCGGTTTACTTCATATTTTTAGCTTCACTATTTTCACTTGAAAACAGTAGCAGAACATAAACTGGAATGTGCGCTGAGCGGTAAATAGGTCGGAGTCGGAGCTAGGGTCACGTCACGGGCGCCTCTGGCAAGATTTGAATTTCGCGCCCCCAAGACTTATTTTTTAGGAAGAGATACAACATAACTTTGAAAGTATAATATCTTATCTATACATTAAAACTATATAATGTATTCTAAAAGTTTAGTTTTCTTGCTTTTTCTGAGAGCAATTCGTCAATAATGAAGTCCACATTAATATTTTTTGTAATTTCATACTTAGTAGATAGTATAGCGAGATTGCTTAAACGTTCTTGGCCAATTTGCGATCGTAAATAATTTTTAATTAATTTTAATTTACTGAAAGCTCTTTCATAACTGGCAACAGAGACAGGTAGCGTCAGAACTAGGCTATATTGGAATAACTGGTGAAAGCCATATTCTTCATGGCAATTTAGAAATGTATAATGTAATCTGCTTTTTTTAAATCAGGCAATAAATATTTCATTTGGTGTTTGTAGCTTTCAATATCTAAACACAACTTTAAATCATCTTTATATTTTAATGCGAGATCAACTGCGTATTTTTTCAGTAGAGGTTTCATGTAGCGCAAGTCCTGTTAGGAAACCAAAATCAGAAGCTACGGCAGCTAAACTTTGAAATTTTCGTCCCATTTGCTGAATAAATGTGTCTAGTGCACAGTAAAGCTGAATTTTAAACTTTTGAACTGAAGTCATCGTGGCTGAATCATCAAATTGCGATGGCAAATTTTTCGACGAAAAGGTGCAGACCTTTTCGTCGACGCATATAGCGTTGTACTCCGATCATATACGCACGCATATAGCGTTGTACTCCGATCCGCCATAAAATTTGAGGCGACCTATACATAGGCGCAAGCACGGAGCCGAAATAGGGAAGGGTGATGGAGGCGCAGGCGGAGAGTGCCGGATTATTGGACGTGGCGGACTATTGATGAGCCCGAGTAGAGTCTACTGTACTTTTGATTTTGTAACCAATAGGTTTATTTTTAACATTTACCTTAATTTCGTAGATTTGGCGTAAATGTGTCAGTCAGTATTGTGGGCATCATCATCATCATCAGCCCGTGTCTCTCCACTGCAGGATATAGGCCTCTCCCAAGGCTCGCCACCACACACGGTCCTCCGCCTTTCGCATCCAACTACCCCCGGTATGGTGCTTCAGGTCATCTGTCCACCTGGCCGGGGGGCGTCCAACGCTTCGCTTTCCGGTACGTGGCCTCCATTCGATAACTCGTCTACCCCATCGGTTATCAGTTCTACGGCAAATGTGACCGGCCCATTGCCACTTCAGCTTGCTGATCGCTTCGGCTATGTCGACAACTTTAGTTCTTTGACGGATTTCAGTGTTTCTGATTTTATGCATCAAAGAAACACCGAGCATAGCCCGCTCCATAGCGCGGTGAGCGACTTTAAATTTGTGGATCAGTCCTGGCGTGAGAGTCCATGTTTCGGCACCGTACGTCATTGTAGATAGGATGCATTGGTTTAAGACCTTGGTCTTCAGACATTGTGGTCATGGCGACGCCAACAGATGACGAAGCTTCCCGAAAGCAGCCCAGCCCAGTTGAATTCTTCGGTCGGCCTCTTTGTTAAAGTTGTGTTTGCCTATTGTGGGCATGCCAACCTCAAACAGTGCTGCTACTTCAGCAGTAGATTGTTGCGGACTAGTTTTCGCCATGGCTTGCAAAACTATTTGACTTTAGTGGCTTGGTTCATTTTGTAAGTTACGATTTTCAAAAATACACTGCGCGTATTAGTAATGTTTTTTTTTTCGAAATATTACCTGTCTGCTGCATTAGTGCTAATTGCCACGACAGAAATATTATATCATTGAAAATGTATTATCAAACTGGTTTATCGATTCGGAATTAGAATAAGAACGTAGCGGATTTTATTTCAATAATAAAACCAAAATAAAAATTTTATGTAAGTTTTATTTCCATTCAAAGTGGCCAGTTGGTATGTAGAATTGCAATTTTATATTCAAACCCCTATTATAATTTTACTAAATACAAAAGATATATATTGTAATTTTTATTCATAGCTTACGTCCAGAAACGCTAATAATGCAATATGTTTAGAATATTATCAAATCAATTTAAAAAAAATGAATACTCGCATATTTCTTTAAGACACATAATTTGCATTACATTTTTACAGCACGGAGTTATTACGCAAAACGTATCCACTAATCTATCGACTACTTATAAAATATGTATGTCATTATGACACTGACCATCCATTTATTTGAAATACCTACTGTAAATACATTTGTAAATGATCCTCAATGCTTTGGGTTTAAACTTAGTCGTGTCCTTTGACTTGAGCTAGTGTTTCGCCGCCTGGTTAATATTGGAATTTGCCTAATGAAATAAGTATTGAATTAATTGATAATAAATTAAAAGACCGGCTCACGTGTGTCGATGTCAGGACGCCATTCGCAAGTAATCTGTGTTCGTGAGTGTCGCGCCGATGTTCTATCGACGTGATCAAACTATTGAAAAACGGTGGTGGCATCTAGCGGTATTTCTGATTAAAGCGTTGCGACGGTAAATGAGAGCCGGTCAATTTCAAATGCTAATCACCGCCCAATCGCCCATCTGTAGCCTAACGTTATGATATTACGTTTTTCTCATTAAATTGTGTTGCAGTTGCTCATATAGACACTGAGATAGAAGCCGTTGATCTGCTTCAACCCAATAAGTTTATTTGTGGTTAGTTATGATTTCCAATGGCTAAGAAGAAAAGAGAATGAAAACAGAAGTAACCTAGGGAGAGATAACTCGGTGAAATATCTAGGTATTACACTAGACAAACGCCTCACCAGGAAAGACCAAGTACACAGCATCGTTAGAAAGGCTCCGAAAATATTTCTGAACTTAAGATCTGCCTATGCCAAAACTTGGGGATTAAAACCCAAAGTCCTATTCTGGATATATACCATGATCATCAGACCTATGCTCACATTTGCAAGCATCGTCTGGTGGCCAAGAACAAAGCTAGTTACATGTAAAGAACAATTACAAAAATTAGCATGCTTATCAATAATGGGGGCTTTTCGTACAACCCCCAAAGCAATGGAAATACTTCTGAACCTGCCGGCTTTACACATTGTAATAGAGGCTAACACAAGGATGGCCATAATAAGACTAATTAAAGATGGTCATCTAAAATCAGATCGGTCTAAGCTGCCGCATATAAAGTATAACATAACTTCAGAAATGGAGGTAGTAATACATGCAGTCTCAGACAAAATACTACCGAAATATGTATTCCACAGAGGGTTCGGTGTTCTGCTTCCCGATTGTGATGATTGGAGGAGTGGCACTCCGAAAGCCCTTAAGGATGGATCGCTCTGGTTCACAGATGGATCCAAAATGAACAAAGGCTCAGGTGCTGGTGTATACTGCCCAACTTGAATTTGGCAATGTCACTAAGCATGGGGCAATATCCAACTGTATATCAGACGAGGATACAAGCGATTATTATATGCGCAAGAGAATGCCTGGATAGAAATATTAAAAATCGTTCCATTTACATTCTAAGTCACAGCCAAACAGCCATCAAGGTTTTAAGCAGTACAAAAATTAACTCATCATTAACTCTCAATTGCCTGGAGAACCTGGAGGAACTGGCATAAATAACAAGGTAACATTGGTCTGGGTGCCAGGACACGAAGGAATCGAAGGGAACGAGAGGGCTGATGAATTGGCAAGGGAAGGATCTACTAACTGTGTATGTGGTCCACAACCATACATTGGGCTTTCAACAAACACCATCAAAACAAAAATGAAAGGACGAAGGAAGCACAAAGTCAATTATGGAATGAAGCTCAAGGAAAAGTACATGCCAAAATTTTCCTGAAAGAACACACACCTGCTAAGGCTAGGCAACTTCTAGAACTAGACAGGAAGCGACTAAGATTGGTCATGGGAGCACTGTCTGTCTGTCTGCACTTCACCACCAACAGGCTCTTGCAACACATGAGACTCATGGAGACAGCACTGGTAGAGCATGTGAAAACATTGTTACACAATCTCTGTGAATGTGATGTGATGTGAGGGGCATCACATATGAAGCATTTAAGGTTATGCTATCCCAAACCGGATGAGTTCTACGACCAGCAAATTGGTCAAATCATACAATACATGAAATGGGTATTTGAGAATGACAATTAGTAGGGTCGAAGGATGGGGACACAATAGATATAAATAGATAGCAGGGTAGGGTAAGCTCACCCCAATCAAATAAGATAAGAGAAAGGGTGAGAGAGATAACATGCCTTTCCTATGGATACTGTAATTGGAGGCTCTGTAAGCTTCTATGATTTAAGTGCCTTTTCAACCTCGATTCATTTATCATCCATGCCGTCGGCGCTATCCTTTTCCTTCTTGGCAAAGCAAGCGCATTTAACGAATAGTTAGTTTTTTCTATTTCCATTACATCTCTGCAAGCCCATCACCTTCCTCTTCATCACCTTGATCAGTACTCTTTTTAATAGCACCTTCTTCTATTAGCTCAGTTTTAATCTCGGACTTTACTTGAGATTCAGTCAGTCTCCATATTTTAAGCTTGACTAGGTTTATTGGAGTTAGTGGTGCGTGCCTGCTTTCTTTTAGTGGTTCGCTTTCAGCCGCAATTTCCTTCACATTATCGCAATAGATTTGATCCCTTTGGTTTTTCCTATAGAACTTCATATTTTTGCCCCCTTCTCTCCTCCTCGTATACTCCTACTCTCTTTTAACATATATATGTTTATGGCGTTCACAATCGCGAACGAATACGTAATAGACGTTGGAAATTTATACGTAACAGTAATATAATTTTATAGGCTATTTAAATTTTTTAACTGATTCATAAATACATTTAATTTGATAGGAATTTGAGGTGTGTATTGCATATTAAAACGATCATGAAATTACAAATAGTATATTATCAGTTCAATAATATTGGCTTAATCCATATAAATAAATCCAATTAAAGAGATATCACAACCGGAGTGTTGAGAAAAACAGTTGCTTGACACCACAGAATGGCTTGAATAGCGTGTTTAGAGTCAGTCGCGATTTTTTTTCGTCAGACTACTGCACCTTTTCTACTTATGCTGTCTTCAGACTATGTCCTCGATGTAGAAATTATTACCGTTGGCATCTCTTATGGATTTATAATTTAAATCTATACTAAATTGTCACTTATTCTATACCTTAAAAATATATTGTCTCTATGTAATTAGAAAGTTTGTGAATGATTAAAAAACTAACTTAATATAATAAGCATGTGACTTCCAAAAGAACATTTTTCAATGTGAATCTAGAAAAATTTAAATAGTACACATTAAGATTTGAAGTCCTAATAAAAAAATATTATTCACATGTCAATTACACTGTAATAATTTTCATAATCATCATAATAATGAAGTCTTAAATGAAAATGAGATGCTGTTCCAGGAACTATCAAAATCGAACTACCTAAAAAATAAAATCGAATTACTATATACTGTGCTGTATATATAAAAAAAAGAATTCGTATGTACGAAAAAAACGCCTTACTAATAGAGATGATTGCATTGCAAATTGCAATTTATTCAGCTATAAAATGGGTTTTCAAGTATTTCATCATACCGAACGTTCTGAAACGTTTGGTACCAAATACTTTGTACAAAGCGTCATCACATATCGCGAATTGCTTGTTATTCGGGTCATAAAGTTTCTTCTCTTTGATCATAGCCCATACGCGTTTGACCACTTCGTGCCGTGGCATCTCTGAAGCTCCCATCAGTTCAGATAGAGCTGGAGAAAGTTTGTAGGCACGTGTGTAACCACCACCTTTGCCGCGACCACCGGCCTGAAAAATTAAATATAAAATATTTAATTATACTGTCATTGCCGTCTGCATCCATATAATCTTGAAAACATTTTAGTGTTTAAGTATGTCACTATCGTGATAGCTGAGTGCTCGAGTGGTGGCGAGCCCACTTTTTGTTTAGAATCCTAGAAACCAGAACCAGTTACTAGATGGCAGTCCTCAAAATGAACCAATCCGCACAGGAGCAGCATGTTGGATTAAGCTTCAAGCACCCTCATCCCGAGGCGAGGAGAGGCCTTAGCCCCTGCAGTGGCACATAATGAGCTGATATGGTATGCTGCACATTTTGACACTCATAAATAAATCAAAACCTATCGAGTACTTTCCACTGACTTGAATTATGAAATTTTGCAAAAAACAAAGTCTCACAGCACAAGTAGAAACTATTAATTTGTCATAAAATCACACAAAAATGTTTTAAATTGACACGTTTTTTCGAGCTGCTTAGCGGTGAACAGGTATTCCTAGTAGAACTGAAGTAACGGACATAGCACACTTATAACTGTTGGGAAACAAAGGTTTTTGAGTCGCGCCACGAACCGACGTCGTAGCGTGTAACGGCTTGGTAAATGTGGTGGTAACTGTGTTGTCCCAAGAGCACTCGTCGTGAAGATCCAAGGTAGAGATCTATGGCTAACACTGAACATCTGAGACTGAAACAATATATGAATAGTACTGCTGTAAAAACTTGGTACCTTTTTAGCTTTAGGCGCCTTAGCCTTGTCCCAGTCGCTGTCAGAATCGCCGTCCGATCCCTTCTTCTTCTTGCCGCCCTTCTTCTTTGGAGAAGACTTCTTTTTCTCCACCTCCTAAATAAAAGGTTATTTAGATAAGAAGTCATTACACTATAACTAGAAAAAGTAGGAATACATAATACAGAGTAATTAACATATTGAAGGCACTTTATAGGGATGCAGTTTAAGTTCAAATCATGGATATTGACAGAGATATCGCATTGTGACAAGAAACATGTGAGCAAAGAATATACATCTAAATATATGCCAGTAAATGTTTTTAACTATTCGCTGCGACATTTAATTTTGTGTGACCCACATGTGAAATTTGTACTGGAAAAGAAAATGGGCATACTGAAATTATATTCTATGTGAAAAGCAAAATGTTTGCTTAAAGCGATAATGGTTTTTGATAGTTTCAAAGTATGGGATACACCATTTTTAAGATTATACTATTTAAGCTTCAAATGTATGGCATGTAATGGAAAAAGGTAGAAAAAGCTCAAAAAAGTTAAATTTCTTGAGAGTTTAAATACTAAATGAATAAATTGTTAAATCGAGTCTTCGTTTTAAAAAAATTTCTGGTGATAAATAGGATTATTAATTTATTCACCTCTTCAGACTCGCTGTCATTAGTGCCATCTTCTTCTTCTTCAGAAGATTCTTTTTTAGTCTTTTTAGCTGCGGCTTTGGTAACCGGTGCAGAACGCTTAACTGGCTTCTTTTCTTCCTCCTAAAACATGATAAATTATTGTCAAATTACAGTAATTATTTACAGTGGTTTTAGTATCTCATGGAATATTCAGAACACTGGCCCGCCCTGCATCACAGTTTTTATATGTTTGGTAATTTTTTTAGTATCATGAATTTAGTATTTTGAAAAGCTTCATTTCCATTTTGAAAATATGCACCTGAGCCATTACCAAATCTAAAACAAAAACATCAAAAGGGGCATCTACTTTCTGCTTATCTTTTATAAATACATCAAAAACTAATTTACAAAATCACTAGAAAAATGTTTAAGGAATGACTTACTTGTTTTAAGTAAATATAACATATTAAACTGCCTTTTCGGACATTGAAACGGCATCTGGTATACCTACTATATGAAAAATAAAATTATTATATTTAATGATACTGTCATATATTAGAAATTTTATTTTTATCTGCCATGTTATTGATGTTTCATATTTTGCGCGATTCATGTTTGAAGCAAATTGAATGACATCATTTATGTTACGTTTTCCTCGGCAGGCCATTTGTTTATACATTACCAATGTCCAAACAAATTTATAAGACAGGAAACTAGACCTAAGTTACATCTTTTTATTCAAATAGGATCCAATCTATGACGTTTCATAAGGGTTACATCTTGTTTACATAATAGGGTCTAGTTGGTCTTACTTCTTCTTCATCTTCATCCTCCTTATCGTCGTCTTCATCTTCCTCCTGTTCATCATCATCGCCCCTGCTATTTACGTAGTCCATCACCAATTGGTCGATCACCTTCCTTTTATCGGCCAAGTCAACACCCAGGTTCTTCTCCAACTGCTGACGGACCTTCTTCGTGGATGTTGTTGCAAGATTAGCATTTTTGAGGATCTCTATTTCACAAATAAATAATAATATTGAGAAATTTCTATATTTTATAGTGTATTTTATATTACAACGACAAAGGGTTAACTCTGCGAAGACATTTAAATCATTAGCGACTCTCGCGCACCATAGATTCCGTATATAAACAATATACTTGTCTAAATAATAGCAAGAAAAATATATTTTATGTGACACTAGCAACCCGTACCGGCTTTGCACGGGTAGCAGAGCGTATAAGCAGTAGTGTTTTTTCTGCGTAGTGTCCTATCAGCTTGTTACGTCGAACATGTGGATTGGATTTAATTAGATGCAAATGCAACGTAAATTTCATCCTACTTGGAATATTTTTATTGTATTTTATATTCGATTCTATAAATATTTGAAAAAGTAAAGAATAAATGTATAAAAACAAACTCCAATATTTCTTTGTATACAACATTCATAACTTCAGCTTAAACCAGCCCGGCTAGTCACGCGATAGCTCTTAAGATATTAATTTAAATTGTATAGTGTAAAGGGCAATTATAATGTGCTTGAAATTCTGAAGGTAAATAACATATTTAATTTGATAAGGATTAATACTGTATCTGTATAAATTGCTTTCTAACTACCTCAACATATGACACCATTTTTTAAAACATAAAAATAAGTATAGCAAGCTATCCATAAAAGATAGACATATGCCATTGAGGACTATGCTTTAGTCTTATAAAAGAGACACAATTCCTACATACATTGTTTTGTATTATCTCAAAAGGATTAGGTAGTGTTTTCGATGGAAGCTCCTAGCCGGCCTTTTTCCGACTTCTTCAACAATAATCGTCATATTTTAACAAATTTCAACAAAACATCAATAAATTATACACGTAAACCTTCCTCTTGAATCACTTTGTTCATTGGTGTCAATAATATGCCAATCCGTTCAGTAATTTTTGAGTTTATCGCGTTCAGACAGACAGACAGGCGCGGTGGGAGACTTTGTTTTATAATATGTAGTGATAACAAATTAACACTTTCAGGATTTTTTCCTTTACTTGTGTTGTGAATCCCTATAAATTTTGATTTACAAATATGCAGCATAATTGTCTATATTTTTTTATTGTGTTGACTTAGAAGCCTGAATTTTTTATAGCGAATAATACGGTAGTTAACTGATACTGTAAATCTTATATTTATCAAGAAAATATGAAAATAGACTTTAAACGATAACAAAATCTATAAACAAAATCATATTTGGTAGAAGAGTATAGAAGTTATAAGCTATCAAAATTTTATCTGTCTTTTTTCTGTAAAACAATATCCCATCAAAAACAATACTTGTCAAAAAAACCAAGTCTCGCAACTCAGTTGCTCTGCGGTAAAAAGTTGTGAGATCCATGTAATACCAAGTCGGGTATGTTAATGTTTTATATAAATATATTGAGACTTGGCCATCGCCTGAAAACACGTGTAAATTCAATCGCCTGAAAACACATGTAAATTCAATTATTTAGTGCGATGGCCAAGTCTCAATATATTTATATAAAACATTAACATACCCGACTTGGTATTACATGGATCTCACAACTTTTTACCGCAGAACAACTGAGTTGCGAGACTTGGTTTTTTTGACAAGTATTGTTTTTGATGGGATCTCATTTCTTTTTGTATTTTGTAGACAGTTCTACTTTTTTCCTTTTCGGTACCTTCTACTTATTGTATATATGTATATCTACCAGCAACGAATTTTCTTAAAGCCCTCTCTCTGACTTATGAACTTTTCTTATTTTTGTAGGTAGCCTTCCGTTTTCTCTTTTCCGGTACTACTTCTTGAGCTTCAGCTACAGTTTTTCTAAGAGCCCACTCCCTGTCTCTATGCGTTTTTCTGGGAGGCTTTGGTAAAACGGTAACGTAGTAACGGTAAATGCTTCTTAGTCTGTTGTATTCACAAATTGAGGATTCCTGCGCTTTAACACTTCCAAAGTCGACATTAATTAGATGTAAACCGCCCAGACTTGTAACTCTCGAAAGTGCCACGTAAGCTTGACCGGATGTGAATACCGTAGAACCGATATCTATCAGTGCATTATGTAGACTTAGTCCTTGACTTTTATGTATAGTTATAGCATGGGCTATACATATGGGAAACTGTTGGCGATCGTAACGAATAAAGCCAACAATATTGAAAAATTTTACTGAAGACTTGGCTGTATGGGCTTAATTTTCTTTGCAGTCTTTTCTAGATTTTTTAGTTTTTCCTTGATTCATACACCAAACACTACTTATATTCCAAATTTGAAGCTTCTAGGTCTGCTAGAAGTGCCTTAGAATTTTGATGATCGGTGAGTCAGTGAGTGACAAAATTAAGAAATTTGACCCGTTATAATTTCTTAAAAATACTGGTTCAAATTGAATGAAGTTTGAAAATATGCTTATATAATATGCCTGCATGGTTACTGAAAATTTCAGTCTTCTAGTTTTATCCACAACGAAGTTACAGGTGGTCGAAAATGGTCTGAATTGCTTCGAGAAAAGGATGGTACGGCCGTGACGCTTTTTTCTCGACTTGGTGGGGGCACGGCCGTGCCCCCAGATTTTACATTATTTTAAATGGCTTCACGTCACATATAGGTACGCCGTGCAGTATTGCCCTCTCCGTCAAACAGGGCATTTTAAACATTCATAACTTTGTTAATGATTAACTTTTTAAAATTCTTTCACTGTTAAGATATATTTAGAAAAATCTCGACCTATTGGCCGAGTGGTTAGAGACCCTTACTGCGGAGCCATGGGTTGCGGATGCGATTCCCGCCCGGGACAAATATTTGTGTGCGTCATGTCTATTTGTTCCATGTGTGGGTGTAAAATATCTGTATATGTATATATTATAAAAAATATTCAAGTATGTATATCAGTTGTCTGGTACTCACAAAACAAACTTTACTAAGTATGGGATTAGATGGCACTGTGTGGGATGTCCCAGGAATTGCTATTATTATAGGAATTAAAAAAAAATTAGTCAACCACCATATTCTAGGACCGTGAGCTGAATATTTGATAAAAATTTCAATTGATCACTTCACGCGTGTCTGCGAAATTAAAAAAAAAAATGTATTTTGTGCTATAACTACAAATTAACAATTTTTGGATTTTTTCCTTTACTTGTGCCTTAAGGCTTAGCTTCTTGCCTTTTATAATTTTAGGTCAACAGGAAGAGTAATAATAATAATATTATAATTCTATAATAATAATATAATTCTAGGTCAGCAAAGAGTACTTCCTGTTGACTTGGATTTGATTTTTAAAAATAAAAATCCATTTATTTTCAAGGAGGATTGTGCCTGCTGTCACTTTTTGAAAGTTATAAAGCTAATTTTATGCAGATGCCTTTGCAACCACTCTAAGAAGAACACTGTAAAAAAATTAAAGTGACTTATTATTTTTATTAATTTATTTGCAACTTGCGAATGCTAAACAATGCTGCATAACTGATCATATTTTTTATTGCGTTGCATAGATGCTTGGTTTTTTGACAGCTTTAAGGGACCGTTAACTTAAGTGTTTGATATCAGTTTCAACTTGAAAGGTATCTCATGCGTTTCTGAGATATGAATGATTATAAGAATTTTTACTTGTACTTTAAGACCTTGCCACTTGTCAAATTTCGTAATTCTAGGGCAACTGGAAGTACTCTATAGGTTTTGATTTATTTGTGCGTTTCAAAATATGCAGCATAAATGACCGCATTTATTAAGTGTCATGACTTAGAAGAAGGGTCTTGACTGACAACCATGTGAATCTATATGGGTTTCTTTTTTCTTTTGAGGTACATCACTCTAAATAAGAACATTTAAAGCACAAATTCTTTGAAACCAATTTTGAGTTCTAAGCTTCATCTCAACAACATATTACCTGTATCGATTTCATTAACCAGCTGAAAAAACCAACTTCAGCACACTAGAGGAGGAATTTTAATAATGTAGAGACCCTGCAGACTTCCAATTTCATGTTCGCCAACTATTCAACAACTAAATTGTGTATTGTCACAACTTAATCGGCCAACTTTTTAATTGAGCCTATTCGGATGGGAACTTCGGTTCTGATACAATCTGTGTCTAATTAATTAGTTGGACGATTTAATTGGATAAAATGTGCTGGCTATCATTAACTTACTATTAGAATACTCTGAAATTAGTTGGCCAATGTGAAATTGTAAGTCTGCAGGTGCCCTTGCTGTTACAAACTTTCTTTCAGTCAGATACTTACCTATGCTTTTAATTTGATCATCAAACACATTAGTAGGTACTAAAGCATATTTAACAACATGCAATACAAGAAAAAACTGTACAGAGGATAGCAGGCCACATTTTTGTACGATAGATAGTAGATTTGAATAGAAAATTACACTGAATTAAGCATGGGTAATGGGTAACACCAAGTAGGTACATGATTACCGAAAACTTAGTTCTGAAACATGCACAATTATTCCAATAACATTTTCAAGCGCATAAAAATTAAAAGAACAGTATTAGAAGATACGTTATGGAGGGCGTAGAAACGAACAAAGAGGAAAGAGGCGATCGATGCACTAATCGGAACGCAACATGGCGCTTAGCATAAATGACAAATAGTGAATGCTGGACCAAAAATATATTAATATTACAAATATAAAAGTGAATTCAAAGAATTGTTTCGTATAATACTTGTTCTATTATAAGATGCGCGTCAATCCAAAAAATTTCGGTATACTAAAATGACGCCATTACACCGTTTCATACGTGGAGCTTTGATGTAACAAGTTGTGCGTCGTACAAAAATAAACCATCAGTACCCAAGAATAACCAGACCCCCTAAAATAAAGGCACATACACCAAACGAACCGCACAATTTTAGTGATCAACTTTCACATGAAACATTTTCATATAATTATCGTACTATCAGAGATATTTCAATTTAAAGATAGTAAAAATCCAAGTTCACTCGAACATCGTATAGAGAAGCCATTACATGATCCCCTACTGTGCTTGTTTAGAGAATATTGCATTTTAAAGCCAAATCGTGATGAAAAGTGCGAAAATAAAATAGCGTCAGTAAATAACTATAACAAAACTTACTTTCTATTTCCTTTTGGAGTTTTTCTTTAGTGATGTCTGACATTTTTAGGCGAGCAAGTGTATTCTACTCAGTCTGAACGAAAACGGCGCCACACAATAATATACCTACGCGCTAGGTGCAACACGGCGTCACTGCGAACTTACCCGAACATAGTTTCGGATATCTTCGGCTACTGGCGAATTACCGCGCACCAATAGCGTTGCTGTTTTCTCTGTTTTTAGTCTATGACCATATTCTAATGCATTTTACGTTACGTGATTTTACATGGATTTTACCCACAGATTTTATACATATCGTATATCGATGACATATCACATATATAACTTTAAGAGTAGGTATAATTTTCTTATTTTGTCTGGTCTAAATTTATGACAATCAGCAGGGAGTGATTCTCGGACCACTTAACTTTAACGCCGGCTCCATACGTTGGTCAAACAGCTGGCCCAATGCTACTTGTCCAACGTGTGAATCGAGGTTTTGTACCTTGGCGCCAACGTTGGCGTTGGTTGGCGTCAACATTGGCCGTCGCGTGTCGGTTCTTTCAAAGTAAGCTGCGCGCCAACATTGGCGAACCGTCCACACGTAGACAATTTGCTCAGTCGTGTTGCAAGACGGTGTTGCAACGCGCATTGTGTGCATATGTCGAGTATTGTCGAGCGAGAATGTTATTCTCATCTGCGCCATCGCCATCCGCAAAGACAAATGAAAAAGTCTTTGAATTAAAACATTTCTTTAGAATTTTTTTTAAACATTTTATTTTATTTTCAGAAAACGCTTAGAGCAAATTTATTTCTGTATCGGGCGTCTTGACATTGGCTCTGGTGGGACAGGACTAATATAAGAACCAACGTGTTGGTCACCAATGATGTGGCCAACGTCTATTGCCGCCTCTACACATAGGCCAGCGCATTGGCCAACGCGCTGGCGGTGCGCTTGCCAACGCGCTTGTGAGTAATCCACACATTGGAAGGTCATTCAGTATGGTTTGGTTCGGGCCAATGTGCGAACGGATTCAAAACGGATATTGAGTCGCTAACAGCTGCAGCTGTATATTTATTCACAGCTTATAATTACTTTGTAAATGTGTACAAGAAAAGGATGATAAAAATTTTGGGTTCCACAGGCAGTTTTCACTCTAATACAGCTCAATAAATTTAAATGTTTTCTCGTTATTCATGTTCGCTATTTCGTCAAGTTAGGTGTTAATTCGCCGCAAGAAGAAAACGTGCACTCTTGATCGCTGCTCCGGGCAAATGATCGCGCGGCCAATGTGTGGATGGTGTGCCAAGCTTGCGACAAGTGTCCTTGGATGTTTCCGACACCGCGCGGCAAGCTCGCAAGCGCGCCAGCCAACGTTCAAATACCTACCGCCAATGCGCCAACGCCTGTTCTACACATTGGGCCAGTGACTTGGCCAGCGCACTTGCCAACGCGTTGGCCTATGTGTAGAGCCGCCATATGCCATACCACAGTGTGCCGTACTGTCAGTTTCAAGCAATGTGACATGTGACATTGTGTGATGTCTGTCATGTGCAGTCATGTGTTCCATGTGTGTTCCAATATGGTTCCAATGTGTTCCATTCACAGAGTACAGAGTGAGTTCCATTCCATGTTGTCCATCATGTCAATGAAAAACTTCCAATAAAATTCTAACCATGAATAAAAATAAGAAGGTTGATTTAAACAAGAAAAAGTTAAATCCTTTTGAAGTGCACATTAATAAAGAGAAATTTAAAATCTTAGGCCAAAAATCTAAACATGATAGAGGACTACCTGGTGTATCTAGAGCTAAAGCTATCCAAAAGGTAAACAAAACAACGTGCAAACATTAAAATGAATGTTTATTTCTTAATGCTATTAATAATTTATATAAAAAGATTAGAAACTCTTGAGTGAAATTATTGGAATTACAAAATATTTAGGTGGTTCTATTAGAGTATTTAGTTATCATTTTTTATCCCTGTGTTGGTAAAAAATTACTAATGAAAGTGAAAGTAGTACATTAGTCAGTCAGTAGCCCATTATAAAAAAAACTTTTATCTTGTTTTCTAAAATTTTCCCTGGTGTTTTTATAGTAAAAATAAATGCCATTAATCCTCAGGCCCACTGCCTTTTATAGTTACAAGCCATGCTATTGAAATTTGCCAATGTTGCATGTAGTCCGAGCCTTGGTATCAGTCAGGCCATTGGTTGGCATTTTCTTCCATTGAAAAGTTATGTAAACAGAGATATTCATTGAAAATAATTCAGTGTCAAAGACTAGGTATTTGTTGTATCGTGTTTATTCATAATTAGCAAAATAAGTTGATATTTTCACCATAATCGTTTTTCGTTTCACATCACAATCTTGACAAGTTTGGGTGAAAATTACAGTAAATTTTTATCATTTTTCGAGTAAGTTCGAGGATTTGGAGTTTGAAGGATCTCGAGGAACTATACTTATACCTGTCATCATCCTTTTAACCGCATGCTAGACACCAGCAGGTTGGGCGAGTTTGATTATGTAGAACCTAGGGAGAGGAATAAACTACAAGGGAACGGTACATCCTTGTAGAACATTATAAAATAAAACTTAGCTTGTGCTATATAGGTAGGTAGCTTGTGATAAATGCACAAAACCATAATAACGCTAACCAAAATGAGATATAATAAAAATTCATTCTATTCTAATTATATTCATAAAATCCACTTATAACAGGCAAACGAAGTCGCAGGCAGGTGCTAGTATCATATAATATGTACTCTTATTTGTATTCGCTACTAAATACTATCTATAATTTCATATTTAGTAATTTAAATCCCATATTTTCAATTATTAAATCATGGCACCTTGTCAGTTGACGAAGTAAATCGACATTGCCAAATATAATAGCACAGCTTGTAAATATAGAAGGCAGTGCTCAGGCATTTTAACTGACTTTAAACAATAACTTATATTGGTATGGGTTTTCAAAACTTTCATCCTGAAAGTATTAATAATTGTTATTTAAAGGTGGAGGGCAGGAGGGGGTGGGTCAAGGGCTCTAAATACAAGTTTAGGATTTAAAAAAATGCGGAACCACTTTTTTTTGTAATTAGTATGATTACCTATTTTTTTGTTACTGATTACTAAGTAATATTTTTTGCCCGTGATACTACTGACCAGGTTGGTAGTACCATGGGAGATTTATTTTACCCCTGGTACTACTTATTAAATTGAAAATTTTTCATAGTGAATTATAAATTCTCATGCTAAAAATAACAATAACTGTAGGGGTTAACTTCATTATTGAATTTTATCCTCGCATTTACTTGAATTCTTTAATTCTCCAAATTAGTAAAATTAGGGGTGCGTCACATCAGATATGTTTAAGTGCCATTTTCCTTAGATGTTGGAAACAACAGTTAAGGTTTTTTTATATATTTTGTTTCTTTTGCTATTCTTTAAAAAGTCGTATCTGTGATTGGGTGTTGCCCTTTCGCCAAATGAATGTAGAATTATAATTTTATAATTAAACCAACTTTTGAATGCATTTGGCAAAAGGACAAAACTCGACCACAGACACCACTTTTCAAAGCACAGCAAGAGTCAGAAAATATGAAAAAAAATATTATTAAAATGCCTTATACTTTTCAGTCTTTATTTACTGATGGCTTCTAGGGTTGTATTACTCAAAATTGGCTGCTCTTAAGTAATAGATTACCAAAAATAGTATAATGCGTTTAATGACAAAAAGAAGCATGTCTTTTCATCCAAAAACTTTTAACTGTTGTTCCAAATATTTAAGAAAAATGGAACTTAAACATATCTGACCTGACGCACTCCTAATATTACTAATTTGGAGAAATGAAGTATGTAAATTGTGAGGTCAATATTTAGTAATTAAGTAAATTCCATGTGTTACTGTTATTTTTAACATGGGAATTTATATTCACTATGAAAAATTTTCAAATTAATAAGTAGTACCAGCGACAATATAAATCTGTGGTACTACTAGTAGTACCACCGGAAGAACCGCAGGCATGTAGTGAAAGGTAACAGTAAATAACTTACAATATTTATCTTCTCAGTGGCCGTCGCTCTGCTCTGATTTGCCCCTCGCGTTGATATGAACTAACCTAATCTAACCTATAAATTTTGAAATGGTGGACCATTAATCTATCTTGGTCAAAAGAATGGATCAAAAAGCATTTGAGTGGTTTGTCATATTTTTGTAATTACCACCCCTAAACAATAGATATTAAAGAGTGGTAGTTTTGGGAATCCAACCCTTTATATTATGTGAAAGCACAATGCTACAAAGAATTTAAGAAAACATTCATAAAGTGAATGAGAGATGCGTTTCACCACAGAGGATTAGAGGTGAACAGAGGTTAGATGTGCCATGTGACGGTATTTGTTCAGAGATACGGATCCCAAAAATAAATACTTACATAACAAATTTAAGTAAAAATAATATGCAACATATTGCATACTTGACGGGGACATTGTATCCGCCTACATGTCAACTCTAACCTACTCTAATGCTCTGTGCATTTCACTTATAAATTAATAGCTGTGTACCCAAAGGTTTTATTTGGAGATCAGCTTCCTTATGACTAGTTTTTCATTTACCTATTTCATCTTGTGACTACAATTATTTAACTGTCATGTTTCTAATATGTTACACTTAGTTTAAAATTACTTAGTAGTAGTCAGATTAATTAATGAGATTGAGTACACAGAGCCTCATTTACTGGCTATAGCTGCTATATCCTTTAATGTAATGCTCAATTAGCTAGTGTCTGATTAAGTAGTCATTAGTTTTATTTCATACAGAATTTTACTTCTGTAAAGAAAAGTAAATAATAAATTTAATCAAGTTTATTAGCAATGAGGATCTGTGTGCTTCCTATAGGGTTTCAAATTATATAATTTTGTTTTCAAGTGTTTGGTGTTTAACATTAGTATTGAGGAAATTTAGTTGATAGTGATAGGATTAAAAAATTATATTATAAACTGCTATATTTTATGTTTAGAGAAAAGAAACTCTTGGAACTGAGATGAAACTGATGAACAAAACCAATGCTTTCATTGATCGTCGTATTGGAGAGAAAAATAAACAGCTCTCTTCAGAAGAACGTGTCTTGGCAAGATTTGCAGCGGAAAGGGTTAAACAGTTCTCTAAGAAGAATATTTATAATTTGGCTGATGACGACATAAAAATGACTATTACTCATAGGTATGCAAAACCTTTTTTGTCATTGGAAATGACTTTCATTTCGTTGTAGTATAGGGGGCCATTTGGGAGTTTTGTGAGACAGGCAGATTGCATGAAGAGTTTTCAAAATATCGGGATGAACGTTGTGTCAAAAGACGCAGCTCAGCGAGCTCTACAAGATGGCAAAAGATAATTTGGAAAAAGTTTAAAAACCCCAAAAATTATCAGCAAAAAACGATTTAGGAGCCCAATATCTCGAGAACTAGGTCCAAATAAGAAAAAAATAAAAAAACGGCTCGAGGTGATTAGACGGGGGATCGATTGAGACTAAAATTGTTAGAATTGGACAACCGGAAGTAGTGGTTAAGGGTGCCCTTAGTTCGGTTTACTAATTCGGTTTGTTCTATCAAAATGTAGTATAGAATGTTATATTTCGAAGTTTTAAGCTTATTCAGATACAGTTGTGTTATTTATTTATTTTTTTTTTTTTTTGCGAAAAAAAATTATTTCGAAAAATATTATCCAAAATATGTGTGTTTACTTTATTCCGTTAGGTTCATTTCCAATGTCGTAAGAAGTTCGTGCGAATGCAGGAGTTCCGTTGATTTTTTTTATAGGTATGAGTTTGTAAAGGTGTATAAATTTTTAAGCATATTAGTGTGTCGTGAAAAGAAGTATAAGTATTACTATCAGAATGGAAAATGTGAAACTAAGTGTATTTTCAGCAGATAATGAAAACTTCATGTTTGGTACAAAATGATTTCTCTACTTTAGCATATGCAACTTTCCTGAAAGAAAGAAAGAAAATAAATAGGCCTCATGTTATGATAGGAAGTAATTTTATTTTTGTAGGACTGTTCTTAACTTTTACTTCTACGTTAGGTTTTAGGGTTCTGCACCCAAGGGTACAAACAGAAACGTTTTCGCTATTGCAATGAAATGAAATATGAAAAATATATTTATAAAAACATTATTTGTTTATTAAATCAATGCGTCTTTTCGTTTTTAAAAACTCGTCAATGATTTCATTATAAAATAAACCTGACCCAGACCTGAAATATTGCGTAAATATGTGTGGATTCGTTTGTAAAAATCATTGTTTATAAAAGCTAATTGGTTTATAAAGCAAGAAATACCTACTACCTGCGTACTGTATGATTTACAGTACCTAGTTATCTTGTTACTGTGCAATAACTGCGAAATACATTTCTTTCAGTCCATTGAAATCCTCTAAAATTTCCATTTCGGTATTTTACACTTATACTTCACCTAATTCACAGTTACTTTAATACTACTATAAAACATAAAACACAACAAATCGCAATGAATGCATTTGAAAACCATAATGAAGTTAGTTTACATCAAACTTTCTCAGTTAATAATACGTGCGAACTTCACTTTGCAACGCCTGGCTTTTGAGGCGTATGAAATTTCGATACATATCAATGTAATACGACAGAAACGTGAGTGGGATAGATGCCAATCATCACTACGTGTAAGAAAAAGACAAACATTGAAGACATCTAATTCTGGCATTACGCATGAACCTTCGTCGGGCCCGTCGGACGAACTCAGTCGGGGTCACTCGGTCACGTGTCGATCGGTGTCTTGATAGGCGCGTAGAATAACGCGGCCTTTGAAACTACAAGCTTGCGGGAAATTCAAATACTCACTTCTTCTCACTCTCATTTCTGCGTTTTACTTTATTGTTGTTGGAAAATTTAAGACATGCATGGCTTTTTGGCTTTCAAGGAAAGCCCGCGCCTGGTATCAATATTCATCATATAAATACTGACCCAACCTGGGATTCGAACCCGGGACCTCCAGCTTCGTAGACAGGGTCGCTACCCACTAGGCTAAGCGGTAATTATAGCAAATAAGTACTGAATTTGAACACTTGTTTTATCTGTTGGCAATTGCCTCCAATATTATTAAAATCAAATATTTTCGTTAACACTTTCATGTCGCTAATTATTGTTTTATGTCTATGCATATACATTTTTTAAGGTTTCGTAGTTTTTGAAATTCTTATTATAGAATTTCGTTTCATTTTTTATTTTATGTGAGTTGTAAAATATAATAAAACCTTGTTGTTCTTAGGGGTCAAACTCTAGAGCAAATTGAGAAATTTGATGACCCGCGTTCGTCTGATGAAGAAGGCGAAGATGGAAAGAAATTCGGAGGTCTTGATGGTGAGACAGTAATATATATTTTTTATTTATTGAAGCGACAGATCAAATATCAGCCTAATTATGAATAAAATAATTACGGAGTACGTTTAATGGCGATGTTCTACGAGTTGTGATTGGAGCTGTGAGTTGGTCTCCCACGGCAGGACTGGTCCACAAATGTAATGTCGCTCAGCGCGCTATAGAACGGGCTATGCTCGGTATTTCTTTGATAGACAAAATAAGGAATACTGAAATCCAGCGAAGAACTTAAGTTGTCGACATAGCCGAACTGATAAACAATAGCTGAAGTGGCAATGGGGTGGTTACATTTGCCGTAGAACCGACAATCGATGGGGTAGATGAGCTCTCGAGTGGAGGGCATGTATTGGGAAGCGAAGTGTTGGACGCCCCCCGGCCAGGTGGGCTGATGACCTGAAGCACCTTACCGGGGGTAATTGGATGTGGAAGGCGGAGGACCGTGTGTAGTAGCGAGCCTTGAGAGAAGCCTATATCCTGTATTAGAGAGACACGAGCTGATGATGATGATGTTGTTTTACGAGTTAAAGCTAGAAAATAGTTCAATACCGTGTTATAATTTTGCATCAACACACATAGTTAATTTGTGCATGGGTCAGTATTGAATTTTTTTCTGTTTTCATAATAATAATACATTTATTTTGTTGCTTTTCAAGTTTTTCTGTTTTCTTCACTCTCAAAAAACTTTGCTACTGCAGTCATGACTTCTTCGTTATTTTTAACCGCCGATGCAAAAAGAGAGGTGTTATAAGTTTGACCTGTGTTTGTATCTGTGTATCTGTCTGTGGCATCGTAGCTCCCAAACGGATTAACCGATTTGGATGGTGATTTTTTTATTTGAAAGGTGAATTAGTCGGGAGTGTTCTAAGCTGTAGAAAAATCTGCCGAGATAGTGTTGTTTGCTGATGACACTTCTCTCGTATTTAAAATTAATAGAAATGAAGAGGAATTCTCAACAGTAAACTCTTCACTTTTGCAGGTCTTAAATTGGTTCAACGCTAATAACCTATTATTAAACACAAATAAAACAAAATGTTTAAAATTTACATTGCCCAATGTTAGACAAGTTGATGTCAATTTGAGACTTGGAGGAGATTCATTAAGTTTGGTTAATGAAACTGTGTTCTTGGGCGTTACTATCGACGCAAATTTACAATGGGGTCCTCATATTATGAGGGTGGCTGGTAAACTGAGCTCTGCTGTTTTTGCAATTAGGCAAATAAGAAAACTAACCGATGTGCCTACAGCGAGGCTGGTTTATTTTAGCTACTTTCATAGCATAATGTCATATGGCATTCTGCTATGGGGAAAGGCCGCTGACATTCAAACAATATTTGTTCTGCAGAAAAGGGCTATTCGAGCTATATATAAATTAAAATCTAGAGATAGTGTAAAGGCTTATTTTAGAGAAGGTAATATTTTGACAGTCCCTTGTAAGTATATTTATGAAAATATAATTTATGTACATAAAAACATAAATGCTTTCTCTAGGGTGGGTGATGGCCACAACTTAAATACAAGACATAAGCATTTGTTATCAATTCCCAGGTTCAGGCTCTCAAAGGTTAATAATTCTTTCATGGGAAATTGTATCCGTTTTTATAATAAAATTCCAAAAGAAATGTTAGACTTGAATTCTAATCAATTTATAAAGCGAGTTAAAGTCCAACTCATGAAAAAAGCTTACTATTGTATTACCGAGTATTTAAATGATAAGTGCGCATGGACATCATTGTAATAGTTGTAAGACTTTAAATTAAAAAAAAAAAACAATTAAGAAAGACATATATTAAAATTAAATAAACAGAGAGGAGTTTCTTGCCGGTTCTTCTCCTCCTAGTTTTTGAACCGGTACCTAATCAATTTTTACGACTTTCAATAAGTGTGTGCAAACATCTTATATTGAATAAAAACTTTTTGAATTTGAATTTGAATTCTGTGTTTAATGAAAACCAGTCCAAGATGGCCGCCACACAAAATGGCGGATATCATATTTTTTCACAAATCCCTCAATATGGGTAGCAAATGAAAGGGCTTGACTAGTAAAATAATGTACACGATATTGAAAGGGAAGGAGGAATATTAACTAACGAAATGAAAACTAAAAACTTGAAAAATATTTTTTTGTCTGATCATGTAGTAAATGGAAACAGGGGTAATTGGAAACGGTACTAATATTTCCTACGGTATGGTGATTTTTGCATTAAAATATATTCGGAACACGTGATCAAAATCACCATACCATAGGAAAAATTAGTACTGCTTCCAATTACTCCTGTTTCCATTTACCCTGATTGACTATATGAATTAATTTAACTAAATAACTAAGTTTTAAAAATTTTGAAATAAAAAATAACTTTTCATAGTGAGTTCCTCGGATGTGTTATTTTAAAATAGGAAACAGATAGAACTCACCGGGAGCGAGCTCTGGAAAACAGGGTGCGTTTTGCGTCAGTAGGAATCCCGTATTTTTTAAAGCAACGAGCACGACATTAGGCGTGTTCTCTGATACGCGTTGTCCTGACGAAACGTCACAAACTTTCCATAAAGTTTTCTTTTGATTTCAATGCGTAATTTAATATATTAATGCTACATAATATAAAGTAAATGTTGCTTTCTGTCCAAATAAATCGATTGAAATAATTCCTTTGGCATCGCAGAACACCGAGGTCATAACTTTACCAGTCCATGGACACCTTGTAATATAAACCATATATATATGTATATATATATGTAAAATACATAAAATTGGAACATTCTCAACAGCATGGAATACTGATAAAACAAATGTTACAATAAAAATTGAATCATCTTCAAATCGTGAATTCAAATATTGAATATCGAACAGTTTTTGATTGGGTTTCGTATATTCAGTTAAATATTTGACAGACCGTTTGCCGAGCGGTTACAAACTCTAACTGCGGAGCCAAGGGTTGCAGGTTCGATTCCTGCCCGGGACAAATATTTGTGTACATGAACATGTCTATTTGTTCCGTGGCTGGGTGTAAAAAGTATATATTTATATTTATATATTATAAAAAAAAAGAATATTTAAGTATGTATACCAGTTGTCTAGTACCTCATAATACAAGCATAATACTTGCTTACTTTGGGACTAGATGGCGCCGTGTGGAATGTCCCAGATATTATTATTATTATTAAAACAACAGTACACAAACAGTGAAAAAATATTGGATGATCTTTATTTTTTACATAACTATTTCTCAAACAATTATCGGTATCAGAAACAGGTAGTCACTATGTTCAATAGACTCGTTAGCAATGATTTTGATATTAAAAATAAAAAGTACACATTTGTAACTTATTGTTAACTGAAGAAAACAGTGAGTAGCAAATGTTCAGTGCCCACAGATAAGATGTTTATATAACCTATGTCCAGACTAACCATGCATAAAAACTTGACAAAGCTTGGAATTCCACAGAAGTCTGATAGGTGATGGTACCTAAATATTTTTTTTATTATAATCATTATTTTACTAGGTACTTATATGGTTTAATAACAATATATTTATGTAAAAAATTAATTTCCATAATAATTTATAAAATAATTACAGCTTTGGACCTGTAATAGATGAAATCAGTTTCTTTATCAGTTTTTTGAAAAGTTTCTTGCCGGTTCTTCTAGTTTTCCAAACCGGTACCTAATCAATTTGTTTTGACTTTCAATAAATGCGTAAACATCTTATAGTTGATAAAAGTTTTTTATTTTGATTTCTCAAAATGGTCTCATATTTCAAATACAAACATAATATAACTTTAATTTTTGTTACTATACCTACCCGTTTACTCTTTCTAGATGAATTCGTTTCTGAAGGGCATTTTGGGGGTGGAGATTTTTTTACATCACGAACAAAAGACGGTGCCAAGTCCCAAAAAGATTTGATAGAGCAACTCATAGCTGAATCTAAGAAGAGAAAAGCTGAAAAACAGGAGCAAAAAGAGCAAATATTAGATTTGACAGAGAAGTTAGACAGTGAATGGAAAGATTTGCAACCAGTGGTTTTTAAAAAAGCTAAAATTGAAGAACCATCTCTGATTGATAAGTTGCTGGATAAAACTGAAAAACGCAATGCAGATTATGACAAAGCTATGAGAGAATTGAAGTTTGATAGAAGAGGAGTGGTATGTTTCAGTTTTTTTTTTTACTTATTTCACATTTTATCACTGATGCTCATATTGGTATGCTAAATAGAATTACAGACGGCAAGAAAAGTACACCAAAACAATAAGTAAAAACTGGCCAAGTGCATATTGGATCACACACATTGAAGGGTTCCATAGTCGGGATGAACGTTCATGGTTAAAATTCAAATAAGTTTAAAAACAAATATCTCAAAAAGTACTTAACATACCTTATTCAAACCAATTTTCATTGAAAGTGTTATACTAATTATTTAATTTTTTTCAGAATTTTCCACCCCATAGTTGAATCGTTAAAGAGACACACTTTTTAGGGTTCCGTAGCCAAATGGCAAAAAAAATCCTTATAGTTTCGCCATGTCCGTCCGTCCGTCCGTCCGTCTATCTGTCTGTCTGGGGTTTTTCTCGGAAACTATTGGCAATATATAGATGAAAGTTTGGAAGGTAGGTGTAATCTATGAACCGCTACACAAGAACGTAGTGAAATTAAGAAAATTTTTTTTGGAATAGGGCGCCATACATGTAACTAAAGTATGAAAAAAAACTTCATCGTATATTAACGCGAGAGGTACCAAACGAAAGGTCTTAAAAAATTAAATCAAGGTTTCAAACAATTTTTTTTTATTTTAGTTAACAGTTGTTGAGATATGGACTCCTAAAGTCCTAATTTTTGTTAGAGCATGCATTTCGCCTACCTTCCTTAACACCATATCAGTCCATTATGCCCACTGCAGGGGTTTAGATTTCCCCCCGGGAACAGGCGCTGCTCCAGTGCAGTTTATTGGATTTTAACGACAGCTTCTAATGGTGGCAAGTGGCGCCGACCACTTAACATGCTCTCTGAGTCACGGAGTAAGTGATAGTGATGTAGTTAAAAGTCAGAATAAAACTCAATGGTACATGCCCTGGGATTCGAACCACGACCTTTCTAAACAAGAAGTCGACTCGCTACCACACGTCCATCACAAATTTTTTCCTCATCTGTATAGTACAATAGTCTCTGAGTAAAATAGATGTGACAGATATACAGATAGACGGGATGAAATTATAAAGGTTCTGTTTTTGCCATTTTGCTACGGAACCCTAAAAACCGGCCAAGAGCGAGTCGGGCGTACGTACTGAGGGCCATGTACCACCACCAATATATTTGTATTGTAGGATCTGTTCCTATATGGGAGCGTAAAATAATAAGAAATCACTTCACTAACTTTCAAGTTTTTTTTTATTATCGATTATTAATAATTAATAATTACAATATTACTTGACTCACTACTCGCGCACATAGATTTTCGTCTATTTCTCAACCCCAACTGTCCTTTATTCTATCCATTCTATATTATATAATTTTACATTTCAAAATATATTTTAGAACCTTAATACATGTTGTGTATGGCCAGTACCTTAAGTAGCCAGCTACATACGCTACAGTATTTACCAAAAAATTAACTACATTAAGAATCGGCACTTTCAGTATTAGTTGTTTAAATAACATATATGGTACATAATGCACAGAAATTCTAAAGTTCTAAGTAGTTTAGTTTTTGAGATAGACCATGTAATAAAAATGGTCTAAAACTTACAATTTTAACGGCTCTCCATTTGTTACACTTTGAAGAAAAAAATAATTTAAAATCTATTCAATGAGTTCTAGACAATCACACCCCAACCCGCATGGACCTCCTCCCCCTAAAAAAATACAAAAAACATTTCTGGTTTAATATGGGGTTTTGGGCTAACTTTTACACAAAATATCCGAATTCAAAGTCTGTAACTTATTGCACTTGTGAGCTACAGATCCATGACATCTGGACAGAAAGAGATGTCGACAGAAAGAGTTCTATTTCGCCCTTTGGGTCCTGAACCCTGAAAAATACCAAGTTGATTTTAGTTTTCATCAGATATGAAACAAATAGACATATTCATACACACAAATATTTGTCCCGGGCGGGAATCCAACCTGCGAACCTTGGCTGTGTAGTTAGGGTCCCTAACCACTCGGCCAAACGGTTACAAATGATCACTACATATTATAAAACAAAGTCCCCCGCCGCGTCTGTCTGTCTGTCTGTGTGTGAACGCGATAAACTCAAAAACTACCGAACGGATTGGTATTTTGTTGACACCAATGGACAGAGTGATTCAAGAGAAAGGTTAAATAATAGTTATTCTAAAACCAAATTAGATTTCATTGACGGCTTTTCAAAATTAGGTCCCGTTTACGATATATTCAACTCGAAAGTGAGTTGCATGTCTGCTCACCTCAACTCTTGAAACATTGTTCTAACAAATCCATAATATAGTGAACTTTCTACAAGAATTATCATGATTATTAAGGCTCAACTACATCACGAGCTAGAACCTACCAAGTAAATACTTATGTAAGTTATACTCGTATAATCATAATTCATGAGTTTATTTCATACATTTATCATGAGTTTCTTTTGTTGGCTTGACTATAGAACTCTACCTTACGTGTGATCCAATACGTACTTGACAGACCATTTTATTTAATGAAACTGTTGTTATGATATTTCAGCCATCAGATGGATTAAAGAGTGAAGAAAAAGTGGCGAAAGAGGAGAAGCAGAGATTGGAACAATTGGAAAAGGAGAGGGAAATGCGTATGCATGGCGACGACACTATTAAAACGTTGCCAAAACAACAGACAAAACACAGGTAAATAATTGGATTGTTTACTGCTATTGTTTACTAACGCGTAACCTCTTTAAGCGTAGGCCCTATACACATTTGTCATTAATTCAAAAACATATTACCTACTATATGTGAAAAAAATGTACCTACGCAATATTAAAGATTAGGGAGTCTACGTTTTCTCGTTGCTACAGCTGTAGCAGTTTTTAAAATTCTGCACCTCAAATGAAAAAAAGGAACTCTTATAGGACCACTTGTTGTCCATCTGTCAGTCTGTCGAGATAGTTTTTGTCAGGATTGCGTAAAGATTAATATCCAATAGTTAGGTCTATGGTCTGTTGGAGTTATAAGAAAATGAAGTTTATGAAAAAATTTGCCATTTAAGCCGCATACTTTGACACTCGTAAGTCAAAACCTATAGGGTCCTTCTCACTGTCCTGGAATAATGAAATTTGGCAACAAATAAGGTCTTACAGCGCAATTGACCATTCCAAAGTTTTTTTTAACTAAGGTCCGTTATATTTATTTTTTGAAAGAATAGGCAATTTTAAGGAACTAATTTGAATAACTTTTTTTTAGATTGTATTAACATAGATATATTGAAAATTCTTATAGCGTGATGTCATCGTGTGGAATTATAAGCTTAGCCATTGCTGTTGTATATTTATAAAAAACAATGTCAGTCTTAGAACCGATACTCATAGGTAAACGAATTTTCAATGTATAGGTATCTACGTAAATACTCATTTAAAAAAAATATCAAATTAGTTTCTTAATATTGCCAATTCTTTCAAAATAAAATATAAGACTTTAGTTCAAAAATTTAGAAATGGTCAATTAAAGGAATTAAACCGTCATTTCGTAGTTATATGACATAAAAAATATTATATATTAGGTAGTTTAGGAACATATCCATACTACGTGACTCATTGTTTACAATTTTTAACCCCTACCTCCTCTCTCGGTGACACCCGTAGTATATGCAAAGACCCCATCCCTCCTCATATTTTTCACGTAGTAATTCATAAATATGGTTTTAAATCATTTTTTGCTAACAGAAAATAAATAAAATCATTTAGCTTATACCTGTCTTTATTAGTACGGCACTTGTAACGTGACGCCAAGAGTGCGTGCATACCTACAATTACAAGTAAAATATATGTAAAAACATATTCTAACAGGAATTTAATTTACCTAAACTAGTCTTTTTGTCTTTTATTCAGAAATGTTTTCCTAGAGGATATTGACTATGTGATGAAAACCTAAGCCCCTCCCCCCGACCCTGTGACCAAGCGTGGTATTTTGAAAACCCCTCCTAAACGGGTCACGTAGTATGGGTACGTTCCCTATTTGTAAATTAAAATTTGCTTATACATGGCATTCTGGCGGTGAGTAGCGTAAACAATATACGTGTATAACTGTACGGAATCCTCAGGGCACGAATCTGACTCGCACTTGGCTAGATTTTTTTACTTCTTGAGTTCTACTACGATTCAGTTTAAATCTTGATTAGTTTTGTATTCCAGGAAAACCTTCAATCCGAATAAACAGTATGTAATTATATAAAGCTAATTCATTTATCTTTATCGTATTTTCCTTTTCTATAAATATTATAGTTCCAATCAAACTTTATGGTGGATCGGAATACAACGCTTTATGCGTGCTTGCGCAGGTTCAGTCATATGCCTCTCGCTCCACTGTGTCCCGCTACACCTAAAACTGGTTACTGCGACGCAACTTGTGCCTATGTTCACATCCACCATAAAGTTTAATTGGAACTGAACATCAAAATAGACACAGTGAATCTCAAGTAATTGTTTTAAAAGGCCTCCCGGTACGCTTAGTCCTGCCCAGCGGAGGGGTGAAACGTGGACTGCTGGGCTAACATGCACCCTATATCGACACATTATCTCGTGCCGTACGTGCTGTTTCCAAAATTATTTCGCGTTGTTCATGTTAGCCCTGCTGCTTGGTATCATGGAAAAAGGCGTGAAATTTTATATACATACGGCGTTGTGTCATAGGTCAGCTGATGATTTGGATGACAATTTCGAATTGGACGATGGACCCGATTTCATGTTGGCTTACGATAAAGATGGAAAGCCGCTTGTACCTGACCACATTTTTAAACAGAATTCAGGTATTTTATTTTTTTATTATTTGTTACTAGCTTTTGTTCTGCTTATAAATATATTATAATAATATAACACCTGGGACATCCCACATAACGCCATCTAGTGCCAAACTAAGCAAAGCTTGTTGATATACATACTTAACCTACCAAGTAAATACTTATGTAAGTTATACTGCGGAACCAAAGGTCACAGGTTCGAATTCCGCCCGGGACAAATATTGTTTGCATGAACTTCTCTATTTGTTCCGTGTATGGGTGTAAAAAGTATTCTTTATAGTAGTCATAAATATTCTTTAATATATACATATATAAATACTTTTTACACCCATATATTAAAGAATAAATATTCTTTAATATATACATATATAAATACTTTTTACACCCATACACGGAACAAATAGAGAAGTTCATGCAAACAATATTTGTCCCGGGCGGAATTCGAACCTGTGACCTTTGGTTCCGCAGTTGGGGTCTCTAACCTCTTGACCGCTCTGTCAGTCAATATTTAATTTTCAATAGTCAAATATTAACAGTTATTAATACATTTTAAGATAAAGTGTGCTTCAGATATCAGATCTATATTGAAAAACCCTGCTTTTTATGGTTTAATAATGCAAAAAAAACAGAACAAGATAAGAATAAGATAAGTTGAAGAATAGAGAATGAGCTAAGTTGGGTGGTTTTTGTGATATTCGTTTTTAATTTGTTTGAATTTTGACCATGAATATCCATCCTGCCTGACCACGTAACTCTTCATTGCATGTGGTCAGACATACACTAGATTGATTTTTTAAATTTTTACTGCATACTGCTTGTACATACTCTATAATCATGTTGAACCATATCATTCAATGAAATGTGAAATTTTCATCAACTTACTTTACTTAGTAGTTTTTTGGGATTATAAAGGCACAAACAAACAGACAACAAATAAGAATGGAAATTTTTGTCAAAAATTTCTTGTTAATTAATGTCTTTCATGTATAGACATCATTCTATTACGTTTCGTAAATAATTTAGGTTAGTAATTTTGTTTATTTTTGACGGCTATTGTCTGAGGGATGTAAAAATTGCCTTTACAAGACTATAACAAAAAAAAAAAAAAACTTATTTGCTAGTAAAAATGATATTACACTATTTGTGCCCATAATTTTGTTGGGAGTACAAGTGGTATTTTAATAAGTATTGTATTTCCTCAAAAATCTACAAAAAATGAAAAACGAGAAGTAAACGATCTTGAAATCTGGTGCGAACAGTTAAATGATGTGTCTAGCTATCATTTTTTTCCAGGTTTCCCATCAGGCAAACCGAAATTTGATGAAGGCGTATCAGATTCGTCTGGCGATGAAAATGATGAAGATAGTAATAATACAGAAGATGGTGACTCTGATAACAGTGACGCTGAGAACGAAAGGGGGAATGAAATTGAAAATATTATAGGTGAAGAAAATAATGGTAACGAAAATAATTTGAATGTAGAAACTGAAAATAAAACTAAAAATGATTTAAATGAGAAAGAAGAAAATAAGTGCTATGTAAATGACGAATCAAACGACGAAGACGATGAATCAGACAATGAAAATGATAATGAATGTGATGACAACGAGGAGTTTACAAAAGAAAACAATTTTGATAAATTGAGAGATTTAAAAGAACCAGAACAAGATTCTGAAGATGACGTAATACAAAATGGCGAAACTGAAGAAAATATTTCTTCATACTTTGACGCATTACATTCCGAAGGCGATAATTTAAAGGTACAATTTACGCAAATAGTCGTTTTTTTTTCATCATGAGCCCATTCTATCCCACTGCAGGGGCTTAGGCCTCCCCCAGGATGACGAGAAGGTTTGGAGCTTAAATCCACCACGCTGCTCCACTGCGGGTTGGAGATTGTAACGACCGCCATCTATTGAAGCGTCCGGGACCGACTGCTTAACGTACTCTCCAAGGCACGGAGTCAGTGATAGTTAATGTTCTTAAGTCAGAAAAACTCATTGGTACACGCCCGGATTCAAACCATGGCCCTATGGCCTTATAAATTTAAGACAGGTTCGTTGCGCTCTGGGCTATCACGACACCGTATCGTTTTTTTTACTATGTCATTTTGTTCTGTCCTATATTCCTTCTAGTTTTGTATTCAAATAGATAATGAAGATAAATTATCAGGAATTATTAACTCAGATTTAGACCAACATGATTTCTATAAAACATTGTAATTTTCTATACCTTTTCTGTTAACAGGAACTATTAACTCAGAAAACTCCTCTGCAACAGTCTACAGTTTTGATGAAATTAATAAAAAAGTATGATCCAAGTCTAGCAGAGAACAACAAAGAGTTACTATGCAGATTGTATGCTCAGCTGCTTCAATATGTGAATGACTTATTTTCCAATCTCAAGAACGAAGAAGAAGTCGTGAAGTCTTTTCGTATTTTCGAAAACATTGCTCCACACATGTATGATTTGGCTCGTTCTAATGTTGTGGTATGTAAACAATACCTAGCAGAAATTTTAAAAGAGAAACACGAAGCTTTTAAAAAGAAGACAAAAATAATGCCAGATTTGAATACGCTTATATTCTTTAAATTAGCTAGTTTATTGTATCCCACTTCTGATTACAGGCATCCGATAGTGACGCCTTGTTTTGTGTTTATGTCGGAAATATTAACGAAATGTCGTTTTCAAAGCGCCTACTCCATATCTAGAGGTATTTTTTTGACTTCACTTCTTTTGGAGTACACCGTGTTATCGAAACGGATAGTTCCTGCCGCCATAAATTTTCTGCGTGGAATTTTATTTTTAAGCACAGAAACGTCGATTTTAAATCCTATCCAAGTTGTACCACCATTTAGACTACATAGAGATGAAAAATTATTGGTATTAAAAGAGGATTGTAACAGAATGTCGGAAATGTATAAAATGACACTAAAAGATTTAATTACAGAAGAAGCCAACGATGAATTTAAAATACGATGTACTATAGCTTGTGTAAATATGTTGTATGAAATGTTTGAAAATTTAAATGACTTAGAATGCCAAGAATGTATATTTGAACCACACATACAGTTGTTGAGTCGTTTAGATATAGAATTGTACCCGAAAAAAGTTGGTTTCAGAATAAGTGAAGTCCTGCAAAATATGAAACACAAACTGGAAACTAAGACATTCACACCACTAGCCAGAGAGAAGAAAAAGCCAAAGGCATTAAAATTGTATGAACCTGATATACAAGAAGTGTAAGTTTGGTTTTGAAAATATAAAATATTATTAATAATAAAACCCTTTTCAATGCATTTCCTATTAATACGGTCTTTATGACATCGAAACTTGTACCGTAATGTTGTATTTTACAGTACTAGGCTTTAATACAAGTACTTTTTACTTTACACCAAACACAAACGAGCATTCTGTTTGTAACACATGCGTAAACCGCCAAAAGGAACCCGCTCACGCCCTTAGCTCTCGCCATTATTACATTTGAAATATTTACCTAATTTTAATCGCAAATGTATTGAAAAATGTTGCATGATGCTCGTACTCAGTAAGCTGGCTATTATAGTCTTCGGTTTATTATAAGCACTCGGCTTCGCCTCGTGCCTAAAAACACCTCGACTATAATATGCAGCTTACCATACTTGCATCAAAATGTACTATTAATGAACAACTTTTAATTTTAGATTTACTGGCCGTAAAAATGTAAAATTATCTCGTGAGCGATTAGAGAGAGATAAGCTGAAACACAAATTCAAAAGAGAAATGAAAGGCGCGTTGCGTGAAGTTAGGAGAGACAAAGCGTTCATAGCGTCAGTGAAAATTAAACAGAAAATACAAAGGTTAATATAGTTTGTCTTATTCTTTATCAACTTTCCCCTGTCTACTCCTAGGATAAGATCTCTTTCAAGGCATACCCACCACACATGGTCTCTTGCCATCCGCATCCAGCTTCTACTAACCAGGTCCTTCAGATCATTTGTACACCTGAGTAGAGACATGCTACACTCACTTTTAGGGTTCTGAACCTCAAAAAAAAAAAGGAACCCTTATAGGATCATTTCGTTGTCCGTCCATCCGTGCGTCCGTCTGTCTATCTGTCTGTCTGTCAAAGCCCTTTTTGTCAGGAACGCATGCAGGTATTAAGTTGAAATAATATCATTATATCAAATACTTAGGCCTATGGTCCCACGGAGCTCTAAAAAAATTAAGCTTCTAAACCAAAGCAATCATAAAATATGGCCATTTATACCATATATTTTGACACTCCAAATAAAACAAATAGGGTAGGTACTTTACTTCCTGTTGACTTAGAATCATGAAATTTGGCAAGGTCAAGGTCAAACTAAATTTAAAAAAAATTGTGTAATATAAATATATAGGTAGTAGGGTGGTATGTAATCCTCGGTGCGCTAGTCCAATTCACAGTTGGACGGTTTTTGAGCCATGGTATTGTAGGATTAATAATTTTTTTCTCAAATGCAACCGCTGCACTGCCTTTTTCTTTTTTTACTTATTAATAATTTAAAAATAATATTTGTATTAATTACTTTATTTTATATTTTTCAGTGATAACGTACGTAAAGAGAAAGTGAAGCAAATCTATAAGGAGGCAGCAGTCCAGCAAGGAGAATTGAATAAGTTAAAAAGAATGAAATAATAAAATGAAACGTTTGTAATCATTTGAATTGGTTTTATTTATATGATGATGGGTCAATGGTTGAAAATGATATACTTGGGAGAGAGCATTAAAATTAACCGACAGTTTACTTACACACGCCCAAATAAAAAGATAAAACGGTAACCTCTGGACAGGGGTAGGAACCATTTTTTTAAAATAAATAAAGATTAAATACATAAGGCATATGAAGTTAAATACCTATATTTTGTTTTGTATTTTATTGTCATACTTTCTAACATGTCATTAAAAAGTGATGTCATATGTGATGAATGACTGTTTAATTCCATGGGTCCAATAGCACTAGGAACAATTTTAGGCTAAACTCTAATCCCTTAAACACATTAGTTATTTAAAATAAAAATGATGGTTTATTCCATGCCTGCCAGTCAGTTACTGATACATCAATATTTTATGAAAAAAAGACACCAAAACAAGATAGCAAATTGGGGATGAGGAATTGGATATGGTTGATTCTACAGTGTTTCTAAGGATAGCATTAGGGCTCCAAGGCCACAAGCTCCAATGGGGTCCTCATATATCACAGTATGGCAGTTTTTGTAGTAAAAAATAAATGATTCGTTGGCTGACATACTTTGCGACAGAAACATTAGGTATTTCAGTTACTTCCATAGTATTAAGTCATTGTGTTTTATTATAGGGTAGGGCTGCTATCAATAATATTTATGTTCTACAGAAGAGGGCTATTCATGCTATTAATAAAAACGGCCTTAGAGATTCACATAGAGATAAATTTAATAAAAAACGAGTTTCGTTCTTTTAATTTTAAAGATATACCTACCTAGTTTTTTAATTATGGTTCAAAATAGTGATTGACCGGACTGACATAATTATGATTATACTTAGAGTAGAAATAGATTCAATGCCACTGATTGACAACTGTTTGGCAACTGCAGCTTCGAAATTAGTACTTTAGGCGTCATTTTGAGAAAAATCCACAGATCTTGCAGTTCCCGCAACCATCGGTTTCATTGAAAATGAACCTACTCAAATCCGATTTTCACTGATTATTTCATTTTATTGCCACGAAATCGTGGCATTGCCACGATTCAAACTGCAGCCCCTGATATCCTCAAACGTTTTGAACTCGATAATGAAGCATTCGAACGAATACAGGCCGAAATGCGATGACCGTAATGTTAACAAGTTCCCGATCGTCCATAAAATCTAACATGTGATGTTAAATTTCTTGTTCGATTTCCAACTGATTTCCAAAATTTTGGTCTCAAACTGTAACTACCGACGCCCTCTAACCTTTTGTATAACACTTCAAAGCGAACTGACGAATACCCTCTGAAATATAGTAGGTAACTTATATCCGCAAACACCAGCGATCGACCAAAAAATCTCATCTTTCGGAAATAATTTCTCTTACAATTACCAACCAATTTCCAAAAACTTGGTCTCAAACCGTAGCTTCTTTAATGGCTGAGATACTATTTTTTTGATTTTCGATATCGGTCTCCGTTCTCGAAATATTTTGGATTTAGTAAAAAAAAAATCCGGAAAAATCCCGATTTTTTTACAGTTTTCATTTTTTTTCAAAAACTACAAAACCGATTTCCAAAATTTTGGTGTCACGATGAGCAACTAAATTATTGATCTTTTAAAACCTTAAAATATTAGCTAGACCCCATACCCTCGGAGTTATGGCTAAAAATGCGTCTCCCGTGAAATGGATTTGATAGTCATTTTCAATGACAAAACTTCATAATTAATCGTAGGTACTCCTGTAGGTATTACGTTACGTTGTAGATATTACGTATGATTCATGTTAAGTCATAAGTACTCATATCGTCATCATCATCAGCCCTTTTTTACCCCACTGCAGGGGCTTAGGCCTCCCCCAGGGTGAGGAGGGGGGCTTGGAGGTACTCATATGCTTATTTTTATTTATAATATTGTTAATTATTACAATTTTTCTCAAAATAACGCCAAAAGTGGGTAAATCATCCAAAATGCGTCATTTTGACAAATCACTTATTTGATTGACATGCATTAGGTCTCTCAGTTGCATAGAATCCATTACACTTAATATTCTGTATGGAAGCGTAAATTTGTTGTCATTTCCGGGCTTGTCAATCACCATTTTGAAAAATTAATATTAAGTCAATTAAAAATACAATAGTGTTAGAAACATGAGAAGGTAACTGAACTACTACAGCGCTGAGGTTGCCGACTCTTGTTGACTGAATGGTGAACTACTACGGCGCTGAGGAGCTTGTCGGCCCTCATTGATTGAACGGCAACGCGCGGTTGACCGATTTCACTTCACTTACCTGTGCTTACCTGACAGAGATCCGTGCAGAGATCCGAGCATGTAGAAGACATTTTTCTCGCGTGATATTTTTTCGTGTTCTCAGTCTGCCATTAAACATTTTTGGTAATTTCAATTATTTCTTTTAATGCTAAAAATAGGTATTTATAAAAATTTATATGAAGAAATATCTTTTTTTATTTTGAACCTTATTTCGATAGAATTAAATCGATGGATAGAAAACCATAAAGGTATATATACTAGCGTAAGAGAGGAACACAGTGTGCGAATGACATCCAGCTCTTTGCGGAAATCCTACATGCGAGAAAGAAATGCAAGAAAATCTGACATAAAACCTCTTTGAACACATTTAGTCTTCTTTACTCACTTGTCAAAATAAGGTCCAGCTTTGTTTTCTATTTTGTGTTATAATCGTTTTGAATTCTACAAAAATTTATTCTTGTGATAAAAATGGTGTAGTGTTCAGTTTTAAATTGCACTGTAACATATGTTAATAATCCAAATAAAGAGACATTTCACCGGTAAGTACTGCCAATAACATACTGTTATCTTAATGCTTATTTTTATAAAAAGCAATCCTAAATTTACTTGGTTATACATCAGTAGTATACGGTAAATACTTTATTTTGTAAATAATTTGTTATTTTAAACAATTATGTGTACGATACAAAAATATTGTGTAAAATTACAATCAAACAATGAAGCATAGGGATTGCACAAAATGTATCGATATGTCGATATTTTCAAATATAAATATTTTGTAAATTTGATATTACCTAATTGCACCTGTTCCACTGGAATGATGTCGTAAACTGTTTTTAAACATATTGTGAGGTTTATTTAGCCTGGCAGCACATTGTAAGGGAAAGTATGACATCTATACATATATACTACACATAGGGTATATATGTAAATACAAGACTTTTTCAAATGAAAATATAAGATATATACACAATTAATTTTAATCGTTATTTATTTATGATTTAAAGTCTGACGTTCTATCTGTTCTCTGATTATGAACGTCGTAAATAATTAAACTTTGAATGACAAAACTACTGTACACAATAGTTTAACCTCATTTTCCTCCAAGAAACTGCGGTGTTAAAAAATGCTTCCTGATAATGATGACTATTTCATAATATCCAGGTTTCCTGTAAACACGGTTAGCATAGAACAATGGAAAAAAATGTTAAATAGAACAGGTGGGACTCCTCGAAAACATTCTTTGGTTTGCAGTAGACATTTTACGGATAACTGTTTTGTCTAACTAAATCACCGACGACTTTTGAAGAAAGGATCTATACCTACTGAATTTGTGCCGTTAGGGGTTTCTTTTTTTTTTTCATATGTGCTTACTAAGTATATTAATTAATATACTAATAATACTTAATATCTAAAGTCAGAGCATTTATGCCAACTGTAATTTCTGTACAGGTCAATCTGAAGACCAAGCGATCGGTGTCAGCGTACGTTTACCGGGATATATCACCAGGACCTTCAACTTTAGAGCCTAAACCTTTATTTCAGCACTAATATAAAATGGATTTGAAGAAAAGTCCATCACAGTGAAAATATCAATTTTAGGCAAATTATCACTTTGTCTTTTACAAAAACTTGTTCCTTTATATTCAAATAAAACTTAATTACCTATTACACAAAGAAACAAAAGATATTATAGACTAGTCCAAGGCATCCAAGGCATAATTTGTGGTGTAGTGAGACGACGCGACACTCAATCGAGTAGACAATGTGACGTCATGGGCAGTAAGAATCCACCAGTCAAACCGCACGAAAATACATAATAATAATAATAACGTGCACATTACAACGTCGTGGCCCCAAACTAAGCATTAGCTTGTGTTTTGCGTACCAAGCGAAGACATCACATACATATAACAACCAAGACCCGGTACCAGTATCGATATTCATCATATAAATACTGACCCGACCTAGGATTCGAACCCGGGACCTCCAGCTTCGTAGGCAGGGTCGCTACCCACTAGGCTAAGCGGTCGTCAAATTAATAAATATCAATAATTTATTTCTCAGTCATTTATTGACGAATTTAAAAAAAACTTTCACTGTTTTATTAGTTTTGGTTTATCTTTCAATTCTATCGAGTTAAATTGTATATTTTGAACATCATGAACTTCTCTATTGTAAATGTTTTTGTTTTGTACATTCTCATTTTTTTGTTTACAAAAAGTTAAAATTTTGTTGTTATGCGTTGAAACGTGACGTATTGTAATTAAAAATAAAAATCGTTTATTTATATTGTTTTATTTATTACTTGGCTTGTATTCAACTAAATATTAACATTTCCATAATGATGTTAACGCTTTCTTTACTTCTGCAAATTTTTTATTATCAACTGTTAACAAAAAAAAATATTTATTGGAGTAAAGGAAATGGCATTTGAATTGACTGATTGATGATTTGTCATTTTAAAAAACTAAAAGTTAGGAAAAGTAACTCAAAACAAAAATTATGTAGTATAGCAGATTCAAAATAATAAATAGGATTGCCGATTTCGACTCATGATATCGCGGTAATTTCAACGACACATTATCATGAAAGTACTACGTGCTATCGATAATATAAAAAACACCAATGCACATCACTAAAACTGGCTCAACCACATGTGAATTTTGCAAACATACTCATTTCCGTTTCGGTCATGCGATGTTTAGATGTCAGTTGGTCTCCTACGCTAGTATATATATGTCTATGTAGAAAACATAAAATGGTATCTTCGAAAAAACGTTCATAGTTCATAAAAAGTGGTCATAGCTAAAATTTCATGATAATTTTACACTAATTTACTACACCGACGTAGTTTTCAGTAGACTTGACATTCGGCACTCGTATGTATGTTTGCCATATTTTTTTTTAATTCTTAGCGAAAAATAGGTACCTACATAAAAACTTCTTTACTTTGTGAAGAACCGTATAACGGAACGCAAAATCATCTGATTTTTGTCTCCGGATTTTGTGTAAATATTAAGCTACTGATTTTAGAATGTATTCTCTGCAGTTTATGTTTAATTGGGCGGAGTATTATTTGGATTAGTTGGTTTTTAGTGTGAAGAAAAGTGTGAAGTGAAGTGAGTGCCTCATGTATCAGCGCTAGATTTATTCCTAACTTGATTTTAAAATTTTCTTAGATTTCTATAGTGAAGGTGATTGGACTAAGGTATTTTTCATCATTTTTCGTATTTTCTTGCAGTTTAAGTACGTTACAGTCACATTACACTACGTAAAATTACCTATAAGTGATCTAATTTTGTAATAAGTATTTTCATTTTAACCGGTTGTGTAAATATCGTAAATATATTTGCGTAATTCATTATTTCGTCATCGTTTCTTTTAAAAATACAAGTCCTTCAAATCATTCTGTATTATTACGTCATCCACTTTAAATTCCACGGTTAAGTAAGTACCCTACCTAGGTAGGTCCATAACTACAACTTACAACGAGAATTATTCTGAGAACGAGAAATATATTTTTCATTTGATTTTTTGGTTGTAGGTATTGTTTTGGTACCTACACCGTGTACATAGTAATTTTTTTCACAATGCCATAGTGTACCAGATAGAAACAATTTTAAAAAACGAACTACTCGTACTTTACATGCACATATTCATACTGTTCCAATCAAACTTTATGGCAGATTCGAACATAGCCACAAGTCGCGCGCAGTAACCACTTTTAGGTGTAGCGGGACGCAGTAGAGTGAAGGAGTATATGACTGTACCTGTGCAAGCACGCTAATAGCGTATTTTGTATTCCTTTCTGATCCGCCATAAAGTTTCAGGCGAACTATACCAAAAGATCATAAATTAGTGCCGGCGTAAAGACAGGATACGCGTAATCGCCAAGATTATTCTCACAAACATAGGTACTTTTTTTGCAATTACATTATAAACATCTTATTTTTCTGTAAAACATTATACATACTTAGTTACTAAAAATGGGATGCTGATATTGATATATAATTTTAATATGTTATTGAGGTACAGAACCAAATTGATAAATCACAACTTCACACAGTTTTGTCTGCAGGTGGGCTTTCCAACCAGCTGCCAGAAAATTGCATACAATAACAATTTGGCCAGTATGTATAGGTTGGTGATTCACCATTACCAAATTGATAGGTAGTTTAGGTTAAGTCTGTATGTCATTGCAAAGAGCAAAGCAATGTGCCATTTAGAAAAGTTTGATGAATTTCAAACTTGGCCTATACAGCATGAGATTTTAGTAACCGGCCAAAATTTTTCTAGATTTTAGGTATCACCAATAGACCTCATAGCGTAAATAAAAAAATGGGTTATATTTTCATAATAAATTATTTTATCTAGTATTATTTTATAACGTTTGGTTGCCTTCTTAATGATATAGTAAACGTACGGGATGGGGCGGCGGGCTTGAACGGTGACTAGAATTATTGATTTTTTTGGGAAAGGTTGGCGTAGTCATATCTCAATATTTTTCTATAGAAACGATACTAAAAGGAAACAAGATGGCTATCGGTTTTTTACCAAAGATCATTATATTAAAATTTGGCTGGTCATTAAAACCTCACCCTGTGTATAGGTTAATGGTCCACCATTTCTAAATTGTTAGATTAGGTTAAATTGGATTTGCTTGTCAATGCGAGGAGTAGAGTGACTAGTCACCTAGATGCCTTTTGATAAATTTAAAATTAAATTTTTTGCAACTTACCACAACATCATCTACCTTTGATTTGATTTTATAGACATTGTTTGCCGACATGATCTCTGATTATTCAATAGGTATAATTTTTTTTTCTTAGTTCCCATACATTTGGTACAAAAGTATGTTTGTGAGACTAATACTTAGTGTTAAATGCTTTCAACAAAATATACTTAGATCATAATTCAATGAGTTATATTGTACAGCACTAACCACTCAGGCCGCTGAACATAAAGGGGTGCTAAAAGACTTAAATTATCTTTTTCTCTTTTTTTTTCTTTTTCTTTTACTTTTATATCAATCGGAGAGCAGAAAAGGGGTGCCGTAGAAATCTTGCCTGCACCAATATTGCTAAAACAAAGCCAACACTATGTATAGGTAGGTACTTAGTTCATGATAGTCACCCATCTATGATAATGCTTATAGTTAAAATTATTGTTTTATATATTTATATAAAATGAGGAGCACAGCGGAGTGGAGCATGAAGCCAACGAAAAACTCTAATTTTTTTTTTTCATATTTCTCTTAAAAAAATTTACTCCACAAGGTTCCCACACTCCTCCCTTTACACCTGATTAAATATTTTTAAAGTTTCATCAGTCAACATTATAAAGACCCTTTTTTTACCTGTATGGACAATATATTTAACACTATGTATTATTTATAAAATCTTGCTTTGCATCCTTTTGTCTATTTTCAATGCTATTACATATTGAATAAAGTATTTGATTTCCTTAAACATAATGGGAAAAAGTTTTAACTAAAATGCAATGTACTACCCAGTTAAGATGCTATTAAGATTGGGCGTTTTGGATCTGAGCACTAATGACAGATTTGGAGTGTTACCCTTGTAAAATTATAGAATTCAAACGACTTTTATACCTACTATTTGTAAAAAGAAACGTGAAATTGCATATTTTTATTTATGATTTTAACTAGCTAGCTGCCCCGGCTTGCAAGGGTGACAGATCACAGGCCTAAATATTATTTTCTCTCGTAGTGTTGTATTAGCTTGTTGCGTCGAACATATAGATTATATTTAATTTGATTTAAATGTAACATGTGTTCTTCCTACTTGTAGTATTTTTAATGTATTTTATTTCTAATTCAGCAAATATTTGAAAAAATAAAGAATATAAATACATAAGAACAAACTAAAATATTTCTTTGTATAGGTACATCGTTGATAACTTTTACCCAAGTAATTACATCACGCGTCGGTATGGAATTGGTTGAATTTGTTTTATCGCGCGATAGTCGATGTCGATGTAAGCTAATCAATCATGCTTTGTTTATTTGATGACATTGGGGGTGTCTTAATAATAATAATAATAAGAATAAATATTCTTTTTTTACAATTTATACATATATTGATACTTTTTATACCCAGAAACGGAACGAATATACATGGTCATCCACACAAATATTTAACCTGAGCGGGACTCAAACCCGCGACTCTTAGCTCTGCAGTGAGGATCCCTAACCACTCGGAAAACCAGTCAGTCATTAATGATGTTAATAATAATGAAATTAATAACTAATAATGTGTTCAATCACCTGTTTTGTATTGGAGTTTGAATATTTTCATGTTAGATTTTCTCGTAACAAACGGCTTCAACAGGGCCGAGCATGAAGTCTTGGAGATAAAAAAATGTCAGGCAAATTAAGTTATTGTAATATTTAAACAATAAAATTAAACAGGAAAAAAATGAAAGGACAGGCTGTATTCACATAAGAATGTAATGATATACAAATATTTTTTTAATATTTTGCTTCCCTTTCTGTTAAAAAATCTGTTAGCCGTTAAATAATGTTTTTTCTCGTTTTTAATCACCAGCATCTGTGGTCATCTGTTAGATCTGACGGGAAAACTATCAATTTGGTAACACTGGATGATGACAGAAGATTTTTTTATAGATATATTTATTTAATGAGTCTGGATATAACTTCTCTTAAACCAGATATATAATAATCAATTTATCATATTTAACCTAAAGTGTTGGTAAATAGAGTGGCCATTCTCCAAGTGCATCAAAATACGAATATATATTATTGTTAGAAATCAGAAAAGACAAAGATAAAAATAAATAATAAAAATTAAAAGAAGAATAATGTTGAGATACTTTTACAAAATTCTATTAATGAATTACGAAATTATCATTTGATTTTTGAAAACTATACTACTTATAATTTTTATTTGAAATCTTAAAACTACCAAATAATAAAAATCTACTGAGAATGGTCACACTGTCGCTACAATACAGCTCAACTACCAAACGTTCAATCTTAATAGCACTGGACAGAGACATTTGTTTTTAGGCATGTCCATTTTTTGTAAGTGTTTGTATTATATTATATTTTACATTTGATTTTAATCATTATCTCATATGAATAATATAGTTTAGAACTGAAAAACTTTTTCTGGATAAAGAACTCATTTTACAGCATTAAAATGATGCCAAATACTTACATATGAAATGACAAATCCAAGTCCTTTAATTCTCCTTTTGTTGTTTTTGACGAATAAGACACAGCTGAACACGACATTCTTTCAAAATTCAAATATTTTTAGCTAAAAAGATACACGATTACGCGTTGATACACTAATACAAAAGCGGCAACATATTATGACTCCATCCATTATGATAATTGGTCCTAGTAATAGCATCTTAACCGGGTTATACATTATGTTGAATTGTTTTTTATTTTTTATTTTCAGATAAAACAAGTTCAAAATGTCATTTTCAATGCACCTGCCAGTGTTGGGTTCAATTATTCTCCCGAATGTAGGTGGTATAGCCAATGGTTATTTTTACATGGGTGACATTGGAAAGAAAGGTCAGGAGTCGTGGTACGATAAACTGAACAAGCCTACTTGGACTCCACCAAAAAAAGCTTTTGGGCCAGTATGGACGACCTTGTACTGTGGGATGGGTGTTGCTTCATATTTGGTGTATAGAGATTGTGGTGGATTTACAGGTATAACACTTTTAAATTACTGTGACATAATAATAAAAATAATAGTAAAGTATAAATAATATAATATAAATAGAAATTTTAAAGATCATTATGATGAGATGAACATTGCTTACATATTATCTAAATGTACATCACATCACCAAATGTATAACCACTCATAATTTATTTCTTTACATTAAAAATTATGATTAATGACTCATAATACATGGCATATCCCACACAGCGCCATGTAGTCCCAAAATAAACAAGTATTATTGCTTGTTTTATGGGTACTAGACAACTAATATACATACTTAAATATCCTTTATAATGTATGCATATATAGATATTTTACACCCAGACATCAAACAAATAGACATGTTGATATGCACAAATATTTGTTCCGGGAATCGTACTCGCGGCCTTTGGTTCTGGAGTTAGAGTCTATAACCACTTGGCAAATCAATCAGTCAATGTATTTAGATAAAACTGATTTTTAAATAAGTCTTTTAAAAGAGTTTTGAAAAAGTAAGCATAACACGGATTATGGTAAACGATACTCATATAAATTTTTACACTACTACAAATAGTTATTGAGTTATTTTACTAGTATAATTATATCGGGATTTGAAATACCAGCGAGGCCTTAAGTGTGAACTTTTTAATTCGGTGAAATATATGTTAACACATTTTAGTATTTTATTTTGTGCAATGGCTGAAATTTAACACCCCTTTTCTTCCTTAATTGATTTGATTACCTATGTGTTATTTAGCGATTTTGTATACACTTATGACGCAAACCTTTTTAAATGGTATCCTTTACTTATTTTTCTGCTTTGCCATTTCTGAGATAATTCGTGAACAGAAAATACTTTCAGCTTAATATAACTCAGAGTCATTTAATCCAACTTTCGCAAAGGCCCAGTCTGTTGAACACAGTTAATTGCATCGGTATAAATAATCGTATATAGTATGATAGATCACATTTACTTTTGATTGATTTGTGACATACCTATGTAGGTAATACGATAAGATTATTTTTTTATTTTAGATATGAGATAAAAACGTCTGATACTTGTATTAAGATGAAACACCAGTTGTAGGTAGACACATAGAATTCACAAAACTTTATACTCATAAAATTATTTCTACAAAAAGGTATAAGTTATTGACAAAACAAAGCTAATTAATTTATAAGGTCAATGACACACTTTTGTCATTGTAATGGAGGGGATTCTCACAGAATTATTTAACCACTGACATATTTAAACATTCAACATTAATAAGTAAAATTCCGTTTGCAGAAAATGCGCGAAAAATTACGACGCCAAATAAATACGCGTAAAATGATTTCGGTTAATTCGCAAAATTGACAACCTCAATCAAAAGTGCGACAAAAACAACGTCAATAAAAAGCACGAAAAATCATCAATTAAATGCGCGAAAACATCAACGAAATGACCGGAATGAACTGTAAATATGTATTTGCACAGTTTCCCGAGCATACCCGAATGTGCAAATCGTATAAATTTTATTTGCAACTTTAAAATGAGCGCATTTTTATTTTTATTTGTTATGAAAAGTTATTTTTGCAATTTCAGATGAAGCAGTCCTACCGCTGTCATTGTATGGGGGACAGTTAGCCTTGAATTGGGCATGGACACCTATATTCTTTGGCTTGAAGGATTTCCAATTGGTAAGTAAGACCATTCGGTGTTCATCAAGCAACTTATTTTTGATATAACACTGGCCTATAAATATGAGTGCTACCTACGCCTACGGAGTTATGATTCGCGCCGCGCTCTCTGGAGGCAACACGAAATAATACAAAAATACGTTTGTCAACCTCTGCGGGCGTTTGTGCGCCGTATAGAGGCAATAAGAACCATAAACGTCGTTTTTTCATGCCAAATTGTATATAGGGTTATTGGATATTAGAAACATTTCTTTGGAGGCGTAAAAGTGGAGCTCGATTACAATTGATTTAAACATAGAGCATAGTTCGCCTCAAACTTTATGGCGGATCGGAATACAACGCTTTAAGCGTGCTTGCGCAGGTACAGTCATATACCCCTCGCTCCACTGCGTCCCGCTACACCTAAAACTGGTTACTGCGACGCGACTGGTGCCTATGTTCACATCCGCCATAAAGTTTGATTGGAACTGTATATGTCCGAAATAATTAGTACTTTTTGAAATATTCAAGATGAACCCATGACCATTTTGTAACTAGACTTTTTTTAAGCTATAAAAATAAGTTTCCCTTTACTACTTATAATTTCGTGTGCGTTTGTTTGTCCATATGTCACAGGCTGATATTCCGGCATATTTCCATTGTTTCTAATAAGAAAGATTTCACATGTCTTATATAAACCTCCATATAGCTGCCATCTGCTATATCTATAGAGAAAAAATAAAATTACAATATTCGGGGTTGGTTTTTCATACATTAAACTAAGGGAGGAAAAAATTTTTTTTCATACACCCCATCATGTGGGGTATCGTTGTGCAGATATTTGGAACTGTAATCAAGTTTCGTAAGTGGGTTTTTCGTACTACAATGGACTACGTTAAAACATTTTATAAAATTTATAGTGTTTTAAATTACACCTTAATGTAACCAGTATTCAGTATTCAAATGCTTATTGTGGAATTTCATAATTTTTTTTCGAAATATTTAAGAAACGTTCTGTTTTCTGAATGGGGCATTATAAGGTTCAATTGATAGGGTCGTGATAGCCCAGAGCGCAACGAGCCTGTCTCAAATTTGGCCCCATCGGGCCATGGTTCGAATCCGGGCGTGTACCAATGAGTTTTTCTGACTTAAGTACACAATATCACTGACACCGTGCTTCGGAGGGCACGTTAAGCAGTCGGTCCCGGACGCTGTCAATAGATGGCGGTCGTTAAGTTCCCAACCCGCAGTGGTGCAGCGTGGTGGACTTAAGCTCCAAGCCCCCCTCCTCACCCTGAGGGAGGCCTAAGCCCCTGCAGTGGGGTAAAAATGGGCTGATGATGATGATGATGAAGGTTCAATTGGCTGTTTATTAGCTCCATTACAAGCTCTTGACTGGACTGCATCTTATTATCCACAAAAGTACGAATAGACTAGAAGCCTTCTTCTGCGTTTACCCTCTCACCACTAATATCTAGCTAGCTGGTGCAAGATGGCGAGTTTCAAGTCCGTGAGGTCCCTGCGCGCCTGTCTTCACCCCCGCGAAATTGCGTTTGACATTTTCGATACTGTGAAGTAACATTTATGACTATTAAAACATGATTAAAACCAAATGCTCTTGTCAAATTAATTTACTCTATGTTATTATCAGTAACTCTGTATATAATTTTTATATATTTTATTAAATACTCTATCGTCTAAATCATATGGTCCCACAATAGAAAACCATCTTTTATTACTATATTCATTTTGTATACCTACAAACATTTAATTTTGTGTATTGCAGGCCCTCATCGAAATATCCGTACTAACTGGAGCGGTAATCGCGACAACAATATCTTTCTACAACGTCAACCAGACCGCTGGCCTTCTGATGATACCTTACGTCGCTTGGCTGGGTCTAGCGACTGCGTTGACTCATTACATATGGAAGAACAACCCGAAACCCGAGAAGAAAGACGAGGCGGCGAAGTAAAATGTGAGCACAGAATTTTAAACAGTGCGTCAGGTCTTTAGCTTTTTAGAAAAGTGAGCGTCAGAAAATTTCGCTCTCGGGTTTGTGGTAATCACTCTCTGAGAATGACCAGTACGTTAAATGTATGTATATCGTATAGTATAGCTTTCAATCTTCACCTGCTATGTTATCGTACTGACGTCACCGGGATGCCGCGGGAACCGCGTTGCGAACGTTTGATTTCGAGTTTCATATGACGTGCTTCTAGACCGAAGGTCTCAAATCCGAATTAGACTGGAAGTGATTCCCACCATTCATGAAGTTGCTGTCGGTCTGATAGTGCATCCTGGTAAGTCGCCACAGAGTTCTTCCACGCTCGAGTTACGCTTCCGAAATACGAGCGGCTGCGGCGCGCGCGCGCGCACACATCGCCCACTCCGTCGGGATAGCATATAAATTCTGATGTCAGTTTGTGCCTAAAAAAGAGAATATTGAAATTAAAATATTACAAATAGTTCAAAAAAATGAACAAACTACTACTAGATATTAACGTGTGTAGTGGTCTCAAACTTTACAGCGGATCCGAAAGTAGGCACAAGTCGCGTCGCAGTGACCAGTTTAAGGTGTCAGCGGGACGCAGTGGAGCGAAGGGGTAGTGTGTTCCTCCAGCAAACCCTGCGGCGGCCTATCCCACCTGATACCTGTGCAAGCCCGCATTTAGCGTTGTATTCAAATCCGCCATCGATCGACGTATCCGCGAATAATAGCATGATCTTTCATCACATGCCACATCACGTGACAAGACTAAAGGCCGCCGCCCTACACAACTACGATGAACTATGCAGTTGGTGTATAAACGTGTTTACGCAGGCACAATATAGCAACTGCAATCATGTCTACTGGCCAGTTTGTCGTCAAGGTCTAGGGCGGCCTTAAAACTTAAACGAAACGACACGATTAACGCAAACTATCATCGCCCTATAGACGTCATAAAAATATCTACGTCATTGTAGACGTGTAGACGATACATCGGACTCAGTTTCTTCACATTGGCGACAATCGTATATAAGCCTAAAATACTATATCATTTTAACGTACTAAATTTCCTTTGTTTCAGGTATCCACTAAATACACCAATATACTTTTTGATCAATTTACTTAGAACTTAGTGAACGAAGTGTTGCCTCAACGACATCAACACGCTTTTAAGTACAATTAAGTATCACCAAATAAGATTAAGTGACCTTAATTTCCACCTAATATTACTATGTAACCCGTGTTCGGCTTAACAATGTCCAAAAAAAAAATAATAGAGCGCACAAAACTTATCGAATTAAATAAAAACTTTCAAGTGAGCGGGTGGCGCTAACAAATTTACCGAGAAAAAATTTCATAACACGGACTATCTAAATGCTTACGTCATCCTATTGTTGAAATTTCAATACTTTTCTTAGACAGGTGATCAGCTGTATGTCTCGTCAGTTCGGCGGTCGATTTCGATTATCTTCGGATATAGTATTAAATTACCTAACATTTTCCATTTCACGTAATGTCGGACATTAATTTTTTCAGCTGTTTCACAACTAGTGTTTGTACAAGTTTACGATTTGCGAGACAGTCCCGTGGTGTTTCACGTAGTTTGCGAGGGAACCTGCTGTAATGAAAATGTATTACAGTGCTACGCACGGATCTTTGTCGCTCTGAGTTGCCTTCGAATACCCAATGAGTAGGTACGGCCGCGCGGGCAGCGAGGGGTAGTAGTGGCTGTTCGCGCGAGCGAGTAGCGACGAGCTATCCGATCTCTCCTTCTCCATTTTATGCTACTGCGATGCATTCTGTAAATAACTTCACAGCGGCAAAGATCCGTTCAAAGATATTACTGTACTTTCGTTTTATATAATCCTGTATAACTGTTTTTACTCACTGGAATAAACAGACAATATATAAGTGATAAAAAATAACTTTAAATATTTTTTTCCATTTGACAGTTTGTACTACTAGCTTACTTGAAACTTTCTATTTAGTTCGATAACTGCATAAAGAAGCTTTAGCCGAACACAGTGTATACTAAATTTCATAAACTATATTGGATTAGTAATAAGGGATTTGGTAAGAAAGGAATGGAAAAGATGTTAGTAACTAGTTGTACTCCAAGAATATTGTATAAGTAATATAAAAGTCTAGTATAGTTGATCTATGTTTATAATATGTATAGATAAACGGAATGTGACTTAAATAAAACACTATATTATACTATTGTGTCTATTTCATATAGTTAACAAGTCGTAACATAATATCTATGAAAATATATTAACACTAGAAACCATAATGGAAAAGTGTAAGTTAGTATGTGCAATAGTTGTGATTAGTTATTAAGTAAAACATTTTATGTCGTGCCGAATCAAGATTTAGAAAATATTTTGTTCATGTTCGAAAAATTTGAGATTTTTGCCCGCGCATTCCAAATACGATTTAAAATTTTACTTACTGTTTAAAGATGGTATCCATTTTGCATCAAAAAAACCACAACGCAATGATTAGATCTGTTTCTATCCCTATCTTATGTAAAGAGAGAAAAGGATAGAGATGCTGAGAAATGGTGTTACATACTTCTTAATTAATTCCAAAAGATATACTACTAGAGACAGAATATTTAGACTGATACATTTATGTTTTTCATTGCAATTTAATTCCCTTTGGCATTTAATATTGATTATTTGTTATATAATATTACTGTAGTTTTTGTGATTATTTTACAGCTTTAGTATACTATTGTTTCTGTTATTTGTCATAATAAAATAGTTTGAGTATTGTTATTTTTTCATTAATTTTGCATTTAAGATCCCTTATTCTACATCGCGAGTATGGCTTATATGCCAACGGCAATGTACGACGTCCCATTATTTGAGCATAATTGATGTCGCCAAACAAACGGAACGGTTTTTAGCATCGATGTTAAAAGATGGGCCTTTCCAACCAAAAAAGTGGTCTCTCTTAAAATTGTATCAATTAAGTATTTTTTTATTGAAGGTATTTTTTTAATAAAATGTTACATTGTTGGTTCTGTAAACGTTTCGTAGTATAAAAAGCGTGCATTGTATCCATCGCGGTTTCCAAATATAAAGCGGAAACCACTTGCGCGTCAAGTCGACACGTGTTTTTCGGGTCATTTCTCGAGTGTATTTACTAAGGCGCTGGCCCATCTTTAAACATCGATGGTTTTTGGCTCTTGTTTGCTTATTTGTGTTGCACTAGAAATGAAATTATTGTTGGAAGACGCCTGCAGTATAATGAAATACGTATGAAACCGAAAAGTTTTGAAACTAATAAGTTAAAACTGATTTCTTTATCAGTAACTAGCTTCATCCATTGTTTCACATGCATGTACTACTGGATTCATACTAGTTCTCGGTTCCCACCCTGTCTTAAAAAATCATTGTGAAAATCATTCGACTCTATAGATTATTATATATATAATAGATTAGACTCTGGGTTACGACTAATAAATTCCAAAAAGTTTCAACGAAATCGGAGCCCTAGCGAGGCTGTCAAGCGGGAAAGTGGATTTGGAACTATTGGAAAAGAAAATTAGACGCGCCAACAGCGGGATCATTTGATCCAGGGGGTTAGATTAGAAACTACGCGAGGACCGTTGAACGGGTGCGGTTACATATTGAAAATTTGCACGTAGTACTCACTAGCAGACTTGGGATATTGGGATATCCCAATGGGTAAAATGGGTTTTATAAACACTAAGCAGCGGGAGTCAATCCATAATTAATAAGTGAATCAATACTTTCAACACAATGGAAAGAATCCATTTCAAACAATAAGAGTCTGACGATACGGCAATCAGCGGGCTTGGACATCCCCAAAGAGCGGCGGCCAGTTTCGACTGATGAAGACGAACAAAAAAGGCCAATGATAACGCCCTACTCAATGTGCACTGAGCTTTAAATTATTTTAAGTCATAAATTTGAAATTGAGTCATATTTAAGCCATTGCGCATTGGATGAGGAAGGGTGACGGGCGGGATGCGCGTATGGTCCACGCGATTGGTTACCTAGAAATTGTGTTGTGTCTAGATCTTTGTATGTTACCCGTCACAACTAGTTACTGAATGAAAGGCAGATAATGATAAAAAAAATTTAAAAACCCCTGACTCAAAAAACTAACTTTTAAAAAGTGTAAAATAATACAAGTTTGTTCATTGTGTAATGAATTTTGATCCTTAAAAGCGTCTGGGACCGCTAATTATTAGGTACTTTAAGTTTACTTGGCGGTCCCCGACGCTTTTAAGGATCAAAACTCATTAGACAATGAACAAACTTGTAGGTATTATTTTACACTTTTTAGAGGTCAGTTTTTCGTGTCGTTTTTTATATTTTTAATTTAATTTTTATTTCAAAATTTTTTAATCTTTTATTTAGTTCAACCAATTCATACATGATGAGACAAAAAATAATTTTCAAGTTTTTAGTTTTTATTTCGTTAGTTAATATTCCTAATTTCCTTTCAATATAGTGTACAATATGCTACTAGTCAATGCTACTAGTCAAGCCCTTTAATTTGCTACCCATATTGAGGGATTTGTGAAAAAATTTAATTTACCATTTTGTAGTGGCGGCCATCTTGGATTTGAAATTTATCGTAGTGTATAAGGGCTTATACGCACTAGCGGGACGGGTGGCGGAGCGCAAACCGCTGGAGACCGGGCGACAGGACGGTTTTCCGTCCATAAACCGCTACGCCATCCGCTGGTCTTCCTGCGGTTTGAGCGGGTGTTTTGTCAGTTTAAAATGGACACCATAGACGTAGCATGTATTATTTATATATACATATAAAGTTACGATAGCACTCCAAATGCCTATACTCCGCCGCCGAGCGCAAAACTGAACTGGGGGGGCAGATCAGCGAAAATCGCGGCGGACACCGCCGTCCACCCACTGCTCCTCTTCGTCCGCCGCGGAAACCGCTCCGCCATTGTTGTAATGCGTAATAAACCGGCGGTTTCATACAAATAATCAACACTGGCGGATATCCGCCTCTCCAACCGCTCCGCAAACCGCCAGTGCGTATAAGGCCTAAGTATTCTACTAGTCAAGTTCTTTCATTTGATACCCTTATTGATGGAGTAGTGAAAAAATGTGATTCGCCATTTTGTGCTGGCGGCCATCTTGAATTTGAAATTAGTCATAGTGTATAGTATTCTACCAGTCTTTTCATCTCATACCCATATTGATGGAGTAGTGAAAAAAAAATGTTATTCGCCATTTTGTGGCGGCGGCCATCTTGGACTGTTTTCAACAAACATAGCTAAGAACACTCCCGACTAATTCACCTTTCATATAAAAAAATCCGCATCCAAATCGGTTCACCCGTTTGGGAGCTACGATGCCACGGACAGATACACAGATACACACTCACGTCAAACTTATAACACATCTCTTTTTTCGTCGGGGGTTAATAAATAAAGTTGATAAAATTTGTTGGTTTTGAGTCGTTGAGTTCAAAGCGTGCGTCTTCCAGTCTGCTACATTCAAAGTTCAGTGGTTATGTGCCATTATCATATAGGTATTCTAGAAATTTAGACTCTCAATGTTAGATATTTTTATAGGCCTATCTCAGGTGTTCTCACTCGCTTATTAGAGAACTTTGCCCTTTTTTAGCCTTTTTGCCACATCAAAAATGTTACTTAAGTACCTACTACTAAACTTAGTGATAACATATTTTATTTTGAAGCTGCGCGCTTTCAAACTTACCTAGTATACGTTGGCTAAAGTAAACATAACCATAACAGTTTAACATGACAATTCAAATTCTGCAATGTGTATGTCATAGTGATACAAACGCCCACCCCGTATCCTACTTAAAGAGAGTAAAATAAAATGTAATAATAATATCTGGAACATCCCACACACCGCCATCTAGTCCCAAAGTAAGCAAGTATTATGCTTGTATTAGGAGGTGCTAGACAACTGATATACATACTTAAATATTATTGTTATTTTTTTAGAATATATACATATATAGATATTTTTACATCTAGACATGTACAACGTATAGACCAATACAAGTAAACATAAATCAACGCTTAGATTAGCCAATCAACACAGGATATGACTCGTCTGAAAACAAATTGGGATCTTTGCAGAGATCCAGAAAACTTGTGGAATTCTATCTAAGTTTGTAATTATCCAGACTTTTGCAAGTATACTATCCAAGGTTTTATGCCTTTAGATTTTTAGGGTTCCACACCCAAAAGGCCAAACGGAGCCCTATTGCTGTCATTCTATTGTCTGCCTATTCGTACGTCACGAGTATCTAGCTCGAAAACGGAATAAGTTACAACTAATAGGTAATTTAGACATTTTGTGGAAAAAGCTGAACCAAAATTAAATTATTATAAGGAGTAGATATTTTTTAACCTTTTTAATTTAAAAAATATAGGAAGGGGGCGTTAGGTAATGTAAGTTTAAACCAATTTTAGGGTTCCTCCCCATACAATAAACGTGTTTTTTATATTGTAGGGTAGTCCTTCTAGCACTTGGCCTTTTTTTTTTTTGTAAATACCTATATAACAAAAATACATCCTGTGGTCCGGAACTCTCGTCGCGCGAATCCGACTCGCATTTCCTTTCTACCGTATGTCGATGACATGACAAAATTATAAGAGTTCGTACTAAACCCTTGGGATTGCGAGCGGAGCCAGAGGCATCAATGGACAAGTATGTAATATCGAACAAGTTAGATGACAAACTTACGCTATTGGTTGTGACAACTCGCCGACACTTCTTTGATTGGATAAAAACTTTTACCCTATCGCACCGCTAATTCCCTACAGTTTGTCTTGTACTTTATTTATTGATTACAATCAAACTTTGATAATTAAATTGGTTCGAGCGGTTAAAGCCGGGTCTCTCGCACGATTCGCCATCGTATACATTCAGGATGAACTGAGATATGGGTTAACGACACGGCAAATGTCGCCTAGACTGCAACCAACTGCAACATAAAAAATCGTAGTTTTTATTTTATTTAAAAAAACTAGCGACCCGCCCCGGCTTCGCACGGGTAGAAAAGCATTTAAGCCATAATGTTTTTTCTGTAGTAGTGTCGTATCAGCTTGTTGCGTCGAATATGTGAATCGGATTTAATTAGATTTAAATGTAACGTAAGTTCATCCCACTTGGAGTATTTTTAAAGTATTTTATTTTCAATTCTATAAATATTTGAAAAAGTAAAGAATGAATAAGAATAAATACATAAAAACAAACTACGATATTACAATATTTGTGTACAACATTGATAACTTCTGCCTAATTTTACAAAACGCGTGTCGCGACGTCCAGTATGTCCGGGCGTCGTCACGGCGCGCGATTATTTATTTCGCGATAGCTCCTAAGATATTAATTTAAATTGTATGGTGTAAAGGGCAATCATAATCTGCATGAAACGCTGAAGGTAAATAACGTATTTAAATTGATAAGGAATAATACTGTATCCGTATAAATTGCTTTCCAATCACCTCATCATATGATACAATTTTTTCAAACATAAAAATAGATATAGTAAGCTATCCATAAAGATAGACATATGACACGGCGAACTTTTTTGTCGTCCTATACAAAAGAAACAATTCCTCCATACATTGTTTTATTATATCTCAAAGGGATTAGGCAGCGTTTTCGATGAAAGCTCCCAGCCGGCTTGGTTTTTTTCCGACTTCTTCAATAATAATCGTCATATTTCAGCTAATTTCCACAAAACATTAATAAATTATGCACATAAACCTTCCTCTTGAATCACTCCGTCCATTGGTGTCAATAATATGCCACTCCGTTCGGTAGTTTTTGAGTTTATCGCGTTCAGACAAACAGACAGTCAGACGCTGCGGGGGACTTTATTTTATAATATTATATTTTATTTATTAATATAAATTTGGTTCTATAAAAGGACCGAATGATTTGACTTATTCAGCCTATTTATATATAAATAATTATTAGATATAATTTGCATGAGAGTTACTTGAAACGCCCAATCGCCCAAGTGTTTGAAAAATAATTGATGATAAAATTACTAATCGTGTTTTCAACGATCGAAGGACTTTCTATCAAAATTTCTACATCAAAAACACCTAAAAACTGATTCAATACTTAATTTTTGTAGTTATACCGGACCTTAAGTAGAACTCCGGGTCACACCCGGCTTCTGTGCAAGCGGGGTAAAACACACACCATGTTCTATAAAATTATCACTTTGACGCACCCTGACAACATATTATTTTTCTTTTCGTAACCTAAACATCTTGATTTCGTTATAATCATGCTCCAACTGTGACTGACATTGAATATCGTCAAGGGTGCTGCGTTTTATTCCAAGGTTCGAACATTTTAGCCCTTTCAATAAAACTCCCATAAAGTTAAATTAGTCGTTTGTTTTCCAGTGAACATTCTGAAACAGAAATAGGAATGAGTAAATGTCATAGAGTAAATAAATTTGACAGCAACGTTTGGTTTTAATAGTCGGAAACGTTACTTCACAGTAGCGAAAATGCCAAACGCAATTTCGCGGGGGAGAAGACCGGCGCGCGGGGACCACGCGAACTGAAACTCGCCATCTTGCACCAGCTAGCTATAGTATGCGTGCTTAGACGGTAAACACAGAAGAGGGCTTCTAGTCAATTCGTACTTTTATGGTAAATGTCGATAATCGATGGATGTGTAGGTACATTTACAAAAATTTCTTTCAAATATTTCGAAGTTGGTTTAACATTAGTTAAATCTTATTTGACTCATATCAAATGAATTATTTACGATAGTACAGTAGTAGTTTAGTAGTAGTTTGCAGTGCCCCTTCTTTAATTTCCAAATCATGTATCTCTTTCGTATAGTGTCATCAAATGAGTCGCTCGTTTCCACCACATTCAGTACATGATGTATGTATGTAGCGGGCGCGGGCAAGATCACGACGGCATGGCAGTTATAGTTAGAACATACACCGTACCTTCTATCTCTGTATTACCATACGCCATAGTTTACTTTGTTTCCTTATCATCAAAAACTGTAACGAAGTGATGGCTGTAGGTACATGAAAGATGTTGGGAATATTGTACAATAATGTTATCTCGGCACCAAAAATAAAGCAAGACCAAATAATCCAGATAAGGAATGCCCAACGATCGAATCTTCCTTACCATTGCAGATGTTGGATCCCGGTCATTTTGATTTAGAAGCGCGCTGATACGCGAGTTGACATTAATTGCAAACTGAAATTTTTTAATTTTAGAATTTTGAATCCTAATTTTGATCGTAGTACCACGTAGTACCAACTTACACGCAAATAACAAGATATTAGACGTCATATCAGATTAATTATTAGTTTTTTTGATTTTGATTTTAGGAGATCGCTGCACTAGACAGTCTTTTTAACTCCCGACGAAAAAAGATAGGTGTGAAGTTTGACGTGTGTGTGTATCTGTGTATCTGTCTGTGGCATCGTAGCTCCCAAACGGATGAACCGATTTGGATGCGGATTTTTTTATATGAAAGGTGAATTAGTCGGGAGTGTTCTTAGCTATGTTTGATGAAAATCAGTCCAAGATGGCCGCTAGCACAAAATGGCAAATTATATGTTTTTCACTACTCCATCAATGTGGGTATCAAATGAAAGGACTTGTCTAATACAATACTATACGCTATGACTAATTTCAAATTCAAAATGACCACCACTACAAAATAACGAATTATATTTTTTTCACAAATCCCTCAATATGGGTAGCAAATGAAATGGCTTGACTAGTAGTCTATTGTACACTACACTGAAAGGGAATCAGGAATATTAACTAACGAAATAAAAACTAAAAACTTGAAAATTATTTTTTTGTCTGATCATGTGTGAATTGGTTTAACTAAATAAGAGTTTAAAAATTTTGAAATAAAAATTAAATTAAAAATTTAAAAAACCCCCCACACAAAAAACTAACCTTTCAAAAGTGTAAAATAATACAAGTTAGTTCATTGTCTAATTATTTTTGATCCTTAAAAGCGCCCGGGACCGCTAATTATTAGGTATTTTAAGTTTACTTAGCGGTCCCCGACGCTTTTAAGGTTCTAAATTCATTAGACAATGAACAAATTTGTATTATTTTACACTTTTTAAAGGTTAGTTTTTTGTGTCGGCGGTTTTTTATACATACAAAAATTTAAAATTGTAAACTTTACGAAAATTAGTTTTATATGAAACGGTTATGTTTTGTATCCATTAGATAATACGATAACAAAGTTCAACACCATAAACAAGAAAGTTATGTGACAAATAAAAAGTATCGACAAAGGCGGTGGTATAACACAAGTTGTGACATTAAAACTTACACCAATTCAAGGAAACCGCGATATATAGTACTTTACGATATAATACGTTTATGGGGTTACTTGTATACAATATTTATATACATGTACATTTACAAAAGCTGACACCTTTTTCTCAGAGGATTTTGGATTACCGATTAGTATGATCTTATATTTTTGGACCGTTGTATTTAGAGAAAGATGTGCGAAGAATGGACTTTGTAACAATTTTTTCAATAAACTATGTCAATGAGCTACATTAAAGCGCTTTAGAAAATAATTCACATGAGATACAGGTCCTAGAAATACGAGAATAGTGAAACTCTGGGTATATTAAGTCTCGATCTCTATTAATTTAATCAACTACTTCTTCGCTAATGTTGGCAAGTCACTGGCGAAGTGATCTGTGCTTCAAAGCGATCATACTTCTTTCAGAGGCCACAGCTGATGGTTAAGGACCAAATGTTCAATCTTTTGTTTTATTTTCGACAGACAAAACGGAGATTGAAATTCTAACTTCGGACATGAGGAGTAACTGTGCTGTTAGGTCAGGTAATAATATCTCTGGGTCGATCCTGAAGCTTTTTTGGAGATATTTTGTTTCGTCCTATTACATTAATTGTAACCAATCATTTGCGGCACCGCTATTACCTAAAATACCGAAGATAATGCCTGTACACAATAATGTCGGCAGATACTGTGTGCACAACTATAGACCTATTTTTATTTTATCTACTCGATCCAAAATTTGGGAACGCTTAATGAATAAAAGTCTCGCGAAACTTTTGAACAGTTATAATCTCAGTCTTCGTCTCAGTTCGGTTTTGGTGCTGTCAACAGTAGATGAAGTCAACAGGAAAAAGCTTTCGACATGGTCTTTGTTCACATTTTGAGCTCCTGGGAATTCGTGGACTTCAGATGGGTTTATTTTCAGAGTACCTTACTAATAGGTTTCAGATTGTCATGTCAAATAGATAATAAAATGGATGAGCGATGAGCTACCTATTACCTACGGTGTCCCACATGGCAGTATCCTTGGTCCCACACTGTTCTTTGCGTACATAAATGATCTGTGTCAATAGGCGACCGCTTGTCCTAATGGGTAGCGGCCCTGCCTACGAAGCTGGGGGTCCCGGGTTCGGAGCCCAGGTCGGATCAGTATTTATATGATGAATATTGATACTGGTACCGGGTCTTAGTTGTTATATGTATGTGGTGTATTCGATTTTTACCCAAAACACAAGCTAATGCTTAGTCATCTTTGACAATTTGGTCGAACCGTCAACACTGCGTTAAAAAGTCGTTGTACTAATTTTCAATTTTATCAGTCAAAAAGTGTCTAGTGTGTCATAAATTTTTGATAGTTCTTGCCTTTTAATTATATGGTACCATCGGCATTAATACGGAACACGGAACAAAATAGTTTTTGTATATTGTGCTGAGTTTTCGCGTTGATGCAGGTTCAGTGAATTATTTTTTTTTATTTAACTAGTGGGTAATTCCTGACAGTGACTGTGATAGTATTGTCACCGTTACGCGCACCGCGTAAGTGTGATATTTGCATGATAGTCGCGCGTAGTGAGCTCTGTGAGTCGCATATGTACTTTCGTCAAAGATTAACGACGCAGTTGGATTATTGGTACGTTTCGTGCGCGCTTGTCTCTGGGAGTCATTGGCCTGTATACTGAATTTTACTAATCTGCTACTGAGCAAAAAACATGAAGTGTGCAGTTTGTTCGAAGACAGTTAAGGCCGGGAATGCAGTCAAGTGTACTTCCATCGCTTGCGATAAAATTTTCTGCTTTCTGTGTTTAAATATCACGTCGCTCTCGTCCGATAGAAGAAAGAACTGGAATTGTCCCGACTGCTCTGCAGGGCAAAAGAGGGGGGAGATAATAATGGTGAATCGGTAAGGGTAACCATGAGCGAAATGTTTGATGTCAATACCGTAAATACTGATTCTGAGATTAAAGAGCTAGCTGTTGCAATTACCCGTCTAACTGGTGAATTCTCTTCTTTAAAAGCAAAATTAGAAGATGTCACTTGCTCCCTATCTCATTGTCATGAACGGATGGATGAGCTTGTGCGAAATTTGTCAGCTGATGGCTTACGTTTGACGAGCTTGGAGAAGCGGGACAAGGAAGTGGTTAACTTGCATGCAACCGTTGCGTTCCTGCACAGTGAGCTAAATATTCAGGCACAGCATAATCTGCGCAATGAGATTGAAATCGTAGGCATCCCTGAGAACAGCAGTGAGAACCTGGATCACATTGTGAAGATTGCAGCTAATAAAATTGGAGTGCAACTGAAGGATGAAGATGTGGACTGGATTACTAGAGTTGGATCTCGCCGCCCACCTGTGACATCTAGTCTGCCTGGTGGTAGTAGAATGCCACGCCCAGTTGTCGTAAGACTCCTCCGCCGTTCCAAGCGTGATGAGATTCTTAGATCTTCTAAAACCATACGAAATCTTTCGACTTCGGATTTGCAGATTGCGGGGCCTTCAAACAGAGTATTTTTCAATGAAAGACTTACGAAGGCCAATAGAGTTTTATTTCGTGAGACTAGAGGGAGGGCCAAGACCCTTCAATATGCGTTCTGTTGGTGCAAGGAAGGAGCTATTTATATTAGGCAGCGTGAGGGGAAATCTGCTCAGCTCATCCGATCGCAACAGGATTTGGACCGCTTTCTTCCTATTTCGGCGGAATAGGACAGTAGTTCTTGGTTTTCGTGAGTGTGCACTCTGGTTGCTGATTGTCTGCACTTATATGGAGATTTGCCAGTTGCTGTGTTTTTTGCTGTTGGTTAATTGTTTCAAATATTTCTCGATACTGTTTTGGTCTAGACTGTATTATGTAAGTTTTATATTAATTATCTATTTTTATAGTATTGCAACCTTTATTTATTTAATGTATTTCTTTATAATTCCTTTTATGTTGCTTTTGTATTTAAACTATTATATGCCCGTATTTGCTGTACCAAGGTCACATCTTTCAAGGAAGTTATTACGTTTCAGCCAGTCATATCATCAAGTGAAGTTACCAAGTTGCAATAACCTTATGCATTGTGGTCAACGTGGTTCAGAAATAAATATCTTCGACAGTTATGCTCTTCTCTAAAGATTTAGAAGATGATTTAGATTCGTTAAGTATAAATTGTTGTGTTGTAAATGAGAGCGAAAAATGCAAACATGTGTTCTCACTTGACCACAATTTTAAAATATTCACTTTCAATATAAGAAGCATACAAAGGAATTTTGATTCATTTTTGGTTACTAGGGAGCGCTTGAATATTGATTATGATGTTTATGTTCTGACGGAGTGCAGGCTGAGTGATTCCATAGTTATCCCACAGATTCCTGGCTACAAAATGTTCAATACAGAAAATAATCTCATACAAAATGATGGCGTTGTGGTTTACGTAAAGGAAACTTGGACTGCATTAGCCTCTGAACCTGCTATTGAAGATGCAAACTGCTTGGTCATTCGCCTACACAAAACTATCACCATAGTTGCGATTTACCGCTCGCCATCGCATACAAATATTGAGAATTTTTTATCCTCCCTTGAATCATGTGTTTGTGACACTGATGGGCTACCTCTGGTATTAACTGGCGACATTAACGTTAATATATTGGATTCTAACATGCCCAGATCTTTAGAGTATCAATGCTTTATGGCTGAATGTGGCCTGATACCTGCTATAACAGCACCCACAAGAGGCCCATCGTGTCTTGATCATATTTATGTATCAAGCTCATTGCTTAGACCTGCACCCATAGGCATCGTCTGCCAGTCGGTCATTACTGACCATTATCCAGTAATGTTAGGCATTAATCTAAACACATTAAAAGCAGCTCGCCTAAATCGCACAGTAATTAAAAGAGACTATGACGCAATTAAAAGTGAGCTATTGGTAGTTGATTGGTCTGTTGTGAGTGACAATAGTGACGTAAATATTGCAACTGGAGCTTTCTCGGGCATTTTGATGGATATTGTGAGTAAACATACTCGTGTGATTCGACTTAGCAGGACTCAATACAACTTGAAGCCTTGGATCACACCAGGTCTAATGAGATGTATGAGGCATCGTGATCGCCTTCATCAACGTGCCAGACTTGAACCCAACAACGAAACACTCCAAGTGTCCTATAAAAGATATCAGTGCTTTTTTGTGAGTCTATTGCGTAAACTAAAAAATGACTATGAAAAAAGTGAGTTATCCGGCAATAGAGATACTCCCAAGAAACTTTGGAAGTCAATTAAAAGATTATGTAATATGGCAAACAATACTGATGAGCCTTCTGAACTGTTATCTATGGAAACTACAGACAGCACACGAAAGCCCCTTGACATTTGTAATGATCACTTTTCTACAGTAGGACAACGTCTGGCTAGTGCAATTATCACAGGTGCAAATGTGACAGAAGCGGAACTAGCCAGCTCCGTTTTCGCTAGCATTTCACCCGCAAACTCATTCTTCATGTCACCGACGGATCACGATGAAGTTACACAATTGATTGCTGGCCTGAAGAATGGCTTGGCTCCTGGTATTGATGGGCTGGCCAATTCGCTGATAAAACACATAAAAGATGTAGTCGTTGTACCTCTCACTTATCTTTTCAATTTAAGCCTTGCTTGTGGAATATTCCCTTCCGACTGGAAATTAGCATGTGTCAGTCCAATACACAAGGGTGGTCCCAAAAATTCCATTGAAAACTATAGACCTATTTCACTGCTGGGAGTTTTCTCGAAGTTACTGGAAAAACTTGTCAATAAAAGATTATCAAGTTACCTTGAGTCAAGATACATGCTCTCATCAAGGCAATTCGGCTTTAGAAAGGGAAAGAGCACTGAGGATGCAGTATCACTTTTAACTACCGAGGTGTCATCGTGTCTTGATAGTAATCTAAACTGTGTGGGTGTTTTCTTGGATTTGGCTAAAGCCTTTGACTCTGTCTCCATTCCCATACTCTTAAGTAAATTAAATAACATGGGTGTCAGAGGTGTTCCATTAGATTGGTTTAGAAGTTACCTGACGGAGCGAAGGCAGTGTATAAGAATTGGACAGGAGTTGAGTAGTGTGCAAACTGTAAAATTTGGAGTGCCGCAGGGTAGTATACTAGGGCCCACGTTATTTACAATGTACATAAACGATATCCATGATTTGCCCATTGAGAATGCTAAAATCATTTGCTATGCCGATGACACCGCTATTTTGTTTCACGGACCTTCATGGCCAGTGGCATTGAGCTGTGCTGAGCTTGGTATGTCTCACGTATCTAACTGGCTCAGAAGGAATCTTTTAACATTAAACACAAATAAGTCCGTGTATATCTGCTTTCACAAAACTGCCGCCTCGGCGCCATTTCAGCAGGAGCAGATCACAGTGCACAACGATTTATGTGCTGCAAAACCATGTGCTTGTGAATCACTAAAAAGAGTAAAAGTTACTAAATATTTGGGAGTATATATAGACGAAAAATTGACGTTCAAAAATCATATAACTGTACTCTCGTCTCGGGTGAGGAAAGTCATTGGTGTATTTAAAAATCTTCGTGACATAGCATGCATAGATACGCTAAAATCTGTTTACTTTGCACTGTGTCAATCACTTTTAACATATTGTATTTCTTGCTGGGGTAGCGCTGCAAAGACTGTCCTTATTCAGCTTGAAAGGGCACAAAGGTCAGTGTTGAAGGTTATGATGAAAAAGCCTTATAGATATCCTACTACGGCTGTTTACGAGGACAGCGGTGTGCTTAGCGTGAGGCAACTCTTTATACTGAGAACATCGCTGTCTGTCCACAAATCTGTCCTGGCCTCCGATCAATTAGAGGCTATGGTAAAGCGTAGGGTCTTCCGCTTGCCTATTACGGCCGCGAGGTCTTCTTTCGCCCATCGTTTTGGTCAGTTTATTCGAGCGCATGTATATAACTCTGTAGGTAGACATTGTAGCCTAAAAGAAAAGTCAGTGTACGAAGCCAAAAGGATAATTCGTAACTGGCTGTCTACACTAAGTTATGATCGCACCGAAGACGTTTTAAATATTCAATCATGATATATTATATTACTTGATGACTGGGTAGTCGCTTCTTAATTAAATTGAGTTAACTTGTAGTGGTATTATTGTTAATATTTTTTATTAGTAATTTATAATCCTGTTTTTTTTTTGTATTCTGGGCAATTGTAATGCTTGTTGTTTGCGTTGTTTATTGTATGCATGTATTGTTTGGAATTCAATGTACAGACAGACATGTGTTGCTGACTTGATAATGTAATATATGGCAACATCAACCATATGCGTAAATAACTGTTTTTGTATCATGTGTATGCGTATGTATGTATATGTATGTATATATCAATATGTATGCATTGTGTGTATTGTGTGTGACTGAATATGTATTTTGGATCTGTTAGTCACATAGTATAATAATTATTAATTTCAAAAGTTCGACTAATTGTCATTAGCTAAGTTATATTGGTATACCGTATTAGGTCCTCACGATACAGGCATGCTGCCTAGTGTGAGGACTACAGACACATACTTTCTGTTGTTAAATTAACTCTTTCTGCTATTAGCGAACCTATGGCTGATGTATTTTACTGTTTTTTTTAAATAATTGTAGATCGCTAATCTGCTGTAAAATAAACTTTTTTTTCATTTTTTTCATTTTCATTTTCAGTTTGGGGCCTAGGTGTTGTCGTGATGTATAGATTATTATTATAATTTGATTATGAGTGTGGAAAAATGGTTACATCAGTGTGGACCCTTGGGGGGCGGGGGGTCATTGGCTTACAAACACTTTTACTCTTAATTTCGATAAGACAAAAGTACATTACCTTTTGGCTTGGTAAGCAGGAGCCACCATTTTCAATTCGCTTTCACTAACTGCGCACTCTTCCATAGCCCTGGGAAAGTTATCGAATGCTGTTGTCCATGGCTTGAAAGGACCACATTGCCTTTGCTTTCTTGCTTCCAGCACCATAATTATTGACATGGTCAGCGTAGAGGTCGTAAATGTATTTATTTATTTGTGTTTCACATTTAGCCGCTTCAAACACTAAAAATAACAGTACCTAATTACGGCCTGGACGGCGATTTGTCAATACAATATAATACCCTACAATGTATTTTTGAATACTTATTCACAGTATTCTTTAATTTAAAACAAAATTAAAACTATTTATATTATAGGTACATTTATTCTGAATATATTTATCATTTATTTGAAATAAAATATTCTGTTGTAGAATATATCGGGTTATCCAACAAAAGTTTAGTCACGACTTCTAAATATTTTATTGTAAGGAACACCTACTTTAAATGCTTACGGGGAGTGTATCATAATGTCTATCTATCTATCAATCAGAAGGTAGGTATATTTTCGAATTTCCTCAGCACATAGCAGACGTTTCATTCATGATTTGCTGTACTTAGCCCTATGCCAGTCCCTTAGAGAGGAGCCCTAAGACATATCTCGTGAAACTGGAGCGAGCCCAAAAAACTATATTAAAAGTAAGCTTGTTTCTAACAAGAATGTAACTGTCTCACAAGTTTTACGAACACTGCAAAGTTTTAACTAGCTGGAAATTATTAATATTACAAGCGGTGTTGAAAATCCAAACCTACTGATTAAAGCATAAACTTAACTTTCTGTTGAATAAATGTCAGTCTTAATTCAAATAAATTTTTTTCAAACTCTTGGTAACCTATGCGACCAAATAAATTTTCATCTATTCATTTATTCGTTCCCTAAAAATTCTTGTAAATACAAGGTATTTGCATGATTAAGAGAGAAGAGCTTTTAATAGACGGGATACAAATTTCTCTTTTGCATTTGAAGAAAATGGGGGCGGTTTTTAGCAACCCCGTTACAAAAGATTTCAAAAAATGTTATTAAATTCCGGTAAATTTAGGTTCTAATTTTGGGTGTTTATTGACACAATTTTTATTTATTCCAAACTAAATTTAATCCAGTTAAAGTCAATACACTGCCTAAAATGTTTCTTTGGCTACAATTCTTCTCAGTCGATCACCAAAGTAAAAATACCTAGGTTGTGATTTGTATTTAAATGAGTTACCGCCTATATTTATAAAAAAAGATACCTAATAAATTTTATTCTCCCTGTGTATTTAATATGAAAAATTTAACACTTCACAGTTTTAGTATTTCGTTAAAGTGACTGACCCATTGGCCGAGTGGTTAGAGACCCTAACCGAGGAGCCAAAGGTCGCGGGTTCGATCCCCGCCCGGGACAAATATTTCTGTGCAAGAACATGTCTATTTGTTCCGTGTCTGGGTGCAGTATCTATACATGTATATATATATTAAAAAAAGAACAATCAAGTATGTATATCAGCTTTCTAGTACCCCATAATACAAGCATAATACTTGCTTACTCTGAGATGGCGCTGTGTGGGATGTCCCAGGTACAATTATTATTATTTCATGTAAGTTAGCAATCACCTGAATAGATGTGACGTCCGAGGCTTGTCTGCCATGTAATGCACAATTACTAGGTAATTTATTGATGTTTTTTCGAAATCCGTAGATTTGCTCAGCATATAACTTGTTCACATCCAAGATACTTGTTAACACCTGGTTACATATGCACAGCAAAGACGATACATAAGTACTGTACAGTTTACCGAAGTCCACCGAGACCCTCCGAATTGCGAACCTTTTTATAGAAGTATTAATTTAAAAAAAAAAATTCTTAATTTTATAATTGTACAGGTATCGGAATTAGAGTATGCATACTTTTTTTAAAGATCGAACATGGTTTTTGTTATATATAAAGAAGATATGAGTCCGGCAGTGCAATGCGGCAATAGAGCGGCAAATTTATAGATAACAAAAGCCCAAGGTTATCTGTTTAATTTATTGCGTATTGACAAAACTTTGTATAAATGAAACTCAGGAAACATCTAATAAATTAAATAAGCAGCTGAGCTTATTTTAATAAAGATGTACCAAGTTTAAGCACTCTATTCGCTTATTGTATCAACGTAACAAAGAAAGTTTTACTAACTTTGTGACCAAAGAACTTGCTTGTTTGTATGTATGTATAATATTACTGAGAGTCGATAACACGACAGCTATATCCTATATAAATCGTATAGGAGGTGTCAGGTTTCCTCATTTAAATCAGATAACAAGACACATATGGCAATTTTGTGAAAAACGTACATTTTTGCTTCATACATTGCATCCAAAAATAATTATATCGCAGATGCGGAATCCAGAAAATGCCTTTACACAGATTATTTATAGATTCGGTTTCCCTATGTAGACTTATTCGCATCTAGGTTAAATAATAAGTGTGAAATGTACGTATCTTGGGATAAGGATCCAGGGGCTTGTACAATAAATGCGTTTACATTATCATGGAAAATATACGCTTTTCCTCCCTTCTCAGTTATTCTAAAAGTCCTAAGGAAAATTATAACAGACAAAGCTGAAGGCATCGTCGTAGTTCCTTTGTGGCCCACTTAGGCGTGGTATCCACTGTACAAGGGCCTCCTAGTTTCTGATGTTATAATATTTCGCCCTGAGGATAATGCCTTAATATTTCCCTTCCACAGCATCCAGCCGCATCTAAAAGTCAAACTTATGGCAGGGAAGTTGTCAGGTCGGCGTTCTTGAAGAGGGACTTGCCCCCTCAATCTGTTGAAGTCATCTGTGAATCGCTGTCCGATAACACCCTGCACCAATACGAGGGTGCTTTCAAACGCTGGTTTGAGTTTTGCCTTGATCACAATTTACATCCTTGCTTTTCTACAGTTCATGTAGCAGAATTCCTGACAGAAATGTATAACAGAGGTGCTCAATATGGTACCGCTCAGCTCTATCTTTGATTCTGGCTTCAAAAATGGGTTCAGATAGCATATTAGCTAAATTATTTAAGGGTTTTTATCGACTTCGCCTCCCAACACCCAAATATGGTGTTACTTAGGATACATCAATTGTTGTAGAATTTTTAGCCAACCTGTATCGCAAACTGCAGCATTGATTTAGAATCATTATCAAAAAAATTAACTACCCTATTGGCCTCGATTACTGCACATAGAGTGCAAACAGTATCTTTAATTTTTATCAAAAACATTAACATATACAACACCAACATTTCTATAAAAATTGCAGATTTAGTAAAAACTTCAAGATTAGGTTCAAAACAACCAAACTTAAAAATCTTCTTCTATACTACCAAACCACAAATTTGTTCGGCTAAAACTTTACTTAGTTATTTAAAAGGAACAGAGCATTTAAGAGGTGAAGTCGATAAACTTATTTATAAGCTTTAGAAAACCTCATAGAAAAGTCACTAGCCAAACGCTGAGCAGGTGGATCAGGGATACCTTATTTGAGAGTTGAATTGACACCTGTGCTGTGTTCTCAGTTCACTCAACAAGACATGCATCGACATCTAAAGCCGATAAATTAGGTATCAATGTAGATGTGATTAGGAACACGGCTGGTTGGAGTGGAACTTTAAATGTGTTTGCCAAGTTTTACCTGAGACACATTACAAGTCATGATCACACTCAGAAATTTGCAGTCTCTATACTAGATGATATGAGTACTTGATTTAAAATTTATATTCAATCTTAAATTAATTTTGATTTAAGTCTAAATTCTTATAGTACATTACCATTGTTTTACTTAAATTTGCAAAAAGGGAATACATAAGTATGTTTATATTTTTAAAACAAATTTTGATTATATATACAAGGTGAGATTTTAGTGACCGGTCAAAATTTTTCTAGATGTTAGGTATCACCGATAGACCTCATTGCGTAAAAAGAAAATATGGGTTACATTTTCATAATAAATTATTTTATCTACAGTGTTATTTTATAACGTTTGGTTGCCTTCTTAACGCTATAGTAAACGTACGCGCCCGAGGCCTTGAAGCGGAATAGGGCAGCGGGCATGAATGGTGACTAGAGTTATTGGTTTTTTCAGGAAAGGTTTGTGTAGTCATATCTCAATATTTTTCTATAGAACGATACTAAAAGGAAACAAGACGGCTATCGGTTTTCTATCAAAGCTCATTATATTAATATTTGGCTGGTCATTAAAACCCCACCCTGTATACCCAATCCTAAAATGGTTATGTATAGCCATATTCGTTTTTAAATACCTCGATGAAACAGTATGGGATTAATCTGGTCAACAATAATTTGTCCTAGCTTTCAAAATCTACAAGTTATTCTAATCTCGAGAACGAAGCAAGAAGTATAATTTGTGATTAAACGAACTTACCTTAGTGAAGTTCAATCATAATTATACGATTGCTTCGTTCGAAGAGATTAGATTCCCACCCACCTCCAGATGTCCCAGGACAATCTATTGTTGACTGTTAGAGCTTTCAACTAAATGACATCAGCGCCTTTGGCGGCCGCCGGCGAGCAGCTGCACAGTGTGGCCATCAATATAATATTATTTATTAAACTTTTAGATTACCTATTTAAACTATAGTGGTTTAATGGCGAGCCAGTACGCGGTACTACAAGTTATTCTAATCTCGAGAACGAAGCAATCGCATAATTATGATAGAACTTCGCTAAGGTAAGTTCGTTTAATCACAAATTAGCTTTAAGATAACGAACCTATTGTTAATAATGAATTATGGACCCTAGTCTGAAACAAATGTTTATTTCTTTATTTATTAAAATAAGACGCGGCCCATAGAAATACAAACTCTGTGCCGCCAAATGTAGGTGATCGAATGACCGTCATGCACAGACCAGTCAACCTATAGACCACGCTTTAATAAACGTCAGTATGAAAACGAAATCGCCAAAAAGTGGCGGGGTGCGGGGAGAAGTCGGCTAGTTTTCATTGGCTCGTTCAAAATTGACAATTTAATGGCTTCCGACGTGCTTCCAACTGACCGCTCAGAAGAGACGTAATTATGTAGTGTCACTACTTAGCCTTGGCGAATGCTACTCCCTGTCAAAGCGTGGTCTATAAGGTTGACTTGTCTGTGCCGTCATGTCAAGAGTATTGCGCGTTTTATTGTAATTTACGAGTTATGATTTTTTTTCCTAATTTTTCACGTCATAACTAGTTAAGTACAACAAGAAAGTTTAAGAGATATAATTGTCGACATACTTGCGGTGCTTGTTTCCAGCAACAGTCACGCACTTGTAATTACGTATACAAGTATTTTTAAGCATTGAAACGAAGCAATTTAATAAAGTGACTTCTGCTCTGTTAGAAAAACCTTTGAGATTTTGCTATACATTGTGATATTTTCCATGGACCACGACATATAGATCGGTAGGCATCATATAGCTGTATATAGGTAAGCCATATTTATCCCAACCAAAAACAAAAAAGGCTATAGAACGAGATAGAATTATGGAGTTATGTGACGATGTGTTATCTGCCTTCAATTTCCAGAGACATAGTGTACTCCTCTTTTTCTGGGTTTTCGTTCTCTATGATTTCAAAAACATTTACATTTTCGAAAACAGAAAATGGATGTAAAATTGTAATTAATGTAATAATAATCATGTAAACTGGTCGAATTGCGAACTTCTTCTTTTTCGGAAGTCGGTTAAAAGTAACTGAACATTTTTTTCAATCTTTAGTTTTCATGTGGATTTACATGCATATTTAACACATTATTGTCACTTTGCATCTAAATTGTTCTTTATACATTACAAACAACTTTCCAGTTCGTTACTTACTATTAACATGGAAGTAACGTGTCATTAAAGGCCATGATGTTGTATAAAATTCCTTTAATTTCACACGAGAGCGACGACGGTCCGTGAACTTCTGAGTTTACACATATTTACAAGTGTTTAACTACAAACAATTTTCTTGAAAGCGCTTCAGAATTTCAATGACCGCGAGGGTTACAAAGTGGGTTACTAAAATGTCTCCAACTTTAAAACTTATAACATACCTAACAAGAACAAGGAAATTGACTGTGAAATTGTGCGACAACTAAGTTCGGGGGTTACGCCTAAGAATAATACGGTCATAGATTATAGAATATTATTTAAATATATATAAAAATGAAATATTGTTAGACATTTGTTATCGAATGTTACTCAGTTATCTTTTCTGCCAGACAGCGGATCAATTGAACATGAAACTATGCTATTATAAAGGTGAGTTTACATATTGGCCAGAAGTGTACGATTTTTGGCCAGTATTACGTTTATTTGGTGATTCAAATTTGGAAATCCTTCTAATTAATTTAATAACAAAAACATTTGCTGGGAATAGATATTACAATTGACTGACCGATTGGCCGAGTGGTTAGAGACCCTAACGCGGAGCCAACGGTCGCGGGTTCAACTCTCGCCTGGGACAAATGAATTGGTCATTTCGAAAAGGGCACATATCGGTGTTTTTTCGAAATGCCGTTTTCGATAGAATCGGACAGGTCTACAATGATTCTATGTTCTGTGTGAAAAAGGCACTATTTAAAACATTCTGCATACCAAAAAATAATGTCGAAATTTTCGGTCATTTCGATAAGGGCACATAACGTTTAGTGCCTTTTTTATGATGATTGATTTTTGGATTCCGATTGAAATATTTTGTGGTATACTTTTAATAAATATTGAAGAAAAAAAAAACAGTTTCGTTCTTCCACCATTATTAAAATGCTTCGAGTCATTTCAAAAAGGATGCTTTTATATGGAGAAAATCCATTCATTTTGAAAAGAACAAATTTTACCAATTTTCATTATTTAATTCAGGGAAATTGAGTGTTTCTATACATTGAAAATATGTATTTAACAATGCTTTTTATTTTCCTTTATTAGTTTGTATTATTACTTATAGATATATATGTTTATATTTGTTGTGATATCGTTTTTTATCGTTTGCGTAAAATTTAAACCTAACCTCACCTAAACCTAAGATGTGCCCTTTTCGAAATGACCAATTCAAATATTTGTGTGCATAAACATGTCTATTTGTTCCGTGTCTGGGTATAAAAATATCTATGTATGTACATGTTATAAGGAACATATAAGTATGCATATCAGTTGTCTAGTACTCCATAATACAACCATAATACTTGCTTACTTGGGACTAGATGGCGCTGTGTGGGATATCCCAGCTATTATTATTAGATACATTTTTGTGACAAGTATCAGAAAATATTGTGGCCATCCTTAATTATCTAACCATTTATAAAACTGAACAATTTAAACAAAAAAATCTTTTCCATTAAATGCCTAAAGCCAGTAAAATCCGACTATCAAAATTTTAATTTATATTTCATTATCTTTGTTTCCTTTCTTCATAATTTTGAGTGTATCACCTTTTTGAGCGGTACCTTTTATTCTACTTAACTAGTAAAAATATTTTACAAAATAACCAATTTTATAGAAAATTAATTATAATTCAACGTATAATAGGCGTATTTTTCTATTAAAAAAGTTGCCTTATTTATCTTGAAAACCTTCGCTCCACGTGAAAGAGGACCAAAAGATGTAGACACCTCATGTAGACCCTTCATTTCTTGCTCAGGAGTAAAATTTTTAATCCATCCCGTGTATCAACAAGAGTGTTTTCAGTAAATGTAACTCCATAGTTATTATATGGATGAAGTCTCTCGAGAAGATATATTACATGTCTAAACCCACATATTTATTTAATAATACAATGTACGATGCAAATCAAAGAGAGCAACGACTTTAGAAGCACATAAAATCCAGAAATGACATTTTTATGTGGGAATGCAAATACGACACATAAACCATTGTGACCTGAGGTTACCTATTCTAATCTTTTGAGCTAGGCAGAAACCAGAGAGGACAGTGTACTTTTTCAAGTTGTATTTGATATTGTAACCCAGCATGGTTTTCCTAGCAAGGTGTAACGATGACGTCATCAATTGACAGAATTGACTTTTAATATGCAATAAATGAATTGTAAAAAATTAATAACTCGGAGTAATATTAATATTAAGTCTCGAACACACTGCGTTTATTTTTCGGTGAGGAAAAAAAAGCTGAAAATGAAACCCCATATACTATAATGAGAACCCACTCACCTGCGTTTCATTTCGACGTCACCGCGAGAATATAATAATAATACCGTACACATCACAACAACGTCTAGGCCCCAAACTAAGCATTGGCTTGTGTTTTGGGTACCAGGCGAAGACACCACATACATATAATAACCAAGACCCGGTACCAGTATCAATATTCGTCATATAAATACTGACCCGACCTGGGATTCGAACCCGGGACCTCCAGCTTCATAGGCAGGGTTGCTACCCACTAGGCTAAATTGTGCACGACCATGTAGTGTATGCAAGGCCTTAGTGGCATTATTGTTTGAAAAAACAGAATTAAATTTTAAATTAAATTTTAAATACACCAACCCGCACTGGAGCAGCGTAGTAGACTAAGCTATAAGCACCCTCATACTGAGAGGAGACCTAAGCCTCTGTAGTGGGGCATAACGGGGTGATATGGTAAGTTTTAAAGACAGCGACGATGACGACACGTCCGGTCCAGGAGTCCGTGCCGAAAAACTGAATAGTTGATAAGTGATACCAGTTACAGTTTACAGTTCTCATTCACATACTGCGGTCAGTCGGTTAGGTATGAAGGTCCGACCTAGATTACTGAAGAATACATAAATATTAATAATAAAAAAATAAATATCTATAACAACAACAAAAAAAAGTTTAGAACAAAAATATCCTTTAATTGTTAACTTTATTTTGTTTTTATTATAAATTTTTATAGCGATTAGATACACGTACTCTGTGAAATTTCAAGTGTCCAGCTAATACAGTTCAAAAGATACAGCTCTGTGACAGACAGACGGATCCCGTTGGCTCGAAAAAAAAGTAGTAGAGGTTTACCGACTTTAGGAGAGTGTTTGATATCCTGAGTGTTATTATTATTCTTACATCGCTACTGAGCTGCCACGCGCCGAACACCAACATATGCTGAGACCTGGACTTACTGATATATTACACTCTTTTTACATAAAAACTATCAGTTATATAAAAAATAGGTTTCAGAAAAATATTCTTGTTTTTAATTTTGTTACATATTCGTAAATACACATTCTTTTTAAATAAAAATATCAGTAGGTACCTCAATATGGACGCTGTCAATAGATGGCGGTCGTTAGAATCCCCAACCCGCAGTGGAGTAGCGTGGTGAATTTAAGCTCCAAACCCCCTCCTCACCCTGGGGGAGGCCTAAGCCCCTGCAGTGGGGTAAAATGGGCTGATGATGACCTACCCAATATAAATAGTTTAACTTTTTTTCTGTTTAATTTCAAATTTTAAAACGTATTTTACCCTAACGCACATTTAGTATGGACTAAATTTCATCCAAAAAAGAACAAAGAAAGACTATCACTATGTATCATGTGACAATCCGTCACAAAAATTTGCGGGTCATGTGCTACTACGGTGACACTCTATCTATGTAATAATCGTAATAATATATAAATTTATATGGCTTAAGGACGTCTATTTAATCGAGCCTAATTATTTTTTTGAAAACATCTTCCATGTACAATCACCCTGTTATAGTTTTATGGTAGACACAGATTAAAATAGAGTATGTTTCCAATGCTTCCCAAGTATGGGTAAAATGTGCAAATCATGTAGGTAGGCAGTAAACCTTTGATTTCGTTCTATATCAATCTTTAAGAACATCCTTTGGAGTGAAAGAGATACGTGGTATCATGTTATTAAATGATAGACCTTATCCTTGTTATACAAGAAAGGGAATTCCTATTGGTAAAAGTTTTATGCGTAAAAAAAAACATATATCATAACAGGTGGCGCTCGTTTTTCCAGTACACACACTTGAGGCGAACGTTTGAATGGGCGAAATATTTATTTTTAAAGTAAATTCACGTAACATAATATTGCGAGGCTAATTTACAGAACGCATGCTGTTCATGTAATAGCCATTTTATGAAAGGAAACATTTATAAAAGTGTGGAAGTTTCATAGTCCCATATGTAATAAAATACTCAAATATTGTAGCGTAGCCTTTAACAAATAGCTCAAGGGGGCAATATTTTGTAAAGGGAACACGGTGTAATTAGAATTTTAGAGTTAAGGGGATGATAGCGAAACGCAGACATATTTTAGTGCAGGTCTATAAAAAACCTAGTTTCAAATTAGATAAATAAATTGATTTGTGCGTGAAATTAAATTAATATGTAGAGAAAATTCATATAAGCACAGGTTTTTGGATTATAAAGGTATATTTTGCTAGTAAAAGTATGAACTGATTATCAGAAGAAGTTTTACAAAAAAAGTAAAATAAAATAAATTGTTTTTCAACAGCAAATCAGTTTAGAGTTAATTTATAATATTTTGCCTTGGTTTGTGCACAAAAATTTTAGTTACCCTTATATCTGAAAACATTCTGTTATTTATAGTATATGTAATTTTCTAAAAGTAGGAGATTTACAATTTGTCTAGTGAATTTGTAAACTGACGTAAGATTGTGAACGGACAATACAAACATACATTTATAAACCAAACAGTGCACAATTTAAAATTTTTCGGATATTTTGAGTTACTACCAGCTAAATTGTAAGTAAACATTGCCCTGATTGGTCGATATATCTACTGTTTGTGAACATAGAGTTATTAATCAAGTTAAGTGCAACAATTTGCCAAGAATAGGTTAGTTGATTATTTTGGAAAAAGAATTATGTTATATGAAAGAGTTTTTTTTTTATAATAATAGTGCAATGCTTTATATATATAATAATATATAATAGTGCAAATGAATATATCAGGGGAGCTTTGAAAGTAGCGCTAGTCATAGAGAGACTGCGGAATAATAGGCTTGGATGGTATGGTCATATTATGCGCAGGGATGACGAGTATGTAGGCAGAAGAATGTTAAGTATGAATGTGGAAGGACGTAGAAGGAGGGGAAGACCGAGGAAGAGATGGATAGATCGTGTGAAGGAGGATATGATAGCGAAAGGAGTGAGTGATGAATTGACGAGTGACAGAGAGGAGTGGAAGAAAATAACATGTTGGCCCGACCCCGCCTAGAGTGGGATAGAGGCAGGAGAGAGAGTTTTAAAAAATAAATATTTAATAACAAAGTATTTCTTGCACTAGTTTAATTTGTCTTTGCAATAAAGTGCACGGAATATTTGCGTTTATATTTTTATGCTATTGTGTTGCAATGCATAGAACCATATTTTAAGAAAAAAAAATAGGAAGAATAAATTATAAAAATTTGCTTAAAATTTATTTGACGACCGCTTAGCCTAGTGGGTAGTGTAAAATGCTTTCTATTCGGGAGTATAGATACACTAGATACAACTTCACTATAGATGTACTAGACACTACATGTAGTGACCCTGCCTACGAAGGAGGTCCCGGGTTCGAATCCCAGGTCCGATCAGTATTTATATGATACTGGTAGCGGGTCTTGGTCGTTATATGTTTGTGTTGTCTTCCCTTGGCACCCAAAACACAAACTAATGCTTAATTTGGGGCCTATACGTTGTTGTTATATATACGTTATTATTATTTTTAATGAATGCGCTATCATAAATGACGTCCTATATATAAAGCAAGAAACCACTAAACGGTAGTAATCAAAATTATTCACAATAGAATTTCGCCCTTAACCGTAATTTCGCACGAGTAAATCACCGATAGCTGAGATTTATGGTAGCAAGCTCTTATTATGCGCCAAGTGAAATTATAATATTATATATGTCCGTTTTATTTTTTCGTTAGATACTACATCATTGCAGATATATATTTTATTAAAGACTACCCATATTCTTGTTTAAATCAACAAAGGAAGCAAAAACAAACTAAAAGTCGATCGATCGAAAAACATCAAATTCATTAACTGTGAATTAATCGCTGGCAGTATGTCGTGATAGCCCAGAGCGCAACGAACCTGTCTCAAATTTATATGGCCCCATAGGGCCATGGTTCGAATCCGGGCGTGTACCAATGAGTTTTTCTGACTTAAGTACACAATATCACTGACACCGTGCTTCGGAGGGCACGTTAAGCAGTCGGTCCCGAACGCTGTCAATAGATGGCGGTCGTTACAGTTCCCAACCCGCAGTGGAGCAGCGTGGTGGACTTAATCTTCAAGCCCCCCTCTCACCCTGGGGGAGGCCTAAGCCCCTGCAGTGGGGTAAAAATGGGCTGATGATGATGATGATGAATCGCTGGCAGTATCAGTCATAACTAACTGGCAGTATCAGTCGTCAAAATAGGCGGGGCTTGTACTATGGCTACCAGGCAATGATATACGTACCCACTTGATTTCGTTATAAATATTTTTATAATATTTTACACTCATTCATGGAACAAACAGACCTGTTCATTCGGTTTAAATGTTACTACACTTGATGAATTATGAAATTTTCTAAACAGCACTATCCATGTATCTAGAAATACCTCAAATATTCATACTTGCTGTCCGTCAACTTGCTAGGGCTGCCAAAAAAAATTAAAGTGTAGCAGCAGTGATTTATTTAGCCGTGTTTGATTGTCATAAATCAGTTAAAAGAGTTACTTAAGACTAACTTACCAATTCGACTAACCGATTGGCCGAGGGGTTAGAGACCCTAACCGCCGCACCAAGGGTCACTGGTTCGATTCCCGCCCAGGACAAATATTTGTGTGTATGAACATGTCTATTTGTTCCATGTCTTGGTGTGAAAGTATCTATATGTGTATATATGTATATCATAAAGAATATTTAAGTATGTATACCAGTTGTTTAGTACCCCATAACACAATCAAAATACTTACTTACTTTGGGACTAGATAGCGCTGTGTGGGATGTCCCAGGTATTATTATCATTATTATTAAATACTCAGACGACCGCAGTAGTCATACTAAAATTATTAATAAGTCAAACCAAACATTTTACTTTATATTTTTTTTTATATTTTCAATGACTTCTTTGTCTATCTATAAATTACCAGGTTTAAGTCATTTTCTGTTTTCATGCAATTATAAAATTCTATAGGTACAGCCCATGTTATTTTGTGATAGAGTATGTATTGAATAATGTTCTCCACTGTACTTATTGAATGGATTTTGCTCTTTATTGTCCCAAATAACTTACAGTACTTTAGAATATATTTACAAAACTAAGCTCTTATGTAACATATTATATTAATCTTTATGGTTTACAACTCGTTTAGCGGGAGAAAAACATTAAAGAATTATGGTTTACACAATTTTCTTAGCTCATACCAATAGGTAGGTACTACAGTAATTTTTGAAGTGAATCTTTTTTGGCTGGGTAGGACGTCATAAGGGTTTCGGATGTGACGTCATACCTACAATTGAAGCGCGTGTCACGTGATGTACTTATGTTCGATTAATATACCACGCAATACTTATCTAATCGTTTTATTTGTACCAAAAGACTCTGACGATTAACATTTACATTTATCCTAGCGACCCGTCTGCAGCTTCGCTAGCACGGTGTTAATTTCTCGTAGAATTCACTTTTTTATTTCAGTTTTGTTCCCACTCTTCCTTCTAGCGAGTGGAGAGTTGACAAAATTATCAACGCCTCTTCCCGTTCCTGACTCAGGTCCCGTCCCGTCCCGTTTTCGTTTCCATTCTCACCTCATCAAGCAAAATGGGTAAAAATGGGGGCATTGGTACTTAGCAATTCTACAGCGTTTGTATATCAGATAAATTACAGATTCAAAAGAATCTTATATAAATCCGAAAATACCAATAATATTACAAAAATACAAATATTAAAAAAATTACAAAATACTACAAAACCTACAGTTATAAAAGGGGAAAAATTGATGAAAAATCTAGCGTGTTATACATATAAACGTTCAGGGAGGCATTCTATATATGACTGAAACCCGTACCAAAATTCATTGCGTAGTTTAAAAGAGGAAAGTGAAGAAGAAGTTTCTATTTTGATAAAACTATTATGTAAGTACTTTCAATTCAATTTCCTCCTCTTGAAATCCAATTACCCTGAAACATATCATTATTAAAAAACCGACAGACACTCCAATACAATTTTCCACCTAAAGTTTCTTCCCTCTCGTGGTTTATTAATGCTCAGTAGCTGTGATTAAAATTTTCATGTTTTCAACTTCAAAGAACAATGAATTTCATACAAAGTTCTCCCCCATTTCCCTCTTAAAATCATACTGTGAATCTAAACCATTCTTGAAACAATTTAATCACACACACTAAAATTCATGAAAATCAGTACACAAAAAAAAAAAAATAAAAAAAAAAGATTTATAAAAATAATTGAAAAAAACTTAGGTATGGAATTTTGATAGCGGAGGACTTGGATTTTGAATCCGTTCGTATCTCCACAATCTAATCATATTTTTGGGATTTTCTGGTGCCAATCCAAAGAGAGGAGTCCAAAGTGAACCAACGAACTCTTATTTTTCATCCTTGAGTTTCAACTGGTGGTCATATAATACGGTTTCAACACTTAAGGTTTTTTTAAATTCTTTTCTTCCACCGAGCACAAGACGGTAAAATGTGACAAAAGTAATATTTCGAATATTTGTATCTAAACAATTACTGATCTTTTGTACAGCGTGTTGGGTTCAATGGGATCCTCTCAATGAAATCTTTCCGGAGGGACGGACCTGGAGCCTCGAGCGTGCAAAAATGCGCAACTTATCGCTGGTTGTGGGATTTAATTATTTTTTAAACGGACGGTCCTATCCAAATACAAATCACAAGCAAGGTAGCTTACTTTTGTGATAGAATGAGAAGATTTGTATTCAAAGGACCATTATATGCCTATCTATGTACTGTCCGTAGCTGATTACAGTTATGATGTAGTCGGAGAGTTCGTCGCCAAAAATAATCACGATTTTATAAAAGTATCTCACATCAAATTAAAATTGTATATTTGAACACGTGCATGGGGGTGTCATTTTCACTTTGTTTCATTTCACATTTTCATTTTTACATTTAAATTTTGTTTCAAGGACTCGAATTTAAACCCAGAATTTAAAATGGCAGGCATTTTGAATATATTGAAATGGGACCTATGTCTATGTTTCACAACATGTTCAACATGAAACTATTGCATTTTCACATGCAGTTAGTGGTAGTGAGCCCGCTTTTTGTTTAGAAGGCCACGGTTCGAAACCCAGGGCATGACTGCCTCGGAGAGCACGTCGAACCGTCGTCGTCGGTCTCGATTAAAATTCACCAACCCACATTGGAGCTGAGTGATGGATTAAGCTCCAATCCCCCTACTCCCGAGGGGAGGCCTAAGCCTCCACAGTGGGGCATTAATGGGCTGAGGGTTTGGTATTGAAGTTGAAGTTTTTTTTTCTTATGATGAATCAAAAAAAATTAAAAATATATAAATCTAATTTATGTTGATCTGAGTATCATATAATGTTTTTGCGCCAATCGGTTAAGGCTTAATGCAACCGAATATTGTTATCGTATCAAGACTAATTATATATTTTATTTATAAATATATTTTTATTATTAGTCAAATACTCTTTTAAAAGTACATAAAGTTAAATCTGAAGCCACTATACGAATCTTCAATAATTGATTGTTGATAAAATTGTAATTTAACTGTTATTTAAATACTAATACAAATCCTATCACGAAATAGAACTTAATTTGGGCTCTGTTCAGTATATATACAAGGGAAGCCACCGGAAACTCACGGATATCCACTATGTTGCTTGCTGGCACTGGCATTAGTGTTGACGCGGAAATGTTATCCATATCGATAAATAAAAAACACAACCTAGATTTATATTAAAGGGTGTGTCGTTTCCTGTACGTTATATCTTCTTCATTCTCGATGACACACCGTTTGCGCCATTACGGGACAGTTAAAGGAACGAGACGCTCCAGAATATTGTAACATTTTCTAGAACATTCTGAAACTTAATTACCTAAGAAATCTCTATACCTAATTTCATTAAAATCCATTTAGTAATTTTAGTACGTAGAATAGCTATCCCACAAGTCGGTCCCAAAATCGGTCAGCCGTTTTCGAGATAAACCGAAACAGCCAGACAGACTGCCACTACAATTTTATTAATATAGACAAAGAAAATACTTTTCACTCCTGGCAACGCCCTCTTTATGTTTGCATCAGTAAAATCGGATTAGCCGTTTCGGTGATTAGCCCGAACAGACAGACAAACACACAGATAAAAACCAATTTGTGTCACTCCTGATAACTTCTGTTTTATGTCTGCGAAGATTCATCGAAATGGTTTAGTCGCTTTGGAGATTAACCGGGACAAAAAGAGAGAAAGATAACCACACGGACAAAAAGTGACCTATATCACTCCAGACAACCTATTTTTAATGTCTGCATAGTTTCATTGAAATCTTTAAAAGTTTAGCTCTAACATACAGACAGACAGACATACAAACAAAAGTAGCGTATGTCACTTTTCGCACTCTTCTTTTCACGTCTACGAAATTTCATTAAAATCGGTTTAGCTGTTTTAGAGTTTAGCTCGAGCAGACAGAGAGACGGACAGACAGACGAACATAAAGTATTGTATGTCACTCCTGACAATCTTTTAATCACATCTGTGAAATTTCATTGAAATTAGTTCAACCCTTTCGAAGATCAGTTCGAACAAACAGACAGACAGACAAACAGACAAAAAGTAGCCTATGTCATTCCCAATAATGCTCTCAGCACACTTGCAAAGTTTTATTGAAATAAGTTCAGCCGTTTCGGTGATTCGCTCGGATAGATAGACAGACGGACAGACAGACAGACAAAAAGTAGTCAATGTCACCTCCGATGATGCCCTCTGCACGTCTACAAAGTTTCATTGTAATCGGTTCCGCCTTTTCGAAGATTAGCCGGAACAGACAGATATACTCTACAATTTAATTAATAGAGATATTACAATAATTAATAATTAAATAAATATTCTGCTTCAAAAGTCAAGTCAGTTAGTGTATACATACGTCCTAAAAGTAGTTAGGTATGTAAATTCAACATTTTTTAACTTTTTTATTTGGCCGAGCGGTTAGGGATTTTAAGGGGATAGTCTTTCTCTCCGTTTCAATTCTTCTTTCCTGACCTATTATATAGTGACAGAAATGACAAGAGCAAATTCCTAAAAATACCTATAAAAGACCCGTCGAAACAGCTTGCGCGCTGTGATTGTTTCCACCCCTGAAATGTGTATGAATTGGAACCAAAATTTGCAGGGTCATTAAGAAAGAATGTCCCTATGGCGGCGGTACGTTTGTTTTTTTTTTTGATTCGCTATAAAATCGAATTTACGGCTAATCATTTTTAAAAAGGAAGAACCGACGGACATCATGTTTTCAGGAATTTATTCTAAAACACCTAAATAAGATACCAAATAAAACAAAAACATACTGACCTGTGAAAATATTTCTCCTATTACATATATTTTTTCTGTGAATATTTATACAGAAATACATCGAGGATTAGACATGGGCCGAACCCTCTTTTGTGTATGAAAATCTAAACCTTAACTGCTGAACCAAAGTTGCGGGTTGCATTCCCGCCTGGGACAAATATTTGTGTGCATGAACATATCTATGTGTTCCGTGTGTAGTTGTGAACTATCATATATGTATGTATATTATAAAGAATATTTAAGTATGTATAACAGTTGTCTAGTACCCATAATACAAGCATAATACTTGCTTAATTTGGGACTAGATAACGCTGTGTGTAATCTCCCAGATTTCATCATATATTATTATTATGCTGTTATTTATACCTCCGCTTTTTAAGCTTGTTATAAATATGTTGTTACGAATCGGGGTTCTGTGTGTGCTTAATAAAACACATGGCAAGTTATTTAAACGGTTATTTTGCATATTTATTTTGAGAAGTGGCTGGCAAGTGATACTGGGCAGTCATACCTGACTCAAATCTGACGTCCCAGATCCATTCGACACGACGTCAAGTGCGCCACTTTTATATTAGTAGGTTCGGGAATTCTAGCGCTTTCCGGAAAACTCCTGTCATTAAATATAATTACTTGTCGATTGTTTTTCACATAACGTTCGGGAACAGAACTAGTATCAAGGAAATATGGATAATCAATCTCGATAATGGGCATCTATAAATAGTATGCGTGCTGTCATAAATTTGTTGGTCATTGAAAAAAAAAGAGAACCATAAACACATCATCCAGTTCTCCATATCAAATTCAATCCGCTGATTATTACTAAGTTAATTAATTTATTAAGCCCATCTCTAAAGTATTCCAGGCTATGAACATTACAAAGAGACCGCCCGCCTCAAAGCACGCAGCCGACACACATCTTGACTCCCGCACATCTCCCGCATCGTATTTTAAAGCAGTCGGTAATATATAACAATATATACACACACATAGATTGCTAAATAGTACTATATACTGTATAAGGAAACATTCGACGTATATAAATAAAATAATTTCGGGAGGTTTGCGTTATGTAAGTACGTTGAGTGTTTTGTACTTTGCGTCGATTTTTAGACCCAAAACAAATGCGCCAAATGCCCTGCAAAATTTTACATTCCATTCCATTCCTCAGCTCTTCTTATACCCCACTAAGCCCATGGGCTTAGGCCTCTCCTCAGCGGGTTGGCGGATTGTAACGACCGCCATTTATTGACAGCAACGGGACCGACTGCCTAACGTGCTCTCCGAGGCACGGAGTCAGTGACAGTTAATGTATTTATTAGTTTCAATATTTAACCTTAGTGTACCATATTATGATGTTTTGTGAGAGAGAAATTAAACAATATTATTAATATTATTATTTAAATCAGAAAAATCTCATTGGTACACGCCTGGGTTCGAACGACGGCCACATGGATTTACAGATTTGAAACAGGTTCGCTGCGCTCAGGCTATCACTAAATGTTGCATAATTCTCCAATAAAATCGCATATACAAGAAATGTCAAATACTATTCACACCAAAAAAAGCTACTAGGTTAGTCCTAGGGAGTGGAAGATCAAGACGTGAACCGGAGACGACCGCTTGGTATTATATACGCACGTTGGTGTCAAATGGAAATCTATATGTCTTGCTACCCATAAAAGGGAAAAGGCGTGGAACATTCCATTTATATGGATGGGTACATAGTAGATCAGTGCACTGTTTTTAAAGCTTTTCGTAAATAAAGCGTGATGACTCCTGATGCCAAACAAATTGCAAACATGTTGTCAGTATTTTGATGTTGTGGGCGTAGTCTTTCTATTTCCATCTTTATGATAGTCACTGTACCATTCTACTGCCATTATTATATTAATGTTTGTATTAATAACACAATGTAAAATATTATATTATTATTATATATTTTTAAGGATATTTAAAAGAAATATTTATTTATTTATTTCCATATACCTACCTTGCGATTTGGTAATTACAGTGTCAATAAACCCATAGTGGTTTGCCTAGGTATTGTTCATCCTACATACATTATCTGATTTACATAGGTAATTAGCTTAAATAACATAAATAACAATAACAAGACATGTTACGAGTATAACACAAATAAAACAAGAAAACCATCCTTAAGTCATACAATAACGAAATATATACTGATTACAATAATATTATACTATTGATTGACCGATTGGCTGATACCCTAATTGCAGAATCAAAGGTCGCAGGTTCGATTCCCGCCCAGGATAAATATTTGTGTGTGTGAACTGAACATGTCTATTTGTTCAATGTCTGGGTGTACTACATCTATATTTGTATATATAATATAATATTATAAAGAATATTTAAGTATGTATATCAGTCTTCTAGTATCCATAATTCAAGCATAATACTTGCTTACTTTGGGACTTTATGACGCTGTATAGGACGTTCCAGGTATAACATCTTGTAGTTTATAATATACACAAACAATGTACGTAATTTTAGCAATTTGACACGAAACTATCAAAAATTTACATAAATCTACTCGCTATGCTCATATAACACACTCTCACAAACATTTATGTGATGTCACAATGTAAGAGCTCGGAATGCGGGTTCCAAATTTTAAAGAGAATGCCTTGGATATCCATTGCGAGATACGATATTAAATAATATTATTTTCTTGGTACTCCGATGATGATCTTATTATTGTAATATAAGCACAATGTCGCCAGGACGTAAATAAAGGTGACTATACATATTTGATTCTGCATAATCGACGTGAATCGCAATGTTGCCCGACCTATTGGAGTGATAAATTTTTGTCGCCCAGGATAGCGGCAGACTAACCGAAAGATTATACATATATATATATAAATATATTTGGGTATAGCTACAAAACCAACCAGCTAAAATTGAATGTTGGAACATTTGAATTCAGCCGCCCATCCTACTCACTCTACTCGCTCTACTCGGGCTGTTAATTTCTTGGCTTATTCGGCTCGGTCTGTCAGAAATTCCTTCCTTCGCCGACTAACGATCGAAGTTATTCATTTTGACTAAATTCTATATTTTGATCGTCATAAGGCATCAATCACTACCGGTTTACAAGAAACCATTACTGATTCGTTACTACTTAAGTAGATTTAAAAAACAAAAACCAGACAAAAAAAACTTTAACAAACTAAAATTTTGTCAAATTTATTGCTAAAGAATTTTTTGCAAAATAAGTAAAGTAACACAAAAGTTGTTATCTCCTCTAAAGTAATGCCTTTGTCTGCACCTGGGGTGGGGAGAGCCACCCCAAAATATATTAGTTTTCATGACTTTCATGGCGTTGGTATTTCAATATATGACATCTGTCTAAGAAACATTTGAATCGATGGAAAGATGGCGAAGATGTTATGAGCCTGTGGTATGTATATAAATGTACATGATAAAATTATAAGGGTTTTCGTTTTTGCCGTTTTACTATGGTATACTAAAACATATGACCTTCATATAGCCCTGGAACTTTAAGTCAGTCAATACTTATTAGTCGCAAATGAAGTTATTTTAAATAGTATCAAAAATTGTGGCATTCCTATTTAAACTTAAACATTTAATACATATTTGTGGATTGTATAGACAGTCATTAAATTTATCTAAATAATGAGTAATTATTGATATAGAATTCAAAATTCATTGTATATAAACCTAAGAAACACGAAAGTTCAGCCGAAAATACATGTGAAACAACTTAGATAAAAACTATAAAACAAGGGTAAACCTGAATATAGCTTATGTAGTATTTTTTACAGCTGCAAGAATTTCAATATCCATTTTTGTACCTTGTATAGTCTTTATAGTATATCTCACAGTATATTCCAGACTTACATTATGATAGGAAAGTTATGCGGCGCGGAGCTGATTCACGGGGCGCATTACGTTGTTTCCACTGTCGTCACTTTGGGTAATTTACCAAAACGGGGTTGCCACGTGAAAAAAATCTTTTTAATATAACAAGAATAATTGTAGATTCAGAAAAGAGATTCACAATAGATTATTAGAAGGCAAAATGGCTTAGCAGTGTTTTGTGAATACATATGATAAGATCGCAAACTTTCCGTGCCCGTACCTTGACGATAAAAAAAAAACAGGAACACGTGGAAAATAAGTAATAAAACGAAAAACCAATTTTTGAATTTTTAGTCGGTTTGTTTGTTCGTTTGTATGCGCATTACGTAAAAGCCACTCTATGAATTGAAAATCTAATTATCTTAAAATATGAAACTTTATTATAAGTAACATTTAGTGTTTATGTCATCAAAATCGACCCCCAGTATAATAGATATTAATAGTCACGCGTGCCCAGTGTTGCGGGGCGGAGTTATGTTGCGTTGAGATAAATCTAAATATATGCGAACGAAGTCACAGGCACAGCTAGTTAATAAATAAATGTTTCATCATTATCATCATCATCATCAGCCCGTGTCTCTTCTACAGGATATAGGCCTCTCCCAAAACTCGCCACTACACACGGTCCTCCGCCTTCCGTATTCAATTACCCCCGGTATGGTGCTTTAGGTCATCAGTCCACCTGGCCGGGGGGCGTCCAACGCTTCGCTTCTCAATAAGTGGCCTCCACTCGAGAACTCGTTTACCCCATCGGTTGTCGGCTCTACGGCAAATGTGACCGGCCCTTTGCCACTTCAGCTTTGCTAATCACTTCGGCTATGTCGACAACTTTAGTTCTTCGACGGATTTCAGTATTCCTGATTTTGTCCATCAAGGAAATACCGAGCATAGCCCGTTCCATAGCACGCTGAGCGACTTTAAATTCGTGGACCAGTCCTGCCGTGAGAGTCCATGTTTCGGCATCGTAGGTATGTCCTTGTAGGCAGGACGCATGTAATGTTAATGTTAAATAAATAAATGTTTAATTAATACGAATTTACTTAACCTTTTAACTAGTCATGAATCATTATCAATCAATCGTCTCTGTTAATTAAATGGGTCGTGACCTTTAATCTTACCAAATTTGGTTAATGTATAGTGAATAGGTTAATGTAATTAATATGATGGGCTAGTGGATGGGCACTTTTGGGCGGGAAGAGTTGCGAGGTGGGCTTTTTCTGTTAGGATTAGTTTTAAGTTTCTAGTTATTTATTTAATATTAGTTATTTTTTATAGGTAGTTAATTTTCGTTTTTAATTAGATTTTATTTACTTTTATTCATAGGCTATTGTCTAATATGTAATAAAGATATTTAGTATATAGATAATACGTAATGTAGTACCTAGTTGTAACGCAATCAATCTGATTAGAACATTTATAGTCTATCACGCCCTTCGGCAAACTGACGTAAGCTGAGTATTTACATATTTATTAGTGAACCTGGATTTTACTCGAGTGAAGCCGTGTGAAATCTTGTATTTACTTCAATGATGAAGCACCTAATCTCTGGCTACTCTGGCCAGTCTGGTTTAGACGACCAGTTTTGCAAGGAATCCGTGTGATACTGTTAAAAGATATCCTGGGCTTTTACATTTTTTCATCTGTAGCCTAGTTACATAAAATTAGGTACTTACGTTTTCATGTCTGTTTCCTATATGTTATGTAATTTGCTTGTTATTTTTATATTACTATATGCACAGTAAGATAGTGATATACATATACTTTCTATACTACGATAGTTAATTAAAGTATGTCTAAATAAAATTAAAAAAAAACCTGAAATATTTCAAATAAATAAATGATTTCGGACGGACGGATAATATGCGAATTTGTAAGTCATCTAAATTCTAGTATTTACGATATGAATATTGGAAGGGTCGCTTTAGTCTACTTTTATAAAATTGCAAAATTAGCGCTAGGCTGTGACGTCACATCAGGGGGTGGAGGACATCACACGAATATAAGTACTGAACAATTAATGATATAAATAATAAGTATTGCATCTAAAATTCGTATGCATTCTAATTGTTGTTGTTGTTAACGAATACGTAATTTAAACAACTCCAGCAAATACGGACAGAGTGACTAATCTAGTCGACGGTTTAAAATAAAAATGATATTCGTTCTAATTCGTAATAAATACAACGAATTTCGGCGAATATTGTGAAAGATAATTGTTCTCTTTTTGCTATGAATCGTTGAGCGTTATCTCGTTTCGAATTTTGTCTTGGGACCACTCTTCCACATAATATATCCATCGACAGATACGATTTTCGATTTATCACGTTATCCACTCCACCCAGTTGTTTTTTATAGTTTGTGGGAATAAAATTCATTACAAATCAAGTCGTATGTTCGTACCGGCTCGCAAGCAAGCGTTTCGCAGTTGTTTCATTCCATCGATCTTTAATTCCGCTCGGTGAAGGATTAATACGTGAAATTCATCATTGCCCCATTTCGAGCCTCTATCTTCGGACTTACTGACGCGCGATCAAACGGAATCACCGCTATTTGCATACTTTAAATTGCCCATCACAAGTTAGTTTTAGATAACGCTCGAAGCTCAATAAAGGTGCGTACATACATTCAGTTTTCGTTTGTCGAATAACAGCGTATTGTTAGTGTATCCTATTCCTAATTCATACATACATAAGCTCACGCATGTCTTCATGAGGGGTAGACTGAGAGCATAGCTATAGACCTTACAAATCTATTTCTCTTCATCGATTTTCCATCGTTTTATGCAGGCTGGTCGGTTTGGGATGTTTAAAATATTCCCTTCATTATGCAACCGCATCCGGTCGACATACGTTTTTCTAGTGTGTACCTAACCACGAGTCTTCCGTCATACACATTGTATATATTTCTTTTATCAGTCAATTTTATTTTATTTGTAATTAAACTAGCCAACGTACCTTTGTAGGGTTCCATACCAAAAGGTCCCAACGGGAACCCTTTTACTAAGACTTTGCTGTCTGTCCGTCCGTCCGTCTGTCACAGGGCTGTATCGTCTGAACCGTAATAGGAGACGCTTGAAAGTTTCCCACAGTGTATGGTCGCTATGACTTGTTCACTTCATCAGCCCATTTTTTTTTTACCCCACTGCAGGGGCTTAGGCCTCCCCCAGGGTGAGGAAGGGGGGACGGAGTCGACTCGTACTTGACGGTTTTTCTATTTAGTCACTATATATTTTAGGATCCTTCAAACTGCACTATTTCATAATGTCATAATTATTCCTTCTATGTGTCAAAGAAAACTTATTGAAAGTGTGAGAGTGGTGCTCGTTTAATTAAAGGACATTATATCTTTACATTTTCGAATTTTTATCGGATTTCGGATCTATTCGTGTGACAACCGAATAACAATTTTTTTCCCTTTAGCTGAAATGATTGGTGTCAATAGATTCCCTGGTGGTTTATTGCTCGGCACCGATTAGCACTTCACGTAACACAAGTAAAACCTAACGTAATATTTCTGGAATGGTTGATCAACGATTGATGATAATGATCTTGGCTAATATTGAAATTTGTTGGTCTATATTATTCGCCCAGTCGTCCGATAGCCGGTTGATTACCTATTATTCATCCAGTTATCAGATCAATATTGTCAGTTGAATAATTTTGACTGATAGTCGACTCAAGAAAACGGCAATTTTGGCCCCATTTTGTATTACAATATAAAATTTAACTTTACTGAAGTTGTATATTTCTTTATAGTTTATATTGAAATATTCACAGAAAACTTAGGTATAGACTACGACACAACACGCGTTCAATGTAACGTACGACGCAACATAGTTCTCATGTTCTAACGCTACAGCTATAATAGTGGTCGCTAATTGGACGTTCAGCACTTTATAATAATAATAATAATAATAATAAATCTCTTATTAATGTACAACACACAATGCATTAGGAGTTATAAAGAAGATAGAATTTGGTTGTATTTAGTTAGAAATCAGTCTGTCGCTGACTCTTGAATTGGGTGGTTACCCTATATTATTGGAATTGACGATGATCTCCCACAAAAATTTTAACACGAAATACGACAATCGTGGTCGCAAGTATATCCATTGATGTCATGTATGAAATAGGTATTTATCGGGAATATAATAATAATAATAACACATACAATTACAACAACGTCTAGGTCCCAAACTAAGCATTACCTTGTATTTTGGGTACCAAGCAAAGATACCACATACATTTATAACAATCAAGACCCGGTGCCAGTATTAATATTCATCATATAAATACTGACCCGACCTGGGATTCGAACCCGGGACCTCCAGCTTCGTAGGCAGGGTCGCTGCCCACTAGGTTAAGCGGTCGTCTATCGATGCAAATATCCACTGACACTAAAAATATCAAAATTTTAACTGTGAAAACACAAAACATTTGAAAGGTAGAAACGGAATTTGTGCACACATTTTGAGGTTCCTTTAAGATTAAAACCACTTCACTGAAACTTAAAAAAAATTGGTAAAATATTTAAATTTATTATTTGATTTGTTTGATTTTCGTCGTGACGCACAAATACAGTGTTTCCAGACGTCCTGATTTTAGAGCCCCAATTAAATGTCTTGCGCGCGGGACGCCAGTTGTCCCGATTATTATTTGCAAGTTCGTTCGGAACCTAATAGAAATCTAATTATTGATAGACATATAGGTATATTACAACAAGTAATATCATCTGAAAAATATAGTAAAAATATTGTGTTTTCTTATTTTTTATTAATCTTTTTTTGAATTATGAATGATCGTAAAACTGACAAGTAAACAATAAATGGTTTTCAAATTTGGTTTTCTTTTCGTCTCGAATTCTTCAACGAAATCCCGCATTTTTTTCAATTTTCGCATTCTAATCCCGATTCACACAAAAGAAAATCTGGCAACACTGGCAAATATATTTCTAACTATTCGCGTTCATGTTGTAACTTCTCATTTAAGTGCGTGGTGAAAACTGTTGCAAGACATACGCACGTATTCTGCGGTTACATTTTACGTTATATTGCGTTGTGGTGTAGTCTGTACTCAAATTATGTGATTAAACGCGTTACTTGGTATTATGCTGACGAGTAGTGATAAACACGTGAATATACGTTTATAACTGGATGGAACCTTTAGAGCGACTCGCACTTGGCCGTTTTTTTTTAAATTTACGATACAAACAGAAGTGAACGCATATATAACCTAACTAGATGAAAGTGAGTGAACTCAATTTGGAAAAAACAAAAACGGTGTTGTGTAATTGTATTGTTTTTATTTACTTTATTTTGTTTGTGTTGTTATTGTAATGTATTGCATATGTATATATGATGTAACAGCTACGTCTCTATATACAGAATTATTTGGGCTTTGTTTTGGTGTTTTTTAAGCATTGGTATCATTTGTAAGACCACCAATGACCAGATGATGTCATTTTGTAATTTCATGCCTCAGTACTAGTATCTAACTTATAAAACAGTGCACATACAAAAGCTCCCAAAATTTGTACACAGAAGTCAATTTTGGTCGAATATTTCGAATGACTTTTGAAAGTTTTGTTATAGGATAAATGTACATTAAATTGTTGTCAGACCATAAATTAAAGGGTGTTACTTAATTAATCATTAAGGAATTACCATCTTTTCCAGCAACATAAGCAATGCAAAGCAGGACAGCAACATAATTTCTAGTTTTCTAATTTTAAGTTCATTTTAGTAGGAATAACATAAGGTAGACACTAGGACATACACTACGCTTACGTTGCCTTACCAGAACTACACTTAAATTAAGTTCGCTCGTGTTGACCCCTCCCACGTTTCACCGCATACCTTCCTCCGCGTTTGCGGCTTACGAAGTTGTAATAGTTCAGTCGAATAGTGCTCGTTTTAGTTTTACTATTATTTCTAATTCTAAATTAATTGGAGAAAAAAAATTCGAATAACAAAAGCCGAAATGAGACTGCGGGGACGAAAGAGCTGAGCGGCGACGACGTGCGGCCGGGCGCCGAGAACACTTGTCACCGCCGCCCTTATTCCCGCTTCTTCCCCCAAAGCCGAAGGGCAAAATGTGTACAGGCAAGGTTCGCTATGTGCCTTATATTTTGCGCCAAATGGTGATCATAGTCGATGTGTACCTTTTATGACAAATGGGCGTGAGCTTAAATTGTAAGGTCTACTGCCAAGTATAGCTATTTGTGGTAACCTATTTTTAGAGTGCCTTCAGATATAACAATAACGTGCATATATATATAAATCATTCAGTTATTGCTTTACACTTAATAAATTTTATTATTCTCGGAATGCACGAGTTAGAGGAACGCGACATTTTGTGCCGCGAGTGAGCTATTAGCGCACTTTGTCAAAATACTGCAGAATTTGCATATAAATTGCAACTGGACCGACGGAAACAGGCCAAACGTGAATATATACAACATGGCTTCGATAAACATGAGCAATATTCACGCCGTAGGCTAGGTGTTCAATACTCAACACATATTGTTTTATGAATTTAGAAAAAAATCTAAATCGACACAAGGATTGCTCGTCGACACGGCGGTAACTATCACTATTATCTAGGTCAACTACCATCGTTGACTTAGTTTCACCTAGTTTAGATTACTGAGTCGAATGGCGCCTCGCCGGCCAGCATTCTTCGCGCAGGAAGCATTATGAATAATAAATAGTCATACTTCGAAAAAAAATATATTAAAGGGTTTTAAAATAGTATCACATAGGTACGTGTTGATTATTAGATATTCTTTTGACCCTACGAGAATAATATTGACGAATATTGACACTTTGACTGAAGCCACTTGTATACATGGTACTCGAACATAAACCTATAGGTATTAATCATTTATGTCTAATTTGTACCAAAACATGTATCTACGGTTTCAGTACAGTTACCGATAAAACAAACAATTTAAATTATATAAATAAAAAACAAGAAAAAATATAGGTAAATGTCTTTTGACGTAGTTTGCCGGAATTCGAGTTGGGCATGTATGGTGTTCTTTGATGTCTGCAAATATAATTAGTGTGCGTTTTATGTGAATTTTGTGAATTTTTTCAGAGTTCTGCTTAAAGTGATGGTACCTTCGAACATAATTTTTTTTGTCAATTGTATTTGAAAAGGCAGTTTTTTGAATATTTTTAACATTGCAAACGAAAACCCAGAAATAGGGGATACTACTAAGTATATCTTTGGAATATTAATCTAACCCTTCAACTTCCAGAAATTGAGTGGATTTCCAAGATCAATTTGTCTAATAATGTATAATGTGTTGAGTATGCAATTTGTGTGTTCATTTTCAGTGTCATTGGATAGTCATGATATATATAGTTTTTTCTTATACACGAAAATATTATTGGATTACATTCGTTTTAATTTTTTAGTGCTTTAATATATATTACCTACTTAAATTAGAAAAAAATCACTGTATGGGGTAGAAAACATAGTGTTAGAAAAATATTATCTTATAAAACTATTGGCCGAGCTTTCAGAGTTGGGGTTCCATACATTTTCGCTGTATTATTCTGCAGCTTCGTACCTATTATAATTACTCATTTTATATACGTAGAAAATAGATAAATATAATAAATATGAAATTTAAAAACATTTTGGAAATAAACAATAAACATGAAAATTCAAATCATAATCTTTTTTGACCAGTAAAATGTGTATAATTAGTTTATTTCTTTATAAAATTTGTTTAAACAAATAGCGCTTTGGTATGGAATCCTAAAAAACGACAAAATCTAATTTATCTTCAGCTTTTTATCGCATACGGCCTCAGGATATATCCGTAGATAAATGACAAACATATATGCAATGTATTGAAATCGGATTCTTCATTAATCAATGCAGAGCTAACGCGCATATAAAGGACGAGTAAATACACCTGCTGCTGTATGATTGATAGCTTACCCCTAATGAGTTTACATTGCGCACGGATAAAGCGCAGGGGACCCTCGATTACGTTATTTCTAACTGGATATACGAAAATATTCTTAACGTATATACGATATCCTTTGTTATTATAATCCTCTTGTAAAAACGAGCCAGGTAATATGTAATATATGTGTCAAATTATAAAAAAAGTTTTGAGTGGAAATATAAATAATAACATTCTATGTGTTTTGTACGCTTTGAAATAATACCAGCTGATCGCATCATAACACACAAATAGTCATGTGGACTATTCACCCGCGAGTCCACATATGATGAAGATGTATAATATTTCGTTTGTTTCCGTATTCCGCGCATTAAATTGTCAGCAAATCGGCTGTTTCTTGGTGAACTAAATAGTCGGGTAGGCATACTACTTGTCGTAAGACGAATCCGATATCACTTTAGCACGCTTCAAAGGCTAAGTGGTTTCAATGGAAATTGTTTATATTTTATTTTTTTTAAAGTTCTAAAACTACCCAAATATCGAGGCAAACCGGAAATCGAAACTGAATCGTATTTAATACAAAAGATATTAAGCATAGTCTGCCGTCTACATCTTCCACGTAAATTATACAAACTACCTCATTCCTAGCTTTGTTCCATTGGATACGGTTAAAAACAGGATTTTCCAGAAAGCGATAAAAAGTTTGAACCCCATACAATATGCAAGGCGCATTTGACAGACAAAAGTAAATGCCAAATAAAAGTGCGTATTTTCAGTATTGCTAATATTTTATAACTACAGATTTTTGTCCAGTATTTTTATGTTAGTTGTGTAAAACATCGCCTTAAATCCTATAGAATCATCAGTGTAAACAAACGATTGCTTAGCACAATTTACACCACAGAGCATTAGAGTAGGTTAGAGTTGGCTTGTAGGCGGATACGCTGTCCCCTTCGAGTATGTTACACACTTAAGGCAGATCTCATAATCTAATCTCTAAAATGTGACATCAAAACATACCAAAGATGTAAGTGAAAGGGATGACTGACTTGAAAGCTTTCTACAATTATATATTTATCTCTGTATAAATAAACTCTGAGACAAAACTATTTACGTATGCGTAATATTTTTATTTATATTTGTTTTGTGAGTAATTATTTTCGGGACACATGTCTCTGAACAAATAACATCACACGACACCTCTAACCTACTTGATTCTATGGAACTTACACTGACGACGTAGACTGTGGGCCTTGGATGTTTCAATCTGCTTTCATATGAGACTGTATTATACATAATTGTTTACAGTCTTTTTGTTGTTTTATGCAGATAATCATAATTATTTTATAATGCCTTCTTATTGTCTAGTAAGTTCAACCGTATCACTTTAAACACAGGACTCAATTTTATTAATTTTAGTTAATACTTAACTACTTATACCTACCTACTGATATATAATTATGGTAAATGGTGCACGTAATGTGAACACATACACTATTCAGATATTGATTCACTATAAATATCGTATAATAAGAACACCATATGTCAGCCCATTTATGCCCCACTGCAGGGCTTAAGCCTCCCATCAGGATGAGGGCCTGCAGTTTAATCCACCACGCAGCTGCAATGCGGGTTGGTATATATATATATATATATATATATATATATAATAAGAATAAAAAGAAATAATACAATAATTTTGATAGTGTATCAGTTTATTTTAGGAGCTCAGTAATGTGCATCGGCAATTTTCAGATTTTATAAATAACCACAAATTCGTTGATTGATCACGTAATTTCGATCCAAGATGTACAAGATACACAGAGAGAAGCATGATTTTGCTCATCAAGGGAAGTCGCGTGCAACACTCTTATTATTTTCTAAGAACTATACATGTCAGGCATGTACCTACATGTAAAATCAAATGGTAAAGAGCTGCTGGAGAACAGATGGAGATTTGGAGAAATGGGTGTAGCTATTTGTGTATATTGTCATTCTTTACTCATTTAGTGGCACAGTGTAATCTGATTCGAAACTGACTCACCTGTTGGTAGAAAGTTTGGAAACACCGACTATCTGGGTGTTTGGCTGAAAGTAGTCCAAACTTATCATCATCATCATCATCACCAGCCGATTTTACCCCACTGCAGGGGCTTAGGCCTCCCCCAGGGAAAGGAGGGGGTTTGGAGCTTAAGTCCACCACGCTACTCCACTGCGGGTTGGGCATTGTAACGACCGCCATCTATTGACAGCGTCCGGGACCGACTGCTTAACGTGCTCTCCGAGGCACGGAGTCAGTGATAGTTAATGTAATGTAATGTCCAAACTTATAGAATATGTAAAATTTACCGAACTAAACAATAAGTTTTAAGTGAAGAGACGGCGCAAACTAATGGTTACCGGGAAAAATGTTTTAAAGTTTTAATTTCTTTAATTTTTTTTTAAGGTTAGACTACGTTCAGTCAAACACCAGGTACCTATGTATGTATCAGAAGAAATATTTTTGTATGTATATTAGCTGTCTAGTACTCATAATACAGGTTTTAGTTAGTTTGGAATTGGTCGAATGAGTGTGAGATGTTCAATAAAATAAAAAAAAAATTCTGGCCTTGACAATGGACGCATAAGATACCTACATTGCATAAAGTCACGCCTGACTCTTTGTGAGGACATGACAGCTCGCCACACCGTTGGTTTTACTACACCCCTTAGTTGATAATAGTATTATTCGAATATCGTATTAAAAACTCTTTGGTAATTTCTTCACTGATGCTAAACAGTTTACAATGCCATTCGACCTTAGATCAGTGTTACCGATAACCTTTCTGAAAGCGAAATATGTTTGTTTTGTGCATTCAATATAATATTTGATCGAGGCCTATAAGCCTTAATTTATTTCCAACTGACAGAAACGACGTAAATGTATCGATTAGAATTCATTTATTACTAGTTGACGTCACTATGTTTTTTCGACTAATTACGACGAAGAAATATCCTGTTTCTATCCTTTCCTTTAAGGATGTGATAATTTGTGTTTTATCGATGTTTCTATTGCTGATATCGATAGATCGGAATTATTTCTTTTTTCAGCAGAAATTACTTTCTGAAGCCCTGGTGGTCTACTGATATGAAATTTGACCTCCTTAGGTTCAATTTTATGTAGACTCCTCGTTTTTGGATCGTTGAAATTGATTTATCTTTAAGATGTCACGAATTTTGTCTACACACGTTTCACTGGGATACTTCTTACTTCATTAAGAAATCTCCCTTTAGAAATATTATATTGTAGAGTTATAACGGACACATTTCAAAGAAGTGTTGAGATTGTCGTGTTTTGCTTTTTTTTCATAATTTTATTAGGGGCGTTCATAATATACTTACTCACCTTTCAAATGACTAAGTTTTTTCATTTATGTCTGTTTGGAACAGTTCGAAAGAGCGACCTTCAGGTAAAATTTTTGAAACGTTTTTAATCTTTTAAAGTTACAAAACATTCGAAACATTCCTAATTCAAAACTAAAAAAATATCGTTTTCGCATCTTAAACTCTACCATCGTCATAATAAAAATAAGAATAATAAAGTAATTACAGAAATAAATTTCTTATTTAATATTTATATTTTATCGATTTCGATAAAACGACCCTACTGCAGTGATAATGAGGGGAAATGAAAGGGCAATCGTTTGCAACATAGTTAACTGAACGGGGTTCTACGTTTAGGGATCTGTAAAATAAAATGACGAACATTTTTATTTATTTACTTTAACCTATTCGCTACTCGTTAACCATTTTTGGTCAGATTGAAGGTCACGACCCATTTAAGTAACAGATACAATTAATTGATAATGATTGATGACTAGTTAAAAGTTAAATATCACCTAATTCTAATAGTGAAGATAGACCTTCATTTTGTTGTACATTGTTTATTCTTTGATCTTGATTTCAAAATATTTTGGAAAAAAGACTATGTTTAATTGGAAAGATCCAATGTTTCTCGGTATTTGGTAGACATTTAGAAGTAATGCCGGTTGTTCTTAGAAGTGATAGTGCATAGCGTTTATTGCATTTTCGTTAACGATTGCTTTTTCCTACCATAAAAATATGCACATAGGTTCGATTCTGGGATACAGAATTTTCAGGTAAACGACATTTCTTTTCAAAACATAATTTTAATGTATTTATTTAAATTTCTTTCATTAAAAAACTTTTAAATACGATGAAATTTAAAAACAGGTGAATATAGTGGCTAGAATAGTCCATTGTTGTCATACATAACTATCTATTCAATATTTTTCATCTATAAATCACGTCAAAGTTAAGAAGTTATTTTAAAATTAATTTAATAAATAGTTCTAAGCTACATTTCATTTGTGTAAGAATAAGATGATTACTAAAAATATTAAAAATACATTGTACCAATAATAGTAATGATACCATCCCACACAGCGCCATCTGGTTCCAAACTAAGTAAAGCTTGTATTAAGGGTACCAGATAACTGATACACATATTTAAATATTCTTTTATACTATGTACATATATGTATATATATTTTCAGGTCTGGGTGTCAGCGTTTGATTTTAATAGAGTCAGAAATGTCACTTCATAGTGTCAAAAGGGGGGGGGGGGGTGAAGACTGGCGCTCGGGGACGTCGCGGACTGAAACTCACCATCTTGCACCAGCTAGCTAGTGTATGAATGATTAGACGGTAAACGCAGAGGAGTGAGTACATTCCTACTTTTATGGGTTTTGCCACTAAGCTTAGAATTATAATATATATATATATATATATGTGTATAAATTATAATTCTAAGTTGCGTTGTAATTGTGTTTGATAGTTTTGACACTATGAAGTGACATTTCTGACTCTATTAGAATCAAACGCTCACGACGCCCGAACATGAAAAAAATAGACATGTTCATGCACACAAATATTTGTCCGGGCGGGAATCGAACCCGCCACCTTTGGCGCGCAGTTAGGGCCTCTAACCACTCGGCCAATCAGTCGATTAAAATAGATGGATTTTTATGAAATGTGACAATGATTTGTTTTTTCAAATACTTTACAGCCATTTCAACGCCCTGCCTGGCATGATTACTTTTCATTAACAGAATGGTGTAGTGGCAAATTTCCATACAAACGGCGTTAGCGGTTGCTCCCCATAAACCTTAACCGATTGGCGCAAAAAATTATGTATTATTCATATAATCAAAAACGAGGTTTATACGTTTTTAGTTTTTTTTTTAAATATTTTGATAAGAAAAAAATTTAAATGCCCGATATTGATTTTTTAATTTGTTTCATTTTTCTCATTTTCAACTTAAAACTATAATTGCATTTTCACATTTAAGTGTTAAGGTTCAGGTTTAATGGAGTGCAACCCTTAACCGGTAAGAACATAGGGAAAAGGTAGAAAAAAAATATCATTATAAAAATAAGGGTATCATATCCGAGTTTTTGATTATATAACGATAAATATGTAGGTATTTTCTTATCTCAGTATATGAAACATATTTATGCTACTTAGGTATTTGAAATTATTAGCAAAATTTCATGTAAAACACGTTTACACGTATCTTATGTACCTTATATAACGTACGTTGTGAATCTTCGAAATTTGTAATTAATTTGTAATTAAATTGTACGAGTTGGAATCGAAATGGCTTATTTTATGTGCAAACTACTGCGTTGGATCCATAAATTTAAATCGCAAGATGTGCCTTTTCAGCATAATTCTTGAGTCACCCACACGAATATTGTCGCACAGCGAGCTTTGAATTAGTTTAATAGAGGAATAATGCTGGCCGTTTAGTTCGAGAACCAAATTAATACATTTGAGCCATAGTATGAGGAAGGCAGACGGAAGTTACACGCATTGCTATCGAATTCCTAGATGTTTGTGTTTTGTCTAGGTGTTTGTGTATTGCAAGTAGTTACATTTACTGTACTTACTATTGTAAGTAGGTACATTTTATAGATAAATAAAATAAAGCAGGTAAATATTCAATCGCACTCGTGCACTTGTGAGGCTTACACGTACGTTCGATATCTTTCAATCTATTCACGGATAATAACTAATAATTAAACAGTAAATTCGAGTTGTGTTTTAAAACAAACGCTGAAGTAATTACTGATATTATATGTAGTGGATTGATCGTCATCAATATACATTTATACTGTCATAAAATAAAATAAAAAGTGGAATATAAATAAAATTAAAAAAAAATAAAAAAAAATAAAAAAATTCCGTTGTTGTGATTTGCCTATTGAATAGTTTCCGTACAAACATAGTTACAATGTTCGACTGTGGCTCTTGTGGTGAAAAATCACTTGATGGACCATGCTGCTCGTCATGTAAACATAGCTTCGATTTTCACTGCGCTGGAATAACGGAAGGTGGATATCGCAAGCTGGGAGAAAGGAAATCCAACTGGCGGTGCCCTAAATGCAAACAAGCTGGTGGTTCACACCCGCAGTCAAACATCATGTCATCTCCATTGTGCTCGCCGCTAGCAGAACCGTCATTAAAAATTCTGGAGGAAATGCGATCTATTTCGGCTAGATTATCTTCTATAGAAGAACTGGCTAAAGAAATGAGGTCCATGAGAGAAGAATTTAACGACCTAAAATCATCAGTTCTCGTCACTAACCAGACAATAAAAGAGGTCGGATCTAGAATGACGAATATGGAAAAAAGGCTCACTGATCTAGAAATTACTAAAGATCAATTGAAATCCTTGCAAATTAGGGTCGAGTCCTTCGAGAAGGAAAAGGAAACATCGGAACAATGGCATCGTATGAATAATTTGGAATTGAAAGGAATACCTCAGTCTATGAATGAGAATCTTATCGATACAGTAGTTACACTAGGTTCCAAAATAATGTATCCAATAAATAAGCAGCAAATAAACTTCGTTACTCGCATTCCTTCTAGAGTCGTTGGCAGCGCAAAACCCATTATTGTTAGTTTTAACAGCAGATATGTGAAGGATGACTTCGCAGCAGCAGCAAGGACATACGCCAAGGAGAGCGGTCTCACACCGAGTGTTTTAGGACTGAGCGGTACCAATAGAATATATGTAAATGACCACCTTACATCGCATAACAAAATTCTCTTAACTAAAACAAAAAAATTTTGTCAAGAAGTCGGATGTCAATATGTTTGGGTCAAGCATTGCAAAATCATGGCGAGGAAAAACGCAACATCCCCAACAATTGTGATACGGTCCGAAAAGGATATTCAGAAACTAGCAAAATGAATAATAGCGTCATAAATGCAATATTTTTAAGTTTACTAAACATCAAATGTGTCGGAGCTCATTATCATTCGCGGTGTATTTGGTTCTTATCAGGTGACAAACATGTTATTTACTTTTGCTGCCTTGCTGCTCTGGTCATAAGACCGTTTTTTCGTTGTGATCAATTAATATTTGTATTTATAATCAGTAAATTAATGTGGGTATTTTTGATAAATTCCTACGTATTGCATATCATATTTATTATAAATCTCACAAATGTATATCTAATATTTTCTCATATAACCTTTTGTGGTTTCGCTATTGTGTCTCACTCCTATTTTTTGGACCTCGTGATTTTAAATTTTCAATACGATTATGCAATGATTTATGCAAGCCTGGCATATTTGTGTATTAATCTCTTTGGGATTGCAAAGATATTACTGTTTTACACTAGGATGCAGTCTACCAATATAACTATATATTTATATTATATATATTTGTATTGTATATATTTATATTATATATATTTATGGCTTCATTGCGCCGCAAAACTGGTGATATTTTACAATGAATTATGTCGTATTTTAATCATGTGTCATGCTACAATAAAAAATTCTCCTGCAAGGGCAAAAAAATATCTTGATAAACAACTTTACGATAAGTATGTCGTAATATTGTTACTGTCAAATCTTCAAATATTGAAATGTACATTATTAGGGTATAATTGTGTATCAATTAATTATAATTATAATTCCGAGCACTTTCCGAGATTCAGTAAATACTGTATAATAAATAAGAGTAGTAATTCTGTATTAATTGATAAAATTTATCGCTACCAGCCCCACCAGCTCTCTTTGAGATTAACTAATATTTTACTTGACAGTTATACTCATTGCAGCCTACATTTCGTTTTACTTATTATATTTATTAGAAACTATACGACGGATAATAAAGCGATTAAAACGAATAAAGCGAAACACATTAACCGAACATTTTACGTGCTTAATTTGACATTATATAATTTAATCTTAATATTTAAATTTTGGTGGGTAATTTATGTCAAGCTGTCCAATCCATTTGTGCTCTGTTGTATGTGTATGATCATGGTTTGTATAGTTATAGTTACGTACCGCCTTCAATAACTGCCTGAATATTTACTACCAAAACGTATCCGGCTTACGTACTAAGTGCTCTGATTTTCTACGCAATGTTAGTTTGAATACCTATGATATAATTTCAATTACCGAAACGTGGTTATTGGATGGAATTCATGACTCTGAGTTATTTGATGATAGGTACTTAGTGTGGAGGCGTGACAGAGATTATTTTAAAACCAACCAAGAAAGGGGCGGCGGCGTTTTGTTGGCCACTAATCGTGACTTATCATGTATTGAGCGGCCAGAGTGGCGATCTTCAGCAGAAGATATCTGGATCACTATAAAGTCTAAAGAGAAAGGCGCCCATGAGACTCACATCTGTACTCTATATCTATGTAATGAAAATAAAGGGAACACATTTTCAACCCAATTCAGTAATTTTACGAATAAATTAACTGAGATTATCCTAGCACATCCATTAGATAGATTCATTATTTTGGGTGATTTTAACCTCCCTAATATTACTTGGACAGTGCAAAGTAACCTCGACTACTTAGAACCATATAATTATTCAGGTGAGGACCAGGTCGAATTCATAGATACCATGAGTATTTGTAACTTAAACCAGTATAATTCTTTATATAACATCAACAACCGTGTTCTTGATTTGGTACTATCTATTGTCCTTATCACAGTAACTGCCTGTGTTGACCCTCTGGTCCGTGAGGATCGCCATCACAGCGCTCTGCATTATGGCTAGGATAAAGCCCTATAACTGCTTGAAGGATAAAACGAATATAAGGTATTTATATAACAAAGGAAATTATAATGCTATTAATTCGGAGTTAGGTAAAATTATTTGGAATAATTTATTAATTCAAAATACTTTAGAATTGGCTGTATCTAATTTTTATCACATTCTATATGATTTACAAGATCGTTTTATTCCACATAAAATACATAAATCTAACAATTACCCTTCCTGGTATTCTCCTGCATTAATTAAGATGATAAGAGAAAAATATAAATATCATCGCAAATTCAAAATTTACAATACTCTATTAGACTACGAATCCTTTACTATTCTTAGAGGTCGCGTCAAAGAAATAGAAAAACTCTGTTATAAGGAATACATCAAAAAAACTGAAGAATCTATTAAGACAAATCCCAAACATTTTTGGACCTATGTTAAAAATAAAAAAGTAACGAAAGGCATGCCTAATTTAATGCATTACAAGGATACGACGGCTAACAATGGAGAAGAAATAGTTGACTTATTTATCGAATATTTTAAATCCACCTACTCTAACAATAATCATTCGAATCCTTCAGTTGAAACTTGTAATAGTTATTTTAACAACAATTCCATCATATCTACGATTGAAATTTCACCTCGAAAGATCTGTAATTTATTAAAAACCCTTGACCTATCTAAATCAGGTGGACCGGATTCTCTTTCTCCATCATTTTTGTCAAACTGTGCTGAAAAACTTTCGGAACCTCTTGCTATTCTTTTCAAGCGCTCTATAATGGAAGGAAAATTCCCTAATATGTGGAAATCAGCGTTCGTCACATCCGTTCATAAGAAAGGAAACAGGGCACATATCGATAATTATAGGCCTATTTCAAAACTATGTCTGATCGCAAAGATATTTGAACGACTAGTATATGAACAAGTCTACTCTGCAATTAGAAATACACTTAGTATTGAACAACACGGTTTTTTAAAAAATCGCTCGACAGTTTCAAATTTACTAGTAGCTGATGAATTTATAACGAAGGGCATGGACCAGCCAGCCCAGGTCGATGTGATTTATACAGACTACAGCAAGTGCTTTGATCGCATAGATCACAATATTCTCCTAAATAAGCTGTCTGCGGCTGGTATTCATGGTGATCTGTACCGTTGGTTCAAGTCATACATTGAGAATCGCACGCAGGCGGTAGTCTTGCAAGGTTATATCTCTAAATGGATTACCATACCATCAGGAGTACCTCAGGGATCTCTCCTAGGTCCTCTATTATTTATACTGTTTGTGAATGACATAAATATGTGTTTTCTATACTCCAAAATAGTACTCTATGCGGACGACATGAAAATTTTAAAAGTAATTAATGATCGGCTGGATTCAGTAAAACTCCAAGACGACTTAGTGAGATTTGAAACCTTCTGTCATAATAACAATTTGGAGCTAAATGTCTCAAAGTGTTTTTGTATTTCATTCACAAGAAAGCAGTTTGGTGTTGATGGAAATTACACACTAAAGGATTTCACAATACATAAAGTGTCTGAAATTGGGGATCTTGGAGTGTTGCATGACTGCAAGCTAACATTTGAGAAACATGTAGACAAAATAGTGCGAAAGGCATCAAAATCTCTGGGTTTTATTCTGAGAGCATCAAACGACTTTAAAAGTATAAAGACTCTCAAAATATTATATTGTTCCTTTGTTCGTAGCCATTTAGAGTACGCTTCCCAAATATGGAACCCACAGTATGATGTCTACATAAATCGTATTGAAAGAATACAGAAGAAATTTATGAGGCATTTACAATACCGAGCCCAGATTTCACTCCCAGACTACCATAGTAGGTGTAGACACTTTCATTTCCTGCCACTCTCTGTTCGACGCAACATAGCCGACGTTTCCTATTTAATGAAATTGGCGAATGGTTCAGTAGATTGCCCTGAACTTTTGGCATTACTCGGTCTACGTACATGCAACAGAGTATTAAAAACAATGAAATTGCTGCATGAGCCCATTACACGCACTAATTACAGGCGCAATAGTTTCATGATCAGAGCGGCGAACAAATTCAATGAGATAACTAATCATACAGATATTGATCTGTTCAACACTAGTGTCGCGGCGACGAGAAGAGCTCTTACACAATACTATCTTAATAACTTATAAATTCCCATATTTATGTTTTTATACCATAGTAAAATACGCCTATGTGTATGCTTTGTTTTTCATAACATGTAATACTAAATGTGAAGATTTGTAATTGGCATAATAAGATGTATTATTTGATGATTTTATGTTGAATTAAAAAATAATGCTGTAAATCTTCCAAATAAAATAAAATAAAATAAAGTTGACAAAATTTGTCGGCATTGAGTAGTTTTTTTTAGCAAGCGTGCTCCTTCTAGTCTAACACATTCAAAGTTCAATAATTGTAATACTAGGTATTTAAAACTAATCGGAGTATTTGTATATGAAATATGTTACATAACTTGTCGTAGGGATAAGTTTTGACAAAACTTTCGTATTTAAATAGATTTTGAATAATGATTCAAAATAATATGTGTGTTGGGGGGTGTTTTATCGTTCTGCCAGATATTTGTAGTTTGCTAAAGCTATGAAATCATAAAGTCAAGAAACAAACAATTTTCAATAATGGAATGGAAAAGTTGAACTTTTAATACAATCAATAAAAAAATAGTTTTTAGTTCAAATGACTGCGAAATGCCACGTAGTGTCCTACTAAACTTTTATATGTATTTATTTGGTGGAAATGGAAAACCAAAATCTAGTTAAGGTTTCCATTTTTAGTTGTTTGTCATGTAGTACGGAACCTTTGCTCGTGTGTGCAGCGATCGAACTTACCCTTCTTCCTATTTACTCACTAAGCCAGCACTGCAAGAACTACGAAGTAAAATAACGAAGGCGAACAAAGGAAGTTACACTGAACCACAAAGAATAACTAGTTAACTTAGTTATTTTAAACTTCAATATGGCAGCTTGCAACTGATTTTAAAGATATACAGCCATATACAGCATTGGAATCTTTTATTTTCTTTGCAAATAATAAAATGATTAAAAGAATAATGGAAAAAGTTAGATTTGTTTTCAACATTTTTCTTTTAAAATGAGTATTGTGTTTTTCTGAGCACATCACATATTTTAGATCAATTTGTTACCTTCGTACTACACTAATGAAAAAAGTGGGACACGGTAATTACTAATATATTAATACATTAATGTCCGGGAAGTCCCAGTTTCGAATCCCAGGTCGGGTCAGTATTTATATGATGGATATTAATACTGGCACCAGGTCTTGGTTGTTATATGTATGTGGTGTCTTCGCTTGGTACCCAAAATACAAGCAAATGCTTAGTTTGGGACCTAGACGTTGTTGTGATTGTGTGTGATATTATTTTTATTATTATTAATTTTATTAGATACATTATTACACTTTGGCATCATTCTATAGATGCCTTTTTTAGGGTTCCGTGGGACCCATTATTGTTTGCATCAATGCATTCCGTCTCTTTCCAACCCGTATTTTAATCTTATTGAGTGCCCACTGTTCTAATATCTGGTGTACAACTGAACGTAATCCAAACAGAGCGTATAGAGCATATCAAACTATACAAAAGTTTTAAGAAAATAGATTGTGATCATGTTCTTCTTGGTAATCGTCAGTTTGCGTCAGTTGCTCACTTGAAACGTTGTGTTTAGTTCAGTAAGCTCTATAAGTTTGTACTACGTTCAGCCGAACATCCAGGATATTTTTAATCCTATGCACTTCGTCGCTACGCTCGCCACGAAAATGGTGTGACGTGAAGAAAAACGATGATTCGAATCTATTAAATGCTAATCACTGCCAATTTGTCTATTGTGATGGTCATATTAAGCTATCGCCTAAAAAAGTAAAAAAGTCGAAAAGCTGCAGGAGAAGGGCGGTAATCCAAGGTAAGTTTTCTTTACCGTATTTCATGGTCCTATACCTATACAACCTATCCAACCAAACATGGTCCAAACCTAAACAGTCCACTAAAATCAGACGCCTTTGTCGTCTTCCTTCATCTACTCCAGAGGAGTTGATCATCTCATTATCAGCCCGTGTCTCTCTTCTGCAGGATCTCTACACACGGTCTTCCGCCTTTAGCATCCAACTATACCCGGCACTTGAAATTTTCAGTGTGTGTATTAATAACTGTGGCTGCTATAACAGAAAATACTAAAAATTAAATAAAGTAAAAAATTAAAGAGGGTCCCCATACAAGAAACGAATTTTTTTTCGACGTTATCGGTGATTGGTGGTTGTAAGATCTTTTTGCTTTGCTCATGGAGTGCGTACTAATTTGGCCGCTATAACAATAAATAATAAAAATAAAATTTAGTTAAAAATGAAAGTGCGTGCGTCCCCGTATTTAACCGACGAAAAAAAAATGGAGGAGGTTCTCAATTCGACGCGTATATATATATTTTTTTATGTATGACCAGGCATAACTTTTTGTGTAGTAGTCCGATTTAGATAATTCTTTTTTATTAGAAAGGGTATATCCCGAAGTTGGTCCCATATAAGTCACTGCATATTATAAAATAAAGTCCCCCGCCGCGTCTGTCTGTCTGTCTGAACGCGATAAACTCGAAAACTACCAAACGGATTGGCATATGGGTGATACCAATGGACGGAGTTATTCAAGAGGTAGGTTCACGTGTATAATTTATTAATGTTTTCTGCAAATTAGTAGAAATATGACAATTGTTGTCGAAGAAGAAGAAAACGCTGTTTCATCCCTAACGTAGTAAAATAAATTGAAAGAGGCAAAACTGGTTTTAATTACAATTTCTATTTTGATTAATACTGTGTATACATATTTCGCCATTTAAGTAAAACATTGTATAATACAATACTTATCGGCGAAGAAATGAACGAAGTGCACTGAAAATTACCGTTGCAATGTGATATAAACTTTATTTACCCTTAAATAAAATTAGCTTAGTTAGTTTCTGACTGAAAAATACGCTGTGACAGACAGACAGACAGACAGACAGACAGACAGATGGCATAGGTTGAGTAATAAAGAAACTAAAAAATAATTCAGTTACAACTAAGTCATATAGTTCCCCAACATTTTATACATACGTATCCAAACTGTATGGTTCACTCCTATGATTACACTAACCTATGATTTTCATATAGGAATGGCGGCAAAAGACAAAAAAATGTTTTGATTGATTTTACTTGACGGTTTGCTTACTTACCGATGATAAATTACGCCACTATCTTTTTTCTTCGAAGTTGACTAATTTTTACACGTTTTTAACACGCACGACGGCATTTTTGAATTGTTGCTTGATTATGGTTTAGTTACATTTTCGGCATGTAATCACGATGAGTGTAGACGAGTGGCATACCTGTGACTGAATGAGTTATTGCCGACTGGCAACAAAGCGTGGCGCAAACGTCTGGATCGCGGCGTCGCTTCTCTACGTTAGTAATATTATTTTTAAGCATAGAAATAGTGCGGCGCCGCGCCGGGCGTCGTCGCCGTCGTCGTCTTCATATCGATGTGACACGTGTGGTTAGGCAGAAGTTATCAATGTCGTCTATTATGAATATTCTTTACTTTTTCAAATATTTACAAAACTGGAATAGAATATATTGAACATAGATATTGGAATTGGATAGAAGTTCATTCTACTTGTAGTATTTTTAATGTATTTTTTTCTAAATCCAATCCACATGTTCGACGCAATAAGCTGATATAACACTAAGACAGAAAAAAACACTACGGCTTATGTGCTCTGCTACCCGTGCAAAGCCGGGGCGGGTCGCTAGTTTAAAATAAAATTACTAGTAAAACCAAAAACCAAAAAGTTTTTACTCAATATGATGTTTACACACACTTATTGAACGTCAAAAAGTAATAATAATATTAATAATAATAAATGTTTGCAGAATAGTCTGATTTTAAAAATTGTTTTTTTATTAGAAAAGGTATATCCTTTAGTTGGTCCGATATAAAATTGAAAAAAAAAATTCCAACCATAAGGGTAGGAAAACAAGGGATGATTGATTGTTCACTTACTGATTGTAATGTATGACCATGCATGCAGGTAGCTAATTTAATAGTAATCAAAAATTAAGCATGTAGTTAGTAGATTATAGCTACAAAAAATTATAATATAAAAACTTTTTAACAAAATAATTAAACCTCCGAATGAACTAAAAAGCCAAAAAAATAAACCTTTTTTATTATTTATAAAAAAGACTGAAAATTACTTAGGTATAAGTACATTAGTTTTAGAACTTAGTTTCTAAGTTTAAATAATTAAAAAGGTTTATTATTTTTTGCTTTTTAGTTTTTTTCGGCGGTTTAATTTTTAGTTAAAAGGATTTTTTATTTATTTTTTGATAGTACGGAAGAAACGGAAGTTAATGTTTAACCATCTGTATATAAATTCAAGGCTTTTTATATTACAAGATTTAATTAGATAACTATTTTGTAGATGATGAAGAAAACGAACGTTGCAAACTGATTTTAATTATGTATTTCATTTCATTCCATCATCCCTTTTTATACCCCACTGCAGGGGCTTAAACCTCCCCTGAAAATGAGGGGGCTTAGAGCTTAAATCCTTAAATCTTAAATTAAAAAAAAATTAAATAAATAATGTATATCTATAGATATTTCATGACAACTTTTGCCATAAGACATTTTCGGGTATTTTTGGTAAACATGATATAGTATCTAAAACTGTACGCTTAAACCGTACGTTACCCGGAAGCTTCAGTTGTAATTAAGTCATAGTAAACTCGTAATAAATCTACTACAAAGCTTCTCCCTCGTGTAAAAAATCCCGAAATTATTAAATGAACATGTAACAAAGAATAGGCATTGAAGAATAATTATTTGAAGTACATTTTTTCCCGCTGAATTATTTCTCTTGTTATATGGATCACAAAAAAAGACTTTTCATACAATCGCGACGTGCACTCGCCCTGCAGTAATTTTATAATTATACCCTTTTTTTAATCACCCTTAACGTTTTGACTTGTCATCAATCGTTATCAATCAATTGTCTCTTCATTAAATGGCTCGTGACTTCCAATCTGACCCTATTGGGTTAATGTGTAGTGCATAGGTTAAAAATATTTAATATTAAGTTTATATGATTGATAGCCAATAAAAATATTTGCATACAGTTCTGGCAGTTCTGGCTCAAAGACCATTTCTCAATCAGTTAGAATGTTCTATAAGAATTATGCGTCTTTTTAGGTGTTAATTGTTCGAAAACATACTTACATTGTACGCTCACAAAACTTTTCGTAATAACCGCGATGTAGAACAAATGGCGCGGAAAAATAAGAGAATATAATTTCGTTGCGCTAAGCAAAGCGATGAGTTTCCGCCATAGTGTTTTCACTTGGAGATATTGTTATGGGGCGCGAGGCGCAAGTAGTGGAAGTAGCGGCTCTGCAAAGAAATATCTTTGCACAAAAACATTTCAATTTAAGATTTCGGTTTTCAAAATGTTTCTAGTTTCGCGCAGAGCAGGATTTTGTCTACTGTGTATGGCTATATAAACTAGTAAGTCCCTGATTGCAAAATAGGCGCCTATTTTGAGGTACTTGACTTAAAAAAAAAATAGCTTAAATTTTAGTATATACCATAAAAGTTCGAATTAACAGCTAGAAGCCCTCTTCTGCGTTTACCGTCTAACCACTCATGCTATAGCTAGCTGGTGTAAGATGGGGAGTAGTTTTAGTTCGAGGTTCAGTGCCCAGATTCCCGCGCGCCGCTTTTCAGCCGCTCTTCACACCCGAGAAATCCCCACGCGCCGGTTTCACCCCCCTATAATAATAAAAATACGAGGCATGTTTTTTAAGTAAGTACCGTTTTGCGATTCCGCCGCCGCAGCGCTACGGTCGGCGTTCCGCGCATACGCGCTGGTTACCTACATCTCTTGTCTACGCACTGACGCCATTACAGTCTGATTCTTCATTGTTAAGCGTTGTTTACTGAGTATTTAAGATGCCTCCGACAATCGTGAGTCCCGCCGATTGTGAAGTACGGGCTGTTATAAGATTTCTTAGTGCTAAAGGCGTAAAATAGATCGATATTCATCGTGAGATCTGTGAAGTTTACGGACAAAACATTATGAGTGATGGAATGGTAAGGAAATGGGTGAGAGCATTTAAAGATGGCTGCACAAATATGCATGATGAAGAACGGAGTGGGCGTCCTTCGGTCCTTAATGAAGATTTTCAATGGGAAACTCTAGATCATCCTTCATACCACCCTGATCTGGCGCCCAGCGACTACCATTTGTTCCTGCACTTGAAGAAACACCTGGGCGGTCAGCGTCTTCAAGACGATAACGAAGTCAAAACAGTTGTGATACCGTGGTTGTCAGGCGGCAGAATTTTATGAGGAGGGTATTCAAAAACTGGTGCCACGTTATGACAAGTGCCTCAATATTCACGGAAATTATGTAGAAAAGTAGATTAAGTTACAGGCTTCCATGTAAAAATTAAATTATTGCCATATCTTTCCACGTCTTTTTTTAATTCCAAAACGGTACTTACTTAAAAAACATGCCTCGTAATAATAATAATAATAATAATAATAATAACAATAATAATAATAATAATTCATAGGATTTCCCACACAGCGCCATCTAGTCCCAAAGTAAGCAAGTATTATGCTTGGGTTATGGGTTACTAGACAGCTGATATACATACTTCAATATCCTTTATAATATATGTTTACATATATAAATATTTTTTTTTTTACAAAGACACCACATACATATAACAACCAAGACCCGGTACCAGCATCAATATTCATCATATAAATACTGACCCGACCTGGGATTCGTACCCGGGACCTCCGGCTTCGAAGGCAGGGTCGCTACCCACTAGGCTAAGCGGTCGTCATAAATTGCATAATGTCACTTCGATACTGCGAACTGACATTTATGACTTTATTGAAACCAAATACTGCTGTCAAATTAATTTACTCTATGGTATATACGAATACGTAGGTATACTCATAGAGGAACAAGTTAAGAAACGAAACCCGAAAACATCCTCAACGTAGATGTGACAGTCAAGTAAATTCTACCAACAATGTCTGGAAGTAAATACTTTAAACTAGAAGTAAATATTAGAGTTCCCATCGCATTTACGTACATCGTTTTAGGGCATTTGTACACAGTACAATTAATATTGCAAACAGCAATCATTCCATTATAGTTATAATTAATTTATGCCACATTTAGGTAATCAATTAGGTACAAATCAAATAAACACTTCACAGGTTTCTGTTGATTTTGGTCGTTTCTGCAAAACAGTTAGATGGAGTAATTGCTTTATAAATGTGATATATTCTTACATTATCGCTCACCGAGCTTTGAATTAGTTCAATAGAGAGGTAATGCTGGCCGTTTAGTTCAAGAACCAAAGTTATCACATTTGAGTCATAGGATTAGGAAGGAAGGCGATCGAAACGCCCGTATAGCCCACGCGATTGGTTACTTAGAAGTAGCGATTAAAAAAAAATATAAAAAAAGTATACAAAACTGGTCGGCACTGAACCGTTGAGTTTAGCAAACGTGCGCCTTCTAGTCTGTTATATTCAAAGTTCGGTGATTCTCGCTTGAAAACCTTTGAAACAACCACCTCATGGTTTGTATTCCCCGAAAAACCCAGCTGATGCTTACGTTATTTCAGATTTTATTTTATCCATCAAGTATTGAATACAAATTACTTGTACAAAATTGTGGTAAAAATTGGTCACCACTGGACCTTTTGCAGCAGTCGGAAGTTTTTTAGGTAATATTCGAAATTAGAAATATTTCTAAATGAGACACATTTCATTTCACTACGTATTTTATGCGAATTTACTTGATGTAGGGCAAGTGCATTTCTCATATACTCGTATAAATCAGAGCAATACATGCCCGAAAAGTGTCTGTTTGGTGTGCATCGGTATAACTGAGTATTAGTTTCGTCGAAAAAGATGAAGTTTGGACTATAACAATCTAATACGTTTTAGATACTAAACTATTTTAGATACTAAATCGAAGACATATGGGAGACGCGCAACTTGTCACAAATCTCAGATCACTTTTTAAGGTTCCGCACTGAAAAGCTATCAATAGGAACCCCATTACTAAAGCTCCGCTGTCCGTCGGTCCTTCCGTCACAGGGCTGTATCGTGTGCATTATTATAATAATAATTCACAGTGTGCATTATTATGGCCGCCTAAACAACAAATAATAAAAATAAAATGAAGTTAAAAATTAAAGGGGGTCCCCTTACGAGAAACGTTTTTTTTTTTATATATTGTATGGTGGTACGGAATTCATTACGTGAGAGTCAGAATCGCACTTGGCTTGCGTTTTTCTTCATGGTTTGTCACGTCCATTGGTCGCCTAAATCATGCAATGTAATACGCCATTGAATATTTTTGTAGGCTTACCCCAGGAGTCACTTGCGTAAAGCAATACCCAAATGTTAGATCAATTAACAACCCAAAATCGGTTATGTTAAAAAAGTTATGGCCGAGATACTGCCCGAAATGTGCGAAATAGTCATCGAAAATTAAGAGGATCGATTGTAGTTAAAAGGTCGGATAACAAATAAACAAATAAAACCTTAAAAATATAAGCAGCTGCAGAGTTTTATTTTGTATTTTTGTCGATTTTAGCCATTTAGAATGAATTCAATTTTAGGGTCGCCATTCACGACGTCAAACGTCCAAATAGAGTGTTAGCACTCCAAAATCCGGCTGTGAATGGGAACGCTATGCTATTTGCGTTGCGTGGCGCGGTCAGCCGGGTTGGATATTCGACCAAGTCAAAATCCAAGCAAGCATAGAGCGGCGCGACTGACCGCGGATGCGGCGGCGTTCGTGGACATAAAAAAACTGACCATCTAAATGGAGTCGCTCCATTTGGAAATGAATTTACAGTCTTAAACGTTTTATATATTTTGTCAAAAAAGCTACTGAAAAAGAATCGTATAAATGTTGTTCTTTTTATGTTTTCCAATTTTTTCAAAGACGAAAGCGTCAACTTTCATCTAATTTTATTATCTTTAAAATTTTGCAAACATTGTGTCATTGTAGTTGTCTTGTATTACTTATTAGAAAAATCTGGAATCCAAATTTTTTACCTCAAAATGAACTCAGAATTTTGTTACTAGACATCTTCGATCTCGATTTGTACTTTCTCGTCTTTCAGTTTGTTTCCGAATTTTTTTTCAAATACAGGCAACGATAAATGTAATGCGCCGCATAGAAATTTACAAAATCTTACTTAAAGGTTTTTTCATGTAACTTTATTTTTAATATTGATTTTCTTGGTGGCGGTCTTTTTATGTTTAAAGAAATAATAATAATTAAAATTGGTTGAATTTCCCTGAATAGTGCTAGAACGTTTGAACACTGGAATATCTATGACACGCTTGGCAAGAGTGAAAAGTGTGGGGTATGTGACAAAGCCTAATTCGTTGCACGAACATGCAGACATTCAACCGTAAATATATCTATCATTGAACCCCAAAAAGACATCTAACGAAGTTTCCAGTTTACTCATGGCTAAATGATAGTAAATGGAATATCGGTCTATCTTCTATCACTACTAAATTTGTACAGTAATTAATCTTTCCGAGCCTCAGTTAATTTTGTTGCTCCGCAATGTAGGGTTGGCACGCTATCTTCTTTAGTTATTAAATTATTTGGTAGTTGACCATGCAATTTTAAACCATTTTGTTTTCGATCCAAATCGAACTTAACAAATAGGTAAACATTGTTAGTGTTAATTGGCTTGTCTAAGCATAGATTTATAAGCTTTTGCTTTGGTTTTCTAGTAAGTACCACATAGTTATTTCAAGAAAGTACCACATAATCACACCATAAAAGTACGAATTGACTAAAAGCCCTCTTCTATGTTAACCGTCTAACCACTCATACTCTAGCTAGCTGGTGCAAGATGCCGAGTTTTAGTCCAAGTTTCAGTGTAGAAGGTCTCGGCGCGTCGGTCTGCATCCCCGTGAAATCCCCGCGCGCCAGTCTTCAACCTCGCAAAATTGCGTAATGCTACTTCTTCTTCTTCTTAGATGGTGGCGTTTTCCGCTTAGAGTGATTTCGCCAAATGTCACTTAGATACTGTGAATTGACATTTAGACTTTATTAAAACCAAACGTTGCTGTCAAATAAATTTACTTTATGGTTCACACCAAAGCAACGTCTTGTTTAAATTAGGGTTGTTTTGATATCACAACGATTTGATAACAGATCGAATCGCTCGTTTTCATACTTTTATCTTGTCAACCAATCAGTGCAGCCGGAAGTTAGAAGGTCTAGCCAATCAGCGCTTGTGGTTTAAGAACATGGCCGTTTTTTTAACATATTTTAAGAATACTTTTAATGCTCCTGATATGTATTCAATTTTGTTAAATCAAGGTCACAATTTGTCTAGTAATTAAAAAAAATAAATATTGAACTTAATGCATATAGGTACGTGAATTTATTATGATTTGCCAACCCTATAAAATCAAGGTCGTCGCTTCAAAGTAACGCGACGGTACGCAGGACATGAGTTCGTAAACTAATTAGATTTGGTTCTAGTGTAAACTACTTGATTTGCATATGAAACTTTATAAAAGGGTTTTTATTTCATTTATGTTTTTTGCTGTTAAGTACCATTTGTATACGTTTTTGATTTGGAATAGTTGTTTCAATCAGTATAACTTACTGTTTACCTGTAAAGTTCGTTACTTTTATTAGGTAATTTATGTTTAAATAGACGTTTTGGATTCACTGGCACTTTCACTATGTCATTATTTTATTTTTGATTCGTATGTACATCGATTACGATTTACTATAAAATTACTTTACCTAAATTCCTCATGAAAAAGAAACGTGATACGTGTCCTTTTTTAGAGCTTAAGAAAGACAAGAACTCTAAGTAGTAAGTACCTACTAATGCTGACAATAAAATTTTGCATATTGGAAAACAACGGGCGCGTTTTGAATAATATGCAATATTTTATTGTTAATATCTGAACGTTGACTGATTGATTCGAGGATCTACTTTTATTAGACGTAAAGAAATAGCTGCCATTTGTTTTTGAATTTTGATTGCACTTAACTTGACTTTTATTATTTAATGACGAGTTTTCCAGGTTAGGTTTAGAAATCTTGATATTATATAAAATATTATAGACAATATAAATCAATAGAAGAATTCACTGACACTCACTGCATCAAAGTGTTGTATTTCGCGCATGTTCGTAGTATTTTAGAATATGCTTGTTCTATCTGGTCTCCTCAATAAATAATTTATAAAAATAAGCTGGGCAGAATACAAAATCGTTTTCTAAAAATCTTGTGCTACCACCACCGAGTTTATTTTGACACCTACGTCGAACGCTGTCGCCATTTCCGCATGCTTCCACTTGAATCGCGTCGCAAAGTGACCGACATGTTATTGTTGCACAACATAATATCAGGCGAAATCGACTGCCCCGAGCTGCTAAGGCAGGTCGGCTTGAATGCACCCGGTCGCCGTACACGTCACACTAATCTGTTCCAAATTCCTTTCTCCTCCACAAAAACGCTGCAATCGCTAGACTTTTGAGGATTAACAATGAGGACTTCGGCGGACTTGACGTCTTCCATCTGTCTAGGAAATCTACAAAGTTATACATAAGAAAGACACCCGCCTCTGTAGATTGAGCCACAGAACACCTATGCGCATAAGTACCATATTTAACCACACACACTTCTCATATACTACACCTACACGGCACACAAACATACACCACACCACACGCGGTTGCCTCATTTTCTTTCTTTATTTTCTTTTGATTTTTAAACATAATCTTAGGCTATGTATATTTTAACTATGAAGTGTTGTTGAGCACTGTGCGTGTTATTCTGTCACCATACACGTATAAATATCATATTTAGGAAACCAAGTAATTGGCCACAGATTTTTAAGTATTTATATTGTTACTAAATTATTTACTGTGAGCTGTTTTGTTTTTCAATAATAAATAATTTTTAAAAATTAATTAAGATCAGAATACTATGTAGAATATATGTACTATGTAGTCTACGTATCTATTAATATTTTATAACTATTTTATTTAACCAGTAAAGAATAAAACGATAATTGTTAGGAAATCACTGAATATTTTATTGTATCACACATCAGAAAAGTGTGTGTTTCGTTTGAAAAGTAAAAGTATTTTTTAAAACCTTGAAGTATTATTAAAAATTGTATAAGTAAGGAAGCGGTTGGTTGTTTAAAATACATCATTTAATTATTTAAAATAAAATACAAAAGAAAACAATTCCAATGTTCTTCATGAAACACGATTTTATATCAAATCCTATTAATAGAAAAGCGATTAAAAGATTAACGAGAATTTAAACAAAATAAAACTTTTCAATTCTCATATGCTCTAATGTACTAAATCAGATGAAAATAACTCCATCCTTGGTTGGGCATGCTGAAGATCAGGTTATCCAGTAACTGCTATGACATTGTGTCATTCTTGAACGGCGGCTCCCTTGATATCTGATAAGCTCTACGGAGGTGGCTGACGTTCAATAGTAGGTATCCCACGCATGTTCGATCGGGCTTAAGTCAGGCTTGCCGATAGGCCAATCCAATCTTGAGATGATGTGTACACGGAGTTCCGTTCCGTGTAGACAAGCCAATTAACAAATCATCTCACGATTGGATTGGCCAGGCGAAGCGTTTACTAGTCGCTCAATGAGCTGGCACGTGTCGTCGCCAAAAATGAATTTGTGGTTGTAAGTAATTTGTTCTGAACGGTCTAACAATTTCATCGAGGACGGTTGTTTTGTACAAAGCCTTCATAGAACCTCGGTGTGAGTATAAAAGCGTTTTAGTTTCAATCATTATTTCACCCCAAAAATATATCCATTAAGGTGGTAGCCTTACTGAACGGTTCCAGTAGCAGTTCGGCCTTATTGAGTCTCCAGGCTTTCTCCAAGCATGGACATGTCGATTATCTGAGTGTACTGATCTATGTTTCATCACCTCAAAGATAATGTCGCCAGATGCGGTGCAGATGTCCTCCGGTCTTTGACACATTCTGGCGTTAGATCAGATAAATAGACAGAGGCATCATATCCCAATTAGGATCTAACGCCGCTATCTTTTCCGATCGTTCAAAAGTGCTCGCCAGGAGTTCTTGCTTGTAATCCGAACTTGTGTAAACAATTTGTTAAGTGACATTTTTTTAGTGGTGGTACTTGTTTGATAATGGACAGTTAGCAGTCTTATGTAGCGCTTGTGAACAGCACACAGAACAGTTGGGTGGCCTCTACAAAGTCGACCAGCTAAGTTACCGATGTATTGGTACTTCTGCAACGTAGTTGCGAAGCAGCATTTCGATATCAAGACTCTGCTTGTTGTTTCTGTCGTAGTCATAACATTCTTCAACCAAAATTATTATTCTTGATCGCAAAACTATAGGTAAACTACGCCATATCTTTGAATTGAAATGCAGGATTCTTAGTCATATTCACTAAAATAGAAGCCTGGCAGAAACAGAAATATTAACTATTGACTTCGTTTTTATTATACATAAAAACGAAAGAAATACAATGAATTTTTGATTGTAAATGATGTATTTTTAAACGTGGTACAAGTTCCTTGCAAACTTTATAAATATTTTAAGGAATCAAAAGATACGAGTATATACATTTTTCAATGTGATTGTAAACTTTTTTTTGGTGTGTGTAGACTGCCTTTATAAACATTGCCACAAAATTAAGGATTCAATAAGTTCAGTTAAGAAACGTAATACAAATATATTTGAAATTCAGATTTATTGTATCCAATTGAGGAAAAAGTTATTACATAAGGTAATTTTTAAAGGAGTTTGTTTTATATTGTTGTTTTTAAATTAAACCTTTAGTGTATCATAGAGGTTTATTTAACGACAGACTTACTACTTGTTCCTAACTAAATGTGATAACATTTTCACGTAATATAATTCTGTCTCTTTCGTTCCGTATAATAAATGACAAGGGTACAAACGGTAGGCGATAGCGTTTGATACTGTTTGTGATAAATGAATTCACCTTATATCGCGGCAAACTTTTTTCATATGGTCCACCATATTTCAACTTCACGAACTTTTGTTTGAGGCGAAACTTCTGAATTACCTACGCATTCTCGGATAGTAAGTCAGTCACTAAAACCTTTTATGTTTACGAATTTTTATTGATATTTCACTGATAAAAAGACTATTCGAAAATATATTCATGAACAGGTTCTGTCTTTTGTTCTATAGTATAATTATATTATATTGGGTCGCGGGTTCAATTCCCGCTTAGGACAAATATTTGTATACTAGAACATGCTTATTTGTGCCGTGTCTGGGCGTAAAATATCTCTATATGTATATATTATAAAAAAGAATATTTAAGTATGTGTACCAGTTGTCTAGTACCCCATAATACAAGCATAATACTTGCTTACTTTGAGACTAAATGGCGCTGTGTGAGATATCTTAGGTATTATATTATATATAAAAATACATCAGTCCTTAAAATAAGATATTTATAATTTCTTTTTCAGGTTTTGTGAAAATTGTCATCGAGAAAAATATCAAACTTTAGATATTTATTACGTGTCACCGATATTAGAATTTACAAATACGAGTAAATATAGCATTTTGCGCTGATTATTTTCTTTATTTATTACACAGTCCAATAAAAATTTATCACTCGTGGAATAGTTATCGATTGTAACAGACTCGAAATGAATTCACTCTGTCATTTTGTTGCAATAATTTTATTATGTACTACGTGTACTACGTAATGTAAATGTAAAGTTTTGAAATAATAGAAATTTAAAAATGGAACGCGTCTATATTCAATGTTTTTAAATAACAAATTTGCTTAAATATCGGACGTGAAGATCAGTTTACAACAATTTAAAAAAAAAAAAACAATATTCATTTTGGTATTTATACTATCATCCCTTCTCGCCTTTTCGTCTATCACAATCTCAGATCTACTCTCGATTGTCTATATTTTCATAAAAAAGTAGTCATGTAATATCAGAATTTTTGGTCAATGACCATTGAAAAAAAATTCGTAAATAATTATATTTTAAAAGCTTAAGGTGTCAAAAGTCATCCACTACTTTGATACTTTTATTTGGAACAAAAACTTTTATAATTCAATTGTACCTTTTCTCACTGAAAATAATTTTTAATTTTTTAGTATAGTGCTTTTTTTAAATAAAAGCTTGTTTGAAACGACTTTTTCCTCTTAAAAGAGAAAACAGCTTTTCAAAATCTGTTGTTGTGTTCTAAAATAACTCCAAAATAAGGATATTTTTAAAGTACTTTCTTTTGCAGCTAGCTTCACGACGGCTTTGATGATGGGAATTAACCCTTATATCTTTCAGTCCTATATATATGTCAGACTGGTTAGAATACACTTTAGTAAATGTAGGAGAAAACTTAGAAATTGTAAGTAAATTAGAAAGAAACCTTTATAGAAATTATTGATCGTACTTGAAAAATGTATTGTCGGTGTTTATAAAATGAAGATCAAATAGTTGTAGAAGCCGATAACATCTCAAAGACGACAATGTGCGTCGCCAAATAAAATCAACAACTTATTTCTTGGATACAAACATCCGAGTTCAATAACAAATGTCACTATATAAAGAAAAAAATGTTTTAGGACAAAATGGAATTCATAAATTAAATATATTAGTCATTAATAATAATAATAACACACACAATCACAACAACGTCTAGGGCCCAAACTAAGCATTAGCTTGTATTTTGGGTACCAAACGAAGACACCGCGTACATTTAACAAACAAGACCCGGTGCCAGTATTAATGTTCATCATATAAATACTGACCCGATCTGGGATTCGAACCCGGGACCTCCAGCTTCGCAGGCAGGGTCGCTGCCCACTAGGCTAAGCGGTCGTCTATATTAATATATTGAAATATTGTGAAATGATTAATCATTATTATTAAATAATTAAAATTATAATTCAGAAAATCAATTAATCAGAAATTAAAATGTTAAGTCATTAGTCAATTTATATTTCATTTAAATTCAACTAATTACTAAATCTGACAAACGTACCGTGTATTGATATAATGTTTTTATTGTTTTTCTTTTTACGAATTTGCCAGATATTTAAGAAAATTCACTTAACATTAACATTGTCCCTGTGACGTCATCTGGGCGGTTGAGTTTATTGCGCTGCTATCCATGGTAAAAAATCAACGCTAAAACTAAATAAAAAATATAGTAAGGTCACTATGTCAAATGAAATTGTAATCCTCAGGAATAAATTAAAATATAATGACTATATTTAGTCTATGATAATCTGTCCAGTTGACGTCATAGGAATATTTCATTAATTAATTTTTGGGAAAAAATATTAAGAAAAGAAAATTATTTGAGAAAAGTATGGATTGATCTATATTTTCGAAATATATATAGGTATATATATATACAATATAAAAACTATTTGAAATCATAAAGGTCAATTTAAATCGGGGGATTGAAGCCAAACGTTTCGTCGCGAGCATCGGCCGTCGTCTAAAAGAAAGGGGACTCGACCACCGTTCCGGTTCCTTTCTGGTGCAAAGAATTGCCATTGCAATTCAGCGCGGCAATGCGATGAGCGTCATGGGCACTTTTGCGTCGGGGGCGACGAGGGGTGGATTATTGGATTAGTTTCATTTTTTATTATTATTATTATTTTTGGTCTAACTAATTAGGAAATGTATGATTTAAATCGCCAGGGAAAGTATTGGGAGGCGAAGGGAATCTTTGTGTTGGTTCATTGCATTCTGAACTCTAACACGTCGGTCGTCGACGCAACATACGGCGTCTTTGAAATCTCCGGAATTCCCGCAACTATACAATTGAAAGTTCAAAATGAAACGTACACACAAAAATTCGCTTTCGGCCCGTTCTGCGGTCTATGAATTGACCCTAACCCTGTTCAAATGACCATAAAACCAGTCAACATTCAACCGCATTACGTGTCGTTGGCTCTCTACCGCAAGTTGGGCTTTAGTACAAAATTCTACTTTAGTCATTACTTTTGGGCCTAATCCGCAAATGTTTCTTCACAAGTCGTCATCTCTATCATCTACGGTTGGTTGAGCACGTGTTGGTATAAAATAAGAGCGAGCTATTTTTAATGAAATTTATTAATAATTTAATATTAGCAATCTGTATGCATGACTACATACCAGTTGTCTAGCACCCCCTAATACAAGCATAATACTTGCTTACTTTGGGACTAGATGGCGCTGTGCGGGGTGTCCCAGTTATTATTATTACTATAGGTACTTATTATGTTCGATGGTTTGTAATACAGGAGGGTAGGGTAGGTAGTAAATAGGTAACCTAGTTAAGCAAGTTAAATAAAATAAAAGCTTGTAATAATCCTATAAAAGATTCTACTATAATAACAATATGATACATCGTATATATGCTTAGAATTACTTGTCTGCATCCATTGAAGTTGGCAACTTAGCACTACGGCCGAGTTTAGGTATTAAAAGTGAAGTATGTATACACGAGCTTTACTTTTGTACTCTATTAGTGTTACGTCGATGTTCGGTCTAAACCATAGATGTTCATAGAGATACCGCGTTGTAACAACAAAAATGTGAACAAAACATATACACACATACCAAATATATGCAGGTAGATGTTTTAAGATATTCGTTGTGAAATAGTTTGTATGATTCACGTAAAATGTGTACTAGAAAACAAAATTAAGACTTTGAGATTACATTTCATGTGTAATTTAATGAAATATTTTTTTAAAACAGTGATAATGACGTATCGTCTGTCTAATCAATCAGTCTGACAGTATCTGTGGACAGTATACTCATTTTTTGAGCGTTTATAAGCATGAGACGCTCTATCCTAATTATTATGCTACCTTAGGTCCAAACTTAGGTCTATCAGACTAAGTAATCTCCAAGATCCGTATTATTATTACTAGCTTTCCGCCCACGGTTCCACTCGCGTGGACTACACAGTTGTGCTGGTATCTCGTTCTCCGGGATAAAAAGTAGTCTATGTCACTCTTTAGCTTATCTATGCAAAAAATATAGCGGTCCCGGTTTAACTATGTAGTCCACGTGAGCGGAGCCGCAGGCGGAAAGCTAGTTTGAAAGTAAAATATAGCCCACGTTACTCGCTGATGATGCCGCTTTTTATAGACGAAATTTTTTTAAAAATAATTTTTAACAGTCGAATATGCTAGAAGCCTTCTTCTGCGTTTACCGTCTAACCAATCTTACTCTAGCTAGCTGGTGCAAGATGGCGAGTTTCAGTCCGCGTGGTCCTCATGCGCCGGTCTTCATCCCCGCGGGATCCCTGCGTGCCGGTTTACACCTCTGCAAAATCGCGTTTGACATTTTCGATACTGTGAATTGACATTTCTGACTCTATTAAAACCGAACGCTGCTGTCAAATTTATTTACTCTATGCCTGATAGATCTGAAATGAATTACGATCTGACGCTTACATCAACCTTAAAATACAACTGCAAAAGTTGAAGTAACCCTATAATATTAATACACAGGTATATAAATGGATCTACCATATTTCCTATAAGTATACATATATACACCAAATGATTAAACGTCGTGAGGATACGAATGCGGAGAATATAGCGCCGGGACATAAATCTATCAGGTGGCAATTTGAAACTCGACTGATTTAACGCCGGGGCAAGGCCGATCCCTTATAAATAACAACACCTTGGAAATTCTATACTATATCTACTAGACGAGACCTTTATGGTATGGTTAGGGCGATGCATATAGGAAATATAAAAATTTCTTGACTCAAAAAAACTGGTCAAGTGCAATACTGACTGACCGATTGATCGAGCGGTCGGAGAGGTCGACTACAGACCTATAGGTCGCGGATTCGATTACCGCTCGAGACTAATATTTGTATGCATAAACAGTGAATTTTTTATATATCTGGGTGTATCTTTTTTATGTTAAAGATATTTTTATTTTTTGTTTCAATAATAGTAATTAATTATTTAATAAAAAAACAATATTTAACTATGTACATCAGTTGTCTAAGACCCATCACAGTACAGGCTTTGCCTAGTGTAGGATTAGATTACCATATGTGAGATATCCCAAAAATATGGTTTTCATACGAAATTGAAAAAAAAATTAATATTAAATGTCATTTGTATCTACTATATTACACATAATGTTTTGCAGTGGTACAGTTAATTTTTCAGGCTTTTGGCCATTTCGAAGTTAAGCATTTCATAGAGCGCTGAGTAGAGAAGGAGTAAAAAGAAACGTGTAGTTCTCCTTTTCAGGCGACTCTCTATTTGTAATTGATTTTTCGGCTACTTTCTCTTCATCTACAACGTTGAAATTTTGTACACATATACTGTCCTAATAATGCAATAATATTAATAATATCTCTCTTAATATCCATGACAGCCCCACACGATTTATGTGCTATAGCTAGATACCGTACCAACCGTGAACTTAAAATATACCAATTTATCCGGCCATATCCGGTACGATCGGATCAAGTAACAGTAACTTAAGCAAACCCGCACTGGAGCAGCGTTGTGGATTAAGCTCCAAACCCCCTCACCCTGGGGGAAGGTTTAAGCTCCTGCAGTAGGGCATAATAGGCTGGTGGAAGAAAACAAACGCATTGCTAACCTGCAATCGAAACCGAATTTCAAACTAACACCGAATCAATCCCAATGTTAAATAAAAATATTAAAGTTAATACGTAAAATAAAGGTTATTAGGTATAAACATGTGAAATTACTAGAGAGCGGTCGGAACCCGGCTGCTGCCAGTTGATTTTCCGCTACCCTCAATTTCAGTTAATATTTAACCGTAATAATGCCAAGGAATTCAGGCAAGGCGTGCTATCAAAGACTATTCGCTAGAACAGAAGAGGTTATATTAAATTTCCTTCAAGGATCTTCTAGAGCGCACTATAAAAAAAGGTCCTGGTTTTGTTTATGTCGTAAATAGATACAACATACAAATTTGTTTAATAGGTCTTTTTGTTTCGAATTAAGATAAGATAATTTAATTGCCACATTATTTAGCTTATTACAAATATTCTATTTTACACTTTTTTGTTTTTAATTATAAAATAAATTTAAAAAAATGGGCTGAAGGGGCATGGGTCGCCCCAACTACCGTACTAGGCGAACAGTTGGTAGGTTTGCGATCTTACGGTTCTGCTATAAACTTAAAATAACGAAACTCTTATATCCTATGAACTATGCCATTAACCTACCTACTGTTCATATTTTTTTTTTTAATTTTAATTTTTCTTAGTTTTTAGTACGTTGTAGCTATTTATACAATAGTGAGTCAGTGTAAGGTGGCACCTTTTTTTGTATTGTGTGTCTATATAGTGTACCGTGTTTAGTGCACCTATAAGTTAGGACAAAGTTATTTTATAGAATTTCTTCCTATAGTTTATTTCTTAAATGTAAACAGTTACACATTTTAAAGATTACATTTTTGCTACGCAGACAATAAAAACTCAAATGTCACTGAACTACCAATGAGGTTCTGCAATGGCGGTCGTGTAAGTATGTGTGAGTGGAACTTCGCAGCGTACTGGTGGCTGGTAAATTTACTATGGTCTGAGCAAAGCAGGTAAAGATTTAAGAAAGTAAAATATTAGGCTAGATAAGTGGAAAGACGCATTGCGGTGGGGCAGAAGACGCTTCCCGACCATCACTAGATCAGTCTTCTCTAAGAAGACTTCCAGGACAAAAACATGTCGTTGGCAGGTTTGTTTCAAACGTGTCATGTCCAGTATTTATAACAAAAATAGTATCACAAACTTCTGATGCATTAAGTACGCTACAAAGTGACATAGTTACTATAAAACATTTAATGTTTGTTTTTCCCGCCATAGTTCATGTTCCTGGTCCCATATTCCCAACAAAAGCCCAAGTTATGTGGTAATGTTTTCGTTTATGATTGGCATTCAGCAGTGCTGGGTGGTGGTGGTGTCAAAACGTATGTTTTACGTATTTGGGGACTCCAAACTTGTATTTGTGTGTTTAGACACTTTTAGCTTATGTCCTACGTATTTGGAGGCTCTTGGCGATTTATAATTACAGAAAAAATCTGAAGATCTGGTAAAATCGCTAGAAGTACATTGACTAAATAGTGATAACTACTGGGGAAGAAAGGTTCTCATGTGTTGGCCAGAAATAGACGTCATTATATGATACGGCCATCTACTAGATGGACTGAGACGTTGGTAAAAGTCACCAGGTTACAGGCGGCCCAAAACCGTTTGTCATGGAGGTCTAGGTTATATGAGATAGAGAGATAACGACTGGCCTATGTTTGGCGACAGTGATGTATGTTTTTTTAGAGGAATTTGAGATTTTTTTAAAGAGCTTATTTTTGGAATTAGGTAAAGTCAATATTTTATAATTTTAATTACTCCCTTAGCTACTTTTTCATAAAGTTAGTTAATTGAACTCATATGAACTCATAATTCAGCTCTTACATACATATTTACATACATACATACAGGCTAGTGGGTAGCAACCCTGCCTACGAAGCTGGAGGTCCCGGGTTCGAATCCCAGGTCGGGTCAGTATTAATATGATGAATATTAATACTGGTACCGGGTCTTGGTTGTTATACGTATGTGGTGTTTTCGCAAAAATATTTATATATGTATATATTATAAAGAATATTTAAGTATGTATATCAGTTGTCTAGTAACCCATAACACAAGCATAATACTTGCTTACTTTGGGACTAGATGACGCTGTGTGGGAAGTCCCATGTATTATTATTATATTATATTGTATATTTTATTTGTTTGTAGTTTTTAGGTTATTTTAGGAATTTGGCTTAGGTGAATTTTCAAATTAACATCTTATAGTATATCATGTAAATCTATTATCAATATTCCAGCAAAGTTTGAACACGATACGTCTATTAGTCAGTTGAAGTGTTAAAGAGTGACGGACATATGTTTATTTTACGTGTGAATTTTGACGATAAAAAACTAATTAAAAATCATATTTTCACGTTAAATAATCTACAGTCAAAATCTTCTTGAAGTTTTATCTCTACCACAAAGGGGTTATTAGCTAATGGGCTAGTCGTACTTCGTCTCTTTCCAACTCACAATTTTTGCATATTTATATCGCTTGCACACGTTTAAAACATTGCACGTGTACAATGGTATATATTTCATAAAATTGAATGAGATTTTCAGGAAAAATTAATATGTGTATATTTAAAAATAAATTGATTAGTTTCCATAAAATAATAAATAACTGAGTTTGAGTACGTTTTTGTTGGAATAATGATGAAATTTCACCGATTTTCTGTTAAAAATTAATATAACATGAAAAAAGAAATGAAATTAATCCTTTTTAGGGTTCCGGAGCTAAAAGCAAAAAACTAAACCTTTATAGTTCGGTCATGTCCATCTGTTTATCTGTTCTGTGTATCCCGCCATCGTAATTTCTACATTTATAGACATCGGTAAATGAAAATTCGCAAGTTCACAAAACAGAACTAAAATATTCTTAGGCGTCAAATATTTTTTTAATTGTTTCTTCCTTTATAACGATGTGGGGATAGCATTTTTTTCAGTTTATTCCATAATGCAGGATACCATTATAAAGCTGTTTTAATTTTTTTTAGTGCGCGCCGAATCTGCATACAGAAAACTGCGCACCCGACCTATCGCGCTGATAGTGACGGGACGGGACAACACAAAAGGTGCAGCCGTGCAGCCCGACCGGCTAAGCGTCAACCTCAACCTATATATACTCCGAAGAGAGTTATTTAGAATAAACGCGGACCGGACGCATTGTAGATGTTTTGGTGTGTGGCTGCTTTTGACGGGCGGTAACTTAAGAGTGCCGCCTCGTTCGGCGTATGAGTTAGATTCAAGTAGAGGGCCGACAAGTGTCGATCCCTCGGTAAAAGAGAGCATTTTTTGCGTAGACGCCATTCGGGTCGATTTATTAATTTTACTGTTGATTTCAGGTGGAAGTACAACTAACTTACGTATGACTGAAGGTCTGATCGGTCTAAAGCTTTGAGTATCTCTGCTTCGCTGGTGAAATTGTCAGGTGCATCTGTGAGTGCCTTACGTGGACGTCTGGGGAAGTTGTAGGCAGGCGGGGGCTCGTAAGAGGCCGCTGCCGAGTGTAGTAATGGATTGGGACTCTTTTAAAACGAAATAGAGTTACAATAGATCACTTTTAAATTCCGCCCTCCCTCCCCCCCTATTGATATACTAATTTAAAAAAACACAGAGAGATTTAAATTGAAAAATGAAAAAGAAAATTATGTAGGTAATAAAAAAAAAGGAAAAATATTTTTTAATGATATTTTTGAGGTAAATTTTATTATTTTGGCAATTGGAATCGGCTCAGCTGTTGCCAGTCTGCCATGCCATAGTGACAGGATCAGCTCTGGTCGTCTGCCAATCCCAGAGCTTTTAATTATGTAATAAAAAAAAATGTAGCACTAGGTCCAAAAGCACCGCAACAGCAATTCAAAAATTAATATAATTGACTAAAGATAAATTCGAAATTACAAACTCTGAAAAATTATTGTTTTTCTTGGTGAGACATTGTTCCGTGTCTGGGTGTAAAATATTTATATTATATAAAATATTTAAGTATGTATATTAGTTTTGTTGTAACTTATAACACTTATACTTGCTTACTATAAGACTAGATGGCGCTGTGTGGAATGTCCCATGTCTTATTATTATTATGATATAGTTGTTAATAAATATACGCACCTATAGATCAATCACCCGACATACCGAAACATCTCACATATCATACGTTACGTGCACAAATCTCGCTCACAAACAGTAACAAGTAACATTATAAAGGAGAACAATGTAAATATACAAACTTAATTACATTGGTTACCTTACAAAGTCTCATTAGGATCATAAAAGAAAAATGCTTACTATTACATTAAAATATTAAAATTGCAATGCAATCGCAATGCCGTATGAATCGTAAGCCAACACCCATCTAAGACCCACACCACTCCACACCACACAGTGCAGAACTGCAAGAGGTCAACAAGAAACATCCACAGTGAAACTACATAGAACCGCCCCCAAACACATGTCTAAGCTTACTACGATAAGTGCCGCGAGAGCACGAAAACATGTCTACATTATTTAGTTTTTCATTGGGAGAGCACACATCTCTTAGCAAGACGACCATGTGATTATTATTGATTAATGAAGCCTACACTGCGCGTGGTAATATATGAATTTTGCTGGTTTTTTGGTACATATGGCCAAAATGAGCAATTACGATTATAAATTTCTTATTTTTACTTAGTCGCAATGAAGTATCAACACTACATGATTTTTTGCTAGTAGATAGTTGAAAGAACGGAGGGTAAAAAATATGCCAGCTGTTTTCCTGGTAGAAAGTTTCAGTAGGATAAAAACTAATCGACAATCAAAATGTATGAAGAGCCAAGCATTTGACTTGCGAGATTTGAATGTGGTGGAAGAAGAACTCACAAAGTCAATAAGAAGAAGTGGTAGCTTCGAGAAAGAGAATTGGAAACATAGTAGCGGTGTTATATATGTCCAGACGATTGGACAAATAAGTCCAAGTATGTTTTACTACATACCTATATTTAGGCTGAGTGCAACGTGGTGGTAAAAGCACAAAAAATGCCCAAATTTTCGACTGTTTTTGACTGACATATTGACCGAGTGGTTAGAAACCCTAACTGCGCAGTCAAGGGTCACGGGTTCGACTCCCGCCCGAGACAAGTAATTGTGTGCATGAACAAATCTATTTGTTCCGTGTCTGGGTGTAAGAGGTATCTATATATTATAAAATTATATTTAAGTATGTATATCATTTGTCTAGTAACCCACAATACAAGCATAATACTTGCTTATTTTGGGATTAGATGGCGTTGTGTGGAACGTCCCAAGTATTATTAATGCTGTTCACATGGCCCGCGCCACGACGGACGACGGTTCATCGTGCAACGATGTCAGTCAATGGGATTACATATTAATATATTTAGATTATGTATGTATGTATGTACAACAATGGTGCGACATCGCACTGTCTTCCAAATCCAGTTTAGTGAACAACAAAATGTATTTGTTACAGTTAACCGTTTTCGGGAACTGACGCAAATACCTAAAATATGATTAATTTACATTTTATGTCATGTAAGAAGGGCCTCAAAAGTTCTATAGAAAAACCGTAAATAAAACGTATATAGATTCTAGACTTTATTTTAACTAAATGCATTGCACTCATCGATGTTTAAAAATACGTTTTTCCAACCAAAAAAGTGGTCCCCCAAAATATTATACCAATCAAGAATTTTTTTAATTAAGGTTTTTTTCAGAAAGTGTTACTTTGTTGCTTTTGTTCTCGTCTTGTATTAAAAAGGCGTGCACTGTATCCGATGCGGTTTCCAAAAATAAAGCGGAAACCATAGTGCGCGCCTCTAGTCCACATAGGTGTACATTTTCGGATTCATTTATCGAGCGCTTTTATTAAGACACTGGCCTATCTTTAAACATCGATGATGGCACTGCACGATACAAATAGAATCTGACGCTATCTCTCTGGAGCTCAACAGGTACAATAAAACATATATTTACTATCCTCAGGTAATCATTGTGACTATAACAGCACGAATTGACTAGAAGTCCTCTTCTGTGTTTTACCGTCTAACCACCCATGCTTTAGCTAGCTGGTGTAAGATGGCGAGTTTCAGGCTGCAAGGTCTCCGCGCGCCGGTCTTCAACCCCACGAATTCGTGTTTGACATTTTCGATATTGTGAAGCGACAGTTATGACTCTATTAAAACTAAACGCTGCTGTCAAATTTATTTACTCTATGATTGTGACAATAATATTGCACTGTAGGACTTAGTGTTCATCTAAAAATAGCGAAAACATCCAAAGAAATTTATAATCAAGTGACAGAACTACCAAGACTATGTCGTCACCAAGAACAAACCAACTTTCCCAATGTATCAAGACTTGCGTCTAGTCTAGTCGCAGCCTTATATGTCTTATCGAGCAGTAGAAATACTTGATTTTTTTTTTGTTCTATCCGCTCAATCGTAGAGCTATTATTGGTATTAGTAATTGGACTAACTCAGTGCGGTGACGCCGCGAGCAAGTAACAGGTGCTGCTGTTGTCACAGAATTAGCTCTCGTTGCGGTACAGATTTAGACAAAACTATAAGTTCCTCCAAATACAATAAATACACTTATATAAAAATTGTGGTCATAAACAATTTAGTACAATCAGTTTTAATTAGATATTAAAAATTTGCTTTCCAACGGTACTAAATCATGGCATTAAAACATGTATGGCTGCAGTTACAGAGACAAAACCCGGACAAGTGTGAGTCGAAATTCCATCCTAAACAAACAAAAATAAATAATTTAATAAATAAATAAATAACAATATTTCTAATAAAGAATTAGAAAATACACCCTCGCACCCGCCCTCAAATACACACTCATGGGTGTGTACCCATGTCCACCGCACCCACACACTGCAGTGCCTCACACTATTACATAATAACGCGTACACACTGTATGTAAATATGTAACAGTACAATAGTATGAATCCATTACTGGCCAATGTTTAGTTGTAAAGTATAAAATAAATAAACTCGCGCCTTGAGGCTCACAATCAGTTATAAATAAACGTGTTTATTGCCACCTGTGATTGCCACCCACCGTCATAATTCAACAAAAACACATTGTATCAATTTCATAATATAAAATAATAACTTATTTTCGTGATATGCGTACAAATTAATGATTTTCGGATTTTTTCAATTAAGTACTAGTGCTGTAAAATCTTTTTACTTGGGAATATCCTCAGAACAATTACCTAAAGTCATAGAAGGAATGTAAATTTAACATTTGTTTAACTTGTTCTAACATATAGAATAAAGCATTAGAAAGAAAAAGATAGCTGATACAAAATTGTTGCTGCTTATGATCAGAACGTAGCCCCCAAATTCATTTCAACTTATTTAAACGATGGAGGTAAATTCAAAAAATTTGATGCAAACGTCCGTCTGACTAGTCAGACTAATCTCATCGAGAAAAGGGTACAAGCAGGTTGAAGGAAACCGCATATATATACTTACATCTTTTTCACTCACACTGAAATTCACCATGTGGAAAACATGTGAAAAATGAAACAAATATGAAGGTACAAGAATGCCTTCTATGACTTTAGGTAATTGTTCTGATGGAATATCAAAATATACGGAATAATTAGCCCTAGTTTTTTTTAATCTTGAGAAAAAGGACAGACAGACGGACAACAAAATGGCTCAGAGGCGTGAAACCCTAAAAAAACTTTAATAAAAAAATGTTAATGAATGCTTTTTGGCGTGATTTCCTAAAGTACATTACCAAAATAAGCTATTGAGTCATAAAAATTAATAAACATAAATAATAATACAAACCTTCATACTATTGCAAAAACCAGTATGGCATCCGGCAAAACAGATTTTTTCGTCTGGTCACTGCAAATAATCTGCGCCAATGACGTTAGATATTGATTAACGTTAGATTAGATGTGTCGTGATAGCCCAGAGCGCAACGAACCTGTCTCAAATTTATAAGGCCATAGGGCCTTGGTTCGAATCCGGGCATGTACCAATGAGTTTTTCTGACTCAATTACATTAACTATCACTGACTCCGTGCCTCGGAGAGCACGTTAAGCAGTCGGTCCCGGACGCTGTCAATAGATGGCTGTCGTTACAATCCCCAACCCGCAGTGGAGTAGCGTTGTGGATTTAAGCTCCAAACCCCCTCCTCACCCTGGGGGAGGCCTAAGCCCCTGCAGTGGGGTAAAATGGGCTGGTGATGATGATGAACGTTAGATATATACTGAGGATGTCCTTATTAAAATTATAAATTTTTCAATGATTTAACATGTCTATTATTTAGATGGGAACGAACATAAAATGAATAATGGGGATTGAGGTAGGTAACAGTGTTTTATAGAACCTTCTCCGAGAACCTGGTCAATAGGCTGTTTATAAATAAATAATAAAGCAGTACTAAATGCTATTTAGAAAAATTGCAATTTTAAGGATTCCCTACCCGTATTACTAAGGCTCCACTGTCCGTCCGTCCGTTCGTCTGTTACAGGGCTGTATCATCTGAACTGTAGTAGGTAGACATTTGAGATTTTTACAGAGCATGTACTATTATGGCCGCTACAACAACAAAAAATAAACTAAAGTTAAAAACTAAAGGAGGTCTCCATACAAAAAACGTGTTTTTTTTTTTAAATATTGTATACGAACGTACGGAATTCTTCGTGTGTGAACAATTGTATTTTCCTTTTCACATCTTCAAATAAAATGATGATCTAAACTCTTAAATTTTTTATTTATTATTTATTGTCGTCAAACGCTAAAATAATTGAACTATTGGAAGAAATATATAAATTTTAATCTTCTTTTCTAAATTTCAAACATTATTCCGTTGCAGTTTCACTACAATAAAAAATTTGTAGTAAGTAGTTGAATAGTTAATGCGACGTTAAATCCTTGAAGTGTTAATAAATATTTAACAGAATACTTAAGCCGTGGTTGGATATTGGTGGAGCTTGAACGCTCGTGTATTTTCCTTTTTCGTTTTTCTCCGAACAGCAAAATACGTTGCCCTGATAACAGATTTAAAACATAGACGTGTCCTTCTTATAAATTCCCGTGATAAAAATATTCCACACCAGAAAAGTGCATGAATAAGTAACGATACGACACGCATATTCATAGTTAGGGTGATATTACACTATCAAATATCTTAGATTATATTATATAAACGTATATCGGAGTTATGCATTTGCCGTTTGAGACAGGACAAAATGAAATTAGTATTCCAATGAATGCATATGTGATAAAACTTTAGAGAGCGATACAATAATAATAATTCTAGTCCCAAAGTAAGCAAGTATTATGCTTGTATTATGGGGTACTAGACAACTGGTATACATACTTAAATATTCTCTGTTGTATTATATACAAATATATATATTTTTGATACGTATATACGTATACATCACAACAACGTCTAGACCTCAAACTAAGCATTAGCTTGTGTTCTGGGTGCCAAGCGAAGACATTCCGGTTATGATAAGATGATGATGAGATGACCAAGTTATAATACATTAGAATGACGATCACGGCCGACGCGACGGTCTAATTTTACTAGAGTAGCTAGAAACTAAAGAAAATTCGTGAAAGAAATTTCTATTCCTTCTAAGGAGTAAATTTTTGCCGTGATGAAAGAGAAATCACGGAAAACATATGAGTCACAGTACTTTTGTACTAAGTACAGTCTAGTATCAATCAATTAATCAAATATATTTATGTCGTAAAAATCATGAAATACGGTGGAAGAACGTCATCACAAAGGCGCATTCAAAAAGTGCTGGTTTCTTTCAGAGACTCTTTTTAACAATATTATCAACAATTTTTTAACAATAAATGCTGAAAGATTAATATTATCGAAACACACCGAGAGGCGAGCGACTTACACCCATGGATTTTTAATAAGCTTTTGCATAAATCTTTCGTTTTATTGTAGCCTTAACTTGTTAAGGGGTAGATCATGAATGCCAACTGGGATCTTATTGTAACAGCGTATACGTTGCCCTTTAAAAGATTTTGTGATTTTGTTGAGGCGGCTGACATGGTTAGCGAGTAATACAGTACACTTCATATTTCAGAAGAAAAAACTGCAGTGCACTTTGTTAGTTAAGACCAATTATAGCGATTTGCCCGTAGTTATTTTTGGTTCGAGGGTCATTTTTGGCGGTTCGGGACGGATTAACGCTTATTCGTTTAAGTTGACGCGTAATTTTAGGTCGTCGATTTCCAATTTGGAGTTGCTGTGATCATCTGAATTTCAATATTGAATATTTATAAAACGTTTTTTTGGTCAAAAATTTCCCAAACGTAGCGAATCTGTTTCGAATCTATGACACCATATGGCCGTAGTTTGAATCCGGGCGTATACCAATGAGTTTTTTCTTGACTTAAGTACATTAACTATTACTGACTCCGTGCCTCGGAGAGCACGTTAAGCAGTCGGTCACGGTTGCTGTCAATAGATGGCGCTCGTTACAATTCGCCAACCCGCATTGGAGCAGCGGGGTGGATTTAAGATACAAGCCCCCTCATCTTGAGGGGAGGCCTAAGCCCCTGTGGTGGGGTACAAAGAGGGCTGATGGAATGGAATGACCATTAATAGTGCATTTTATGTGGCATTATTGTTACCGATTGTCGTTATTATAAATACATAAATGTATAGAGTGACCATATGCAAAAATATGAGATGTGGTGTATGAGCGAGAAAATGACAGGAAAAAGATGAACCTTCCCATGAGTTACGATCACGTATACCTTGCATTATTTCAAGCGCCTGACAGTCGAGTGTCTGAACTGCATTATGCTGCTACGAGTAATACGGTATATATCGTGATTTATGTCTCTGGTGATTCTTCAATGACTCTGACATATTTCTAACATAATAAAATTTTGAATATACTGCGTAGAACATATGGTAATATATTTAATAGGTTATATTTGGGCCTATCCTATCTTACTGTAAGTTGTGTCCATCGTCATCATCAGCACGTGTCTCTCCACTACAGGATTTAGTTCTCTCCCAAAGCTCACCACCACACACGGTCCTTCGTCTTTCGCGTCCAACTACCTCCGATAAGGAGCTTTAGGTCATCTGTCAGCTGTAGCTGCATTACTTGTGCTTTCATTACTTCTGCTTTTAAAAATAGCAGAGTTGTAATACATACATACATACTAAATACTTTATGTTGTCGTGATTTCTATTGACTGACGAATTGACCGAGTGGTCAGAAACCTTAACTCCAGAGCCAAGGGTCGCAGGTAAGACATGCAACGAATAGACATATTTATGCACACAAATATTTGTTCCGAGCAGATATCGAACCCGCGACCCTTGGCTCTGCATTTAGGGTTTCTGACAAATCTGTCGATTCGTCAGTCAGTAGGAACCATGACAACATAAAGTATTCAGTATGTATGTATTCCAACTCTGCTATTTTTAAAAATACACACACGCATACACACCTAAACGTAGAATATCTATGTACGTATATATTATAAAGAATATTTAAGTGTGTATGTTAGTTGTCTAGTACCCCATAATACAAGCATAATACTTGCTTACTTTGGGACTACCTATCGCTGTGTGGGATGTCCCAGATATTATTATTATTAAACACTTCTATGTAAGAAAAGAATCTGATTATATTAGAGAAATTAAATAATATGTAGGTTGACTAAAGTGGAACACTCTACAGTAAGTTCCTCAAAAAATTTCCATGTACAGATATTATTCTGTTACAATTTTCATAATTAAGTCTGTGGGCTTAGGGAATAAAGTATCTTTGACTCTACAAATGAAATTTACCCCTTTGTGCCACTGAGATCTTTCTACAAATAGGCTCTTATAATTATTTTTAAACAAAACTTAATATTTACCTAATTAAATTGAATTGCCTTAAATAACCTTAGTTAATGATTTACGAATATATTTGCAAATATTTATTTACTTCTAGACTACTCGTAAATACGCAAACAAAACGAATTTCAAACACATGTCGAATTTGTAGGTAAGTATATTAGGTCTCGCGTTCACTCCCTAGTAAATATTACAAATAGTTACAAAAACGTATCAATAAACAGAAAAGTCAAACCAAGCGAGCTAAATTGAATCTAAAAGTAAGCTGAGAACACTCATATTTCATTGAACGTCAGATTTTCTAGAGGCATGCCCAAAAATAAGGCTAGGATTGGTTGCGCTCGCCGCGGTCGACTGATCTGGGCCTTCGCGTTGAGGCCCACCGATGTATATCATATTTTAATTCTTAAAGGTCAGAATGACCCGGGTCTGGTGTTATCATAAAACTTCTTGACATATGTAGGTACCTAAATGTTAACCATTTAAGTAATTTTTGAATTTCTAGCTTTCAAATGGTTTTTCTGTTTGCGTCGTTATAGCCTACGACGAGTCGCGAGCCTACTTCTTGTTTAGGAGGTCGTGGTTCGAATTCCAGGGCATGCACCAATGAGTTTTTTCTGACTTAGGTACATAATCATTACTGCTTCTGTGTTTAAGTCGTCGGTTCCGGTTAAAAGCCACAAATCCGCACTGGAGCAGCGTGGTGGATTAAGTTTCAAGCACATTCATCCTGAGGGGAAGCCTAAGTCCCTGCAGTGAGGCTTAATGGGCTGACATATTCAAATGGTTTTTCTGTTTGCATGCAATTACTAACCAATATTAAAGGAATTGTTGTCGGTCTGTGTGTATAAAAACGGATTTAACTCGGCTATCGACATAGTTGACCTTGGGACTAATTGTTATCTATATGTATCTTTGTGCAAAATACAAAAAACTTATAGAACTTCTAGTATATTTGGGGAAATTGGTCAGCTTTGAGTCGTTGAGCTTAGCAAAGCTGCGCTTTTTAGTCTGCTACATTCAAAGTTCAGTGGCCCTAGTAGAATTACATAAATAAGTAAATAATATGTACATAATCAAAACTTAACATAATTAATTATGTTTACATTCATAGATTTTGATGTGTAAGGGCCTATAGATCTTCCTACCAATTTTTTTATTATTCAACATAAAAAAGGGTTTTTGGGGCAAAAATTCAAGTTTTTAGATGAAATGCTAAGGGCTAAATGCAGAATTCTATAACCACTCGTAAACGAAAATATTTTTTTATAAAAAGTTATGAATGTTTTAGTTTGCCATCAAAATTTTATACTGAATGAAATGGACTCGTTCGCTTTGTTTTTTTAGATTCACTTGTTAATGTGTTTCATATACATCAATGGTTTCATAAAACAGTGTGCGATTCTTGAAAATATATTATATACAATATATTGGTTGGAAGTGGCCGGTGCAATGCGTGTTTATTTTGAAGTAGCAACACTGAACGCGCATTAGCGAGAAGTGCAAGCATTTGCATATTAATGCACTCGGGATATGCACACAACTTTGCCGTACAAACATATTGTGCGAGTACAGGCTTACCTATCGAAATTATCCGAGCTGAAAAGACAAGGACTTCGTTTTCAGATTTAAACTTAACAAATAGTAATAAGTGTCATAAATTATAGAGTTAGTTAATAAAAATGTTCGTTTATTTTTGCTACCACTCCTATTTTCAGTTTTAATCCTTACCCCGTTCCTGTACGTACTAAAGATACTTATCAGTTATTGTGTCTTTTCACTGAATAGCATTGTTAAATACATGTAATTAAGAAGAATAAAAAAATTATATGGTATTCAGATCAACAAAAATTAGGTTTTTACGTTTTTAATTTTTTAAATATTTAGATATATCATATAAAAAAAAAATTAAATGAGCGGGATTATTTTTCGAAGGTGTATTATTTTAAATGTGTGCAACATGAAACTAATTGCATTGTCACAACATGTAAGAAATTTAAAAAAATAATTACCCCGTGTATTAAATTTTTGTTTACGATGTATCAAAATAATTAAAAAATAAAAAACCTATAAAACTAGTTTTTGCTTATCTGAATAATATATAATTTTTTTGCCCCAGCCAGTATACAAAATGGCAGGAATTTTAATTTAAAAATAAATTACAATTATTTAAACTATTACCACCATACCATATTATCCGCCCATTAATTTGACGACCGTTTAGCCTAGTGGGTAGCGACCCTGCCTGCGAAGCTGGAGGTCCCGGGTTCGAATCCCAGGTCGGGTCAGTATTAATATGATGAATATTGATACTGGTACCGGGTCTTGGTTGTCATATGTGTGTGGTGTCTTCGCAAAAATATTTATATATTTATATATTATAAAGAATATTTAAGTATGTATATCAGTTGTCTAGTAACCCATAACACAAGCATAATACTTGCTTAATTTGGGACTAGATGACGCTGTGTGGGAAGTCCCATGTATTATTATTATTATTAATGCCCTACTACAAGGGCTTAGATCTCCCCTCGGGTTGAGGGGGCTTTGAGCTTAATCCACGACGTTGCTCCAGTGCGGGTTGGCGGATTTTAATGACTGCCATCTATTGGTAGCAACCGAATATTCTACTTTATTATCAAGTATTTAAAATCTTTTTCCACGTTTAAAAAAGAAAGCTAAAATATTGTAAAAAAATCTTTGTTACGATCGAATTTCGCTGTGGTGATCTTGAAATCACTTTGTTATCAAACCTTAGTAACCCTGAATAGGAATGCAGTCGTGAAGTTGTTCAGAATTAAGCCGTACCAGTCACGTATATCCCCGTTTGAAAGGATTTTAGAAAGGACACGTTTCAGGACCTCACATAAAGGTAAATTGCTCCAATAAAATTGGCGCTCTTAAGCCTATGTCGATAGAGATTTTACAAATAAATATATATTATTTTTAGGGTATTTTAGTATTAGTAATAGATTGGGTGGAACGAACAAAAAACACCAATCTCGATCAATTGGTACAAGATACTTTTGGGATATCTAAGCGAAATTCCTACCAATTTGGTAGTAATCGAAATATTGCATATAACTGAAGAAGAATTTTGATTTTTAATTGTTTAAGTATAAACATTTTAGTTTTATATCAACGAAGCTTGAAAAATTGGACTTTTCAAGATTTTAAATTAAATAAGTATGATTTCATTCAATCTATAGTATATTGCGGGCACGGAGGATTGTGAAATTTAGCATATTAAACTTTATATGGAGAAGAAGTGCAGAAAGCTAAAATGTATACACTGGTTGAGTTTTTGAGATGGGATTGTATAGCCGAATCCTAAACGAAAGAGCGAAGAGTATTCAAAGGAGTTTTAAACTCGATTTTTGAGAAAACAATAAATGCATATTCACACTTTGTTAAAATCTGTTACTTTAACAGGCAATCAAACCACTTGGTTTGATAAGCAATATATAAGCGAAGAAAAAACTTTAGATCTCTTTTTAAGCATACTACGCGCATGGAGAAGTGTGAGATTTGGCTGCTAAAATCTATATATGTTTTACAAACACTGTCAACCATAGTCTGTAGTTAGGTGCGATTTGACTAGACTTACTCTCATTATTGGTGGTTTCAAGAAAGTGAGACGGTCGAATTTCGACCACCGATCGACCACCAGTTTATTATTAACTGGTTTTCTTATTAATAGCGCTCATCAATAATTCGTAAAAATTTCCGTGCTCTTTACAGTTTTTAACGATATATTTATCTTAAACATGCAACTCATTAAATAGAACATGATATCTTGGGAAGAATATTTATGCTTACAGAGAGTTAAAAATTGGCATGTTTCAGTAATATAGTCTTTCATTGTCTGCCTAAAAACTTCACCGATTTCAGCAAACTTTGAACTCAAGTTTGATCGGACATCATCATTCAATATCAATATCAATATGCAGTCTATAGAATATAATCCCATGAATATAATCGTTCTGGATTATGCCCACAGAAAAAACCACGTTAAAAAGATGCGCCAACTACACTACCTGAAAGGTGGTGTGGGAATGTGTAGATGTTATATAGAATGTAACTCCTTCAACTTTTAGAATTGCAATATCTTAGAAATGGTGATTTTTAGAAAAAAATATAAAACAATTTGCGTGTATAACTTTATGATCTATTTTTTGATGTTTTGATTTTCTGATGTTTGATCTATTTTTTGAATAAAATTTGTCGTTTATGAGAAAAACGCAAAAAAAAAACCGAAAATTTTGACTTTTGACCTTATAACTTTTTTAGCATCATGGGATCGTTGGGAACTTTTGGTATTTTATTTGTCATGGTGTACACAAAGTCTCTACCAAAATTCAGCTTTGTGGGAATTTCAGTAAGCAGAAATGTCTATTTTGACCGGATCAGATAGAATAATTCTGAATATATTTTCCCCAAAAAGCATCGCATGTGTAAAGGAGGCTAAGAATCATTTTGATTTTTAGAGTTTCGTATACATAAACTAGCGAGAACTCTATTACTAAAGCTTCGCTGTAAGTTTGTCAGTGCGTCCGTCCGTCTGCCACTGGGCTGTGGCGTCTGAACCATAACAGTTAGACATTTGAAATTTTCATGAAATATATACTACTGTCGTTGCTATAACAAAAAAAAATTATAAAAACAAAATAAACTTCAAAATTAAATGGGATTTCTTATACACGATACGTGATTTTTTCGACGTTTTTCGAGATAGTGTGGTCATTGCTAACACTAACAATTTTCATGAAGTATATATCATTATGGCCTCTATAACAACAATAAAAATTATGGCCTCTATAACAACAATAAAAATTAAATAAGGTTGAAAATTAAAGGGATGTTCAAGAAACGTGTTTTTTAATATTCTAAGGTGGCACGGAACCCTTCGTGTGTGAGGCTGACTCGCACTTGGCTGGTTTTTTTTTACATACCAGTCAGGTTCTTCAAGGACATCTTTTTCGGGCCATCTTTTAAGACGGGCTTCCCTTGGCTAGATAAAGATAGTACAGATCAAGTTTACGCGATTTAAATGAGCGTTCTTATTATCCTGACTGAACTACTACGGGTAATTCATGAATCTAAGAATATCCGGACGTAACATCGTTAACTACTGACGTAGCCCTAGTAAGTCAGCTCGCTATATACGCACGCGTCAACGTGAACACACTTATGCCATAGTAAATATACTTTAAAATTTCACACATACGCGACTGAAGCAATGCTTCATTGATTGTTCAGTGAGAGAGTTTTTATTTGGTACGTCTGTGGGTAATAAACCAAATTTGAAGGCATTACTTTGTGTGGTTAAAGGGTGAACATAAATAAAAATTGAAAAAAAATGAAAGAAAAAAAAAACGAAAAATCCTGTTTTCGTTTTGAAATATATTGAAATGAGAGGACAGATCATTTCTTCTCATACAATTACCACATTAATTGTACTCATAATATATTAGGTATAATTAAATTTTATTTAATTTTTTATGCATTTTCGTTCAGTTCAAATAAATATCGATCAAGAATCGAAATACTTTAACTGTAAATTATATTTCATTTAAAACTTTTTGTCATTTACTTAATTATAAAATTAATCAGGTCATTATGAAACACAAATAACAATTATGTTTCAACTTAAAAGCATTTCCTCTCCGCTCTAAACTCAAATACAATGTTTGGTTAACTTCTCAAATTCTCAAATGTTCGTGAACGCAAAGTTTTAAGCTCTGCGCAGTTTAATCTCACGTCATCTACATATAACTATAATAAACGGGGAAAGACAAAATAAGATGGAATGAAATTAATGAAAGCCCAAAACTTAGTGTTTTCAGAGTTTTGTCAATTATAATTTGTCGTTCTGCCTGTATTTTTGTTGGTGAGTCAAGATATCAAATGATTTGAATTAATTTTATACAAAAACTTAAAAAGGCTTTTTCTCCAACTAGCAAATCTGTCGTATAATTATAGTCGATTCGGCTGACCGATTGACTAAGTGGTTAGTGACCTTAACTGCGAAGCCAAGGATCGCGGGTTCTAATCCCGTTTGGGACAAATAATTCTCTGCAAGAAAATGTCTTTTTGTGTTAAAATGTCTATATATGTGTATATTATAAAGGATATTTTAGTATATCAGTCGTCTGGTACCAATATTACAAGCTTTGCTTAATTTTTGGCTTATATGGCACTATGTGGGGTGTCTCAGGTATTATTATTATTATTATTCAAACTTTTAGTCGTATAGAAACCGTTTAACAATATTTTACAAGATAACATTTTTTAACACGAAGGTTATTTTCAACTAATTTATCATATAATTGGGTGACCGATCTTCGCTGGCTTTTTATTGTAAATTCTGGCTGGCTGGTTTTTTTTTGGAAAATATATTTAGATACGAATGACATACTGAATAAATATGAATATTTTTCTATCTTACCTACATATGAACTATTTACAAAAAAAAAAAAAATCATGCGTGCAATTACTTTAACGTTCTATTATAAATGGTGCCATCTCTTTTGAGTTAAAAAATTTTGAGTTAACAGTTGATATTGTCCGTCGACTACGGACAGGTACCAAAAAAATTTACAACTTGGCTCTATATTAAATAGCCAGGTATACAATTTTTATTTTGTTTAATACTGCGTTTTTCAAGAAATACAATTATAAAGGTAAACTTAAAAAGCATAACTTGAATTATATACAAAAATTCATCCAAATCGTTAGAGCCGTTTCCGAGAACGAAATAAAGTTATTTAGGGATATACAAGAATTGCTCGTTTAATAGTATAAGACGTATAACAAGTATAACATGATTCTAATAGAATTTGAAGTTGTACAATCAAACGTTAGAATTGTAAGTACCGCTGGTTTTCAATTGCATAAACTCATCCAATTAGGTCCAAAATGGTATTTGAATAACTGCAGGTCAAAAAAAAGCTTTGTCTCAAATCTAAAAAACCCGCTGCATAACATGATTTTAGTCTCGAACGGACAGACAAAAAAAAAACAAACTACCACTCCAAAATTATTATTATTTATTATTTCGTATCAAGTAACAAGGACTCATTTGTTAGTAAAACATTTATATTACAATCTAAATATTAGTAACATAATATAACAGTCAACATTAAAAAAAATTTCACGAAATTACGTAAGTGATGCTATTGTTTTCATGGACCCATGCCCTCTCCCAAGCGACCAGTTCACACTATATTAAGGCGGCAACAGCGACCAATAAAAGGACAATCATACTTTTTTGATATCATCGCCAGGATATCGATCAACATTATAAAGTTTCAGCAGTATTTAATAAAATAAGCCTTTTTGCGTCGTATAAACGTTGCTAATGACCATTGTAGAATAAATTTTGCTTGTTGTGTTACCTATGTACCACTGCGTAAAAATAACTGAGAAAAAACGCCAAAAATCTCAACAGTTATATGTTAATAAACACGATATGAAAATATTTGTAGATAAGCATTAAATTTCATAAATTAACCAAGCAGAAAAGTTTCCAGTTTCATATTTACAAATAAGTGCACGCGAGTGCTAACCCATGCAGTTCCAGCGCCGTCGTTCAAAATATACGAACGTAATAATAAGCTTTTCTCAACAAGTTGGTTTTAACGTATTGTTTTGAATGGCTTTAATGGTACGAGTAAACTGATTATTTCCTTAGAATTATTCTCATATAAAACGTCCTTGATTATTATAAACGTATATATCGCAAATCCGCTCAAATAGTGATATAACTCAAAAAGAAGTACAAATCCTTTTTATAGTGTCATTGATTTCACAATGCTTCAAGCTTTTATCTTAAAAGTGTCACAAGTGTCGTCAGGGGCGTGCGGTGAAGGGAAGCCAGCCGCCATAATTTAGGCAATATACCTCCTTTCATTTATGTTATGATCGTGTATTCTAATGTTTAGTGCTCGTTAGTATATAAACATTAGAATACACCACCATAATATAAATGAAAGGATGTGTATCGCATCCTATTATCGCGGCCGGCTTCTCTTCACCACACGCCCCTGAGTGTCGTGTATCATATTATCCATTGAAGTGTTGTTTGTCGACTTATGACGGTACCTGTGATGAGCTTTTAGAAGAAGTCTGTTGAATTTCTTAGCAATACTGCTTATATCAAGTTTCAAGTTTGTATTTCGAATTTTCAATAATTTAATTTGATAAGGTAACATTAAATTACTTGATAACAAGTAATTTTATAACTTAATTGTAAAAAGTAATCAGAGATCTTCTAAAAGGATTTAATACTTTTCGATATAATTTTGTTGGTTTTATTTTTTGTTCAAAAATGATTAGTTACATCCCATTTACACTTAAAAACTACTTAACTGATCAGAATTTTTTTTTAACCTATAAAAATGCATTATCAGCGAGGAACATGAGCTATATTTTATTTTCAAACAAGATTTCCGCCTTAGATTCTTCTCGCGTGGACTACACAGTTATAGCGGGAACGCTACAAATTTTTGCATAGATATAGCTTATACACGTAAGCTGTGAATAGTAGCAGCTACTTTTTATACCGGGAAAAAGCGATACCGGTACAATTGTATTGTGTTTCATTATAAGAAAGCTAGTATTAAATAATTTGAATAAATCGACAAAGAGCACCACCGAAGCTTGTAAGTGATAGAGGATTATTCATGTGGCGCAGTACAACACTATCGACATGTCACGTATTTACCTGCACTTGAAACAGGGTGAAAAAAGAAGAACAATGGCTGTCATAAAATGAGTACTGTGTATTGTTGTTCGATGTATTAAATATTGTCATAAAGTGACGACTTAGAGTTATTTCCTCGATTAACATAAGAAATAATATTTTGAAAGAATATTTATATTTTTTAAAGATATAATTGGATAGGCAGTTATGGTTTTCATCTGATTACATGTGGGTTCTATAATCATAACGAAAATTCCGCCAACCATTGTCTTCATGCTTGTGATGACGGTATAAAAACAATCCTATTCATCAATACTTGTTATTTTTTACATAGAATTCGAAAATTGTTTAAAATTTAAATAAAATAAAAACTTTTAAGAAATCAACAAAAGTACTTAAGTTTAGACTTAACATCAGTAAGCAAGTTACAAATTGATAATTTAAATAAGTTTAAAGTGTTGTAACCATAAAACCATAATGAATTAAATATTCATTTTTATTTTGTATTTATTTATTGTATTTAGTAGTGTAATTTTTAAAGTTCCGAAACCAAAGGTACCAACGGTAACTTTATTACGAAGACTCCAGACTGTCTGCACGTTCGTTCGTCCGTCTGTCGCAGATTTTCACAGAATATATATTACTAAGCCGCCATAACAAAAATAATAAAAATAAAATTAAGTTAACAATGAAAGGGGGTCAATATACAAGAACTTTTTTTATATTGTACAATGGTATGAAACCCTTCGTGTGCGAGTCTGACTTGCACTTGACCAGTTTTTTATCATATACTAGCTTTCGTACACGATTTTCTTGGAAAGCCATGGTAGATATTATTTATCTTCTTATGTTATCTGTTACTAAAATTCAAGCGTGATATGCACTAGGCGTTGTAGTCTGTATTGTGTATCTGTGTACGTTTTTTTTCTGTTCAGCTATAAAAAATTGTTGCAAAGATTGACCATCATATAATTGAGACCTAATCGTATATATGATACCAGTGGGACTCCACTAGTTGGGGCGTTGAGAATCGCGAATATTGTTGTCGAGGACTGGGAACATTTTTTCCATTGAACTTTGAATGTAGCTGACTAGAAGGCGCACGTACACCCTTGCCAAACTCAACGACTGATTCAAGGCCGACAGCTTTTATCAACTTCATTTATTTTAAAATTTTTGATCGTTATTGCATTTCATTTAATAGTACCTATATGTAAGTATGACGAGTAATATACAATGACCTAGATACAACACAAACATGTATGGTAACCAATCTCAGGAGGCCATATACCCGTCCCTTCTTTATTCTATGGCTCAAATGTAATAACTTTGGTTCTCGAACTAAACGCCCAGCGTTACTCCTCTATTGAACTTACTCCAAGCTCGGTTATTTTTTTTCATTTATTCTATTTTAAAATACAGAAACAAAAAGTCCCACTCTCCAATCCAAAAATATTATTGGGGTCGCGGGGAGGAATAATATAACTTTTAATAAACCATAACTTTTTCACACAATTATTTGAGAATAGCCGTTGTCCAATAACATATAGCTATAGATATTTGTCACTACGTATATATTACTTGTCACCATAGCCAAAAATGGACCAAAAATCATATAAACAAAAACAAAGAAAGACTGTTTATGGAGTTATATGAGTATTCGTTACAAACATTTGCGGAATATATGCAATTCGTTACAAACATTTTTAGACCATGTGCCTACCATAGAGATATTATAACTAGAGTAAGGAAGCTCCATAAGGCCCTGTATGTAACGGTTGGGCATGGGAGAAAAAGGATGGAAAATAACTGTACCTACCTAGTTGTATTTTTATTTTACTTTTAAGCCGCAATGCTCAGGACACTAATTTGAATGTCACAGCTATCAACCAAAGAGCTATTAACTGCGGATACTCAAAATAAAAAGAGATAGACTTAGTATAATTCTGTATAAGTCGAGATATATTTATTTTCTGTCTCTTTCTGTTGAGGCTCGCATTTGGGACTGGCTTGTCTATTCTATTCTATCATCACTATGTGTGCAACTATGGGGATGTCGCACTCATGTTATAATTAATGTATCAATGTATGTTGTTATTCATAAGATTGTGATTTGATTAGAAGTCCTCTTCTGCTTTTATTGTCTAACCACTCATACTACAGCTAGCTGGTGTAAGATGGCGAAATTAAGTCCGAGTTTCAGTGCGCAAGGTCCCCGCGCACCACACTTCACTTCCGAGAAACCCTCGCGCACCGGTTTCAACCCCCTGAAAATGCGAAATGTGTGAACTGACATTTATGATTCTATTCTGTTATTGTGGACCTATTTAATTATCATCCTACGATTACTTCATATATATTTAGGTTTCATTTTATATTTAGTCATATCTCACGCCCCTTTAGTATAAAGCCGGAATATCCTAATATTGTGGGAAACACTGTATATTGTAGAAGAAGAGTGGCTCCGAACTTAGACAGGGTAGTGGCAACATTAAGGTAGTGGGAGCGCATATTGACTTAATTGACTTAATAATAAATAAATGTAAAGAAAAAATATAATTTTATCACTACATGTTATAAACTGAAGTCCCCCGCTGCGTCTGTCGTCTGTCTGTCTGAACGCGATAAACTCAAAAACTACCGAACGGATTGGGATATGGTTGACCCCAATGGACAGAGTGATTCAATATAAAGGTTTATGTGTATAATTTATTAATGGTTAGTACAAATTAGTTGAAATATGACGATTATTGTTGAAAACGTCGGAAAAAATCTAGTCGACTGGGAGCTTTCATCGAAAACTCTGCCTAATTCCTTTGAGATACAACAAAATAAGTATAAAGGAATTGTTCCTCTTTCATAGGACTAAAGAAAAGTCCGCGATGGTATACATCTATCTTTTATGGATAGCTTACTACACCTATTTTTATGTTTAAAAAATGGTATCATTTGACGAAGTGATTAGAAAACAATTTATGCGAATATAGTATTAATATTTATCAAATTAAATACGTTATTTACCTTCAGCATTCTATGCACATTATGATTGCCCTTTACACCATACAATTTTAATTAATATCTTAGGAATTAGCACGAAATAAAAACTATCGCGTGACAAGTGGGTGGGCCGGGCAGCCGGGGCCCCCACCGACGTGACTCGCGTGATGCAAAATTAGGCAGAAGTTATCAATATTGTAATTTGTTTTTATGTATTTATTCTTTACTTTTTGACGACCGCTTAGCCTAGTGGGTAGCGACCCTGCCTACGAAGCTGGAGGTCCCGGGTTCGAATCCCAGGTCGGGTCAGTATTAATATGATGAATATTGATACTGGTACCGGGTCTTGGTTGTTATATGTGTGCGGTGTCTTCGCAAAAGTATTTATATATGTATATATTATAAAGAATATTTAAGTATGTATATCAGTTGTCTAGTAACCCATAACACAAGCATAATACTTGCTTACTTTGGGACTAGATGACGCTGCGTGGGAAGTCCCATGTATTATTATTATTATTACTTTTTCAAATATTTATAGAATTGGAAATAAAATACAACCAAAATACTCCAAGGAGGATAAACTTACGTTACATTTAAATCTAATTGAATCCAATCCACATGCTCGACGCAAAAAGCTGATAATATGACACCACGACAGAAAAAAAATCACTACGGCTTATATGCTTGCTACCCGTACGAAGCCGAGGCTGGCCGTTAGTAATAGATATAAAGAAGTCAATGCTTAACTAGGACGAGTCTATACTAAAATATTTTCACTTAGCACCCCAACCTTTTACTTATAATTAATTTTTTTTTCATGGTTTCAATACTTTTATTTTCACTTTTATCGCCCCTCCCCGTGATCCGGGATTACAGCTAGTACAACGTCTATAATTTAATTACGGACTTCGACTAAGACGAAATTAAAGGGGAGTCGACGTTACTCATTTATATTCATTTAATTTCGGACTACCGGCTGTTTGAGGTTTCGCGTGTTCTATATTGTAATATTATTAAGTAAATCATACATTTTTTTTTATAAGATTGTACAGGACCTAGTCCTGCAAACAACACATTAAAAAGGGCTTGCATGAATGTACACGTGTGCACATCCAGCTTTCCTCGTTCCTTACGTCAAAAAAAATACTATAGTAATAGCCAATTTAATATTTCTCTACTGTATTCTACTTTGTTTAGTGTGGCATACAGTAATTTCAAATCTGTAAGTTGTTTAGACCGACAAACAGACGGACAGATATTCGATCGAGAATAATAGGTTTTCACATCGGGCAATAAATGTATCGAGTAAAAATTTTGTATGCAAAAAAAATAAAACTGTCTCTCTTTGTTATGAATACAAGCCTCATTAGAATATCAGGAAGACTGTGCAATAACAAAACTTCCTTGTACAAAACGACCGATGAAATTGTTAGATTCACAAATTATTTCCATGGCAACGAACGCGTATATCTGTTGTAAGGAAATCAATTATTAACTCAGTGTGCTACAGAAAGTAAACTAAAACATAAATAAAAAAAAAAACCATTGACACATGTACAATCGATGATGAACTTTGAGAACTCTGGTATAGTTACTAAAACTCATTCAGGACTCAAACTAGGCCAAATAGCTTACTCAAAGAGGCTAATTTTGGCGTTCTATGCTAATTTGAAACCGTGTATTGTAATTGTTTTTAGATTGTACCTCCACCAATTACAGCAGATTGATTTCGAATTTCAACTTCGTAATAACTTTACAAGTTTGATAGTTAAGCGATTTTCGTGTGTATTTTGATGGTATTTTGTGTAAATATCTGTATGCGACAGCCTATAATGTTATAGTTTGATACCGTATTTAAACGAAAGCTTCATCTTAAAGCTGTCAAATTTATGGAAGCTTTAAGCAGTAAACAAATACATGAACTATGCCTAAAATTCATAAGATTTATTTTTATTAATTAATTTACGTAATAAACTTAATCTTATTTAAAATGTATACTCTATATCTATAATCTACGACATAAACAATTTAGAATGAAAAATTTAATATTAAAAGAAAATTCAATCACTAAGTATATGTTACAAACAAGTTTTATTATAAACACAGCCAAACGTTAAATAAAATAAATAAATCAATAAATGTATATATTTATTAAATAACTAAATAAATATATATTTACATTATATTTATTTATTTTATTCAAAGTTTGGCTGCGTTTATAATAAAAATTGTTGGTAATATATATATCTATTTATTTATTTTATTCCATGTTTGGCTGTGTTTATATTTAAATTTGTTTGTTATACTCAGATATTTGGTAATTTTTAGTCATTTAAGACAGCTCACGTAAGCTTAGAACAGAAACGGCAACGAGGGGTCGATCAAAATTAGATCCACATCTATAGAATAAAATACATCAACTTATTTTTAAGATTTTTATGCTAAATCATATTCAGCCTAGCTTGTCTAGTATATGAGATATCTTTTGTACCAGACTGATTAATAGATGCTATCAGAACGTATATATTAATTAATTGACGACCGTTTAGCGTAGTGGGTAGCGACCCTGCCTACGAAGCTACGGGTTCGAATCCCAGGTCGGGTGAGTATATGATGAATATTGATACTGGTACCGGGTCTTGGTTGTTATATGTATGTGATGTCTTCGCTTGGTAGGTACCCAAAACACAAGCTTAGTTTGAGGCCCAGACGTTGTTGTTAATACATACGTTATTATTATTATTATTAATGGCTGTCGGCTGCGATTACACCTGTGTTATTTGCTGATCTAAAATAATTTAACTATTGTTAATTTATTAATAAATAATAATTAATAAAATAAACAAAATATTAAATAATTGGAGTATTAATGACAGCTGTTTAGTAATTGAGTGCAATTTATAATTTTTAAAGTATTATATTTTTTATGGCTTGGTTTAATATTGGTATTGAATATTGCGTGGTTTTAGATGAAATGTCATAGTGAAATATTGTTTGTCGTGTTTAGATTTTTCAGTCATGTAGTGTTTCAACTAAAACTGAATCCATGGATAAATAAAAAATCTTGGAAATTCTTTATTTTATTCCCTTATTTAATGACGATATATTGGCATATTCTGTACAAAACGATAGAAGTAGGTACTGCTTTAAAATATAAGTAAATGATAAAAAATAGGGTGAAAGTGGGTTCAGTGTCCCTATTGCAATATATAAGTATTAATTATGTGAATTCCTAAATGTGTATATTAAATTCTTTAACAAGAAGGTACGGGATTTTCAGAGCAGATGATTGTCGATCTCCAAGGAACACCCATACTGCTGTATCTGCGATACATTATCTACAATAAAATACTAAAACTGAAGAGTTTATTTCATTGAATTAGATTTTTTTCTTTAAACGCATCAATCTCTGGAATCACCAGTCAGATTTGAAAAATGCTTTGTGCATTTGATAGTTCAATTGTTGAGAAAGATTTTAGGTTGTTAAAAATCACGTTACGACCCTAGGTGACGAGCAGCAGCCATGAATGACGCGATAACGACATGCGCCACGAGTCCGGCGGCATAGTGGCTATAAAACAAGCATAAATAATCGAAATTTAACGCAGTTGAAACCGCGCAACACAGCTAGTATTGTTCATTTAATAAATTCGTTTTTAATAATTTCAAATCATGACTGCGTCTTGAAAATCGGTATATATAACGAATGAACTAAATTTTCAAATTCACTACATTTTTGTCACTACCTGTCCAACTTTTACGGAATGGTTTTATTTATATTATAAACATATTATAACGTGACATGAATAGAATAAAAGTATCACCACAAGTTTCAAGGTACTTCTATTTAAGGTCATTCTAAAATGAAACTGGACTGAATGATATTTCTATGCATTCGAAGCTGGGTCCGGTTATAGGACTGGTAGAAATATATTACGTAATTTAGACGGGACAGTATTTATATAGATTTCTTGTCCCAGTGATATCTTTTCGGTATATCGGTAGCAAATCTAAAAATACAATTACATTTTTTTTACTATCGGAGACAAAGAAAACGCTAAGTAAAAAAAAATTTAAAATGTGTTCAGTTAAAAAGAATGAAATAAATAACTGCATTTCACCCTATAGACCTTAAACCATAAAATTTAAGACGGTCATATTAACCGTGCGTGGCCCGTAAACTGCATGAATAAAATTTAGTTCTCATCTTGGCCGTATACGACGGTTGACGGGCTTGAACATAAATTTTTAACGTATCATTTATAATATTTTTTGTCTTTAAATATATACAACCTTTAAATCGAAATAAAAAAAATAAGTGAGTAATTTTTTAGTAAATTTAATTATCCCTGTGACGTCACCTGGACAGATGTTTATTATTTGTTTTATGTAAGACTAAATAAGGTCATTATATTTTGGTTGATTCATGAGGATTACAATTTTATTCGAAATAGTTATTGACCTAAATATTTTATACTTACTTTTTGTTTTTGTTTTTCACTTTCAAAAGCAGCGGAATAAGCTCAAGTTAGCTTAACTGTTCAAAAGAAATCATAGGGACAATTTTACGCGTTAGGTAAATTTTCATAAATATTCTGGAAAATTCGTTAAAAGTAAATATTATTCTACAATTTTATTTCTTTCAATCTTAAAAACCATCAGCGTGAAATCAAAAATTTGATTTAAGTCTATTTAAATACGTAATATATTTTTTACCTATGAAGACACGAAGACGCTATATGCGTTTGGGATAAGAGGTTACGTGTTTGTTTGTGCATACGCGTTACTATTTTTCACAAAAATTTGTGAATAGATTTCGATGCAATTTTCATATTACACAAGCATTGATTATGAAATGCCAGCCGTTTCAGAGGAACGCATTTAATGCATGCAATTGCTGTATACAATTTTAATGTCGAAACTTTTGGTAACAAACAAGAGAGTATACCAAAACGACTATAAATTGGTAAGTTTTTTACATACCAATCTTTAGAGGCAAGATTCAAAAAATATCGAACTGTACGTATATAGTTGCTTATTGTTTTTTTGCTACAAATGAAATTTTCATGCTGTTGATAAGAAAGTTGAATAAAAGGAAACGTAGAAATATTAACTACACAGTATAATTTATAAAATGCTACTTTGCTTTGGGTGTACCATTTCATAAATTAATTCATTGTGTTGAATTTAAGTTGAATACGAAGTTTTTAGTTCAAACTCAGGAAGTAATTTATATATGTTACGCCAAGTATTGAAAAACCTTTAACGCTCCGTTCAACTTCGCGTTAAGGACTACCAACTAAACCGTTACACGCCGTTTAGTTTTTCTATATAAGTACGGTTAGTAAGATCACAGATGCAACTTGCACGATTTAATTCATCAGGACCGATTGCAAGCTTCAAGTTTCAGCCTCCGGGAGGACAGGGAGGGAATCTGGGAGAGGGTGTAGAGCGGGAGGGATCAGCACGCACGCGCTCTCACATCCAACATCTTTGACTCACTGAGTGGTAACTAGTGGAAATTTGCCCTGAAACAGGGAAAATTTTTGCTAATCGGGGATTTTTTGTAATGGTACGATTATTGTAATTTATTTGTGGGCCCTTTCATGAAATGTTTCTTCGGTGCAAAAATGAGAACGAAATAATATTTGGGACATTTCACACCTGGTCATCTACACTTGAACTACGTAGAGTTTGCGTTATGGGCGCTGAACAACTGATAATGAAGTATTTTTATACTACAAACATAGATACTATACACAGATTGATAAACAGACATCTTTATGCACGCAATTTTAATACTAGGCGATGATCAAACCTACTCTATACTCCATCTATGCTATGGATTTTTGCTCCATCGATATAGTACGAGTATTAGTGCTTGCATCATTTACACAGGAAGTAGCTTCGCATCTTTCAGTGGGCGGAGTGTCTACAGGGGGTTTAATATTATAATGTAGTCAAATATTACCTTTAATTAAATGATATTTGATCGACTGGTTTATTGGTATCAACGACAACTGGCGTTTGTAATATCTTAATATTCCGGCGGCTACTAAATTTAGAAAAAAAAAATTACCTTAGAGACATACATAGGTACTTGCTCCGATGTTAGGCATATCTATGATATGGTCTTATAATAAATTGACATATAAAAATAATTAAAGGATTAAGTTGTAATAGGATTAAAACAAAATGAACTTTTGATAATAGACTCGACTTATAAAGTCATAAAGTGGATATATTCTCAAATGATCTCCACTTTATCGTAATTCATAAAACATATTTATTTTCTAGGTAGGCACGTCCTCGTATATATAAATCAATCTTGCTTCTGAAAATGATTGCAAATCCCTGAACTTTTCAGAAGGAAAATTTCCCGTATCGGCATAGCAACATATGACAAATTCCTGTAAGCTCCAGTCGAATTCATGAAGCGCCGCGGACGGACGTATTTCGGGAGAAATGTGAACATTTATATGTTACCGTGATCAAAAATATCGATGTAAAGCCAACTACAAAAATGCTAATAAACTTATAGACGTGTTTTTGTTATGCTGTGTGTGTGTTTGTGTGACAGCGGTAATGTAATGTGAGTATATTTCGAAATAGCTTTACGATTTTCAATCGTTTTACTACGTTTTACTTAAAAAAAATATTTAATAAAATAAAAATTGATTTTTGTGTCGTTTTAGGTAATATATATATTGTCATTTTATTAGTTACATTATCAACAAAAACATTTAATACGTAGTTCTATTATTAAACTCTCTAAGCGTAATTTCCTAGTAAAGCTCATTTTCGTAATTTTCACCAGCGCCCTGCAACAAGTAAATGAAAATATTCTAGAATTTTACTAGAAAATTCACTTTAACCGATTTGAAATAAAAGTTGATACTTAAAATTCGTAAGGAACGAAACAATGGGCGATTTAATTATCAATAATAATATTGTTTTTTTTTTAATATATTGATTGATACGTATTTGTTTTGAAATAAAATAATTATCTTTAATAATTACATTAATCTGCACATGAAAAAGAATATAATTTTTTTGTAAACAGACTGCTAGTTTTATCAAGGAAAAACACGGTATTAAAAATAATTCTCACTTTAAAAAAAAAAGATGTTGTTTATGTTTGTTTCTTAAAATACGTAAATTTGTATGTAAATGGATCGAGCTAGAATTTTAACTGTACTTGTTCTCAAATTTCTCAAATATTTTAGTAAAAACTAAATTAAAAAAATTTCTTTTACAATAAGTGTAATCTGAAAACCGTTACTGGAAATATTTATGTTAAATTTAGAAACAGATATTTGTTTGTATCTATATTCTTTTAATTTTTATCTAACAAATGAACTGATATTTTCAGTAAACTGAAAATTATCATAAACTTATGAATAAACGATTACATAGTATGAAAATATCAAATATATATTTACGGAAATGAACTTTGGAAACTGTGCATTTATTAAATGGAAGTCTAAAATGTGTTTACTATTCAGGAAGTTACTTCCATCAGTGGATCCAAAGGAAATTGCAGGATTAAACCTTATCCCGCGTGGTTCCAGAATTTGATATTTCAGCCCGTTGCAATGAAATCCTTTGTAATTTAAACCTAATATAAGAAAATCCTGTATTTTTTATTAAGGGACCATATAATTATTGATCCTCATGATAGAGTAGGTATCATTAATTAAAAATATGAACAATATTATTAAAAAATGAACATGGCCCTTTTTCGCGATAGTAATATAGAGTAATCACTGGCGCAGTGCTAACGGGCACAATAATCCAAGTCAACAATGGTCGTTGATCTTCTTTACGTATAAAGGATTTTAGTGCCAAATAATTATAAATAATCGTTATTAAAAAGATCGTATTAACTTCATATTTGTTAGTCTACCCATCTTTATCGACATAGGCTAAAAGGAAGTTGATAACCAGATTGATCTACATTATTCTGTCTAACCTTTATTACTATGAAATATTACACAATACACACACACACACACAATAATGGTGGTAGTATTATTTTCAATCAAATGTATTTTTGTCGGTTATCGTACATTATTACTTCACATGTTCTCTTTGATATTATTCATCCAATAACAGATGAGGTACCATTTCAATAACATGCACATAGTCAGTAAACGAGTGGTTTTCAAGGTATTCAGTTTATACAAGGAGGGGAAGAGAATGGATGACCTAATTCCGATCTTAACAAATCCCTTACAAATTGCAGGATGAGTTTCGGTCTCCACAATTAATAGTCTTGGATGCGGGAACACATTCATAGTAAATAGAACCATCTAAGTGTGTATGGCCATTTAAAATATATGTGAAACTTGGTTTAAAAAAAAAAAACAAAAACTAGAAAAAAAAACTTCGCGAACTCCTTTATTTACAGTTAAGAATAATTGGTTAACTCTATTTTATACTTTAAAATCCTGATGATTTCGATTAAGTTTTTTGTTATAGATTTAAAAAAATCCTACTACAGTTTAATTTTATTTTACCTTTCATGAAAAGTTTCACTGAACATACAGATTTTATAAAAAGCCTCTTTAGTAGTCCCAGTACAAGGCGTAGTTCACGCAGGAAGGCATGGGAAGAAAGCTAGTATTTGTTCAATAATTAATAATTCCGTATTTAAAATTTTAAACATTATTTACTACTTTAATTTTATTATTTTAATTTAAAGATGTTTTATGGACATAATTTATTATTCCGTGGTTTGAATTTTAAATATTAATAATTATTTTTAATTTTAATGTCGTCTCATGCATTTCATTGTTTCAAAAGCTTTAGCCTTAACATGCCGTCAGTTCCGCCACTTTTAAGTTTACATACCTGCGATGAAAAAACGTAACCCTTATAGCAACACTAATTTCTGTCTGGTCGTATGTGATAGTAGAATCTACAGGACGAAATATTTTTAACCGACTTTAATTTTGTATTTTTAGAATTGGTTATTGTAGAGAGTGTTACCTATATTTTCTTGAGAAATATATTACTTTCAATAGAAATACCTATATACTTAACTACATTGTTTATTTTTCTTACTTCAAAAGGAAAGAAACTGAACCCATCTAAGGTGACATTTGTTTTCGGCTCTCTTTTGTTACAAAGCGTTTCATCTTGAAAATCGCTCAACGTTGAGATTTCAATCCATGAAATATTTTTATTTAAGATATGAATTAAAAAAAAAAATGTAAATATCGCATGAGTTACTGTTTGCAAGGGTTGCTTTTAAGGATTATATATTTTAGTATAATATTTAGTATAATAGTTTGGTTTTAATAGAGTCAGAAATGCACTTTACAGTCTCGAAAATGTCAAACGCAATTTTGCGGGGGTGAAAACCGGAGCGCGGGGACCTCGCCGGTCTGAAACTTGCCATCTTGCACCAACTAGCTAGAGTATGAGTGGTAAGACGGTAAACGCAGATGAGAGCTTCTAGTCAATTCGTACTTTTATGATCAAAATGTACGAATAAATACTTTTTCATATCATCTTCTAGGTTTTCAGAGCTGAAATTTTTATATTTTCAGAGTCGGTACTCGTTTACTTACATTTTGCTCGCAGAGTTTTACTGTTAATATGCTCAATTCTTGCATGTTATGTATATTTGTGTATATCAATAGCACGAAAAAGAACTCTAGTTTGCTTTCTATTCGTGCAAATTGAAGATCATTTTTTACCCTAATAATTTAAAAATTTTTTAACCTTATTGACCACTTTTTGAAACACTGAATAAAAATATTATAATAATAGTACATTAGGAAAATTATCACGATTATTACCTAGGGTCAACTAATCAACAAAAACCGATCTAGTTAATGGTATAGTTTGACCAAAACCGCTGTTGGTCCATCGTCAACGCTTAGGAGCTCCTTCCCCCCTCGCCGCGCACATACCTAAGGCGCGTTACAGCGGTTTCGGTCAAAGTATAGTCCAAACTCTGAACAAACTCATGATTTTTGATTATGTTGATAATACCTAATAATATCGGGGACATCCCACATAGCGCCATCTAGCGCCAAAGTAAGCAAGTATTATGGGGTACTAGATAACTGGTAAACATATATATATTTTTTTATAATATACCTTGTATAGCCAGACTACACATGTTCATGCATATAAATATTTGTCCCGGTTGGGAATTGAACCCGCGACTTTTGGCTCCGCAGTTAGGGTCTTTAACCACTCCACCAATCAATTGGTCATTTTTTTCTATTGACATGAACATGGAACCTTACGTTAAGCTTGACTTATTTTTAATATTTTTGAATTGTATTTTAAAATGGAGCGCAATAAATATAAAGCTCTTTGTTTTGAATCGCCTCTTCAAGTTTGGCGCTATCAGCAGCGTATTCTTAATGTATTTTCCCTTTTGCTTGTCAGCGCCCGGTTCGGAGCCAAAAATAATAGCTGCCATAGTGTACTTGTAGGGTTACCAGTTATTAAAAATCCTTGTATGTACAGAAAAGTTAGTTAGTGTTTTAGGTTTATTGCTAACTACAGTACAAGGTGAGTGAATAGAGCGTCATTTTATGCAAAAGACTTGTGAAAAAGTAGAATTTTTTTTTTTTGTAATGTTAGTGAATATAATGGCGAATGGCGATTATTTGCTAACAAGTAGTGGTTGTAATAATTTGTACTACGCAGTGGTAAGAGGAGGGAGGGGTTAAATCACGTAAATTCAGTGGTAAAGATAACCTAATGCGTATTTTATTAAGATTTCTATATATTTCTTAGGTAGTTAACTGATTTTAGTATTCCCGAGTTCAAATGCGAAGAGAATTTTGATGTTTTCAAAGTCCCGTACCTTAAAAAGAAAAAAGGAATGTTATAGTATCACTTCGTTCTCCGTCCGTGTATCTGTCTGTCAAGACCTTTTTTCACAGGAACGTATGGAGATATCAAACCAAAATTAATATGTGGCTACTTAAGTCCACAGTCTATTGGAGCTGTAAAAAATTCAAGCTTCTAAGTGAATGCCAGTTTTGACAGTCACAAATATATTTAAATCTATAGGGCACTTCACATTAACCTAGAATACTGTTTGCCAAAAACAAGAGCACAAGTAAAAAAAAAAATCTTAAATTGTAATTAGGTATATCACGTAAAAAAAAAATTGGTTAATGTTTTAAAATTGCAATATGCGTTTACATGGCACTCTGGCAGAGGGTAGTGATAAGGGAGTCGATCTACGTTCATAAGTGTATGGAACCCTCAGGGCGTGAGAATCGTACTAGGCTGGTTTTTTTACACAACTTTACACTTAAAAACGCGACAACCCTATTCATATTGCACCGCCGCGATGTGTCGAACTGTAGGTAATTAATCTTATGCCTACGCACGGAGTGACGGATGCGTGATGCTGGGTACGTAAACACAATCCTACACCAATAAGCTCTGCAATATTAGTATTCATATTAATGTCAGGTCTATGTAATATAAATATATTTGTTCTATCTATATATAATATTAACGGCTTTATTCTAAAATCAATAGCGATAAAGTACGGAACATATTTTATGATTCGATAGTGATGCGACATAATACTTTGTCGGTTTTTTTCTAATAATATCTTATGAAAATACTATGGGGTATTGTTAACGCATGGCCTAGACAGTTCAGTATATCATAGTTAACTAGCGCGAAAGATTTACTACCAAGCGCTAACAATTTATAGTTGCCCAATACGTTTGATTTATACAACGTGGAGGATCGAGAATTTCAGATGAAAATGTATTAACACATCTATACTAATATTATAAAGCTGAAGAGTTTGTTTGTTTGTTTGTTTGTTTGTTTGTTTGAACGCGCAAATCTCAGTAACTACTGATTCGATTTGAAAAATTCTTTTTGTGTTGGATAGTGTATTTATTGAGGAAGGCTATAGGCTATATGTATAAAATAATACTATCTGTCTGTCTGACCATTTGAGCAAATCTCCAAAACGGCTAAACTGATTTTGCTAAAACTTCACAGATATGGAAAGAAAGTGGTCAAAAGTGACATACACTACTTTTTGTATGTCTGTATGTACGTCCATTTGTCTATTCGAGCTAATCTCCAAAACGGTTAAACCGACTTTAATGAAATTTCACGGGTATGAAAAGGAGATGGTCAAAAGTAACATACGCTACTTTTTGTCCGTCTGTTTGTCTGTACGTATATGTGTCTATTCAAGCTAATCTTCAAAACGGCTCAACAGATTTTAATGCAACTTTGCAGACGTGAAAGAAGGTTGTCAAGAGTGACATCAGCTACTTTTTGTGTCTGTCTGTCGTTTGTCTTCACTGATCTATCAACGTAGATAAAGCCGAAACTACTAAGTCTAGGAAGCCGAAATTTGGAACAGTGGTTTATTTTATAACGTATCAATTTTTTATGAAAGGAATATTTGGAAATTTCAAATTTAAGGAGGGAGGGACGGAAGGGCTTTGTATGAGTCTTTGTTCTTTAAAGTTAGAAACATAAAAATTTTGACATAAATAAATAATGATGTCTTTCAGGGTTTTTGGATTTCCACATTTTAAGGGTGAGAAACGGGAGGTGAAAAGTATGGGAGTATCGGTTTTCCTAAAGGAGTGGGGAGAATGAAGATTGAAAGTTTGAATGGGTGTACCCAATATTAATTTCAGCAAAAAGTAGGTATAAACCATTTCGAAAGTTAATACTACCTAAAACAAGAATGTGTAGTCTACGCAAGCGAAGCTGCGGGCGGTCGCTAGTTACATATACTTTTGTTGTTAATACCGCATTTCGGTCACTGCGATCACATGTTGGAAAACCAACATGTTGAAATTTTCCGACATTATTTTGATCAAGACATCGTTGATTTTTTCTTCTAAGAAGATGGAAAAGGGACGTGTAGAACAATAGAGTTGTAATAAAAATGTAAAATGTAATTCAATTGCTGTTTGATATGAAAAAAAGGGGTCAAGTGAAAGTCGGATTTGCACACCGAAGTTTACATAACATCACACAATGCTAACAAGTAGTGGTTGCAATAATTTGTACTACGCAGTGGTGAGAGGAAGGAGGAGATGACGACCGCTTAGCCTAGTGGGTAGCGACCCTGCCTACGAAGCTGGAGGTCCCGGGTTCGAATCCCAGGTCGGGTCAGTATTTATATGATGAATATTAATACTTGTACCGGGTCTTGGCTGTTATATGTATGTGGTGTCTTCGCTTGGTACCCAAAACACAAGCTAATACTAAGTTTGGGGCTTAGACGTTATTGTGATGTATACGCTATTATTATTATTATTATTACACAATTGTATTTATAAATTTCTATGTATTTAAATAGCAAAAGGGTATTTATTTGTTTGATAGAACTACAAATTAACGTTTTTGGATGTTTTTACTTTGCTTGTGCTGTGAGGCTTCAGTACTTGCCAAATTTCTTGTTTCTTTTATTTTTGGCAAAATATGTGGCATAATAACCATATTTTTAAAGTCACCCTATTTACAAGCCAATGCGTTGTCTAAATGAGGCGAAAGTCATGCTGTAAAGAAAAATAATAAAATAAGATGGCGGCCAAAAATATATGTTGGTAATTCATAAAATTTTTAGTACTTTATACAAATCGATAGAAAAGAACTAATCAGAAAAGAATACTGTTTATCAGCTCATTGCACACAAAATAATGTCAAGCATTTTCAACGGAAACGCTTCAATATATCTTCTTTTTCCCTTTGATTTCCTTCTAAATCTATTATAGTGTTTCACCAAAAAAGTTTAAATATAAAGTTTAAAAAGTTATCTAAAAAGTCCAAATTTTATACTTAATTAATTAAATTCATTTTTAACCTTTTAATTGTTTACTTAGCTTATATTTGATTTCACTTTGATTATTGTTTTATATTTATTATTTAAAATATTTATTCGATTTATAATTGTATTTTTTATTACATTTTAATTTTATATTTGTCTGATAGTCCAGTCAAGATTATACGTTATAATATTAAAAATACCTATTTAATGAAACCGAACTCGAAGCTTGCAAGGAAAATATCTTTAAGAAGCCTTTACGCGTAAAAAATCACTGAAATCATACCAAAATAGTAAAACAGTAATTCAATTTCCGATACTTATAGGAAATTATACACATTCAAATATCTAGAAACATTATTAGAGTACCTACCAGCAATATGGCATCCCATTTCAACGTAAACCGATAAATTTCTGTTCCATTATTGCGGTTGTGAAATCGCTTTACGGAACAGAAGTAATAATAGGCATAAATACTAGACGGGTTGGACTGTATATACACAGTCGTGAACCAATATATTCGACCTATAAAAAGATTGAACGATCCACTATAAAACAAAACAAGTGATAACGTAGACAACACCGTACGGAAGAGAGTGCGGTATGTGTTTTAAATACGGCCTAATTCGTGCTATGACACCAGAACGACTCGTCTTGGTGAGGACAAATGCGGATTGCGTCTCGCGACAGTAATAACTCTTACAGTAATGACTTGCGGGTTCTCATATAAAATTTACTGTTGCGAAACGATTTTGGTGGTCATGTAGCCATGCCAGCTGTCAGCATCGCCTTGTCCGTCTAGTTAAACATGAAATATTCATGTATGTGTGGTAAGTTATCAGCGAAACTCATAAAGCTTTTATTAACGGATGTGCGGCCGTAGAGTTTATAATTCGATGATAAAACTTACTACTGTAAATCACAATAAATTGCTTGATTGATGACTAAAATCACAAAAAAATTGTATACCATTACTTAACCAAATAATAATAAATTAATTCATTTTCTATTGAACTTTTATATAATTACATGCAAATTATACTTGTTTTTCAGATATAATAAACACGAAGATCATGTGTTGAATTGTAGAAAAATTCTACACCACCACAATATTTTTCTGTTATATTTTACGTATTTGGTTTCTTGACTTAGATTTCGCTACTACCTTAGTATAAAATTAACTATTATCCATACCTAAATACGGTAAATTTAAAGGAAAAAGAAATAAAAAATATATTTGGAATTTACTAGTATTTTATGTGCTCTATACAATGACACATATGCAGGGAAATTAAAAGAAAAAATAAATTTCGTCACCTTTTATTAGTATAGGAGTTCCTCAGAAATATGTTTTTCCAATTAAATATTTAGGGTTGGATAACATTACATAAAATATCACAACTTTCAAACTATATTATGAATCGGTGTTTGATGTCAAAATTTTCAGTATTTTGTTGTTTAAATGCAATATTTGGTACTAAATGAATAGAGATTCCAAGTTAAAAACTAGTTCTGTTTTTGAAATAGAGCCAATAACAAAAATTTTCTGAAACTACATAATTCAATCAACACTTATTTCTTTGTATTGGAAAATTAAAAAAATAATAATATTGGTTCTTATTTCTAGACAATGACACTATATTAAGACAAGAATATTTTAAAAAATCCATTATTTTTTCATGTACTGGATCCCTTTGAAAAATTATTTGATTGAATTTTGGATTCAATATTCGGTTTCGGGTATAACACAATAAATCCATATTGTACATACAGTCAATGAAGCCAAAAATCTGCTACAGCCTCCGATTTCGTTGAACCTCCATAGATTTGGATAAAAATTTAGGATTGACTATGTTTCACCCTCTACTTTAAAAGTGACATATGTTCGTCTTGCGCTTTTTGCATTTTAGGGGTGAAATCCACCCCTTTTGTTAAGAATGGGAAAAAATGCAGATTTAACCATTCTGGCTTAAGTAATTGTGTTTAATTAGATAAAATAAATGTTTTTTTTAATATTTATATGCATGATTTACGATTTTAATTAATTTTGGAACCCTTTTAGCAACCACCCCTTAAATCGAAAATCATGAAAAATTATTTTTTGTATTTCTGAGTTTTAAAATCGCATATTAACATTACATAAACAGTTTGTTTGATACTTATGATATAATTTTTGGTTGACAGTGAAATTTCGACCCTTAAAAACTACCCCCTTATTGCAGAATCACTGTAAAAATTGGTTTCAACAACTTTAACCTATTAAATAGTACAATATTGAAGTCAAATCTTATTTACTGAGTATTAAAATATCTATTTATTGCGAAATTTTTATCATAATAATAAAGGAATAATTTTTTTATTAGCTTTATTAAGTTAGAATCTTTTTTACTAGTTAAAATAAATTTTATTCATATATTTCAAATTTTATTAATATTATTCAATTCACATTCTTCAAACTACGACTTCAAACTACCTTTTGTGCAAAAAGTGATGAAAAAACATGCATTAAAGTTGGAAATATTTTTTTTATATTTTTTGAATCGTGACATATTTTTTGACTTGAAAATTTAATTTATTAATTAAGAGAAAAATGTATTAAAATAAATATTAAAATATATGAAACGTTTATTCATCTTTTATTTAAATACATTTTTATTATTGTTCATCACAGCTCTCTTCACCAACTTCTTCATTTGATTCCGATGCAATAAAAATGCAGTTGCAAGTATTCCTCTTAAATGTAATATGCCTCGAAAATATTTCTTTAAAAACTATATTCTGAAATGTAAATGACAATCCTATAATATTTTTTTATTTTTACACAATTCTTTGGTTAAATATGAAACGAATTGAAAAATTGAATATAAATCATAATTTTTTTTTTTCAAAAATAAGCATTCTAAACCGGGCAAAATGTTTGAGGTCATCACTTAAGCTAAAAAAAAAAAGTCCTTTAGGGATAACCGTAAATTTGAATTTTTGTGGAAATGGTGAAAGTTTTATTTTTCGTTTTTTCCAAATAAATTCGAAAGTGTCATCTTATTTTTATCATAACTTGCCAAATTTTGATGCTATTAACTTTTTACAATGCTTACTAAAAAGGTATTTTTAATTACTTTAAAAAGTGTTCAGAAAGTATATGTCATAAAATGCATCGGTTTCCCGTTATTTAAGTTTGAATACTTAGATTTAGATACTCGCTGAAAAAAATATACATACAATTACCTTTGAATTAATATTAAAAGGTTTTTCAAAGTAGAGATTTGTTTGTTTTTTATTAGCTTCAATTCTGGGAATGACACATTTTTTGTGAAAACTTATAGTTTTTGAGTTATTTATGAAAAACCGCTCTAAAACGTATTTTTATCACGAAAAATCACAATTTTGATTTTTAATAACTCAGAAAGTATTAATTTATTACAAAAACTTTATATAACAAATTTTGCTTAGAATTTGTTTTTTTATCGATTCCCATGGTTATTTTTATTAAAATAATTTTCACCTCCGGGAAGGGGTGGCATCCACCCCCAGGGCAAAAACGCAAGTTGACACTATGTCATTTTTGTTTCTTAAGGTATCTCCACCTACTCACCAATTTTCATGAAAATCGATGGAGATTCAACGAAATCGGAGGTAAAAACCTTCATTAACTGGACTGGCTCATTCTGTCTACTAGCTAGAGACTCGTAACAAACGGACAGAGGGGACGGACCGACAGCACAGTGATAGCAAGCAATAGGACTCCGTTTTGCTCATTTGCCACAGAACTCTGAAAAGGTGTATTTCATTTGAAAAATAAATTCAATTCTATATAGGTACGGCTTAATTACTTGGGTGCTTTTCTGAATACCACAACCGACGAACTTGAATGAAATGACTGATGATTGTCGATGAAAAGAAAGAGATATACAAGGACCGTATCGAGTGGAGATTCAGGTCTCTACTTATCCTTTAGACCATCAGCCGTAAGCTTAAGCATTTAATTTGTGTGGTTCGTGTGGTGAATGAGTGGATTCGTAACTAATAACGTTTATGCTTGCAACCTGTTTATTATAGTTAGATTCAACTGTGTGTGTAAATTTAAGTGAAACCAAATAAATTCAGTTTATAGTAATACAAGATCATGACCTATCCTGTGTACCTCTCATTCTTTTCCCAGGCGAAATATTGTTCATTTATTATATATAATATATGAATAAACATTACTAAGGAGGGGTACTAAGGGTGTGTCGTGATAGCCCGAGCGCAGCGAACCTGTTTAAAATATATAAGGTCATGTGGCCATTGTTCGCATCCGGGCGTGTACCAATGAGTTTTTTCTGACTTAAGTACATTAACTACCACTGACGCCGTGCCTCGGAGAGCACGTTAAACAGTCGGTCCCGGTTGCTGTCAATAGATGGCGGTTGTTACAATCCGCCAACCCACATTGGAGCAGCGTGGTGGCTTTAAGCTCCAAGCCCCCTCATCTTGAGGGGAGGTTCAAAAGCCTAAGACCCTGCAGTGGGGTATAAAAAGGTCTGATGGAAAGGAGGGTTGGCGCTCTAAATTCGGTCCTGGTAATTTTAATTAAAATTCTTAATTTCTTTAGTAATTATTGCAACAATTTTTCCCATATACATTTTTGCACCAAAACTTATTGTGTGCTCCAAAACGTGTAACTTCCAAGGTATATTCCGACACCAACAGAAGCATTACTTATTATAATTATTGTTCTAATGGGAAACAAAGTTTGATTTTCACCGGAAATCATAAAAAAAAAATTATAAACTTTAGAATTCGAAATTTTTTTTATTATCCCAAAATAATAAATTCAATTTTTATATTTTAATAATAAATTAACAATTTTAATTAAGAAAAATCTCCGGGACGAATTTAGGGGGCCATTTCATTTCTGAAAAGTAGATATTTCTTGGGTAAATAGCCTATGTACCTAGCGTGTAACACAACTAACTAGAATACCCAAATTAAATATTTATCATTTAGGTATGAAACCATGGTCGAATATATAAGTAGAGATGTTTCGGGGACATCTCACTTACCTCATTCTTAATTAATACATGGTAAATGAATATGTACCGTAATTACATTGCAATAAGGTAAACAATATATTTCTTTAACAGATACACGTAGGCATTATAAATAATAATAATAGTATCTGGAACTTCTCACACACGATTATGTTGTCCAAAATTAAGCAGAGAATGTCTTATAGGTACTAGACAACTAATGTACATATTTTTTATATAATATGTGTACTTACACAATAGGTATATTTTACATCCAAACACAGAATAAATATAGGTACAATGTTCAACAAGCACAAAAATATTTGTCTCGGGCGGGAATCGAAACTGGATATTTGGGTATCGGTTTCTTACTGGGCCAATCAGTTAGTTATTATCAGTTATTGTGTAAATTTTGTAACCCATTGTAGTATGTTAAAAAAAATGCTCTTTATCTTGTACTTTATTTGGTTTTCAATGGGCATCGTTCAAAATTTTGCAACAGGGTCCAAACATTTTTGTTATTATAGAAATAGGTGTCCTTAACGAACAGAAGAAATATGAAATTTTTTGGAGGTGTAATAACAAAGATTTTTTGACACTCGATTTTTTCTTGAAAATCCATTGAATTAGCAAAAGTTCTATAATGCCCTAGATTGTCACTATTTTAATGAAAAAAAGTGTCGAAACAGTCGACATTCATTGTACCAATTTATGTGAATATTTTTTTACATAACATGATCCGCCGGGCTCTTGTGACAGCATCTATCCCCACATCTTTAGAGCCGAAAGGTTTGTTCAGGGACGATGGCAAGAGACCCGACGGAGCAACGTTGGTGCCTTGGTGCCTGGGCCGTGCTTTGATTTGGGATGCCACATGTGTGGATACTCTGGCCCCGTCCCATGTGCGGGCCACGGCCCAGAGTGCTGGCGCGGCGGCCGACCAGGCCCAAGTATGTCAACGTCGCAAATACTCGGGGTTGATTCCTCACTACGAGTTTGCGGCGGTTGCAGTAGAGACACTCGGTCCGTGGTCGTCTGATACGAAAAAATTCGTAAAGGATTTGTCCACCCGTCTGGTCAGCACTGCTGGCGATTCAAGAGCATCGCTGTGCAGCGCGGAAACAGTGCTATTTTTATGTTGTAAATATTGTTAATTAGTCTAAGTAATTATTAAGTTAATCCTAATAAAATTTTTTTACATTAATTTAATAGATTTTATAAACAAAAAAAAATATTTTAATAGTAAAGATTTGTTTAGTCAATTATATTGAACAAGTGTTTTCTGTTTTAGGTAATTCTTTTACAAGGTCTGTTTAGGTTCGCCATACGACTAGAATTTTTCTAAATCATCCAGAATTCACAACTTAATCCGGATTTTCGTCAGGACTATACCTAATAAAGCCTGGACTTTTAAAAAAATGTCACGTCTTTCCTAGCGTTTATGAGGTACATCAAGGCGCGCGCGAGTGGAGAATGACTTTGAAGGGATCAACTCAAAGAAAAATCGGGTTTGGTGAAATTGTGTTCAGTAGCCATTTAATAAAACCTTAGGCTATATATACATAATTGGTGTGGACACTTAACATCAATACGAGTTCACAAAACGATAAAGTAAAATAGTTGTAGAGTAATTTTATAGTAGGTATTTAAAAACACGGAATAAGTTATTTATATATATTTTTAATTCTTATTTTAAAACCAAACGCATATGAAAGTGAGTTAATGCTCTTTGTTATGATGAAGTGTCGTGATAGCCCAAAAGCGAAACGAACCTGTCTCAAATTTTTAAGGCCATAGGGCCATGGTTCGAATCCGTGTACGTCCGTGGTGGCGTGTACCAATGAGTTTTTCTGACTTAAGTACATAACTATCACTGACACCGTGCCTCGGAGAGCACTTTAAGCCGTCGGTCCCGGATGCTGTCAATAGATGGCGGTCGTTACAATCCCCAACTCGCAGTGGATCAGCGTGGTGGATTTAAGCTCCAAGCCCCCCTCACCCTGGGGGAGGCCTAAGCTCCTGCAGTGGGGTAAAAATGGGCTGATGAAGTGAAGAAGTTACGAAGAAACAGTTTTGATTGCGTATGTTGCTTCTAAGTCTCTATATCGAGTATTCGGCTGAACTTAGTAAAAACTTATAGAGCATGTAGAGCTTATCGAACTAAAAAAAGTTAAAAGTGAGCAGATGGTGTAAACTAACGGTTACCGAGAAAAACAAGTTTGTATTTTAATTTTTTTAAAATCTTTTTGTTTAGTTTTGTAAGCTCTATACGCTCTATAAGTTAGGATTACGTTCAGCCAAGTATCAGGTGTACAGAATGCTTTGACCGAAATCGTATGAAGGTAAGTTGAAGAAGTATTTAATACATTAATAAAAAAATATAGGTAAGTTGATTGTTTAACTATTTAATTTAACGGAGTACCGATTTTCGTAAAAATGTAGACCGTATAATATATATGACTTGATTGATTAATATACATGTTTTAAATTAACTGATTTTTAAAAGTCTTCGAACGCTATAGATTAAATTTTCCATAACTGAATTCAACTTATTTTCCAACTCCTAATATTAGACAAGAAATAAAGTTACATTTCTAATAAACCAACAATTTTCACACGATTTACGAAATGACCGTTTCAACAAAAAGTAACAGTAATTAAACTAAATGCGTCCCCAAATATGTCGACTACAAATTTACCTAAAACATATATATCAATATTTAATAACGTTTTAATGGACCTTACCTGTTTTCAATACATACATTACAAAGTTATTAATCAAACAAAGTAATCTAACGCTAACATTTGAAACGTATTTGACTTCGCGTTAACACTTAATTTAATGAATAATAGTTCATGCAGAGTTGAATCTAGATTTAGATGGAATATGAATTATATTATTATATCGATTTACAATAATATTTGAAACGAGTTGTATTGAATTATATATTATTTTCTCGTTTTTATAGCGCTCCGCAAATCTGCGTTATTTAAAAAAAATGCAAGTGTGTGTAATTACGTGTGTGTGTATCTACACGTGTTAGAAGTTATTTTCTTTGACGTGATTGAAATAGTTTTTTCAATCACGTCAAAGAAAATAACTTTAATTAACATTCATTCAGGAGAAGGTAAATAGGAAAATACTTGTCAATTTTAATACATGTGTTTTGTAATTTTTTTTAATAGCACAAAAATAACCCAGACTGGTAACAATGTTTAAATTCTTATCGACATTTTATATTTCGCATTTTATTGACGGTTCCGCTATTTCTTATAACCCACGACAATAAATTAGGGAGAAATCCACACCTTCGAAGACTTTGTCTCTCTGTAGTTTGTCTCTGGCATTGGAGATCCCAAACGCCCAAACGGTTCTTAGCAACTTTTTGTCTGTTGGTTTGTCTGTGTGTTTGTCTGCGATATCGTCACTCCCAAACAGATGAAACGTTTTTTTTTTTGAAAGCTGGTGGTTTTTTTTCATATTTTTACTAATAAATATAAAAAAATCAACAGTTTCAACTAGTGTTGCTTATTGACCTATTACAATATGATAGCCAAACTCACAAGTGCCGCCTGGCAGGAGCAACGGCGAACATCACTGCCGTTGCGCCGGTCCGCGATTTTTACCGCCGCAACACTTCGATGAAATTATGTTACTACAAAGTTTTTGTGACCAACTTCAGAGCTAAATATATGGCAAGAACTGTACGTCCTGCTATACGTCGTCAAAAGATTGAGTAGGGACCTCTTTTGTTGTCACAATATATTGACGTCTCATGTATAAGTATTTAGCGTATTTTTTCTGGATTCCGCCATTATTAAGACGTTTTCTTTTTGACGTTTCCCCCGACAAAAAGCAGCGTTTTATAAGTTTGAAGCCTTTTACTGTTGGTCTGTCTGTGTCTGGCCTTTCAATAAAAAAAATCGAATTGATTCATCCGTTTAGGGGCTACGATGTCGCAGACTAACACACAGACATACAGACACTAAAATAGTACCTCCAAAGCGCCTAAAGATAACTTAGGCTTAAAAAACCATCATACTAATCATTTATTCAAATTATTTAGCTGTATAGTTTGTATAATAAATGACGGCGATAAACTTAATTGTGACAGCAATGACAAAGCACGCGTGTGATGAATGCGACGCATTGTCCTTTTCACAATGTGGAACGTGTATAAGATATATCACATGAAATCGACTCTGATATTTAAAAAAAAGGGGTAAAATTTTTGTTACAAAAATGTTTATGATATATTACTCGTAAGCATCTAGATATCAGCATTGTTGATATACGTTTTATGAACATTCAATTATTACTATAGCGAATGTGTTTTAAACCTCTTGCCAGTTTGATGTAGGTTGCTAAATATCAGTTTCTAAACCTAAATAAAAAAAATCTACAGATCTTGCAGTCCCCGCAACCATCGGTTTCATTGATTAAAAAATGAACCTACCCAAATCCGATTTTCACAGATTATTTTATTTTTTTGCCACGAAATCGTGGTTTTGCCACGAAAACGTGGCACTATTCTTTTCAACTCTTTAAACTCAGAAATAAATCAACGAAAAAAAATGTTTTCGTTTGTTCAACATATTTGAAACATTTAGGTTTTAAACTGCAGCCTCTGATATCCTTAAACGTTTTGAACTCGATAATGAAGCATTCGAACGAATACAGGCCGAAAGGCGATGACCGCAATGTTAACAAGTTCCCGATCGTCCATAAAATCTAACATGTGATGTCAAATTTCTTGTTCGATTTACAACCGATTTTCAAAATTTTGGTCTCAAACTGTAGCTACTGACGCCTTCTAACCTTTTTTATAACACTTCAAAGCAATCCGACGAATTCCCTCTGAAATATAGTAACTTATATCCGCAAACACCAGCGATCGACCAAGAAATCTCATCTTTCGGAAATAATTTCTTTTACAATTACCAACCGATTTCTAAAAACTTGATCTCAAATCGTAGCTATGTTAATGGCCGAGATACAATTTTTTTTATTTTTGATATCGGTCTCCGTTCTCGAAATATTTTGGATTAAGTAAAAAAAAAATCCGAAAAAATCCTGATTTTTTTACATTTTCCAATTTTTTACAACAACTACAAAACCGATTTCAAAAATTTTGATGTCATACAATGCGCAACTGAATTCTTGATCTTTTAAGATCTTAAAGTTTTGGCTAGACCCCATACCCTTGGAGTTATGGCTAAAAATGCGTCTCCCTTGAAATGGATTTGATAGTCATTTTCAATGACAAAAGTACCTACTAAAATAAAATATTTTTGTGAAATTAGTTGAGGTGTTATCAGATGTGTTTATCAGTCAGTAACCTTGTGTGAACGTTTAGGTATTGCGTAGCTTCCATATGAAGCGGCTGAATGTGATGAAAAAGAAAATGTGGTCATTTAATAAAATCAATAAAAAATAAGCTTTCCTTTGCAATGTGTTCTTCTATATTGAACTTTTATATGTATTAATTTAGCAGTAGTGTAACCACTCGTGTGTCGCAGCCTGCAACCTGAACGCAGCGAACCTGTTTCAAATCTCTAAGGCCATGTGGCCATGGTTCGAATCCGGACGTGTACCAATGAGTTTTTCTGACTTAAGTACATTAACTACTACTGACTCCGTGCCTCGGAGAGCACGTTAAGTAGTCGGTCCCGGTTGCTGTCAATAGATGGCGGTCATTACAATCCGCCAACCCGCATTGGAGCGTGGTGGATTTAAGCTCCAAGTCTTTTTACCTTGAGGGGAGGCCTATACCTCTGCCGTAGGATATAAAAAGGGCTGATGAAATGGTAAAACCACACCTTAGTGAAAGAAAGACATTCAACTTTTTAGTTGGCCAAGCAGAGCAATACGAAAAGAACTAATAACAAACAGGTATGTTTGAATCTTTTAAATACACTATACGTGTAATATGAGCCATTTTTGTAAATTCATATGTCGCGTCGTTTGGATGAAATTTTTCATTTAGATGAATACCATCACAAAACAGGTTCCTAAATAAGTTTCGCGGTTTTTACCACAAGGGTGTGCTGCAGTAGATGTGTTTATTCGAAACGACTGAACTACTTTTGATGTGGTTTTAGCGTCACATAGGTATCACCTACGAGAAGATAATTAAGTGAGTCATGCAGTTAGGGGCCACCAGGGGGCGCTGCAATAGATATGTGTCTCTAAAACAGCTGAGAAGATTTTTACATAGTTTTTTGCGTTACATAAGTATCACCTAAAAATGAGAGCAAGATTTTAGAAAAGGTTTGCTGTTATCGGCCATCAGGAGGAGCTGCAATAGATATGTTGCTCTGAAATGCACCATCGAATTTTATTGAAACCAGGGCATTTCGTGGTAGGTACCTAAATTTATTTTAAAATGAAGGCTCTATGAAGTTGCAAAATGATAATCATACTTTTGTGACCGATTCTTACGGTGACTAGTCATCATAATATTGAATTACTTGAAAAGTGATTAGTTCTTCATATGTTTTAATGTTAGCATAATATTAACCTATTATAAACTTATTTATAACCATATTTTAGTCCACCGTTAAGATATTTTATAACGAATCCAAAATTACGTCTTTTTCAGTGGAATTAGCCTTCACTAGCCTATCAATAGCATCTTAAAGGCTTCTCATCACTTCCTGCGTACTTGGTAGCTTTTTAAACGGGGCGATAAATAGCTAAAGATTATCCGTTTGAACACGAAACTGTTTTATTAATCACCTAAAAGAAAAAAGTGTCGTTCGCTTCTTGGAAACTAAAAGTTCGCAGAAAAGTTAAGATGAAAAAAAAACGCTTCTTGACTTATCGACGGAAATGGGTGTTACTACGAACGTAAAATACGTTGGAATGAAAGTGAGTTTGTTTGTCCTTGCGACATTGCAGCGCCTGAAGAGAGAAATAATCTTGGCGCCGTATTTATCGATCTATATAAGGAATTCCTTTATTAAACTAAACAGTGGTTGTTCGACAAATGATCAATTAAGAGGTGATTCAGGACACTGAAATATAGCTACCCATTTTAATTTACATATTTGAGATATAAACATTATAATAATATTACCTGGGACATCCCACACAGCGCCTTGTAGTCCCAGAGTAAGCTAGTAATAAGCTTGTAATATGGGGTACTAGACAACATACTAATAAATACTCTTTATGATATATGCATATATATATATATAGCTTTGCACCCAGATACAGAACAAATAGACATGTCCATGCACAATAATATTTGTCTCGGACGGAAATCGAATCGTTACGTTTAGTTTCTAACCACTCGGCCAATCGGTCTGTCTATAATCATGATTATACATAGGGTGGCTACGCGTCCTGTACTCAAAGGATTTCTATATGAACTGAACTATGCTTTATATGTATTACTGTTGAGTACAGTTTTATCCTGTGTTTTGAGTATGTATCAAAAATTTATTATTACAATTTTTTAGATTTCTTTAAATTGGTTTGATATGTACCTAGGAAACACACAAAACAAAATTTCATTAAGTCTCAAATATAATGAAAAAAAACCTAAAAGCTTCTATATAGAAAATTTAATAATAAATCAAATGTTTTTTTTTTACATTTTTTACTTTCTTTTTATTATTTATTGTTAGAAAAAAGGTAAAATAATTATCTTTGAAAGTTGTAAGTTACATTAGAATAAATATTTTAAAATGTATACAAAAGGTAATACTAATTGAAAATAAAAGCTTATACCAAATTGAACACTAATTAAAAACTAAAAATACATACAAATACTAAAAATACCTCAAATATTTTAGTTTAAAATTGAAGTGTCAAAATGTAATGAGTGCTAAAGTAGCTTCCTATTTGACCCCATCAAAGTATGGACCACAGCCATTTTTGTGGTATTTTTGTTTCAAATGATGTATAAAACAACAATTTACAATCAACATTAGTAATTGGAATCAAATCAATTAATAGGAATCAAAACTAAAGTTTTGACGTTTTCTCAAAGAATTTAAAAAATTAAATGCTTTAGTTTTCATATGCCATAATGGCGTTATACTGGCAGAACGTTATATTTTGTTTATTTTTAATTGTAATTGATAATAATATGAATATGAGTCTTCTTTCAAAGTCCGTGTTTATTTACTATGGCGACTCGTTTGTGCAAATTATACAAAAAAATAAAAATCAGGTGATAAATTTGTAGTCAATAGTAGATCTTTTTAATTTCTGAAATAAATCTCCTGTTCAAAACAAACAGAAAAATGGCTGGAAGACTTCTTTTTCTTTTTCATAGTAATCCACCTAATAATTTAGAAAACAATTTTTTCTTAAAAACCGTCACCAATTTTTGTAAACTATAAAATAGTACACTGTATCGTAAGGTAAAGTGATAATAATGGCCTAGTTCGTCCTTTTTAGATTGTTTCTCTTAATAATTAACTGATGATTATTCGTTTGATGCATGAGGAAAGTCAGTACCCACTGAATGGATGAATGGGCATTTTCCTTTTAAACAATTATGGCTAACACAATGTCGATACTAATCAATATAACAACCTCTTTATACCTTTTGATACCCGTATAAAGTTTCACGTCAAATAAGTTAAATCATCCAACAAGGGCTCCGGGTAGACCAAAATATGCCTGAAAGTGGTTTTTGTGAAAATGTATTTTATTTTTTCAAATAAATATGTATTGTAAGTTTTATTTGTGCCCGCCTGCAATACCTTATAACGTTAACTCAAATTCATATGATCGCATATTTTTGTATTTGCTTAATTTGGTATCGAAAAAAATAAAATATGGTGCATTTAATATTGATCGAACAAAATTCTATAGATTATAGAACTTGTTTTCCTGTTTTCAGTTAACAATTTTTTACGCGGTATAGTAATTTTATTTTAGTAATTTTTTTTTCTAGAAATTAAATATTTAAATTCTCATATTTTGACTCGGCTTAGAGCTACATAAACCGGATTCTTTCAAAGAAGTGAGCTAGCTATATTCACAATGCATCGATCCACTGTGATGTTTGTTTTTGTATTTGTAGCAAAATAGTAGCATAAAAGTATTATATTAGGAATGGGCTGCATACTAACTTTTATTTGAATCCCACGTTTTTAAAATAACTATTTTTATATTTTCCCACTCTTTTTAATTTTTTTTATTTAGTGTCGTGATAGCCCAAGCGCAACGAACCTGTTTAAGCCTTCGGGCCCGGGTACTATCATCAGATGGCAGTCGTTGAATTCCACCGACCCCCAGTGGAGCAGCGTGGTGGATTAAGTGCCAAGCTCCCACACCCTGGGGGAGGCATATTGGGCTGGTAGAAAAAAAAACTTTTTTTGATTCGCAGACGCTATATTTAAATATTGTACCCAATGTCACTCCCACAATTAAGAGGAATGTAAACAAGGAAATTTCCATATAAACGCCGTTAACGGCTGCACCATATTAAACCATTTATTTTTTGCCTCAATCGTTTAAGGTTTAATGGGGTGCAATTGTAAAGTGCCAGTACACACTCATCCTAAGACGAATCTAACGACACCTCATATGCTGAAATCCATCAAGTCGTAAGCGAGCGTAAACGAGCAAGCAAAATTGTACCATGCATTTATAATAAAATTGCAATTTGTACTTACTGAGTTTCACGCGATTCTATTTCAGAAAACAACCCTGATGGCTCGAGTCCGATTCGCATTTAATTTATTTATGTGAGGTCATATTACGAATACGGACCAAAAGTACCAAACAATGTTTATTATTTGCTGGGCGGTTATAGCCCAGCAAGCTAACATTAGAACTTCCAGTCGATACATAGTTCTTTTTTATTTCGTTCTACTATAGAAATACCATACTGGCTATTTTTATGCATCATTATTTTACAGAAAACATTATATTGAAAATAACAGGATAACAACTCCCACTATTACAGTGGGTTTCCTGTTATAAAACGTATTCAGGCAAAAAAGTACGAATTGACTATATGCCCTCTTCTGCGTTTACCGTCTAACTACTATACTCTAGCTAGCTGGTGCAAGATAGCGAGTTTAAGTCCGCGACGTCCCCGCGCGCCGATTTTCACTCCCGCGAAATCGTGTTTGACATTTTTCAAACGTTCCTGTCAAGTTTATTTATTGTATGTATTCAGGCCTAACTAAAAGTGAGCCGTTTATTGTCCGCCTATCTATTGTATTTATTGAAGATAGCTGTCCCTTTTACTTCAAAATCCAAGGAATTTTCAAACATCTCGTGTTAGTTGACGCGATATAACTTTGTTTACCGACTAGTGACTCGCCCTAGCTTCGCACGGGTAGTTATATAGATATAGATCGAAAAATAAACATGATTATTAAACAGTTATAGCCTTCAATGACAAAGACACGGTAGATATAATCGCACGATATCGAATATTGTACAAAAATAAAGATCGTGCGTGTATGGGTCCCTTTAGCGACATCGATCAAGTATCACTGAATTTCAATACAGATGGGCTGACAGTTTACCGACGACAATAAAAAGTTCCAAGGTAGGACGCTAGTCGATATATTCGGTACTCGCAGTACTTTAAAATTCATGATGTCTCGTTGCTCCATTACGACGCGAGGAAAGGACAAATAGACAAACTCTTCGCATTTATTATATTACGTTAAAAAAATAAACAAGCGGTAATTAATATAGTTGTTTAGGCAGAGTTAGCTCTCACATTTTCTGAAAGAAGTTTTAAGTGAGAAAACTTATTGATTACTTAGAAAAAAAGAAGGGAAGTCCCGGGCATGGAGCGAATGCGACCTCTTTCTTGTTTGTCAGATTTATGTCGCTAAAGTTTTCCAGCAAAAAAGTCTATTAACGTCCGTAAAAAGGCTATTGATTGTGCTTACTATAAATTATTTGTTGTCTAACTATTTTTCCGATGTCATTTTCTACGCTGGTTACGACTAAAATATATTATGTCTATTATGTGTTGTGAAATGAAATGTTTGTTTATCTTTCTATATGTTTTAATCTATTAGAAATATTTCACGTAGGTATTGGAAGAGAGTTTGTAAATATAGTACTAAAAAATCTACTGTTCATACATTGACATGTATCCTGAAGCGTTGAAAAAAAGAAAATTATCAAGATACCGTTTCCCATATTTCGAAAGGATCAAAAACCGGAGCACTGTAACATAACCATCGTCGTAACCATTAGCTTTCCTTTGCACCATTTATCTACATAAGAGCCAAAGAAAGATAATGATGATGACATAATGGTCTGGAAAAATGCAAAACGCCAAGGTACGCCTGGGTGTACGTAATATTTTTTTATTCCCATTTTTGTAGCTACGACGAGCTATCTTGTTCTTTCAGATATCTAAGTCCTGACATGCTATTGTAAATTATTTGGGACTTGAAATGTGGTTTCGAAGAAGCCCATAGTGGATATACCTAATCATTTTATTTTCATAGAAAATATTCAATTTATGCTAAAAATAAAATAGCATTATTCAAATTATGCGATTTACATAATTTTCGTAGTTGATGTAAATTGCAAGAGAGCTCATTATACGTACAAATGAGGTGCCGTTTTTGCGAATTTACACCAGAAAGCACCCGCTAAGGGACAATTTACGTGGTAAGTCTAACGGATCAATATTACGAAAGCTCATCGAAAATTTTGAACACTACGCTCACACAGATACGGTTGTTTTTTTACTGATGTTTTGTTAAAAAATACTTTCGTTGAGTACAATAAGTACTGCATTAATGTAACACTATGAAAGTGCGTACGCTATGCTAATGGAAAAATCCTGTGGGGAAACTATGCCGTGCGCATCCGACTTCGGTGACACTGGCACTTGTAAACCGTATTTCATCCTCCTGTCTATATATTAAGTGGAGGTATACAACTTTGTCATATAAGCACTGGATGGCAAGCTCACGTTCAGCTCACCCCATAGAATTATACCTATTATCCTAAATCGAATCTCGAAATTTACAGCAAAGCCCTATTATATGGGTATACGGGTGTACGATAAATTTCCAAAGTTAATTAAAATGGAGGACGGAAAAAATATACTTACTGGAAAAATAAAAACAATGCAACAAAAAAAAAAATACTGTTCTATTAACGTTTGGTTAAAAGACGAGGATTTGTAAAACGTGGTAAGTCCGCTTTAGGGTTCCCTACCTCAAATGGAAAAAAACGCTTATATGATTGCTTTGTTGTCCGTCTGTGTGTCTGTTAGGCCATAAAGTACGAATTGACTAGAAGCCCTATTCTGTGTTTACCGTCTAACCATTCATATTCTAGCTAGCTCGTGTTAGATGGTGAGTTTCTGTGCGCAAAGTCCCCGCCCGCCAGTCTTCAACCCCGCGAAATCCTCGCGCGCTGGTCTTCAACTTTTTAAAATTGCGTTTGACATTTTCGATACTGTGAAGTGAAATTTATGATTCTTATGGTATGGTATGATATGGTCAAAGTTCTATTTCTCAGAAACGCGTAAGAGTATCAAGTTCACATTAATACCAAACGTATAGCCAAAAAATAAAGCTTTTATATCGACCCAATCAAAAAATACGGCCATTTATGCTGCTTGTTTTGACACTCACAAATAAATCAAAATGTATATTCATAGAGTAAATTAATTTGACAGCAGCCTTTGGTTTTAATAAAGTCATAAATACCATTTTATAGCATCAAAGTGACATTTCGCATTTTCGGGCGGTTGAAACCGGTGTGCGGGGATTTCTCTGGGTGAAAGCGCCGCGCGGGGACTTTGCGCACTGAAACTAGAACTAAAACTCCCCATCATACACCGGCTAGCTATAGTATGATTAGTTAGACGGTAAACGCAGAAGAGGGCTTCTAGTCAATTAGTACTTTTATGCTTATAGTATTTCCCCTTGTCCTAGAATCATGTTTAGCAAGAAGTAGGGTCTCACTGCTCAAGTAAAAGGAAAAATAGGAAAATCGTTTATTTGTAGTTATATTACATAATAGTGCATTATGATGCAAGTACGGTAAGCGGCATATTATAATCGAGGTGTTTAGCTTATAATAAACCGATGACTATAATAACTAACTTACTGAGTACGAGCATCATACGACGTTTTTCAATATGTTTGCGATTAAAATTAAGTAGATACTTCAAATGTAATAATGGCAGGAGTTAGGGACGCGAGCGGGTTGCTTTTCGCGGTTTACGCTTGCGTTACAAAGAGTATGTTCGTTTGTGATTGGTATAAAGTAAAAAGGTTTAGTATTGTAAACAACAACATTACGTTACAAGTTTCGATGTCATACAGACCGTATTAATAGCAAATGTAATAAAAAAGTTATGTTTTGTTATTACAAAGCTGCATTTTTTTGGTAAATACATATTATATTGTGTGGCGGTGCAGACCCCTCGGTGCTCGAGTCAATCTCACACTTGACCGGTTTTGTTAGATTGTTCATAGTAAACGGGTAAACAGTTTACAGTTGACAAATAAATTAGGCGAATCATGATTGCTTTCGCCGAACGCAACTACTAAACTATCGAATTCATTCAACCGTGTCGTTTATTTCCTTTACCATTCGACCGACAGCCCGCGGCCATGTGACCATGAACAAGTCGCAATATTTTGATATTGGAACCAATGCTTCGTTCTTCTTTTGTTATTTAACTTTTTGTATTTAGTAAATTAAGTCTTTCGTAACTGAACCTTTTCGCCTGTAAAACGCCCATAAAAAAAACGAATTTACTAGAAACCTTCTTCTGCGCTTATCGTCTAACCACTCTAGCTAGCTGGTGTACCCGTTTGGCAAGATGGCGAGTTTCAGTCTTATTTCATTCCGCGAGATCACATCGCGGCGGCCTTCACCTACGTAAAATAATGTTTGACAGTTTAGATACTGTGAAATGACTTTTCTGAGTCTATTAAAACCAAACGCTGCTCTCAAATGTATTTACCTACTCTATGAAAATGCTTTTTCATTTCAGTATGATTTATTGAAAGCATATTTTTCAAACTACAAAAGTATGACGTTACAAGGAAGTATGAGAAAAGGTATCCAGAGAAACAAATATCTTGTGCAAAGGTTTTCATAGGTAACCAACAGTTAAACGAAAATGTTTTTCGTTTAACTGTTGGTGCAGAATATTGAAAAACAAAGTTGTTTTGGTATACTCTCATACAAAAACGCCTCAAGGAGTGCTTGAACGCTCATAAAAGATTACGATGCACTTTAATCTTGGTATGTTTTGAATTAAAGTTTCATTTGAGTTAAAACTAGGTTTATATACGTATAAAGCTAAAACTTCAAATTTTTTATAGGCATCTTAGTTATAAAAGTTTCTAATAATTCCATAGCTAGGATGTTTACTAAAATTTCGATGTTTCGGCTCTACATAAACCTAATTCTAACTCAAATGCTACTATGATTCAAAACATACCAAGATTAAAATGCGTAGTAACTTCGTAAACATTGTGGATAGAAAAATATTGCAGCTTTTATAAAACAATTCGATGAATGCGTACTCCGAAGAAAAACTACGCAATATTATTATTATTCACTAAAACGCTGGTGCATCCCATAATAGTAGAGTTTGTAGTGAAAAAATCTAATCATTTTTTCAAAGGTGGATAGGCACCAACGGGTCCATTACATGACCCACAAGTTCTCCGGATCTAGCACTACTAAATAATTTTTTGTGGGTTCGTGTTAAGAATTCGGTTTATATAAAGTACTATCCATCAGTGGAGGAATTAAAAAGAGATGCTTAAAATATTATGTTAAATATTCACTTAACTCACATAATTCACGAAATTTCATTCAGAAAACGAATTCCATTGAAGAATTGCTATGTTTTTCGTGAAAATTTTACGTTGTATTTTGAGCTATTTTAGTTTGTAAAGAGGTCTGTACAATAAAACTAATATTTGTATTATTTTATTTTTTTTGGTCTTTTTTTATTTAAGATACCATGGTATTTAGAAGAAATCAATTTTTGTGATCGATTTTTTTAGTTATTTTCGTTTCAGTTAAATTTGCTATTATTATTATTGAGGTTACTTTTTCTCTAACTTTCGTCTTCTATTTCCATCCTGTATATGATTTGCCTAATGAGAGTATAACAAATTAGTTGTCAAATTGTATAGAATCTCCAATACCATTATGCAGGTTTCATACTTTGACCGCTGGAGGTCACAAACTTTTTTAATTTTGCTGCAAAGCCCTTGTCCTTTGGCCTCTGGAAGCTTCTGTACACATAGATCGATTATGAAAGATTACCCTCCTTGTATAGTTAGGTAGAAACTTGTTCAATGAATGGTGATATTTGTATCTGTAAGAAAATATTATTATAATAAATTAAATTAGTTCTACTTGAGCCTAAAATACAAGACATAATAATTTGATTTTTGTTTTAACTTAATAACAGCTAAACCGATTTTGATGAAATTTTTTCACATTTAATTACATAATTCAAGATTCAATATATTATTGTTTATTTTTAAAAGGGGAGCAGTAAGAAAAAAAATACCTCAGATGTTTAAAAAAATAACATTTTATTTTGAAATGTAAAAAACGTGTGTTGGTATAATATTTATGTAAAACTAAAATAATATTAAGGCAATCATAAAAAAAAATATTGTAGACAATGATGCTTCATGATTTGTAAAATAGACATGTTATTACAAATTATTTCTATGTCAATTTGTATGAAAGTTTATTATAGTTAGATATAGATATTATTACACTAGTGGATTTACTTCTATTTGAAGGTGCTTGAAAACGAAATGAACGTAACCATCGTGTGGATACCTAAGTACGCACGTACGAAGTTATACTTCTTTAGTATATATACTATACTTCTTTTACATACTTTTAAAATTAAGTTAAGTTATTTATAACGGCTCAGGCTTCATGCTAAAACCTAATAAGGTTTATATGAAGTCTATTTGTAACAATGTGTTAGTTTTAATTTATTTGTCAATAAACGATTTCTTTAAAAAAAAGCTTGAAACAATAAAATTTAAAAAACGACACCAAATACAATGAATAATAGTTTGAATAAATAATTCTTATAAGCACACAGAATTATAATGCTAATAACAACAATTAATATTATATTAATTACAGTTCTCAATTAAATATATGTATGTATATAATACACTAAACTGTGTCATAATTTAAAATTAATAATAATAAACTGAATTAATTTATATACAATATAAATAAAGTGTAATAAGAAATATATAAATAAGAATGTAATAATAATTGCAAAATTTATAAAATTGGATTAGAAATCATAACACTGAAAGTAACGCGCCAACTTGTGCATTATGCCGGGCGCAACAAGAATACGAAGCTCTAGAAAATTAATGGATGGAGTCATCTTCCCACTCATTTTATAGAAAGTATTGCCACCGTAACGTTATGAATGAACAAAATTGTGAATACTTATTAGAAATATGCAATGTAACTTTATTATTAAACGTTATTGACCAGAAGTAAAAACCACGCATTATTTTTATTTTCCGATTAAATAAATAAAGTGTGTCATAAAATTGTAGTTAAATTTATAAAATATGTTCTATTTAACACGAAACAACTTTTATTTTGGCTTGTAAAACTCTCGTTTGCACACATAACTAAATCCAGAAATTCTTTATTTTAGAAAGAACACATTTTAATAAATTGAACGACAATTTCAGAATACGCTTTACTTACTAAGTTGTTAAAATAAATATAACAACATTTAGTTTTTCACTTCTGGTCAAAGAAATATTGTTTAGAAACTATTGGTATCGTATTGTTTAACTTTAAGCATATTAGCTTATTGAGATAAATTTGTAAGCTCGATGTGTTGTAATAACAGTAAATACGTATTTAGAACGCAAGACATAGAACGCAATTAGTGACCTAAGGCTTAACTTTAACTAAAAAGGATGACGATGTGGTACCGTTTTGTTTTTAAGATCAAGAATTTTTAATATAAATAAAACGAATTGAAAACAGAAAATTACTGTGGCAAGAAAGTTGTAGAAGGGTTTCGAAAAAAGTTTTAATTTTTTCATCGGAACCAGTTTTCTCTACAAATTGTCTATATAAAGGGACAGGGTAGACGCAAATCGCCTTACTGACGCCTCAACAAATTTATATCGTTTTTTAACATCCGACCGCCAAATTGAACTTTATTGTGCAAATATTAAACCATTAAATCCTTTGTTTCGAATTTCATACATTTGATTCGTTTTCGTACTGGGAAGGACTTTAGGTTTCACGAGTGGAAGGTTAATAAGTTCAATAAAGTCGTATACTATAATGAACTTTCTTTAATACTCAAAAAGGTGTAATTTGCTTTCTTGGAGTGTAAGCCCTTTTATACACTGCAGTCGAAGGTAATGAGCCAGGGTACGCTTCAGCCATAAAACGAGTTGCGAAAACCTGAAAAACTTTCGGTTTTTTTTTTCTTTTTGAACACGGTAAAGGGAATAAATATAAGCATGTAATCAGGGATATTTATATTCAAATGCGTAACTTTCGTATTTCACTAATGGAAAATCGTTTACACGAACATACGTAACGCCAAACAACGCCCCACAGTTTTACATTAAAATACTATAAGTTACAAAAATGTTTCACGCGAAAGCTTTCAGAGAGTTTTCACAGAGAGAACAGGTTCGTTAATGAATAATAATAATAATAATAAATATCTGCAACATCCCACACAGCGCCATCTAGTCCCAAAGTAAGCAAGTATTATACTTGTATTATGGGGTACTAGACAACTTATGAACATACTTAAATATTCTTTTTATAATATACATATATAAATACTTCTGACATCGAGACACGGAACAATATAGACTGTTCATGCACACAAATATTTGTCCTGGGCGGGAATCAAACCGGCCACTTTTGGCTGCGCAGTTAAGGTCTCTGACTACACGGCCAATCGGTCAAGCTTTGATCAGCCATTACTATTGGTCAGTCAGCCAATTGCTTATTTTTTAGTTCAGTACTTAAAAAAACGTGTTTTTCAATTTTTAAAATTATTTTTCACGTGCGGCGGATTTTCATTTCAAAAACAATTATATGCAAATCGTAATAAATTTTTATGTAGATAATGAAACAATGATGAGAAAATGTCTCTGGATAGGTCATTGAAAAAGTAAAATATTTAAATTTTAAATAAAACAAAATCACAAATTCTCTAAGCAAAACTTCTAATAAACGCTAAGTTCTTTCGACGGTTATACTGCAGTCTAAAATTTACTAGTACATACAATGATAACCACTATATTATTCACATCCTCTCTTATAAAATTTGTATATCGCTCTCACATTAACAATTTACTTATTTTTACTTCTTCATAAGTAAAGTGAGCATTACATTTTCGAGGATTCGAACGTTCTAAAGCTTTCCAGAAAGCTCATATTGAATCGTCATCATCTGTTCGTCGCTTTCATTTCTGGAACAAAACAAGTCCGGGAAACGTGTTGGTAAACGTTAACAATTCGAATTAAAATTTTATGATGTTGCTGATACGGTGAAAGCACCATACGTGTCGTATAGCCGTCATACCCTTTTTATTTAGGGATAATCATTGTTTGTATATACTTCAATATACTCAATAGTATCCATAAAAACACAACAAGTGCTTACATAAAACACTTATTTCATATAAAAGCATTTCTATACACTCCCTGTTATGCAGATATTATTTGTTTTCTCGGAAAATATAGAGCCCACATTCGCCAATGCGGAATTGTGTTAAATAAATCACGAAATATATTAGTTAGTTTTCTTTCTTTACTGTACGAATCTGTACACTTGGACGAGATATGAACGCCCCAAGAAAATGTTCTTGGTTTTATTATATTTGTACATTTATCTATTCATAAAGAAGTGACATGAATAAGACATAGTTAACTTCTATTAAATGTTTTTTTTATATTTTTCAAGATAGTTTATGAAACTTTTTAGGTTTATGAAAATGAAAAAAAAGTTTATTTTTACAGCAGATTAGCGATCTACAAATTACTTAAAAAAACAGCAAAATACTTCAGCAATAGGTACGCTGACAGCAGAAAAGTTATTTTGACATTTGACAGTATGTATCTGACTATCTATCTTTGACGACCGAATGGCCGAGTGGTTAAATAGCCTAACTGCAGAGCTAACGGTCGCGGGTTCGATGCACGCCCGGGACAAATATTTGTGTATATGAACATGTTTATTTCGTTCCTGGTCTAGGTGTATAATAAAAAAAGTATTTAAGTATGTATATCAGTAGTCTAGTAACCCATAACACAAGCATAATTCTTGCTTACTTTGGAACTAGGTGGTGCTGTGTGGGTTGTCTCATGAATTATTACTGTATAATTCTGGTCCTCACACTAGGCGGCATGCCTGTATCGTGAGGACCCAATACTGTATACCAATATAACTTGGCTGATGACAATTAGTCGAACTTTTTAAATTAATAATTATATACTATACTAGCAGTCGTACCCGGCTCCGCCCGGGTGAACTGCAGATACGTTCCACTTCCTATGCCCTCCACTACCCTTCCTCCCTTCCAGCCACTTACTCTCCTCTGCCCTCCCTTACTCCACCTTTCCCCTATCAATCCGCCCTCTATACTCACTAAAAAGTCCTTTTTATGCCAATGAAACTCTTATCAAAATTGGTTTAGCCATTCCGGAGATTAGCCTGGAAACAAACAAACATATTTTTTTTAATAATATAGCTTTCCGTCCGTGGCTCTGCTTGAGTGTAGTACACAGTTGTACCGTGACCCCTTTATCCGGAATAAAAAGTAGTTTATATCACTCTTCAGCTTATAAACTACAAGCTGATATGGCACTAAGACAGAAAAAAAACACTACGGCATAATATTGCTCTGCAACCCGTGCGAAACCGGGGCGGGTCGCTAGTTATTGATATGTTCTTTCATATTGTAGAACATACTTTTGTTCTATCTATTTTGTAAAGAAGAATTATACAGACTAAAGGCAGTAGTGTCAAAAGATAGATAGATAGATAGCTAAAAAGAAAAGACGATGGACTTCTTGTATACTTTGTTTATTGCTCTTTTTATACATTCAAAGAACACCTCTGGCCGTGCCCATTTTCTTTCAATCTAACCGGTTAATCTTCTTCAAAACGAGCGTCCAGGCCCGTTTAGCCAAAAACGTACATAATTTGGATTTTTTTTATAAAATTTAAATTATGTAAAATAAAGCACATGGGTGTAAAACTCTCAACAACCAGCGTTACAATTTGCTTATTCTATGGACAATACTGAGTGAATTCAATTGGGCCTCAGTAAAGCTTTCATTGCTTGTATAAAATACGAAAAAGTGTTAATAATACTTTTTATAACTCAATAAGCGCTCGCGATTAATGAAATTTTATAATTTTTCTGCGACTATGATGATCCGTAAAAACATTTTTTTGACTTCTATGGCCATTTCTTCGATCATTGCTGTCACAGAGCATTAGCGTAAGTTATAGAATTGGCATGTAGGCGGATACGCTGTCCTCATCAAATATGCTATGTGTTGCATAGTTTAGACAGATCTCATAAACTGAACTCTAAAAGTGGACATCAAATCATACCAAAAATTTAAGTGAAAAGGTTGAAATGTTTTCTAAAGTGATATGAATCTGAGATAAAACTATTTCCGTATGCGTAATATATTTATTTATATTCGTTGTGTATAATTATTTTTGGTACAAGTGTCTCTGAACAAATACCGTCACATGGCACCTCCAACCCACTCGATCCTCTGTAATAGCTCCTAAGCGAAGATCATCAGAAATTGCCAGTTCTGCCACGTTCGAACTCAGCACACCAACGTGCGCTCATAGAATATGGATAAGCATAAACCCTTAAATATCGTAAATTTTAACTAAATTTACATTATTAATTACTACGAGAACCTTCTTCTCCTTCGATATTTGCACACGTGCTTAGAAAAGCTTTAAAAAAAAATTACTTGTATTTTGGACAAACGGACGGAGTCCGTTTTTATCCATTTTAGATATAATTTTACCGATACGTTAGCTGCAGCATACTATTTATTTGTTTTGCTACCAAAGAGTAAATTTAATTTTCATTTTATGTTGAAAACCCCTCGTATTTCAACTAAATATAAAATAAATATTTTTTCTAACTCAATTTTATTATTTCTATTGAAATGATAATATTTGATCACGATTAGCATAAAACATATACAGAAACTAAAATAAAGCCAATAACAAGACCTTGCGTATTATTTTATTCCTATTTCTCTGTGATTTTATTACATTATGACGACCGCTTGGCCTAGTGGATAACAACCCTGCCTACGAAGCTGGGGTCCCGGGTTCGAACCCCAGGTCGGGTATTTATATGAGGAATATGGATACTGGTAAAGGGTCTTTGTTGTTATATGTATGTATGTGGTGTCTTCGCTTGGTACCCAAAATTCAAGCTAATGCTTAGTTTGGGGCCTAGACGTTGTTGTGATGTATACGTTATTATTATTATTATAATATTACCTAAATTCTAAAAGGTCGAAATTGTATTCACCGATCAAACAAGTACTAACTGACTGACCGATGATTGGCCGAGTGGTTAGAGATCCTAACTGCGGAGCCAATCGTCGCGGATACGATTCCCGCCCGGAACAGATATTTGTGTGCATGAATATGTTGATTTCATTCTAGTCTGGGTGTAAATGTTTTATATATGTATATATTATAGAAAATAATATTAATTTAAGTATGTATATTATTATCAGTTCTAGTAACCCATAACACCAGCATAATACTCGCTTACTTTGTGTCTAGATGGTGCTGTGTGGGATGTCCTAATATTATTATTATTAAAAAGTAGGAATGTTGAATGTAAAACGTGGAATCGCGTCAATCCAAATATTTGCTTAAAATCAAATACACATTCACATAGTGGTAGCGAGCCCGCTACTTATTTAGAAGGTTGTGGTTCGATTCCTCAGAAATCGGCATATACTACCAATGAGTTTTTTCTGACTTAAGTACACAACTATCACTGATTCCATGCCTCAGAGAGCATGTCAATCCGTCGGTCCCAATTGCTATCATCAGTCGTTAAAATCCACCGACCAGCACTGGAGTGGCGTGGTGGATTAAGCTTCAAGCACTCTCATAGCAAGGGAAGGCCCCTGCAGTGGGGCACAATGGACTGATACTGAAATGATATTTTGTAAACTATATCTTTATGTATTTATTAACAAGTATACATATTGTAGCTTTAGTGCATATAAATAACGCAATGATTTGTTAACAAGTTACGGTTGTGATTTCATCTATAATCCGCAGTAATTGAATTAATGACTTATACCTAACCCACGCCTAAAAATTACAACACAGATTTTATAGTGAGCCACACTGACAGTTAATTATTTAGGTGCCAGGTGTGTTTTGAACTTCTTGTCAATTTGATGTGGGTTACTAAGTATTAGCTTCTAAGCCGAAATATAACATAATAAAAACAATTATGCTTGAAACTAACACTTTATTTTTATAAAATTAACGCATTTTCACAGCTGTTGAAGATGTTACTGAATGCGTTTCGCAGGCAGTAACCTTGTGTGAACCTTTAAGTATTGCGTATAAGCGATATGAAGCTATTGCGTGTGATAGAATGGAAAATTTCATAGAGTAAATAAATTTGACAGTAGCGTTTGGTTTTAATAGAGTTAGAAATGTCACATTAGAGTATCGAAAATGTCTAACGCAGTTTCACACGCGGGGACTTCGCGGACTAAATTCGGACTTAAACTCGCCATCTCGCAACGGGTACACACCAGCTAGCTAGAGTAGGTTAAACGGTAAGCGCAGATGGATTTGGCCGGTTAATAAAATCAATAACAAATAAGTTTTTCATTCGAATAATGGAAAATGTTCTCAAACGTATGTTATCTTATTGAACTTTTACATGCATTAAATTGGCAGAAGCTAAAAACAACACTTCGTATATTTCTTGCCTTAATGATTGTATCAAAACGTTCAGAAATATATTACGTGCCTATGTTATTTTTTCACCATTTTTTTTTCCAATATATTGTGTATGTGCTTTCTCTAAGTGGTAAACGTTTTCCTGCTAACTGCCCAAATATCTTGTTATCTGTATCCCAGCCGCGTGTATTATTTTCTCTCGTCCGTATTTTCTATGAAAATGGCTTGGATTTATTGCTCTGATATATTTACCGGTTTCGAAGTGGCTTCTTGCTGATATTATGCCATTGTGATAACTTAGTGAAAATCATTATATTGTTTAATATCTTTCTACGAGTATATCTCAGTACATCGCTTTTATTTTTCGATTCGGTTTTTGGTGTCGAAAGATCAAATTTACTTTATTATTACTATTTATATTTAGAAATTACTAGGATGAAGAGTATTTATATGTCAGAATTAATTTAATCGAAATTCTGTATTTTCTCAAAAACCTATATTCGCTTCGTATTTCTGCCTTGTAATGCGGAGATCATTTTACTTAACTTATGGAGAAGATCAAGTAGAAATAAGTAAATTGTTAGTGGGATAGCTATATACAAAATAAAATAGAGTAAGTAATTTTTTGTCATTGTTTGTCATTGGAAATGACTTTCATTTCGTTGGAGTATAGAGGGTCATTTGGGAGTTTTGTGAAACAGGCAGATTGCACGAAGAGTTTATATCGGGAGAACATGGTGTCAAAAGACGCAACTCGCCGAGCTCTACAAGATGGCAAAAGACAAAACGATTTGAAAAAAAGTTAAAAATAATAAAAATTATCGGCAAAAAATTAAAAAACCGCAATTTTTTCCCCCGATTTTCATTTTGGGAGCACGATATTTCGAGACCTAGGTCCGAATAAGAAAAAAATTAAAAAAATGCTCGGGGTAATTAGACGGGGGATCGATTGAGACTAAAATTGTTAGAATCAGACAACCGGAAGTAGTGGTTAAGGGTGCCCTTAGTTGTAAGTCGGATATGCGTCGGTGTTACATTTCGTACTAATACGGTTGGTTCGATTGAAATGTCGTATAGAATGTTATATTTCGAAGTTTTAAACTTATTCAGATACAGTTGTGTTATTTTTGTATTTCGAATATATTTTAAAATGTATTTCGAAAAATATTATCCAAAATATGTGTGTTTATTCCGTTAGGTTCATTTCCAATGTGGTAAGAAGTTCGTGCGAAAGCAGGAGATCCGTTGATTTTTTTTGTATATTCTTGTAAATGTTAGACTGCAAAATACCCACCAAAAGAAATTGGCATGCGTTCACTAAAAGTTCTGAATAGAGAATTCGTGTTTTTTTTGTTCTAAAAATAGGGTAACGTCCGGATAGCTGCCTCAGTGGGATACATGATACATGCACCGGTTCTGAATACACTATGTTAAGGATGTTGGTGGCTTTACAAAAACATTCTGCTATAATATAAAAGATTAAAGACCTGTGTTGTGATGACCGCTTAGTCTAGTGGGTAGCGACCCTGCCTACAAAGCTAGAGGTCCATGGTTCGAATTCCAGGTCGGGTCAGTATTTATATGTCGAATATTGATACTGGTACCGGGTCTTCGTTGTTATATGTATGTGGTGTTTTCACTTGGCACCCAGAACACACGTCAATGCTTAGTTTGGGGCCTAGATGTTGTTGTGATGAGTACGTTATTATTATTTACATGTCGAGTTGTTTCTAGTACGTATTTTTTAATAATAGAACCTTTTGCTCTATATACTTAATATTTTTTTTTATATGTAGTAAAATTTGTTTAAACGGATAGCACAAAACATTTATAATTAAATGAATGTAAAAGTATTTTCTTATATAAATACAGTATACACAATTGATATTAAAGAGAATGACCCCTTTTTTAATATCTTCTCAACTTGAATATTTAATAAACTATTTGTATATAATAACTATAAATCTATATAATAATAAAAAAAAACATAAAATTCATAACAATTAAAACATCGTTATCTCATAAACTAGTTTAGTTTCCTTTTTTGTTAAAACTTTTTATCTATATCTGGCAGATATTTTATCTAAGTACTTTTGTTTATTGCTAGAACTTCATTTCGTATCCGAAGGAGGTCGTTTCGTTGAAGGTTACAACAACGCTTTGACGCTTTCACTTTCACGGTCATTCCGTTTCGCGTGTTTTTCACATGTTTGCGCATTTGATAAGCCACGATGAAATACGTCGTATACATGTTCAGAATTCTTAACTAAACTACTATAGCAAATGCGAAAGTATTTGTTCGTTTATTTGCTTGTCTGTTTGTCCTTTCTTCACGTTGTGACGAAACGAATTGATTCTCGCACGGAAATAAGGTCTTAACTTATGAAATTGCCGTTCTTCAGTACTCACCATTGCAAAATAAAATAATTTTGATTGGCTGTGAATTCTAAATTCAAATGAATTTTGTTTTAAAAACATGACATTCTTTTTACAAAGTCAGTCTTTTGTTTATTGATTAGCGTTGTGTTTTCATTACATTTGAACATTTTTCGTCATAATGGACACTTTAAAAATTCGTGTAATTATGGAATATGAGTTCCGGCACGTAAAAAACAACCGGCACGTAACATCAACAACGTTTACAGAGAGAACTTAACAAACGAACGCACAATCCGTTATTGGTTTGCCCGTTTCCGTCCTGGAAATTAAGACTTGAATAATGAACCTCGTTGTCGTCCGGACACTTTGGTCAACAATGATGAATCGAAGGCGATTGTGGAAGCCGATGATACTTAAACTACAGCTCAACTGGCAGCAGCTTTTGATGTTAGCATCAAAACAATATTGGACCATTTGCGACAAATTGGCAAAATAAAAATGCTTGATAAATGGTTACCCCACGAACTTAACGATCGCCAGCGCAACGTACGCGTCGAGACCTACCTCGCGTTGCTCAACAGGCACAGAAATGAAGGAATTTTGAATCGGATTGTTACCTGTGATGAAAAATGGATTTTTTTCGACGATCGAAAGCGCTCAGCAAGTTGGTTAGATCCTGGTCCAGCACCAAAGCAATGTGTTAAACGAAAAATTATCCCTAAAAAGGTGATAGTCACTGTTTGTTAGTCTAGTTCCAGTGTGATTTTTACAAAATAGCATGAGCATTACTGCAGATGTGTACTGTGAAAAACTGAAGACAATGATGGAGAAGCTCGCACGTCTGCGACCAGCTGCTGCAGTTGTGGTCAATCGGTCGTCCCCGCTGCTCTTTCACGACAACTCTCGACCCCATACTGCACAACAAAGTCTCCAAGCTGCCAGAGTTGGGGTTGGAAGTTCTTCCTTATCTGCCATACTCACCAGACCTTGCACCTACCGACGATTACTTTTTTTTTTAATTGGGACAACTTTTTAACGGGAAAAAAATTAATTCCCGAGAGATAGTACGAAATGCCTTTGAAGAGTTTGTTGCCTCGCGTCCAGTTGATTTTTACAAGAAGGGCATCAATAAATTGCCACTGCGTTGGCAAAAATGCATCGATTGCATGGGTGATTACTTTGAATAACAGAAATAAAGATGTTTAAAAAAAAATAGTTTAACTTCATACAAAACGGCAACTTCATAAGTTAAGACCTTATTAATTAAGACGAGCTTACTAGTCCGCCTAATTCCATAGAATCCTAATTCCATGATTATTCAGCAACTATTTGTTGTAGTGATAAATTTTAAATACGCACCGTTTGTCTTGTTCGTTCATAATGGCCTGAAATTTTCACAGAAATCAATTTGATCTAAAAGCTATTGGACCCAAAAAAAGTTATTGGTCTCAAAAATTCAGGCGTGAATATCTTATTGGAAGCTTAAGGTAATTTTATAATTCCAGATTATTACTCAGTCAACTCAAAATAAGTTTACTTCAAGTTGTTATTCTAAATACTCTTTTCAAATATTGGAACTCGTAAAAGCCGTTTCGTTTGATTTGGCTATAGAAATTTTCAGTCCTGTTATGTCAATCGCAACTTACCTATGTATCGAAGATGATGTTAGATGAAACAACATACGTTCACGCTGGCCGCTCATTTGAATTCGTGCCTTGCAGTGAGGTCCTTTAAGGTCCGGTTCTCGCTAAAAATAGAGGAAGGGACGCTACGCTGTACCGAAAGGAAAGAAAGAGACCGACCACTTTATGAAATAACTATGGCTTGCGCATGAGCATTAAAAACAGGGATTGATTAATTTGGAATTAAAACAATAAATAAAACTATTGGTTTCTATATAGTTTAGTAGCGCAACTTATGCTGTTATTTATTATTAGCAAATATATTTCAGTTGAAGCAACTACAAAAAAAAAAAAATTAATGCTATTTTTAAATAATTTTCCTGTTATATTTTGCACTTATTCTCATTTCTATATGATCTATATATAGCAAATGTATACAATTTTTCGTAGGTTTATTATGGGACATCGAATGCAAACTTATTGAAATCTTTGAATTCGAGACGTATACAAACAAAATGGAGAACTGGGCCCTAAAAGTTTGGAGAATGTCATCGGCTACTGTCCTGATGGAAGGTTATCATGAGATACAAAACTAATAAAAGTTCGAAAGGAATGACGAAAAAAGGTACGGCTTGAAAAATGGAATAGTGATGGAGTAGGAACCAAGAAATTATTATTATTCATTTATTTCAGTAAGAGAACACTAATTTATAGCACAATGCACTGCAAAACTACAAAGCAGTTTGTTGGCAGATATATTGCTCTTAAATAACAGTGTCTTTTACACACTTATTACGTACAAAATGATTTACATTAATTTCAACTAACCGGGTCTATAAACCCTTACACATTACAATTGAAGCTCATAAATTATTCACAAGGATTTTCTAATAAATATTTTCTTACACATTTTAAAAAATGATACTTTCACATTCCTTCCGATAATAAATTCACTGGTAATAACATATTTTTGGCACTAAGTAGTTAAAGGTTCATACACCGTAGTAATTTATGATTTTACAATTTTCCGGAAACTATTTTTCCGTCTTGTACATATTGCATTATCACTGACATTACACACGTGTAGTTTAAATTGGTGATTATATACTGCTACTAACAGTTTGAATTTTTCATTAACATTTAGAATATTACATAAGTCAAATAATTTATCGTAGTTATCAGAGCATGCTTCCTTTTGGCTCGGTTTTACTATTAATTTTAGGAATCTAATCTGCCACAGTTTAATCTTTTCTAGTTGTGTTTTAAATGACCGCCCATATTCAATTAATCCATAATCTAAGTGGGACTCTACGAGTGCAAAGTAGAAAGTTTGTAATGTTTTGTTATTAACATACTTTTTAAGGTAGAAAAAAGTAACAAAATTAGATTCAAGTCTCGTACATACGTGTACAATTAAATGGAGGAAGTCTGCGAGCGTAAAATAAAATGTTTTCATTTTATAGACTGCACGGCTGCCATGAGTTTGATTCGGGTAACGCGTCAATACTCGCCAGCAACAGCTCGCCAGATTTGTATAGAAAGCGCCTGTAGCGGCACCGAGAAGAACTAAAAAAAATTCCCATACAAATCTCTTACGAGTCGGTAGCGAGTGTCGATACGTTAAAACGATTCAAACTCATGGTAACCGTGCTGATCGTTACTGAACATTTAAGTATGTATATCGGTAGTATTGTACCCATAATACAAGCATAATAGCATACTTTGGGACTAGATAGTGATGTATGGGATGTCCCAGGTATTATTATTATTTCTACATTACAAATCCAAAAGAGCATTCATATATTACGAATTACAACCCAGGGTTCTATTTGACTGTCAATAAAACGCACAGCTAGTTCTTTTCACTTTTATTTTGCTGTGTGACAATTTAAGCCAAAATAAATCTATTAATCTCTACGTACCCACTTCTAGAAATCTTCATGTTTCTTGCCATCAATTTATATGACATTTTGCTGATGAATCGCGTCGTATATACTTCATAGTTCTGACATACACTTACTAGAAAATTTCCGTTAAATTAAATTGTTAATAGTTTGTTTTTCACCGTACCTTCTGGATCCTAACTATGAAGGAAAATTGTCGGTAATTGAACTAGAGGATGTGTATATAACAATATTTATAATAGATATACATTATTTATAATATTTGTTAGTTTTTAGGGTTTCGTGGTCTGACAAACAACCCAGTCTGTTTTTAGTCTGTCCGTTTGTCACAGCCATTTTCTTCGTGGACTGCAAGTGCTGTAACTTGAGATTTGGCATAATTATTCAGATTTGTAAAATATATGTAAAATCAAAAAAAAATATTCTTCTGTTGTGCCTCCCATGCAAATGCAAACTGAGGGTGAAAAAACATGTTTATTTACCTCCTTGGTGGGCTATTGTCAAATAGATATTTTAATATTCTTGAGATTCTTGAAACAGTATTCCGAAAAATCTGGAAAAATCCAAAATAACTTACATTATACAAGTCTACTAGGGAAATTAACACAATTTTCTAAGGTCACTAGTTCACGAGTTATATCCGATCAATTTAATGCGTAGATCAACTACGAACAAATTTAATATTTTGATTTATGATAAGTTTTCGTTGTTGGCATTAGTACAGAACCCTAACTTATACGTGACTTGATACAAATTTGACTGTTTCTTTCAATTCCATCCGTACAAGTAATATTCGGTGGTTTTTTTGATTCGAAGAAAGATTTTTTCCATCGGCAATTTAGAAAAAATTCGCCTGTGTAAAAGTTGGGAACTTTTCGAACGGTGCCTCAATTCAGCAATAAATTTGATTGTCCGTTTGCTGAGAAACCCTTAACTTTCCGCAGATTAAGGGTCGGTTCATTAGGACAGAATATTTCGGGGTGAAAGGTCCATATCGATAATAACGAAATTTTATATTATACCGAAATTGATTTTCGGCGACCTCGTGTGCGATGAATTTAGAAATGAACTTTGGGGACATCTGTTGGGGGGTGGGGGTGAATATCCCCATTAGTAGTAAAGTTGACAGCAGACTATAGTACTATAGAGAGTGCAGGGTCTGTTTTATGAAGACAACGAAGCCAACTCAATTCTGCGGGGACAAGGCGGGCGGGCGGACGGTCCTATCCTCAGAGTCGTCACGACAGCTGCTGCCTTCTCGTTGGCGTCCAGCAAATTATGCATAAAAAAGGCGCGTGTAGGTGACCAAAAATAATTGTTTAATATAATTACATCCTGAGAATATCCTATCGAAAATGAAATTTATCTCTAACATACTCAGACTTTGATCGTCGTCCAACATATGTCATGACTAATGACTACAACATCTAGGTGTACTTACAATAGTGCTGACTACGGAACGTTCACTGCGCACGGTCCGACGCGCACTTGGCCGTATTATTTTAATTATAATTTATATTAATCAACGAGGAGTCGGACCATTGATCGTGTCACACGAACTAAAAAAAATCAAATTAGGAACAGAGTACACGTACTTCGCATGTTCTAACGATAAGCCCATGAATACGTGTAACGCTAGGATTAGATGAGCTCGCGGCCTTTGTTTTGAGAACCAGGCGAAGTAATATTTTATAATAATTCATTTCATTCATAATAGCACGGAACCCCGAAGGTAAAAACAAATCACGGTTGGATATTTCACAGTAAATAAATATTTTGCTAACTTGTTTGTTCAGCGAGCATTCTAAGCTACACTCTTACAAACTCGGTTGTTTTTCGAAGGGGAAAAAACTGCAAAGTAATCATGGACCCTGTTGTAATTAAGAGTAGGTGCCATGATTCTGCGAAAAAAGCTACATTGTTCAAACTTTTACGGTTAACACAATAAAAGCAAAGTTATTCTGTTGATGAATTCATAAAAAAAGCGGTATAAAATGAATCCAATGTACTCAATACCCCTTCTATTCATCTGCATGAAGCTCAATAAACAATAGTCACGTACTATTTTATTCGCAATTTTTTTTCAGTTTTACGGTTCTGCTGTATTATTTGATGATTGGGACAGTCCCTCCAGGGAAAACATTGACAGACCAAAAAATTAAAAATAAGGAGACGCTTTAATGCAGGTGTGGATTTTTTATTTGTATGCACTTTTCAAATTATTTTCTTTATGTGCGTCGAAGGTAAAGTTTTAGTATGCAACAAAAAGCTTTAACCTAATCAGTATTTTGCAATAAAAACAACAATCCGTAGAGTAAATAAATTTGACAGCAGTTAAATTAATACCTAAATCCTATAAATAATTACCTAAACGACAAATCTATTGTCGCTTACAATTTACAATATATGTATATATTATATATATTATGTATATATTACAAATACATAATATATAATACTAGCAACCCACCCCGGCTTCGTACGGGTAGCAGAGCATATGATAAGTATTTTTAATGTATTTTATTTCAAATTATGTAAATATTTGAAAAAGTAAAGAATATATACATAAAAACTAACTAAAATATTTCCTTATATATCTATACAACATTGATAACTTCTGCCTAACCACACGTGTCGCATTGGTATGGGGACTATGGCTGGCGCAGAGCAACGTTGTATGGTGTTAAGAGCAATCATAATCTGCATGAAATGCTGAAGGTAAATAACGTATTTAATTTGGTAAGGATTAATACTGTATCCATATAAATAACCATATGACACCATGTTTTTGAACATAAAAATAGGTATAGTAAGCTATTAATAAAAGATAGACACATGCCATCGCGGACTTTTCTTCAGTCCTATAAAAAAGAACAATTCCTGTATACATTATTTTGTAATATCTGAAAAGGATTAGGCAGCGTTTTCGACGGAAGCTCCCAGCCGGCTTGATTTTTTTCCGACTTCTTCAACAATAATTGTCATATTTCGGCCGATGTCCGTGGTAAAACGTTTAGCCTCACTGCTCCAACAGCCAGCAGTTTCCATGGCAAGAGGGACGAACAAGTATTGACACTCTAGGGCGCAGTATTTAATATGTTTCTTGGCAGCTGCAGTTCCAGCAGCAGCTCCAGCCGATCTTGTGGTGCGACTAAGGTGCCAGGCGGCAAAAGTGCTGACACAGGTAGCGTCCCAAAGTAAGCACTTACTCTTTTCCCAATAATTAAAATATGTTTATAATATATAATTAAGATAACGTTCAGTTTACATTAAAGATTGACTATGACACTCTCTGATAATTCTTTCTGACCACCTAAAAACATCAATTCTGACAAAACATTAATTTTGATTTGATTCTATTTGAAAACCTGAAGTTAGACAAAAGATTATGAGTATAAAGTTTGTAAGTTTTGCAATCAATATAAGACTCACCGGCCAATGCTACTTGATCATTTTATTATAAGTATTTTTTCTCTATATGACTTTATTGTAATATCGAATCACAGTTTTTGAAACATTCAGCAGTTTTCGAAATTTGGCTACCACGAACGGTCGGGTAAGTAAGATGACATAAAGTTTGTGACACAAGCGTTGAAATCTAGATACGACACGAGACGTAGGGTTTTTGTTAAATCTCCATATAGCCGACAAGTGCGTGCGTTTGAATAAATCAGTGCGAGCAGCGCTCGAGGATCCGCCGATTACTTCCCTGAAAAATAAAAAGTGGATTTTTATCGCTGATTTCGTGGCATGCTACTGTTGTCATATATTAGGTAAGGAAGAAAGTCTTTTCGTATTTTATATACAAATTAAATTTTCCATAATATAATTATATTAAATTAAAGTATATTATTTGTTTGTTTGCCTTTTTGTTTGATAACTTGTAGGTAGTGACATGATGTTGCTGTACAAACTTTGGGGTGTGCGGTTAAAAATTGCGACAAGAGTTTTAACAGTGTTCTCTTCATATTTAATTAGGAATAATGATTTTGAATCATATTAAAAGCCACACAAGTACAAAAAATGAAACCGAGGGAATTTGATTAATATTTCCGACCTATAAAATACGAAATGATATACTCCCCGACCTATTATTTTAATCTATTGACGTTGAAATTTTATACATATATAACGGTAGTTCAGTTAAAGTATTCAATACCAAACATTCATTCGCAGCGAATAATTTGTATATATTGACTGTAGAGACAAAAAAATCTGATCATTAAGAAATACCTGTCTGCGGATGATTTAACGCGGGGAATTCGTAAACGAAAGATAAATTAATCGTTTGGGCGCACGTTGTCGGCTACTTAGTTTAATTCCCTATCCGTGTTCTGTGCTACGTTTGGTTGGTGCAAGACAAAATGTACAAGAAGTTACGTTTTTTACATACGTCTAAAATAAATTTGAGTTTTTTACTTTGATACTTTTGTAATTATTACACTTTTAATAATACTACATGTAATATATTTATTAGTATTAATTATAAACATAATCTAGATATACGTCACAAGAGTATGAAATAATATTTTTTTATAAAATAAATATGGATTAATATTAAAATAAAAACTAAATAATAATGAAGATATATTAATCGGCTCGTTTTTGTAAGACGAACAAAATGGAAACCGGTATAGTACCATTATAGTGAAACACCCAAAATTACATAAACAACCTCTTAATGTTTCTATTTTTAACAGAAAATAAATGACTCAAATCTTGAATTATTTTTACTTTTCAAAGGAAACACAACTACCTAAATGTTTATAAAAAATATTATAATAAAATACGTGTTCAATTGTAATAGGAAATAATATAAGAATTTGAGTAGGTAAATATTTGAAGTATCGCAAGTTCGTGAAGGCATTAGAAAATTTATATGCACATTCGCTCAGACTCGGGACAATTTGAAAAGTACAAATATCTGAATTGTAATAGATGTTTTGTTATTTCACGCGTTATACTGACATTTTATTACGAGTTACATTTTAAGTATTCCTTTGACGTTTATTAATAATTCCGCATTTTTTTTACTGCAGGACGTCATAGATATTTTTTTAAATAAACACCTAAATCTGTACATGCGATCCGGACCACGCATTTAGTTTATAGTTGTCGGCATTGAAAAAATCAAGTCTGCTTGTACTAATCATCTGGTCACCTAAACCGTTGATTTGTTTACCCGTTACAATCAAGCCCTGGCCATTACTTGAAAGAAATAAGGAAAAATTTTTGATTGCAGACTAACAGTATTTTGTGTTCGCAAGTTAGTAAGTACGGTAAGTTCGCAAATGCCCGCAAGAGCGAAGTTAATAAATAGTTCAATCATTCGTGTGGGCGATGGACAACTGCACGAAGTTCACGTTGTATTTCTATTACGAATGAAAGTAAATTATCGTAAGTTCTTTAGCTGATTTAACATGGGCTTCTTTATTAAATTTTACTTGCGGTAATCAAATTTGAGTACTTAATTATGATTACCGCACGCAAATTCGAATTCCGAGTTCGAAAAACACAATAAGACACTCTAACTGCAGAGCCTATAGGTGTGTCTCGATCCCCGTTTGTTCGATTACTAGATTCACTAATCGAGGAAGTTGAATCTATGGTCAGGAATTAATATTCCATTACATCAGCTTTTTTATACCTCACTGCAGGGGCTTAGGCCTCCTCTCAAGAAGAGGGTGCTTGGAGCTTAAATCCGCCGCACTGCTACAATGTGGGTTGGCGGATTGTAACGACCATCATCTATTAACAGTACCGGGATCGACTGCTTAACATGTTTTCCGAGGCGCGGAGTCAGCTATATTTAATGTACTTAAGTCAGAAAAACCTCATTGGTACACGCCCGGATTCGAACCACGGACACATGGCCCTATAGATTTGTTCGGGCTATCACTACACAATGAATACTCACACATTATCAAAAGCAAGTTCTTCATCTATTACACCATATTTTCCATCAGGTTGATAATCTTCGACTTCACCAACAGCTCTCAAAAAGTTTCTATCGTTACCCACTACAAGGGCTTCTGCGTTTATATTCAAACTACAATTTGGGTTTGTGTTCATCACCCCATGAACTTCACGTCTGGCCCTTAAACTTCCATTGTGTATAGGTACAGCCACTTTTGGTTCAGAATTCAACCCTTGTCCCGGCTTCCGGTAAAGAAGTTCTCGATATTCATTTGGATCAAAAACTTGCAATATAGGTATTGGTTGCACATTGTACCGCAACCAATAGTGCTGCCAAGAGAAAAAGTTTGTAAGCAACCATTTTCCGAATTAACGTTTTAAATATTTTCCCTTTGTTAGAGTTTGGGACTGGTACAGGTAACAGAATATGACGAATTTTTAGACTAGTCGATTTCATATAAAGGATTTCTCTAAGAAGTGTTAATTTAAATAAATACCACGCGCAAGGAAATCCTTGTATCTTAAATACGTAAATACATACTAGAGCATAAAATTACTAATTGACTAGAAGCCTTCTTCTGCGCTTACCGTCTAACCACTCATACTCTAGCTAGCCGGTGTGTACCCGTTGCGAGATGGCGAGTTTCAGTCCGAGTTTAGGCTGCGTGGTCTCCGCCCTGGCCTTTACCACCGCGAAATTGCTTTTAACATTTTCAATACTCTGAAGTGACATTTTTGACTCCATTAAAATTAAAACCAAACGCTGCTCTCAGATTAATTTACTCTATGCACTAGAGACAAACAACATAAAATTCTTGATATCATATTACTTTAATATACACCCTGTTCGGCTGAGCGTTGTTCAAACTTAAAGAACGCATACAGTTTAAGGAACTAAACAAAAAAAATTTAAATAAACAGGTAGCGCAAACCAACGGTTACCAAGAAAAAAACCACAACATGGACAACCCAAATACTTGGTTACCCTACTGTTAAGATATTTAACACTATTTCGAGACAGCTGGTCTATCGCCAACCGTCAATTTAAAAATGATTAAATAAAAAAATTCCCTAACATTTCAATTTAAAGAATTTCCGGTTATTGACCATTATCTTCTATTTCAGAAGTCCAGTTTTGCGATTCGCGAGACAGTCCTGTCGAGTTTTATCGAGTTTTCATTGATCGTCTGATAGGATACCTTGTCATGACTCTCATGGGAAAAATAGTTGCAGTGGTTTCCCGGTGCCTTTTCCTCCAGTACTTTTAAAGGTTATTTGGACCTCAAGACTGCTGTAGCCTCATCTACTCTAGGTAGGTAGTAGTTATACCACCACTTATTCGGTCGTAAGAAGCTCGTTAGTTATCCAGCAAGGAGTGCTACGGAAGCCGATTGTCTTCCACCGCCATCCGGCGTGTGCAGGTGAGGTTGACATTTGGGATAGTAGAGATGCGAATTACCTTTGGCCTTTACTCCCCTTAGTTTGTAAGTAAATCTGAATAATAAAAATAAAAATGAATTATTGTATTAGTATTATTATAGTATTAGGACAAAATATTGTAATTATGTAGTAGTGTTTTATTGGTTGTTATCAAAGAAATAAATGACAAAAAATTTGACTTTCAAAAAGTTTTTCTCGGTAACCGTTAATTTGTGCCATCTGCTCACTTGAAACTTTTTGTTTAGTTCGGAAAGCTCACATGCTTTATAAATTTGGAATACGTTCAGTCGAACACGATGTATAACGATATAATATTTTAAGAGTATCGCTATCTATCTCTGTTGGTGGTTAAGAAACCTTATAGTTTAACACACTTGAAATAACTGAAATATTATTAATCCTTGCATAGAAACGAATGTGTTCGATTTCCTTTGATAGATTTTTTTTAGCACTTTTAATTAATTTGTTTTTGAATACCACAATAATGTAATGTGCTTTTGATATGTTTAAATGTTACAAAATATGTATCTAGTTGAACCTATGACACAAAACGTGTATTTATAAACTTCGACGGACACTTAATATTTCTCACTGAATTCTCCGAAATTTTGTGTTTGTATAATGTCTTTTGGAGGCTAACTTTATCTAAAGATAGTAAGTTCAATATACAGTTTGTTTTATCGATTATATGGAAAATACAATAAGATTTTGTAATATTATGTTGACTTTTTAATATTAATATTAAAAAGAGAAAAATAATTAACAACCGAAATGTACAGCATAAAAAGTAATAAAGTTTATTTTTATTTTTTATTCCATATATTTTAAAAGTACAAAAGTGACTAAAAAATCTCGTCACACTTGTTACAGTAACTTAAATATTTCTCACAAATAAAACAGCTGCCAGATGTAAGTCGCAAAGGGTTCCGTGCCACCGTACAAAATAAAAATGGTTTATTGTATGTGGACCCCCTTTAATTTTTAATTTAATTTTATTTTTATTATTTGTCGTTATAGTGCTCGTACACACTCTGGAATGATCTCAAGTGTTTCCCTATTACGGTTCAGACGATACAGCCATGTGACAAACGGATGGACGGACAGATAGTAGAGTACCTACTAGTAATTATGCTTCCGTTGGTCCTCTTTGGGAACGAAACCTTAAAAAGCGAAAAGTTAAAAAATTATAAGGTATAGAGTCTCATCCATTTTGCTCTAGACGAGGATAGTCTTTTTTTTTTAAATTAAAATGGTCAAATGTACAATTTAGTTGATATTTTTGTGCAAAACAACAAAATCTTAACAAAACAGTTTTTTTCTTTGAAATGCTTGGCAAACTCCTATGGTCCGGCGACCGGAAGCTTAATGCTGACTTCAGGCGTCACCGGAACAAATGTGTGGGCAGCGAGTTTTCAACTTGAGTTATTCGACGTAAAAAGTTACGTACTACCAACGGAGGTAGAAGTCCCTGTATCTGAAATATTAATAGTACAATAGACGACATAGTGCCGATATTATTTTATGTGTGTTATCAATTATATTTAACTTAATAAATGATACACCTAGAGGAAGATTTATAATTTTAAAAAATTTAAACAAAAAATGTATACATATTACTTATATAAAATGTGGTCTTTGAGACACCATTTTCTAAGAAAATAATTTAACAAGTAAAATTTTATATTTTTAATTAAGCGACTTCAAAAAAGAAGGAGGTTACTCAATTCGACCGTATATATGTATTTTTTTTTTTTATGTGTGTTCAGGGATAACTTCGTTGTTTATGAACCGAATTGGATGATTTTTTTTGTGAAAGGGAGATATCTCCGAAATGGTACCATGATAAGGAAACCAGGATCTGATGATGGCATCCTAGAGAAATCGAGGGCCACCTTCGAAAATCGTATTTTAAGTATTTTGATAAAATACGACTACTAGTGCTATTTAATGAAGGTCGGGAGTCGATCTGATGATGGAGCTGAAAGACAGTCGAGAGAACTCCTCAACGACTTACAGCAATTACCTGGTGTTTGGACTTGATTCATTTCTATTGATGAGATCTTTGCACCCATATGGATTATAAGTGCCATTACAGGTCTGATGATGGAGACCATGCACAATCGAGGGAACTCCACAACGATTTACAGCAATTACCTGGTGTTTGGACTTAATTCATTTCTATTAATGAGAACTTTGCACCTATAAAGGTTATAAGTACCATTACAGGTCTGATGATGGAGACCATACACAGTCGAAGGAACTCCTTAACGATTTATAGCAATTACCTGGTGTTTGGACTTGATTCATTTCTATTGAAGAGAACTTTGCACTCATATGGGTTATAAGTGCCATTACAGGTCTGATGATGGAGACCATGCACAATCGAGGGAACTCCACAACGATTTACAGCAATTACCTGGTGTTTGGACTTAATTCATTTCTATTAATGAGAACTTTGCACCTATAAAGGTTATAAGTACCATTACAGGTCTGATGATGGAGACCATACACAGTCGAAGGAACTCCACAACGATTTACAGAAATTACCTGGTGTTTGGACTTAATTCACTTCTATTAATGAGAACTTTGCACCTATAAAGGTTATAAGTACCATTACAGGTCTGATGATGGAGACCATACACAGTCGAAGGAACTCCTTAACGATTTATAGCAATTACCTGGTGTTTGGACTTGATTCATTTCTATTGAAGAGAACTTTGCACTCATATGGGTTATAAGTGCCATTACAGGTCTGATGATGGAGACCATGCACAATCGAGGGAACTCCACAACGATTTACAGCAATTACCTGGTGTTTGGACTTAATTCATTTCTATTAATGAGAACTTTGCACCTATAAAGGTTATAAGTACTATTACAGGTCTGATGATGGAGACCATACACAGTCGAAGGAACTCCTTAACGATTTATAGCAATTACCTGGTGTTTGGACTTGATTCATTTCTATTGAAGAGAACTTTGCACTCATATGGGTTATAGGTGCCATTACAGGTCTGATGATGGAGACCATGCACAATCGAGGGAACTCCACAACGATTTACAGCAATTACCTGGTGTTTGGACTTAATTCATTTCTATTAATGAGAACTTTGCACCTATAAAGGTTATAAGTACCATTACAGGTCTGATGATGGAGACCATACACAGTCGAAGGAACTCCTTAACGATTTATAGCAATTACCTGGTGTTTGGACTTGATTCATTTCTATTGAAGAGAACTTTGCACTCATATGGGTTATAAGTGCCATTACAGGTCTGATGATGGAGACCATACACAGTCGAAGGAAGTCCACAACGATTTACAGCAATTGCCTGGTGTTTGGACTTAATTCATTTCTATTAATGAGAACTTTGCACCTATAAAGGTTATAAGTACCATTACAGGTCTGATGATGGAGACCATACACAGTCGAAGGAACTCCTTAACGATTTATAGCAATTACCTGGTGTTTGGACTTGATTCATTTCTATTGAAGAGAACTTTGCACTCATATGGGTTATAAGTGCCATTACAGGTCTGATGATGGAGACCATGCACAATCGAGGGAATTCCACAACGATTTACAGCAATTACCTGGTGTTTGGACTTAATTCATTTCTATTAATGAGAACTTTGCACCTATAAAGGTTATAAGTACCATTACAGGTCTGATGATGGAGACCATACACAGTCGAAGGAACTCCTTAACGATTTATAGCAATTACCTGGTGTTTGGACTTGATTCATTTCTATTGAAGAGAACTTTGCACTCATATGGGTTATAAGTGCCATTACAGGTCTGATGATGAAAACCATAAACAGTCGAGGGAATTCCTCAACGATTTACAGCAGTAACTTTTTGTTGAGCTTCCTTCATACGGTTGAATATGCCAAAATGTTCAGTTCGCACAAAAATAATAATTAAGATTGAAGTTTTACATAGGAATACCACTGCCTACTAGGCATGCTGATGCGTCAATTTGACACTGAATTTACGTTGCGTAATCGTGGTTCTGTCTCATTAGAGTAGCGCGTTTAGTAGCCCCATTTATACTTAATACAGATGCGTTCAACTAAAAATTGAAAAATAAAATAATTTAAAAAAAAATAAAAACCGACTTCAAAAACATAAACTAAAAAGTTAAAAATAAAATTTTCACTTTAAAGAAAGGAGCATTAACAGGCGGCATATAGTTAATGAAGTCGGTGCCAACTCAGACACTTTAAATGGGTACTTACCAGGTAATAACAATTACAATAATGATATATTTATAACAATAACAAACATAGAACACAATTTAAAGTGTCTGAGTGAGTAGGCACCGACTTCATTAACTATATGCCGCCTGTTAATGCTCGTTTCTTTAAAGTGAAAATTTTATTTTAAACTTTTTAGTTTATGTTTTTGAAGTCGGTTTTTATTTATTTTTTTAATTATTTTTATATAATTTGTATTATAGCGTGGTTACTAGTCATCCGTAGACACTACGCAAGAAATAGAAGCGATCACGGATGTAGCGGAGAGATCCCGCCTGCTGCCACAGATCGACAATCGTTTGTCGACCGCACATTCACACTCTAAAATGATGATTCTGTAGCACAATATCTTAATATTTTAAAACTTCTTCTTCTTCTTCAGTCTTTTTCAACCATTTTGGTGTAAGCCTCCTTCAAATTTCTCCATTCCTCTCCGTGTTGCGTTACTTCTTTTAATACCGAGTGATACTAAATAAGAAACACATATTTTATCTTTTTCACTAAAGATCAAATTCATAAAACTGGTCAAAGAAGGTGATGTTTGTCTGTTTGTTGCGTGTCATGCGCCTTCGGAATTGGTATTGATGAGACTTGGGCGTGAAGAACTTTACTTTAGTTTTCAATCGACAGGTTTTTCAGTTTCTAGCGCTGAAGACATGACCAAGACATCTGACCTCATAGTCTGACCTTATATAGTTGACTGCTCAAATATGCACAAATTTGTCGGAAATACACCGTGTTCGGCTGAACGTACTCTAAACTTATAAAGCGTGTAGAGCTTACCGAACTAAACAAAAATAAAAAAATAAGATAACTGATAAAAAATCCAACTTTAAACATGTTTTTCTCGGTAACCGTTAGTTTGCGCCATCTACTCACTTCGGACTTTTTGTCTATAAATTTGGACTACGTTAAGTCGAACGCAGTGTATACATCTGTGACACCCTTTGTATTGAAAAGATACAATTTCTATGTATTATTGAGCCGTTACTCACTAACTTGAGTTGTCGAGTAGAGACGCGTTTATTTATTTATCTAAATCTTACAGCTATACACCCAAATGGGAATAGCATTAGTGATGTTTACATCGCAAATCGCTTGCCCAAATAGGTTGTATACAAACTGTTTCGGGCAGTATAAGGGCGGCTGTTGTTCTCAGTTTATTTGTTGAGGACAGATCGCCTTGTATGTACCTACTTGTCGATACAATTCTGAAGTCAACAAAAAAAACCTTAAATGATACCTGCTTAGCGAGGTCCGGACACTCTTTGTATTTGTTAAGAATCAGAAAGTAGATAAGTGTTATATAGTTTTTAGCCATGGTTTTCATAATTTGCATTATCGTTCTTAGTACCAACACATAAATATTAGGGCATATTTAAACTACTTTTTTGCAAATCTAATTTATTTTATGGTACCCCGTTTTAAGCAACTTTAACTATACTATTCTGCTGTACACGTAAGAGTGTGATGATGTAGCCTATATGTTAAACTAAACCAAAAATTAAAACACTTGAATTCAAACATAAAAAAACCCAGCCAAGTGCGACTCGGACTCTCACATGAAAGGTTCTGTACCACCGTACAATATACAATATACAAATATACAAGGGCATTGACTTCATATACTAAAGCCGAAATCGGTGACCCTAATGTCGCAACATTTTCCGGTCATTTTTGACCGTCATTTATTTTTATTCAAAAACAATATTTCTGCTGGCTCAGTACACATGTCATCACACGGACCAAATACTTTGGACTCTCGATTGGCACAAAATGTTTTCCGATAGGCCAAAACACCAAATTGTCGAAACACGTCAAGCCAATCAGATAGCGAAACGACGCATGTTAAGTCATGTATAATACCTTGTAATTACACGAATCCTTAGGCAAGTCCTTATCCAGACTTGTGTTCTACAATATCGTAAATAGTTTTTGTATAAAATTTTATTATTAAATTTGTTTTATTTGTAAATTCATTTTTGTTTTACTACCACATCTACTGGTCGGCGAGGCGCGGCTGAGGACACGACAACCTTCCCTTATTTCTACAAGTAATAGAGTCAGATAGATGTCAACTTTCCTGGGAAGTACAATCCCCATCTAATAAACCCTTACAAATATATATAAAAAAAACACATTTCTTGTATGAAAACCCCCTTTCATTTTGTAACTTTATTTTATTTTCTTCATTTGTTGTTATCGCATCCATAGCAGTAGATATTCCATGAAAATTGCAAGGGTAAGGAATGATCTCACAACCATCAATCATGAAAAATGTCTCGAAACAAAAACTTTTCTTGGATGGAGAGTCCCTTTGATTTTCGACTTTATATTATAGTACCTATAGTTATACACACCTTATGAACATTTCAAGTGTCCACCTGTTACGGTTCAGACGATACAAACCTGTGACAGATGGATAGACAGACGGCCGAACAACGGAGTCTTAGTAATAAGGTTCCCGTTGGTATCCTTTTAGTACGGAACCCTAAAAAAATGTGTTTTAATTTCACCGATGACTAAATTAGTCGATTATTATTTAGGGCTTCTTATACTTTTATAGTGTCGCGATAGCCCGAACGCAGCGAATCTGTTTCAAATCTATAAGGCCATGTGGCCGTGGTTCGTGAATCCGAGCGTGTACCAACGAGTTTTTTTCTGACTTAAGTACATTAATTATCACTGACTCCGTGCCTCGGAGAGCACGTTAAGCAGTTGTTCCCGGTTGCTGTCAATAGATGGCGGTCGTTACAATCCGCCAACCCGCATTGAAGCAGCGTGGTGGATTTTAGCTTCAAAGCACCTCATCTCAAGGGAAGGCCTAAGTCCCTGCAGTGGGGTATAAAAGGGCTGATGGAATGGATACTTTTATACTATTTAAATATTGTTTATTATGGAATCTACCTTGTCTATTTGTCTGTCACAGACTTAATCTCTGAAATAATGGAAAGCTGTCGGCACTAGGTGTAGTTTTTGATAATAGTGGACCGGGCACTGAGTTAATGCAATCTTGCGCACTCGCTGAAACGCGACCGCGTTAGTTTTTTCATTGTTCCTTATTTCCCTGGGGATTGGAATGGACTTCTGTAAATGCTGACGACAATAACTGATTCAGAATGTGACTGCCTGGTTCAAAAAGAAAGAAGATGTTAGCCGCCGATAAATTAGTTTTAGGGCAAGGTCCCTAGCTGGCTTCGTGAACTGACCGTGTATAGGGTTACAGGTTGGGTGTGAGTGATGTGGACGCCCTATGTGGAATTGTCGTACTTTTTAATTTATTTCAAAATGTTTTTTTTTTTTAGTTTTAGGTTATATGTTACAAAAATTTACCTTTTAATTATTAATTTACAAATCGTACCAATGGTAGACAGGAAAATGTAAAAAGTATCATCTATATTATTTCTAGTAATTATCATACAATTTGAATTTAATCATTGAATATGTCCAAATTAATCTGTTTTTAATATTCATTATAGAGTACATATCTTTTTGTTAATGAAATATTCATAGACATATTTTTCATAACATTACAATTTATTACGATTCATATTAAAATGCTTTTTTATTTTTAGTTTTATGATTCCAAAATAAATCAATGTTTACAAAATAAAAAAAAAAATTCAATTTAATTGCTAAAAAAATTGTTTAAAAACATATGTAATTAGAAAGACCTTGCCTTAATTTAATTAAAAGTAATATGTTTGATCTCATTGTGTAAGACTATTGAAAAATAAAGATTACACCAATTATTAAAAAAAAATATTCTATTCTTTCTTCAAAAACGAGTTTTACGTGTATTTTAAATGACAATACTGAGGGTTTGATAATATTATATCCACTTCCAACAGCTCATTATGCCCCACTGCCGGAGTTCCGGTCTCCCTGCAGGGTGAGAGGGATTGGAGCTTAAACCACCACGCTGCTTCAGTGCGGGTTGGTGAATATTAACGACGGCCATCTGTTGATGGCTACCAGGAGCGACAGCTTAACATGCTGTGCGAGGCGCAGAGTTAATTATAGTTATATAATTCAGTCGGAAAAAAGTCATTGGTACACACCCGGATTTGAACTACGGCCGCACGACCTTCTCAGAAATAGGTTCGCTGCGCTCGGGCTATCACGACACCGCTCGGGGCATCACGGTACATATTATTTAACCCAGAATAAATACTAATCAATTAATTAATTACTGATTAAAACCCTAGAAACCTAATCTACGCCTGCGAGGCGTACACGCTTCCAAATATCGTTTGTCTCTTTCTGTCGGTTGAAGCGAGTGCGTCGTGCTTTTTCGCCAACTCAGTGGGCAACGGGAGCCAGCGGACGGTGCCTTTGTCATTAATGTAAGTCCCGCCATTTTTGATGTATCGAAGTATAGCACGCCTGCGAGACGTATATTTAGGCTTTGTGTAACTTTTAACTAAGTTTTGTGTGATTTTACTTTTGTTTGTTTTCCATATATTTTATGTTTATTTTCGGCATTATTTCAGGTATAAATATGTCACGGTCTAAACGATTAGACGAAGACAATATTTTAGCAATCTTAGACGAGGAAGATAATCCTTCTTTGGAAGATTCAGATTCCGAAGTTGAGGATGACCAGATTACGAGAAAATATAAGCCAAATTCTCGTAAAACCTATTGATTCAAATAATGGGAATCGAGAAGAAGAACCTGAGCCAAAAAAACGTAAATACTGCGCATTTTGCTCCTATAAAAAAGGAGAATGTCAAAATTAGTGTGTTATAAATGTAAAAAGTCTGTGTGTGGCGAGCACAAGGTTGATATATGTGTAGACTGCTCTTAAAGTTTAACTAGTTTATTAAAGTCTGATTCGTTTTAATGTTTGCTTTATAAATATCTGATTAGCATTAAAAAAAAAATTATTTAGATATATGTTTCAGTTGATTTTGAAGAAGTAAATTTTTTTGTTCCAACTTATACATATTGTTTTTTCATTGTAATAAATAACTGTGATTATAGTTATGAGTCATAACAGTGTTGTTTTATTTTTAGTTTATATTCCAAATTTAAATTTCCGCTAGATAATATTTCTAAAATAAGGCTATTTTTGGATACAAATTGTAATTTATATGTGTACGTCTCTGAGACGTATATTAAGGCTTTGTGTACATCCAAAATAGATTAGGTTTCTAGGGTTAATAGCTAATTACTAATTGTTCTGAGTTATATGTATACCATAAATATTGCCTTATCTATTTAAATAGGTAATTAGTTGGTCAAAAGGGCTGCATCACAGGGCCATAAGAACTCTGAAATAATAAAAAAAATATAATAGCTACCATTATAGAAATGTTTTGTATTGATATTTATTAGATCCAAGCATCAAATAATAATAATAATAAAAAATAAGTCTACTATCCACTTTTGACATATCTAAGCGCCACTCACGAATATGACAGAAAGAAAAGAGGCACTTCTATTTCCTGTCAACTTATAACGATGAGATTTTACGATCCAGTTGACTTCAAGTGCTCTGCACGACTTAGCAAACTACATTCCATAATTTGTGCCAACACTGTTAGACTCTACGTTCCAGTATGTAACGTGTCAGAATGCTATTAGTTAATCTTATTTATATTGTATTCAAATACTTGTTGCGTTGTCGTCCTTGTGGTTTCACGTTATTTAGTTTTAATTTACTTACGTAAGACTCGTATTTAATAAACTGACTTTCACAAATTTTTATCTATATTTTTGTAGAACTTCTTTCTAAATTAGCTTTTATCTTAATAAACTTTCACATATATAGTTTGGGACTAGATGGCGCTGTGTGGCATGTCCGAAATATTATTATTATTAAATAAACAGACAAAAACATTAAAAATATGTTTTCTTTTAACCCGACTGCCTAGAAAAGGTTATGTGTTTCGCGCGTAGTTTGTATGTTTGTAAATTTCTTTATTACCTATATCTTCCAAACGGCTACACGGATTTCGACAGTTAAGGCATCGTTCAATTTGCCTCAGAAGTCTAAGTGTCCTTAGGTAGGTTTTAAATATAAGAAGCAAAAACAGCCGATTTTTAAGCCTTAAAGTTTAAATTGGTTAATAATTTTTTTTTAAGCAAACCTATCGATATCAAAGTAAGATAAGTAAGTAAGTAAGTAAGATATCAAAATGAAGGAAAAGTAGATTACAAAAATTTATATTTAATTAACATTGTACTTTACTAAATTTAATTAGGAATATTGCTGTGCTGGGACACTAAAAGTCTGAAAAAACCCCATTGCAAAACCTCTTAACAGAAAAAAGTTATTAACTAAAAAGGGAAAAACAGGCTATATTCTATAGAATTTGGTTTTCATTTATTTTAGTTGATTCAAATAAACACAATAATATCTACGATGTGAAATAAAAACAACACTCCGTTATAATTTTTTTATAAAATATAATTTAATTTTTACTCATTGAGCATTTCTATTTTCCAGTAACGCGACATAAGCCAAAGACTTTTTCTATCGCCAAAAAGAAATTATTCATCGGAGATAAATCACAAGAAACATCGCGAAAAGACTTTGCTACGAGCAAGTGGGCGACAGTTTTTTTTTTCCATCTCGAAAACACGTTTGAGACGTTAGGGGAAAATGTCAGTGTTTATAGTTGGGGAAAGAAATAAATAATTTAGGTTCATATAAATTATTGTAAGTAAAGTCTTATCCTGATATTGGATAATAATAATAATAATATCTCGGACATCCCACACAGTGCCATCATATCAAACTAAGCAAATGAACGATATATTCAAACCATACGCGTAGTGTCCGTTGTAGATTGCAAATAGGCCTTCCACTACATAAACACGACGATGATCTTTGTAACGTCTTTATGCAGCAATGTAATAACGCAGCAATGTACTTAGTTTTTGACTCCGGTTAGCTTAGAATAGATAATATAATAAAACTTTATTTTATATGATTAACACAATAATTATTTGGTCTTCTAGTTTCTTTAGGTTTAGGCCATGTTATTTACATATATCTCTTCATGCAATATTTAAGTGTAAAATATATGGGGCTCAGTTATATTAGACTGGCTTACGCTATTTATTATATTTAATTTCAATACCAAATTGCTAAATTACAACGATAGGTATGTTTTTTAGTGACAACAGCCTTAAATTATGTTTGTAATACATTAATACTTTGTTATGTAGCTCGTCGTGTTCTCGTTGAAGGCGTAATTTTGTCTCCATAGCAAACGTGGATTGAGGTGGAAGTGGATAGAGAAGTGGAAAAGTGGAAGAGGTTCCAAAATATCTAATAATTTACCCTGTAAAAGGTTGGGTCAAACTGTATCAAAGAAATAGTAATAAACTGACATTAGAATTTACAAAGGGGGAGTACTTTATTGCTTACCTAAAATAGTTCGCCGAGTATATTACTCCACTTTCTTAGAGCTAATTTATACTCTACTTTAAATATACTTAAAGATTAAAATACACTAATTACAATATGTTTGTTCATTCAATATGCTTGTACGTTTATTAACTATTTTAGAATTCCTTCAAAATAAAGAAAGTAATGGAATATTTTTTTTATGCGAAATAATCATTTTATATCTTGGACAGGTGTCATCACCAGTCGACAGTCGGCCTGGTAATGTTGGGACGCCGTTTGTTATAGTCTATAGCGTCCCCCAATATTAGCAGGTCGTTAATCCTAAGTAGTTGGGCCCGTCCCAGGATACGTCGGGTCCGCTACAACTTCATAACTTACGCGACGGGACACGTCAGTTAGATTTTGAATTATTTACAACGTTTTGCATGTAAAATTATGGTGGTAATATGGTGATAAATATTTTTGACTGTAGCCATGGCCGATTGTCCGTGTCATTTTTCTTTTTCATCATTTGCTATGAACTCAGCTTTCAAAAAGTGACACAGTTGATATATGATGACTGACCAAGTGGCCGAATGGTCAGAGACCCTAACTGCAGAGCCAAGGGTAACGGGTTCAATTCGCGCCCGGGACAAATATTTATGGTCTTGAACATAGTTATTTCGTTCCGGGTCTGGGTGTAAAATATTTATATACGTATATATTATTTAAAAAAAAGAATATTTAAGTATAATAATAATATATATATATATATAATAATAACATATACATCACAACAACGTCTCGGTCCCAAACTAAGCATTAGCTTGTGTTTTGGTTACCAAGCGAAGGGATTCGAACCCGAGACCTTCAGCTTCGTAGGCAGGGTCGCTACCCACTAGGCTAAGCGGTCGTCAAGTATGTATATCAGTTGTCTAGTAACCCATAACACAAGCATAATTCTTGCTTACTTTGGGACTAGATGGCGCTGTGTGGGATGTCCCATGTATTATTATTATTAGTTATGATTCGTAATTTAATTTTTTATTGCTATGTGTATTTATGTATGAATATCCGAATCGTATTTTTTTATAAGCCTTTAATACAGCATGTTGTCGAAGTACATAAATAAATAAATAATTTTTTTTTGTTTTGTTTGTTTGATTTAATTGTTTCCGATCGATTGTGTCGTTCCGCAACTGAAACGGTGTTTTAAGCATAATAATATAACTCGTTCGACATCGTAGGCTCACAGGACGGATCCCATTAAGGTCTAATGACGTCAGAATGATTTTATGTGTGAAACGTGAAGCTTAAGGACAGATATTACGTACACATTTACATTTAACAGACCGCTCGTTATCATCGAGTAATCGCCCTGGACTCGAGAATAAAATTTCGTGACGCTCATTTTTCACAAAGTTGGGATGCAAAACCTTATCATGTTGAAGGAATGAAAAGTAAAATTAATGAATAACGAGTGTATTATATACACGATTAGAGATGGCGATATTCGTTTATATTATGCGGTTATAAATTCGTATTTGCTACGGGACTTTAAAATCGATTAACTTGTTCGTTTTGTACGACAAATAAGAAAAACCTAAAAGCACGTATAAACACATGCTTGTAGTGCCTACTGTCTTTTTTTGTTCTTTACCATATCCTTGAACAATTTCAGCCCGTTTTGCCAAAGTCCTATTGCATGCCCTTTATATAAACTGAGATTAAACGATTTAAATGTTTTGTTTATTCGAGAGCAACAGATTCTGTTACGGCTCTAAGTGTTGTGTGGGTGCATTAAGAAGGGGATTCCAGCGTGATAACCCATGTGAACACTCTTAAGTGGCTATGCCGTTATTATGCATTTTATTCTTGTGTTTCGAATCATAGTCTCATTTGGTTTAGAACTAGATTTGTATAGAGCCAAAATTTCGTAATTTCTATAAACATGTTTATAGAAATTACGAAGTTTTAGCTCTATACAAACCTAGTTCTGACCCAAAGTAAACTATAATTTCTAGATACGAACACCTATTAAAAGCTACGATTAAGTACATTTTTGTATTACTAATTGTATAAATGCTGTTGGTATTCCAAATAAAATTTAAAAAAAAAATTCAAAACACAATAAGGTTTAAATGTGTATTTAACGTGGTAATCGTTTAAGACGATTCGTATGGGCTATCAGGCGGGAAACCTCTTCTTAAGTTGCCTGTTTGTAGGCGTAACAACTGACGATGACCGTTCGCAGATCCCCGCGCTATCACCTTCACACACGCAAATTTTTCTCTAGTTCGATTCCTTGTTTAAATACTGCGGACCTTAACTAAGGCGCGGCCCATTACGAACTTTGTGCATAAATTACATGTGTATGTGTATTTTAATCAGTGAAATTAGAGAAATTACACATTTAAATAATGTGCCGCTAATTACTTTATTACTTTTACTACCTTTTATGTTATTACTCGGGTAATTAATGGTGTCTGTATAGATAATTTGCTCCCCTGTGTTTTAGTAGGTATTATACTAATGATTGTGTTTTTTCGTTATGACTTCGCGTGTTAACGAATTATTTCATGTTATATTTAATATGAACGAACGTCATAAAGTAATTTTGTTATTAGAATTATTTGAAATCGAAATATACCAGACTGGCGATTGTATACGGTAGGTATTTGTTTGTACTACCCTTTGTATTATTAACGTTTTCGTCGACATATTTTCCATTTTTCGAAAGTAATAATAATACCTGGGATACCACACAGAACGCCATCTAATTCCAAACTAAGTAGAGCTTGTATTATGGGTACTACATAACTGATGCATTCTTAAACATTTTTTTAAAGTAATATTATATATATAGACATTTTACATCCAGAAATGGAACAAATATGCACACAAATTGTCAATCAAACCTGCGACCTTTGGTTCGGCAGTTAGGCTGTCTAACCAATCGGTCAATCGGTCAGTCAAAGTAAAATGATATTTCGTGTGTAAAGCAGAGAATCTTTCTATTGCTCCTTAGTACCTACTGTGCCTAAAGACTCATAACTAATGATTGTAACCGCGTATTTTATTCTATTTTTCCGTAAAAGTTCCCAAAGAAAAATTTGCCGATGTTTTCTTGTGTCGATCCAACTATATATATCTACGTAAAAAGAAAATAATTATGTTATTCTTTTGCGATGTTAGAATTATGCCTGCAGCTTCAAACGTTTGATTAACATTTTCTAATAAAAGTATTCCCTTGAGAACGAGGTAATTTGTAAGGGTCCGTGCTTTACAAGGAAAAAGGAAACCTTATGGGATCACTTCGTTGTCCGTCTGTCTATTAAGACCCTTTTCTTAGGAAAGTGTTTAGTTATCAAGGTGAAACAAGTATCGAATACTTAGAAGCTTTCACACGTGCTGGGTGCCGGGTACCCGGTCGCGAAGTGTACAGGCCTGTAGATATCTTTCATACTTACAGACGCTTGCACTGAAATCTGAACTTTGTTTTTTGATCACTTTCAAATTGCAGGTAAAATCGTGGTAAAAGATATAAACCGCGCCAGCGAGCCTCTACGAAAACGTGGGGGCACTCTGTCTGTTGTAACTAGCGTGCAGGCCGGGAACGCTAGACTTGCGATGCACTTTTATCTTCGCCAGTCGACCGTTTTGGACGGTGTTCAGATATGAGAGCAGGCGTATGTACCGGTGTAATTCACCGGCCAGCCGCATACACTTCGCTACCAGGTATCCTGCGCCGGCTACCCGGCACCCGGCACGTGTGAAAAAGCTGTTAGGTTTACGCTCCCATTGGAGCTGTAAAAAAATCAAGCATCTAAGTCAATTCTCATTCTTGAAAAATATATATGCAAGAATGCGGAGACAGGTCGGTCTAGCCCCGACTAGTGTTAAAAAATCTGCTCTACAACAAATATTTAGGTAATTATTAAATTTAAACAAATGCTACATATGCAATAGGTACACATCCTGAGCGAAATCCGTTTGGATCGCTAGTTATTTATAAATATTGAAATTAAAAGGAAATAATATATAATGATAATAATATAATAACTAAAACATTCCATACAGCGCCATCTAGTCCCAAAGTAAGCAAAGCTTGTACTATGGGTACCAGACAACTGGCTCGGGTGACCCTTAGCTCCACAATTAAGGTTTCTAACTTTCGGGCTAATCGGTCAGTTCTCTAAGAATTTCTTAGTATCTTTGTGCAATAGGTAAAGCGATTACGGAGAAATTCTTTTCTATTTTTTGGTTAATACTGTAATATGCTGTATATGTGATCGAAAACAAGAATTTATATTACTGACCCAGGTATCAAAAAAATCCCCCAAAGAACAGTGGGAATTCCGATAAAGTTAGTTCGTCCGCATGTAGAAGATCAATCACATTATCTCCTTTCGCATACGTTGTACTCGTTACTACAAAGCCTTACGAAGCTATGCTGCTCTCCCAAAATGTATTTCCATTAGCTATCTATCCCGAGGGCAAGGTTCACCTAATTAATTGGCCAGCTTAGGGGTCTGATTCTGATTACGTTCGATATATTTAGAATTATGTCCCAACATTAGAGATACATACCTATAAACAGTCAAACTTACGAAACGGCTGAAGTTTGATGTTTAAATTTTATTAGGAAGTTATTTACGTCTATTTGCCTCCCTAGTTTAAGATCTCAGAGCCACTAGAACTTCGTCATTTTAGTAAAGTTAATATATTGTGAATAAATTGTGTGATATGTAGTTAAGAAAGAATACGTATTTGCTAGCTTTAATGCTATTGTATCTTGTATGCAGTGTATGAAAACCTTACTAGTTGGTTTTTGTATATGTTTCACGGAATATTTTTAAAAACCAACATTCACTAATGCTGGACATTTTTAGTGAACCCCAACTCTCTCTAGACGCTTTAAAGTGTGAGAAAAAGCTTTCGTCACAGTAGCAAGTCTAAATTTTATTAATGACTTGGAGTTCTATTTTAAGACCTTTTGAAAGCAGCTAGACTAATCCAAAGGGCCAAACATACGATATGTCCTCTGATACGATAAAAATTCTCCTTTTAAAAATACTCATGCATGTGAATGTAAGTGAAAGTATCAGATGACATTTTAAAGGCAGCTTCATAAAATTTAAATTGTTTTTAAATAACTCTAAACTATTATCAATATTTGTGCATTTTATTGTTAGAAAAGTCGTTTTAGATATTATCAACGAAGAGTTAAAAATAGCTAAGCATCTAAATAATTAAATGAGATTAATTATATCATTTTAAATATATTTTAACACAACAAATAAATTTAAAAAGTGTAAATAAATTATGTATATATATATATATTTAAAAGTTATAATTACAAATTTCAAACTACCTATATCCGGGATTATTAAAAAAAATATTTTTTAAGCACAAAGGAACAGGAAGCAAAAAAAGCGTAAGGTTTAGTTAGTGAACATATAGTTCGAACTGTATATCTGACGTGAACTCAAGTTTTTAGGTATGAAGGTATGAAGAGGGTCGCGCGGGTGTGTCCGAACGATCGTCATCACCTGTTTAAACTGGTATTAATAAATGACTCTCAAAACCGTTTTGAAAACGATAACAACTGAGTGCGTGTACAACCATGACATCGATCTTAAACTTAGAGGACGTCAGCTAACGCGCATTCTGCACTTGTTCTCAATTGTCTATTCGAGATGAGTTTATCAATCGGTTGATTTGAGACAGTCTTAAGATCGATCTCAAACTTGAGTATGATTTATTAATAAAGGCCTTAGTCTACAAATCGGCACCTATGCACCACTTTACTGGTGATTGGAAGGAACAATCGAATGCTATCTCTGCGTAATGTACATTGATTTTGTTATCCTACGTTTTTAAGCTGATAAACATTTTGTTAGATAATTAAGGCATTAGCTATAAAATATAAAATTTGTAAAAAATTAAAAATAACATGCAGAGGCATAAATAGAGCTATATTTTTATTGATTTTAATTAACTATATTTATTAAATTTTTAAATTGGTTAATAGGTAACATTTCAGTACTTTTTTCAATTCTATTTAAAGAAGTCTATATTTTACGCTACGAATAAATAAAATAAATTAATTAAGCCTGTGTCTGAGCTTTAATGACTGCGCAGAGCCGTTTTAAGAGTTTATCAACTACGCGTTCATGGTCGTCCATAAAAACTATAAGAATAACGTTCGTACACGGGAAATACTTGTGGGAAATTGTTGTCCAAACTACACATTTCCTGTGCTAATTCGCTTCCGAACTATAGAATCGACTTTAAGAAACTTTCACATTTAAACAGCTAGATGTATCCATGGTTCAAGTATTATCACATACCATACTGCTAGCATTAGCAATACAGCTTACAAAGACATTTCGGCTAAGATGGAACGAATATTCCTTAATTTTTAAGTGGGAAAAGTCTAAATAAATCGAATCAAAAAAGCCAAGCGGGCAAGGATCAAAATCTAGTGTAAATTTCGATATATGTCTTTATAATCTTAATTTTAAAGGGGTAAGTTATACAAATACTCATATTAGTTTCACTACAAATATGTCGTTTTTATTTTTTCAGGTACGTACCTTCTAACCTACTCGCTACTCAGTTACTGGTCTACGAGCGTCATTACGATCGGACTTGTCTTGCCTACGCCGCGCCGCGCTCCTACATATATCATGTAATTTTCTGTTTAAGTACAGATCGCTTTGACTATGTCTAAGGTAGCTTTAAATTCTGAGGAATAACAACGGACAGTTGCTATCTATTTGAATACAAAACCAAGTCGAGCCAAAATCATTTTATCGATAAGAGTAAATAAAACAAAAACACAAGTTCTTTATTTTCCAATGCTTAGATTTCATTTTCAAGTTGATTTGTTCATTTTTGATTAACTGAATTCAAGATAGTTATAGATTTAAAATAATACAATAAAACAACAACAAAAACAAAAAGTATTGTACAATGTTCGTTTTTGATCGCCTGTTTTTCATATAATATAAATATCTCCAAAACTTAGTGAACATTCTAGATTATTACAAAAATAAAGTGTAAACATTTTTCTCATGGTTATAAATTATCTTCGGAAACTTATTATTTTGGTAAAGCGGAAAACTCAGTAGATAGGTACTTTATTTTACTGCTGAAATACTTTTAAGTGGAAAAAACACAAAAAATATAATAGTACAACTGGAAGATCACTTTCGTGTGTATTATTTGACATCAATTCGACAAAGGTGAACGAGTCCTTTACTGGAAGATTTAAGATTTTAACTATTACAACTGAAGAATACGATCTTTCAACCCAGATTTCTCTTATATAAAAGCTTCGGGACAAAGGTATTGCCTTAATAAAAAGCTCAGAAAAAAAAACTTCTAACGTTAGACGTGGATATTGTGTATAAGAATTTCCTTTTTTCCTCGCTTATATTGCAAAGCTAGCTTTTCTTGCGATTTCTTGTCAGTAGTAATGTAAGAAACAAACAGAACAAGAGCTAATTTCACCATCTTATGTTAGTTAGTTTAATGTCTGCGTTTTGACGGACTGTTAAACTTAATGAATGTTACACCATAGCATGAAGGATGTTAAAACGTCAAAATTATTAATCTCTGCTTAATGGGTCCATTAACTGGTAACAAACGATTACTTTAGGGACAATAAAACTATCAAAATGGATATAGAGTGTAATTTCCATTTCGATAGTTTTGATAGATGGATTTTGGTTTTAGATATGCATTACAGTCATGTAAATACAAACCACAGACCAGTCAACCTATAGACCACGCTTTGACAGGGAGTAGCATTCACCAAGGCTATGGTAGTGACACTACATAACTACGTATCTTGTGAGCGGTCAGTTGTAAGCACGTCGGAAGCCATTAAATTGTCAATTTTGAACGAGCCAATGAAAACTAGCCGACTTCTCCCCGCACCCCGCCACTTTTTGGCGATTTCGTTTTCATACTGACGTTTATTAAAGCGTGGTCTATAGGTTGACTGGTACGTGATACAAACTTAAATATTGTTACGAGCTATCGGTTCAGATATTTAGAATCCACGGAAACACTGATTTAAGTTGTACTTACACTTTATTACGAAACAACATAGCAAACTGTCATCGCACTCTTATTGCACTCGCTTTTGACTCTTTCGGGAGAACTCCCCCTCCCCGCATCTCTAAATTTCAGTCATTCGACATTCGATTTCCAAAATTATAATTACAATTTATCGTGGAAATATCCATGGCGCCCGCACTGCGTCTTTGAGTGTTCACGACGCCGCGCCGCCTCAAAAATATCATTTTGAATAGCGCTATCTATAGGTAATAGATTTTCATTTCCAATTTATTTTTATCTAGAATTTCTAGTTATTTCTGTATTTAGTCGACGTGTTTGTAAAACCGCGTAATCATTCGAGTACTTTCTATAAAACCTTGACGTGCTTCTACGTAAACGTCACTATATGCATAAAATCGGAAAGTAAAAAACAGCAAAACGAAAAATAACAAAGTTTGCATTTGAACGGAATTTCAACTTGTTCGTTTACTAAACGGTATGACAAAAAGTTAAAAAAAAAACAAGTTAAACGTAAGAATTATTTTAATTCTATTATTACTTCCCATATTTTCGTCCTCTAAATGGAATTCAAGCGAGAACATTTGCGTGCATGATCTATAATGATTTTAAAAGTTTACTTAAAGTGTAAGGTTTGTGTGATCTGAATCATCTTTAGGCAAATCTGCTCTTTCTTGGGCAATGACTTTTAGATGGTTTAATTAATTTAAAATCGGCAGAACTAGCTTTAAAGATAACAACAGTCACATTGTCATAAATTTTCAAAAAGCTGGGTAGGAGAAATACTAAAAACCTGGCTTAGGGGAATCATGCTGCACTGAAAAAGCGTGTTTGTAGCTAGTTACCGAATTCTCGATAAAAATGCACTGATAGTTTATTACTAAACTATTGAGTTGTTTTCTTCTAAATCAATCAGTGCTTTATTACTGAACAGCGTTGTGTGTATTTACACAACTGTAATGCTGTAGTTTACTAAACCATTTAATAATAGTTATCAAACTGTATAGTATGCTTCTACTAAATTCTTATCTTGTTGTATCCTATAGCATTTAGTAGCGGTTTCTAAAATGTATAATATACATCTACTGAACCGTTGTGTTGTTGTATCCTAAAACATATTGTAGTGGTACCTAAACTATATAGTATAATCTATTGAACTGTTTTGATGTCGTATCCTAAATAATTTAGTAACAGTTCTTAATCTGTATAGTATACATGTATTGAACTGTTATGTAATATTTTTCTGAACCAAATTAGTATTGTGTACTTAAATTAGGTGGCTAAATTGATTAGCTGAAAGCAACTAAACACTCGCGTCTCACTCTATACTTCAACCACACAGAACCACACCTATGGTGATGCATGGCTTAAGCGGTACCGCCATGGCACATTTAATTTAACTATATCTTTCATTTCATATGGCTTCAGTGTTTAGTTGCTCTCAGTTTGGCTTGGGAGTTTGAAATAAAATAAAAAAAGCGTTATTTAAGATAGCTTAATTTATTTCAATCATATACACTATACTTATGTAAAGTATAACAAACAGCTAGTAAAGCTATTAATCTTTAAACAAAAAAACAATCATTCTGATAAAAATCTGCGCGTTAACCTACCTAAACGACACACCACATTGAACAAGCTATGTGAGTTAAGTAAATAATAAATAATCACTAGAGTAAGATTTGTACATAGACAATTAAACACATATTATTTTTTATGTACCTACCTATCTTTTAAATAAAAAACAAAATGTATTTAATTTATTGCAGAAATATTTGTTCTTAAAGGACACATTATCTAGTTATCTAGTTCACAACAAAAAATTACATTTCTCCATGCTGTCAAACCAAAATGTTATGTTTAATACTTGTCGCACTAAAGTGTAACATGTACTAAATTGAAATCAAAATCTTACAGGGATTACTTAATAAATTGGTGTTTTAATTTACCTGAATTAAGAATTGTGCATAGCGTTCATTTTTATATACCATAATAATTAAAAATAAAAGTTTTGTTATTTTGTAAAGAATCATCTAAGATGCAAATGCAACTTTTCCACCTGTGAAGCTCCACCTGTGGTGTGAAATAAAGCCTTACAGAGCGTATAACTTCGATGGCTTCCATTGCTTCTTAACTTTAGCTTTACGAACAGTACTTGTACCCATGATGAAAGGCAGTGACATGAAGGCGACCATGTTATATTCAGTATCAGCATCTGTAATATATTTTACATTTATATAGTGTTTACTAGCTTTCCAACCGCAGCTTTAGCCGCGTGAACCTCTCAATTGTACCGGGACCGCTAAAGTGACATTCTGGCTTAGCTTTGATAGGATAACAAATACTATTTCTGTTGTGAAAACTATCCTAATGTTCTTCCTCAGGGTTCAAGCTATCAGTTTTTCAAATGTCATCAAAATCAGTTCTACGGTTTATCTGTGAAAAAGTAACAAACACACAGACACATTCATGTGATTAGAAAGTAGCGTATGTCAGTCTTTGGGTGGAAGCTATCTTCCTACCAAGACTTATCGAGATTGATTCACCGGCTTAACCATGAATTGGCCAGTACAGTATTGAGCGTTGAATCGCTGTGCTTCTTTTTTGAAATCGAAATTATACGGTCACGATGTAGGAGTTAATCATATATGCACGCGACCTACACATCTTTCACCATATTAAGGACTATACCTGTTAGACGACTACAATCATTTCTATCCTGAGCACACCGAGACACGGTTATACGACAACTGGCCCCTAAATCGCGATCGTATAATTTCGATTGCAAAAAAGAAGCGCAGCGATTCGACGCTCAATACTGTACTGTCCAACCTTGATGATGGTAAGTCGAGTATCAAAGATGTGTGGGTCCCACTTCCCACCGACCCACACATCTTTGATACTCGATCGATAAATGAATTATTTCCCTGACATTATTTGATATTTATATTATACTTTGTAAATCATTACGAAATATGTAGTAAAATTTTACCAAATTGTTTAAGTAGATTTAAATAAGTTTAACTTAAAACTTTAACTTAAATTTTGTATTTAACTACAAAAGTACGGTTGTTACAACAAAATATTTAGTAGAAAGATTTAGTAAATACTACAGTATAGTTTTGTTAAAATTTATAAAAATTTATAAATGTTGGGCGCGTTTTAGTAAAATTCTTCATAACTTTGGCTATTAAAACAAAATATTTAGTAAACTGAAAAATTAGTACATAATTACAAAACGTTCAGCTGCCTCTGCTAAACAGTTTTACGATTTAGTGACAAAACTAAATCATAGAACTGTAAAACTGTAACTGTAAAAACGTAAAACTGAATCGCTAAACCGGTTCAGTAAATATGTGTTTAGTAAAACTGTTTAGGAAGTAGTTACTAAATGTTTGGTGAAAGGTAGCGAAATTCTACAAAACTTTGGCTATGGAAGCAAAATATTTAGTAAATTGAAAGATTAGTACATAATTACGAAACATTCAGCTGCCTCTGCTCAATAGTTTATCTATTTAGTAACCCTACACTAAAGCAGTTCAGTAAATATGTGTTTAGTAAAACCGTTTAGGAAGTAGTAATTAAATGTTTGGTGAACGGTAGCTGAAAGTGGCTCTACTAAACGAAAATAGCTATCCTTGCAAAATTGTTTCAGCTGCCACACCTCAAATTCAGGTGATACCTAACAAACTTTAGAAAACGGTGCTTTACCTAAACAATTTAGGTGAATCATTTTTTTTCAGTGTGCACAGTCACAACGCGTTTTCCCACACTTCATTCAGAACAATGGTTAACGCCCTGCCTCGTTCACGTTCTAGCCTCGATTTAGTTTTCTATGACTATTACCCGTATATCCCTATTACTTTTTATTTCTTATTGTCCTGAAGAAGCAGCCATTTCTGACCTGTAAGAGAAAGACTGGAATAAATGTTTTCAGAGCTGGTTTAGGAGGAAGAAAATTTGCATAGTGAATAATGGAAAAAATTACTTTGAAAAAATATATCACATAATACAGTTATAAAAATATTTTCCTTACTTTTTGCGCATTTCAAAACTGACATAGTGATTTATGTGCATAAATAATTATCTACAGGCGTAGATATACACCATTACGTATAGAATGGTTGTCACCATAGGTAGATATGGGTCAAATTTCGTTAAAACAAAAGCAAAGAAAGTCTATGAAAAGAACTGTTAACACTATGGAGCTACGACCGACCGATTGGCCAAGTGATTAGAGACCCTAACTGCAGAGTGAAGGGTCGCGGGTCAATTCCCGCCCGGGACAAATATTTGTATACATGAACAATATGAACACGTCTGTGTGTAAAAATATTTATATATATATTATACAGAATATTTAAGTATGTATATCATTTGTCTAGTACGTCACAATACAAGCTTTACTTAATTTGGGACTAGATGGCGCTGTGTGAGATGTCGCAAGTATAATAATAATAATAATAATAATAACGTATACATCACAACAACTCTAGGCCCCAAACTAAGCATTAGCTTGTGTTTTGGGTACCAAGCGAAGACACCACATACGTATAACAACCAAGACCCAGTACCAGTATCAATTTTCATCATATAAATACCGACCCGACCTGGGATTCGAACCCGGGACCTCCAGCTTCGTAGGCAGGGTTGCTACCCACTACGCTAAGCGGTCGTCGTTATTACGTTATTATTTATTAAATTATTTATGTGACAATTTGTCACTAAATTAACTGGCCGTTCTTCTAGTCAACTGCGTGGTGAGGCAGGTCTCGCTGAGCTAGCCAGTCACTGTTCTTAGTTGCATGTTGCTCGCGCCTGGCACTTTACACTGTAAAGAGTTAACAATATTCAGACATAATTTTATTTGAGTTGTATTTGATCGTGTATTTAGTTATACTATATTTGTTTACTATTAATAAAATAAAAAACCGAAATTTTAATTAAAATATTTCTGTGCGTAACATAGATAACGTCAAGAACGGTTCTAATTACCGAGAAAATTGGCTAAAATGCAATAAAAAAAGTCTCCACTAATTCCTATCTTCTCAGTTAGCAGGACATCTGAGATGTTAGTCAGGAAAAAGTACGTAATTTCATGTAATCCAACCCACGTCAAGCGTCTAGGGATTACCCCGAAATGGTATTTTACTACGGAATCGGGGTAACGCCATCGGGATTAGAAATGCGGGGTACTGAATTTGACCTGGCAACTTCGAGGCTAATTTGATTACACTCGCCAATTGCGCATTGGGATACCTGAATCATTTGATCAAGTTAATGTTAAGTAGGCAGTTAGGAAAATTGGACGCAGACTAATTCTAAAATAACTTAAAAACATTCTAAAACTAAAAAATATATTTCAAAAGACGTAGAAGACACGTAGTATAATTGCCCAAAATGGTACTTTCAAAACTGAGCGAATTTACTCTACTTATTACATTCAATTGGGTTACGCGTCGATTTCACTTATTTAGTCGTGTATTGTGTTTTTAAGTAGTGTAAAAAGTACTCGACTTCTAGTTTATATGTTTACACAGTGTGTGTGTGTGTGGGTATGAAATATCAACGCTTGAATGCTTGGAAGTTATTTGTTTAGATTTAATTTCGTTTTTTTTTTAATTCCACCTTTTTCTTGATAATAATAATAACGTATACATCGCAACGTTTTGGGTAGCAAGCGAAGACACCACATACATATAACAACCAAAACCCGGTACCAGTACTGATATTCATCATATAAATACTGGCCCGATCTGGGATTCGACCCCGGAACCTCTAGCTTCGAGGGCGGGGTCGCTAGCCACTAGGCCAAACGATCGTCAATATTGGTGTATAACTCGGCTACAAAATTTAATAAAGTTTTAATTTTTTTATATTATACCTATAAATAATAAAAATAATGTTTATTTTAAATATGTTTAAACACATTTGCACTATCCTACTTTGACCTATTCGTAACTAATTATAATTATCCCTTTCATCTAAATAAAATAACTACACTTTGTAGTTACTAGTTTTCATTTTAGAAAGATAAAAAGATTTTCTTTTAAACGGAGTTGATTATGTAAAAGAACCTAAATTTTAAAGACGATGTTATTTTGTATAATTTTACATAATTTTTCCTTACCGGATTCAACAAAGAACATGACAGACACCATGACAATACCTGACTTAAATCAAATAAAATGAAAATGATTTTATTGAAAATAAGATTGCAATACTTCAACAAGCAAGTATTCGAAATGAAATGGAAAAAAAATAATCAGTTAGAAAATATATTTTAATCATCATGTAAAATAAATAAATATTTATTTCAGAAATAAATGTTTATTTATTTATTTAAAACCACTGACAAAATCAAATCATCAAAAAAACATCAAAAATAACAAAAAGAAAAATACCTACCGAAAGCTAACAAATTGTATGTTTACTTCGAAAACTTAGTCGTAAGTTTCTGATTCTAGAATTTATTTTCCGAAAACTTGATAATTATGAATGGTAGCCTATTATAAATTTGTAAACAAAGACCTAGAAACAATACTTAATCTAGACCTAGAAACAGTACTTAACCATACTTATTTTATTTCTTATATAGAGTGGTTATGCTGCCGAACATATCCAAAAATTTTAGAAAATGTTCTAAGTTTTTTTTATTTTTTTTATTTTTGGAGTAATTAAACAATACATGTAAATCTTACAACTATATTTATTTATTTAAATGCCTGGGGTAGTCTACTCACAAAATTTAAGCCTACTCTTGATTTTACATTTTTATGGAAATAATTTACGGAAAAATAATAACCCATCAAAAACAATACTTGTCAAAAAAAACCAAGTCTCGCAACTCAGTTGTTCTGCGGTAAAAAGAAATGAGATCCATGTAATACCAAGTCGGTTATTAATTTATTCGGTTATAAATATATTGAGACTTGGCCATCGCCTGAAAACACGTGTAAATTCAATCGCCTGAAAACACATGTAAATTCAATTATTTAGTGCGATGGCCAAGTCTCAATATATTTATAACCGAATAAATTAATAACCGACTTGGTATTACATGGATCTCATTTCTTTTTACCGCAGAACAACTGAGTTGCGAGACTTGGTTTTTTTGACAAGTATTGTTTTTGATGGGATCTCATTTCTTTTTGTATTTTGTAGACAGTTCTACTTTTTTCCTTTTCGGTACCTTCTACTTATTGTATATATGTATATCTATATGTATATAGTTTTTCTAAGATATATTATACAACCTTACGCACTCGTAATAAGTACGAATACGCACGTAGGTACGTTTTTTGCATTAAAAAATAATTTAATACACGTGTTTTCATGACGGGAATACCCATTTTTTGCTCGATTTGGCAGGGGCACTACCATGCGCCTATATTTATATGGGACTAGCTTAAACCCGCGGCTTCGAACGCAATATAATAATAACTGCCGTAATAAAACATCGTTACGAATAAAGCCAATATTGAAAAATTTAACTGAAGACTTGGCTGTATGGGCTTAATTTTTTTTTTGCGGTCTTTTCTAGATTTTTTAGTTTTTCCTTGATTCATACACCAAACACTACTTATATTCCAAATTTGAAGCTTCTAGGTCTGCTAGAAGTGCCTTAGAATTTTGATGATCGGTGAGTCAGTGAGTGACAAAATTAAGAAATTTGACCCGTTATAATTTCTTAAAAATACTGGTTCAAATTGAAAATATACGTGTAATATGCTTATATAATATGCCTGCATGGTTACTGAAAATTTCAGTCTTCTAGTTTTATCCACAACGAAGTTACAGGGGGTCGAAAATGGTCTGAATTGCTTCGAGAAAAGGATGGTACGGCCGTGACGCTTTTTCGCTCGACTTGGTGGGGGCACGGCCGTGCCCCCAGATTTGGGAGCCCTTCATTAACAATGTCAAGAAAATTCAAAGAAAATAGTATAAATAAACCGAAAAAAACTAAGTGTAAATTGTTTCTAAGATATTAACAGATCTCTGACAGATTTCATATTTTTGAAACATTTATTTATTTTATTTTATTTAGGCACGAGTGGCGGGTCGTTTCGTAACCTCAAATATGGTTGAAGTTACGATAGCTGCCTCTCGAGTCATGCTTGTGAACAGGTGCCGCGTAGGGGGATGGTGCGAACTAAAGCTGCAGAATGATCAAAGGAATTTACCTGTAAGTGAAAGTTCGATCACGATTATATGAAGTAAACGCCTTATCTGAATTTTTACTATGTGGTGGTGCTTTTCTGTGGTTAAACACGAATTTGAAAGATAATAAAAATTACTATAGTGGCTACACAGCGTTCCCATCCGATGATGTCACTGTAAGTTGAAAGTGACTAAGTACTATAAAACATAGATAAAAATAATAATAGTAATAATATATGGGACTTCCCCCACAGCGCCATCTCGTCCCAAAGTAAGCAAGTATTATATGCTTGTGTTATGGGTTACTAGACAACTGATATACATACTTAAATATTCTTTATGCTATATACGTATATAAATATTTTTGCGAAGACAATACATACATATAACAACCAAGACCCGGTACCAGTATCAATATTCATCATATAAATACTGACCCGACCAGAGATTCGAACCCGGAACCTCCAGCTTTGTAGGCAGGGTCGCTACCCACTAGGCTAAGGGGTCGTCTTAAATAAATAATAAATATTATTACATTAACAATCTTTTCTAGGGTTGGGTGAAACATAAAGTAAGATATTATCACTGAGGGTTGTGTCAGACGAGGCGTTTACTTCATATAATAGTGATCGCAGTTCACTTACAGGTATTTACCTTTGATCCTTTGATCATTCTATTATATTCGTAAACGTCTCGTCTGAATTTTTACTATGTAGATGTTTAAAGAAATTGAAAAGATTGTTCAATCACATTATTTATTTACATATATACATTGACATATATATATTTTTAATTTACATTACTACAATCTGTAATAATGTAAATTACAAATTGTAATAATGTAATTGTAATAATCTGTAATAATGTGTATTAAAATGATTGTAGATATGTAAATTGTAATTTATATATATCTACAATCATTTTAACTTTTTCTTCAGCTTTAATCGCATTAGAAGAAAAACAACAAAAAAAATCAATTTTTATTATCTTTCCAATTCGTGTTTAACCACAGAAAACACCACTAGGTACATAGTAAAAATTCAGACGAGGCGTTTACGAATATAATATATAATCTCGTAATAATGTATTGTCATAAAATGTGATGTATATATAATATATGGACTATGTCTGAAATAAATATTTCAATTCAATTTAAAATAATAATAAAATATTATTCACTTACACAAAAAAAAACTTCGTTAAGTAATTTATAGTACAAACTCACTTTAGGAGTACGAAGCTGCTTAAGCGGCGAATATGAAAAAAATATTAATAATAATAAGCTATTCAAATCCTTATTAAAATTTATAAAAAAAAACCATTTATTTAAGACTTCTTCCATAACAGTCACACTTATTAAATTTAATATCGTTTGTTATTTTTCCGTGATTTTCCCACACGAACGCTACCACCCATGATCAAGCATAGGAAATGGGATTAATCGAAAGCTACTACGATACAAATACATTTATATTTATATAAATACATATAATTCATAACAAGGGGAAAAGGAACAAGACACCAAGGCATGCATGGATGGTTAGGGCATTAATTAATAGCTAAAAAGCTGATGACATGGTATCCCTAATACGCTAGTTGACGATTGTTTTTTTATTATTTTATATGAAAGAGTTTTCTAAATATATCTTGACAGTGAAAGAATTTAAAAAAATAAATCATTATTAACAAAGTTATGAACGTTTAATGTTTGTTTTATTTTATTGTAGTGTTAAATTACACGTATTATTATTATTATTATTATTATTATTATTATTATTATTATTATTATTATTATTATTATTATTATTAATATTATTATTATTATTAGAATGTCTAGTTAGACAGAGAGGGCAATACCGCACGGCGTACCTATCTGTGACGTCAACTCAGTTAAAATAATGTTAAATATCGTTTTGCCCCCCGATGGGGTAGACGGGTTCTCGAGTGGAGGCCACGTATTGGGAAGCGAAGTGCTGGACGCCCCCCGGCCAGGTGGACTGATGACTTGAAGTACCATACCGGGGGTAATTGGATGCGGAAGGCGGAGAACCGTGTGTGGTGGCTAGCCTTGGGAGAGGCCTATATCCTGCAGTGGAGACACACGGGCTGATGATGATGATGATGATCGTTTTGTAAGAAAGAGACATAGATAAAATTTTAAAGCTTATAATTTTTATATTCTTCAACTGAATACTTTCGTCTTTATAGTCTATATTATTATATCTTCTTGATAAATATAATATATTTAATAGTAGTCAAGTAACGTACAGCATAAATATGATTTGCACTTGAAACTTGGCCGTTTTTTAATATTAATGTAAATATGTATATAGTAACCAATTATCACGCTTCGGCCTAAACAACTACGGCCTTTCGAGTACCTTTTCGCGCCGTATATACAAAAAATTCGCAGCCTCTGTCTTTTCATTAAAACAAGGATCGTAACAACGAGACGCCAAGAAATTTGGCGTACGCAATCAATTATGGAGATTGGAACAATTAATCTTTTCCTACAGGACCAGAAGGTACACGAAAATATACAAACGTGTGTACAATTTGTGTGAAATATTATTTCATTACGTTATTTAATGATATCTTGTTTACGTTCTAATGGGCGTATTCTTAACATACAAAATATAAACGGTGCTTGTATGTTTGTCACTGGATCATAGTGACAAATTGGTAAATTAAACATCTCAGTTTGAATCAAAATCAAAATTGAATCTCAGTTAGAAGCCCTCTTCTACGTTTACCGTCTTACCACTCATACTCTAGCCGGTTGGTGCAAGATAGCGAGTTTCAGTCTGCGAGGTCTCCGCGCGCCGGTCTTCACCCCCGCAAATTTTCGGTTGAAGTTTTCGATAGTGTGAAGTGACATTATTGACTCTATTCAACCAAATGCTGCTGTAAAATTTATTGACTCTACGGTTTCAATCACGTTCCCGAAAAAAATTAAAAATACCTAACAAACATTTTAACCTTCCACATGCAACGTAGGGTCTGGCGTATGCCCGACAGATTTTATAAATTAATATTTATATTGACGACGGCTTGGCCTAGTGGGTAGCGACCCTGCCTACGAAGCTGGAGGTCCCAGGTTCGAATCCCAGATCGGGTCAGTATTCATATGATTAAAATTGATACCAGTACCGGGTGTTAATTGTTATATGTTTTTGGTGTCTTCGTTTGGCACCCAGAACACAAGCTAATGCGTAGTTTGGGGCCTAGACGTTGTTGTCATGTATACGTTATTATTATTATTGTTATTAATATAACAAATGCAAAAGTGTACTTGTTGGTTTGGTCTTCTATAACACAGCAACGCATCGACGTCATTTTTTTATATAGAAATAGTTTATAAGATGGAGAGTGACATAGGTTACTTTTCATCCCGGAAAAATACTCGGGTCATGTGGGAAAACTATTCTTGATGCTAAAATGGATAAACGCATTTTGATTCAATTTGGTATTCCTTAGGTTAAGCTTTCAAAGATTTGTCTAATGATTAGCTAAGTCAAACAAAAAAATCTAAATATCGGCTAAAACTCGTGAACTAGTCGACTCTAAATGCTATCCTTCTTACCGCGCTTATTCACAGATAGTAGTCAATCGCCTAGTCATCAATTTAATTAAAAATAAACTGAAAAACAATTTACATGTACCAAATTATTCGCATACTACTAGTTTTTACTTAAAGAAAGGTAGACGTACTGGTCCGTCAATTTATATCTTTATACAAGTATACAGTAAAACACAGGATTCAATCGAATTCCCAATTTTGGCTGAATTTTGGTTTTTTTTTCACAATTTATAAAAAGTCAACTCGGGCGATTCAATACACACGTATACAGGTAAAAATTTATCACCTGCGTTTACAAAGAAACTACGAGGGTGTGGGACGGACAGACCAGGCGGACAAACGGTGATGACGAAATATTAAAGAATTCATAGATAGCCTCAACATGTATATTACGTTGTGTTTCCTTAATAAAATTAATATACATTTAGGTATAGTTAAAAGCTTTCACGGAAGTTACACTATGAAATAAGACAGAAAAAAGATTAATAGATCCGTCGAATCGTGAAATCTGGAAGGCACAGTCTCATTACAAATGTTTTTCTTCTCCATTTAGGAACTAATATGCCTCGGCGTAATGCAATGAGAGAAGAATTACGTTAATACGTTTTGTATCTCATGTTATTTCCGCAAGCCTGGCTATTATTGGTTGTATTTCGGACTTTTATGAAACCTATTAATATTATAACACGACACATTTGTTATTTTAATATTTTGAAAGAACAGATGAACCACAGATATCTAAATAAACAGACAGTACTTATTATGTAGATTTTGCTTAGCTAAATATTACAAGCACCGGCGACATCGGTGATGCCCACATTCCTTAAATAAATGTTGAGGAACATACTGCAACAGTGGATGCGTGACTGCCTGAAATAAAAACCGGCCAAGTGCGATTCGGCTTCATACACGAAAGGTTCCGTACCACCGTACAATAAAAAAAAAATGTTTTTTGTATGGAGACCCTTTTAAATTTTAACTTTATTTTATTTTTATTAATGTAGATGTCATAGTAATACATAAAAGTTTAAAGTGTAAGCAATGATCTCACAACCACCAATCACCAAAAACGTCAAAAAAACACGTTTCAGACGATACAGGCGTGACAGACGGACGGACGGACAGCGGACCCTTAATAATAGGGATAATAGGGCACCTTTCGGATACGGAACCTAAAAACGTATTGCGTAACTATCTTCTTTAAGAACGGATTTCGCTCATATTTTCTGAGTTCCATTCGCGGCCGTACCACTAAACACTTTTCTGTCTTGACGAAATTTATGATGTGTTTAGCGGCACTGACTTCTATAATAGAAGTAAACAGTCCTACAGACTCGAACTTAACACTATGTTCAATTATTATTGTTTCACTGGTTTGATTTCCATAATTTTCAAATTCATTGTAGTGTAGTGTCTTCCGTATTGTTTTAATTGTTTAATTTTAAGGGTACTTTAATTAAGTTAGGTTTTCTTTTTGTATGGCTTGCCACGCAAATGGCATCTGTGCATGTGTGTTTTTTTTGCATTACATTTTTTAGTGAGAAATGTTAAGGTTGTGGTTAACCATTTTTAATGCTTTTAATTTATATCCATGTATAAATTAAAATTAATGTTACAAAATTAACTGTAACTGTTCTTTCTCCAAATAAATAAATAAATAAATAGAACCTATATATAAATATAGCATAAGAATTAAAAATGACACCGACCCTCGGGTGGTATAGAAGTGAAAGTCTGGCATCGCGTTTGCGTATTTAAAGGTCATTATCTCGTTCTATCAAACTATCTGCCAATCCTTAATTGGTCACTGCATTACAGCTTGGAGTAGTGCACGCAAAACACGTGTGATCTACCAGGAGAGGTCCCAAAGATCACTACTAAAACTGGTAACCTCTCAGTTCTTTCGATATTCCACACAACAACTATTTAATAACTGCAAATTATTATCAGCCAAAAGTAATTCTAAATACAGTGCGTCCGCTCAAATGGTTTGCAGTACACCCGCAGGGTAGTTCGGAAACTGTAAAAATAAATACATAATTTAATCATTTAGAACCTAATTATTTCCTTATTTTAGGATCAAGTACTTTAATTAAAGAATGGGAAATAAAATTACATATTTAAATAGTAATTATCTGAATCGTCCGAATCGATTTGTATGTTTGTTATAAAAGCGTGACGCACTAACATACACTGCGTGTGTTTATAGTGCAGTCCGAAAGCATGCAAACCATTTGAGCGGAAGCACTTTAAACTAAATAAATCTCTTCGTAAAATTTGACCTAATCAAATACCTGAGATCTAAAACAAACAAACAAACCAACGAAAAGATGAACATGTTACAATTTTACTACTAAGGGTAAACGAGGCTTTCACACATTTGTGAAGATTTAAATAAAAACCCTTACCTGCGAGGTCGGATAATTAATTCATCATTTCGGGCCAGCCGCGCCAGTCCGAACGCGAAAACCAATTTAAGAGGGCGAATAAATGTCTTTTGTGGCCAAGGTACCTACCCTCGCCTTTCCTTTAGTTAAAGCGTATCGTTACGCTCGCTAAGCAGACCAGGATACCTGGAACCTTTTGTGGAAATCTCTAATCTCCGACTTTGTGAATCGCCTTGACGGCTCTGCGAAATGCTCAAAGGATGTTCCAATAAAGCGATTACATTTTTTGTGTTGGCATTTTCAGGGCTCTGTACCCGAAGAGTACCGACAGTTACTAAACTTCCACTGTCCATCCGCCCATCCCTCCGTCTGTCACAGGGCTGTGTTGTCTGAAATGTAAAAGTTAGACACTTGAAATTTTCACAGAGTGTGTACCTATTACTACAGTCGCTATAACAAGAAAGGGGTTCCTCAGCATACGAGTTTTTTTTTTGACGTTTTTGGTAATTGGTGGTAGTGAGATCATTGCTCAAATTTCATTAAGATCGGTTCAGCCGTATCAGAGATCGTATCGCATAAAAAGACAGACAAACACACAGACAAAAAGTAATGTATCAGAAATCAGTTCGCACAAACACACAGACAAAAAGTAACCTATACCACTCTTGACAATCTTCTCTTTATGTCTGCGATGTTTCATTGAAATCGATTCAGAAATTAGCCCGGACAAACAGACAGATAAACACACAGACGAAAAGTAGCATATTTATATCATTCCTGACAACCCATGACCTTTATGTCTGCAGGCGTCTCCGACTACTAGAACAATCGGTCAGTCAGGTCGGTTTGGTTTTCATGCATAGGCAAATTGTTTATGTGTACAGTTACATATATATTTTGACTTCCTGTCTATTTTTCATTCGGAATTCAATATATTTGGTTTTTCATGTTTTTATATTAACTCTCATAGCCGGAATAGGCGGTTACCTATATCTTTTGTGGGATGAAAAGGTTTCCAATCTAATTTTGTGTATTTTCCTCGAATAAGAATGTAGATGATATTTGAGTGGCCGAAATTTTCTGTTACTGACGTGCTAGAGGCGAGGTGAGATAACAAATTTACAGTTGCAGAAGACATGGAAATTGTGTAACGTCTGAAAAATATCTTTTTACCACAGTTTTTATTATAGCCAAGCCAAGTAATTTATATATGCGTTATATCTCTCTTGATACTACGAGAGCTGCTAACTCAATTTTGAATTGATGTTTGAGGCAACATTAAACTTTAAGTCGTATCTATACGTTTGAATTTATGGCGATTTTAGTACAAACCGGTAGTCTACGCGGGCGAAACCACGAGTGGAAAGGTAGTGAAATCTATAAAAGTCAGCGGGATGCACTCATGTTTTGAACCCCACGTGTTCTGATGAAGACGTGTAACCATAGAGTAATTTTTGACTACAGCGTTTGGTTTTAATAGTCATAAATGGTGCACCAGCTAGCTAGAGTATAAGTGGTTAGACGGTAAACGCAGAAGCAGGATTCTAGTCGATTCGTATTTTTATGCGTGTAACACTAGGCCTAATGGGGTTTCCAACTGCCAATTTTTCCCTACAGAGGGCGAATCGTTGATATGACTATTGATGTATGTCACATGCATACAATTTCTAACCTATGTTGTACTGTACATTATTTAAATTTATTATTTAGTAAACAACACAGGTCGTGACAGGATGTGTCGTGATAGCCCAAAGCGCATCGAATCTGTCTCAAATTTATAAGACCATATAGAGCCATGGTTCGAATCCGGACGTGTACGTCGGTCCCGGGCATTGTCAATAGATGGCGATCGTTACAATCCCCAACCCATAGTCTAATAGCGTGATTGATTTAAACTTCAAGCCAGCTCCTCACCCTGGGAGAGGCCTAAGCCCCTGCAGTGGGGTAAAAATAGGCTGATGAAGTGAAGAAATAACACAGGTGTATATATTAATCCACCTGCTCTACTCTTTTCAAAGAGTATCATGTAAATTTGTTCCCAACAGTATATACCTATCAACTAGGTCAGCTTTCGTTCCAGACTGAATTCCCTTTCTTTTTAATTTAGGTATCAAATTCTTTAAATTCCATATTGAATACATTGCATAGTCTGTGAATTGCAGAATTTAACAGTGAGGACTAAAAAACTTAAACAAAAAACACTAACGAAATCATAGGCAGTTAGACACTCTATACAGCGCTTTGAGTTTGAAATCCCATTAAACTCGTGGCAACTATTAACTATTAACTCTCCTTCCACAGTAGGTACATTTTCGTAGAGTGAACCGAGTCCGATTTTGTCATCTTGTCTGCTCGTATCGATCGGCTGTTATCAATGATTAATATTCTTACCTTTTTATTGCTTTAGAAAGCGAAGGAGAAAATCGAAGCAGTACGCACGTCCGTCGTAAGCGAAGCGCCAATAAATAATGAAGGTATAGAGCGCAAAATTTTATTGCCTACCGACGATATAATATTTGCATAAGGGGGTTGGATATTACATAATTAGTATGATTTATGTGAATTGCTGTCGTTGCTTAGCTATTTTAGTGCATTAATGTTACGAATGTTATTGTGCGATCAACGTTTGATACGGGAACAGGTGCGCGGAATCGAATTAACGAAGAGATTAATTTTGAATTATTATATCACAGATCGTGCTGGCGATTTATAGTATTTATTTATTTATTGTGGGAAATCTGATAACTGTAAGATATAATATTGATTTAAAGCAAAATAAAAATTTCGCCTATTACAGGTTTCAACTTATATATAACTTTTTACAATTAGGAACTACGAACTAGTCTCCTAAATTTTCGATCAAACTAGAATAAACTACATAATATTATACTTACTACAGATATCAAACAACAGGCATCTATTGCAACCAATTATTACTCAAAAAATGCTTATGCTAATAATCGCCTTACATTACGGATACTTGAATGGAAAAGATCGAGTTTTGTGGTTTTCGATACCTACTACATTATAGTTTTTACATGCTCGCCAAAGATAACTATTTAGTGATTAAAAATTGAAAACATCTGTTAGTTTGTTTACAAAAAGATTGTCAAGTGCGTATTGTTACTCATGTGGTAGGCTTCGGAGAATAAAAACTCGTAATGAATCAAAACCACGAGTTTGATCAGAAAAAAAAAGATTTTGTTCTAGTAAGTTCGTATTATGTACTATTATTATTGATTTTATTCTGATTTTTCGGAAGAGTTATTAAAAGTTAAAGGGGAAACATGCAAACTTACGTTGTGGATTAAGCTCTAAACACCCACATCTCTAGCGGAGGTCTAAGGTTCTGCAGTGGGGTATAATGGGCTGATATGATATGCAAAATTATGTGAAAAGTTCATATTTAAGCCAAAAACTGCGCAAAAGAGGACCTAATATAGAAAAACTTTTAAAGATACTCATAATAATTTTAAAATCACTATTCAGCGATACTTCACTTGAGGGTGAGTTTAAATTTATTTTTACCTATGACACCTATGTAGCAATTATACCTACGCAAAAGCATAGCAAATATCACTTTTATATCACTAATATAGACATAAGGATAGACAGAGAGACATGGAAAAACAACAAGGATGCAAAACCGGGTAAGTGCTTGTTGAGTCACGCATAAGGAAAAACTCCGTAGCCATGGAAATAATTAAAAAAAGTTACTATTACCTATATAGTTGAAGTGAAACACAGAAAACTTTTATGCAATAGTTAGAATGGAAATTATTTACATGCGGCAGAGGAATTTGACCAGCATACTGCATAGATATGGACAGCCACGGGTATAGATAAAATAGGGCCGATCTGCATAGATATAGTATAACTATGAACTAATTAACCCAAATTAGTCATGATAATTTCCATAGTATTTATCAGGACAGCGGTTTGAAAGTCAAAGGCCCACTAATTAAAGATTGCAGATTGCAGAACCATTGCAGATTTCCCAACGTATAATTAAATGGTCAAATCCGGAGCAGTGTGCCGCGAGATATTCGTCATATGCGCTTTTATTGACTGGGTTTAATTGCGAAATACTAAAATCGTAAACGTATTACACACGTCTGAGTCTAGGCGTGACCGCTAGTTTTTGGTATATGATGTATAACTTTATAATGTTACATTATGCAAGGAACGTTTATTACTAAATTTACAGTGTTCAAAATCAGGTATTTTGTGTTAAGAAAACACTTTAATTTGAAAAAAAAAAATGGAACGGGCTTTTCATAATTTAGTAAAACCATCGATCGACCTTTTCAATTGCGTATTTAGCGTATTTAATTGTTTTGTTAAAAAATTGTATGAAATATTAACATATAATTGAAACTAAAAATGTAACGCAATTCCGTGATGCTGCAGTGTACTTGTTTCTGTGCCGAACGTCCTAACCTATTATTTATTAATTTAATCTAGTTTTAATGAATGTGTAAAACTTAATAACTTTTCATACGAGAAAATGTAGAAATTTAAATTAGAAGTGCCCGCGTGGGAGGTAGTAGCCACTCCGCGAAGGCTTCATTGCTGTCTGCAGTAGTCTGTGACGCGCGTTGTGGTTGATGCGATTAGATAGTTATCTAATCTCTAAAATTTCTTAATTTCCTTTACTCTTGCTGTGCTTGCTCTTAGAAGAACCGTTTATTTAGACAAACTTTAGTTAAAATATATTTTGCATTTTGGTATTTAATGTTAAAACAAAGAGATGAAACATATTTTCAGTAAACTGGATATAATTAAATATTTCTGAATTAGGCAATAATTACAATGTTTAGCAGATGTTTTACACGTAATACTAATAATATTTGGGACATCCCACACAAAGCCATCTAGTCCCAAACTTATCAAAGCTTTTATTATGGGTGATGAACAAATGATATACATACATAAATATTTTTATAATGTATACATATATAGATATTTTACACCAGACACGGAACAAATAGACCTGTTCATGCATACAAATATTTGTCCCGGGCGGGATCGAACCCTTAACCTTTGGTTCTGCAGTAAAGATCTGTAACCACTCGTCCAAACAGTCGTACTTACATCGTACAGTCGCACATCAATGCTATACAATATTCTATCTATACTACAGATTTTTTTAATACTATGTCCCCTGTCACACCCATAACAGAAAGGGCAACCTTCTGTCGCACACAAAAATACCTTTTTCTCGAAAACGGACTAACGATTTTTCACCGACCGAATGTGTCAGCCTGGGCCATTCACGAGATGGCGTTGCAAGTGAATCAGGGGCACAATAACGAATTAAGTGGTGTTTGTTGTTAGAGAAAATCTATTGTCGAGGAAAAAACCGAGCGAAATCAGTGAAGTATGGAAGGGTGAAAGGATTTAGGAAGAATGTATGACGCAATGCTTTATATATATAGTTATCGTTAATAGTGTTATTAGCAATTTGGTAAATTTGTTGTTATAATATTTAATTCGTAAAGAAAAAATATATAAGAACATGGTTATAACTGTATATTAGATCTAGTTCATTAATGTTCTTAGCTAGAAAATGAAACAGAAAATCGTATAGTTTAATTTGTACAATATATAAAGTGTTTTTCAGATAAGAGATTGCAGTGCGTTCGTACACTCCAAAATGAAATATGAATCCAGCGATATGCATAATCGTCCTAATGTATATAGCGACCCGCACGCAGCTTCGCTTGCGCGGTATTCGTTTCTCATAGGATCAGTTTCTCGTATTATCTCAATCCAGTTCTTCCTTTTCTCGCTTTCGTTCCTTTCACACAAACATTTTGTCGTTTCCGTTCCTGGCCCTGGTTTTGTTACGTTTTCATTTCTATTCTCATCATGAAAAGTGAGCGGGGATAGAGGCATGGGGGCTTATACAAAACCAATTTTATAGCGTTCGTTCGTATATCATACTAGCGACCGCCCGCAGCTTCACTTGCGTAGACTACAAATTCCTGTTATAGGTACTATCAACGTTCGAGATGGTTTATACGTACTTTTTGCTGGAACCAATTTTGGTCACACCCATTCAAACTTTCAATCTTCATTCCCTTTCCACCCTTTAAAAAACCGATACAATTTTTCATCTCCCGTTTCCCACTCTTAAAACGTGAAAATCTAAAAACCCTGAAACACGTCATTATTTAAGTCCCTCCATTCCCATCCTTAAGTTTGAAATTTCTAAAAAAGCCTTTCTTAACTTTATAATGCTCACGTTATAAAATAAACTTATGTTCCAAATTTAAGCTTCCTAGACTTAGTACTTTCGGCTGTACGTTGCTAGATCAGTGAGGACAAACGACAGACAGATAGACAGACAGACAAACACAAAAAGTAGCTTATGACACTCTTGACAACCTTCTTTCACGTCTGCAAAGTTTCATTAAAATCTGTTCAGTCGTATTGGAAATTAGCTCGAATAGATAAAATTGAATTGAATAGACGTACAGACAAACAGACGGACAAAGAGTAGCTAATGTCAAATATCTTGACAACCTTCTTTCCCGTCTGCAAAGTTTCCTTAAAATCTGTTTAGCCGTTTTGGAGATTAGCTTAAATAGACAGATACACGTACAGACAGACAGACGGACAAAAAGGAACATTTGTTAGTTTTAACGCCCTTCTTTTCATATTCATTGATGTTTGATTTAAATAGGTTTAGACATATGGACTTACAGACAGACATACAAAAAGTTCTGTATGTCACATATGGAAAGGGTGTAGTCAAAATATTACATCCTGTTATATGTGTAAAGTTTCATCAAAATCGGTTAAGCCGTTTTGGCCGAAGCCGATTTGCTCGAATAGACCGACAGTTCGTTTTCATGTATATAGCCTATAACTCTCCGCTAGAATCAGGCTATCAAAGGCAAAAAGAATTTTTCAAATCCGACTGATAGTTTCAGAGATTAACAAATTCAAACAAACAAACGAACAAACCAACCAACCAACAAACAAACAAACAAACAAAGAAACAACAATCAATCAATCAATCATTCAATCAATCGATCATCAAATCAACGACGAACGCGCGACGGAAGCTCTCAAAAGGAATAATTTTTCCCGTTTTGCAACATTTTTCATTGATGCTCCACTCCTATTGGTCGTAGCGTGATGTAGTATGACCTATAGCCTTCCTCGATAAATGGACTATACAACACAAAAATAATTTTTCAGTTTGAACCAGTAGTTCCTGAGATTTGCGCATTTAAACAAACAAATGAACGAACCAACCAACCAACCAACCAACTAACAAACAAACAAACAAACAAACAAACAATCAATCAATCAAACAAACAAACAAACTCTTCAGCTTTATAATAAGTATTTCTATTATATAGATTAATAGATTATAAGATAAAAAGAAAATAAGATATTACTAAAAACCGTATAATGTCGTGATAGCCCAGAGCGCAACGAACCTGTCTCAAATTTATAAGGCCTCATAGGGCCATGGTTCGAATCCGGGCGTGTACCAATGAGTTTTTCTGACTTAAGTACACAATATCACTGACACCGTGCTTCGGAGGGCACGTTAAGCAGTCGGTCCCGGACGCTGTCAATAGATGGCGGTCGTTACAGTTCCCAACCCGCAGTGGAGCAGCGTGGTGGACTTAAGCTCCAAGCCCCCCTCCTCACCCTGGGGGAGGCCTAAGCCCCTGCAGTGGGGTAAAAATGTGCTGATGATGATGATGATGATGATGAAAAACCGTATCAAAGTCTATTGGTTTGGAAGTAAAAAGTTAACGAACAGAGGCAGACAGCGAATTTATTTTCTCCCGCTATAGTTTTTAAATTTCAATAAAAACTGTTAAGATATTAATTAAAATGGTATGATGTAAAGGGTAATTATAATATGCATGAAATGCTTAAGAAAACTAACGTATTTAATTTGATAAGGATTAATATCACGTTTAAAAAACATCTTCGCAATTAGTACATTATGTTGAACAAATTTGATTGTCATAAAAAAGGTTATAGTAAGTTAACCTTAAAAGATACACATATGCTGTTGCAGACTTTTGGATAGAACTTTTAAAGGGGTACAATTCCGTAATACATGATTTTTGCTTAACATCAACCGTTTACGCAGCGCGCGCGACGGAAGCTCTCAAAAGGAATAATTTTTCCCGTTTTTGCAACATTTTTCATTGATGCTCCACTCCTATTGGTCGTAGCGTGATGTAGTATAGCCTATAGCCTTCCTCGATAAATGGACTATCCAACAAAAAAATAATTTTTCAATTCGAACCAGTAGTTCCTGAGATTTGCGCGTTCAAACAAACAAACTCTTCAGCTTTATAATATTAGTATAGATAAAATCAATAATATATGGGACATCCCACACAGTGCCATCTAATCCTAAAGTAAGCTTGTATTACGGTGTACTAGACAACTGATACACATACTTGAAAATTATTTTTGTTTTATAATATATACATATAAAGATATTTTACACCCAGACACGGAACAAATAAACACGTTCATGCACACAAATATTTATCTACGGCGAGAATCGAACCCGCGACCCTTGGCTCCACAGTAAGGGTCTCTAACCACTCGGCTAATCGGTCAGTCATATTGGTAATATTTGTACCTTTTGGCTACGGACCCATATTAACAGGAAAGACACACGGCGTACGCCTAGAATACAAAAAATTAAAAAAAAAATTGAAGACGTATATCTTATACATCACAATATTATGTGAATTTATTACTTTGTGGACACAAAAAGGCCAAAAAAGGCGCATTTAAAAAAATCCTGGAAAAAAATAATTTGTGTCAGAATGTTTTGTTAGCTCTTAGAAGGTTTGTTTAATTACGGAGGATTCAATGTAATTGATATTAAGGATTAATTAAGTTCTTTTGAAAAAAGCCTTTATTGATTTATATTCCGATCCGTTATCCGTAACTAATAAGTCAGAAATAGAACTTTGTCAATTTAACAACATAACATAATCAAACTTAATTAAAAATAATTACAACTGTACTTCGTTCATGTATTTACTTGACTGAATTTGTATTTGTAAATTTTTTGTTGCACCCTTAAATGATTAATATAACAAGGTGTAGAAATGAAGGTCAAAATAACGTCAAAATAATGCATCGCAAAATTCTTGTGTGTCAAATGGTTAATAGTCTAGTCTAACACATTGACCTGACAACACAGCATATGAATGTTCCATGTCATAGCCAGACATGGAACAAATAAACATGTTTATGCACACAAATATTTGTCCGGTGTGGGAATCGTACCCGCGCCTTATCCAGGTTTCTAACCAATCGACCAATCGCTCAGTGAAATAAGACTATATTGCACAATTTCACTTATACCTACATTTTAAATTGTGCAGGTTGATAATTATATTTCAAACTTTTTTTACAGCCAAATAATGTAAACCATAGACCATTAATAACATTGACAATGTAAGGGACCTTGTATTACAAAGCAAAAAAACAACACTATTTTATTGTTGAATTTTGCATCGTTAGTGTTGCAAAATACTTTTTCAATACATTTGCTATTAATACGGTCTTTGACATCGAAACTTGTACCGTAATATTGTTATAATATTCTTATTTTTATTATATTATTATAAATTACAGTACTAGCCTTTTTTACTTTACACCAATCATAGATGAGTATCCTATTTGTAACGCATGCGTAAACTGCAAGAAGCAACTCGCTCGCGCCTATAGTTCCCGCCATTATTACATTTGAAGTATCTACCTAATTTTATCGAAAAACGTCGTATGATCCTCGTACTCAGTAAGCTGGCTATTATAGTCATCGGTTTATTAGAATATAAGCACTCGGTTTTGCCTCGTGTCTATAAACACCTCGACTATAATATGCAGCTTACATCATAATGTACTATTAAAGTTTAAATAAAGTCCTATAATAATTCTCGGCAGTATCAAGTAAATGGGTTATACATTGTAAAATCTGCGTCTTAAAACCTGACAAAAGCTTGTAAGCGCCCCAGTACGTTGAAAGGAGTTCGTTAAATATGGAAAGCGCTGTCTTTTGTATCTCAAATCTTCTGTAGATATTTATAGCCAGTATAATTATTCAAAAACATTTCTTTATTATAAATCAGTTGGCTTAGTTCGAGTTAAGGCAAGTTTATTCTTGGCGCTTGAAAAGGTGAATTAAATTGTAGGTAAGTAAATATATAAGGCGTTTTATATGACTTTGTAGTTTCTTTGTAGTTTCAGTAGATAATTGGCAAACAGAATTTTACAAACCTACATGAAAAGGTATGTCGATTAAGCGAAATAGATATGTAAGGTCTATACCAAATAGAAATATGCAGTTTCGGTCTACGCCTCTGCAAAATGGTCGTGGCATGTACTTATGTAATATAATATTTGTCAGATAATCTTAATATTTTTTGCTTTCACTGCCACTCTCCTTCTAGTTTCTGTTTTGATGCAATTTTCATGTCTATTTTTCTTGTCTTATGTAGTATCGATATAGAGGTACTTTGTTAATACTTCACTGAATGAATTACACACAGTATATTGTAGTAGTGTTTTCTATATTTTATGGAGTCTTATTTGATATAAGAAGTTAGGTTTACAAGATTAAAATCGTTATATGACCGCTTTGTTGTCCGTCAGGACGCTTCTGCCTCCTTAATAATCGATTATTGAGGTATTAAGTTGAAATTATATTATCAATACCTATAATATTAAATACAACGGTCTACTATTCCAGTCGTTTAAAAAATGTCATTGTCAATTTCGTTCAAATCTAAATAAAGGCAGTTTTAGTTTTAACTGTTTGGTTAATAATTAGAACCATACGGTACTTCAGGATCTACACGTACGGATGAAGGAAAACATCCAGAAACAGTTAATTTCTGATTCTATGTATCATTATTACGTAACAAATTAAATGTTGTGAATCATACACTAATAAGTGTTGGCAATGAAATTGAATTTGCACAACGTCTTGTCATTTTAAACCTAAATAGGTACCAAACGGGACATCCCACATGCAATTTTTTTTATTTTTTTATTTAATATTCAATATATCAGTACAATAAATAAGATAACACTTTTGACTCCATTAAACTATTCCTAGTTTGTATAGGAGCCAGCCTCATTTTAAATGCGAAAATATCGAACACATTACTTACCCAATATATCAGACACATTACCAACTTAATATATTAAACAAAAACACGCATGATTTTAATTACATCATCAGTAAATCAACATTAAATCGTATTACATACATACATTTCGTACCTGTTGTTAGTAACTAAGGCGCGTTCAGGCGCGTTCTTCGGTATAAGAACCGGTTGCGTCGCATGGGCAATCAGCTGGTCTAGCCATTATTATACAGGTTGTTCCGTGTTTCATCAAAATATTTTTATTAATATTTCTATAAAAAATTATGCATATTTTATTTTGTTAAATTATCCATCAGTTCTTGTTTAATTATATATGAGATGTTTTTGTGATTTATTTTGTTTTTAATTTCAGTTGATAAGCAATTTATTAGTTGCGGTAAAAGATATTCAGAAGTTCTTTGACCATATAAGTTATTAAATTTTGGTTTTATGAGTTGTTTATTTGTTATTTGCCTAGTTATGATTGCATGTGTTTTGGGGTGCTGTATTTCGGCTCTGAAGAATTGCTCTGTTAGAAAATTTTGTTTAAACTTCTCATGTATTGGCAAAATTTTACAGAATCCAAATATTAAGTTATCTTTTTCGAGTTTCTTTTTTATCTTTAATGGAACTATAATTTTCAATCGTTGTAGTAATAATTTATGTTGTAAATGGGGTCAAATCTCGTAACATATGTATATGTCTTAAAAGATATCTGGTGGCCGTAGACATTAATACATTAATGAAATAAGTCACGACGTGTCACGCATACATAAATTGTTATAAGGCGAAATATAAGCTGTCATACAAAAGAGGTGCAGTGCATTATTTCCATCGGTAGCAGTATTACTACTATTATTATTGCTGCCATTCGACGACTTACTTATCAAGCACATACGTACGTGCAATTCCATCCAATCGTGATTCATATATCGACGCAGCCTGCATTCGATAGCCCCAGCGATCAATCAATCCCTCTCCACACTATCTTAACCCTCAACGTCCACTGAAAGCTGCCCGGTCGTTCACGGACAAAGATGAATTGCGTCCAAGAGTAATGAGTGCGCGTTTATTTTAGCCCCGAATTAATGGCGGGAGCGGCGGAGCGAGACCATAGCTGTTAATTAAACTCCGATACGAGGACTATTAAGGTTTAGCGGAAGAATCGATTGCAAAAATGTACATAGGCTTAAGTCTAGAGGAGTCGCGTCATATACTCCTTAATGCAAAAACGTAGTTCCGATTTCGTTTTGTAAAAAATCTTGTAAGCGGATTATTGAAGGAACGATGGCAACAAGGACATCTTTTAAATATTTTAATTTTCAATTATTTTTATTCTAAACTTGGACTATTTTTATTCTAAACTTGGTATACTCACCCAAATTTTTCATATGGAAATGTAGTTCGGTGTTCATAGTCAAAAAATTTAGAGTTCTCGCGTTCTATGCAATTATTAAAAGGCATTGAGAATATGATAATAATAATACCTGGGACATCCCACACAGCGCCATCTATCCCAAAGTGAGCAAGTGTTATGCTGGTATCATGGGGTATTAGACAACTGATATATATAATTAATTTTTTTTATAATATACGGTACATATATAGATACTTTTACACCCAGTCACGGAACAAATAAACATGTTCACACATAAGTGCAAATATTTGTCCCGAACGGGAATCGAACTCATGACTCTCGGCTAATTAACTCGATTATTGAAAGAATTTTTTTTAAATGGATGTGTAATATTTGTAATTAAATATGTAATTAAAAATAAAACGTTTATGTATATTTTGTGGCCAGTACAATTACAATCTGGTCCTATTTCTTTTCCCTTCGGAATAAGGAAGTAAGAAACTCATACGTATGTACGAAGAGATCAACCCATAGATTTTAATCATAGATTGGCTTTATCAGTGATGAAGTGCGTTGTGTTGTCTAAACAAACATAGATATGCGTATAAAACATAGAAAATTAAATAATCTCTTAACTAGAAAAAGCATGTATGCCTAGGACTGTCACTGCGTGTTCTTTTTACTAACACAGTTTCATATTTTTCATACATTTTTATGAGAATAGCTACTTTCGTCGCAATTTTATTTAGTGCAATAAAAATTAGCAAGCAATGCAGTTTTATATTCACTACATCGTAAATATGCGAGACTTTGTCGTGGTGCAGCCCCAGGTGTCTTAGTAGGCGGTTTTATTTTGGAATGAGTGAGGTCATATTCAATGTGATTATATGTACTGCCGCGTTAGAGTCCCATATAATGGAAAATTAGATTGCTGGACCTCGTGACACTGAGTGCCATGTTTAAAACACCAGTAAATATTACATCATGATGATTTGCTCGCGTGAACCGCATATATCTATATCCTAATAAAATTTAATCACTTCTTAGTATAAAGAAAATTATCATCAATCATCATTTCCTTTCGTGCTTTTTTTCATTTACTTTCTTTTCTGTTCTTCTCTTGTCGTCCCAAAATTTAGACGATAAATACGCTCTAAGAAAAGTCTTTATTTTGAAATCCAGACATTTCTATTGTATGTATAGAATACGCTTAAAAAAGCCCTCTATCTGCTAATGAAAATTTCATCAAAATCTGTTCAAATCACAAGTTCAAATTCAAAAAGTTTATTCAATATAAGATATTTACACACACTTATTGAAAGTCAAAATGAATTGATTAGGTAGGTACCGGTTCAAAAACTAGAAGGAGAAGAACCGGCAAGAAACTCCTCCTTGTTTATTTTATTTACATATATGTTTTTCTTAATTGTTTTTTTTTTTTTTTTAATTTAAAGTGCTTACAACTATTACAATGATGTCCATGCGCACTTATCTTTAAATACTCGCTAATGCAATAGTAAGCTTTTTTCATGATTTGGACTTTAACTCGCTTTATGAATTGATTAGAATTCAAGTCTAATATTTCTTTTGGAATTTTATTATAAAAACAGATACAATTTCCCATGAAAGAATTATTTACCTTTGAGAGCCTGAACCTGGGAATTGATAACATATGCTTACGTCTTGTACTTAAGTTGTGGCCATCACCCACCGTAGGGAAAGCATTTAAGTTTTTATGTACATAAATTATATTTTCATAAATGTACTGATAAGGGACTGTCAAAATGCTACTTTCTTTAAAATGAGCCTTTACACTATCTCTAGTTCTTTGTGAGCGCAACGTATGTTAAAAGTATATCTACTGATTTAAATAAATTTCGTATGTTTTCTTTATTGGATTGAAATTTTGAACAAACAAGATAAGTTATAGTTCATTTTGCATTCATCCTGTCCGCTAACTAGCCATGTGTTCTATAGGAATAACACACGTTTCCGAAATCACGTTATAAAGTTTACCGGTCTACCCTGTTGGTTATTTTGATAGTTAAATTAAGTTTATCCAACTTGTATATGTCCGATGTTTAATTAAAACTCGCTAAACTTATGTTTGCAGGATAAACAGTAGGCAATATTTATGTAGGTACTCTTTTTTTTATAGTATGGGATTATATCCCTGTTACAAACCGACAAATCGACTTCAAAGTAAATAAAAGAATTTAATTTAAAATGAAATTATTTATGCATTCTAGACTCGTACAAATGATAGGAGCGGAATGAAATAATTGTGAATTAATTGAATGTAGTATGTCCGTTTGTCCGTACGTCATAGATCGTAAGCCGTACGTGATAGACCGTTTGCCGAGTGGTTAGAGACCTTACCTGCGGAGCCAAGGGTAGCGGGTTCGATTCCCGCACAAATATTTGTGTGCATGAAAATGTGTATTTGTGCCATGTCTGGGTGTAAAACATATATATGTAATATGTATATTATGTAATATATATATTATGTAATATATATATAATATATTGTAAAAAAAGAATATGTATGTTTACCAGTTATCTAGTACCCCATAATACAAGCATAATACTTGCTTACTTTGAGACTAGATGGCGCCCTGTGGAATGTCCCAGATATATTACGATTATTATTATTATTATATTATTGATTTGTAGTTCATTTCATATGCTAGAAATGAAGTGATAGGTGAAAAAATCGTATATCTACCCAATGGGAAAATTAAGAAGAAATCTTTTCGTGCAGGTATATTATTACATCAGGTGACGCGACGTGTCGTCGAGTGCGTAAAATAAAATGTAATAATATAAATGTTACTAAATATGTTTTGTGATATTTTTTTGTGTCTTCAGTCGGAAAATGTGGCCTCCAAAATATTTCACAATGGTCACCATCTATCATTGCTAAACGGAAAAAAATGGACACTTCATTCAAGGAACGTTAGTTAGTTAGTTACTTGAACGTAATTGATTCAAGAACGTATTCTTTTACCTGAGGTTACATCAAAGAAAGAGTTAACCTAGTTAGGAGATTTTTTTTCCTAACTATTGTACTCGTGCCAAGAAAATTTATTCAGTTGGAGAATACAGTTCGCTAAATTGAAAAATGTCTTTCAAAGTCCCATTGAGAACATTTTCGTTGGAATTCTTATAAATCAAAATATTTGTAGAAGGAAGAAAGCAAATTCATTAACATACATATGACTGACCGATTGGCCTAGTGGTTACAGACTCTAACCACTATGCCCTGATTGCGGAACCAAAGGTCGCGGGTTCGATTCTCGCCCGAGACGGATATTTGTGTGCATGAACATGTCTGTTTGTTCAGGGTATGAGTGTAAATGTATCTATATATGTATATACTGTAAAGAATATTTAAGTATGTATATCAGTTGTCTATACCTTATAATACAAGCATAATACTTGCTTACTTTGAAACTAGATGGCGCTGTTCGGGATGTCTCAGATGTTATTATTATTATATAGGACAGGACATAGTATTCGTATACGTACCAAATATCTATTTTTGATAAAAATAAACCAATTACCGGAATCGTTCGTTTCAAGGTAAGGTGCTGATTTTGTAAGGAGTTTATAAAGTAAAATTCAAAATTCAAAAAGTACACTTATGAAAGTCAAAATGAATTGAGTAGGTACCAGTTTAGAATACTAGAAGAAGAATAAATTTTATTACTGGATTCATTTAGCAATAATTTTTTGGGGTCCTAAATACACATGGTGATAAATCACCGTTCGGTATACAATAATAAAATTTGGTTTATGAAAATTTGAAAGCTTTGTATTTCCCAAACAAAAATCTGAAACGAATACTTAATCAATAAAAATTACTTCAAATATATTGTTCAGTTATCAAATAATTTACCCGACCCGACACTCGTCAGGACTCCGATTGAAGTCGGAAACAAAAAATAGTATTTTTTTCTAGAAAATTAGCGACATTGGAGCGAAATTTTGCTTAAAACATAAAAAAATCATGTCGCCACTGAGGCGTGTGCACGGACAAAGTCCTTTAGAACCCGTTATCAAAGGATCATCATCACAAACATCACTACACTGAATGGGGTAAAGCGATTGTGAGATTTATACTAGCTTTTTAAGTTCTGAAATATACCAAGGATAAAATAAGTAAAACTTATATAGTTACTTATATTTTACTGAGACGATAAAAATTGCAGCTGCGATATGAAGCACTCAGCAAATTTAAGTTTCACACCCATGTATATATACTTGTACTTGGAATACAAAATTACCGGTTTTTAGGGTTCAGTAAACAAAAGGTACCAATGGGAACTCTATTACTAAGCCTCCGTTGTCCGTCTGTCCATCACAGGGCTGTATCGTCTGAACTGTAATAGACAATTGGCCGCTATTACAAAAACAGTAAAAATAAATTTTAAAATTTTAGGGGTCCCCATACAAGAAACATGTTTTTTTTTCGAAGTTATTGATGACTGATGATTGCGAGATCATTACTTGTACTAGAAATTTTCATGAAGTACATACTACTACGATCACTATAACAAAAACAATAAAAATAAAATAAAGTTAAAAATTAAAGGAGGTTTTCATACAAGAAACATAGTTTTAACCCTTCGCGTGAGAGTCTGTCTCCCACTTGGCTATTTTTTTTTGTAGTTTCTACACTATTAACTATTTTAGTGCTATATGTTCGCCGATTTGTAAGAGTTATTTATAACCAATTATGTTGTCACTAATTATAGTTAAGTTTAATTATAATAATATAATAATAATCGTTTATTTTACCTCAAAATTTACAATTTTAGTTTTTACATTCTGCCTTCCACACTAGGCTTTATGCCTGTGTCGTGGAGGCCGAACCAGTTAACATTGTGAAATTTTACATGATCTGTACACAACTAAACAATCACGAAACTTTTACACAAACAAGTCAACACTAGCGCTATCCACAACATATATTTATTTACATTTTACCAAAATAATTTACCAAACGAACAAAAGTAGGCACCAAAACATTCGCATAATCAGATTTTTTTATTTTTTTTTATTTTTTATTTTAGACTTTAAATTAGACTTATTTAGATGATATTTTTTATTTGCAGGTATTTTTAGTGTTTAATTTTTTACTTATTTATATTATGTTGTTATCTAAATGAAATATACTAAGTTAACATCGGTCTGATTCACTTAAGTTACGTTATAGATCAATTAAATTGAAATTATTAATTATTATATTCAATTAATTTTAATTTAAAGTAAATAAACAATTATTATTTAAATGCAAAAGACAAATCATAACAATAGGAAGATTTGTGTACCTAAGACCGACGATTCTGCTTTGCTAATTTGTATTTTGTCGGGGTTTTTCAAGGTTTTGGAAGAAGTGTTTGGAATAGCGTGTCGTTGTTTGATTTGATCGACGAATTATCATGTGTATTAGTTAAACTCATAAATTAAATAAATTTGACAACAGCGTTTTGTTTTAATCCTTACTAATATTATAAACGCGAAAATTTGTATGTATGTTACTCTTTCACACAAATACTAGTGAATGGATTTTAATGAAACTTTACAATAATATAGGTTATACATTATAATAACACAAAGGCTATAATTTATAAAGATATGCCTTCCGCCCGCATATCCCCTTGCATGGGCTACACAGTTGTACCGAGACCGTTATAATTTTTTGCATAAATATAGTTTATAAGCTGAAAAGTGCTATAGGCTACTTTTATTTCGGGACAAAAGGTCCCGATACAACAGTGTAGTCCACGCGCGCGGAGCCACGGGCGGAATGCTAGTACAGTCATAAATTTAATAATGTCAGTTCACAGCATCACAAATTTCTAACCTTATTTCGTCGGGGTGAAGACTGGCGCGCGGGAATTTCGCGGGGTTGAAGACCGGCGCGCGGGGACCTCGCGGTCTGAAACTCGCCATCTTACACCAGCTAGCTGGAGTATAAGTGCTTAGACGGTAAACGCAGAAGAGAGCTTCTAGTCAATTCGTATTTTAATAGTTGAAATAAACAGAAAAACATCCGTTTTCTAAAGCTAACCCGAATTTGGGCTGCTGGTACGTTTAACTGTATCTACAATCAGCAGAAAAGTTGTTTGTTTTATAAAGTGTTCATTATATAAAATACTGCTTACGTAATTGCATTTTTATTATTAGTAAAGGTTGTCGATTTACATCTATGAACATTGAATGAGAGCATTATATTTTGATGATGTAGATGTAGATGAATTATAATTAATTCTGTAATAGTAATATAATAAAATAATATACGTAACGGGTATTATATATAATAGTTCAGTAATACACAAAGTAAATGTTAATCTATAATAGAATACCGTTGATAATCAATTGTGGTTCGATATTGCTTGCAATTTATCGATGAAAATGATTAAACACTATATCGATGGGACGACATAACTAGAATTTTTTTACGTGGTACTTGGTGGTCTATAGTCGCTATTAAAATCAACCCATTCTATATTTTTCATGCGGCGGTAATTTGCTCGAAGCGCAAGCTTTATTCCGTAAGCACAGTCACAAATTGCCAATACTATATTCAGGGAAGCTTCTGAAACTTTTGAGCTAATCTAAAATTCGCAAAGTTCCGGGGCCTTGGGACAAGCCGCACTTACAACCCAATTTAATTACAATTGCAAAAAACTTGCGCCTAATGTCCTTCTGTTGGGAACTCGACTGACCTGGGAGGATGGTTTTAAACAATTTTGTTGTTCGAGACTGCGACGGTTGTTTTTAAAGTAGATAAAAATATAAATTGTGTGTGATTTATAAGTTATGATGGTGGTTTTAAACTAGGTTGCTGAAACGTATCAGTTGGTGTATACCATAAAATGTAATTGAAGTATTTTTTTAATTTACTTTAAAAACAGCCCTTGGCCAAGTTCTCGGAGTCTTATCATCGGCATTTTTGTAGATATCAATGAAATTCTTTCACTTAATAGTTTTTTTTTAATAAATATAACATTAGTATTTCTATAAAACGCAAAAACGACAAGACTCGTTCAATATAAATAGAAACTGTGGTTTTAGTAAACTGTATTTCTAATATCTGATTATAAAGAGTCATTTTAAAACACCAAAATTTTCCAGTTCCAAAACACAAAATGTTGTAGTGCCGCTCCAAAAGTTATCTCGGTGCATCTCGATCTATAAAAAACGTAACACTATTAATTTTATTTTATATCAAAGAAATAGTATAAAATTCCCCTTAAAATATAATATTAGAAAGTTATGATATTTAGATATCGTAAACAGTACTCACATAAACTTTTAAGATTTTCTATGAATTAATTAGACGCCAGCGTTTGATTTTGATTTTCACAGTATCTAGGTGACGTTTCGCAATTTTGGGGAGGTGAAACCGGCGCGCGGGGATTTCTCGGGGGTGAAGAAATGCGCGCGTGGACCTTGCGAAATGAAACTCAGACTAAAACCGGCCATTTTACACGCGCTAGCTAGTATACGAGTGGTTAGACGATAGACGCAAAAGAGGGCTTCTAGCCAATTCGTACATTAAGGGATTTTCCATAGAGTAAATTAATTTGACAGCAGCGTGGATTTTTGTATATTTTTCTTGACAGTTGTTTGGAATAATTGTTGAAAATGTTAAAAACAAAATGGCGATACCAGGCATTAGTGAAATTATAAACATGAACTCGTTTCATAGCCCAAATATGTTCTTGATATATCTGAAATCAATGTCTAAGTGAGTTTTTTTCACTGTTTAGCATCGCATCTGTAGTAAAATGAAAATATAAAAGCAGAAACAGGAATCAATTCTATAGTAAAGTCCATAAGATATTGTACCTATTTTTAAGTGTTACAAGTAATGTTTTAATTATCAGTTTTTTTTTTCCTAAAATTATCAGTTTTTTTTTTCATTCACACACAACTTTTACCCGCTGCTCTATTGTCACTACTATTTCAACTCTCGAAGTTTTACTTTTTATTAATTTGGAATCTTCGTAGCTCCATTACTCTGTCTGTAAAACGAACAAAAAGAAAAACACTTCGCTTTTCCATCTATCCATTCATCAGCCCACATTCGTCCACTGCTGGACATAGGCCTCTCCCAGGGCACGCCACACTCCTCTATTCTCAGCCATCTTCATCCAGCCGACAACTAGCTTTATATCGTCGCTCTAGCGAGCCCGCAGGAGGCCCACACTATGTTTACCGGTTCGTGGTCTGCTTTCCGCTTTTATAATATTAGAATTAAAATAAGTCGTATTCCTACGATATATAAGACACAATATTGTCTGCCTGAGACGTTGTTACCGAAAATAGAACAAGATCTAAACAAAATGAAATTCTTATACGTTTTATCATGTGAAATAATTTTTCATAAGGTTAAACCAACATAATTCGCTACATAATAATATAACAGGCGTCCATTACTCACTCTAAAAAGCAGCCGCTTTGGTTATCAAGTGACGGAATTTCACATTTTCCGTTTCACTGGATTTTTTTTTAAACTTCCCTCGACTAATTCGCTTCCCGGCCTGCTCTGGGGTTCCGCGAATAAACTAATTAGACCCATCGCGCGTTTTAAAAATTGTTTAATGCCAGGCACTTATTAACATGGAGTTCTGGCATTAATGCGTGTTAAAAATGATGTACCTTCCACTTAGGTTATGTATATACTCATAAAGTAAATAAAATTGACAGCAGCGTTTGCTTTTAGTAGAGTCAGAAATGTCCCTTCTCAGTATCGAAATTCAGTCAATCGCAATTCCGCGGGAGTAAAGACCGGTGCGGGGACGTCGCGGACCGAAACTTGCCATCTTGCACCAGCTAGCTAGAGTATGAGTGGTTAAACGGTAAATGCAGAAGAGGAAGAGGAATCTAGTCAATTCTAGTCAATTCAACGCTCCCTCACACCTATCAGGGTACGGAGCGGTGTACATAAAAATGGAAAATCGACAACATCAACGTATCCTAATGGCAAGCATGTTACGTATTAGATGCAAGAAGTTTAGAGTGTAAGTTATTTCATTATCGTGCGTATTTTTCATTTTGACAAATGTGCATCAGCTAAAAGTTAAAAAATATGACAAAATAAAAATATGTAAACTAAATAAAAGTCAAAAAATATCGACACGATTTTTTTTCGAAATGACTATTTACGGTTAATGCCACCGCGATTGTGAGGGCGTTGATCTCGTTTAACCTAGATTATTCTGCAAATTACTAACACGCCGGCATCTGGCGGCCATACAGAGACAGTACCAACCTGAAATAGTTATCATTTTGAAGGAAATCATATCAATTTTTAGGCAAATTTTTGTTTAATTTTTTTTAACTTGTAAATCGATATTCTATTACCTATATCAATGTTACAATGTACCAATATAATGACTGTCCAATTAGCCAGTGATCAAAGACCCTAACTGCAAGACAAGGTCGCGGGTTCGATTCCCGTCCGGGACAAATATTTATGTGCCAAAATGTCTATTTGTGTATGGGTGTAAAATACCTATATTGCATACATTATTAAAAAATTAGTTATAACTCATAAATACAGATTCTGGTTAGTTCGGTAGTCGATGGGCGTGTGTTAAATATCCCAGGTTTATTCAAAGTATGTGCATAAGTGTATAATAAATGCTGTATATAACAATAAAAACAAATAATGTGAAAGAACGTTTGTCTTAGTCACAATCCGTTAAAATCCGATAAACCCGTTAAAAGCAATACTTTTTTTTAACAAATTTTTATGAACTTTATATTTTATTGTATTCGTGTTATAGGGTTTTGCGTTACTTGTTGTAGAAATTACTTATTATCGTGAAATTCAAACAACTCCTTTTCTCAACCCTGTTTTCATCCTATCGCATGAAATATGATAATTTAGCATTAACAAAATATCAATATTTTACGCTTCGGTAACCGATACCAAAAGTGGGTCAAGCCGACTCCACTTAATTTATCGGTGTCGGCAATTTGACTCCAAAACAAGTTGCTAACTTGATCATTCAGTGAACGATTTCGGAATTTCTCTAATCTGTCAATTTTACTCGGATCTAGAGCGAACTTTGCTGAAGGGAATCGCTTATATTGTGTTATTAAGAGTAGGTACATAAGTGAACTGGAGGCACTACTTCAATCAATAAAACTGAATTTTATCTATTAAAATAATGTAATCTGTAAACTAATAAAAATTGAGAACATGATCGCCCAATTTTTTTTCGACGTAAAATCGACGAAAAATATACGAATTCTTAGTATTCGAATATTTTATCTTAGAAGGGAGAGACATAGATTTGTTAATAATTACATGAATGCCATGAAAGCCATGATAACCGAGTGCTAGCGCGCCCGCTTCTTATATAGAAGGCCGTGGTGCAAATCCCAGGGTATGCACCAATGAGCTAACTTATTTACAAAACTGTCACTGACTCTGTGCTTCGGAGAGCACATTAAGTCGTCGGTTCCGGTCGACTCGAAGTCGTTAAAATCCACCAACTCGCACGGGAGCAGTGTGGTGGACTAAGCTCCAAGCCCCCTCATATCGAAAGGAGGCCTTAGGTCTTAATGAGCTGATCGTATGGTATATGAATGCGTCGTCACTGTAGTTGCATGTGGTTCGCTAATTCATAGTCATTTTGTAATTTTTCTTGCCATCAGCATCATCATCATCAGCCCGTGTCTCTCCACTGCAGGATATAGGCCTCTCCCAAGGTTCGCTACCACACACGGTCCTCCGCCTTTCGCATCCAACTACCCCCGGTATGGTGCTTCAGGTCATTTGTCCAACTGGCCGGGGGGCGTCCAACGCTTCGCTTTTTTCTTTTTCTTGCCACTCATAGTCAATTTGTTCTCGTTTAAATAGAATTTGGCCCACATCTAGCTATGGTGACAGCCAATCTATAAGTAGCAATATATATTTAAGGAATGTTATTCCCACAATGGGAAACGGAACGTTTCAGACCGCTTAACTTTGGCAGCGTTAAAATTTACCAACCCAGCATTGGAGTAGCGTGGTGGATTAAACTGCAAGCATGCCCCGAGGGGTGGTCTAAGCCCTTGCAATGGGGCATAGTGTGCAAATATGGTGGCGGTGGCATGCTTCCTTTGTTTTCTTTTACTACTCCTTGTAACTTTGTTTTTATTATTTATTAAAATAAATATACTATGGACTAAAAAGCAATGGCCTTTTAAATACTAAAATACTGCATCCATATTGAAAATCACTACATATTATAAAATAAAGTCCTCTGCCGCGTCTGTCTGTTTGTTTGTCTGTCTGCCTGTCTGAACGCGATAAACTCAAAAACTACCAATTGGATTGGCATATTATTGACACCAATGGACAGAGTAATTCAAGAGGAAGGTTTACGTATACATTTTGTAAATGTTTTGTGGAAATTTGTTGAAATATGACAATTATTGTTGAAGAATTCGGAAAAAAATCAAGCCGGTGGGAACTTTCATCGAAAACGCTGCCTAATTCTTTAGAGATATAACGAAATAATGTATAAAGGAATTGTTCCTTTTGTATAGGACTACAAAAAAATCCGCGATGGCATATGTCTATCTTTTATGGATAGCTCACTATACCTATTTTTATGTTTGAAAAAATGGTGTCTTATTATGAGATGATTGGAAGCAATTTATACGGATACAGTATTAATCCTTATCAAATTAATTGCCTCATTTATCTTTAGCATTTCATGCAGATTATGATTGTCCTTTACACCATACAATTTAAATTCATATTTTAGAAATTATCACGAAATAAAAACTATCGCGCGACAAGAGGTCAGTGCGGCGCATAGAAACATAGAAATACTATGGAATTACTATGGAACAGACAACACGGCGCGAACAGTGCCTACGTGTGTAGCAATGAGCGGTCATAGATATACGAAATCATCGTCACAGAGGTGACATGCGAAACTTTGTTTATATTCTGCCTATTGAATTGAGTAATGTAAGGGAATGTAGTAAAATAAATTGAAAGAGGCAAAACTGATGGTTTTAATTACAATGTCTATTTTAATTAATACTGTGTATACATATTTCCCCACACAAGTAAAACAATTATACATTAAACTGTAATTGGTACTGAATATAAGTACTAGAATGTGCGCTTGCACTAATTACACCCGACATTATCTTACTTTGCCTTATCAGTAAAGAAATGAACGAAGTGCTATGAAAATCACCATTGCAATGTGATATAAACTCTACTTACCCTTAAACAAAATTAGCTGAATTAGTTTCTGACTGAAAAATACGCTGTTACAGACAGACCGACAGATGGCATAAGTTGAGTTATAAAGAAACTAAAAAATAATCAGTTACACCTAAGTCATATAGTTCCCCAACATTTTATACCTACGTATCCAAACTGTACGGTTCACTCTTCATAATCTATGATTTTCATATAGAAATGGCGGCACAAGACTATAATTTGTTTTGACTGATTTTATTTCACGGTTTGCTTATCAATGTTGTATATAAAGAAATATTTTATTTTGTTTTTATGTATATATTCTTTACTTTTTCTAATATTTTTACAAAATTGGAAATAAAATACATTAAAAACACTCCAAGTAGGATGATATTACGTTCCATTTAAATCTAATTAAATCTAATCCACATGTTCGATGCAACAAGCTAACAGGACACTAAGACAGAAAAAAACACTGCGGCTTATATGCTCTGCTACCCGTGCGAAGCCGGGGTGGGTCGCTAGTACGCTCATAAAAAGTACTCAAATGTTATGTTAAAAGTTTTGGACAGTGCTTTTTGCAATATTAAAAGTGCTTTTTTAATTTTTTTAGTAAATGAAATTATTTCACAAATTAAAAAAAAAGCAATTATCCAGAACTAACTCTAAGCGTAATAGCTTTGCGAACGTGCTTTGCTTAAATGACGGTTTTAATTAAAGGAGAATATATCCGCAGTACTTCTGCATTCCTACTAATTTTCGTATTTGAAAAAATTTTGAAAAATATATTTTATAATATTGTAATTTTCATACATATGTGGCGGCACAGCTCACGTTGTTTTTTAATATTTAGAAAATGTACATACAAATAGCATTTAAACATTTTAACATTGTACCAAAATTAACACTATTGTCTTTTGTCGGCACCTGTCTTTATGCCCTTTACCCACCTAATTCCTTTTACTCATAAATAGCATGTTATTCTTAAGACATCTTGTTCCTATCTTCACAATTGTTTTAGGTTGTGGTTATAAGAACATCCTTTGTAAGTTTAAGGTTTTATGACGTGGGAAACTAGCGATAAGCGAAGATCAAACGCCATTATGAATTTCTACAGAAAATTCATAATTTCTTTGAGTCACCGCTCAATTCTCACGACTTGTGTGGATCGAAATCCGATGAGTTCGTACATAGCGCCCTACTGAGTAACATGTCGTTCACGTCTCACGCTCGATCGCTTAAACTCGCTCATTTGACAGTCATGTATTTATAACGTACTAGCGACCGCCCGCAGCTTCGCTTGCGTAGACTATAAATTCCTGTTATAGGTACTATTAACGTTCGAGATGGTTTATACGTACTTTTTGCTGGAACCAATTTTGGTCACACCCATTCAAACTTTCAATCTTCATTCCCCTTCCACCCTTTAAAAAACCGATACAATTTTTCATCTCCCGTTTCCCACTCTTAAAATGTGAAAATCTAAAAACCCTGAAACACGTCATTATTTAAGTCCCTCCATTCCCATCCTTAAGTTTGAAATTTCTAAAAAAGCCTTTCTTAACTTTATAATGCTCACGTTATAAAATAAACTTATGTTCCAAATTTAAGCTTCCTAGACTTAGTACTTTCGGCTGTACGTTGTTAGATCAGTGAGGACAAACGACAGACAGATAGACAGACAGACAAACACAAAAAGTAGCTTATCACACTCTTGACAACCTTCTTTCACGTCTGCAAAGTTTCATTAAAATCTGTTCAGCCGTATTGGAAATTAGCTCGAATAGATAAAATTGAATTGAATAGACGTACAGACAAACAGACGGACAAAAAGTAGTTAATGTCAAATATCTTGACAACCTTCTTTCCCGTCTGTAAAGTTTCCTTAAAATATGTTTAGCCGTTTTGGAGATTAGCTCAAATAGACAGATACACGTACAGACAGACAGACGGACAAAAAGCAACATTTGTTAGTTTTAACGACCTTCTTTTCATATTCATTGATGTTTCATTTAAATAGGTTTAAACATATGGACGTACAGACAGACATACAAAAAGTTCTGTATGTCACATATGGAAAGGGTGTAGTCAAAAGATTACATCCTGTTATATGTGTAAAGTTTCATCAAAATCGGTTAAGCCGTTTCGGCCGAAGCCGATTTGCTCGAATAGACAGACAGTTCGTTTTCATGTATATAGCCTATAACTCTCCGCTAGAATCAGGCTATCAAAGGCAAAAAGAATTTTTCAAATCCGACTGGTAGTTTCAGAGATTAACAAATTCAAACAAACAAACAAACGAATGAACGAACGAACGAACGAACCAACCAACCAACCAACAAACAAACAAACAATCAATCAATCAATCAATCATTCAATCAATCAATCATCAAATCAATCAGCGCGCGCGACGGAAGCTCTCAAAAGGAATATTTTTTTCCGTTTTTGCAACATTTTTCATTGATGCTCCACTACTATTGGTCGTAGCGTGATGTAGTATAGCCTATAGCCTTCCTCGATAAATGGACTATCCAACACAAAAATAATTTTTCAATTTGAACCAGTAGTTCCTGAGATTTGCGCGTTTAAACAAACAAACGAACGAACGAACAAACGAACGAACGAACCAACTAACCAACCAACCAACCAACAAACAAACAAACAAACAATATATCAATCAAACAATCAACCAATCCATCAATCAATCAATCAATCAAAAAATCAATCAATCAATCAATAAATCCTTCAATCAAACAATCAATCGATCAATCAATCAATCTGTCTATCAAACAAACAAACAAACAAACAAACTCTATAGTTTTTAAATTTCAATAAAAACTGTTAAGATATTAATTTAAATTGTATGATGTAAAGGGCAATTATAATATGCATGAAATGCTTAAGACAACTAACGTATTTAATTTGATAAGGATTAATATCACGTTTAAAAAACATCTTCGTAAATAGTACATTATGTTGAACAAATTTGGTTGTCATAAAAAAGGTTATAGTAAGTTAACCTTAAAAGATACACATATGCTGTCGCGGACTTTTGGTTAGAACTTTTAAAGGGGTACAATTCCGTAATACATGATTTTTGCTTAACATCAACCGTTTACGCAGCGCGCGCGACGGAAGCTCTCAAAAGGAATAATTTTTCCCGTTTTTGCAACATTTTTCATTGACGCTCCACTCCTATTGGTCGTAGCGTGATATAGTATAGCCTATAGCCTTCCTTGATAAATGTACTATCCAACAAAAAAATAATTTTTCAATTCGAACCAGTAGTTCCTGAGATTTGCGCGTTCAAACAAACAAACAAACAAACAAACTCTTCAGCTTTATAATATTAGTATAGATTTATCTAGCATAGTAGAATATTTCTAATTTTAATAAATAACATAAAAAGTGTACCTAGAATCAGTTTCTACTATTGTTATAAAACGTGGTAATTATAAAACAAAATTCAATTCAACCCACATATAGTATACTTCGAGTCAAACACAACCCCACACATATAGTAAACTTAATTAAAGTTAATGCTGATTTATGATTTTGTGATAGTGTCTGGCATCAAATTTTATTATTCTGACATTGGGTTCAATTATACATTTTCAATACAGTACATATGGTCTTTATGACATCGAAACATGAACCGTAATGTTGTATTTTACAGTAGCTTTTTAACTTTACACCAATTACAAACGAGCATTCTGTTTGCAACGCATTCGTGAACCGCGAAAAACAGCCCACTCCTGCCCTTAGCTCCCGCCATTATTACATTTGAAGTATCTGCCTATTTTTAATCGCAAATGTATTGAAAAACGTTTTATGATGCTCCTACTCAGTAAGCTGGCTATTACAGTCTCGGCTTATGATAAGCCTCGTTTTTATAAACACCTCGACTATAATATGCAGCTTACCGTACTTGCATCATAATGCTCTAATAAAATTATATTTCGTAATTAGTTGTAGTCTTATGTCAATTTACGATGTGATCATAAAAAAATTAATATTACTTTTTAAAAATTTAATATTATGTTTTATAAGAGATGTGTGTAATGAAAAATTTCCATACAGACGGCGTTAAAGGTGTTGAACGTGTTGAAATACTCCGCGCATTTAATTTTTTTTTCTTCTTATGATGTATCAAAATATTTAAAAAATTAAAAACGTAGAAACCTAGTGTTTACTGATTTGAACACAATGTAATTTTTTTTTTGCGGCAATCAGTTAAGGTTTAATGGGTGTGCCGTTAATGCCGTTTGTATAGAATTTTGCCACTCTTCCAGTTTTCATAAATAAATATCAAACAATAATTTATAACGAATTGCTATTCATACATTTTGTCTCTTCGTATCGTTCGAGTTACTTGTAAGTCAGTTGAAAGCCCTCAGGTTTTACTCTACATATGATCTGGCGACAGAAACACAAACACGTACGATTCTAGGATCGGTTAAACTTTGTACTATAATATAATACTAGCAGAGAGTTTAACTAAAATGATAAATATATTAGTTTATGTGTTATAACATGAACAGTTAGTATCACTTGTCACATAAATGCTTGTCGTCAATTTGAATTAACCTAAAACAACAGAAGGTCTTTATTGTGTGACACGTGGTGAGGTTGGAGGAACGTGGAGGAACACCGTAACAATGTTGAATCATTAGAGTGACTGCTTCCATCAAAAAATTTTTTTTTCTACTTGGGCCACAAGGAAATAGTTATACATAACAGATACGAAATACATAACAAACACAAGAAAATGTGCACAAACAAGAAGCTCTTCACAACTATGACAGCAGCTGATTCAGCACCCGCGTGTGGCCACACCCACAACACTACTTATCAGTGAATAAAATCCGGAAAGTTCAATAGCCTATTTTGTTTTTTTACTAAAAGCTCGAATTGTCAATTTTTGATCCAAATTAATTTAAAACCAAAATACAGAAACGTATACAAAGATGTAGTCCATGCTGGCGAAGCCACAAGCGCTAACGAAATTTATTCATTTATTAATTATCAAATTACCATAATTAATTAGTTAATGCTAAAAATTTATTCAGCTATCGTCCCTAGCCCCTGGACTATAACTTTGTATTATTTTGGTTTTAATTTAGGCAAGAGATTGTCACTTAATAAATATTTTCTGTAGGAATATGAATTTTGTTAATGAGAATTACATAAAAGTATAGTTCCAATCAAACTTTATGGCGGATCGGAGTACAACGCTTTAGGCGTGCTTGCGCAGGTTCAGTCATATGTCCCTCGCTCCACTGCGTCCCGCTACACCTAAAACTGGTTACTGCGACGCGACTTGTGCCTATGTTCACATCCGCCATAAAGGTTGATTGGAACTATACGAATGAACTAGGTCGGTTCGACTCACTGCTGTCAAAATTTACTCTATGGAAAGATATAACCTAAGATATAAATTTAATTTGAGATACGATTGCCTGATATGATTCAGTAACAAACATCAAGTCTGTTTTTCAAATTCGAGTTTTATTTTTTATTCAAAGAACAGTTACAGTTAATCTTACATATACATGGATGTAAATTAAAGGCATTAAAAATTGTTGAGCACAACCTTAACATTTCTCGCTAAAAAATCTAATGCATAAAAAAACACACACAAACACAGATGCCATATGCGTAGCAAGCCATACAAAAAGAAAACTTAACTTAATTAAAGTACCCTGGAAATCAGACAATTTGAAGAAAAATAAAAAAGGAAATTCATATTACCTACGGAATTCATTTTAAAATTTATCCACACTTGGCCAGTTCTTTTATTGATTTTAACACGGGTCCGACAAAAATAGACCGGTGTAAGCGTATGCAATTTACATATGTAAGGTTTCTACTGTATGACCTAGAAAGAATTTTACAGGGAGGGTCGAGTTAGCGAACACACTTTGTTTTAAATCTCCGCTAGATGGCACAACAAGTTGTGTCTTTAAATTTGATTTTGGAACACGTTTTGAGATGAAGCAAGGATGGGATCCCTGTACTTTCTTTTACCATATCAGCCCATTATGCCCCACCGCAGAGGTTTAGGCCTCCTATCAGGATGAAGGTGCTCAGAGGTTAATCTACCACGTACCTTTCTTTTACAGAGAGTATATAATAAATACAACAAGTAGAAAGCACGTGAAACTATGTAGAATTTAATACCTGATGTACTTCTTTTATGTACGTTTATAATGTACGTTTGCCTCGGGAGGTGATCGAGGTACATAAATAAAATACATTTCCAATGTGTTTAAGCTACAAAATATTAATTAACAAATTTCAAACATTGCAGAAGTAAACGTATTATTGTGTTTTAAATAATACATTTAAAGCACTAACAGCGCTTTATTGTCTAAATATATTTCATATTCAGACATAATCGTAAAGCGAAATCATACAAAGGCAAGAACTAACATCATGGCACAAGTGTGAAACTTGTAGGACATTTGGGGTGCGGATTCCGTGACGGGAGGACGGACAAAATCACAATTGCTAATGCGTCCCAAGCTTGTTCTAGATTATAACATAAGGCGACAGCACTCGCTTGAATAAATATAGTCAAAATCGCAATTCTGTGGACATATACCTATACTACGGCAAACTGTATTCTGTTACCGAATGCGCATATTAAATTGTTGGTTCCTACCCAATTTAGATAAAATATCTCTGGATAGCACATAAAAACGGTGCATTAATACACACACTTTTAATAACACCAAATTCATGCCAGAAACTACGATAAAAACAAATCTTATTAATGTGCTTGGACCAAAATTTTAAAGTTGCGCTGATGGTCATTAAAATTAAAAGGAATAAGGTTCTAGGATAACCTCTCAAAATATTTTTATTTTTTCTATTTACGAATTTCCCAGATATTTATGAAAATTCATCTGACGTTGAAGTTGTTCCTGTGACGTCATCTGGGCGGTTGAGCTTATTGCGTTGCTTTCCGCAGTAAAAAACCAAAGCTGAAACAAAATAAAAAATATTATTACATTATTTAGTCTAAGGCAATGCAATTATTATGCATATGTACAGTTGACTTTACAAGAATATTTCATTCATAAATTTTGAGAAAAAAATAACTAAGAAAACTAAAGACTTAATTAGTTTTTATGTTAAGTGGAAGGTATATGGGTATACATTTTCGGAAATATTAATAAAAAAATATAAACTAAGTGTTCAAAAATTTGGTCCAAGCCCATTCGATTTTTTTATTGTTTTGTGGATAAGTACTAGAATTACCAAATCTGCCAATATAAAAAGCGATGTAATTGACAATGTGTCAGTTTTTTTACAGTGGTCTTATTTCTATATGTAACTGTGTTTTACCAAAACGTTAAAAAAATGTACCGTGTGTTATATTTAAATCATACAAAACCGTAGGCACTTGCACGAATATTTTATTTTCAAAACAATGTATAATTTTTTAAGTGTTACAATACCTTTTTTCTAAGGAACGGGTATCAACGGGGAAGATCTGTGACCCTTTATCTTCTACTTCTTAGTCGTACACTCCTTGCGGAATTGTTGTGGTCATGGGACGTCTGATAGGAGATCTTTCCATGACTCTCATGAGAAAAATAGATGCTGTGGTTTCTTGTTTCTTTTGCTCCAGTAATTTTATAGGTTGTTTGAACCTCAAGGCTGCTGTCTTACCTGCTGTAGGTACGTGAGTGGTTGTACCACCACTTACTCGATCGCTAGAGCCTCGTTGGCTACCCAGGAGGGAGTGCCACGGAAGCCCAGGTTGACATTTGAGATGGTACAGATGTTCACCTTGTACCCTTACTCTCCTGTGACCCAATAGTCCTGTAAAATAAATTAAGTTATTAGACAATACCATAAAAAATATGACGTATATGAACCTTGAAATTGGCATCATAGAAAAATCTTATAGAACAGAAAACGAATAAAATTGATTATCAACTTATTTCTAATTACAAGTAAATTTTTGAATAAATTTTTTTTTGTTTTATCTGGTAGTGAGCACCAATGACTACGGACCCTCAGAGGGCGGGTTTAACTAAAACATGACCGGTTTTTTTACTACAGATCGATCATTCATTTGGGCAGATGAGGCCCTTAAATTCTAATAATATTCCATGATATTTTATAGAAAAAATATGTACTAACAGTTCTTACTACTGTATGCATACCCATTTCGTATAATAATAGTCATTATAAAGCTCAGATTCCCTTAGCGACATAACGACTGGCTGCCCTTTAAAGCCTTAGTCGCAATATAAGGGCCACGATACACCATTTAGTTAAAACGGACGTAATCCGAGGCATTTTAGTAATCACTCCCTTTACACGTCAAATGACTTTACCTTTGTACCCAAGTTATACAACGCTAACTGTACATTTACATGAAATAATGGTAGTGCCTTCGTTGGTCGATATTAAGCCTAAAATTAAGTGATTTAGTCTTTGGTTAAATATTTGGTTTCATAAGTACCTACTAGTCCACAAAACGGCATCAAAAGACCTTGGCTACAAAATCAGAGGTCAAGGTTTCGATTCCCGCCCGAGACAAATATTTTTATGCCTGCACATGTTTATTTGTTCCGTGTCGGGCCCGAAATTTCTACATATATTTACATCATAAATATTATTTAAATATATATCGGTTCTCTAGTACTCATAATACAAGCGTAATACTCGCTTACTTTGGGACTTTTGGGACATGGAAGTTTAAAAAAAAATCTTGTGTAAAGATATAGAATGATCTACATTTAGAAAACATATTAAACCTACATGTTAAAAATGTTAGATATAGCAGGTAGATATTACCACTTCAATATGCAGCTTATCGAAAATACCGAAGGGATTTTTATGAAACTAATGGTTTTCATAAGAAAACCCATAAGAACGATTTCCCAAATAGTCAGCAATGCAGAACTGAGGCCCCCATTTCTCTTATTCATTGTTAGCGTAGACATAAATGTCAAAATCAAACGTTTTCTTTTGACCCCTATTTTCGTTTTTTTCGACATAATGTTGAACGTACTCGCATGGGACAAAAAATCTACAATACAGAAGTGTGTGCGTATTATTTAGTATCTTAGCAGGATTTGTCCGTCCGTCCGTCTTAATATGTATAAGAAACCACTAAAATTCGTATTATACCAACCTTCACAAGTCAAACGCAAGAATTTAGTAAGTAAAGAGAACCTCTGCGCCAAATTTTAAAAAAAAATGTGACGGACATACAAACGACCATAACAAAATTATGAAATACCAGCGAAGCCTATCAATTAAAATATCTTTGTACAGATCATAAATGTTTCAGCTGCCTTATAGACATAACTTTCGTAATAATGAAAATTACGACTAAGTGTTTTCCACATAAGACGTCTAGGTGCCATCGGGCATCAAACTTTCCCATCACTTGGTCAGTCAAGTATGTATGAGGGCGCGGTAAGGCTAAAACATCAAAATTATATGTAATAACAATTATTATAAACTTTCAAGCTATGTCATAGATTTTTCAATAAATAAATATGTATGTAAAACGATGACTTATGTCTAAACCATATTACAATTTAAAAGAATATATGAATATAAAAATACTTAGTATTAAATAGCTCTAATCCACTTACTTTTTTAGACTTAACCATAGGACGTTCAAAATTGACTACAGAGTGTCGTCATTTTATTTTACACCTTAAAACACATCTGACATAGTCGAGTACATCCGATCTCGGTTGAGAATCGGCCCCCGCCCGTTTCCCTTCTCTATCTCGAGGCTATTGGAGATCGACGAGACGTGGCGGATTATTAGTTTTGGAAATTACCTATCGATCTTGTCCAAAGCAAATGTGGGGGAATCATTTCGGGCACATTATTTTTTCTGAACGAACTTATTTTTTCAGGGGTAAAAGGGAATTTAAGCGGCTGCGATACGGCGTTCACGCCAGTAATAACACTCGATTCTCGATAGAGATGTATTATACCTCGGTGTTGTAAAAGAAGAATATTATAATAATATCTGAGACATTTCAGACAGTACCATCTAGTCCCATAGTATGCAAGTATTATTGCTTGTATTATGGTATGGAACTGGTATACAAACTTAAATATTCTTTATATACGTATATATACTTTTCACATCCAGACACGGAACAAATACACATGTACATGCACACAAATATTTATCCTGGGCGGGAATTGAACCCGCAACCCTTCACTTGTCTCCGCAGTTAGGTCTCTAAGCATTCGGCTAAACGGTCAGTCGAATATGCTAAATTAAAGTTCAAGCACTACGTAAGAGATAAATTTTGTTGGTCTGCCTCCCTTGCTAGTGAAATGAAATAAACTATGTTATTAAGTTGAAATTTTATACACCAGTTTGACTTCTTTAACAGTATATCAATTTGGTAGACATGACCTGTTGAAAGAGCAGCCAGGATCGTCTGCAGACTAGGTTAACCTCCTCGTTAACCGTAACCGTTAACCGTACCGTCATGCCGTGAAAGTTTTATTTATTAGGAAAACCAACAGCTGTATTATTTTAGAGTAACAATGGATTAAAATATCAGATAGCCAATAAAAGGTTGTCACATGTAAATATTAACAAAATATCAACAAAACATACTTGTGATTTTGGGTGAAACCCATCGAGGTTTGAATTAGTTCAATAGAGGAGTAATGCTGGCTGTTCACTCCAAGAATCAGTCACCACATTTAAACCATGGTGTTGTATCTATGTATTATTATTACATACTATTGAATGAAAGGCAGATAAAGATAAATAAATTTTAAAGTGAATAAAGTTGACAAATGTCGGCTTTGTCCGCTACATGACGACCGCTTAACCTAGTGGGTAGCGACCCTACCTACGACGCAGGAGGTCCTGGGTTCGAATCCCAGGTCGGGTCAGTATTTATATGATGAATATTGATACTGGTACCGAGTCTTGGTTGTCATATGTATGTAGTGTCTTCGCTTGGTACCCAAAATACAAGCTAATGCTTAGTCTGGGGCCTATACGTTGTTGTAATGCATACGTTATTATTATATGATTATTATTATTACTCAAATTTCGGTGGTTGAACCTGATGCTGTATTTAAAACTTTCCGTTCGCGAGGAATACCTGAAGGGTTTGTGGCAACGTCGTGAAATGTTGGGTAGACACTCAGTTTGGTTGACAAAATATAATTTTGGCTTAAACTTGACGCTGAAGCTAACACTGTATATTAACAAGGGAATATATCCCGGCCGGTAAATGGTATCTGTTGTCGCATCGTGAAATTTCGTGTAGAAATTCAGTTTTACAAAAAAAAAAATTATTTAATCAAATCTCATTTTGCAGATGACAGTATTTTCGCTTCTACGACTAATATTTTAAAAAAATGTATCCAAATAGAATAATAGACGACAGTTTTGTGTTTTTGAGATATTGTTAAAATCAGATATTTTCCGCCACATTGCTTCATGTGGAAAACGTTTATAAATAAAAATTTAAAACGCCACAAAACTCGATAATGTTTATTTTGGAAATAATAAATAACATAGACAATATCTGTTTTATTACGTAAATTGATGCCAAAATTAAAATAAAGGGAAAATGGTGTAATGGTGTTATGGAAAGCGTTTTCTTATTTTTTTCTGTGAAATCCGATGGCAATATTATTAAGAGCATCTTCTCGCGTTGACACCCAATATCTTCGTTGGATAATAATAACATAATAATAATTTGAATAAATAATATAAACACCAGTATTATTGGTATTTCAGTACAAGTTTCGATCGCCATCGTTTGGTTTTTGCATAATGCGGTAACAAATATTCATGTAAACGACAACTAAACCGTCCCAAATCTAAAACGACAAACTGTTATAGTTGATTTTCTTTGAAATTCAATTGAAATTTACTTTTCGGCGTTCTGGAGGTCCTAGGTCTTTGATTTATGTCACTTTCCTATTTTCATTTGTACTTACATCTGTTGCAGTTCCGAAAGTACAACAATTTGTCACCCATTGTCACGAAATCGTATTGCACATCCGTAGAAAATATCATGGAAAATATTTCAAGACGTTCTTTGTGCTAGACAAAATTGTATTCATCTTACGAATAAAAGCCAGTCGATACATTCTATGCTTATATCTATGCAAAATATTTTTTTTGTTATTTATAGTTATAAATAAAACAAATATAATGAAAATCATAAATTGTAACACGTATATGTATTGTTTACATTGTCAGGTGACCAATGCAATGGTATTAGCGAATCACAGCACAGATTACGGAAATTCTACGTGGGCTGATAACCAATCATGTCCGAGTGGTTATTCACCAAATAAATTGTCAACACGCAGACTGTTTCTTAGTAACCTGGATACATTTCTAAACCAAAAAATCCAATGCTGTAAAATAGCTGTAATAAAAAATTTCTGCAGCCTCTACATAACTCTTATGGGACTAGTTGGGTTAATTTGGTCGACCATTAGCAAGTTCGCGTGCTAGCAAGTTCGCTCTTCCCAGTGATTGTCACGGATCCTTACTCTATAAACCATAAATAAATGCTGTACGTAATACTAGTTATAAATCAAAAATAATTTTGGTTTTCACCCGTCTCATAGTTCGCAACAGTCAATGCTATTGTTACGAACGGACAGAGTAATGACCGCCATCTAGCGTCAACCAGTAAAACCACTTTGTAGAAGGGTTTTACAACAAGGACAACACGAAACCCCTACTCAATACTAGATGGCGTTAGAAAAAAGAATGTTCTAGGATTATCCAAATTGATCGATTACGTTCGTGCGAGTGGAGTGATTTCTGGAATGTTCTCGAGTTCCTTACGACTCATATAAATAGCCGCAGGAGCGTGAGCGATCTCAGTTCTGTTTTGGGCTACAATTAAGCGACTTCGAAGTGAAAACTAGTGATACAAGTGAAACCTACGACTTGGCTACGATCTAGGAATATCGTTAGTGTTTAGTGTTTGGACTTAGTGCTTTGTGTTGGACCTAGTGTTAGTGAATAAAGTCTTTAAAAGAGTCAGCAGGTCTTTCTCTCCAAATTCGACGAACCTTAACACGTAACACTATTAAACACACGCCCGGGCGCCCTAAGCTACCTTACAGAACGTTTCATTTCACAAACTTTTACGATATTGTCATAGCTACATATAACTCTGAAGATTTATTCTCTGTTATCACATTTATGGTCAAGTTACATTGCATAACAGATTATAATTTAAAAAAAATTACAATTTTATTTTTAATTTTTCTAAGATGCAAACTGTCAAGATGTTAACTATCACTGACTCCGGGCCTCGGAGAGCACGTTGAGCAGTCGGTCCCGGACGCTGTCAATAGATGGCGGTTGTTACAATCCCCAACGCGCAGTGGAGTAGCGTGGTGGATTTAAGCTGCAAACCCCTCCTCAACCTGGGGGAGGCCTAAGCCCCTGCAGTGGAATAAAATGGGCTGGTGATGATGATGATGAAGATGCAAACAGTCGGAGTGTCGGGTGTGTTACTTTTTACTATTCCGAACCCAAGTATACCTACCGACGGGAACTCTATTACTAAGGCTCCGCTGTCCATCCGTCCGTCCGTCTGTCATAGAGCTGTATCGTCTGAACCGTAAAAGGTAGACATTTGAAATTCTCAAAGAGTGTGTATGTATTGCTTTGATCGCTATAACAACACATAACATAAATAAAATAAAGTTAAAAATTAGAGGGGGTCCTCATAAAAGAAACGTGTTTTTTTTATATTGTACGGCGGTACGGAACCCTTCTTGTGCGAGTCCAACTCGCACTTAACCAATTTTTAATCTACAATGCAAACGGTCGGACGCGGTCTTCTTACTTTTTAATGTAATACGCAAGCACCCAAGGTATAATAAATATAAACACAAATAAATAAAAGCCGGCCAAGATGGTGGTGACAGACGGATTCGTAGACAGACATATACAGACGTTTCATTTGAATATGGAACTCACACAAACGTTTCGTTCGAAAATTTTAGACAAGGAATACGTAATACGCCATATACGTGTAATATAAACATATTTATGGTTTTATAACATATTGTCTGGACTCGTAAATTGACCCTCATCAAGCGATATGTCTGTCTGTCCATCATTGTTGTGATTCCCGAAGGGTTTCTAAGCGAAAAAAAAGCTGAAATTAGATGAAAATATGTAAAAGCGCGATGCGGGGAAAACGAAAATGAGGTCATATGTTTTCACGGCCCAAAAGTTGAGTAACAAATTATATTTAATATGTAGCAAAGACGCTATTAGTTTTCTGGAATCAGTTTAAATTTCGACATAGCCGCCGTTTCTTCCATAGACAAATGAGAAAACAGAACTCTTAAAATTTCATCTTGCCCGTCTGTCTGTCTGTCACAGCCATTTTTCTCGGCAACTATTGGCACTATTTGACTATATAATGTCGGGGATGAACCCTAACAAAATATTATAAACAAAAATTATATAGACCAACTTTTATATACTTGTGTGTGTGTAAATCAACAGACCACATTCTTTCGCTATGCACTAATAATGTACAAACCGTCTTTGTGTGCTTTAATTTAAACCGAACAGTTAGGTTATATTTTATTTACCGTTTTTAACGCCGTGTCACTATCTTATCATTATGCAATCAAAGAATCGTACTATAAAGGATCGCACATCGCTTGTAAACACTCAAAATTTTCATTTCGGAGCCCAGAAGACACGTTCTTCCGTATTACAACTTTAAAAAACATGAACTGGGTCTATATATATTAGGTCTCAACCTATGAAGTTGCCGTTTTGTATGAAATAAGTTAAAGCATTTTTTTTTCTCAAACATCTTTCTTTCTGTTATTCAAAGTAATCACCCGTGCAATCGATGCATCTTTGCCAACGCAGTGGCAGTTTATTGATGCCTTTCTTGTAAAAATCAACTGGACGGGAGGCAACAAACTCTTCAAAGCATTTTGTACTGTCTCTCAGGAATTGAATTTTTTCAATTGTAAAAGACAATGCTAATCAAGAAACAAAAGACTGACTTTGTAAAAAGAATGTCATCTTTTTAAAACAAAATGAAGTTGAAATCGCCAGTAGGTACCACTGTCTTATATAGTTACAAGCCATGCTATTGAAATTTGGCAACCTTGCGTTTAGTCCAAACCTTGGTATCAGTAAGGCTATTAGTTGGCGTTTTATTCCATTTAAACATTATGTAAACAGAGATATTCATTGAAAATAATAAGTCAGTGTTAAAAACTACTTGTTGCATCGTGTTTATTCGTAATTAGCAAAGTAAGTTGATATTTTCACCATATAATCATTTTTCGTTTCACGTCACAATCTTGACATATTTGGGTGGAAAATACAGTAAATTTTGATCATTTTTCGAGTAGGTTTGAGGATATGGAGTCTGGGGGATCCCGGGGAACTATACGTATACCTGTCATGGTCCTTTTGACCGCATGCTAGCCACCAGCAGGTCCGGCGAGATTGATTATGTAGAACCCAGGGAGTGGAAGAAACTGCAAGGGATCGCATATCCCCGTAGAACATTATAAAGTAAAACTAGCTTGTAAGATATAGCTAATCTGTGATAAATGTACAAAACCATAATAACACTAACCGAAATGAGATATAATACACATTCATTCTATTCATAAAAGCCACTTATACCACATGAACGAAGTCGCGGGCAGGTGCTAGTATCATGTAATATGTACTCTTATTTAAATTTTCTACTAAAAACTATCTATAATTTCATATTTAGTTATTTGAATCCCATATTTACAATTACTAAATCATGACACCTTGTTAGCTGACGAAGTAAATCGGCCTACAAGTGACAGATAATGCATTGCCAAATCTAATAGCATGGCTTGTAACTATAGAAGGCAGTGCCAGTACTGAAGAACGGCAATTTCTTAGGTTAAGACCTAATATAACAAGCGGACAGACAAAACTATAAAGGTTTATAATGAGTTAACACCCTAATGGGCTAATTTGATACATTTAGTTAGCATTTTAATAAACCTACTAATATAGCTTAAATACTTTGAACATTTCGTAATGAAATTATCTACGTTCGAGTGGCACGGTACAACGAGTGTAAAGCCTTTGAAAATTTTTAATTGACTTCTAAAATCAACATTGCCCAAAATGGCTTACTTATTAATTAAATTCATGAGATTCTTCATTGCGGAAGCGGCTGGCGTTTTAAGAAATACCTTTTCAGTAGTCTTATAAATTTATTTCAGAGGAATTATGCAGCTGCATGTTAATTTAGAAAATGGCATGTTGATCGACTCGATGAGTTTTCGGTATTCCAGCCTCAATTACAAAATTCAATTTGCAAGGTCGTTAAAATTCAAAAGGTATCATAATCAATATGAAAAATATTTTATTTACAATAATAATTATTTAATAATAACCAAGTATAAACAAATATACAAAAAATTAAATCTTTTCTCTTTATAATATTAGTTTAGTTAATAAAAAATAAATACCCGAGACATCCCACATAGCGCCATCTAATCCCAGATTAAGCAAGCATTAAGTTTCTATTATGGATACAAATAAATGATATACATATTTAAGTATACTTTATAACATCTCTACATACGTAGATATTTTAAACTGACCTCTTCTAGAATGCATGAGCGTTTTTAAAGTCTGCATACGTGTGTGAAGAATGTAGTGTGAAGTAATAATCGTTACATTGCCCAGGACGTGGCGGTAGGAGGCGCTTCGCGTCATCGGTTCATTGCTTCGGCAAATGTCACTGGTTTCACACGAATGCAAACTGTTTCATATAATATAACAAGACAAAAAGGAAAACTGTTTTGAAAATTCTTGGGATAGATTTGCAAATGTTTGCAAACTTTTTTCACTTATGCGTGTAACTGTTGCTCCAGAAGATAATGTTTAGCGTATACGTACAGTGAATTAAGCACATATGTTTGCATTTGTTATGTATAGTATAAATAACACTTTTGACTTGTTTTACAATAATAAACCGGAGTTCAAATCACGAGGTGTACGACTTTGTAAAATATGAATTCTTTATAAATGATAATACTTACAGTCGGCATCATATATTATTATGACAAAATTACAGTTTTGTTCAGATAAGTAACTATGCAGGACGGCGCGACACCACAGCGATTAGTTAAAAATGAAATAAAAAATATTTTTCAAATATAATTTTTTTATACTGCCAGACAGGATGAGTTACCAGTCAGTCGAGCATACCTTACTGTTATTACTGTCAGACAAGCCAAGTAGTCAAGTAGCAGCAAGCAAGTACGTCCTTAATAAAATTTGGTTTAAGTGGATATAAGTGACATTATGAAAGCTGATAAAAGGAGTACCATATTTTTTATTTGTGTAAAATCTACTAGTACGTAAAAAATTTGGTGTCCGAAAATTTCCACTTCAGTTTTTGTTTTTATACTAGCGCCATGCCATAACACATACGTACCTAGCTGATTAACAAAATTTATCTTTAGGAATTTTAGAAAAAAAGCTCCTCAATTATGCCTGCAGTCCTATAAAGCTCTCAGCACGGAATACCCATTTCACACTAAATTATCTTGTAATATATTGAGTGTTTTAAAGCTGTACCCGCAATGAGGCTTAACTAATACCTATATAATCCTATTGTCTTACACACAAACACGGTATAGTACGGCCCTTAATCAGAATTTATGTTGAAAAGTACCAATATAAATGGGGCGGTAGTTAAATTTATTGACTTTATCGAAAATTATAGGGCTGAGCTTTGAAGGCGTCGCGCGTTTTAGATTAATTAAACCTTTTGATAAACGGATTTAACGACTAATTTACGAGTAACTTGCTCCCTGATTTTAGATTTCGCAGTTGAATTTTACCGAAGGTTTAAATTACGCGTGCTTTACGAAAACACACAGCAAATCACTATAAAAATAATATACTTTTTAGTTATACTTAATGCGTTTTAATTATAATTAAATTAAAATGTATAATGTATGTACTCTAATAAACATTTGCAGATAATTATTACTACCACACTAATACTGCATTTGCTCGTTTCCTTGTAATTTCTGACCACTTCAACTAAATGACATGAATTTTCGTATGAAAAGATGGAGAATGTGCTCATGTAACACAAAATAAATTAAATAAAAAATCACCAATGAACTTTCATTACATTTTTAAGGATCTATCTTATGATTTAATGATAGTTCGAGGAATTTATAAACTAAGACCTGCAGTATCACTTAGAGACAAATTTAAGGAAATTAATATAATGACGTTGCCGTCTCAATATATATTTGAAAACATAAAGTATGTAAAAAAAATTATTGTATTATTTAAAAAAAATTGTGATCGGCATAATGTCAATACAAGAAACAAGGATAAACTTGCTAACCATGTCAGCCGCCTCTATAAAATCACAAAATCTTTTAAAGGGCAATGTATACGCTTTTACAATAAGGTCTCAGTTGACATTCAAGATCTACCCCTTACCAAGTTTAAAACTACAATAAAACGAAAGCTTTATGCAAAAGCTTATTATAAAGTATCGGACTACTTAGATGATAAAAATCCATGGGTGTAAGCCGCTAGTCTATCAGTTTGTTTCAATAATATTAATCTTTAAGCACTTATTGTTAAAAAAATGTTAGTAATTTTGTGAAAAAGAACGTCGCTCAGTTTCTTGCGTATTGTTTTGAGAGAAACCAGCACTTTTTGAAGGCGCTTTTGTGGTGACGTTCTTCCACAAAGTAATAAAATTCACTCTTATGACGTATTTAAAGATTATGTTACATAACTATGTAATAAAGATATTTGATTTGATTTGATAATAATAATAATAGCTGGGACATTTCATATAGGAGCATTTAGTCACAAAGTATCAAGTATTATGCTTGTATTAATGGGTACTAGATGACTGATATCATACTTAAATATTGTTTATAATATATACGTATACAAGTACTTTTATACCCAGACACGGAACAAATAGACATGTTAATGCACACCAATATTTGTCTCGGGCGGGAATCAAATCTTCTACATACCCTTGGCTTTGCAGTTAGGGTCTCTAACCACTCGGCCAACGGTCAGTCATGATACCCAACACTATGTGGTGAGCGTTTTTTTTTTCATCTTTCATGTAGTTAAATGTATGGAAAGCCACACTTAAATAATTTAATTTTCATAATGTCTCTTCAGAATTGTAAAATAAGTTATATCTAGTATAATTTCATCAGAATTTATGGAATGATGGCGGAACTTTAACATACGAACAGACATATTTACTTAATTTGCAACTCTGATTACTTTCTAAGCGTTGGTGCGTGGATAAAGATTCATCAAGCCAAGAATCGAACCCATGACGGGCGATTGGCATAAACTCCACTGCGGAGGTAGTGCAAGTCATTTCAGTTCTATTTTAACAGATTTTATCCCCCGGATCCGTTAAATTGATAAGACTTTTCAATTCACGGTATAACGACCGTGATGTGGCCTGTAATACTTTGATGGATGTTTTATTGAAAATAATCTGAATTTTAACTTAATGAATGATTGAAAAATATTCTTTGAATAATAAGTATAGGTATATTAAAAACTGGCTAAGAAAAGTAGAAACTATTATGCATGATTTAAATATTTGTTTACTTTTTTAAAGACTTTTTTTCTTAATTTACAATAAATTAAATATTTAATTAAATATATAAAAAAATACCTGTGACTGACGTACGTCAAATGGTTTTGGAAATTGAAATAACGTTTATCGTGTCCTTTCATAAAGTGCATTCAAACGATATGGAGTGGACCTTAATTCAATTTTTTACATTTTATTTCATTTTAATTTTTAAATTTAAGCAATTTATATAATATAAATTGCGTTGTGTGGCGTGCCATAGAGGAGGCTTATGTTATGCAGTGGACAGCTGTTAAAAAGGCTGAAATGATCATAATGATGATGATGATATGATATAATAATACATTATAGTACTACCTGGGATATCCCACACAGCACTATTTAGCCCCAAACTAAGCAAAGCTTGTACTATGGGTACCAGAAAACTGATATACTAAGAATAAATGGTATTCATTTATGAACTATCAAGATCATTTAGGTGAAACGAAAACAAAAATATCGTAAATAATATATAGTGTCTTCTATAAAAAAAAAGAAATTACCGTGAATTAGAAAAATAATGCGTTTACAAGCAACAATAATCATTGCAGGTTTTGTCAATTAAAGCGTTTTAGGCATAGTAACCCCAATTTCATTCCTGTCTGTAATTTAAATCTATCCATCATAAAAAAACCCAGACAAACCGAAGAATATGGAAAACTTACAGGGTCCCGTCTTTTCATCTGATGAATTAAGCTCTAAATATATCGTACTTAAAAAGGGGTATTAATCTATATAATAATATTGAAAAAGATATTCATTCGTTTCAAGATATTTGGATTTAAATTTATTATTTGAATTTTTTACCATGAACGTAATTTTTACTACGGAATATTTCACGGTGCAGTCCTACTCGCACTTGACCGATTTTAAGACTTTCGGCAAGTTTATATTTTGATAACATATTTATGGAATGAAAATACATAATCTCAGACACGTTTTATTCATCCACAGATATCACTTTATAGACTTAATATTTTTCTTTAACACATCTCGAAATATTTTCAATGAATGACGGAAAAACGTGATTTATGTTATAAAATAGAATTTAGTTATGAAAACAAACTGACATAAGTTAATAAGTTAATAAATACTGAGATCTATATTTAAACTGGATATAATTTCCAAACATTCTCGAGTACTTGTCTCCTAATACAAATTAAGATTTTATCAGCAGTAAACACTGCCACCGCTTGTGTTCCAAAGGATGGAGGTAGGTTTGAAATAGTTCAATATCAACCCATTATGCCCTACTGCAAGGGCTTAGGCCTCCTCTCGGGATGAGGGTGATTGGCCGCCACGCTATTCCAGTGCGGTGGATTTTGGTGATTTCCATCTATTCGTGGCAACCGGGACTGGCGGCTTGACGTGCTTTCTGTGGTACAGACAGTGATAGTTATGTATTTAAGTTACAAAAAAGTCATTGTACATGCGATTTCTGGGATTCGCACCACGACCTTCTAAGCAAGAATAGGGCTCGCCGCCACTCAGCCATCGCGTTACATACATTACATATTACTTAAATCTAATATCTTCTAAAAACGATACCTCTATATATACTATCACCGCCCAGCGTTGCCCAATAGGTGTACTACTGCTAAAACCGCTACTAATAAAGAAATATAAACAAACACACTTTTGCATTTGTTACATAGGTATATTAGTTAGGATTAGTGTAAGAAACTCTAAAAAGATTTTCAAAGAGAAAATTTAGATCTCATACTTTTCTTTCCATCTTAACTCGTTTGAAGTTAGGAGCGAACACCTGATGCAAAATCGTCTCTCTCAAATATAGAAGTAGCTAAACGCGCCCGCCCCGTTCCGCATTAGAACCACAGCTCGCTATCGAAAGGGCGACCGCTCACACACCTCGCTAGTGGTGTATGCTCACTTAGTCGTTACTCGCCAAATTCCTGTTATCAAGTAAATTTATATTTTTCATCGCGAAAACGCCGAATTATTAAGTGAAATGTTGTAAAAACACGCCCAAAACTCGCCCGTCGCCAATCCCGCCCCGCCCCCACGAAAGCGTCTCACACTCCCGCTGAATGGAACGCTTCGTCTCGTACAGTAAATGTCTTACCATATACCTAGCTCCCAGATGTCCGGGAAAATGCCACAATTATACGTCAAAGCGTTTGTAAAGGGTTCACGTGTAATGTAAATTAAATTCATTAACCCGACAGCTTTGTAGTAAATTCGCAGGCGTAATTGTTAATTTTAAAATTAAAAAACATTTATATCCAAGTTCTAATTAAATATTTTTCATCTCACCTACTCGGGAAAATGTCATTACTGAATAACGAAACGGGAGCGAAATGCGTTTTTTTTCTCTAGAGAGGAAAAGTGATTTAAATTTAGATACTGAATGAATGTATAAAATAGGTAAGACCAAAGAAGATAGAATTGGCTATAACAATACTAATCAAAAATATCTATGGTTTCTGTTTAGGAATCCGAGTTAAGACGTTATATTAATATGTAATATTTGATTACTTTATGCTCGCGTGGATAACACATTAAATTGCATTCTTCTGTATAATTGCTTTTTTCGGGAATATTTGAATCCTTTTTATGTCAAAAATATTCCGTATTTTGATGGGCGGCTGAGTGGAATTCGAATATTTAGCATTAAAATTACTGTAATGAAAGTTTAACAATTTCTGACCATTTATCGTAGAGACAGTATTAACCATAAGTAATTGTTATTTTGAAAAACAATCGTGTTCATTGAATATTTTATATATAATTTTTATTTGTTAGTTGGTACTTATCTGGTTTTTAAATTAAATTAAAAGTTATATAATTTTATACTACACCTGCTCGGAAAGCGCACTAATATTTCTTAAATAAGAAGGCAAAATTTCATTCTTTATTCCGGTGAGAAAGAAAAATGTATGGAAATCCATTACTCCCGCTAGTGGAGGGAGGAATGTTGTATGAAAATACGTTAATCCCGCTGTATTGTCCAATATTAAAATACGAATCTCTTATATGAAGACACAATACGGTATTGGACACTTACTTTTTATTCCGAATAAAAATTTAAAAAACCAAACTAACGTCAGAGCCGTCAAACTGCGTCAAACTATATAAAGAAAGCGAGCGGATTTCTTTTAGTGATATATAAATTGCTTAATTTACATAATAATTTTACTTATTTCTTGACTCCAATAGAATTAAAATAAGCTGCTTGAGTTGTCGACAACTTGTTGTAATTGAGGAAAAAAGCATTGCTTTAAGTTTTAATAATTGTGGTAATTTTAATATTAACTTTAATTCATAAACATTTTATTTATTGACTTTGCAAATGCACACTCATCGGTAATCGATTACTTTCTTCCTTGGGTGAACAATCTACTATTATACACTTAGTTATCGAAATTCCGAATGAAAAATTAAATTTTCTAACCTTTGCCGATGGTTTTCATAAATTATCTTAACGTATAAACTTACGAATACGTGTTTTTGAATTCCTAAACATTACACAAAGGTCTTAAAGATTTGTAATTATTAATGGTTTATTGTCATTATAAATAACGAGTACCTAATATTTTTTTTTCAGAAGTTCGATTTAAAACAAAAATATATTCTTCAGTTCTTTAAGTAAATCTTTCGGTCATTGAAAACATGATTTTAGTAACTCTACCGTAACCTAAAATATTTTTTCAAAGGCATGTATGATTGAGGATTTAAAATTGGTTTTACACCAACTGCATTACTCTAATAATTATTGCCTATGTAATGAAAAGTACGTCTCTGGACAGGCCTTTGCATAAGTCAAATCATACGGTCATCATATTGAACCAAAACTTAATACGACATTTTGTAATAATTTATTTTATGTTGCGTGTTCACGCGATTCGGCATCCCACTCTTCCATATTTCGATTCGTGCGGGGTGTGAGCGAGCGCGAATCGGCCAAGGGACTAGGCCTTAAATGAGTTTCCTCTTCGTCCAAAGCTTTCTGTGAAATATGCTTAATGCAATTATTTATTTCATTAACAACAAACAGAACTTTTAGATTAATAGAAGATTCTATTTGCCAAAATTGCTAACAAATTTTAGTATCTAATCTAAATTAAATTTCCTTTGATGAATCGTTTTCCGAGACAGAACGAACGAATAGTAGAAATTTTAGTAATCCGATTGAATTTACACAATTCTATTGGTCGTTTGTTTACGCGTTTTCATTGGAACTTTAAAAATTAAAATAATTCTACTGCAACGAACAAAATCTTTTTCCTACATACTTCGTGCACTTATTAAAATGAAAGCTTCATTTAGGGTAAGTTTAAATGCTATGTTTTCTAAAAGCTTTGCAACTTTTTGCATAATTTTTTTTTCTGTTGGCCCGGAATGAAATCTAGCTTATCTAATAAGAATACTATATATATATATATATTTGTAGCAGAAAAAAATTAGATCATTTAACCGTAACCTAACCTACACAAAGGAGTTGCTATTTCTTTGTTCACGGTCGCTGTATATGATAACAGAAAGAATTGAATTTTAAAATAAATTAAATCAACGCACTACCTAAAATAATTTCGAAATATTTAATGATTTCACACAGAGTAGGGTGTCAAGCACTACAATTATGTGACCTGTTTTCGCATGCCGACTGGATACGATTTGTAAAGTTAGAAAACTAGCCATAACATCATACGATACCATTTTTTGTTCAATTAAAATGAACAAAATTACTGACGTATTTTTTATTTCAATAATTAAACCGCTATTCAGACAATCCTTCCAAATAAAACATATATAATTCCAGTTATTTCATTTAATATAGCAAATACTTGTAGGTATCGCGAAAGGGAAGTGATGGCAAGCCCGCTGCTGCTTGTTTAGAAGGTCGTAGGAACCGGTATGTACCAATGAGTTTGTTCAGGCTTAAGTGTATAATTACCACTGACTCCGTGCCTCGGAGAGCATCTTCAGTGTCGGTTCCCGTAACCACCTTCAGATGCCAGTCGTTAAAATCCACGAATCCGCACTGGAGTAGCGTGGTGGATTAAGCTTTAAGCACTCTCATCCTGACGGGAGGCCTAAGCCTCTGCAGTGGGGTATAATGGGCTGATATTGATAGCATATACAAGGACTAAAATAAAAAGATGGAATTCGGTAACATAAAATGGGTCGATTGAGCCGAATAAACTGGCCCACTTGTACATGTCATTATTAAGATGTCATTTAAAATTACTTGCTGCCTTGTAAAAGTTCAAAGTGTCAAATCACAAAAACACACACACAGTGCTTCACTTTTATTTAAACAACGTGACACTCCACGTTCATTTATTTTTCTACCCTGTGAGTAAATAAATTTATGGAAAATTCTATTTTTCAACACGAAAAACTAATTCTACTTCTGCTACCCTATCCGTCTGTTCCTTTGATAAATCGCTTCGTACAAACTCATCGGACGAGTGAAACTTACTTTTTCTATTTTCCCCTCTGAAAACTATTTTCTGTTCAGTTCAGTCGGGAAATGAACCTTGGAAAATAGCTGTTTATGTGGTATACGGTAGTTCTGTTAACAGAAAATGTGAATTTGTCCAAATGTATTTTGCTGTAATGTGATAAAGTTCATTTTTATACATGCTACTTGGCATATCGATTAAGAATACAATCGAATCATATACTATAAAATGAAATCACAGTTAAATATCATATTTCTAGTTTTTTCGAGAAATTTAATTTATTATTAAAAAACGTGTCTTTGAGAGAGAATTTTTTTTTCCATAGATAAGGTGCTTGGACCCAAGCAGGTTGTCCAGTATAAGAATCAATCACATCATATCAAGTACATCATACTGTGATCAGAATCTCTAAAGAGAGATGCCGTCGGATACGATCATTAAACTAAAGAATAATAATACTTGGGACATTCCATACAGCTCCATCTAGTTCCATATTAATCAGAGCTTGTATTATGCACCCAGTCACGAAAACAAATAGACAATACCTTTACTTGTAGTTTTATCGAGGCCGAGTGGTTAGAGAACTGTAACCACAAGCATAATACTTGCTTACTTTGGGACTGTGTGGGATGTTCCAAGTATTTATTATTATTATTTGATTGCAACAAGTTATCTGATAATAGACTCAAATAAAGATAAACGGCGTTTCTGCCTGCAAGTTCAAAACTTCGTTGAAAAATTATAATGAACTATACAGGGTAAGTCAGAATGTTATGCAGGTTTTCAAAAATTTATTATGGAAAATATAATGAACATATAATATTGTGAGATACACTGTGTGAAAGATAAACTCTCAAAGTTTAGTTTCCTGAAACTGATTCCGCGTTCGCCCGCAAGATGTCAGCAGGAGAGCAGTTAAAGAAAATGGCGCTGACTGGCGAGCAGAAGTCGTTCTGTGTGCTTGATTACCATGTTAACAACTCCGTGATTACTGTTCAACGACATTTTCGTACCAAATATCAGAGAGACCCGCCAGATGGGAGGTCCATTCGTAAGTGGTACACACAATTTAGGGATGCAGGCTACATCTGTAAACGAAAATCAACTGGCCGTCCGTCGACTAGTCCCTCGTTCACCCGATCTAATCCCGTGTGATTTCTTCATGTGGGGTTTTGTAAAGGATCGTGTTTACGTACTAACACTTCCAACAACATTGGATGAACTGCGTGCTCGCATCTCAGAAGCCATTGCTGATATCGACCGCGATATGCTGCAGAAAGTTTGGCAGGAGATTGAATATCGGCTTGATGTCTGTCGTGTAACAAAAGGCGCTCACATAGAACACCTGTGATGTGTTTTTTTAAAAAAACTACACTAAACTAAACTTTGAGAGTTTACCTTTCACACAGTATATCTCACAATATTATATGTTCATTATATTTCACATAATAAATTTTTGAAAACCTACATAACATTCTGACTTACCGTGTATATGGCTCACGAACGCATACAGACTAATACACATGGTATTCTGTGAGACGCATGTGTTTCATCGAGATTTGAACATGTAACTGACATAGTAAAATAAAATTAATTAAGGTGACGATCATGTTGATCTACATTATTATGCCGATTTACGCAGCGCTAGGGACCAGCTGCCTTAAAAACAAAATGAACTAACTGTAAATAGTCGTCATTTCGAGAAAAAGATCAGATCCCTTTTTGTTTTACTTTCTTATTTATATATTTTTTTTAATATTTGTTAGTCTTTCTCATAAAAGTATGAATTGACTAGAAGCCCTCTTTTGAGTTTACCGTCTAACCACTCATACTCTAGCTACGTTGGTGCAAGATGGCGAGTTACAGCCCGAGTTTCACTGTGCGTCCCCGCGTGTCGGCTTTCAACCCCGCAAAATTGCGTAATATCACATCGATACTCTATTAAAACCAAACGCTGCTGTCAAATTAATTTATTCCGTGGTCTTTTTATTACCCCTTTCAACATAATATGTCATGAAAGAAACAAAGTGTGTAATTATTATGTTAACTGGGACGAGTCTCATGGGAAAACGCAAGTAAAAAGTAAAGTACCTACTAATACTGACGGACCGGTCGATCTTGTGGTTAGAGATATTAACAGCAGAACGACAGAGCACGGATTCGATTCCCGCCAGAAACAAATATTTGTGTGAATAAACATGTCCATTTGTTCTATTTGTGGGTGTAAAATATTTATATACGTGTATGTATTATTAAAAAAATGTTTAAGTAGGTATATATATCAGTTGTCTAGTATCTATAAGGTTCTAATCTAGGTTCTGTTTAGTTTTTACTAATTGACCATGTGTGGGTTGTTCCTAGGATTATTATTACTAAAAAATATCAAAATTTAATAAAAACAAATCTAATTTTTCAAACCAATTGTTCACCCTCAAAGTGAAATATTCTTTTTAAACGTATCATAAAAATTGATTGATCCAGATTCATGTTCACATACCGTTATTGAAATGGAAAAACTACCTCGCTAAAAAAACAGAACGAGAAAAACTTTAATAAAACGGCTGAACATTGTATGTTACGTTATATAGTCCCCTCGGGTAAAAAGTAACTAGAGTAATAGAATGGATACAGCGAATTGTAAAGGACAAGCAAAAAATAGGCTGGTATCAATTAAAACGAAAGTCGGCCGGCCACCTGCCCGCCCTAGCGATGTTCTTAAAAGTATCGATATTTTAAAATTGTTAGTACAATTGAAACAATACTTATGTTTATAATATTATAAAAAATCATTAGTAAAATTGTAAACTATCATAATTATACGAATTGTTACAAGTTTTGATCAAATTATAATTTTTCAACAGTAAAGCAACTCACGAAAAGAAACTACACCGAAAATATTTCGGGTGTGGACAAAACATTGTTTTACCTTATGATGATTTATAAAGTTTCGAGATATTTAGACGATATAATTAAATGAGTGTAGACTGCACGACTATTATTTTTTGTTTTCAATAATATAAACATTTAAGCACTTTCTATTAAAACAATTGTTTAGTTATTAAAAAAAAGTGTCCTTTAGATTCTTGCGAATTCTTCTGCACGGTACCAACATTTTTTTAATGCGCCTTTGTGGCGACGTTTTTGCGCACCTAAGGTTATAACTAATTCATACTATTAAGGCGTATTTCAAGATTGTGTTACATAACTACGAAATAAAGATATTTGACTTTGATTTTTATATGCTCTACCGCGTCATATATGGCTATAATTAAGTGAAAATGAACTCCCCAAATGAAAATCAAGCACCCTATTTAGAAAAAACGATTATCTCTTTATTTTTACGCGCCTATAACGTCTTTTCTATGAATTTCAATTGGGAATCAGTTGGAAATCGATAGCCTATATTCCGTTAAATGGACCAATAGTCTATTTGCATATGTTGAGTTCGAGTCATCGATTTCGTGACGCGTGACTGAGTAAGTTACGTTCAATATCGTTTCAGTTTTGGGGTTCCGAACTAAAAAGGTAAAAATGGAAAATAACTGGTAAAAGTCACGGCTGCACTTATTTATAATGATTAAAGCTATCTAATTTAATTATAAGATTTCTAAAGCAATTTTTACCTATATGGTGTATGTATGTATGTATGTACAAATTATTTTATTTATGTTGTTTGAAAAAAATTGGCAAGTTCTACGCCCGCCACTGCTGTTTAATTTAACCGGGCCCGATTTATTTTATTTTTGAAAAAATTGATTGATTGTAATTTTGTTAAATGAAATCTTTGACTATGGTATATTTCTTTTTCGTGTAATAAATGATTTTCTACCTACGTTATGGGTACACACTGCTGCTGTCTTACCTATACATTAAAATTTTACACGCCTTTCATACAAGACGAATGCACGTGTTGATTAGCTACTAGCCTGTATTGTGTTTTAAATTTGTGACTGTAACCACAGAGTAATAAAATAGGCAGCAGCTATAGTAAAACATTGCATCGGATTGCATCTCGCAACAGTAATTACTCATCAGCGGGTTTTTATATTGATTTAAATTATGACTATCGCGAGATGGACTTAGCTGCAAACATACGTTCTTCATGACAGCTGCAAGCATCACGCTCAATTTATACATAAAAAATTCTTGAGTAAGCGGTATATCAGCAAACGATATAGTGTTTATATCATGAAAAGAATAAAGAACGATATATAAAGAAAACAGTTGTACATAAAGAAAAATAGTAGTCTTCCATTTATTCTTGCGTAATAATTTGCAATGAAATGTACGTCGTAACGTCCGGCAACTGAATGAATGACCAGTACTCTATAAATGTTCGGGAAAGGCGCCAAGTTTTCATGCGTCTCTGAAAAATCGAGAGTGCTGTTTCAAAGAATGGGCTCTTTGCAGTGTTAATCCAGTACCATATAGTCCGGGAGCTCGTGACCAAAAATTGTAATGATTTTATTAAAAAATTATAAACTATGATACTTACAGGGCTTATTTACAGATTGCATTCTATCAACTAAATAAGGGTACGTTAGGACTCAATTTTGCTTGTCACATAACAACAGCTATAAATATCCTCATAAACTATCGACATATTTTAACCACATGCCTAGTCATTCAGGCAAGTACAGTTGCGGGCGTGCGTCGGTCAACTGCGCTAATTAATTAGTCAGCCATCAATAGACACTGTTTATTGCGCTGACTGTATCGCGGTAACAAATATACCTTATTCAACGGTTGTATAAACATAAATTAGCATTCGTCGTGATTCAGTGGGAATTCATGATGCGAAATGGTAAATTATACAGTCTTACGTAGTATAGATATTGATTATCATAAATTGGTATAAATTATAAATATCAGGCGGGGAGATAAATTTAGCGTACGGTTGGAAAAGGTTAGCTAGAGCCATAGATGTATACAAATTTGTTATTGCAAAATGAGAAAATTGTGGACATTTGAATACCATAATAATAATAATACATAGGAGATTCCACATAGCCCCATCTATTCTCGTATTAAGCAAGTAATATCCTTGTGTTATGGGTTACTATATAGACAACTGATATACATACTTAAATATTTTTTATAATGTTAATGAACTATTTGTAAATAAATAGCTTTATTTAATTCCATAAGCTCTTAGCAAAAAACTCCTCTTGTCTTAGCGAAAGAACTACCGCTCTATAATTTATACGCTCTAATTTCAAATTTTTATTTTATTCATTTCATGGGCGAGGTGAGGAGTTTCTGAGAAGAAAGCATTGTCATAAAGAAAGCAATTTCACAAAAAAAAAGAAAAAAAAAAACTTTGCAAATCTTGGAGTATCTATACTACTCGTATAGCATAATTTTATTTTGTATGCGCAATTGGTGAATTTGTGATGAATTAACTTAAAAACTATTTGACTGTTCCCATGAAAGAATTTTTAAATGTACCTAATGATTCTAATTACATTTAATTTATTTCGATTTTCAATAAGATTAGGTTGAATAAAAACATTTTAACATTGATTCTAAAAATGAGCATAGGCTATGTTTTAAGACTGTGGTCGACCAGGGGGTGCTACAGTATATATGTTTATGTTTCTCTGAAACTGCTAAGCTGATTTTGGTAAGGTCTCGTGAATTACATAAATATCACCTTACGTAGATTTGTTAGACAAGTATACCTAACGGTTATAGGCTGACAAGAGACGATGCAGTGGATATGTTTCTTTAAAACAGCTAAGTTAAGTTTGCAACTGGTTTTTGTATTACATGATATAGATTTTATATTATAGAACCGATTTTTAGACAAATTTTGCGGTGATCGCTGCCAGACCAAACTGTTCCTTCAAAAAATATTGGTTGGGGACAGCTATTGGTGTGATTAAATAATATTAGGTAATTATGTTTTATTTTACTTTGTTTGTTTTATTTTGTGATATCAGATAATTGTATTAAATCGTGTATTGATATTAGCTTCAAGTTTAATTTAAGTAACCAATTAAGGAACCTAGTCTGAAATAAATAATTATTTATTTATTTAAAACGGCTATGCCGATTTCGAAGCCTTTGTCTGGATGACGCATCTTTATTTCCGAACCGATGAACCGATTCCTTAAATTAGTTTATTCTCGATGGTTCTTAGTTATATTTCTATCTATCTGTCTGTGCAGCATCGTTGCTTATAAGCGGATGAATTTTAACTTGATAAAAGTTAACTTGAATGCATGCTAAAAAATAAAAATATTTAGTACAATCAGAAATGTCAGTATAAGGTATAATAAACAATAAAATTATTGATCTGATAGACGATTTACGATATATATATTACCTTTTAAACCCAAAAATTAACTTGTAGCTGTTCGGGGCGAAATCACAGCGTCCTTTTTACGTTCCAAAACGTTGGCTGGGTTGGACTTCTTTTGTTACTCACTAAAACTTTTAGTGTGTAACAAAATGGACGTTCATACCAGCGCTCACAAAAAATAAGATTAAAATACCGAAAAATAATTTGAGTTGAAATATTAAGTTTTATGTCATTTTTTGATACAATGAATATTTAATTTTATGCAAAATTGATTTAAAACTGATTTAAATTAAATAAAAAAAAATTTAATTAAATTTTGATGGAGATAATATTTGTAAGTTGGAAAAGGAAAAATAAATTAAGTTGTTTATAACAATATTGATATTGTGTTATACTTTTAAATGAAAGAAATATTATACTGTACATTGATTTTGAAAGTAATTTAATTTTTCTCAATAGATAATCCTAGACAGAAAATTAAATATTGAATTCTCAGGGTCACCGAGTCGTATCTTAGGGTACGTATTCATACTACGTGACCCACTATTTACTATTTTTTCACCCCTCCTCGGTGACTTCTCGTAGTATATGCCAAGACCCGCTCACCCCTCGTATTTTTCACGTTGTAATTCATAAATATGGTTTTAAATATTTTTTTCCAAAAAAAAGTTAAAAGAAATCATTTAGCTTATACTAGTCTTTATTAATGGTCACGTGACGCCAAGAGTGTATGCATACCTTCAATTACAAGTCAAAAATATATGTAAAAACATATTCTAACAAGAGCTTAATTTACCAAAACAAGTATTTTTGTCTTTTATTTAGAATTATTTTCTTAGACGATATTGACTACGTGGCGAAGACTTAAACCCCTCCCTCCGTCCCTGTGACCAAGCGTGGTTTTTTGAAGACCCCCTCCCCCCGACCTAAACGGGTCACGTAGTATGGGTATGTTCCCTTACTTGTGTCGCTTCTCTTCAATAAAACTATAATATATAGTGTAGGCCAGGATCTAAAAAAATAATTAATAAGAATATTAATACATCGAAGACAAAAGAAATGTTAAGAACAAAATATTAAAAAGTTAGTTATTAAAGTTTCAGAATTTTCTAGAAAGTTTCACAATGTCCTGGAACGTCTCATCTCTTTAGTGGAGTAGGTACAAATAAATATTCCACATGAACTAAGCCTCGGGTGGAGCGCTAACAGTAATATAAAATTGTGGGAAAGTGAAATCTACGCAAGGAAAATATTTTCCTGAATTAGAATTAAACTTCCCTGAACCCAAACTATTTTGAAGTGAAAACTTTTTTAGCATCGTTGTGATTTGAAAGTCGATGAAACGAAAATCGACAGTAAAAAGAGACAGACACATAAATTCATGCAATATAATGCTTCAGATAGGAAGCATTATACCGTGTTTCTTATGTTCGTGGTTCTCTTTGTGCTCTGCTGCGTACCCCCTCCACTCGTGTTCACCAAAGCATAGTGGGAGTTTGCTTCGGCCTCAGCGTTGTACGTGTGTTAGTACGTGTTTGTGCGCGCATGCGTAGAACAAAGCTTGAGAAAGGCATCACAACAACCGTGGTATTTTGTATACGTGTACGTATTATTTATAATAAAATTCTTCAAATATGCCGAAAACGACGTGTGAATTGCACTGATAGTTTTTTAAACTATTTCGTCCGTTTGTCTTTTGTACCCCATGACTCAACAACTTGATTGATTATTTCAACAGTTTCGAAGCGTTTGTATGAAAACCTAAAATTCGTGGAAAATATTTTTTTTCGGCTGATTTCTATAATGTTTTTTCCCAAAGTCTCTAAGTTTTGGTCGAAAAACCTCCTTTTTTACAAATTTCATATTTTTGTACAAACGCTTAGAAACTCTTCAAAGAATCAATAAGGTCAGTTCAAAACATTAAAGGGAAATATATTTTGTAGTCGCATGTAATGTTTTATCAACTGAAACGTAGAATAGTGATCATGAAAAAATTAAAAATATTTATTTGTATTTAAGCTCCATCTATTATTAAATAGCAGTACTAGACAGGCAGCGTCTCACCTTAATTTTGTTTTATATTTCCGGAAAAAATATAAAAATCACATGTTAAAAATTTTGGTTCAAGCCCATTGTGCACTAGTATGCGTGATTAATTGATATGCTCGTTCGTTGAACACGGAATATACAACGGTAGTAAGGGCGCCCGCCCGCACGTTTTTCGATTATCCTATACAACTAAACTATACCCCTGTTAAAGAATTCCTAAAAAAATATATTCAATTTACGCTCACATAGTTCGCGCGCATGATTTTCTCCTAACCGAATCGTCAATTCATTGTGTGTTTATTGTTCAATAGCTATTCGTTTTCTTGCTATCCTTTATGTTCTTTTCGCTTCGTGATAGCCGATTGGTAGCGAGCCCGCTTCTTGTTTAAAAGGCCGGGGTTCGAATCCCAGTATATGTACCAATGAGTTTTTTCTAACTTACGTACATAACTATCACTGACTTCGTGCCTCGAAGCACGTTAAAGCGTCGATCCCGGTTGCCATAAATAGATGGAAGTTGCTAAAATCCACCAATCCGCACTGTAGAAGCGTGGTGGATTAAGCTCCAAATCCCCTCGTCCTGAGGGGAAGCCTAAGCCCCTGCAGTGGGGCATCTATGGGCTGATGGTAAATGGTAATAATTATTACTGTTTTCGATTGTAAGCTACAAAAAAATTATTCTTACAAAGTTTGTGTAATCCATTACTACCTTTTCAATTTCTTTAATTGTTTTTTATTTAAAAACCGGTAACACAAATTCACCGATCAGGTAAGCTTATTGACCGCTAAATTTATCTTAAAAATTAAACAATAATTCATCTTTAAAAATTAGATGTTCGAAGAGCAGCTTCCACCTCGCCCTGATGACGTCAAAACAATAAGTCTGCATGTGAACGACAAAGCCTTAAGACATATATTTACATAGGTACTGCTTTACGTACTGCTCATCTTCAAGGAGTAATCGCACGGACCCGAGAGCAAGATTTTGAACCGCTCAATTGTATGAAGCTAAAGTATAAGACGATAATACTTGAAAACGAGTCAGGACGCATAAGAAGATTGTGTAGTGTGTAATGGTAAATTTCCATACAAACGAAGGTAACGGTTGCCTCTATCTAACTTTAACCGATTTGCACAAAAAAATTATATGACATTCAAATCACCAAAAAGTAAAGTTTTTAATTTTTTAAATATTTTGATATATTGTAAGAAAAAAAAACCTAAGTGTGCGAGATTTTTATTTCGAAACTGTTTCATTTTTCACAACATGTTTAATATGAAATTAATTCTATTTTTACAATATCTCAGCGAAACTCATAACTTTTCGATTTTTTTAAATTTTTCAAAAAATTTTGTGAAACTGCAATTACTAAGCTAGTTTACAAACCTAAAAACCTAGTTTTTAGTGATTTGAATACCATATAATTTTTTTCGGTCAATCGGTTAACGTTTATTGGAGTGCAACCGTTAACGTCGTTTGTATGGAAATTTACTACTACCCAATCCTCTTAACATGGTCGTGATAGCCCGATCGTAGCGAACCTGTTTCGAATCTGGCCATGTAGCCGCGGTTCGAATCCGGGCGTGTACCAATGATTTTTTCTGATTTAAGTACATTAACTATCACTGACTCCGTGCCTCGGAGAGTACGTTAAGCCGTCGGTCCCGGTTGTCAATAGATGGCGGTCTTTATAAACTGCCAACCCGCATTGGAGCAGCGTGGTGGATTTAAGCTCCAAGCGCTCTCATCTAGAGGGGAGGCCTAAGCCCCTGCAGTGGAGTATAAAAAGGGCTGATGGAATGGAAAAAATCCTCTTGACAGCGGCTACTACCCCAAAGATGAAAAACACTCCAAGCAAACACCTTGATATCTTCACAATAAAACAGGTGTCTTTTTTCCCCAGAACACGTTAAAATATATAAATATAAAAATATTAGATGATCTATTTAGCACTTTGGGATATTCTGAATTCTTAACGATTTTTAGCGAAGGGTATTTCTCCAAAACACACAGCGATCGTAGACTTTAATGAAAAAGGGGGTCCTTCACAAAACTTTACTAATTAAATATTCGAAAGCTATCGCCGATCGGTACGACTTAAAGCTCGATGTTACACTTATATCGAAAGTTGTCGAATTAACTTCTATTGTTTAATATTATACGTTTATGAATTTTCTTGAAAGTCGTTAACTGTTCTGCGAAATACAAATAAATAAAATCTAATTACAATATAGTTTTGGTCATGTAATAATGTATGTAGGTAATTAACATCTATGTATCTGTATGTTTAAAATGATTTCGAATTTATCTCGAAGTATTTACTATCTCGTAGACTAACTATAATAATAATAATGATATATAGCATAAGCAAGCAAGGATAATGCTTGTGTTATAGGTTACTAGACAACTGATACAAGTACTTAAAATCCTTTGTAATAATATATAAATATTGTAGACATTGTAGACATACAGACACAGAGCAAATAGCAATGTTCATGCACACAAATATTTGTCCCAGGCGAGAATCGAACTCGCGATCTTCAGTTCTGCAGTTAGGGTATCTAACCGCTCAGCCAATCGGTCAGTCGAACTTATATTTAGAATGCTATCAAGGTCTCTTGCCTTGACCCTAACTGCAGGGCTAAAAATCGCTGGTTCGATCCCCGCCCAGAACAAATATTTGTGTGCATGAACATGTCTATTTGTTCCGTGTACTATATTTATATGTTACGTATAGTTATATTTGCCTAGTAACCCATAACACAAGCATAATACTTGCTCACTTATGCTTTATAATTATTTTTATTATTATTATTGTAGTTAGTCTTCTAGATATAAATCCGAAGTCATTTTATGTAGCTGTATGTTACAGCTACATACATGTTAATATTATAAATGTCTCTTACTTCTCATATCACAGGTCACTGTTAAACAACAAAGAACTTTCTTTGCTTTGTTTGCTCTCATTTCTAAACGCGGTACGTATAAGTTCACGTCGTCGATCCCAACTTCGGTTTTTGGGACCGTTAATGAGGCGACAAAGTGACCTTTTCCCCGACCTCTTATATTTATGTCTAAAACGAAGCTAATACAAATGTTTTAAAATCCTTTTTATTCATTGTTACAGATGAGACTCCATTGAACGAAAGTACAGGAAGCAATATCAGGATATTGACGAGGCCAGAGCGACACGCCACCTATCATTACAAAGAGCGATTAAATACGAAGAAGACAGCAGTCACGCGATTACGAACGACGCGATGACATCTAACATCCATAGATCCGATCTATAGATCAAAAATGGCGTGATAAAAAACAGGAAACATTCCAAAAATACTCCAAAAATGGTGGACGAAAAGGAAAGATTGTGGGACAGAAGAAAGGGAAGAAGTATTCTACGATGACAAAGCCAAGAATTCGATTAAACTAAATAATTGTTAGATCGCTTTTTTGTGTGTTCGTTGTCTTTTTAAATAATCGATGTGTCTTTAAAATTAATTTGCGGATTTAATTTGTCTCGATAGTAGTAGATAAATGATTTAATCGGTGTTTTGAAGCAATATTAGGTAAGAATTAAATGCAAAGCTTTTTATGCAGTACCTTAAGTAATGTAAATATAGTGCATTTAAAAGTTTTCAAAATCGGATTTGTAATTTCGAAAGTCATAAAAAATCAGTAATTTTAAATTAGAAAAAAAAAACTTTCAAAACTAATCTTTCTGTAATAGTTCGGAAAAAACGGGTATTGATTGTAAACAAAAAATGTATATACATTGATTTCGTAGAGAATTATAATTTTACTAATTTTGTTCCTATAATAAAATTAGATAATACGGGGCCAAAACCTGAACGTATTTTATAAACGGAGCTAGTTAGACAATTTTATTGACAATCCCACAATCCGAAGTGCGAAGGGTGGAACTTTAAAATGCTATCGAACGTCACCTTGACGTTAAAGAGTACGATGAGTCCAAACTTGACATTGGGCTTAAACTCTACTTTGCTGGTACCCACATATTTGAGCCAAGAAGAATTCTTAGCATTACAATCATCCAACGGCACAGATGTAAACCAAACGATACAGAACGAAAGCCTGAACCAAGTGTTATTGAAAACTTGGTACCCAAGTGGCTATTCGCCTGCGCACATAATTTTAGCATCTGTGGTGGTGACAGTGTTAATGATAATGGTGGTGGTGGGAAACATGTTAGTGATTATAGCAATTGTGACAGAGAAAGCATTAAAAAACATACAAAATTGGTTCATAGCCTCTTTGGCGGTGGCTGATTTTTTTCTGGGTTTAGTGATTATGCCGTTTTCATTGGCAAACGAGCTAATGGGATACTGGATTTTTGGATTTTGGTGGTGCGAAATACATTCCGCGATGGACGTGCTGCTTTGCACCGCGTCGATAATGAATCTGTGTCTCATATCACTGGATCGATACTGGAGTATAACCCAGGTGAGTGTGTCTTTTTTAATCATTGATGGCGTATTTACAACATGTGGCTTCCGTGTTTATAACAACAAATCTCGTGACACTGTCGTTAGATTCCTTGCGTTGGATCAGTGACCGCTATTACAAAGAGCTGGTCTCCGTTGAATAACACATGCCATAAGTTTAAGAGATTTCGTCCTGAGTCATATCAAGAGAGTGACATCGAGATTGGAGGTCTGTTAAAACTTAAATACATTAATGATATTTTTGTTACTTAAATATTGATCTTTTTATTATGAAACGGTATTCTTATATACTATATATACCTACTACTGTGCTTATAAAAGTACTTTTTTTATTACTCAAAAGCTAAAATTGTTTGTGTTAAGACTATTCATAGTTCTATAATATTCTTAGTGAAAATGTTAGGAAATAAATAACTGTTCAATGATATTGGTTTAATTTGTCTGTGAAAAAGTATTTTGTCTACTTCCGTTTCATTTCCGTAATAAAAATAAATTCAATAAAACAAAGAAATTCCGGTAAAGAACACGAATAAATGAAAAACCATTAAAATCTGCGGATAAATCTTGACCAACCACTTTATATATCTTTTTTACTTTGATCTTGTCACGTCACTTGTCGCATTTATTACTTGACACTAAGTACAATACATCACTACGCATAGATCGGTTGTCACTATAGCTTGGTATGGGCCAATTTTACACAGTTTTATTATTCAAACATCAACAAAAAACTTTCCATATAATTTCCACATACATTCCGTATCACCATACAACATTTAAAAAAAAGACACGTTTCTTGTAACATTTAACTTTATTTTACTTTTACCATTTCTTTTTATAGCGGCCGTAGTAATACACACTCTGTGAAAATTGCAAGTATCTATTACGATTCAGACGATACAGCCCTTATGACAGACGGGCGGATGTGCCAGACGAACAGCGGAAGTTTAGTGATAGGGTTCTTATTAGTACCCTTCGGGCACGAAACTCTAAGAAGCTATGAACAAGACTTCTTCCGAAAATTTTGATTATTGAATCTATTCTATATATTGACTATCTTAAGCCTTATTAAACTTTGACATGTGCTCTCGAGGAAAACACAAATATATAGTGTAAAATTTACTTCTGCTGCTACCAGAGGCAAGGGTTTATGCAAGAAATAAAACCCTATGTTTTTTTTGTACCCCTGAAACGTGTACGCAAAATTTTATAATATTAGTTAGGATTTCAATGGTTGTAACGTCTTTAAATTTTGGTTTGTGCCGGAATCGCGTGCTATAGGTATAGGTGGTACCGCATTGAAAAGAGTGATGAAAGTCTGACTAGGAAAAAATTTTTTACGGATTCTTCTCAGTAGAATCGATTATAACAACCTGAGGATTTGACAGTATCTGTGAATACCTAGACTGAATGAAATTTTTTTGAATTTATTATATTATATTTAAAAAAATACCTTTTGTAACTGCAGTATTTTCTTGAAAAACCTACACGAAATTCTCGTAAGTACCTCAATACAAAGTTACGTTACATCTCACGATGTTACAGAAGAAAATATTTGTGAATGAATTACAAGCAACTTTCCGTACCACTGGTTTACTTTACAACGAATTTCCAAGACGAACATTTTACAATACACAGTAGAATATTTTGAAAACACAACAGTTAATTGTTGTCAGTGCTGTAGAAAATTCTTAATGAACGTCGCATTTGTTGGGTGGCTTTGGGCGGCTCTTCCTACCCCTCTTTTAGTCCAGGAGTCCGTTACAAAAGCAGTCAGGATTTCTTAAAATCTGAACTTTTAAAAATAATACCAATTATAGTATTCATTCACAGACTACGGTCAGTCATTGCATCCATGTACCCCGTCTGTTAAAGTGCGGCGTCATTACGAATATGTAAAAATGAAAACTAATAAAAAATGTTTCATAAAAACCAATTTATTGTATACTGCTAGTTTTTACATGATGGGGTGATAATACCACTCAGTTAAGTATGTTTTGGGTGTTCGAAGTGGCAGCGGCAGCGATGATAGGACCCATTTAATAATAAAACATGGTATTTGAAACGATTTTTTTAAAACAGTTGAGACCATAGAAGTAGGAATAATATAATAGTAAATCTAGAACAAGCGCTATTTAACTGAATTATTACAACGTCGTAAACCGCTAATGCGGGGGAAGGCATGTGGCAAAGTGTCGGAGGGGTCAACATGTTCAGCGACAGTACGTCACGGGAAGGGGAAATATGGCGTCAGAGTAATAGACGTCGGAGTTTTTCAATATTAAAATTAATATTGTATAGTATTAATATAGTACATCAAATACACTTAATTTAAGTGTAGTTCTGGCAAGGTAACGTGAACATAGTGTGTGTTCTAGTGTGTACCTTATATTATTCCTACTTCTGTGGTTGAGATTGGTATCACGCTTTTTAGGGTTCCGTAATAAAGTGCCAAAACATAACCTTAGTCGTATGTCTGTTCATATATCACAGGCGTATTTCTCCAATATCTTTCTATCAATCCTGATGAAATTTCACAGAAAGTGTCATGTAATGTCTTATACGAACAGCCATACAATTTTGTATAGAAAATATGAAATTTAAGTGACTTAGGGTTTTCACTTCTGCCAAATTTAGACATCGAAAAGTTCAATATGAAAACACATTTGATCGCATTTTCCATTCATTCCGATGAAAGACAATGTTTTTATTAATATTATTAAATGTGCGAATTTTCCATTTCATCCGGTAGCACCTCGAATAACGGGAAAAATGTGCTAAATTTACAAATATAACAATTAATTTATTGTTGATTTAAAAAAAATTCAGTTCTAAAATTCTACACTTCATTACAGGCAAGGACTCTGCAAAAGAATAAAACCATACTTGGTATAGTCAAAATCCTGGCGCACCCTAAAGCACTCACATCTAGCTGAGTGAGCGCAGTTTGTGAATGTCCACCGCAAATTTTATCACTTATGAAAAGTTCAGCACTAGAAAGTCGTAACCATTTCCGGTCACTAACTCTTGGACTATTTAGCTCTTTCGTATTTTTCCGCTTCAACTTGGCTCATACCAAAGAATATATATAGTTGGAGTGTGATGACTTTGTATGTATGACAGATTTTATCATCCACTGAAAGTCGTATAAACTTCAGTAGCATATGTTAGTGTTTTTTATCTTACAAGCAGAAAGTTTTTCAGAAGAAAATTACCATGCTATTTCTGATGTACGAATGTCTTAAAGTTCAGCCCATTATAGGGCTAAATGGGAATTTAGCGTCATACCTTCATGTTGAAATCATGTTCCGAGATCTAAGTCTAAGTCTAAGGCCTAACTCTGTATCGCCTACCAAAATTGAGCCTTTATGTTTTATTGTGGTAAATGATGACGTAACTTTGATAATCTTACATTTTATTTGAACTCTGAATCCTCCAGGTAAATAAATTTTTAAAGTTTCACTTTTTTTGGCGCTTTAGGGGAAAAGATCAGAGTGATACTTCAGCCTGTAATGGAAGTTGCGAGTGCCCATATGTAACATACTATGAAGTTAGTTTCTATTAAGGATTTATACTTTATTTATATTGGACTGTTTTTTTTTGTGAAAATTGTGCAACTGTATTCGAGGTTATGTTCATGTCTTATTTTTTGTGAGTAAAATTTTATTTTTAATGACACAGAAAGTAGACGCATAAAATAATTTCTTTATTTTTCATATATTGTAAAAACATTCCTTATATTATATTGGAAACAGCTTTGATTGGCGAAGCTGCTTTCAATTCAAACAGACCGCATTGAATCCTGTTGATTAATTTGGGATCTGTGATGTCGCAGACACATATACACAGGCAGACAGACAGAGAGTAGCTAAATGTAGCTAAGAACTATCCCGGTGAAACCAGCTTTTAATTAAATACAGCAGACACACTGATATAGGCTTCAAGCTTATAATAACTCCTTTCGTTTTCGACAGTGAAAGTTAAAAACTTTTTTAAAAATTTTAAATTTGTTAAAATTTCATCTTAAATTAAAATTTGACCAATAAAAAAGAATCAAAATCGGATTACTCTGTAAAAAGTTATCCTCCTCCTATTTTTCGTCGGTTAAAAAAATATGTGCATTGCACTTCGGTGTTCATTTGATAAAAAGTATAGTTAAGTATGTACTGGTTTTTTTTCACACTATGACGCTTGTTATCTGAGCAAGTCAACTGTTGTATTTTGACTGGTTATACAAAGTTAGACAGGGGTGTTAAAATTTTAAAGCACTTGAAACAGTCTCCTGAGTTATGATAGAGTTTCCAACAATGTTTGGTAGTGGACTAAAATTATAAAGTGCGTTGTATCTTTTGTAGGACGCATAACACTGGCCTTACGAATGTATGAGTCAAAAGTAAGAATTTTGTGCTTACAGCTGGTATTTCATTGCATAGACTTATTAGATCAGATGGGGCCGAAAAGTTCTGGAGTGGACGTAGGACGTCCAACCAGAAGGTGGAAAGACATTGTAAAGCTGGCAGGAGGACGCTGAATGCAGGCCGCTACTAACAGGATCTATTGGAAATGATGATGATCAGATCAGGTCCAAAATGGTACTTGCAAAACTAGAGATCAAAGAGAACTACTGTGCCAAGTTTCCAAAAAGTTCGTTGGAAATCGTTAGAACGCGAACGGACGGATGGACAAACTTACTATAATAACAGTAATAAACTACCAGCGGTACATAACAACAAAGAAACTACTAATACGTCCCTGAACCGATCTCTAGATTATATTTTATTTTTAGTTGATCCACTAGGGCGAGTTATTTCATCTACATTATAGAGCGTGATGCAACAAGGGAGGATCGCGTCGCGTGGCGTGCTATATAGGAGGGTTATGTTCAGCAGTGGACATATAAAGGCTGAAATAATAACGATAATGATAAATACAGTAGTTAAAATATCAACACTTTCATTGTCCGTTTTCGGCAGATAATAAATAGCCTTAGGTTAAAGAAGATTTCTCACTCTACATAAGTTCGCCAACTTTTTTTATACAATCAAACAAACTCACCTGTAAGTGATGTTCGATTGTAATTATGAGCCTGTTGCTGAAGACGATGAAAGAAATACTATATGTTACATGAAAATATCTATTTGCTCCGTGTCTGGGTGTAAAAGTATCTATACATATACATATATTATAAGGTATATTTAAGTATGTATATCAGTTGTCTAGTACCATAATACAAGCATAATACTTGCCTACTTTGGGACTAGATGGCGCTGTTTGGGATGTCTCTGGTTACTATTACTATTATTACATTATTATAGTATGTATAGAAAAAAAGAAGCACTTTTATCTTAGTAAAATATTGCTATGTTATATATCTGATTCCATAAATAAGGAGATCAGAAGATTATCACAATCCATTTTCATAGAACGCTCGCCCGATTTCGTACGAAAGTATTTCTTCGTATTATGACGCGTGTGTGCTTACGCAAAGCTGTATCGATAGATGAATATAATTCTCGTATTTGGGTTTATTTGGGAAAATGTTGACTGTTCTTAATTCTCGAAACGGATCACTTTTGGTACCGACTTGAAATGAAATACACGCTAATAGAAAAAAGCAAAAGCAAGCTTTATTATTTAGTACAGTTTAAGCAGAAATACTGAAATTAAATTGTTTAAAAAATGTAGTCCCACATTTACAAACCTAATAAAAACTCTAGACTACCTGGCACTGAACAACTAAAGAAGCACTGCAATGGTGGTCGCGTAAGTATGTTTCAGTGGAACTTTGTAGCATACTGGCGGTGGTCGGTAGGCTTACTATATGAGTGTATTCAAGTTGACTTTTGTGTAGATAGCAAACTGACTTACTAGAGGTCCATCGGTGATTAGTACGCAATACTACGTCCAGATATTTCTAAGGTTCATGTCTGCATTATGAAAGTTTTCAATTTGGGACTTTTTTACATAATAGCCATTGTGTTCTAAATTCAAAATAAATAAAACAATTTTTTACAGTCGCATCTGTAAAAGAATTATAAAATTTAAATTTTTGTGTTAGCAATTTGTCTTAGAAAACTACGAATCGATAACATTGACAGATTTCATTTCTTCACCTCCCTCACACATATATTTACCTCTAAGCAAACACCCATTACTTAAATTTCAAGACGTTAACATTAACTGTTCAGGAGTTAACCGGTGACAGTCTTTAGCTGCAGCATCAGGTTTAAGGCAAAACTGTATTTTGTTAACAAAACTGTGTTAGGCGTCGATACCACTAACAGTTTAGGAGTTCCTTCGTCTAGAAGCGGTCTGCAGTACCAGGCCATGTCTATTATTTTTATATGTTGTCATGGGAATTTTCATCCAACAATTTTAACTTCATTGGTCTACGGAAAATTGTGCAACATCAGTTCGCAAGATTTGGATTAAACACACAGAATATTTACTTACATATCTAGTAAAAATAAAGCTTGTAATAATCAATAATAAATAAAAAATTTGGAATAATTTCAACTTTCAATAACTATGGACATATAATACATGGATTGTTAATAAGTTATTTCGACATTTTACTCGATCGCCCTAAAGTATTACGTTTTTAAAAAGATATTCATACTAAAGTTCTGCCAAAATTAACGATGAAACGCTTTTGTTATCGCAATAAGCGTTGAAACATCTCGTGAATCAAGGTCAATACCGCCAAGTGATGTACATATTTTAAAAATAGACCGTGTCCTATACCTGTTACTGCACTTATGCTATAGTACACCTACGTCATCAAGCGGGGCAAGGGGGTCGAAGAAGGGCCTCGAAATATACTCCATGCGACCAAAGAATTAGTCTAAATTCGGCAACGGGAAGGGTTAGACAAAAAAAAAACATTCGTACATCGTTAAAATAGATATTGAGGTTGCTCTAAAAAGCAAATCGAGCAGAAAAAAAAGCTGTCAAATGTTGCTATTAAATTTATACTTGGGACCACGAAAACCGTTTTAACGCAAAATATTGCATAGTGTAGAGATTCAACCCACACCGAATTTTTTTCAGGTAATAATGATAGTTGGACTATACGTTTAGATTTTAATTTATATACCTATATAACTGGAATAACTCTTTTTTGCCACTATTGTTTGAATCTTTAGACCTTAAGCTATGACTGTAGCTGAAACGAACCGCTATGGTACATTAGAATTATTCCTTATTTTCCTTAGTGAAGTTTCGCTCGTTTGTATATCCAGGAAATACTTGGTGTGACAGAAAACCGTTTCGACAGCTAGAGGCGGGCCAACAGGAAATGATGAACTTAACTGTGTGGAGCTTTCAAAATATAATCCAACCAGTAATATAATTTGAAATTCAAAAGCTATACAATTCTATGGAAAACTTGATAAAGCTCGTCCTTTCCATATGCAAATGATCATTGTGTTCCGTCAGATAGGCGAGCCCAAAAAATGCCGTTTGAGTAATTCAATTTCCTTACAAAATCGAGCCTCCTTCCGTGATTTAGCCGCTCAATGTGATATTCGACGAAACGAAATATTTGTCCATTACTATGACACTCATTGCCGTTCTTGTACGTAAAATTTATCGACGATCAGTAAGCTAGCCAGCGATGAATGTGTAATTTGAAAACAGTCGTGTTTTTTGGGTTCACCGAGAACGCCAATCGGAATAATTTTTCAATTTAAATATTGAACATCGGTAATACAAGCTTTACGGAGTTGAGACACGTGAATCAAGTACACACAAAAAATACCTACCCTAAGTAAACATTATATCGATTTATTGGTGAAAAAGAAATTGAATTGAAAATTCATAATAAGTTTATAATAATTTATTTAATTCACATCTTTTGTCTCTAGAGTTTTTTATGTTTTGTTCTTCTTTAGGCGTATTCATAGATGTTCTTAGAGATACCGCGTCCTGAAAAACAAAAATGTTAGCATAAAAATATACTACGTAGACCAATATAGGTACACCAGTGAGGTTTTGAAATATTTGCTGTCAAGCAGAATTTTGTGTGATCTACATGTAAAATTCTTATTGGAAAAGAAAATAAAGACTGGAATTACATTTCATGTGTAATTTAACACAATGTTTGTTTCAAACAATGATAATGACTTATGATTTGTTTTATTTATGTGTCTGTGTTTTTGCCCATATTTTCAACCGTTTTGGAGTATCATAGGCTCTATCCTGATATTAAGATATCTAAGAGCGTAGTTTAAGGGCGCATTGTGTTTAGTATGCGACGAATGTGAGCACACATTAAATGCAACGAAAGTGAATAAAAAGTTAACTGTTAAAGAGAGTTAACTAGGTTTATACACATTGAAATTTTAACAACCATCCAAAAATTTGGTGAAGGGCCCGTGGTCCCATCGATTTGACCTACTGGTAGGACCACGGTATACCACTATGTACCCGTGGTCCTACTGGACTAGGAATGATTAAGTAGTATCGATATTTATCTGTATTACTATTTACTTAATAATTAAAACTAACAATTATTTCTTCATTTAAAATAAAATTGACTTTGAAGTCGAACACATTCAAAATAATTTTATGCTCAGGTTTAGATCCAGTGGGACCCCTGGTACATAGGTGGTATACCGTGGTCCTACCAGTAGGTCAAATCGGTGGGACCATGGGCCTTCACCAAAAAATTTCTAGAAATTAGGTATCACCAAGAGGCCTCAAAGCGTAAATAAAAAATATAGGTTACACTTTTATAATAAATTATTTTATCTACAGTGCTATTTTGTAACGTATTGTTGCTTTCTTTTTCACGACGCGCCCGATACCTTATGACCGAAACGGGGCGGAGCGTGCAGCAGTCGTTAATGGGGACTAAAGTCGTTGGTTTTTTCTGGCTTTGTGTAGTCATATCTCAATATTTTTCTGTTGAATGATACTATAAAGAAACAAGACAGTCATCGGTTTTTTACCAAAGATCATTATATTAAAATTTTTATAGTTGTAAAAATTTCACCTTGTATAATAAAAGGAAATAGTTTTATATATACTCATAAAATAATAATCAGTCATAATCTATCATGGGAGGCATAATGCATGGGACCCACTTGTTAACCTTTTGAAATCTTTCAAAACAGCTAGTTTTGTTCATTATAATCTTTTGTTTTAGATTTAATGTTTCTCACGATACGTTTTTATAGTTCCCAATCTACATATTATGGCATGTTACTTACACCTGTGGGTAAACTGTTTTACCCAAAGAAATTAGTTTTACCCGATCCACAATACACAACCACAATACACAACCACAATGCTCCGATCCCAAAATAGCGGAGTAGTCATAAAATTTGGCTTTCTATGTATATTCAATGTCTTTGTAGACTTTCGTCTTAATATTTTATCTAATTATACATAAATATAAATCACGCTTGTTTCACTAGGGTTCCGTACACAAAGGGTACCAAGGGAATTCTATTACTTCGGCTCTGCTATCAGTCCGTCCGTTCGTCTGTCACAGAGCTGTATCGTTTGAATTATAATAGGTTGACCCTTGAAATTTTCACAGTGTGTGTATTAGTATGACCGCTGTGAGAACAAAGAATAAAAATAAAATAAAGTTAAAAATTAAAAGGGTCCCCATACACGAAACGTATTTTTTTCGACATTTTCGGTGATTGATGGTTGTAAGATCTTTTGCTTACACTTAAAAATTTCAAATAAAAATAAACTTTAAAATTAAAGAGTATCCTCATACAGAAAACGTGATTTTTGTATTGTACGGTGCAAAAGAACCCTTCGTATGCGAGTCCGACTCGCACTTGACCGTTTTTATCAAAGTTCAACGATCGTTTTATACGCGCTCGTGAGTTATCTGAAGGTGCCGCCGTTTGGTCGACATACGTTTTTTCTGGAGAGCTCCTTACCGACCCTTCTATTACAACTTCCGCTCTATATATTTCTTTAGTTAATCTACTTTAATCAAATCACCTTTGTATATTGTTTACTCATATTTTGAAGCGTGCTGAAATACCTCGAGTAAATTCATTAATAGCTTTCGGCCGACGGAATACTCATATTGTTTACAAGAAGTATAAACTTAATTATACACATTAATCTTTAAATTAATCTTTAGTTAAGCATCTTCGAGTTGGTGCGTCCGGTCGGCCGTTTTGTTTGGAATAAAGATTCTGTGCCGGAGTAATTTAATGCAACTTCTCTGTTTACTGCTAAATTATTATACAACTTTCTCCCTTTCAAGTATACACGTTGTAGTGAATGCGTAGAAATGGAAAATTTACATAATCCCAAGGAGTAAATTGAGAGCGATTTCCATGAATAGAGTCTGTGCGATGTCGTAGCAGTTTATGGTAATAATATTTACATTGAGAAGTAGAGAACAGACATTTGTCAGTTGTGAAACTCTATGCTTTACGTCAGTTCTTCTACCGCGTAGAACGTAGTAGTCTAGTAAATTAGATTTGTCGTTTTCAGGATTCCTTTTAATAACGTGCGAACTCGACAGTCCACCATTGCTATCTCATGCGATCTTCCAGGACAAGTTCGCATCAATTGAAATAGCAATAAATACGATGCCTTCCAGTAAAAAGTGGTTTTTGACAGAACTGGCATGTATTTAAAAAACTGGCCAAATACGAGTCGGACTCGCGCACCAAGGCTTCCGTATATATACGATAAAGTGTTATCTATTTATCGAAAAAAAAGAAATTGTAAATAATCACAATAAAAATATTTTTGTGTGATATAACAACACATCTTTAGGACTTTTTCCTTTACTTTTGCTATGAGGCTTTGCTTCTCGCCAAAGGAGAACGCTCATTCATGGTACTGACTTTTCTCATGCATCAAATGAAAAATCATTAGTTCATTATTATATTTATATTAGAAGTCGTCCTGCCCTTGCTCTGTTTGTTTTAAACAGGAGATTTGTTTCAAAAGTAAAAAAGAATTATTTTTGACTACAAATTATCACCTAATTTATATTTGTTCTGCTTTAATTGCAAAAAAGAAATGGCATAGTAAACGCTTGGTTAAATATTAAATTTTCGCGAAAAGTGATTGAATACTATAATACTATTATACTAAGCAATTAATTTAAAAAAAGTTGTATAACTTTAAAAGTTTATAGGCAGCGGGAGTTGATAAAAAATAAAGTTTCCATAAAAACTAGAAAATTCTCAAACCCGTGAAATTCGCTGTTGGTTCGTAACCCTCGTAATTGGCGCTTCGCAAGTAAATCGCAGATGTAAAATAATTAATATAAATTAAGGTCGTTTCCTCAGTATTTTATTAATTTTCTGAACGCAATAAGTTTTTAATTTATCATGTTATCCGTTCAATTTATCTTTTAAGACTGGAAGGTTAACTGAAAATTTTAGCTGAGTCATTTAGTAGATATTAGTATTAATTATAACGCTCGACAACCTAACTGTGCTAATACTTAATGTCCTATATTTATTGGCCTGATATTAGTGGACATTGAAGCGTACCAAAATTTAAAAAAAGTTATAAATATTTTCCGTTTTTTTTTATTTGTTTAATAATTGAAGGTTTTTTCATCTACAATAATTAATATACTCGATATGTTTTTATTAAGGGCCCATATTATACAGACTGTAGTCAGGTAAAGGACTGACTAACTTTAAGTTATGAATCTTTCACGCGATTTAAAAATCCTGTCCACAATTAAATACTAAAACCATTTTTACCGGGTTTCGCCAAATTTGCCAAAATGAAAAAAACAGTTATTGGTTACTCAGTTAGTTATTCTAAAAGTATAATTTATCATACACTATTACCGTCTTAAACTTAATTAATAATTGATTTTTTTATGAAACAAATAAAAAATTGTCAAATCAGATAATGTTAATTCTGGTTCAGTATTCAGAAAAGTAGCAATGTACAAACAAAAATTATATCGTATCTAATGTTACATGTGAAATATCGTTTGCGTTGTTTCAACCAAATCAGAATAAATATATATGTACAATTGATATTTAAAAGAAAAACACCTTTATGTATTTTCACAAAAATATACTTCCTTACAGTAAAAGTTATTAAACGCACCGACACGTTGTTTCAAAAATCCAGTCCTTAAAGCCAGGCTGAAATTGTACGTATTTGACGTCACTTCTGAGCTGTGTCTATGAAAAGATCAGTCGGTCACCATGAGCTCAACCAATTCTCTAGTTACATATGTTCGTGGGCATGTTGTGAGAATATACGAAGTTCAACGAAACATGTCCTTACACTGCTGACTTTAAGATTCAGTTTTGATCGCGAGACATTGTAGGAAAATTACCTGCAAAAAAACCCGTTTGGATCGGGTTGTAATTGTTCACGCTAAGTCACGTTACAATAATATTACGTTAATATACCACTATTAAATGCATTAGAATACCTGCTTACGATAAAACTTTATTGTACATATTTTGCAATTAAATGGTAATAATGGTACTTATGTAATTCTAGAGAGAAACAGGAAATATTTTACGTAAGTAAACATTTATTATGTTCAGTGACTGAGAAAAAGGTTAGCCGAGACGGTAATTTCCTAGTAATGACGTACGAAAGGCAGTAAAAGATTCTGACGATAAATATTCCTTATACACGTATATACAAACATATACCAAATATACGAGTAGACGCGATGGATTTTTTTTTTATTTATGTTCACTTCATTACATACAAGTTTTTTATTTCATCAGTATTATTACTGTAAAGACTAAGTAAATATTTTTTTTTTATTTTTAGAGTTCAGTAGTTAAACTAAGAACGAGTGAATAAATCATTTTCCAAAACATCCAAGGTCTTTCAAGGTAAGGGCCCAGAACGGGTTCAATGAGTTGTTTAATTGGGCACCCTGTCTTTAATTTATTTGGTCTGAAGCCTTTAAGGTCCTCGTCCAATGTTATTAAACGACTGACCGATTGGCCGAGAAGTTATATACCCCAACTGTGGAGTCGAGGATCACGGGTTTGATTCCCGCCCGGGACAAATATTTGTGTGCATGAACACGTCTATTTGTACCGTGTATATATTATATATATTATAAAAAAGAATATTTGAATTATGTATACCAGTTTTCTAGTACCTACCCCATAATACAAGCATATTACTTGTTTACTTTGGGATTAGATGGCACCGTGTGGGAGGGATGTCCCAGGTAATATTATTATTGTAATTGCGGTATTGATTTATTTATTCTTATACTAAAAAACGTTTTCGGCGCGGCTTCGGACAAGCCTTTACCTTATTCCACACTTTCAGATCTACGTAATGAAAACTGCATAATATTTTTTTTTGGTCAAGTAGTACGAGATTAGTCTAAAAACCGATAGTTCTCAGAATTTTTTTTTTTGCGTAAATCGATCCAGTATCATGTAAAGAATAATTCTTTGTATCGACCAAAAAAAAAATCGGAGCAAAACAAAAAAAATCGGGTCAAATTTTGTATAATATATCAATTATTTAATAACATGTCTTATGAGCCTTAGTACACGGTCCATCCTGCTGAACAGCAAACCGCCTCCCAACCCCCTTGTACTGCCCCGGATCGGTCTACATAGAGTGTACCGGAGCAGTACATAGGGTTTAGGAGGCGGTTCGCTATACAGCAAGGATGAACCGTGTATAAGGCGCTTTACATAATTTTCATTTATGAGCATTTGTGAAAACTTGAGTAGTTTTAAATAAGGAACAGGTATAATTTACAACTTTTTATTTAATTTTAACAATAAAAAAATTGCAAGAACTAAGATTGACCAACTAAATGTTCTGTGTCTACCGTTTTAAGTTATGAATAAACGAGCACGCTTTAGTACACCCTTTGTAGCTTTTGATATGGAACTGTGGTGTATGTAGTTTAAAACTTTTGAAACACTATTCTTTAGATCTTGCACATCTTTATAGCGAGATTTGTATGCTTTATTTTTTAAATGTCCCCAAATGAAATAATCTAACGGTGATAGATCAGATAAACGTGGCGGACACTTTATAGGGCCATGTGTTCCAATCCATCTCTCAGAAAAATGTTCATTTGAAAAATCTTTATACCTTGTACTATTGTGCCGGAACTCCATCTTGTTGTAATAAATTATCATTAAACTCACTTAAAGGTAGTTTTTTTTTAATTCAATGACTACGTGATTTAAAATATTCAGATAATTTTCAGTATTCAACGTACCCTCGTTAATTTGTATGGCGAAAATTTTGTTATTTTTAATAGCACACTAACAGTTAAATGAAAAGCGGACCTGATTGTGTGTCTCCGTCGTCCTTAAAGGATTTCTTGTAAACCAATAATTATTATTTTTCTATTATGCATTCCGTTACTAGAAAAATAACTTTCGTCGATCCATATTATTGATAGTAAAAAATTAGGATTTGTAGTAGCTCGGGCACGTATCTCGTAACAAAATTGTAAACGACGATTTTCGTCGCCAGGTAGTAGTGTTTGCACCGGTCTGCCTTCTATGTAACGTTTAAATTAAATTTTTTTGAGAATCCTTCTTACAGTCGATTCGTATTACTTCGTATTACTTCAATTAGGACATATTATTATTATTATTATTAAATAAAAGTCGCGGGCCTATTGTTTTTTCGTTTAAAAGCCCCTTGTTGTCGTAGATTACGTACCAAAGTATAAAATATTTTGCGATCCGGCAATTGACGATCAGTATAATATATTATTTTTCAATTTGACCAACTTCCGCTGCTCGGATTTTTTTCGGTACATACAATGAATTATTCTTTACATGATACTGGATCGATCTAGGTAAAAATCTTTTTGCAAGGACCATCGATTTTTAGGCAAAACTCGCACTTGACCAAAAATTTAATACTACAGTTTTACTTTTTTTTAAGAGGGAATGTCTTCTTATACAGGATTCTTAAATCTCTTATGGTTTAGGATTTGCTCTGCGGATTTGCCCAAATGAAATAAAAGTTTCTGTATATTATCTACAACCAGTTTGTATATCTGTGTGCACTCCTAATGGACATTAATTTGATTTATGCGTTAATTGTAAGAAACGAAAGCAGAAAACCTCTACAATATTAAACAGGGAAAGTGGACGGAAAAAGAGATGAAGGCCAGACCCAAAGAATACGAGTGGTTTATGTAACAGGTTTAAAAAATAACAATTTGTCTCTGTTACGGTAACCTTAAAAGAACTGTTACAAAATATAACAGGGAAATTAAATAACAGGTATTATTGCAGATGAGTGCATTTTTTATGTAAATGTGGACGTACTTGTTTGTCAATTGTATCGGTTTTTTTGTATAGCCAGCCATGTATTATTAACAACTATTAATATGTAAACAGTATTTTATGATGTGTAGAAAATAATGCGATCTAGTAGACTGAGAAAAACAATAAAAGTTCAACAGCCTGCATAATCGAAGTTGAGTTCAACTTCCGTACTATAGTTATCACGTTAAATGTGCTATGTTTTTTTTTTAAATCTGAATTGAATTTAAGGTTGAAGTTGAACTCGACTCCTTCGTTTATATTGGCTACCATATAAATCACTTCAATACATTGCACTTATTAGTTCCCAGTGAAACATAGCAGTGAAATTAAGCAACATATTTTGTACCCATTTTCTCTTTACGAATATTTTCTTTTCCCGGGATAATTTAAAGACGTTTCGTTTAGGTCTTGTAAACTTTAGTGAGGCTTTATATTTTTTTATTATAGGCTCAATCGTTTATGAAATAAAACGGGTAATGGTCGATTTTCGTATGTTTTTTTAATTTATAGTAAACTATGCTTTTTAAAAAATTAAAAATGACACATTTGTATTTTTTTTTTATGACGAGGACTTTTATTTGGTTTAACAATTTTTTTTTTAATTTTTGAAAATCAATGCCTCCAAAATCATTATTTGTTTTTTGTCTAGTGATGTTACAAGTACAAATTTTTGAAAAAAATAATCTTTAATCTTAACTTGTGTTTCACACATTATTTCCATTTAAAATTCAAATCATTTTTCTTTCTTAGTGAACGAAAATTCGTTTTGCTCCCACTTAGTATGCAAACAATGAAGACTTAGGTATTTTTCAATTTTCTAGAATGTAATGGTTCAAAATTGTCTTTATACTAATCTGATCCTAAGAAAGCAGTGTAATGATACGTATTCAATATGTGAAACCATAATTTTACCTATTAAAACATAAGAGTTTCATCAAAATCAATTCATTACTCTTCATATCACACAATTCTTGAAAATCTGGATCTGGTTCCTGGATTCGGTTTAGGTTCTTCAGAATCTGGTTCTACGGCCCAGGTTCATCTCTTCTGGTACCTGGGATCCAGCTCCTTCTTCCTTTATTTTTTTATTCCTGTTATTAAGGTAATTTCTCAACAGCTAATTTCTCGACCTTGACATATATACATACATACATATATCTTATATTTATGAAGTGTACCAAGTATTGTAACAAGCAAAAAAGCTATTAATGTAACAATCTCAAACATAAGTCTATGTATATAGAGCAAACTGGTAAAAACGATACAATGAAGTAAGCGTGTGTGCGTTTTTCGTTTATCTGCCTCATCTGCCTGTGCGATTCACGGAACATAGAAAAGGTTGGAAAAGACATGAGAGCGGGAGATACGATGCAGACATGAATGGATTATAAAGTCCCTTGCAATGGAATCCGGCAATAATGTAAACAAATAAATTAAACACGATTACTATGTAGTTACTTACATTTGAATATCAATCCTGATCAAATTCATATTTCAATGAACCGTACATTGCTTTTACAATAACTTCAACACCAAATACCTTCTTTAAGATAATTCTTTTAATAAAAATACTTGGATGAAGAAAATTTCAAGAATTTGTAAAGCTGTTATAATATTTTTTTTTACAGTGAACAATGAACTATAATATCTCAATGATCAATGTTCGATCACTCACTTTGACATCAGTATAGGTACATCACTATGAACATATACAACAAGGTGTTGATGTAAAAAAAATTTGATCACGTTATTGCCGGAATCCAATGAAAGGTCATTTACTTATGCACTCTGATGTCATAGTTAACGATAACGCTAAAAAATGTCTAAATTGTGCATTAAATTCATGAAAAATCTCACTAGATGCAATAAAAACAATAACGGTGTTACATGACATCGGTGATGACGAAATTATGTATTTAATACAATAAATATGTAATTACTAAAAATATGTTATATACACATTCGCCAACACTCGGGTTCCATCAAAAAGTACTTAATTAAAATATCAAGGCGTTATTTCGCACATTTTATAGCCGTAATATTTGGCGCATTTTATTAGCATTACAACGGGTCCCACTACACGTCTTTTCCATGTTTTAAACACTTCCATCATATTCTATGTTCCGTGTGTAGATTACGCACTCTACACAGTGAACTAGTATAAAATACAGGCTTAGTGACGCGGTGTAGGTTACAGGTATTTCTTGACCATAAAACTGGGCTCAAGGGATGCCCGACCTTACATTATTTAGTAGTTACTCTGTCGACTTTACCTACAATAATTTACGTGACGTCGTGGGAATATCAACGATTTGGGTATTTCATAACGTTACTTTTACGATGTCTTCATTTTTTATTTTATTACGACAACGCTAAAACCAACGTCTCTAGTTAAATATTTAGGCGTTAGTTTTTGTGTGGTGTTGTATGTTTAGTTATTACGTAAAAATTACAAACATTTTACATATGTAAAACATTCTCAAAGGTTCTTCAGAGAATTGACACTTATTTTTAAATAGGTATATATTATTATATACTATAAAATTATATACTTACTATAAAATATAGTTAAAAATTAAAGGGGTCCCTATAAAAGAAAGTTATTTTTTATATTACGGATATTTTTATTATTATAGCACGGACTGATTGTCGTGATAGCCTGAGCGCAGCGAGTCTGTTTCAAATCTATAAGGCGATGTGGCCGTGGTTCCCATCCGGGCGTGTACCAATGAGTATTTTCTGACTTAAGTACATTAACTATCTCTGACTCACTGCCTCGGAGAGCACGTTAAGCAGACGGTCCCGGTTGCTGTCAATATAGATGGCGTTCGTTACAATCCGTCAAATCGCACTGGAGCAATTTGGTAAATTTAAGCTCCCTCATCTTGAGGGAAGGTCTAAGCCCCTGCAGTGGGGTATAATAAAAGGGCTGATGGAATTGAATGGAAAAAGTACGGAACCCTTCGTGTACGACTCCGCCCTCGCATTAGGCAGATTTTCATAGGCGTTTTCGTCGCAAACCTTCTATCCAAATGTTATTTAATTAGTTTTAGTGACTTCCATCTGGAGTTGATGAATTAGTCAATTAGTCAGTCAGGACATGTTTTTGTATTGTGTAGGTATATATATGGATACACGGAATCTGTATCTCAAAACCTTCAAAGGGAACGCTTATAATGAAATTTGTCGTTCATCTGTCTACTAAACGTTTTCAATTTTTATACTACTGAAATTCAGAGCTTGAGATCTGTCATGCAAATGGAGTTTGAGAGTCCGCATATTAAAATCAGTAAGTCAACCATGATATTTTATTTCTATAGATACGTTACACCCCCACCAAATGCTAGAAAAGCTTAAACCCTTTTATTATTTACATGTCTAGACGTGATACAATCACAAGAAAAATAATAGGCCGGATTCAATACGTTAGTGTGTGTGATTACATAAGTCCTGCTACGCTACGCAGTACTAACCACGTATCTAAACAGTCTCTGTGTGCGTAAATTATGAACATGTGATATTTTGTCCAAGTTTTGACACCCAAACTCTACCGAGTCATGTATATAATCAAAACTTATACATTACAACGTGGGCTTGTAATCCTAGTACAAAACGACGGACAAAGTCCGCGTTGATCCACATAAACAGTGTCAATACACTCAGGGTATTTATTGTAAGCAACTAAATTACTACTTAGTGTGACAAAGGCAGTAAAAAGAGAATAAAACAAAAGTACAAAGGAGACCGATTGACTAACCGATTGGTCGAGTGGTTGGAGACCCTTACTGCGGAGCCAAGGGTCACGGGTTCGATTCTCGCCTGGGGCAAATATTTGTGTGCATGAATTTGTGTGCATGATATTTACTAGTTCCGAGTATGGGTGTAACTTTTTACACCCTTTACTTTTAAAGTACGTATATATTATAAAAAAAAAATATTCAAGTATGTATACCAGTCCTCTATTAACCCATAATACTTGCTTATTTTGGAACTATAGTTGGTGCTATGTAAGATGTCCCAGGTATTATTATGACAAAGTACACCGCAAAAGTACGTACATAAATATGTATACAATAGACGACGCCACCCTATATATCAAGACTAATTGAAGGCCTGAAGTAGGTAGGGCCTGTTGTTTCAGCAAATTTATACAAACAGACTAGTTATGAAAACGAGTGTCTCTGCTACCTCATCGGCTGTTGTGATGTCATACATGATGTAATTTTTTTTTAAATTTATATAAGCAGAAAAAACAGAACGTACACTGAGAAAAATTTCAGCATGAAAAAAGGATATTGTATACTTAAACCGTGGTATTACTTGATTTAGCGTAGCACTGTATATTACATCATGCAGCTGCAGAACAAGTCTGTTGGTGTATTTTTGATATATTCTCATTAATGTTACATTGTACGTATTTAAGTCTAAAATATACGTTGACTGTATATTTCTAAAATACACGTTCGTCTGTACGAAGGATTTCTGTCAGGGTAATATAAAAAACCATATACAGAAAACACATATACTAGTTCTTTAAACTTTTCTCGCGAGTAAAGTAATACGCTTAAACCATAATTATTATTGTTATTATGATTAATTAAGTACTGTTATACACATCATTTTTAAAACAGATGAAATATATTATTATTCCATAAATTTGTCACAGATAAGGAAATTACAGTAATAAAAGAAAAAAACGTAAGTATATAAAACCACACCAACAGTTTCCGAAGTGCACTGTGTAGCGCCTGCAGGGTATTTAAATTGCAATGAATCGAGCACGATCTGTGTATTGCAACTACAACAATTTCAAAATATCTTATTTAAAGGATGATTGTGAGCCTGAGAAAATGTCAACATCTAATAGTATTTTATTGTATGTTTCACACATGCGCCTAAATGGGACACGCATACTGACATTTGTTGACGCTGTGTGGACGTGAAACAAGTGTTTGAAGATCTGAAGATATGAATCGTGAAGATCTTGTTCTTATGGATACAATGTCTTCATTTTGTAATTTTAACTCATCAAAGAATTTCACCCTAATGTATCCGAACATCGTTCGAAGCACACCGAGGTGCACACGACACATGTGTAAAAAAGATTCTAACCAGGCCATTTTATAAGGATCAGTTTTGCTTCTTTACGCAGTATCTAGTAAAATGACGGATAAGACGCGTGTCAGAGATACCTCCACTTGGTTTTGTTTCACTTGCTGTAGTTAAGTTTAAATGACACACAATGACTACATTCTTTAAGAGAGAAATGAGATTCATAAGAAATTAGTTTGAAACAAATTTTAGTACTTCATGCAAACAAATGACAGAATTTTATCATAACATGTTTACTTGCGATAGTGTAGGGAGCTACCACTCGTCCGATATCTTTTAACTTAGGATTCCAAAAGTTGTAAAGTAAACTTTAAGTAAAATATGAAATGGGGGCTTCACATTCCGTTGAACTGAAAATGCCGTTATTCGAGAAACTATTTTCTTACCATCCTCTCGCAAACTCCGTCAGTCGAAGTCAGAGTTGTTAGATAACTTTCATCGAATAGGTGCAGCTATAGTTTGGCTAACAGAGAATTTGCTTAAAATACTTAGTTTGTTACGACTGTGGTACGATCGCAATTCCGGGATTTAGTTAAGACTTCACGCATGATTACACTACATGTATTCCTCCTTCCACTATAGTAAATAGTACCTATAGTGATAGCCGAGTGGTGCGGTAAACCCGTTTTTTGTTTAGAAGGTCGTGGTTTGAACCCCAGAAACCGGCATGTACTCATGACTTGTTCTGACTTGAGTATATAATAATTATCACTGACTCCGTGCCTCGGAGAGCATGTTAAGCCGTCGGTCCCGATTGTCGTGATCAGACGTCAGTTGTAAAAATCTATCAACCTGCATTGAAGCAGCGTGGTGGATTAAGATCCAAGTACCTCAACCAGAGGAAAGGCCTAAGTCCCTGCAGTGGGGCATAATGGGCAGGTAATGGTATGATAGTGTAAATACAATTATCGTTCCCCATCTAGATCTAATTTAACGTGATAACGTTTCACAGCCCGTGTGTCGTGTCGTGATAGCCCAGAGCGCAACGAACCTGTCTCAAATTTATAAGGCCATGGTCCGAATCCGGGCGTGTACCAATGAGTTTTTCTGACTTAAGTACACAATATCACTGACACCGTGCTTCGGAGGGCACGTTAAGCAGTCGGTCCCGGACGCTGTCAATAGATGGCGGTCGTTACAGTTCCCAACCCGCAGTGGAGCAGCGTGGTGGACTTAAGCTCCAAGCCCCCCTCCTCACCCTGGGGGAGACCTAAGCCCCTGCAGTGGGGTAAAAATGGGCTGATGATGATGATGATGCTGATGTTTCACAGCCCAGCTTTAGAGGGTGTGACGACCGTGAAGAAATTTTTCTTTCTGTTCCGTGACAATTACATGTTGAAAATTAACAGTAGACAAGTGAAATATTTTACGATAATACTTACTATCGCATTAGCATGGCTCAAGTCTTCGGATAGATACAAGTCTATCCTAAGGTTTTATGGTTCACACAAAAATGTATCGTTCTGATGTCATCAGGACGCGATAGGAGCCTTACTTCGGATCGATGCGTAAAAAAAAGAATTCGGCATGTTTGTCCGAAAAACGCAAAATTAAAGGAATGTTTGTTTAAGGCGAGGCCTCATCTAAAATTTATCGAGATAAAGGAAAGTGTAATGCCCGATGCTATGGCGCCTAGACGTATAATGTGGAACATTTGTAGTTTTTGTTATAGTCCAACAAGAAATCCTCTAGAGATTCTCGATGTTTGTCCGTCTGTTGGTACGTCACAGACATGTTTGCTTCCTCTACTTGCAGTATGAAAGCAAAAAATAAAATAATAAATACATATACAATTAAAGATATCGTTGAATAGTTATTTTCAAATTATTATGAGATTTTTGTCAGCTTTCTTTAGGTCCCGTTTCCAAAAATATTAGTGCTACACATTGTATTGTACGTTTGTTGACATAAACACCATCATCGTTTCAGCCTTTGTCTGTCCACTGCTGAACATATGCCTCCTCCATAGCACGCCACGCTACGTGATCCTCTACTTGCTGTATCCAACGGCGACCTGTCGTCGCCTTCTTCAGGTCATCGGTCCATCGAGTCGGGTGGCGCCCGACGCTACGTTTTCCCGTGCGTTGTCTCAACTCGAGAACCTTTTTGCCTCATCGAGTGTCGGTTGACATCAGTAAGAATATAAGTAATTGTTTCAAGTCGTTTATGTACTGTTAACGAAAAAATACAAATCTGCCATATTAAGTTCACGACTGTTTACCAAAGGCAGGCACAGGTTATAAATCTACACTTGGCTTCATTGACATTCATTAATCATTTTATACAGGCTTGCCGTTTCGGGTGCATAAAATTTGGCCCCTCTTTAAGACGCCGCCGATTTCGTTGACACAAGTTTTTCTTGAACACCCCTTACCGACCTTTACATTACACACCTCATCTAAATGTCTTTCCTCCCTTTACTTTCATTCATCCTTTCCACGTGGCCTTCTATCCTACTCTAGTATTCTTTTAAATCTGTTCTCTCACATTGCAATTCTTCCGTCTATCTTTTAAATGTTTTTCATTTTAACATATCAAAATTAAACGATCAATTTTTTTTTTTTGCATTTCGTAAACTCATTAATATTCTTTAAATACGTGGACATTGCACACATCTTGATATATTGCTGTGTATTTTTTTTTATCACATTATTAATCTACATCGTCCCTGTGATAAATGGCTTATATTAAAAAAAGGCTCCAAATGAAAAATTCGTTATTTATTGCATAGTATGTCGAATGGGACCTACTGGGAATGAGTTATGGGATTTTTAAGGGAAATCTTTTCGAAAATAGGGTACTGAATACCTTTTTGTGAGTGTTTAAATGATATTATTAATAGGAGGAGTGAGAAAACAGAGTTTGTTTATAATATCTTGTCACAGCAATCCGCAAAACAATTTAGTTGATTGTATTTTGATATTGAGTAAGTTAAGTTGATATTGAGTCTTGCATAAGTGTTGATATGTCGGATATTACTAGTGGAATTTAAAAAGCGGTATTAGGTCTTCAAAATGTATTACAAACACATGCATTTGAGGGTATGAGAGTACTAAGATATCGTAGACAATATTTATTTAATGACGCTTACTGAATAAGGCGAGAAAGAAATAAATAAAGCAAATTTGATTTATTTTATGCTATGAAGTGTCCCTAACCGTATATTTCCCCATAAAAGTACGAATTGACTAGAAGCCCTCTTCTGCGTTTGCCGTTTAACCACTCATACTAGCTAGCTGGTGAAAGATAGCCAGTTTAAGTCCGAGTTTCAGTACGCAAGGTATACGCGCGTCGTTCGTCACCCCTGAGAAATCCCCGCGCGCCAGTCTTCAACCCCCCAAAATTGCGTAATGTCACTTCGATACTGTGAACTGATATTTATGACTATATTAAGGCGATGTTAGAAGCTGAGGACGGCATTTTCAAACAACGATATCGCTTAAAGTATTTCATGTATCTTAATGTCTTTAAAATATATTAAATCACTGTCATCGTTTTATACGACGTTCGTTTTGAAATTATTATTTAATAAGTTTTACAGATTAAAAATAAATCGTAAAAATACCTCTTAAAAATCCATTTATCAATCATTGTAGCTGAGTAAGAAGTTTGTTATAGTTGAAAAAAATATATTATATAGATTTCATAATTCTGTATTCGATGCTCATTTTGTATTTTTCAATAGGCGTATCAATTAAAAGAAATTAAATTTTAATAATTTTGCACTTACGCCCTTTAATTTCAAGCGGTGCGCTATTGTGCGTCTCGCTTGTGTAAAGCACGAACTCGTATCTCGTATCGTAACAAGGTATGTCGCCTTTGGGGCCAGTGGGCGGCGACATTCTGAATTTTCGTTGGCTTATGACATTCCCTTAAAACCAAACGCTGCTTTCAAATTAATTTACTCAATAGTATTCCCACTGCCGGTATATCATTCCTTTCCGCGCTACTTATTCCATTCGCTACAAAATCATTATTGACAATACCAATACACCTAAATAGGATAAAAGAGATTGGAATCCACAAAAAATGGAACCTAGTGTGTAGCTGGGCATACTCTGTTTAATTGTGATATATTATTTTTAAATAACAATTTTTTTAATGTAACAAGTAGCAGTTCTCATATTGATTGCTCGCGTATAAATACATTGACATCATTGTTGGAGAAGGACTAAATTCTAAACCGGCTGAACCCGAAACAAAAAGAATAAAATGGCATTATTGGAGTAAGAGCGCGGTAATTGGATTTGGTCACGATTAGTTAGCATTCAGAAATTTTGTGTTAATTGGAGATAAGGTTCATGTTAATGCATCTTTACGGTAATAATTATTAATCTAAGGTTAATGTGTTTTTATAAGCAGGTATTGAAAAATTGAATTTTTATTTAATCTTTTATTTGTTTCAGGTACTAAAATTCTGGCGAACATTTTAAAGTAAGGTACTGTTATTATATTCAGGCATAGAAAATAAATCTTTGAAGAATCCTCGTGGAAGTGGTCAGAAATGGTTCGTGTGGTATAACCCATGGCTGATGCGTCGCCTTTTTCCTTCGCGAACTTGAATGACATACCGCCGTGTGGCTAGATGAGGCATGCATGACTTTTTAGAAAATTCTGTAACTTTCTTAAAAAAAAGTTTAAATTAAAAAAATTAATGCAAAATTTTTTAGTCAAAGGCGTATTCAAAAAAGTGCTGGTGCTTCTGGGATTGTTGTGGGATTTATTTATTTTAAATTTATTTAGCTTTTATCGTCTATCACTTTTTAAATAATAATAATAATACATGGGACTTCCCACACAGCGTCATCTAGTCCCAAAGTAAGCAAGTATTATGCTTGTGTTATGGGTTACTAGACAACTGATTTACATACTTAAATATCGTATATAATATATACATCTATAAATGTTTTTGCGAAGACACCACACACATATAACAACCAAGACCCGGTACCAGTATCAATATTCATCATATTAATACTGACCCGACCCGGGATTCAAACCCGGAACCTCCAGCTTCGTAGGCAGGGTCGCTACCAACTAGGCTAAGCGGTCGTCACTTTTTAAAGATTGTAGTGTACGCACAAAGTTACAGATGATGGCAAAAAAGGCGTTTTGAAAAACATATCTAGGTACTACTCCTCGGAGGCATAAAACCGTAAGAATGCACTTATTGTTAGAGGTGTATTGATGCGACGCGATACAAAACTATCGACAGATCACATCCTTACGATTGAACTGTAGTGAAAAACAAGAACAAACTAAAAGAAATATGTTTGCCATCTATTGCGTACTGTGCATTGTATATTCTATCTAATTAAACATAGCTTTCCGCCTGCGGCTCCGCTCGCGTGGACTACATAGTTGTACCGGGACTCCTTTTTCCATGATGAAAAATAGACTATGTCACTCTTGAGTTTATAAACTATACATATGCAAAAATTTATGGACGTGCCGATACAACTGTGTAGTCCACGCAAGCGGAGTCACGGACGGAAAGTTAGTTTGAAAATAAAGTACAGCCTATATTATTTGCTAATAATGTAGCTTTCTATAAAGGTGAAGAATTTTTTAAATCAGATAAGTAGTTTATTCGTGACAAATCAACAAAAAATAAAATCTTTCGTCGTGATAATTTTACTGTAGATTGTTAAATATCGCAACCTCTTACTAACACTGTAATATGTAATGTAAAAATCCGCATCAAAATTTTTAAAGAAATGCACTTACTGCAACGCCTCCTCGTGGACTATACAGTTAAACATCGCTATTGACACTCCGGAATGGCAAAGCTTTCAATTACTAAAAAAATCTGAATCGGATTAATAGTTATAGATATAACCTCCTACATATATTTAGTTAATTAATTGCATACAAACAAGTTTGGCAGTTTATAATACCTGGTGTTCGGCTGAACGTAGTCCAGACTTTTATAGATCGTGTAGAGCTTACCAAACTAAACCAAAAGCTTATATTACTGAAGTAATAAAAAATAAAATAACTTCAAAGATGTTTTTTTCGGTAACAATTAATTTGCGCCATCTTCTCACTTGAAACTTTTGTTTAGTGCGGTAAGCTCTACATAGTCTATAAGTTTGAACTACGTTCAGACGAACACTCGATACGTTATATACGGAATGTTCGGTTAAACGTAGTCCAATTTTAAACATATTTTTCTCGGTAACCGTTGGTTTGCGCCATCTGCTCTGTTTAATTCGATAAGCTCTGCATGCTCTATATACGTTTGGACTACATTTAATCGAACACCCGGCATAGTACGATACCGATGCTGTTCGCCATCTTTCGCGTCGTTTTTATCCAAATATTACACCTACATTTCCAATTAGAGAAATATAATTTTCTTTCGCGAGATTCGCAAGTAAATTATAATGTCACATTTTGAGTTATAAACGGCTGACAAGGAGTGTAATCCTAAACAGTAATTTCTCAACCGAATCTACGGTAATTTGTAAAAGCAACAGCGAATCTAGAAACTGGGGGCGAAAGTTTAAAATGAGTCGCCTTCGCGTCGACGAGTACTGCCTGTCGTGACTTTTACCTGAAATGAAAAGTTTCACGGTTAACTTTCGGCCAAACATATTTTGGATATAAGTATAATTCATTACGGTCATGATAGCCGAGTGGTGGCGAGCTCGCTTCTTGTTTAGAAAGTCGTGGTTTGAATCCCAGGGCATGTACAAATGAGTTTTTTTAACTTATGTACATATGACTTATGTACACTGACTTGGAGAGCACGTTAAGCCGTTGGTCCCGGTTCGCCGTCAATGGGTGGCAGGCGGTACAATCCACCAATCCTCATTGGAGCAGCGTGGTGGATTAAGCTCCCCTGAGATTAAGCCCCTGCAGTGGGATATTAATGGGCTAATGGTATGGTATGGTGTCGTAGCATAATTCATAAGGAGGTGATAACGTGTGATGGAACAGCAAGGGTAACTTTCTAAACCAGTATTGGTGGTAGTTGCTACAGGAAAACGTATTGAACAGACAATTCCCAACTTTTGGAATAATTTTCATTTGAATTTCCAAAATATGTACAAATAAAATACAGAGAGGTAAATAACAATTTTCACGTTTTCTTTTTATAGCGTGTATTTATCTTGTTTCATATAAAGACTCCATGGGATCAGCTGAAGTTGTATGAAGTTGTTGTACCAGCAAAAAGCAAATTTTTGACGTTTCTAGTACTTTAACTTGGGATGGCTCCTTATAGTCTTTTGATATTTATTTAACTGTTCTAAGTTTTCATATGAAAGAGGGTCAATTAAATCAATAAAAATAAAACGTGATAATTTCCCTTTTTCTTGTTAGAGCTGCAAGAGCAGTACTTTATGTTCATATGGACAACCGAGATGCAACCGAGATTCTCGAGCAGCCTCCACGAACTGGAAGAGGATTTTTATAAGCATTCAATAATAGTTTAAGGTGGCGTTTCACTGCCTAATTGGTTTGACACGTATAACACTTTATTGGCCAATCAGAGCACAATTTGTGCAATTCAAAGTCCATTCGTATTTATGACGTTGGACAAATGACCTGCCGAGTTAGCGGAAAATATTGTTTTTGTATCCAATTGATATTATTTCGAAGTGTTTATGTAAGAAAGAGTCCAGACTGACATTGAAAAATTAGTTCAAAGTTATCTGATGTGCTTTTATGTGTATATAGGAGCGCTTTCGTAGCAACTTTATGGAATTCGCGAATGTAGCTTTTTATTTATATTTCCTTTGATGTAACTGATCATTTTTTGTGGTTTTATTTTTGATTATAAATTAACAGTTGGCATTTTTAGTCTAGTATTTGTTATTATCTTACTAAACATTATACCTAGCATGACCGTAAGAATAGTAATAATATCTGGGACATCCCACACAGCGCCATCTGGGCAAGTATTATGCTTGTATTATGGGATACTAGACAACTGATATACGTATTTAAATATTAATTGCAAGATATAAGTATATACATACTTTACCACAAAGACAGGACACAAATAAACATATTCATGTACACAAATATTTGTCCCGGACGGGAATCGAACCCGCGACCCTTAGCTTACTGTCTCTAATCACTCAGCCAATCAATCAATAGTTAGTCAGGAAAATGTATTAAATTAGTGATATTAGGGACTTTATAATAGGGGATTATTCGGGGTATATAAATACGAAATCGCAAAAATTATGCAGGCGTAGCTACTAATAATTGCGGAAGCTAACTTTAAACTTTTCAACCATAAACGTACACGGATTATATGACTAGTGCTTACCTCTGTCATTTGTCAATAAGGATTTAACGAAAAGTCGCGTCCCGCATTTTGAAATGATACTTTGGACGAAATTTTGACGCCCGCATTAATGCTTGATGAGGGTTCATTAAACCAATAAACACACTTGTCGAATACTTTCTAGCCTTTTCATTTATATAAAAACATATATGAGAATCGTATGTTAATTGTAAACGCAGAAAATAATACCTAAATCATTTAAATTGTATGATGAAAAAAATATATAAAATTACCTGTAAACTAGTAAATGTTATTTTTTAGGTATATTAATAGTATAAAACAAAATAGCTTTATGCTTCTGTACACTGGTGTACACTTTTGAAAATGCCCACCTAGTTACATATTTTCGAAAACTTAGTTCTTACATTGAAATTCGCACATTTTCTGTAAAATTTAGTTGTTATCGGGCAATCCTTTGATAAATTACTCAATAAAAAATTTACAAATTTTTGATACGAAAATCATGTTGTTCAAAGATACTTGTGTGAATTACCATTAGGGTTCTAAACTACTTAATGGCTTTTGATGTGGTTTTCCCTATCATTTAGATAGTATCAAAAAGGTGGAGGGTTTAAAAATAATATATTAAAATTAAATGTATTGATAACAAAGCAAATGTCGACATGTTCTAATCGAGTCGGTATGAAGTTGTTTTCAGACGCTCAATTCTAAAAAAACTCGAACGTACATCAAGGATGTTGAGCTTCCCTTTATCTTTATGACTTCAAATAAAAAGAACTCTCTTAATTCTCACAAGCTAGGACAGTAGAAAGAATTATTTTTATATCTTCAAAATATAAGTGACGCACCAGTAACACAACAGCGGTAGAGCATTTTAATCAAAATCGTCTTCTCAACACATGAAATTATTTTTGCTTTATTTCAAGAATGACTAATAGGATACTTGACAATATTAAATATATTATATTTATAAAGAAAATATCAATTAAATTATATTATTATATTATGCGGCCGGAGCCGCTGCGGAGTCTGCAGCCGCCAGAAAACGAGTCAAATACTCTACTCTGGAGAGTAAATAATTTTTCGTCCCTCTTGCGGTGGAAGATGCTGGCTGTAGGGGGATTCAAGCCAAACGTTTCGTCGCGAGCACAGGCCGTCGTCTAAAAGAAAGGGGACTCGACCCCCGTTCCGGTTCCTTCCTGGTGCAAAGAATTGCCATTGCAATTTAGCGCGGCAATGCGATGAGCGTCATGGGCACATTTGCGTCGGGGGTGACGAGGGGTGGATTATTGGATTAGTTTTATTTTTTATTATTATTATTATTTTTGTGTATTATTGTATTTTCAATTAAATGAGAACTTTATCGGGTTTATTTTCAATTTGGTGTCTTCCATTTCCATAGGACGGTCTGTTTTAATTATATTATTATTTTTTATCTTCGTTTCTTTCTTGAAAAACAAAATTTAACGTTATTTTTAATGACCTCACGTCACAATAATCACGGTATAATCCTCTTTGTCTAACAGGACATTTTAAATATTCATAAATTTGTTAATAATGAGTAATTTTTTAAAAATATTTTACTGTTACAATCAATGACTGTTACGATATACTTAGAAAACTCTTTCATATAAAATAATATTTAAAAAAAAATTGTCTACTAGCCTGCCATCATTTTCTTACAGTTTAGTTGAGATTTATTTAGGGCTCATATAAAGTATATAGACATTCCCTAGAATACCAAGTGTGTGTTCAGGATAATTAAATAAAATTAATGTTATTTGAAACACAGGGTCATGTTAAACTATTAAACTGAAAAGTTTTTATGTAGTTACCTTAATTTAACTTTGTAATCTAGCATGGACCACATAGGACACTTAGAAATTCCATCTAATTAGTTTGGAAGTCCTTAATTTGACCAAAAGAATTTACGCATTTTGTTAAATCTGTACCAGAAAGTAGAACTGCTTAGTTCAGTTTCGACTATTTTTAAACCTTGACGCAACATTAAAGTGTGTTAAGTTTAAAGTGTGTATCTGTGTGTCTATGCGTCCGTCTGTGGCATCGTCGCTTCCAAACGGATGAACAGATTTTGATTGTTTTTTCTTCTGAAAGGGGAACTCGATCGAGTTTTTAGCTATGATTCAAGAAGATCTGTTCTGTCGTTTGAAGATCATCAGCTCATTCATTGTAATGGCTAAAGGGATGTACGCAACTTCTGAAGGTCTGATCGACCCAAAACTTAATATCCTGTTAGTGCAATGATATCGCAAGAACACAATCACCTTAACTTCATGCTGTAGCAGCATCTGGAATTTGCAGGATACCCAATTCCTCACCAACTTACAGCTATAGGTACTTAGGTACTGTGTTTGGGTTCGTTGGAATGATCTCAATAAATAGGTCATAGATATACGGTGATCAAGGTCTGATGATGGAGCAGGAAAAAAAATGAAATTAAATTGGCCAGGGATGAATGAAGCTTTCACTTGTTCAAACGATATGAGATACTTATTCGATGTAGTAGTACTTTTAATCGCGAATTAGTGTATGAATGTATAAAGCGAATGAAGGAATAAATGATGATAATGAGATTGAGTGAAACATAATTCAAAATAGTAATAACAATAACATATACCTCACAACAAAGTCTAGGCCCCAAACTAAGCATTAACTTGTGTTCTGGGTGCCAAGCGAAGGCACCATGTGGTGTCAATGGTGTGTGTATGCACATACATATAACAACCAAGACCCGGTATATACCAGTATCAATATTCATCATATAAATCTGACCTGATCTGGGATTCGAACCCGGGATCCCCACCTTCGTAGGCAAAGTAGCTACCAACTAGGCCAAGCGGTCGTCAAATGGTACGGTATTCTTGGTGTTGAATAAAATAAGGCACAATGAGGTAAGGACTACGAAAGTGGGAGGTGATTAAATGCACTGAGAAAAATGATATGTTGAAATTCAGATTTCATTTTAATGGTTTCACTATCAGTAGAGCAATATATAATTGAGATCATCGTAAATATGAGGAAACTGAAGAGGAAAAACCACGCATCATCACAATTACTTTACAGGAACTATAATTTCCGTTGACGTTTATTTTTTTCCTGTTCATGTTTCTCGTTTTTTTATTTTGGGGGTCACCATTGCTTGACATTTTTCTCCAGGTTCAATTAAATGAATGAATGGTTATTATAAATTCTCATCTAATGTTTATAATAAAGTTTAAAATTTTTGAAATAAATAAAAATAATAAATTTAAAAACTCCGAATGAAAAGAAAATTAACCTTATTTATTATAAATTTAGGTATATAAACTTTGAAATAAAAATAAAATAATAGTTTAAGAGAGATATTAATTATCTTTCTCTGTCAAAAGCATACTTATTTTACATATTTAATAATAATAATATTATATTGAAGCCTTTTTATTTTCCTTAACAACATTTCATTCTTAGTTATTTACATCATTATTTTTTCCCCTTCATTTCAATTAATATAGTAACAATTTTAAACAACTATTATATATCTATATTAAATTTACAAATATTTCAAATCATAAAACCTCCGATGAATTCATTTCACAATTTAATTTACATTCTATTACTTTTATTTAATTTTTTTTTCTTTGTTTCATTGTTTTTTGCTATTAGGGACCTCTCAACGAGTAATAATAACAATTATAAAAATAATAATACCTGGGACATCCCACACAGCGCCATTTAGTCCCAAAGTAGGCAAATATTATGTTTGTATTACGAAGTAACTAGACAACTGACATACATACTTAAATATCTTTACAATATAAACATATATGGATATTTTAACACTCAAACACGAAACAAATAGACATTTTCATGCACACAAATATTTGTCTTTCTCGGAAATCGAACAATATTCAGATATTATAATAAAAACTGTATTTTATCAACTTTTCGTGAAGTCATGACACTGGTTCTTTGTATTTTATGAGTTTCCGTCAAAACACTGCCGGAAATCCCCTAGCTATCCCCATTTTTTCTAGGACAATGATATACCGACTACACGTCTCTGAATTATACATGGACTCGCGCTTCTTTAGCGCAATGTCCGAGGGGAAGGGGGAAAAAACTTGCCTTTAGGTAATCTCGTTGATGTGGCGGTTTGTTTAAATGTACATACTGTAGCAAGTGTCAGAGTATTTATTATTTTAATGTTTTCCAGCTAACGATTTTTTTCATGTTGGTAATATTCGAACGGACGTCGGAAAATAGGACATCAATAAAACGCACAAATAAAATTAATATTGCGCTGATATCGCATTGGAATTGATGCGTACGTCTGACGACAATTGGTAAACCGTTCATCCCGATTGTATATTATTGATTTATTATGAAAATTTAAGCAAAGAACTTTCCAAATATTTCCCGAATATACGCGGATCGTTAAAATCTGGTTTTTATTTTAATCCCGCTCACTCTATGATTCAAGTTTATTTTCATGAATATTCCTGTGCTTTAGACAGTGATAAATCTGATAATCGTCATAAATTATTTTATCTGAATAAATACAATATTTAAGTTTTACTAAAAATATTAACCATAATTAATCACGATGCAAAATAAGGATATAAAAGTTTGAAACAAGACTGATGTTAAAAAAATTCAAGGCAGTTCTTTCAGAATGAATATTTTTTATCTTATCTATTTGGTCATATCCAATCGCGGTTTCTATTTTTTATTCAAATTTATTCATTAAAAACCGGTGCGTGTCGAACTTCGCATACGGTGATGGCAACAACAAAAATATGATGTTCCCCAAAGTAGATACCTACCCAATATTATTCATTGAGTCTTTTTTATGTTATTAGGCTTGGACGAAAATGGTAATAAAAGGAATAAGGTTCTAGAATAACCTCTCAGAATATAAAATTTTTATATTGACGAATTTGCCTGGTACTTATGACCATTCATCTGACGTCGAAATTGTCCCTGTAACGTCATATGGGCGATTGAGCTTACGCTGCTTTTCACTGTAAAAATCCAAAGCTAAAAGTAAATAAAAATATTGAAGTAAGGTCACTATGTCATATGAAATTGTAATCCTCATGAATCAATGAAAATATTGTGACTTTATTTAGCCTAAGATAATGAAAATAGTAAACATCTATCCAGATGACGTCACAGGAAGACATTTATTTATTCATTTTTGGAAATAAATAACTAAGAGAATTAAAGACTTGAATTATTTTTATTTCTAGACGAAAGTATAGATTGGGCTGTGTTTCCGGAAAAAAAATATAAAAACCATATGTAAAAAATTTTGGTTCGAGCTTGTAATTAATTCAGATTAATGTATTAAAAATTGAAAGTATTTCAGATTTTCAAATGGGTGATGGAAATGTACCGGTAAGAGAAAAATAACTATGAAGCTAAATATTTCAGAAACGGAGGCTAAAATAAAACGCGGTCTGTAAAAGACCGCGTTTTATTTTAGTCCATTTCATTTGAAAAGAGCTTTTTAATGATATTCTTCATGATAAGAAAAGTAGAAAAAAAAAAATTCACTTCAGTTTTGTGGGAGGTACCTACGCTACGCTTAAAAAAATATAACAAGTTTTTAGACGCTTAATAATATAATAATAATTGATTTAGGAAAGTTTTACTATATATACATTGCGTGTTTAACCTACTTAAGATCTTCAGGAACTTACAGCTGTTGTCCTATTTTTACTATCAAAATTTAACCACAACTGCACAACTTTATTCAATGGCTAAAGAAATCAGTCGTGTAGCCATGCCATGAATATTTAAATTACATGTGCAAATATTTAACTAAAAATTGGTGAAACAACCAAAAAAAGAGTAACTGTATAGTAATAATAATAATACATGGGGCATCCTACACAGTGCCATCTAGTCCCAAAGTAGGCAAGTATTATGCTTGTGTTATGAGTTACTAGACGACTGATATACATACTATACATACTACATTCCTCTTTTTTTTTAATAATATATACTTATATAGATATTTTACACCCAGGCACGGAACAAATAGATATGTTCATGCACACAAATATTTGTCCCTGCGGGATTCGAACCCGCGACCCTTGGCTCCGTAGTTATGGTCTCCAACCACTCGGCCAATCGGTCAGTGTATACAGACAAACTTACACTACCTAAATATAAATAATATGATTTATACAGGCATTTCATTGACTTATGGCTTAAATGTAGAAACTACTTAATTGGATGTGACAGATGGACATGACGAGACCACTATTGGTTTTTCTTCTGGAACCCTTAAAAACTAATCTTTAGTTTACTAAACATAATTGGTTCCTATGCATCTATGTAACAAATGCGACATCCATTCGAAGTGCTTGACTCGTAATTCTTTGTTCCTTGATATATTGGCCCATTTTTAAAAGCCGTCAAAACCCACGAAGGCAACTAGTTCGCTCTTTGTCTGTCCCCTTTATTTTCGTGACCCGACTCGGTCGAATCGCTGAAAAGCTCCCTTAAAATGTTATTTCTGAGATAATTTATTTCACCCACTTAATTACGTGTTCGTGACTCGGTTCTGCCTGGGCTGATTCAGGTTTTAGTGACGTCATGTTTTACAGTCAATCCCAATCATATTTAGGATTACGACACGCAGTATTTTACACATCCACAAAATATCTGCGGAAATTAATTTGAACCTTTTGGCATAACCCTCCGACATTTAAATTTTTGTTTCAAAATAATATCGCTCAATAAATTCGAAGTAGGTATATGGATCCTACATTATAGATAAATAAAATTTTGATGCTTCGTGCCATTGTCACATAATATTCTTGCTCGTCTATATGTCCCATTTTATTCGTCTATATGTTCGTCCATATCCCAAATGATCCCATTTCGTCTATATGTCCCAATGGGATCGTGTTATTCTATACTATATATCTTACATCTTATATATCTTATCTATCTATATTTCTATATATTTCTATATTTTCTATATAATATTATAAAGCTGAAGAGTTTGTTTGCTTGAACGCGCTAATCTCAAGAACTACTAGTTCAAATTGAAAAATTCTTTTTGTGTTAGATAGTTCATTTATCTAGGAAGGGTATAGACTATTATTATTTCACCTACGACTAATAGGAGCGGAGCACCAACGAAAAATGTTGCAAGAACGGGAAAAAATATTCTTTTTGAGAGCTTTCGTTGCGTGCGCTGCGTAAACAGTTGATGTTAAGCAAAAATAATGTATGAGGGAATCGTTCTTCCTTTGAAAGTTCTAACCAAAACTCCGCGACAGCATATGTGTATCTTTTAAGGTTGGTTTACTATAATCTTTTTTATGGCAATCTCTATTCTAACATAATGCACTATTTGCAAAGGTGTTTTTTAAATATGATATGAATCATTATTCAAATCTTATGAATCAAATTAAATACGTTACTTACCCAGGAATGGAGTGTTAGGAAAAGAGAGGGGAGGGAGAACGCGATGGGGAAAGTTTCTGTAGTTCACCCGGGTGGAGCCGGGCACGACCGCTAATCATAAATAAGTACGACGTGTTTTAGAGTTTTTACTTTCTAATTTTAAAAGGAAGGTGGGAGTCAAAAGTTTGTATGACAGTAACCAAAATTTATATCAGCAAAAAGTACACAGAAACCATCTCGAATGTTAATAATAGATCACTTTAACAGGAATGTGTAGTCTACGCAGGCGAAGCTGCGGGTGGTCGCTAGTGTATTGTATATGTGATGGCCAGATCTTAGAAATACACTACACGATGTTTTAGACTTAAGTTCATCTTCTGGGTGACTCGTCGCTGCGCTCCGCTTCGCTCCTCTTATTGATCTAAACAAACCTAGCATAGTCCATGAATTCACATTGTGTACCATTAACCTATCTTCATAGAATTTCGAATGGATCCGAAAGCGAACACAATTAGATCCAGGATATGGCCACGACATATATTTTGTTGGTTTGTTCATGTCAGTAGGTATTGTACTGGCACGTAATATTTGATTATATTTTAACCGAAACCGCTGTACCGCGCCTTAGGTATGTGCGCGGCGAGAAGGAAAGTTAGCTCCTAAGCGTTGACAACGGACTGACAGAGCAGATTTGCCGCCCTCCACACCGTGCACATACCTAAGGCGCGGTACAGCGGTTAAGGTCAAACTTTATCGACAATATATGTTACTTGTCCTTCATTTGTTATTCCACACTTAGTTATATGTATTTTTGTAGAGAGACAGTCCTAAAATTCAATAAAACTTGGTACTTATTCCAATACGTCTGATTCAGTCGCGTGGACTTCTGTCTATGATCACAGACTCAAATGAAAGAACAAATAGAAGAATACAATATCTGATTATCATTGTGTCTGGATTTGGTACATCAATCTCCTTTTACGTATACGACCTAAAAGTGATCTAGTCAATCAAATATCTAGACTTAGACGTTTTATATCGCAATCGCTTTTTTGACCTGAAGGAAATTGGCAATCACTAAAATATGGCCGATCGCTTGAGCCGTAGGAGACCCCAACTGGAAAACAAATTGATTTTCGAGATAACCATTTGTGGATTGTTCTTTTTTTAAGAAAAGAAAAAAATTTTGTACTTTATTGTCAATATTAACATGGAGTACGATAAATCGTAAAATTGCTCAAATGCATTGATTACGCTATAATAACTATTATAGTTTTAATGAATAACATTTCATTAAATAGCCTACCCCTTGTCGTTCTTGACTCAAAGGTGCTAAAAATCCTACTGCCACGTTGAATGGCAATGGATAATTCTGCGCCTGGAAGGACCCGGAGCGGTGGTCAAATCCCCTTTCTGTGTCCTGTACAAATTTTTGTGTCCTGTACCAATTTTTAAAAACGGGAGTTTTTTGACAGTTTTAACAAAATAATTAACAAATAAATAAAAATAAATTATTAATAGGTTGCGATTGCTACGGCAATTTGTACAATAATCTCAGTCGAATGATTATTATTTTATTTTATTTACCGTTATTGCTACAAGCGTATGCTTTATTATGTCTATGTCACTTAGCGCCCGCTCTAGTACTCTTTACATAGACAATATTGACTACTAAAGTAGATTGTTTTCTATATCTAGATCTTCCAAATGAAAAAAAACGGGACTCATTTCACTTTGGGCATTTACGGGACACTTTCTATCTGTTCGTTGAATGCCCATATATTGAATCAGAAAGAAATGATTTTATTAAAATTATTAAGTCACACCCATTGAGATTAATAACAGACATATTCAGCATACTCAAAACCTGTTTGATCAAAATTTCATAAAACTGATTAGAATTTAAATAGAAAAGCACTCAACGAGTAGATGGCCAAAGAGGAATCCGTCAAGATGGCTGTTATTTACGAACATATATGTAAATTTGTTGTACGAATGAGTTGACATGACCACACTGGTCAAGGCAACAATTAAAGATTGAAAAATGATATAGATCTTGTATGCGTATGCGATGTACTTTTTTAAAATAGGAATTCTGTATGCATCTGTTATAAAAATATTTAAGTGTGGGGGTGACTGACCCACAGATCATTGACTGACCGATTGGTTTAGTGGTCTGAAGATCCAAAAGTCCCCGCTCGTTTCCCGCTCAGGATAAATATTAAAGTGCATGAACGTGTTTATTTGTTCGCGTCTGGGTGTAAAATGTATGGGAGACTGAGTCTCATTTATAACAAATTATGACAACAAAATTTAATGGTCTCCAAAATGTATGAAATAGGGATGAAAATTGTCGTGTGTGAGATGCGTCGAATTCAAGAGATTTCTAACGTAATTATCATTTGTTTTTTAATTTTAAAAGCTCCGAAAATAGCGATTCGTATTTTCTTGTTTATTCGCACAAATCACTTGGATGAATGGAATTGGTCGTGGCTTATATATGCGGATATTCTGCTTGAAACAATCAATCTTCTTCATTCTAAGGCGATTGCAAGAAAGTTTTGGTTTTGCACGCCTTGTTTTATACGACTATTGTGAAACGAAAGTAGGGACTTCCTTGTAGACTAAAATCTATTAAGAAATTACAAAAACTTCAAATGTGGCATACAAAAGCGTGTTATAAGTGCAAATATATATATAAAGGCAAACACGCTTTTAATTTCGATCAAAGTATGGCAAACTAGTAGTTCTGGGATAGAATATTATAAAACCGCTTTGGAGTCTATGTCACCCGGGACTATATGAATAAGACGCGACAAATTTAATTTCTTTTAAGAGTAGTATGCGATCTACTATTCTATAATAAATATTTAGAAATTATAATGTACAGCCTAGAAAAATTTAAATTTGTCAGCCAAGTAAGTAATTCTTACTTCGAATGTTTGAGTTGTCTACAACCTGGTTAAATATTTTAAAATGCCGCTTCTGAAATATTAAAACTTTTTGTATTAAGAATTTTTGTTTATATATATTAGGTAATACCTCTAAAGGAAACGTTATTATCATCATCATCATCAGCCCATTTTTACCCCACTGCAGGGGCTTAGGCCTCCCCCAGGGTGAGGAGGGGGGCTTGGAGCTTAAGTCCACCACGCTGCTCCACTGCGGGATGGGAACTGTAACGACCGCCATCTATTGACAGCGTCCGGGACCGACTGCTGCTGCCCTCCGAAGCACGGTGTCAGTGATATTGTGTACTTAAGTCAGAAAAAGTCATTGGTACACGTCCGGATTCGAACCATGGCCCTACGGGGCATTATAAATTTGAGACAGGTTCGTTGCGCTCTGGGCTATCACGACATCAGAGGAAACGTACGTATAGCAAAATGTAATTCGTGCTTAATATACCAAGATTTCTGTTTAACTTAACAATTTATTTAAGTAATTTAATTATTAAACCAAAAGCTCAATCAAATTATTAACTACTCAACTAATTGAAAAATAAAATAAGTAAAATTTAGGTATTATTGTAATTTAATTACTAATTTATTTTCGATTAATTTTACAGTAATATGAATCGGAAATTATGATTTTGCTACTTAGCGCTTTGGTTCATTTTCGTTAAATAATGTATTTTTGTAATTCGACCGAAAATGCTGTACCGCGCCTTAGGTATGTGCGGCCTACCTAAGGCGTGGTACAACGGTTTCGGCCAATCTGCAGTGTCGTTCATACCCTCATAAAAGAAAAATTTTCAAAAAAATGTTTCTTATTGCATGCGTGCGTTGTAAGTATAATAAATCTTATTGTAAATCGGCTCCAACGGATTCGACTCTGCGTTGATTTCTAAAGTTTAACACATCTTTTAAGCTTGTTAGAGACAAAATTTTTATAAATTGTAAGCGCATAGTTTTCAGTTGTGAAGTGTATTTTTTTTCTTAAACAAATGTTGTCACCTAATTTAAAAAATAAAAAATAATGCGGTCTATTTCTTCACGAAGCATTTATGTTACATAAGAAATTTATAAAAAGTCTCCAAAGTAAGTTTTCGGGGATTTGAATATGAAATTCAGTATTTGATTTCGTTATCATCATCTAATGAAGATATCACTAACTTGCTTACAATACCGAATATACGGAACGACATAAAGACAATACCTATGTACTATTTATGTGAGTATTATCGATATGTGTGAAGCAAACTTATCGAAACTTTGACGTGTCGCCGCGATGATGTTTCTGAAATTCGAGCGTGCTCATTGAAAACCGCTAGCTGCAAAATATAGACCACTAACCTGTATTAGAAGTGGCATTTAGTAAAAATTATTTTTTCGGCCGCCGTTGCAAGGTTCCTTATGTAAGCTAATAAATATTTTCTATAACTATATTTTAATCGAAAGAAAGAACATAATTTAATTTTTCTTTTTCTATACGGTAGACAATGGATCAATAATACTAGTATGACTTTATTTAGACTATCATAATTTATTTGGCAAATAATAACTAAGTTGGTAACACATATTAGATAGGTAGCTAAAATACAAAAAGTTGCCAAAATGGCTAGAGCTCAGCTACATATATGCGGGCATTTGCGTGCACAGCTGGTTTTTAGTCATAACCAGAAGGGATGACGTCACTACAGACAATAATCAAAATTTCACAACACTGACTATAACTATCCATACGCAACCAAAAACCGTCTTTTAGTAGCCAAATGTAAACACAAAATAAATAAATCCGTACTTTAGTTGTGCCACATCTTGTAACGAAATGTCATAGAATGACGTGATTGTAATATAACATCTGAGACTTCCCACACAGAGCTATCTAGTCCCAAAGCAGTAAGCAAGTATTATGCTTGTGTAATGGGTTACTAAACAACTGATATACGTGTACACACTTAAATATTCTTTGCAATATATACATATATAGATACTTTTACACCCAGACACGGAACACAAATATTTGTCCTGGGTGGGAATCGAACCCGTGACCCTTGGTTTCGTAGTTAGGGTCTCTAACCAATTGATGAAGCGTTGAGTAACATGGACTGCTTTTTATCCTGGTCAAAGTTCCCTTGGGATACAGACACAAGGCAAACGTAAGAGTTTGGGAAGTACCATTTTTAGGCATATCATATGACCTGATTACTTTCAGCTCTTACACTCATCCAATCGGGTCCCAAATAGTACTTGAAAAATTAGAGATCACCTAAAAATCATGTTTTATCAGTACCAACAAACCTCTGCGTCAAGTTAAATAAAAAAAAGAAATACGTTTTACAATACAGACGTTAGAGAGCGAACGGGCAAACAAACGTACAAAATAATTTGTAAATGAATGCTGTGGGATAGAACTCAAGAAATGTAATAGAAAAATCGATACAGCCGCGGAAATGGGAACGGAATGAACATCGTTCAGTTTTCAAAGACGTCATCATAATGTCTGAATAAGGTACGTCAGTGGCACATAATAAAATTTTAAATCGAGAGCATAATTTGAAATATCTAAAAAAATGTCCCTTCTATTCGTTCTATAGACATAACGACCGCTTTGTGCTTCAGACAAAGACATTCTTGTGGTTAAATTCCCCAACAATGTGTTAGAGCAGCTGTGGACCGCTTACAGTGGAATGTCTTTGTATTTAGCTATTAAATGACCTTAATGAAGTATCAAAACTGCGTTAGTCCAAGATTGATTACCGATTTCTGTAGAATAATTCAGAATTTTCAAGATAAGTTCCTATGTTAGTACCGTCGTCGTATCACGTCGCATAATAATTAACAGTTTTTGTACGAGTTATTTATTCTATTAGACGTGGGGTCGGTTTGAAATGAAAATCCGAAATATGAATTAATTTAAAAAATCGAACCCTACCTAAAGTCCATTCAGATTTTTCAATAAGCTCTGGTAGATGTAGATACCTACTAAGTTTTATTTCTCCAGGCACTTAAGCGCTTTGCAGAGTTGTGAAGCCTTTATTCCTATATTGTGTTATTAACCTATATTTATTATGACCATACGACTAGACAATCAGGCCATTAATACCCCACTGCATGGACTTAGGCTTCACCTCGGGATGAGAGGGCTTAGAGCTTAATCCACCAGGTTGCTTCAATGCGGGGTGGTGGATTGCAACGAATGCTATTGTCGGCAACCGGGACCGACGGCTTAACGTGCTCTTCGAGGCACGAAGTCAATAATAGTTATGTATATAAGTTAGAAAAAACTAATTGGTATATGCCCCGGGATTCGAATCACACGGCCTTCTAAACAAGAAGAAGGCTCTACTAGGACTATTCACAGGATTGAGAAATTATTGTCCTTTGAAGAATCGAGATGTGTGATCGAATAATACGGCTGAAAGGATAATTTTGAAGTTGCAATGGGAAAATAACAGAAATTTTAATTTTTAAATCTATCATTTAGGATAACAAAAAAGTTGTTCCCCGTGATCAAGTGTCATCTAAATTTTCCAAGATGACGCTCACGTTTAATATTTGATGCCGATAGTCATACCAGATCTTTCGATAAATAAAATTGATATAAAATCACGCGTTATCAATTCATATATCAGAAGTTTTAATCGATGATTGATCGATATTATCAAAAACTACACTGGAAATAATGTAACATAAATGAAATGAAAATTTTCAGCTTTTCCGGCTTTGAGAAGGCTAACTTACTTCACTACGAATCCCTCGCACGCTCGACTCATTTTGGGTTTATTAGTAACAAAGTTTAAATACTAAAAAGTCTTTCCAGCCTCCAGGTATTTTAAAGTATTTGCTCATCAACTAGCCAAGTATATTCACAAATTATGAAACAAACCTGTATGCCTAGTGTGTTGACCTAAATCTTTTATCTCCGTTTCCCTCCGTTTTATAGAGACCGAAATTTGTTTTAGATGGACAATAAAACACACCCAGTAACGACTTTTTAAATTACCCAAAATAAATTCCATCCATAAAACGAAAAATTTTACATTCAAGGGAAGTGCTCTTGCCTAACTGAATAAGTCTTCAATAAAATCATTGCATTTAATTTCTAAATTTGGATTTTTTTGGAATGGCTCTTTTTAACATTAGCAAGGCCTGCTGTCTACGGAGGCGTAGTTGCATAGACACATCAAAATACGCCGTGCAGCTTGTGCGGTCCAACAGCGTACTCGACTCTGTCCACGAGGCGTATTGCTAGCGTATGTTTGTAATGATTTGTGAGAATGTCGTCGAAGGAAGAAGACCTTATTCTGGCTTATCGCTTATTATTACACTACTTAGCAGAGATGTGAAAATCAGCTATATTTTAAAAACGCGCTTGGAACTATAAGCTATATTATTCTAGCATGTTATTTAGCGTTAGCGTTTAGCGCCAAAAACGAAACACGTCCTACAACGAAGCGTAATCGCGCATTATAATTGGCTGTAGAGTGTGTAGAGATGTGACAGTCCTGGTGCAAAGAAATAATATTTTTTTCATGCGCTGTGAAATGAATCAGATATGCTAAAGATAAAACGTGTGTTATGTGAAAAACTGTGTAACAAATTTATTTTTTCACATATTTTCCATATAAAGTATACGTTTCTGCTAATACAGAACTATAGTTGTTCAGTTTGAGAAGGATAGTTTGCCTCTTTAAAAATTTAGACAACCTAGAAACACCATAAAATATGAAAGGACGTTTAAATTGAGTTGTTAGGCATTTGTATGTTCTATGATACTTACTAGGATAGTTGAATCTGTCTAACAGATTTACTTCTTCTCCTAAAGGGAAGGTTATCGTGTTCACAGCTGCGTCTTGCCGCTGGTAGAATGTTGTAGAAAAATAAAAGTTAAATTAATTATTGAAAATATCATATCATATTATATTATTTATAGGTCATTAAATGATTATAGGCACAGGGTCTCATTATTTTATTTCTATTCAACATTTTTTTTTTTAAATTTTAAAATAGGACGCTTTAGTAAGACGAGTAAAATAACAGGTGGTGTATGTGACTTTATTGTGTTCCTAGAATTCATTTGTTATTTCACACTGCGGGTGTGAAGTAAAAAAAATAATTTGGAGCTTCTTCTCCTACAAAATTTACTCTCAAATCCCGAATTGTGTTTTTTATACCCCAAGTAATTTCTCTTTCGAAGGAGATCCATTTTATATCGTAAACTTATTTATCTTCTCTTGTAAAATCTCTTTTGAACTGAACCCAGATAAGTGGCACATAAAACTAAGCAAGTTCGAATCTCTGCAGTTGGTTGCGAACCTGTTTTATGTCAGATTTCTCTCGGTGTCAATATTTATGACATTTTTATGAGGACCCCATAACACTTGACTACTTGTTGGGTTCAAAACTTTTTTTAACTTTATTGAGCTATGAAAGCTTCACAGTGGACCCAGGAAATGAAACGATGTTTTATTGCGCATGCATTCGCTACGCTTTCGTTGATTATTGCCAGCGTCTACAGCTTAGAAGTTTGAATATCGTTTCCGATGTCGCACAGTTATTCTTTCAAAAACCCAATCAATAACAAGTTGAAACGATGTAATTATGTTTTATTGAAAATCCAATTTACTCTTAATACGCTTCCATGAACAAGAATTAAACTTTCAAGTGTATGCATTAATTTGAATCAAATATTTTGACTTTAGTCACAATAAATTTGGAAATCCGTTGAAACTGCCCTAACTGTGAAAAAATTGTTAAAGGACTCAACTGAAATTGCATCCAGAAATTTTAAAGAGCGTAATGGTCCTAGCTTAACACATATATTTGAGGGGATTAACAAGATATCGTACCTACTCTCTATTTCCTTAACGTGCAAATAAAAAAATCTCACAGTGGAATGTTTTATCAATCCGTACGTTTTCGTGTGTTTCTAACATGAAAACCAGGCAAGAGCGAGTCGGTCTCACTCAAGTAGGGTTCTGTACCAGCATCTCAACAATATTTTCTTGAAGAATTAATATTTAATTTAATTTAATATTTAATAATATTTATGACTGACCGGTTGGCCGAGTGGTTAGAGACCCTAACTGCGGAGCTGAGGGTCGCGGGTTCAATTCCCGCCCGGGACAAATATTTGTGTGCATGAACATGTCTATTTGTTCCGTGTCTGGGTGTAAAAGTATCTATATATGTTTGTATTATAAAAAAAAAAGAATATTTAAGTATGTATATCAGTTGTCTAGTACCCCATAATACAAGCATAATACTTGCTTACTTTGGGACTAGATGACGCTGTGTGGGATGTCCCGGTTATTATTATTATTATTATTATTATTTAAAAAAATTTAATTATTTTTAGGCAGCCATAATAATATCAAAGTAACTTTTTTGGCTCAGACTAAGCTTGAACAGAATCTCAAAAAATCAGAATTTTTTTTTTTTTAAATTAAGAAGAACAAAAAACATATAGGTGTCACTAAGTTCAAATAATATTCCCGATTCTAAAGAACAAAGTTCAGTATTGACCCACACTATTGATTATTTGTTTAAAAATAAAAAAAGTGTCTCATAAGAAAAAAAATATAAAAAATAAATTTACGCGGAAATACCTTTACTTTCGATTTTGTGATTTTTCACTCAACGGGGTTTGCTAAACACAGAAAAAGAAAATAGTGAAATTGCGGTCGAGAACATCAGTGTCGTGAAAGCCCGTGCGCAGCAAACCTGTTTCAAATTTATAAGGCTGTGCGGCCGTGGTTCGAATCCGGGCGTGTACCAATGAGTTTTTCTGCCTTAAGTACGTTAAGCAGTTAGTCCCGGATACTGTCAACAGATGGCTGTCGTTACAATCCGCCAACCCGTACTAAAGCAGCGTGGTGGATTTAAGCTTTAAGCCCATCTTATCATGCGGGGAGGCCTGAGCCCTGACAGTGAGGTACAATGGGCTGATGGAATGGAATCAAAGATCAAAAGAAGATCAAAAAATCAATAGACGCAGCGAATTAATCTGAAAACGAATTAGTTGCTATAGATTACTGCAGATAGTGCTATACTGCATTGGTAATTAGTTATTATTCTTTACGGCAGATAGCGCTATTACCGCAAATGTTGTTAGTAAATCTTAACTATCTAATTTTTAACATAAATTATAAGCATACATACGTGTAACATTTATATTTTTTTTTAAATACGTATTTCTTGAAATAAAAACGTTCGGATGCATGTGACATATATAAATGGCGCCACATTAATTGTTTTAATATATGGTATCACAAAACCGCTGCTTTTTTGAAAATATACGTATAAACAATTTTCATTAAGACTAGATTTTCAGAGACATTCGTATCAATTTCACACTATTTGTAGTTACATAATAATCACTTAGGTCAATTGCATAATATGGCTTTGTATACAACGTGTCGATTTCGATATAAATCGTGGCAGAAGGCATATGGACCCGGGAGGGATCTAAAAAGAGTTCCTTTTTTGCAATACGGCACCTTAAAAAACTAAACAACTTTTCGACACCTCCTTAAGAAAAACACGAATCCATCTTCCAATGCGTCAGTCTTCCAAGCTGTTTTGCACGAAAAAAACATTTTTATGACATTTCGACGCCCAGTATCGATATTTACGTGAGCGAGGTTATGTCGTTTTATGTCGTCCGCATAAAAGACTGCCTGCCTACATAAAATGTACATAAGTATTCTGCGGGCCTTCGTGTGGCGTGAAAAAAAAATACCAATACTCTTAGCCTTTTTTTTCGGCCGATTAATTCGACAGGTTTTGCGATTTTATAAAATCGCAGGTACTGTCGAACTACTGTATCGGAATTTAGATAGCATAATAAAGGTTGAGTGTCTCATATTTTAAAACGATCTAAAACGTGTGCTAAATGTAGTAAATGTCACTCTCAGTGATCAGACGGACTATGCATCATTATCATTGTTTTCAACAAACTTTTGTTAAATCAAATCAAAAATCAAAAAATGTTTTTTTGTCTGTCTGTTCCGGCTAATCTCCGAAACGGCTGAACCGATTTCAAACATTGCAGACGTGCAGAGGGAATTATCGGGGGTGACATAGGTTACTTTTTGTTTGTCTGTTTGTTTGTTTGTTTGTTCGAGCTATTCTCTGAAACGGCTGAACCGATTTCAATGAAACTTTGCAGACATGTAGAGGACATTATCAGGGGTGACATTAGCTACTTTTTGTTTGTCTGTCTGTCTGTCCGTCTGTCTCTCTGTTTGAGGTGATCTCAAACTTACTTGCTTTCTTAGGGACTAGATGGCGCTATGTAGAATGTCTTAGGTATTATTATTATTGTTACAGAATTCTTCCCACAGTTCTTCCCGTTGACCTAGAATCTTGGAATTTTAGCACAAAAGAAGGTCTTGTAGTTGAAAGAATGGGGAAAAATCTGAAAATCACACTTTAATATTTTACTTGACTTTTTTACTTGACTTTTAATTATTTTTAAATTGATTTGTATTTTCAGGCCATTTGATAGTGAATACCTATAAATACGTACGACTATGTTATATGACAGAATCTACAGAACTCTCATAGCATGCCCCTGGCTCGCACTTTACCGGTTTTTTTTATTCGCGACGTCTTAGAAAGCCATATCTAATGATTTGAAACTATGTAAAAGATCACAAATACCATCTCCACGCATTCCCAATCAAAGAGGATATGATATATCTTTTCAGCGATCAGACAATTGTACTGGACTTAGGGTGGCCAAGGGGACAAGAGGTCTTTGTGAGTCAGGAGTAGGAGGAACGGAGGGGACAAGCGAAAAAAACCCCTTCACCCCCGAAATGGAACAAAATCACAAATCATATTTTGCTCGGCCGAGACCGTTAACGTGTGTCCACAATGGAAGATTGATCTGCCCGCTGTACGAGACCGGTCCCGACTTTCAGGTTTTTAGGATTCGACATATGTCACACATAATGTAACTTGTCGGTTATATATTGTGTTGTCATTGAACTAGGGTATTGACGGCGATTTATTATTGTTTTAATTTTGTACTTTATCAAAATGTTTGGTTTGGCTCAAGTGAAATTTGCAAATTATTACGTCTATTGTGTTTGAAGACGTTCTAAACATATCATATATGTTTGGTAATCCGGTTGCTGTATTATTTTGCTAAGCTTTATTCATTAATTAATCTGTGATAGCTTTTATAATTCTCTAGCGGACGTAGCCGGCTTCGCCCGGGTGGACTACGGAAACGTTCCTCTTCCTGTTCCACGCATTAGTGTACATTGCACCCATGCGAAGTCGGGTTGGGTCGCTAGTCCAACCATATAGTATCATTACACATTACACTATGGTATCATCGTCATCATCCAAACATAGAAATTATCTGGCGTGTTTAGCAACAAATTAGATTGCCATAAAAAAGGATAGTAAGTCAATCTTAAAAGATACACATAAGCTGTCGCGGATTTTTGGTTAGAACTTTTAAAGGGGAACAATTCCGTAATACATGATTTTTGTTTAACATCAACCGTTTACGCAGCGCGCGTAACGGAAGCTCTCAAAAGGAATAATTTTTCCCGTTTTTGCAACATTTTTCATTGATGCTCCACTCCTATTGGTCGTAGCGTAATGTAATAATAGCCTATAGCCTTCCTCGATAAATGGACTATCCAACACAAAAAGAATTTCTCAATTCGAACCAGTTGCTCCTGAGATTAGCGGGCTTAAACAAACAAACAAACTCTTCGGTTTTATAATATTAAGTATAGATTTATATGTTCTCCAAAAACACATTAAGTGTAGGACTATGTTTGAGATGACTACCACATTTAATTGAATGATAAATAATAAAAACTGTATTTTTTAAAAGGTTTCGTAATTGAGACCTATTTTTTTTTTAAATATTTTAAACTAATATACAAATATTTTGTAATTTTAATTGATTTATTTGTCATAAAATTCGCTCGCTCTGATTGTCTATGCTCTATCAATGATTTTTTTTTACAACTTATATATTATATTCTAGATTGATCTAAATAAATAATAAGTCACGTTTCGTGGTCTATATAGCGCCTAAACGCCCTCAAACGTAATTTACGTTCCACGTAACCCAATATTCATTTGTATTCATTGCTTGAAACCAACTTGGTTCGCTAGTTTAGTTTACAAGGTAACCTAAGTTTGTAAGCTACTTATGTGAACTGACTTGCGAATCAATATGCCTGTTGTTGGGTATTTCTTTGAAGACAATACACTTCTCAAATATACAGGACTAACTGTAACTTCGCTCGTACGAAAATTGGATTATATATTACCTACTATACCTGTGCCCGCAACTTCGTCTACGTGGACTTGTGACTTGATTAAATTAATTGTCATTTATGTTACAATAACTGCAAAAACCTGAAGATAATTTATAATTCGGTAAATTCACTTCTCATCTTGGAAAAATTGAAAATTTCCACGGGAAATTCCCAGTTTTTGTTTTATGAATTTCACACAGACAATGATGCATCTGAGACAATGAAGATCTATTCTATATTAAACATGCATACCTAGTTTTGGAGCGCGTCCTCTTCAACAAAATTATATATATTATTTCACATGCTAGAGTATAACAAACTAATGACTATAGTTTTTGAATTTCGGGAAAATACAGATTATTACCGGAGATATAACAAATCAAAGTTTGTGTTTTTACGACCCGCCGTGATGTCACTCGGTGCCGCTACGTAGAAATTATCCACGTTAGCCCATAGTAATGTCACCGAGTGACGTCATAGCATGATTTATTTTAAAAATTTGTATCTTCGGCATTTTTGCTGATAACCATAAAATTCTTTCAATTATTAGTTTTCTTAATAAATATAACATATTTCTAAAAAATGCAAAAATGACATCACTCCCTCGTTTTAAGAAACTTTTTGGATCTCAAATCTCACAATGTGCAAAATGTCCGTATACCAGTTAGTAGTTCACTCTATAAGAATTTTGAATTGTTTATATTTAATCCCATACATACAATAATAAAAACAATATAATAATAATAGTACTTCAGACATCCCACACAGCGCCATCTAGTTCCAAAATAAGCAAAGGTTGGACTATGGTTACGGACAACTAATATACATACTTAAATAATCTTTATAACATTTACATATATAGTTTTTTTTCACCCAAACACGGAACAAGTAGACATGTTCATGCACACAAATATGGCGGGAATCGAACCCGCGGCTCCGCAGTTAGGGTCTCTAACCACTCGACCAACCGGTCATCCATATTGCATCATATACTCAAAATACATCTTTTAGAGTTTATCTTTGTGATTACCGGAGGAAGGATGTCGGAAAACTTTTTTTGGTATTTCATTATGTTAATTTCATTGAATGTTTAATTAATCCGTGTCCAATACAATAACGCGTTCAGGGTCTTGATGGTGCTGCTTCGACAATGTAGCGCGTCGGGCATGTTTGCTCAGACGCGCACCGACTGCTTCTATGCCACGATGCGCAAGCGGTGCGTATCTCTGGTGCGCCGGGTGCGAAATAGTTCCAATACTATCCTGGCGATGATATCAAAAAGTTATGATTGTCCTTTTATTGGTCGTTGTTGCCGCCTTCATACAGTGTAAACTGGTCGCTTGGGAGAGGGCATGGGTCCATGAAAACAATAGCAGCACTTACGTAATTTCGTGAAAATTGTGACTTGTGTTCTTGGCTAACTTTGACTGTTATATTTTGTTACTAAAATTTAGGTTGAAATGTAGGTGTTTTACTAACAAATGAGTTTTTGTTACTTGATATGAAATACTAATAAATACATAAATAAACAAATATCAATTGCTTCCTTTGCTAATAATTTTTTTTAAATATTTTATTACTTTTTTGTATTACTATTTTGACCCGGAAAAAATATTCGTTAGAAATATTTTTCTTTTGTATTTGGCTAACTATTAATTATAAGTTTTCCGACATACAAATTTTTAAAAGCAACATAAAAAACCATACGATTCTAAGTTATAGATTGAAAAAAAAATTTATTCATAGATTGCATATCATTCATAAATTGCTTAACTACATACATTACAAACTTGTATTTAAATGCAAAAAAAAACCATCAACTTATACTGAAATATTTATAACCACAAAAAAAAAATTCTTCAATGCACCTATCCAGAGATCCGGCTTACGTATATATTTTCCTTTTGTTACCTACATACAAGGAAATCTGACATGTTATTGTTTTTCCAACGTTACAAGACCCAACTTAGAATATTCGGCACGAAATTTCTCGCTAAAGTTATGCTCAGGCACGTAATGGTGAGACATAAACCGTTTTTTATGTTTTAAAAGGTGACTGGTTATATTGCCAACTGTAAGATTATATTTAAGTTAGTATTAATATAATTATTACTAATTCTAATTAAGTCTTTCCGTTCAGCGTTACTTGAACCCTTAAGAGATCAACCTGGTAACCAAGCATGGTTCCCACCACCATCATATCAGCTCGTGATGCCCCACTGCAGGAACTCAGTCCTCCCTTCAGGATGTGGGTGCTTGGAGTTTAATCCACTACACTTCTTCATTTAACGACAGCTATCTGACGATGGCAACCGGGACAGATGGCATGACGTGCTCTCTGCAGCACAGGTTTCCACCCGAATCGTATATACAGGATTGTCCCGTATTTTTTTGAACCCTTCCGGTATCTTCGCAATACCGTCGTGTTATGGTTAGGTATGTCATGATAGCCGAGTGGTAGCGAGCCTGACTACCGAGGTATGTACCTATATACATAACTATCACTAACTGTGCCTCGAAGAGCACGTTATGCTGTCGGTCCCGGTTGCCATCGATAGATAACAGTTGTTAAAATCTACTAACCCACACTGGAACAGGATCAAACTCCAAGCCACGCAACACGAGGGGAGGTCTAAGCCCCTGCATAGGGCATCAATGGGCTGATGGTATGAGCTATATGTTTGTCAAATTTTCAACAGTTGTTCAAAAAGAAAAACCAGAATCTTATGACGCGATTTACTTGCTATCTGTACATCTAGCATTCACATTTGCATATTTCAAGCATAACACCGACAATTTGCTGTAGGAAATCCATAGATGTATGTGACATAGATATGACTTAAGTGCATTCGCCCAGCAATGTTCGTGAGATGCATGCGTAATATGTACTAGTTTGTTCTACGGATTTGGAGCTTAGCTTTCACTTACAAAATCCAATCTCGAAATGTATTCCGAGATTTGCATATTATATTAAACACTATTCGCCGTCGCGTCGCTACGTTCACAGAAAGGACGATGCCGAAAGAAAATACACAACTATTACTTTTGATAGTAAATACTTGAAATTCTGTGTATACATATAACATATTATTAATACATAATTTAAAAAAAATATATTCAAATATGTATATATTATAAAAAAATAGTAGATTGTTACACAAGGGATTAACCCGAGGTAAACATACTAATTTTCATTACGAATATGAGGAAAGTAAAAAAAAAACGCGTTAAAGTCATATCTGAATCTGAAGATCGCGTTTTATACAAATATCTGCATATGTAAATAATCAGTACTCGACAAAACAACTGAAGATCGTAGTGCCACTTTCTCGCCTTTTTTATATTTCTTTTACTGTGGCATTCTACCAGCCAGTATTTTTTATCATTGATGATGGTTAATATTTAGTTCAAATCTACGTAAATTAAATAATAATTTATTTAAAAGTAAATTAAAAGCTTAAAGTCGTATTACAAAAATTTTTATAATATTCTTTTATTGCAATTTTACGCCGCGATTCAACAGAGTTGTTGTATAAAAAGTTGGAACATGGCTTGCATAGTTTAAAAAAAAATAGTAATTTGACAGCAGGGAAAATCGTTTCTCAGGGACGAAAAGTACTACTTTCATCCCTCTGATTGGGTAACTTCAAGCGTACTTTCCGAGTATGAGTAATGTAAAGTATATTTAAGTATGTATGTATACTAGTTGTCTAGTACCCCATAATACTTGCTAATTTTGGGGCTACATGACGATGTGTGGTCCCAGATATTTCATTTTAAAAAAAAGAGCCTTTTTAGTTCGTATGTCTGGTTTAAATGCTACATTATACACATTGTAATTTTCACATAACTTAGACTTTACAATAATTCGGATAGGAAAGTTAAGCTTTTTGTGACATAACATAGTAGGAGGTAATGTTTCAGATTACCCTTGCTGTTCCTTTACAAACTGTGACGAGAATGTATTGTTATTTTTCTAAATACATACATTTATGTTACATAGGTGATGATTTAATAGTCCCAAGTGATATGAGAAACTAAAAATGCGGCTACGTTTACGTTATAATATTTTACTTCCCGTATAAAGCAAAGCTAGAGGATTAGTGGATATATAAACGTGTCCAAGGAGGTAATTTCTTAAAGTAACAATGAAGAAAAAAATATTTGTATATACAAGTAGCATATAATAATATTAATGCCTAGGCCATCCTACACAGCGCCATCTAGTCCCAAAAAAGTAAACAAGAATTAAGCTTGTATGATGGGGTACTAGACAATTGATATACATACTTAAATATTGTTTATAATATATATATCTTGACCGACCGATTGGCCGAGTGGTTGCAGACACAAACTAAGGAGCCAAGGGTAGCGGGTTGCATTCCCTCCCGGGACAAATATTTGTGTGCATGGACATGTTTATTTGTTTCCTAGTCTGGGTGTAAAAGTATCTATACATTTTAAGTATTAATATCAATTATCTAGTAAATAACTTATAATATACAGTTTGGATACCAACCGTTTAGAGTACCGTTGTATTTAAAATCTGCTGGTATTAAATAACAATTTCGCCGAAGAAACTATATTTTTATTTGCAGCCGTTTCGTTAAAATCAATTTTTATTACTACTTGGTTTACAAATAAACACGCAACCCTAATTGCACAATGACCGCCGGGTCACACCGGGGCACACGCCGAGAGCAAGAAGCCTTGAAATTCGTTTAAAAATTACTGGCAGTCGCAGCGACTGCGGCGGGTGGCGGCGCTCGGGACTAGATGGCGCCGTGTGGGATATCCCAAGTTTATTATTATATATTTTTACACCCAGACACGGAACAAATGGACATTTTCATGCACATAAATATATGTCTCGGGCGGAAATCGAACCCGCGACTCGTTAGTATCTCTAATCACTCGGCCAATCGGTAAATCAAGTAACACATTTAAATGCACTTGTGCACGACAGTTACTGTTGTCTTATAAACTCTGTCCCTTGAGATTACCTGACAGTGTATAGTTGATGCACATTTCTCCTTATTTCTGTTAGTATTGGTTCTTTGGTAATACTGGTCTCTTAAATTTATACTCTGTGCCAAGCTCCATACGTCACATCCTAATCTGATGGTCCTACAAAATATTGCCGAGACATTAAGCCCGCCAAATCCAGTACTTGTATATAAATAGAATTATCTTAACACCCCGAAATTTATTTGGGGTTACCAAGGAAGCAGGATTTAGTTTACTATTACATAGAATAAATGTTACCACTAGGCCTTTTGTTGTATTTTTATCTAAAAGGAACACAATATGTTTTCGCGGTGGTACATGTTTCAAATATTTTTACATTTGTTATGTATGAAAATAAATAAAATTACTGAATGTTTCAATTTTAATACATTTTCACTAAGATATACTCGTAGTTCAAACTTATAGAACTATACGTTCTATAAGTCTGGACTATGCTTAGCTTAGTTTACGCTTACGCTTAGTTTACCAGTTTGAAGTGAGCAGTTGGTGCAAACTAACGGTTACCGAGAAAAACATGTTTAAAATCTCAATTTTTTATAGCGACCAATAAAAAAAATTATGCAGAATTACTATATGAACGTAATAGGTACATTTTTATTTAACCTATACACTACACATTAACCCAATTCGCTCAGATTGAAAGTCACGAGCCATTTAATTAACAGAGACAATTGATTGATAATGAATGATAACAAGCTAAAAGGTTAATCAGGTTTATTTGCATAGTCAATACAACACAACGATACCGTCTCGCAAATAGCAAAATTGGAGAAACGACTATTCTTTGAATTTAAATTTGTTATTATAATAGTCTCTTAATTGACGGTTGGCGGTAGACCCGCTATTTTGAAATCGTATTAGACATTTAAGATTTAGAGAGCAATCATTTAAATTGCATGGTATTGAGATTTTTCCTCGGTAACCGTTACTTTGCCTCACCTGCTTTCTTGGTCAACTTGTACACTTGTACAACTTTGTACGACTTGTACAAAGTATGAAGGGTGACGGATGGTTTCTAAGTGTAACTTCTGTGTTTTATGTGTAATACTGTATGAAGACTAGCGTTGTGGTGAAGCAATTGGTGAAGATCGGTGAACCGTTGAAGGCTATTGATTTTTGATTTTGCTTGTTTTGGTGCAAATGGGTCAGTATTGTGGGTATACGAACCCTAAGCCGTGCTGCTAATTCTGCAGTATTCCACCATGGCTTGCGATTTTTTACTGTATTTATTTACAAAACAGCCTATTGGCCAAGTTCTTGGAGTTGGTTCAGTACATTTTAACTGCATTCAGTTTTCTCCACACCCCTATCCTCTATTACTTTTTTCCGATTCCCTCTTTTTTCCCTTTCTTAAACTTAATGTACTCCATAACCATTCTATAACTTCCTTTTGTGAGAATACGCAAGAAACCGAGGCACAAACTTTGTATAAATAAATGAACAACCGTTTAAACCAAAAGTGCTAAAATGTGTGTAAATTGTGTGTGAGTATACAAAAGCTCATTATAAAGTAGTCCGATACTTTATAATAACCTTCTACATAAAGCTCTCGTTTTATTGTTGTTTGAAAGTTGTGAAGGGGTAAATCCTGAACATCAACTGGGATCTTATTGTAAAACCTGGGATCTTCTTGTCCTATAAAAGATTTTATGATTTTATTGAGTCGACTAACTTGATCAGAAAATTTATCTTTATTTCTCGTTTTAACGTTATGCCAATCACAATATATAACAAGGTCAAAAAAATCGGTTTCCCGTTGGTATAATGTGTTTGCTTCCTAAGTTAAACAAAAAGTCATTATATAAAAAAAAAGAAACTTAATGTTGAAATAAAACAAAAGATTACACGTTAAGTTTCAGAAAATGCAAGCTACATTCAAATGCATTTCGATATTAATGTAACACTTGCATGTTTTTGTACTGTGCTCGAAATAATATCCGTTTGAAACTTTGAAATTCAATTCAAAATTATTTCAACGTTGTTAAAACTAAGCTGTGTGAGAGTTGTGCGACTACAAAGATCAATGTCGAATTATATTGTAAAATAAAATAGCAGATCGGTAATATAAAACTTAATTAATTAATTCTTGTGACGTATTTCAAGATTATGTTATATAATTACGAAATTAACATAATTTCTATATATACAATGTTACAAGCTAAAAATAACCAGTTCCTGCCGAACCTGATGCAAAGGTACACATAACGCTCGCGGCATTACCGCGCTGGATTGCTATGGCGAGCCTCTGCATCAGAAACGACCCCGAGCGAGGGTCACACCCCTTAATTAATTAAAAGTAAATTGTATTAATATCTTACGATAACATGAAATCGCACTTAAAATACACCACACTTGCTGGAATTGGTATGACATATTTTAATTAGATATTTTATTGCATTTTAAAAGACTCATTCAATAACACCCTATTAAAACATTCCAAAATAATCGTATGGTAAATTTACAAGTCAATAATAATAATAAATTTTTATTCACTTAAGTGAATAATTTTGTTTGATTCGTTTAGCTTATAAATTATTTTGGCAATTAAAAGCTTCTCCGACACAAGTCTTCCCAGTGGTGACCACACTAACCGAAGCTTGTGTCGTGCAGACTGGCATGGTTTTTAGGAGTTCTTCAAATTTCCTAGAGTAAATTTCCCAAAAAATATTTTTCAGGTGTAGAAACATCAAACGGCAAAGTTTCATTTTTTTTTTTTAAATTAAATTAGGTGGTGTTTTTATGTGAAATTTAATTGAAAACGGTTAATATTTTTATCATATTTATTTTTAACTTGATTACATAACACAACTTGTTTGTGCTAATGGGTAATACAAGCAAAGTGAATAAAATAGTATTTAAAATTAATCAACAGTTCAAGAATATTTACTTGACAATACTTTTGAAAGCTTTTCACCTAGATATAATAGAAATATGTTATCTTTATAGATTAGATAGTTTAAACATTTATATTTAATATTTTTTCTCTTCAAAAAAAGGCACACACGAATGCTACCTACCAACTTTTTTTGTTACAAAAATTTGGTTATACTTCGAAATAAGAAAATACTTATTTAATACCCTTACAATGCGGTTTCGTGATTCGACATTGATTAATGAATTTCCTAACAATAGAGACTTAGGATAAAAGAACTGAGCCTTTCGTATAACTTTTGAGATGTATGTATCGCTTTCACGCGAAATATACAAATATTTTATTTTGTGTTGAATCGGGGCTTTAAATCCCTAGTAGGTTGCAAATACCTACATAAATGTACTTATATAACGAGAGTGTATTGTCGTGCCACCCACTTACGTTATGTTTCATTGAACCTCACACGCGTTGGAGACAGCCACATGAACACGAATAACGCCAGGGTTGGATAAGCTAGTGGAAAACGACTGCTGTAGGTATATAATGTAGGTACCTATGGTTGCTCTATTTGCGAGTTTTCGTTATTTCCTAAAGGATTTTTTTGAAAATTGTCTCAGAGGTCTTTTTTGACCTTTAGTTTTGCAATTACTATTTTGGAGCCGATTGGAGCAATACAGCAAACGAGTGTTATTTTTATTGTTTTTCGTTATTTTTCAACGGGTTCATTTGACCTCTAGTTTAGCACGTACGATTCTGGAACTGATTGGAGCAAATGGATCAATTTAGTAGCGTGTTCCTTCTTCCAACGGATTTTCTTGAAACTTCGAAAATTTATTCCTATTGACCCCTGGTTTTGCAAGTACCAGTTTAAAGTTAATTTTTGGATAAAATAAAAAAGTGAGTTTTCGAATTTTCCAATATTTTTTTTTATCTTGGCACAGAGGTTTTCTTTGAACTCTAGTTGTGTAATAACATTTTAGGGCTGATTAGAGGAATTAGACGGTGACATAATAATAAAACCAGCAGTAGTATTTACCAAATTACGTTTGAATTATTTTTATCACATTTAACACGTCTTTATTCTATCTGCTCCTACCTTCTAATTTCTGTAACCCGCATCCAGTCTTATTTTCGTGTATATTCTCCTATATTTATATTTGCCTAGTCATTTGGGACCTGTCTTCTTCGTACTGATGATTATTATTATTTAAACTTAGGTTTTGAACTTAAAGGAACTGATTATTTGAGGGATTTTGTAGCTCGTTAGACGAATCCAGACCTGTGAAATATAACATCTAAGGCAACGAGTAATGTAACACAAATAGGGCACGAGAGAATATTTAAAATACTATATATTTATCAATAATATGCAATTGTAGTTTTTATACGATAATACAATTATAAAAAAATATGTTCCGTTGAAGAATAATTCGTGATAGCCCAGAGCGCAACGAACCTATCTCAAATTTATAAGGCCCCATAGAGCCATGGTTCGAATCCGGGCGTGTACCAATGAGTCTTTCTGACTTACGTACACAATATCACTGACACCGTGCTTCGGAGGGCACGTAAAGCAGTCGGTCCCGGACGCTGTCAATAGATGGCGGTCGTTACAGTTCCCAACTCGCAGTGGAGCAGCGTGGTGGACTTAAGCTCCAAGCTCCTCTCCTCACCCTGGGGGCGGTCTAAGCCCCTGCAGTGGGGTAAAAATGGGCTGATGATGATGATGAAGAATAATTTAAAAAAAAAGAAACTATATATATCTATAAATTAAAACTACTAAAAGAATATGGAACTTAAAAGGCATTAAAATTTTATCTCTATCTCTATCTCGCAAAATGAAATTTCACATTATTTTAAATGGCCTGACGTCACAATTAAGTACGCCGTGCGCGTTGCCCTCTTTGTCTAACAAAACAGATAACATCCACATCAACAAACATTTATAACTTTGTTATTAAATATTAATTTTAAATATTTCACTGCTATAATGTATTTAAAAAACTCTTTCATATATAAATAATTTAAGAAAAAACAGTCAATTAGGTACTCTATTTTTCGTGTTGACACTTTTGCATCTAATACTAGATCCATATACTATCTACATAACGTAACTCGTTACCTAACGTTTTGTATCTGAAACGTAAAGAAAAAAGAAACAAAAAGACATCGTTTCACATTTGTAGGTATGTATTCGTATGGCTTTGATACAGGATCTATATATCCGTTTCGTTCCGAGTTTGGTCAATTGGATGACGACCTTCATGGTGGGATTAACCTACTTGTTTTATACGTATAGAAATCAGTGCTTTCGTTTGCGTTGTTGCATGGGCGCTGTGGGAGGTGGGAGTTCATACAATTGACGTCATTCAAGTGTAATCTTTATTACAAAGCGTTAAGGTTGTTAATTTATTGACACCAACATCCATCATTCGTAGGCTAAATTTAATTTATTCTGTTATTTACTAACTTTCACTCGTGACTCCACCTACGTTTTCATTTGTTCAGACATGAAAGTAATACTATTAATACCTACTTAAAATATTGTAATTTTATTCATGCTGAAAAATTTAAAATTAAATTTATATTATTTTATTTACTTAATATGTCATATTTAAATGCATGCGTATACGTATCGTATTTCAATTCCTGATTCTTTTCCATTTCTTTCTTTAAATGTTAAGTTTAAAAATACTTTTCTTATTGTTTTGCTTCTAAACATAGCGGCGTGATGACGCCTACCCGCACAGAGCTACCCTGTTTCTTGAATCATTTTATGTACATACCTATTTATACTTGAAAGTAATACCTATCGTAATATTTGAAAATCCCTGATTCTTGTGTTAAGGAGGTGTAAACAAACAAACAGACAACAAAATTACAAAATTTAATTCTGGAATTCGTATATCTAATTAGTCTCTATTAATCCCATTATTTTTTTGAGTCATCTGCTATAGGTACATCTAAAACAGATGAGATTTTCATACGATTTTCTTTTTGTTTTACATAGATATCAATTCAGAGTAGGTTCTTAAATATGCGTGGAAATTTCTAGATGTTGGGGCAGTGACGCCAAAAGTTTTATCGCGGATATCGGCCGTCATCTTAGAGAGAGGGTTTGACCCCGCTCGGAATCCTTTTTGGCGCAGACATTGTCCATTGCCATTCAACGCGGCAATGCGACGACTGTCATGGGCACCTTTGCGTAGTAGGCGATATGGGGTGGATTATTTAGGTTAAAAGACCATATAGGCGGATAAATAATTTTTGTAAGTAAATATCAATTTATATGAATTCATCGCATTATTATTATTAACATAGTAAGGGCATATATAGTTAGATAGTTTAGAAACCAACAGCATCTCTTCACTTCTTTCGTAATAAAACATGGTAAGTTCACTCAATTAACAGAATTTTTAAAAGTTATTTAATTAATTCGCTCTTTTCAAAGGATATTTTTTAATAAACTTTTTTTTTCTCTTAGGTTTTTAAAGTTTTTAGTTAAATAATTATAGTATTAGATAAATATCAAACCGATGATCTGGCAGTCCGTTACTTGTAGGATAAGTTATTAAAAAAAAATTAAAAATAAAAAAACACTTTTTTCTAAGTTTTGTAAGGCTTAATGTATAGAAGATAAATAATAAAAATTTGCAGCTGTATTTCTGTTTTAAGCATCTGTAGTGAAACCACCCTTAGTATTATTTTATATGACCCTTAATGGCACCATTTACTCCTTCTTTCAAATTAAATTGGTTCGAAGGATAAACATCTGCGCAAAATATCTGCTACACCAAATTTTATGTCATTTGTTATGTAGTTTGTTAAGAATCGGGTATTGAATCTGTATAACGATTTTCAATATAATTAAATACTTCTTATCCTAATTAAAGTAGATATTCAAATTTTTATACAAAAAACATTTAATTTAAATGTCGTTGAATAGTCGTAACTAACGAATTTGAGACGTATGTCAAAGCAGTAAGGCTTTTGTCTGTTACTTTTGTGTGTGCGCGCATAGATTTGTAATGTGTCTAGACTATCTTAATAAAAAATATTAAAGCACATTAATTTTACAGTTTATGTATTATTATTATTATTTTAGATTCTAATTGTCGTGTTTGAGGATGTGTTCTTCCTGACACACCTCAAATATAGTAAGAGTGGTTTCACCCAAAACTAATTGTTTATGTCCTATAGACCAATTTTTACAATTTATAAAGGAAAAGTAGGTATTAACGAAGTTTCTTTTAGGAATTATTATTTTTAGTATTTTTAAATACATTAAAACAATTTTTTTTCATAAATAATCCTACAAGTTACAAGCTACCAGAGCAGTGGACGTTGAAGTAAGAAAAATATAAGATAGACCCTAAAACACTACGCTTACGCTGCCGCTGATTTATTACGAACTACGTTTAAATTAAATGTAGTTGACGCGCCGCGTTTGGCAGAGCTTGTTAGAGGTCCGGCACGATATTAAGTTGTCGGTAACTCTGACGGTCTATTTCTCCTTCCCGTGACCTACTGTCGCTGTTCATGTTGATCCTTTTCACACTTCGTCGCATACCTTCGCCGCGTTTGCGGTTTACAACAATGTAATAGTTCAGTTGAATAGTTCTTGTTCTACGTATACTATTGTATTATTCCTATTTCAATGGCAGTGGCTCTTTATTTGCCTGATATTCAACTATTACAAAAATAATTTATTTTTATTGGATGCGATTTCGGAGGTATTAAACTGTTGGAGAACGTATAGGTATAAGCATAGAACGAACTCCGTGAACAAACTCATTTTCTGCATAAGCGATTTCTATCCAATAGCTACTAAAGTCGCACGTCTTGCAAATGCACTGCGGCACGAACATTTTCGTATTGGAACACGAAAAGCATCCGTCATTTTAGAGTTGGCAAAGCGCCCCAAAACGATATTTTAAACGTTAGCGATCACTGCCCTCATTGCATAATGTTAAAATGCAACTATAAAATCAGAAAATCGGAATATGTTTTTGCGCTTGAAAAGAACTATAAGACTAGAAAGGACGTGTAGTGTCTAGACTAGACTAGAGTGGAAACGGGTATGCTAAGTTGGTTCGGCTATGTGGAAGTACGAATGAAAAAGGAATATTATATGAATCGGTAGTGTTCAAGAAAAATGTCAACACGTATGGCGACCAATCACAGGTCAAATTCTTCAAGAAGAGTCAAATTCTAAGCATCTGAAACCGACGTGCTTGCATGAAACCAATCAGTGTCATGTGAGATGATAGAACTGTAATCTTACCAAGCGGAAATGACGGTCTCTATCAATCATACTGAAAAATAGAATAGAAACTTTCTTAATTGCTTATACTTTTGTTACAATTTTACACCCCTGAGGGGTATAATTTTATATTATACGTCATAAAGAGCTAAATATCCTTATAACTATTTACATTAAAAAAAAACACGTCAAATATACGAATTTAAAGTCGGCTTATGATTTTGTGGCGGTCGCCATTGAGACAGCCGAACCTTGGTGTTCGGAGGCTAGGATTTTTGTCCATCAAATAAGCTGTCGTATGAAAGAGAGGGGTCTGGATAGATGTTCCGGCTTTTTTCTTGCGTAGCGCATTTCGCTGGCCATTCAGCGCGGTAACGCCGCCAGCGTGATGGGCACTTTTGGGCGGGAAGAGTTGCGTGGTAGGCTTTTTTGTTAAGGTTGGTTTTAATGTTTTAGTTTATTTATTTAATTTAAAGTTTCTAGTTATTTATTTAATATTCGTTTTTTTTTAATTATTTAAGATGTCTGTGATATATATTTACTTTTTTTTTTAATGAAACAATTTTACATTTACATTATCTTGCCTCTCCTATTTTGTACAGGCGGCGTGATAACGCAGTTCATAGCTCGTTGATTATCGAAACTTATATTGCTAGTTCTCTGTTAGGAATGGATCGATTACTAAGTGGTCTTTTCTTTTCCACAGGTAGCATGTCTTCTATCTCTTCATATTTGTTAGTTACACACATCAGTTTGAATTGTACGGGAATGTTGTACGCCACCCCAGCTGCTTCAAGACCTCGATATCTGCACCCTTCAAGCTTGAGGAGTGAGTTTGTTTATGCGTGTATATTGCAGGCTAATCCCGGTTTCGCCTTATTAACGATCGCCTATGTTTATTTTTCTGTTTTCATTTAGCGGAAACGTAAATATTATAAACAAAAAAATTTAAATTAAATTTAATGCAGAATATAACAAAACCAAAGTTATTTACTAAGCTAGTACATTAGTTATCACAGAGTAGCATAAATCGGTAGTTAAAGTTTAAGACACAGAATTAAGGAGTACGTTATAACATTAAGCCGCGTAAGTTATCCTAGTCCCTTAGGTTAATGTCCTGGTTTTGTTAAATGGAAGGCATTTGTTGAATCAGATATCTGAATGGCACCCCTGAGGATTCCACATCGAACCCTGATTACATTATCTCGTCTTAGACCTTAATACTAATGGCAGCCCGCGGCTTTGCGCGGTGGGGATTCTCGTTTATTAGTAACAAAGCTTCGCTTGGAATTGTCACAGTGTTAGGCTGTTGTTTATTTTTACGATAAATCGTTTAAAACGCTTCCCTTATTAGGCATCTTGTATTACGTACTTACCAAAGGTTCAGTGCGTCAAAAGCGATGCGAATATTCTATATTAAACACAGATCATGAAAGATTTCCTAAAAGCTGATAAAACTGGTACGAGTACCGCACTTTTGTTAGTGTAACAACTAAGAGTACACTTAAAATAGATTTTAGAAAATTACTTTGCTATTAAATTTTTAAAATTGTAAGGGCATTGTGCCTTAACACACCATTACCTGCAATAACGGCACTCCGTCATGTAATTAACACGTAAGAACGATCTTTTATGAAAAAAATCTACTTTTAGAAAGTCGGAATCATACTTTATCACGAGCTCCTGGACTATGTACACTGAGATAAGTATATATACGAATCGTATTTTGTTTTGTTGCTGATAGTTTGAATTTACGGCCTATCCGCAACTACTGAAAGCATTTCTCTTATCAAATATACACTTGAAACTTAAAAGAGCACTAAAGACGTAACTAATTCAGATTTTTTGCTATTGCGTTAATCGCAACATTGTGTTGGCTTCCGCTCTATTGACATGATGCGTAGTCAAAAAGGAGGAAATGAGTGTATCCTAACCGCCACCTGGTGGCCGTTTAGACGTTGGCCGCTGGGAATAATTCAGGGCAACAAATTCCCATCCGCCTTCATCAAGTGCCGTAGGGACAAACTTACATAATTTGGTCCCAACCGGACTGTAGCGACGACCGCTTAGCTGTTCCATACAAACTAGTATTGTCAGTAACGGGTGTGACCGTTGGTGATATTGAGTTCAAATAAGTTGAGCCACTATTTGCGAGATTACACGCGGCCATTACAAAAATGTACGTCGTATGGGCACGGCACGTTTAAAAAATGAATACAAATGCTTTATACGACTTATAAAGTGTTAACTTTACCTGTTTACTATAACAATGCAAAATTTCAACCGCCTATCCGTCAGATTCCTGTTATTACCAGGCCAAAAAAAACTTTTTTCTGTTGTTTAAGACACTTATTCCTATAAATACAGAAAAATGTGAACCATGCTGCAAAATTCTAAACATTGCCCATTGGCTGTCTAGTTTTTCGTAATTTATCTTCTATTTTATCTTATATCCTAAAGGAAATGATAGGCGCAGATATTAGCGATTATGTAAACAGCCTGAAATCTCGAGACCGGAAGTCGAAGTCGAGGTGTCAAAAACAAACGAACAACTCTTAGAAACAACAGAATACGTCTTGAATAACAAAATTAAGTATTGTGTATCTGTTTCGTCGGATTTCTCCAAAATCGGGAGAATAAATTTCCTCTCAAACCGAGAATAAATAACAAGGGCATTGTTTGCAAAGCCACGACCGAATGTTAATGCTTATTTAAAAATAAGCTCTCTAGCTCATACAATAAAGTGGCTTTTTTCTTATATGAATCTCTCCGCGAATGTAATTGCAACCGTTTGATCCAGAATCCCGGGGATTTCAAATCAAATCCGGCACTTTCTTTACCTTCGACTTTTTCTAAAGCCTCAAAAGATTGCGACGTTTGTTTCGTATAACACTTTCCTTTTTTAATATTTTTGAAATCTAATACTATTTACAGATTTTCGCAAAAAGAAATTAAAAGATAATAAAAACCTGCGTGAGTGACGCAGTAAGTAGGTACTCACGAATTCTGTACGTGCAACAGAGAGTGCATCAGCGGGCAACATTTTCAAGAACTCAACTTTAAACATTGTTGTTTTAAATTGTTTAATCAAATTTTTGTTTTTTGTACTGTTTGTCTGGCTTTGTTCGGGGCACACGACTGCGTGGACCCCGAGGTGTTTTATTGCCTTATATGCCACGGACATAGACTGCTCTGTATTAACATAAAAGTTGTAAACTAATAGTTGAAACAAGATTACACATTTCATTACCTACATAATAATAATAATTATAATACCTGACCTGAGACATCCCACACAGCGCCATCTACTCCCAAAGTAAGCAAGTATTATGCTGGTGTTATAGGTACTAGACAACTGCTATACATACGCAAATATTCTTTTTTATAGTATGTACATATTTAGATATTTTTTTAATAGGCAGACAGGGAGCCAATAAACATGTTCACGCACACAAATATTTCTCCTGGACGGGAATCGAACCCGCGACCCTTAGCTCCACAGCTAGGGTTTCTAACCATTCGGCCAATCGATCAATGAAATTATATGACAGAGAACATCTTGACTCTTCATAATAACGGGTAGGTATTGTAAATTCACTTGCGCATTTATAAGCTCTACAAAGCTATGTACGTAGAGTGCAACGATTCAACATCGTACCTTCTCTGGTGTGTAATTAATGTGATATATTGTTATTGTCGACCGTCAAGATGTCTGACATATATCTGTCATATTACAAAATGTGCAGTCTTCTTTCAACTATTACTTCACAAACTTTATATAAATACAGAGCAATCTATATCTGTGGCATATTATTATTGTAATTACAGAAAATAATCACGAACCTCAGCTTAGAAAAAGTACATCTAATGATGTAATGGCTATAAAAGGAATGACTCAGTGTAAAATACGATAATTAAAGAGCAACCGATGTCACTTTCGCGACGAAAACAGTCTGCACTTCCAAAGGGATCAAAACGTATAAAAAGTGCCGTCTTTGAACTGCTCCTTCAGTGACGGCATAATCTCTCTGCAAAATATAAATAAAAATTGCTGTTATACAAATAAAAACACTGAACTGTGTCACGCATGTATTTAGTTTGTTTTTATTTTTTGGTAAATAAATATCATTTCGTAATAATTTTTTAATAATTTTATTTTCATATTTAAATTAGTTCATATAGTCGATAATTTTATGTGCCAGTTCATGGATATATTAATACTAAATCTCGCTCTTCAATCTATAAACAATATAATTATATTTTTTTCTGTAATCGTATAGACTTTGGAAGCTTACGACCGATTTCCGAGTTTATAAGTAAAAGTACTACAGAGCATGGCCGTCTGCGACGATAAAGGGAATGTAAAGACACGACCCGGAGTCTTCGAGCTATTATCTATCCAAATCGTTGCTTCTTTTCGAGGCAGCCTTTGCAAATTGCTTGCAGAAAGGAAATTACCACAGTAAAAGACACAATCGCGGGGAAGAAGGAGCCGCCGGCTCGTTTGCGGCGACGACGACGACGATGAGTGCCACCTGTCACGCCTTCTCCCCCGGAAGACCGAACAGTGAACTGAATGGTGCAGCTTGGTAACTTGTACTTGACGCCAAGGTATCTACAGTCTCTACAGTTCGGAACAAAGGCGTGACCTTATATATACAACACAGAAGAAAATAATAACGAATAATATTCGGTACGCCTATTGCACTCGGATACCCAAAAATGAGCGGAATCAGTAACCCAGAAACGACTATCATTGTTAACTTTACAAGCCGGAAGCGACGCAATTAAGATGGCGGCGTCTCAAAATGGCTGCCTTTGGTATTTAAACGTCGCGGAGATACGAGTAAATTGGATTTGATCTCGAACAAAGACGAAGAATGTCTTAAAAAACCTTTGAAACTTCGAAATTATACTTTCTTGAAAGATTTTCGTTTAATTTTTTTTTTATTTTCGCCCGCCTTCTCTTCGACCGTGTCGCATTCCTGTTTTTTTTTTAATTCGTAACCGATTAGACCACAAAATGTTTCAAATTGTTTTTTAAAGGAATGATACACAATGATCGAATTATTCACTTATCAGGGTTCCGAAATTCTAAGGCAAAAAGTAAACTCCATAAATACGACTATTTAAATAAATAAATAAATACAAATATCTTTTACAAATCATATTGTAATTAAATTTTAAATATTAAGCTCTAATAAGACAAGCTGTTTCTTCAGTACACAAAACTCTCTATTATTATAGGTATATATTTCTCAGCTGGCTGTCCGATAACCCTTTGCCCTCATGACCTGCACAACGATTGTGGGAACAATCGCTGCGCAGTTAGAAATTATGTCCTCACAAACCCTACATTTCACAGGCTATTCACATTAAGTCAGGCAAGTAGATATTTCGTACGATTAATTCCCTTTGAATTACCTTTAGTTTGTGAACAGCTACCTAACAATGGTGTTGAAGATTTGGGATAGTTCGTAATAGCGTAATATTACCTATAAATAGGAATAAAAAACCTTCTTATAGTCAAAGGTGTTTTATGTAATGGAATCCATATGCCTTTAAATTAGATGTAATATTTAAGATTTAATAATTTATATATTATTGTAAAAAAACTGTTATTTGAGAATATATATTTTTTTAATAAACAGCAAGGATCTCTTTCTAGAAATAATACATTATAATGATCTCATCAAAACATATATTATTTCCCGGAAAAAAACACATGATAAAATATATATCATATACTTAGGCGATATAAGAACAAATGTATTGGACACTCAAAAAGCCTTACACTTTGTTCGATGAAAAAAATCGCAAAGTAAAGGAAAAAATGTGTTTAGTTTGTGCTTTCTATAAAAATTCTATGCTTGGGTACCTACACACCTACCCATGGCTGGGTGTAAAATACTTATATACGTAAGAATATTTAAGTAAATATATCAGTAGTCTAGTACCCACAATGCCAGCATATTACTTGCTTACTTAGGGAAAAAATGGCGCTGTGTGGGTTGTTCAATGTATTGTTATTATTATTACTATTTAGATTCAAATTTAATACTTTACAATTCTGAAGTTATGTCAGCCTAACTCAATGTTGATTATTTAAAACATTAAAGTATTGAATTCTAAGAAAAACTGTTTGTTATAGTTTTATTTTATTTGCACACTTTTCATCTATCCACTACGCCAGTCTGCGAAAGTATTGTAAATTATATGCACTGCTAACCATCCAGTACAGAAGATCTGGATCTAGATTTTTTTAAATTCATGTTCTTTTCATTAATTGTGATACATAAGTTTGAAACTAGGTCCAAATAAACGTTTCAGAATTGGATAGTAGGTACATATAAAACTATAAAAAATTGCTCAAATTATCTATGTGGTTGTTAGATAGTTAATGTCGGGAATTATTGGAACATCTAAAAGCAACATATAAAATGTGGAATATATAAAAATACCGCAGTAGTGAAATGGACGCCAAGCAACATTTATCGCACAAGGATGGCATTTCAAATGGAAAAAGTGATTTTATTCCGCTTATGGCGAAGTCTAAATGTATAGTCCTTTAATTAAATATTTTTTTTCATCTTTAATTCGTCGAATAATATTTTAAATATAAGGCTCATTTACAAGTGAAATTCGGTTTTGTTTCTACCGTAATTGCATTTATGAAATTTAAAAATTTTTCTTTGGATAAGCCGTTATCATTATCAGGTTTTCATGCCATAATTACAGGACTACGGGCCTGCCATCACGCTAATTCGGTGCGGGCCCGGAGCCATAAACTTCACCACAACCTCACCGATGTCGCCAAAGCTTCTGATGTTTATTTAACTTTTTATAATAAAACTCATTTGTTAAGAGGAGTGTATGCTGGGAAATTTCCATACAAACGGCGTTAACGATTGCTTCACTCTCTTAAACCTTAACCGATTGACGCAAACAAATTATATGGTATTCATATCAGTAATAACAAGGTTGAGAACTCGTTAGAAAATAAATATTTATGCACAGGAGTGTTTTTCGATTTATTTTTTATTTTTCTCATATTGTGAAATTAATGGTAAACATGTAAAAAATTAAACGATTTCGAGAAAAAACACAAAGCATTTAAATTTTTTTTTATGATATATCAAAACAAATTTCTAAATAAATAAAAAAAACATTTAAAAAATTAAAAATGCATTTCTTAAACTTAGTTTTTGCTGATCTGAACACCCTATAATTTTTTTTGGGCCAATTTCTTTATCATTGAATATAGGAAATATTACGGTAGTTAAATAGTACTAAAAATAAATAGAGGTATTCCAAAAATAAAATCTATATGATTAATATTCGACAACGTGCGTCGGCACATGTGTCGGCATACCATACTGTTCACTAGGTCAGTCCCAGGTGTAAGAGAACGCGACTCGGCCGCAGGGTCTCACGCACCTTGTACAAATCGATTATAACCTATATTGATAATTCAGTATCTATATTCATACGTAGTCAAACAGTATTTTGATAGATTAATTCCTTTGAAATTGCCTTTAGGTTTTGGGCATTAATATGTTACGTACTCGGATAATGCTCTAGGGTTTACCTCTACCTAAGTTACGAAGGTACTAAATCATATATTCAAGACGATTCCCTTGTGCGGAGAGCAGATAGTTTACATGATTTATGTTAACGAAATCACTAAAGCATCGAAATTCTTTATCTGTTTTAAGCTGGTTTTATTTTCTAACCTACGAATGTTGTACATTTGTCAATTAACATGTTCAAGGCATCACTACATATTATATGACAAAGTCCTCCCGCCGCGTCTGTCTGTCTGTCTGAACACGATAAACTACTGAACGGATTTTTATACTGTTATCACTAATGGACGAAGTTATTCAATAGGAAGGTTTGTGTGTACAATAAATTAATATTTTGTGTAAATTGGTTGAAATACGACGATAATTGTTAAAGATGACAAATAAAATTAAGCCGATTAGGAGCTTAAATCTAATGATCTACCTAATCCCTTTGATATATAACAAAACAATGAATGAAATATAAAAAAAATGGTTTTATAGAATTTATTTCACATATTTCTAATCATTATGTGTTTGTGTTGCCAAACTTCAGCCTTTTAATAATTAATACTCTGCAAGTAAAATTACTGTTACTTATAGACCGCTAAACAGTCAAACATGGCAAAAAGCCAAAGGTGCCTGAGCTGACTATGTAACCATAAAAACGGTGATTTACTAACAATCTTTTTTTTACTTTCCACTTCGTGAAAAGGGTTAAATGCGTAATAATTTTCCAGCACGTCAGCTAAGCTTTCTCTCAAAAAAGAACCGAAGCGTTCAAACCGAAAGTTGATCCTATAAAACACAAGGTTCGATTCAAATAAATTTCAATTGGATCCAATAAGGCAGTAGTGAGCGTGACACGGATCGTTTTATTTCGCTTCTACCCTCAAGCGAGTCGAGTTTTTCACCCTAGGGTAGGTTTTTCACGCGACATACTTGGCAAAACTACCTCAATCTATCGAAAATATTTTTTTATACTCTCTTGCGATATTGAGCTTATTTTCTTATATAATAATGAACGGGGTATATAGAACCACAATAATATGTGGAAACTTTGTGTGTGGATTTGTAGCCACGTGCAACTGTATTTTAGCGTGTTTTGCTATAAAATTTTAAAAAATAATAAAAAAAATTATGATATTCCGGATATCTGTATATTCGATTCCATATGAATCTAACCTGATAACCTATTTCTAGACCACAAAGGAGCCTGATCGAGACCAATCCACAGTCTATGCCTTCAGAATAATAATTACTTGGATGTAGGTACATGACCATAGCTGGAGTCGAATTACATTTTACACAGACCAAATACGAAATACAAACATAGAACGAGATAGCAATAATACATTCAACCTTACTGAAATGAGAGATCTTTATTGGGCTTCCGGTCACCCTCTGTGAGTCGTTGAGAAAATTGTGTCAATTTGGTTGGACACAAGATCTGCGGATCAAGTACAACTCCAAGGTAACGTGTCTATATGCTAAAGGTAAATCGTTTAGCGTCGGCCTTCGGTGCGGAAATTCGACTATCGAAAGGCCAACGTTAAACCGTTTACATTTAGTAATAACTTTTAATCTAAAGAATCCCTATTCCCAGCTCGCCTGTCTAACCTATCTTAAATACCTATGATTTTTTAATTACAGGTCTGGATGTCAGATTTAGTATCAGTTATGACAGTATTAAACGTTGTGTTATTTTTCAAAAGAGTAAGACGACTCCCAAACTTTTGCGAAGCTTACAGAACTTTGCAGATATTCGACTCTCTTGAGAAATGGTGAAGAGCTCGCCTGTTTCGGACTTTCAGTTCGGGAGCCCATGACCGAAAATATACTAGAAAACTCGAATTAACAACGACCGTCACCCATCTGTTTCAACGATGAAATTTGTTATCAAATTTAGTACGTAGAAAATACATCGCGAATGGGTTGGCTAAAAATTTCTGGCAAGGTTTTAAAACTAAATTCCTTTATATATTTACTGCTAATTTAACATAATTATACAAAAAGGGTCAGAACTATTGAAAGGAATAAGGTTCTATGACAACCTCTTAAAATATCTAAATTTTTTTTACAAATTTCTCAGATATTTAAGAACATTTATCTGACGTTCAAATTGTCCCTGTGACGTCATCTGGACAGTTAAGCTAATTAATTTATAGAAAAGTAAATATAAAATATTTGGTTAGTCTCTACATCAAATGAAATTTTAAACCATATGAATCAATTAAAGTGTTATGGTGTTTAGTCTTAGATACTCGTAACGTAAACAAACATTACCCAGTACCCAGTACCAAACAGTACCCAGCTCTTTTCAAATGGGTCAAAACAATTTTGTGGTCAATTCCTAGATTAAGCAATCTTCAGCTATGTCGTAACTACTGATATGCTGATCTAGCTCCACTTTTACAAAATTGGTGTCCATTGTAGGGACAGGGTGACCACAGCCAGGTGCATCTTTGACATCTAAATTCCCGGATTGAAAACGTTTAAACCAACTTTGTGCTACTCTTACTGACATTGCATTAGGGCCATAAACGTCACAAAAAAAATTCGTAGCTTGCGTTGCATTTTTTCCTTTTTATATTAAAATTTTAAAATATTAAAAAATATATATTTCGAATTGTAATACCCATATATTTGTGATTTAAACGCTGAATAAATGTTATTTTATTAGATTAGCTCATAATAATTTAAAAAAAAACGTATTTAGATTATTATTAACGGTATATTCAAATTCATAACAATATCTGGGAGTGTTTATTAAAAAAGTAAACCACTTTCTTTTAATAAAAATCATGTTTAACTAAAATAAAAATATTATGACATTAAGCTTTTAAAACTGTTTATAATCCATTCATTTAGGGACATCAAAATATCTAAACAAATCGTAAAACAGCTGTTTGTTTTTAGGCCATATTTTCCTGTGTTAATCAGAGCTATGTTTGAACACATTCATTACAATACAACATCCTGTATATAAGCGATCTACAACCAGTTCTGCGAATCCGGAACATATATTAAACCAGGAATAAAATCAATTTAAAGCGATATTTTGTAATGACCGTTTTTAATGATGATTTTATTATAATATATGTTGCGTATTGTTGTGTAATAATACACAGGGCCAGGTGGTCTGATGACCTAAAGCACCATACCAGGGGCAATTGGATGCGAAAGGCGGAAGATCGTGTGTGGTGGCGAGCTTTGGGAGCGGCCTATATTCTGCAATGGAGAGACACTGGCTGATGATGATGATGATTGTTGTAATTTCAAATATTATCTGCATAACCAAAGCGGTGACTGATTCTTGAAATGTTGAAAATAATCAAAAGCAATATACGAAGCACATTTTTTTCGATTCAATACGGCTATCCGTCTACAAATCATATAAACGTCGACCCATCATAGGCAGACGCGATATATCATATATCTTTAACGCATTAAAGAGAGCAAAGCAGCGGTGGTAAGTACACACTTGTTTCGTTCCGATTTTTACATGTGCGTCTCACTAAATCTAACTTCGCGATTTTATGTAAAAATATTAAGTAGCAAAGGCACTTTTGGCCTGAACTGTATTTTTTTTGCATCACATTTTTATGGTCACGTCGCGGTATCTTGATGTACATCTATGAGTTAGTTACACAAAGGAATCAACATCATAACCGCATTACATTATAACCATTTAGTAACAATATAATTATGAAAAATAATAATTCTATCCTCAGATGATTCCAACGAAAATTCACCTCTATTATCAAAAAAATGGTTCGCAAAAATTATTCATGATTATAATACATATTCTGGGTTATTTATTTACTTATAAATACGAAAAGATACAACACAATTAGACAACCGAATGGCCGAGTGGTTAGAGACCATAACTGCGGAGCCAAAGGTCGCGGGTTCGATTCCCGTCTGGGACAAATATTTGTGTGCATGAACATGTTAATTTCGTTCCGTGTCTGGGTGTAAAGAATTTATATGTGTATATTATAAAAAAAATAATTAATATGCAAGTATATATTTAAGTTATCCAGTAACCGATAACACAAGCATAATACTTGCTTACTTTGGGACTAGATGGCGCTGTGGGAGATGTTCCATGTATTATTATTATTAAAAGATAATTAAAAGTTAATTATGAAGTTTAAGAAAAAATCAAAGTGAAAATGTATTCACGAGCGAACATTACGGGAAATAAGATTTTGTCAAACAGCATCGTACTGTGTTCACAAAGAAAAGTTATCGCTTTTTATAATATGACAAAATGTCAATAAAAGTTTCGTAAGTTCGGTCCGTATTTCGAAGAATTTGGATTTTCCTATACAGTTAGATGTTTATTATGTAGTCAACAGTTCTGTGAAATATTACGAACTAATGAGACGTTTGATTTTATTTGAACACTAGCTATCCGCATGCGACCACACTTGCGTGGTCTGTATATTTGTACTATAAATTTACATAGAACTTTTCATCGGTTGTTACCTAGATAGTAATCGCCCTCAGCTTTGTTCGCTTTTCTAGTTACATTTTTTATGTTTTTACAAATTAAAGATCACGTTAGCGCATTTTAACTAATGTAAAAGCTTTTCTTCTCTTTTAGTTTTAACGCTTTCGTCCCTAACCGCTCTAGCCATATTTCCAACAATTTTGTGTAGGTACTTCAGTGGCCTGAGTTCTTTCCGATGCTACTATTTTACTTTTCCGTTTTTAGCGTTTATACTATTTAAAAAGTTTTTAAAAGTTTTAAAAAGTTTTGCATTTAGTAGTTTTGTGCAGATCAATGATCCGAGCCAGACATCTAGACAAGCAAAGATCATTTCAGTATTTAGCAATTTTTTTTCACATCCCATCCCTTTCTAACGTTATTCTAAACTTATTTTTTGCTTTCACGATCTATAGATGAAGCAAAAAGCAGTTCGTAAATAGAAATAAGTACCCACTATAAATCTTCAAAATATTAAAATTCGTTAGCCATGTCGAAATGAATCTTGTGCAATACTCTAAACAGACCGAGAGACGGGAATTTTAGTGTTAAACAATTTTGTGCACACCTATGATCCGAACTCTTTCCATCGGTACCCTTACTAACAGTAATAGTAGATTGTTACAGAAGTGGTGAAAGGGACCTATTTAGGCACGAGATCTTGTGCCTAAATAGGTCTTTAACATGAGGTAAACACACTGATTTTCATTACGAATATGAAGAAAGTAAAAAAGAAACATTAAATAAAGAATCTAATGAACTCATTTTATAGAACTATCTGTCTATGTAATTAATCACCACTTGACAAAACAACTGAAGATTGAATTGCCGCTTCCTCGACTTTTTTGTTTTTTTTTTGTGGCATTCTACCCAGCCAGTATTTTTTATCATTGACGATGGTCCATGTTTACGTCAAATCTATATAAATTAAATGATAATTTAGTTGAAAGTAAATTATAAGTATAAAGTCATACTACAAAATTGTTGATAATATTTTTTAATTACAATTTTACGCCGCGATTTTACAGAGTTGTTGTATAAAAAGTTGCGACATAGCTTGAATAGTTTTTTTTTTAAATTTCCACCGTTTCCCAGGGACGTAAAGTATTACTTTCATCCCTCTGATTAGGTAACTTCAAGCCTACTTTCCAAGTATGAGTAATGAAAAAGTACTTTACCGCCTCGCCGACTTTGAAATAATTCGCGTTTGAGAAACTCACTTTTTCATACTTACGTGCATTCTTAATGTTTCTTAAACGGGTTTTTCTGAAATCCTTTTTAAAATTAGGTATACTTACCTATTTGTTGTTACGATTTGGGATAGATAACAAAACACGTATTTTCAAAACTTTATTTCCTAGTCTTAAAGTGTTATTATGTAATAAAGTTTTAGATATAAATTTAACATTGAGTGGTCTGATACATAAAAAAAAAAATTTTTAGGAATATTGTTCGATGACGTTTGAACCTGTCATGCGTATTTCGTTTTCCGGTAATTTACATGACGAACTTCCGTCATTTATTTTCGGAAAATAGTATCTATTTAAATAATTCCATTGCTAAAAAAACATAATCAGAGTTAGATTAATTCTAGGAAATTTCAGATGTGAGCTATGTATTTCCACATAGTAATGGAATTATTAAATCGACAGGTCGATTTATCGATTTATTCGATTAATCTATTATATTAATGACGTGTGTAACCATTGTAATGATGCGCAAATCACATTAAATTATTACAAACTTCTCACGCTCTAATTATGGTTAAACATTTACATTGTTAACTTCAAACAAACGTGAGATTGCAAATAGTTTAATACGTTTATACACAAAAAATATAACATTACAGGTTATCGCACACGACTTCATTTGTTTTTTTTTTCACGATTTATAATATTTACGCATTATATACTTAGGTAGCAAAGCATATTTGTTGTATCTTATTATTAGGAGTTGGTACTCAATTACCGTTCTAGTTACTGGCCACTTTGAATGAAAATGAATCTTCATGGTAAAAATTTTAATTTGGGAGCATTCAAATAAAAACGCCTGTGTTTTAAATTAAACATAAATAAAACCATTTGATAATTGCTTTTCATTTGTTTTCACAAACGCGTCTGCATTCAAACGAGGCCACGTCGAAAAATGGATTTTTTTTTTGGGTACGACGTCCATTATAGCACTATCGCAACAAATACAGCTTCGAACAGCAATGCTGTATCATGAAGAAATATGACTAATAAATGCACCATGCCTTTTTATTCAGTTGGTATCGACTTTCAAAATGAACCAATAGGAAGGCCAGCAACTATAGTCAATAAAGAAGAATTGTAAGGTTGGTTGGAAGCTGATGTATCAATCTGCTGCAGAATTAACATCGATGACTGTGGTTAACCTAACAAAATTGACCCGTTTGCACCAAATTGACAAAATTAATGAAAATAGAAAAATTAATAGCACATGTATGAAATAACCTGTAGACAAAAGTGCACATGGCTATGCTTGCCTTGAATTGAATAAGCGAACAATGTGTTTTGGGTGATATTCGGGATGTTGAGGTCTATCTTGAATGTTTTTGTATATTCGTATATATTTTGTATATATTTTTGTACTACAAGAACGGATGGATTCGCTGCACATAATGTCGATGGTATAATTTTGGAATGATAGTTTGTCTATCCGTCCGTTCATTCTCCAATGGATTTTTTTGAAACTTGGCAAAGAGGTTCCCTTTGACCTCTAGTTTTGCAAATACTATTTTAGACCTTGTTGCATAAGTCTATGGAATAAAGAATCAGCTGTACTTACCGAATTCTTTGGTTTGCCTTGCTATTATTATTTTTTATATTTTAATTTCTTAATGAGTGTTCACACGGATTCTAACCACTTAGCTTCTCTGTCGTTTCGAGTTTGATTCGAAACATAAACATTTGAATACTTGAAATCGTTTCCCACAATTTCCTAAAAGCATCGAGCTATTTTCCTTATATCCGGGGAAATCATAACAAATTGCCAATACGAGAAATTGAATTTGCCCAACTCACTTATGGGAGGCGTCACACCGGTTCGGATTTTTTTGCATCTAGTTTCCATTCTTGATGTAGAATAATCATACTATAGCCTAGACAATTTCGGAGGAAAATTTTGGTTTTTAAGGTTCCGTAAAACAAAATATATAAAAAGAGTAATATAGAAAAATGGAAAACCCGAATGAGTAAAAAACAATTGACTGAAAAGTGAAAAAGAAGATCAATAAATTGATAAAATGTGATTGAAATTCACCATAAAAAATATGATAAATATTATGTGAGGTTTTTCTAACAAGGACAAACAAATTACCAAAACATGTTTGGTTGTAGTCTTCAAGTGGAAATTTATTTTTAAAAAGGTTTTCCACATATATTTTATTTTATATAATAAAGGCGCAAAAAGTATCTATATATGTATATATTATTAAAGTTAAGTAAGTTTACTAATTATCTATTACCCCATAATATAAGCATACTATTTGCTTACTTTGGGACCAGATGGCGTTGTGTGAGATGTCCTAGGTATTATTATTATAATTATTATTATTATTATTATTATTATTATAATGTTATGTCCATTGCAACTCACTCTATCATGAATGGGAGAGAGCATTACTGTGCTATTACGGTGAGGCTGAGGCATCGGTATATACGATTATTGAGGGCATTATGTACCTACTAATAAATAGATATTATTAAGATTTCTGAGATCTCAATGTAGAAAAGATCCCACTTTTAAAATATTATTATTGTTTTGAATTTCCACACTTAAAGTAATCTCTAGGGTATTTTTATATTTGGTAGTATGTTTTTTTATTTATATATATATATATATTTTATTGCTTTTGTCGCCTCGGGACAATTTCAGCCTTATTTAGTTCATATAATATAGAATTAGAGCCTAACTTATTAACAAACCAAAATAACAAGTAGAATATAATAATAACTATTGTATTTAATTTGTTTCTCCATTCCATTCCATTCCATCAGCCCTTTTTATATCCCACTGCAAGGGCTTAGGCCTCCTCTCAAGATGAGGGAGCTTGGAGCTTAAATCCACCACGCTGCTCCGATGCGGGTTGGCGGATTGTAAAGATCGCCATCTATTGACAGCAACCAGAACCGCCTGTCGAATTTCTAGCGGAATATCTCCTGAATGTAGCCTCATTGCGACCACTATGATGTTTCTGGTCAATGAGATGTTTTCAAACCGTGGGTGTACCAGGCGGATTACATTGTAACGTTCTGTACCAGATCCCCACTCCACGGATCTTCTATCCAATTCTGTCTTCTACATTTCTAGACGTCGTTTTTCGGTACGCAATAGGAGCTCCGTGTAGAAAGAGAAGCTCATTACTTCGACACCATCGACCTTCGCCTGCCCTGCAAGAGTTTCCACTCTATTATTGCCCTGCACACTTACTTGAGACGGTATCTTACCCATTGTAATCTTATTTCGAAGTTGTATTTGGTTATCTATCTCTTTCATCAGCCCTAAAATTTAGTATGCATTCAGGATTCGACGAACAATAAATAATCAAACAATCGTTACGGTAAAACTGATTTAGTTTATTTCATGATTGGTGTGAAACCTGAAAAAAATATGAATCACACTTGACCTGTTCCTTTCCATGTGTAAGTTTTTATTCCTAAAAGTGTAATTGCGGAGCTGAAAAATAATATATTACACGTTTCATCAAGAGCCGCTTTTCGTTAAACGGAAATGGAATAAAAAAACGGAAATTAATAACTCATGGACATAGCTTGTACTCAATAATTTTCGGTGAAATCATCCCGAGTAGTGGGGAAGCAATTAATTTGGAAAGAGCACTATAAAACCTGTTTTAATTTGATACGAATTTTATCTGCCAAACATTCGTTAAAAATTCGACAGCCACCGAGTAAAGTAATGCATATTTTAATAGAATAGGTACCCAACCTGTACCATAAAATGGGCGTTATACATTTTTGAATAGTCGAGATGTGTCATGGTCCCACTTACTGCGAAGGGCCAAGTGGAAATACATTTGACACTAAGAAAGTAATAAAATTGTAACACGCGACGTCGCGTGATAATCCAAACCAAGCGGCTAGTTGAACACGCGTTGTCGCGTGATTGACAATTAATGATTTGTTACATGGGCGTGGGTCTAAATAACCGCTAAAAAAACAAATGAAACACTAAATAAGTATACTATGAATATTTAGAAACAAACTAATTAGAAATGGTGACACTATTTGTATTATCGGAGCAAGTAAAGAAAGGAATCATGAATGGCGACCGACCTTTATCCTGCACAATCACACTTATCGCATTATGTTAAAACGAAGCCATATACAATTCGTTTCTTTATCTGCTCATATAGTAAGATAACTAAATACAGGACCTAACTAAATACAGGACCCTAAAAATATAGTAAGCCGCGTGTTTAATTTTATTTTAATAACCGCGCCATAGCATATCAGAGCGTTTAGCGTACATGTTCGCGGATGGGAATCACCTGTCAATTTCTAAGTCATTTATCAAAAATTTTCACCCCGAATGTTTCCCTTATTTTTCCCTCTCTCCCGTCCGTATCAATTTATGTATAAACTTGACACGGCGCGCCTTGTCTTATTTCTTTTATCTCGAAACGTATTTTTCTTATGCTATATCGAAGATAGTACTCTCTTTTTTTTATCTGAGCCCTGTATAAACAAAGAGTTCTTAGGCATTTTCTGTATTTTCGTTTTTAGAGAAACGAAACCATTCCTTTTTTGAGAGTGAAATGTAACAGGATTTTTAAATATATAACAAGAACTTAAGAAGAATATGAAATTCTTGAATGAAAAATATTGCTTAAGATTACATTTGCTATTAGCGCATAATTTTATTCGATTGACAAACCATGTATTATAAGTATTTTTTTCATAACGAAATTATGGTTATTAAATACTTATAAAACCCCGCCAAATGCGAGTCAGATGCTCATACCAAGGGTTCCGCACCACCTTAAAATATAAAAAACATATGTCTAATATGGGGACCCCCTTTAATTTTTAACTTTATTTTATTTTTATTATTTGTTGTTATATTGGCTAGCAGGTGACACACTTTGTGGAAATTTCAACTCTCTACCCATCACGGTTCAGACGATACAGTCCTGTGACGGACGGATGGACGGACGGACAGCGGAGTCTTAGAAATAGAAACATATTACTTAGGATCCGCTGTCCGTCTGTCCGTCCGTCCGTTGTTACCCTTTGGGTACGGAACCTAAAAAACTGTAGAGGTTTGAGATCTGTATTTATTAATTATGAGAAAGTTGTGGTGGCCGAGCAGCGCTTCCGCCTTTGATGCAAATCATGTGGGTTCGATCCCTGCTAAAGGCGTGTAAACCAATAAATTTTAAGGTACACCAATAACATATTATTATATTCAAAATATGTCAATGATTTAGGATAGATTGGAATTTGCGCTTTTATAACAAGCCCGTTACAAATATTTGACTACTTTGTGAACCCTAAATACAAAATACACATAATTATTTTGGCTATTTGAAATTTACGACCCAAAAACAAAACTAATTTCGATGATAATTTGACATTCAATCAAAAGAAACATTATTCAACATACAGTGTATAAGCTTGCGGCCGCAACTAAGCGCGCGTAGATTTTTACCAGATTGAACTAATCCATCAAAAAAATAACAACTAACAGTAAGGTCCAAATTCATTTTCATAGGAATCACTATATACTATAAAATAAAGTCTTCCGCCCGATTAATATTTTAGGAGCTATCGCGAAATATAAATATCGCGCGAAAACATCTGGCCGACGACGTGACACGCGTGGTTAGGCTGAAGTTATCAGTGTTGTATTCAAAAGAATATTTTAGTTTGTTTTTATGTTATTCTTTACTTTTTCAAGTATTTATAGAAATAAAATACTTTAAAAATACTCCTAGGATGAACTTACGTTACATTTAAATCTAATTAAATCCAATAGACATATTCGACGCAACAAGCTGATACGACACTACGACAGAAAAAAATATTACGGCTTATACGCTCTGCTACCCGTGCGAAGCCGAGGCGGGTCGCTAGTGATATATAAAGTATATTTACAGTCGATTGTTGGTCACTCGACTTTCGACCTTGATTTCATTTCGCATTGCCTTGATTTTTTTAATGTGTTCCAATTCTGTGATAGTCATTGCGTCACGATTCATCAAAATGCGCAATCGTCAGAAACGTCGAAATCGGCTTGTCAGTTTTATACTCCATGGGAATCTGGCTGACCCAACCGGTCAGTCAGATTCCCATGGTTGGCCACACTTGGCTCTAAACACTTTGTTAACCGGCCAAGTGCTTAGAGACCCTAACTACGCACCCGAGGGTCACGGATTCGATTCCCGCCCGGAACAAATATTTGTGTGCATGAACATGTCTATTTGTTCCGTGTCTGGGTGTAAAAGTATCTCTATATATGTATATATCACATTAAAAAAAATATATTTATGTATATCAGTTATCTAGTACCCCATAATACTAGCATAATATTTGCTTACTTCGGGACAAGATGGCGCTGTGTGGGATGTCCCAGATATAATATCATTATTATTATTATGACAATTGGTGACCAAGATAAGAAGTAATCTATGTCAATCTTCGTCTTTTTAATTATTACATTGTATAAATTCTAAAACTTTCATAAATATTTATTAAAAATTAAATACGTTAATCATAAAAAAACGTACATGCCATGTATCGGGATGCCTATAATTATGACTATTAATTGGCAAATTCTTAGTATGTCATAATGTTTTAAAGTTGTTATTAAACATTACAGACAGTCGACTATTATTTCGCTATAGGCGTACTAGCCTTTTTTAAATAGACTTGTCATTGAACTATATACAATATCTGTTGTTATATACATTTATGAATATGATATCCTGTTCGTTCAATTCTTTATGGATATACACACAATACATAGTGTTCATGAAAACAATATGCGACATTCGGAAAGATCAAAAAACCAATTTGGGTCCAGTTTAACGGACTCCATTTCGCGTCTAGCGTTTCTCGGAGATCATCTCGATTCCTAGCTCAAAGCTATTCTAGGTTAGAGTGAAATTGCATTTCAATTCTGCGGTTTTCTCTACCTACGGGTGAGTTATGAGTCCCCAAATTGTCATATGCGAGATGTACGTCATGAAATTGCTCTCCACTGTACAACGCTTGCATTGCGATCTAGCTAGGTGGACACTTTACAAAATTGGATTTTACATTTTGAGTAGTACATATTTGCACAAAGTTAAAAAATATAATTCTACATATTTAAAGGATTTAAAGTTTTACTGAGCACTGGCTGCTAGATCTTCTCTATTTATGGATGTCCCGCAGGGCTCAATCCTAAGACCTCTTCTATTTTCAGTTTAAGTAATGACTAACTAACTTTCGTAGTAACATTGTATTGTTCACTGGTGACAGTTCTTTTTCTAGTTGACATATTTACGATTAAGAAACATAATGTGATGTTGCCTTTGAGAAGATTGAAATGGTTTGATAACAACAATATGCTACTAATTGCAAAAAAATAATCTATATTAGTTTTGCTCTGCCAAACACAAAAGAAGTCAAAACGAATACATAATATTATCGTTAATTTTATTGTTAATTCATTTCAGTGGTACTGTAGAAAATTTATTTATAAGTAACTTGCTTATTTTACTGTTACTGTAGATTTCACGAGACACACGCCAGAACATGTCGCATGCATTACTCGCTCTGTATGTAGGAAATATTTGATGGAAAGTTACGACGTATAAAATCATGTAAAAATGTACTCGAATACGGCAGAAAGTCTCGAATAACTCTTTGGTTGAATCAAGAAGTTTCATTTTGAGTGACAAGTCCTTACGTCGCAGGCGGCGTTTTGTTACTAAAGATGTGTGTACATTGAAACGTTTTTCTATAAGTGTTTAAGTGATTTGTAGGTACTATTTCGTCCGTACTTTTACAATTATAGTAATGTAGATTTTATTTAAGATGAAGTTCACACAAAACAAGCACCTTTGTGGCGGTTTAGTGTACTAATATATAAGACTTAATAAAACAGACAAAAGTTAAACTCTTACAGAAAATTTCTTACTGAAAACCTCTTGTTACTACGACGGTTCTTTTCCGCACAGAAACTATTTTTCAAAACTTTGAGCATACCTACGGGTTTAACGCATGTAAGGGCAGCACTCCGCAGAGTGTTATGGTGAATTTAGTTCATAATACTAAGATGACCGGCACATGAAATTATTTCATAAACGTTACGAGAATCTATGAAACTTGATTTGTTTTAATACATAATACGCAATGTAACGCCACATTGCAAAACCTGCGGCCGCTGCTCGTTCGATGGAGTATTTCCAGATACATTGCTGCTTTTTTGTTTTAAGGGTTTTTCCGTAAAATCGAATGTTGCGTACAGAGAATGCAATTGAAATAAAGTAATATAAACTGAAAAAAACCGACAAAAATTGAAAACTTTTCTGAAAGAAATTTCGGTGGAAAATGATTCTAAATATAAAGCTGAATGCACTCTGTCAGTTTGCGTTGGCTTGTACCTTACACTCGGTATAGTAAAGAATATATTGTGTTTTTTTTTATTAATTATATGCACCGAATTATATGTAAGTAGTAGCAATCGCTATCCGATAAGTAAGTAATTCATTAACGTCCACCCTTATTTAGGACGTCATCTTGACCGTGACAATTCGTTTATTTGTTTTGTTTAGAAAGAACTTTGATCTTGGAGTCTTTGTCGATGGTCTACACCTCGGCAGCTATCAAGTATGCCTTATACATTGGAGGGTTCACGAATTCTAGCGTCTTCCAGAAGCAAAGTTAACGTTTGTTTTGACTACAATTTCTGGAACAAAACTAGTGATGGGGTAATCGATGACGACACGTACAATTATTTTCACTACTTTATTACATCCGTATTTAAATCCGGACATGTGAACGTTTCCTAAACCATTGAAGGTCGCGGGCCTAACAAAAAGTTTCATATCCCACAGCTGCAGACAAAGTGACGTCTCTGAATTTTCCGACGCCAAAATGTCAAATGTCACTGTCACAGAATTCGTTTGTGACATGATGGATTACCTTTTACATCGAATAAGTGGATATTTGAATAAGTGTTTAACAGTGGCTCATTCCACAAAATTATAAAGACCAATGTTGTAATATTAAAGGACCTTATTACTGTATATAGCTCACGCACTATGAATCGATTGACTCGTCTTTCGTTAGTGTCGTTACAATCAGCGAATGAATGCAGTTCACATAGCTGCTAGTTGCGAGGTCAATACAATAATATTAAGAAAAAAACACGCTTTAATCGTAAATCGAACTAAAAAGCATAAAATAACCTTTAGTATAAGTACGTTTAGTGAGCAACGAGAAAATTAATGTTATTGTGAAAAAGCTTGGGGTGCAATGAAATATTTATAACAACTGATATCGAGCATCCCACGCTTTTTCACAATAACATTAATTTTTTTTACACTGACGGTTATTTTTTGCTTTTTAATTCGATTTACCATTAAAGCGTATTTTTTAGTTTTTTTTAACTATAATTATATATATATATTCTACGATAAATATAATATTATTCTTTTATATAATTATTTTATAAAAATTTTAGTCTTTTTTTAGTCTTAATTTTTTTAAACTACATTTCATTAAAATTTACAAACTTAGAGGTGGAACCTATAAAACGATGAACTCATACAAAGTTTCATGTATGAGTAAACTAGGTGCATGATTAGTTCATTGTTTGGACGACCGCTTGGCCTAGTGAGTAGCGACGCTGCCTACGAAGCTGGAGGTCCCGGGTTCGAATCCCAGGTTGGGTCAGTATTTATATGATGAATATTGATACTGGTACCGGGTCTTGGTTGTTATATGTATGTGGTGTCTTCGCTTGGTACCCAAAATACAAGCTAATACTTAGTTTGGGGCCTAGACGTTGTTGTGATGTATACGTATGTTATGTTAAATTTTAAAATTGTAAAAATCATGGTTAACTATTAGAATCCAACTTAAGCACGAAGTTTTGCATCCGTACTACTAAACGTTGAGGAGTGCCGTCATAAGGAGAAAATCTTGGCTTCAGCATCAGTTCGTGGTAAACATCATGGTTAACTATCAAAATCCAACGTATATACAAAGTTTCGTGTTCGTGCTATTAACCGTTAAGGAGCGTCCTCGTGAGGAGATAATCCTGGCTGCAGCATCAGGTTATGTTTATAATTTTAGTGTATTGTCATCAAAAGTACATATGTCTTCAAAATTTCAGCCCGATATCTTCAGGGTAAGTGGGTGAAAATGCGTTCTAAGATTTCTTTTCAAACGTACAGGTGAAACTAATAAAAGCGTGTTAAAAATGCCGTCTTGTGTAGTGTAAAAAAGTTATAATAATAATATCTGGGACATCCCACACAGCGCCATCTAGTCCCAAAGTAAGCAAGTATTATGCTTGTATTATGGAGTACTAGACAACTGATATATATACACTTAAATATTCTTTATATATATATATATATATATATATATATAATGGATACATTTATAGATACTTTTACACCCAGACACGGAACAAATAGACATGTTCATGCACACAAATATTTGTCCCGGGCGGGGATCGAACCAGCGACCCTCAGCTCCGCAGTTAGGGTCTCTAACTACTCGGCCAATCGGTCAATCATTATATGTAATAAAAATAATTATCAGGGAGTGCAGTCCTTCTTCAACACTGAGCTAAGACGTTTGGACAGTAAGTCCATCACGCTGGTCGGGTTTGAGTTGGGGGCTGATTAATGCAATTATTGATGAGTCTGAGGATTTTTTTAAATTACAGAAGTAGGAGGTAAGGCACCTATCATTAACAAAGATTTTTATGACTCCCAATCTCAGTACACAAATACGTTTTAATTTGAAAGATGAATACACATCCCAAAAATAAACTATTTTCGTGCAACGATATATTATTGCACTATGTTCATATATTTGTATGCAATTTAATGTCACTGGTTTCCTTTGGATATGCTTACAAAATACAAATCAACTTTCAGTTTTGGTCTGTATAGTATAATAATATTTGGGCATTGACTTATGTTATCTGGGACATTTCATACATGGCCATGTAATCCCAATTTAGGCAGAACCTGTATTATGGTTACAGACGTCTAAAATACACACTTAGATATTTTTTAAATGATATATCCGTATACACATTTTAATATTCATTCATTAAAAACAAAAGCTAATATTAAATTAGAAACAAAAAATGCTTACAAATAAAAAATATCAAAATCAATGTCCGGCGACAAAGTGCCCGTAGGGCTGGCGGAATTACCTTCTTTATCTTCATCAGCCTATTTTACCCCACTGCAGGGGCTTAGGCCTCCCCCAGGGTGTTTGGAGCTTAAATCCACCACGCTACTCCACTGCGTGTTGGGGATTGTAACGACCGCCATCTATTGTCAGCGTCCGGATCGACTGCCTAACGTGCTCTCCGAGGCACGGAGTCAGTGATAGTTAATGTACTTAAGTCAGAAAAACTCATAGGTACACGCCCGGATTCGAACCATGGCCCTATGGCCTTGTAAATTTGAGACAGGTTCGTTGCGCTTTGGGCTATCACGACACACACGACACGGAATTACCTTGTTGTATGACAATGTTTATGCGTTGCCCGAGGTAAGCGCCCTCCGGTCACCCGAGCCGTCGAACAAGCGCGTCGATAAATCTTGGGAAAACCGACGCGCTTCAGGCCCACGGCTTCATCGTCTCGATTTCAAACGACATAAATACGCAGCTGCTTCCTAATGCAGCATGTTTGCACCGATTGAGATGTTCAGCAGCGGTCGCTATATAGATATTTTACATCCAGGCACGGAACAAATGAATATGGTCATGTACAAAATTTATTCGGCGGGAATCGAACCCACGATCTTGGGTTATACAATTCTCTTGACATTCGTCTAATCGGACAATATGGTTCTATATGAAATAAATATATTACAGAGATATAACTAAGTACACAAATTACGTAAACCAACTATAAGCACTCTGCGATAGACCGTGCTTACAGGTGCTTATAACTGCATTTGAATGCACATGTGCCACCCCAACATGATATTTGTAATTTATTCTGATTCTCATTAAAATCTAATAACGCTAGTATGTAATTAAAATTATATTTTTATTTGAAATTTCTAAGAGATATTAATAATTATTTTTAAGTAATCTTTAAATTTTTGATAAATCATTCAGTAATGGCATATCTTTGTTCAGTATTTGTATCAATGCAAAAGTATTTTACGCGGTGTCAAAAAAATATCTATAATAATATTATAACGAAAAAAGAAATTATAAAGAAAGATTTTAAATTTTTGTTTCTTACGGATATACTCAAAAACTACTCACTGATTTAAAAAATTCTTTCACCTATAGAAAGCTACATTATCTGTGAATAATATGTGCTATATTTTATTTTCAAACTAGTTTCCCGCCCGTGGCTTTGCACGCGTGGACTATACAGTTGTACTGGTACCACCATTATTTTTTACATAGATATAGTTTATAAGCTGAAGAGTAACATAAGCTACTTTTTATCCAGAAAAAAAGGGTCCACGCGATATAGTATACTCCACGCGATATATTGTATAGTCCACGCGAGGGGGACCGCGACCAGAAAGCTATTATTCTATATGAGAGTTTTACAAAATAATATTTAATAGTAATTTAAGTTCTACTAGTAGAACTAAACGGAGAAAAAAAAACCGGATTTATTTATCCGTTCAGGCCTACTGGTAGAAATTAACGGACAAAAAAAATAAAGGAAAATAAATGAATACTTGATATACACGTCCCTGAGTTATTTCAAAACTATTAAAGGCAAATCTAAACAAAACTTATTATTTGGAGAAGCTTATTTCTAACTCGTAAATAAATGTATTTTGTAGCAGCAAATTGACCAAACAGTCAATGGCCAAATGATGTTGGTCAATGGCCAATTCAAAGCCTCACTGTTTTTAGGATCTTAGAAATAAAATAAGTCATTTTATTATGTCTGTGTTCGTATTTGTTTAGCTAAAAGTTAGCTTAACTGCTCTCTTCACACTTAAATCGAATGCTTTTTTGTTCATTTCCAATTGTGAAAATATCAAATTTAAGTTGACTACTTATTTCATTTGTCTAATAATTAGTTGTAGTTGTAAACAGCAGGACTACTTTATTTCCTATTAGTCCTATCCATATAGGAATCATATTGTTTGATTCTTTGTCTTCATTTCAATTTTGAATAGCTTAGTGTTCAACTCAAAATACAGATCTATTATAGTTCGACCGTAATCGCTGTACCGCGCCTTAGGTATGTGCGGGGCGAGGAGGGAGGCAGATCCTGAGCGTTGATGGCCTCCCTCCTCGCCGCGCACATACCTAAGGCGTGGTACAAAGGTTACGGTCAAACTATAGCGCCCGTTTTCAGCTTCGTATAGGTAGATTAAAGGTTTCTCCGAGTTTTCACCTGCATTTTCCATTTTCCCAAAGAATGAAGCTATTATATCCAACGATAAATCTTGTCGATGTTGCCGATGTAGTTTCAGCAATTTTCGAGTAAAATTGTTTTTTTTTTACACGAGTAGGTACGTTCGGGATATAGTGATCATAACCGCGTTTCGCTAACTATTTCTTTTATTTTCTCCATAAAATTAGTAGTTTTTCGCAAAAAAAAAGTTGTCCATATCTTCTTTTGCCCACTCCACTATACATAAAACAAGAAGTGACTTTTTTGCTCTGTTGCGATATTAATACTTACACCCGCGATCACTGCGACCCTTTGATATTTTTTTTTTAAATTATAATACGGAAAACTCTCATAAAATTTAATTGTTCTCGATCGTATATGATCGCAGGTTATGGAACCAAATTAGTATTAAGAAAAACATAATAGGCGTCGGAACGTGCACATTTAGATTATTATGTGAAAAAAGTGTAGAGTTACGTAACACTGCGTAAATATCATTCCAGAAATATCTAAACACGCAGTCATGCATAATATAATATAAGGTAGTGATAATATTTCTATTCATATTAGTGGTATCCATAATATTTATTCAAACGTAATCGTGCGCGTGAGTAGGTAAATCAACACATTTATTCAGAAACCGTTTTGAACCTTTATGGTGCTTCTACTTCTCTAACACACACATGCAAAGATTTTATTTCTGTTTCTTGTTATAAAATATGTGCTGCATGTGGCTCTAAAATGATTTCAGTTTAATTATGTTACCTAATAGTGTCGTGATAGCCCGAACGCAGCAAACCAGTTTCAAATCTATAAGGCTGAGTGGCCGTGGTTCAAATCCAGGCGTGTACCTACCAACGAGCTTTTTCCAGTCGGTCCCGGTTGCTGTCAATAGATGGCGGTCATTATAATCCGTCAACCCGCATTAGAGCAGCCCCCTCATCTTGAGGGGAGGCCTAAGCCCCTGCAGTGGGGTATAAAAAAGGGCTGATGGAATGGATGTTAATCATCTACACTTTTTCTTTAATGTTATCATTATTTGGCCGAGGCGGGTTAAAAGTCGTCAGATTTCAAAGTTGTCCTGAATGTAGGCTGACGCGAAAAGTCTAGTATGAAAATAATCAACTCGTTCCAACAATTCCGTGGTCTGAACTCCTTCGACTCGACATGGAAGGTACAAAGTTTACCTTTTGAAATATGAAAACCTGACATTTTGACGGCACAACGTGTTAGTGTCTCAGAATTTTCCCCAATTTCCACGAAAAGAGATCGGCCGCGATTGGAAATCTGCGAGCTCCGCCCGTTATTTTTGGACGCTTCCGGTTTCAGTGAAGTAAATCCATTATACCTACCTTATACATACTTTTGAGACTCTTACTGAGTTGTTTTTGTGAATACGTAGCAACAAATTATTGACTGTGTCAGGCGGACCGAAAGCCACAGACGCAAAAACGCAGATGCACTGTAAGAACACGACAAAACTGAAATTTTCATGACGCAAAAATGTCGTTTGCGTCTCTAGGCCCGCAAACCGAAATATCTTCACGACAGTTGACTTGATGTCGTTATAAGATTAAGATATGTTTTCAATTCGGTGATTGTTATGTGATAAAATATAACATTTCATACCATATCGGCTTAAATTTTGAACGTCTGAAGCGTGAGTAATAATAACTGACATGTTTGACCCTAAGCCGCTGTTTTTTTTTTTTTTTGTATGTATGTATGTATTTATTTGTATGTAGCTGGCCGAGAATACGTACCCCAGAATCGGTCCGATTTTAATTTCAAGATATTAGCTTATGTATTTTTTTTAAATTTTACTAAAAATCTAAATATAATAACTATAGTTATTATGTTTCGAGTATTAAATTTAGAGTACGGATGCACATACAGATACCGCGTCGTGACCACAAAATTGTGAGAAAAAGATGTAGACTACCCACAGACTAAATATACGCCACTTGATATTTCGACATATTCATTATGATGTGGAATTCAGTGTGACGCACACATGAACGTAAGAAACGGATGTAGTATTACGAACTGAATTATTAATGCATTCCTAGTATGTCAGCTTGCTATGGACACACGCCTTAGATTATACAAACTAATTCCATAGTATGTCTACCGACCGTTAGCATACTATAAAGTTTTCCACTCACACAAACTTAAGCGGCCGCCACTGCAGTGCTTCATTAGTAGTTCGGTGACAGGGAGTCGAGAACTTTTATTACGTTTATAGATACGTAGATAGTATGTAAAATTTGCACTGGGAAAGCAAATAAATATTCTGAAACTGCATTTCATGCGAGTTAAAAAAAAAAACAATGAATGATTATGACGTGTTCTAATCTAATCTAATCTCTAAGTCCGTCATGTTGCTCGGGTTTGCAATCATTGCAAAATATGAGACGCTCCGTCTTGATCATTCCGATATCTAAGGTTTGGAGTCATTATTGCGTGCAGGAACAGTTATTCTCTATGAATTCAAAAATATTCCATCAGCTACGAAATAAATTTTCAAGAATGAATTTTGTATTTTTTGTACCGTGCCACAACTGAAGTCTATAAATCAACTGGAAGTAATCTTTCAGGATGTTCCGGGAAAAATTTCTTCAATATATAAAAACGAAAGTTTTAACCGACCGATGCACGGAACGCCCCCGAAACCACAGATCTTAGAGATGAGAATATTTTAGGGGAGCCTTTCCCTTATGACGTAGGTACTCGATAAGAAAAGAATCATTGAAATTCAATCCCGGAGGGGATGAAAAAAGGGTTAATAATTTTCCTATGGGTTACCTGTACCTACTCATCTATATATAGGCGTTCAAATTATAGCTGTGGAAATGAGAAAAACCGGTCAAGTGCGAATATGACTCGCACAATGAAGGTTCCAGAATATATTTGTGTTAAGTCTTTATCAAATCGAGGTGGACATAGCAACAATCTGTAAATGATGTTGGTTTGTTTTTTTGTCACATCTTTCCCAAATTCAAATCCCTAACTAGTTTCCCTAACCCTCTTTCGTGCATTTAAATGATAATAATATTGATTTCGTTATATTATATTATATTATATTCGTCCGACGATACAAATTCACATCAATCATCCGATTACTATGCCGATTACGACCTGTCAGGATACGCAAATTCTCGACGGCCAATGTATAAAACTTATAATTTTTACGGCCCCCCGTTTCTTAAATTTTGTAATTAAAAAAATTAAAAAAGCTTGTTATCTGTCTACTAAACAGTGATACCCCACATTCCAAGGTAAGACCAAAAAAAATACGGTTCCTTTTTCATGTTCTAATTTTCAAGTTTGCAAGTAACTCCGTTTACTTGCTAGAAACCAGTAACAAATGGACGAACGGAAAAACCAAAGTGACATCATTTAGGCTCAGTTTTGCCGTTTGGGTATAAAACAACAAAAAGTAAAGAAATAAAGGTATGTCGATTTTAGGAACGTATTTGACTTATAAATATCTGGGACAGTTACTGCAACGACGCCTTCGTAAAGCAAGACCAGAAGTGACACTGTATTCGTTTTTATAAAAGGATGGCATAGAAATATTACAAGTAAATTATAATTGATTAAAAATAATAGATTGTTAATCAAGGAGGCACAATAGTGTTTTTCCGGCGAGGGTAAAGTATGGAATCCAAAACGTAGGAATCTAAACACTTTTCTTACGAGAAAAATAAATGCCATATCATACCAACAAGTCATTAATACCCCACTGCAGAGGCTTAGATCTTTTTTCGAGACGAGGGTGTTTGGAGCTTAATCCACCACATAACTCCAGTGCGGGTTGGTGGATTTAAAAACTGGGATCGACGACAGCAGTGATAGTTACGTACATAAGTTATAAAATAAATGTAGGTAGGTAATAATTAACAATATAAATATTTCAAATAATATAAGCTCAATTATATTTTACATTTATAAGTTAACAAAAATTAGAATGACTTTTCATGTTGTCAATAAACCATAATTTCCATGGATAATTTCTAAGTAAAAATCACGAAATTGCCACGCAACTGCACGAGATTTCCTTTGTTTGTGTTTTCTTAAAATGCTAAAGGCGGTCTATAATTATAAAAAAACCGGCCAAGTGCGAATCGGACTCACACAGGAAGGGTTCCGTACCACCATACAACATAAAAAAACGAGAGTGACGTTAATCGAACTTAACCATTAATCGTTATTATTAGATATGTAATTTACGAATTATTGTATAAATATATTTCATTTTTATTTCGTTACTTTTTTTTATAACGAATACATGACAACAACGTCTAGACCCCAAAGTAAGCATTAGCTTGTATAGTTATTTAGAAGGCACTCGATCCTCTCTGGCTAATCCGAAAAGTAATAACATGAGTGCACTTATAGCTAGAGATAATTTTTATTATTTATTTTATTACAATGAACCTTTGACTTTTAATATCGATTGTGAAGAGAATAAGCTGTGCAAAGGAAAGCGAAATTTATAATATCTAGTAATACAATGTAGTTTTCATCATAAAATGTTTTTTAAATTATCTTTTACAATAACATCACAAACATAATATGCATCTAGTTTTCGCTTATTGGCCAAACGCTCTGTCATTTTCTATGGAATATTTACAATATTTTTACAGCGAAAAGATTAACTTATAAAATGTACTTTTATAAGTTAAATTATTACTTGTAAAAAAATACAGTCTAGGTAGCTGTGATAGTTTACCTTTTAACTACGTTATATATACTCCTGTCGTAAATTTTTACCACATATCCAAATAGGACTTTAGGAGTGCATATCTTAACAACTGTTGACTTAAATATAAAAAAATGTTTGAAATAATGATATCATTTTTTAAGACCTATCGTCTGATACCTCTCGCGTGAATATACGATGAATTTTTTTTTCGTACTTCAGTTACAAGTATGACGACCTACCCAAAAAAGTTGTCATATTCACTATGTCGTTGCGTGCGTAGCGGTCATTTTTTATTTAAAATTAAATAAAAAAATAATTTTAGTTTAAACGCCGTTATCTCCGAAATGCTAAGTGAAAAGAAAAGTAAATTAACCAGTAGAGTTGAAACTTTTATTAAATAAATATTGAATTTTTATATCCAGTTAATTCAAAAAAAAATATCTTAATATTTCAAAAAGGTTTGTTTTCGGATAGAGTTGTAAGGTTTAATTGGTTGCTTATTTTTCACTCTCAACGTAAATATAAGTCGTAATGAATAAAACCCATATTCAAAATAAACAATAACTAGCTTTCCGCCAGCGGCTCCGTTTGCATGGACTACACAGTTGTACCGAGACTCCTTTTCCTGGAATAAAAAGTAGTCTATTTCAGGTTTTAGCTTCTAAACTATATTTTTGTAATAAATATAGCGGTGCCATGGGTGGAAAGCTAGTTTTTGTATATTTTAAATATGGGTTGTATTCCTTACGACATATAATTACGATAAGAGTGTTAAATAAGCAACCAATTAAACCTTACACTAACCGCAAGCGGAGCGGCGGGCAGAAAGCTAATAAAAATATATAATTGAAATTACAAACTACTATTTAATTCTTCAATTCAAGTGTCGTGATAGCCCAGAGCGCAAGGAACCTGTCTCAAATTTATAAGTCCATGGTTCGAATCCGGGCGTGTACCAATGAGTTTTTCTGACTTAAGTACATTAACTATAACTGACTCCGTGTGTCGGAGAGCACGTTAAGCAGTCGGTCCCGGATGATGCTCCCGCTGTCAATAGATGGCGGTCGTTACAATCCCCAACCCGCAGTGGAGTAGCGTGGTGGATTTAAGCTCCAAACCCCCTCCTCACCCTGGGGGAGGCTTTATGATGTTGATGATGATTCAATTCTTTCTATTTTACAAAAAAATATAATGTAATAATAATAATAACACATACAATCACAACAACGTCTAGGTCCCAAACTAAGCATTAGCTTGTGTTTTAGGTACCAAGCGAAGACACCACATACATATAACAACCAAGACCCGGTGCCAGTATTAATATTCATCATATAAATACTGACCCGACCTGGGATTCGAACCCGGGACCCTTAGTGGGCAGCGAACCTGCCTACAGGTTCGCTGCCCACTAAGCTAAGCGGTCGTTGTCGTGTAGGTTACTAATACATATAGACTAAAGTATGGTTATATGCCACGGCATTTTTTTTTTAGCATTTTTATACCCGTCGTCACTTCTAAACGAAAGGTCCGATTTGAAAAATTTAAAGAGAAATTTACATTGTAGATAATAAATCTTGATTATGAAATTATTTATTAGCATAAAAATTAATATGATACGAATGTCATCATTTATCGATTTTATTCGTGTTTTGATTGACTACTTTGACTAATTTTCCAGCTTTATATACATAAATCTATAGGTAAAATACCTACTAACCGTAAAACAAATTTCCCTACATTTTACGTTTCCCGGTTTTTTTATTATAGCCGATGAATACGCTGCCTGTTTTATTATCGTGATAAAAATAAGTAACATTGAACCCTGGCCCAATGACCTTGTTTTGTAAATAGGTCGTGGACTTTGATAACGCTGCCAGAAGCAGTTTTTTTGCCTACTTCGTATTCATTCTATATTATAACGGCGAAAAATTATTTGAGATTTCTTGTGATATTTAAAAATGGTACGTCTTTAATAAGGTAAATTTTAAGGGTTCCGTACCCAAAGAGGACCAAAGGTTACCACTAGCCTCCTCTGTCTGCGCATCCGTCTGTCACAGAGCTGTATCGTCTGAACTGTGGACACTTGAAATTCCCACAGAGTGTGTATTGCTATAACATCAAATAATAAAAATAAAATAAAGTTAAAAATTAAAGAGAGTCCCTATACAAGAAACGTATTTTTTTCGACGTTTTTGGTGAGGTTGTAAGATCTATATAGCCTTACACACAAATTAAAGGTGGTCCCTATACAAGATGAGTGCTTCTTTATGCTGTACCTACTGTTTATTTTATATATATAATTAATATTATAATGTTTTAAATATATTCTTTTCGTGTGTTTTAATTCTGTTATACATTGTATTATAATAGAATTACATATATATATAACCAGAATACTTGCTCATTACACCCCAACATAATAATAAGTCACAAACAAAATTAATAATTTATAATTTTATGAACTCCGTCTCCCAATCAAATGCCTGCACCTAGTATTTTAAGGACGAATAGTGTCATATAATTGTTTGATAGCTTTCTTAATAAAACACCGGTTTTAACTGTTTTAAGTAGCTTTTTTGAGACTGGGCCTTATTTTCTCTAAATATTGTAAAACGTAAGGGTATATTCGGTTGAAACAATAATGGGCTTTATCATCGATAATGTAAGAATTATTTTCGACCGTTTTATTTTATAGGTAGATTTAAATATGTAGTTTTTGCTTTCTATTTAATTCTGTCACAGTTTATATAAAATTGGAGTTTTTTTATATATTATGAAATAATAATACCGTTTTATTAACCTTTATAAAATATATCACATCACTTACTTTACTAAAATAGGTAAATAGCCCATATTCCTCAAAGTAAATTTAATCACTTTTGTAATATAATTCGAAAGAATTTCGAATTACGAATTATATTTAAAATTTTAACATCTTAGTAATGAAAATGATCTTTTTGAAATTAGAGGAACGGATGAAAGTAACTCGAAAAGTTATTTTAGAAGTCATCTGTCGAACTTTGGGCAATAAGATAAATTGAGATTAATGAATTATGATGGTAAATGTCTATTATTAGCGGGTATTTTTCTTGAACATGAAATTCACAATTACCCAGAATAATAATTGTAATTAAAACTAATATGCATTTCATTACTTACGTTTGGAAGTAGTGAAAATATTGTCATTCATATAAATATCTAACGCCATTTATAATTTCTACGTATTTATTCCTATGAACAGAGTTATAAAATTTCACATTCTCTTTCTAACACAACAAAAAAAAAAAAAATTCAATCAAATTTTCATTTCATTTTAAAATCTCCCTGATAAAATTATTTTCAAGAAAAGTTTTTTATTATAGAGTTAGTATTTGTAGTTATAAAACCCGAACTGAATAGACAAACTTCGTTTACTTCATTAATTTTCCGATAGTTTACCAATTTTCGATTTAAGTATTTGCTTAGAAATCAATCTACTTGAAAGTAGACGTAGAGACGTAGCTTGAAATAACCGCGATGACCGGTCTAATTGTTCACAGCTTATAATTTTTTTTAAATAAATAAATAATAATAACGTATACACCACAATAACGTCTTGGCCCGATCCTAACCATTAGCTTGTGTTCTGGGTACCAAGCGAAGACACACATGCATATAACAACCAATGCCCGGTACCCATCATAACAGTACCAGTATCAATATTCATCAAATAAATATTGACTCGATCTGGGATTCGAACACGGGACCACCAGCTTCGTAGGCAGGGTCGCTACCCTACTAGGCTAAGCGGTTGTCGTCAAATATTCTATTGGATTAAGAAAGAATTATTTATTTGTATGACTGGCTTCGTTGGCGATGCCTTATTATAGAGCGTTTCCAATATCTATGTAAGTCGTGTTGTCGTTGTCCAATTTAACATCTTGCGAGATTTAATAGACAAATTCCACTTTGGACTGTCAATTATTGTAAGTATTGCCCAGAATTTATTTGTTTATAATAAAATTAAAAATTGATCGATTGGCCGAGTAGTTAGAGACCCTAACTATGGAGCCAAGGGTCGCGAGTTCGATTCCCGCCCGGGACAAATATTTGTGTGCATAAACATGTCTATTTGTTCCGTTCTGGGTGTAAAGCATATATTTATATATGTATATATTGTAAAAAAAATTTAAGTGTGTATATCAGTTGTCTGGTACCCATAATACAAGCTTTAATTAGCTTAGGACTGGATGGCGCTGTATGGGATGTCCCAAGTATTATCGTTATATTATTAAATGAATGCTTTAAAAATAAAACAGGTTTTTTTTTATTTCATTTCATTCAAAACTTAGAGCCTTATAGTTTACACAACCAAAAAAATCATTCTCTTATAATAAACTCACGAATTTAGGAACGTAGTAGACGGATTTTTAAACCAGTGGAAGCTAAAATTTAAATTAATGCACGTTTCATTACATGATCTACACATTACGACGACCGCTTAGCCTAGTGGATAGCGACCCTGCCTACGAAGCTGGAGGTCCCGGGTTCGAATCCCAGGTCGGGTCAGTTTTAATATGATGAATATTGATACTGGTACCGGGTCTTGGTTGTTATATGTGTGTGGTGTCTTCGCAAAAATATTTATATATGTATATATTATAAATAATATTTAAGTATGTATATCAGTTGTCTAGTAACCCATAACATAAGCATAATACTTGCTTACTTTGGGACTACATGACGTGTGGTCTCTGTGTGGGACTGTGTGGGAAGTCCCATGTATTATTATTATCTTCATATATATATTTTTTAATTATTATTGTATAATATCAAGAATATCTCCACGAAGACATGAATATGAAATTTTCGAAATATGCGCGAGGACAGTCGATTGGGTTTATTGTCATACATACAACCCGCGGGTGACAACAATATCTGTGTCGCGCTCGTGTTTATCGAAAATAATATTAAATATACTACGTATTACCCATTTCTGTCATACGCTGTTCCACATCCAAGTTCTTTGTTCACACGCCACGGAACCCGAAAGTTTACACTTGACCGAGCTTTAACTAGTTTTCTGAACTCCTTCAGTTCACTGAATCGGACTGTTCAAAAGTCCGCGGATAAAATATACATTACGTATTAACACACTTTTGTGTTTATATGCAACTATAAACTTGATAGAGTTTAGGTCACATTGTTATAATAATAATATTTTGGACAACCCATACAACGCCATCTAGTCCCAAAGTAAGGAAGTATTATGCTTGTATTATAGTTTCCTAGGCAGCCGATATACAGACTAAAATATTTATAATATATACATATGTAGATACTTTTACACCCAGACACGGAACAAATAAATATGTTCATGCACAAAAATATGTGTCCCGGCTGGGAAACGAACCCGCGTCTCGATCCCAATCGGCCAATCGGTCAGTCGAATAAAGATATCCAACTTCAAAAAAATTACGGAATAGCCGGTTTTTGGTATGGATCTAGGCCACAGAGAATGAAGCAGACTATAAGGCGCACGCTTGTGAACTTAATTTTTTTTATCGGTATTTGTATAGAGTTAATCATTTGCTACCCATATTGAGGGATTTGGGAAAAAAATGTAAATACCATTTTGTGGTGGCGGCCATCTTGGATTTGAAATTTGTCATAGTGTATAGTATTCTACTAGTCAAGTCCTTTCATTTGATACCCATATTGCTGGAGTAATGAAAAAATATGGCGGCCATCTTGCACTGATTTTCATCATAGTTAAGAACACTCCCGACTAATTCACATTTCCATCGAAATCGATTCATCCGTTTGAGAGCTAAGATACCATGGACAGATACACAGATGCACACACACGTCGAACTTATAACACCCCTCTTTTTGCGTCGGAGGTTAAAAAAGCCACGTAGGCTATGGCAGGGGCTTCGAATTATGGTTTTGAACGTAAACCCTACAACAATAATCTATAATCAAATATTTTGAAATTTCCTCACATTAAAGAACACGTCACACAGAGACAAACAGAACTATACTTGTCTTATGAATTTGTAAATATATATAAGAAGCTTTATGGAGTCGGCAGATAACGTATAACTTTCTTATGGACAGCCAACCTTTTGTTCAAAAACTCATTAAAACAATTCGGATGCTAAAACGAAATTAATTTACTTGAAGCAAAGATAAGTACAACCTCAATATCTCTTCCGAAAATCACTTTCTAAAACAAGACATTTATATTAAGAGGAAAGTACTAAAGAATAAAATTCACAATTTAGAGACGTCAGTACCCTTGCAAGCTCTCTCGATGTTATTCATACTTCTAAACCGATTGTTTATTTGTCAAGTACACTCTTTCGTAAAAAAAAGAACGTACATAAACCACTTACGAGCTCCATCATCAGATCAGCTCAATTATAGCATAATTATAAATTTTCGTCCAAATTATAACAAAAATTGTATCTTTAAAATTTAAACTCGATTCGATTAACCATTGAGGAGTTCCCTCATGAAAAGATAATCCTGGTTAAATCATAAGTTCATGGTGAAAAATCATATTTAACTGACAATTCAGGCTGCAGCATCCGGTCATGTTTATAATTTTAGTATGTTGTCATTGAAGTTACATGATTGTATTCTAAATTTCAGCTCAGTCGGTTGGAGGCACTGAGGCCCTACTGTCACTCTTTAGAGGGGTGTGTAGGTACCTACTGGCAAATTTCCATACAAACGGCGGCCTTTAACGGTTGCACCCTATTAAACTTTAACCGACTGGCGGAAAAAAAATTGGTATTCAGATCAGTAAAAACTAGGTTCTTACGCTTTCAGTTTTTTTTAAATATGTAGATACTTACTTAATAAGAAAAAAAATTTAATGCGCGGGATTTCGGAACTAAACTCACTACGTTTACACGTGTTGTGAAAAACAAAAAAAAAAACAATCGAGAAACAATCCCGCGCATTTAATTTGTTTTTCTTATTGTGTATCAAAATATTAAATTAAAGTTAAAGAAAAGCTAGTGAAAATCTGTATAGTCATAAACAGCTTATAATATGTATAATTCTAGGTATAAAAATTTTATAAACATTTTTATTTTTATTTAAGGTAATTTTGATATAATAACAATACCTGGGACGACCTACACAGCACCATCGAGTCCCAAAATAAGCAAATCATGTACTATGGGTACCAAACAACTGATATACATACTTAAATATTCTTTTATTACATATATACATATATAGATATTCTACACCTAGACACGGAACAAATAGACATGTTTATGCACACAAATATTCGTCCCGGGCGGGATGCGAACCCGCGACCCTTGGGGTCTTTAAGCACTCGGCCAATCGGTCAGTTGGATATAAAATATAACTTATATTTTTATAAGTTTCCCACCTACTCCGTGCGTTGGTCCTGTCCTCGCCTCTTGTAAAGAGGCGTATGCACTGCTGTGTTCCGAAGTAAACATCTGAAGCCGACACGAAATTTTCGAATTGTATTCTTTAACGTCTAACACTAGCCTATCTATACACATCGATGGATCCACCTCCCTTACACATTTGTAAATGTTTGGTTATCGACCTACCTTGCCCGAATTCCAAATTGATCAAAAAACTTCTGTCTGGGAGCTCATCACTACCCTGCGTTCCACTCTTCACATTGGTAAAGACAAACCTGATGTAACTAATCGACTCAGAAATTAACAAATTTTTTAACACTAACCAAACTGTCATAGCCTATCTTAACATTTCTTGAGTTTTGTCATTGGAAATGACTTTTATTTCGTTGGAGTATAGGGGGTCATGTGGGAGTTTTGTAAGACAGGCAGATTGCACTAAGAGTTTTAAAGATATCAGGAAGAATGTGGTGTCAAAAGTGTGGTGTCAAAAAAATTATTTCGAAAAATAGCTTGGCAAGCTCTCCAAGATGGCAAAAGTTTGTTCGATTTTTTCGATTCTTTGCGAAAAAAATTTATTTTGAAAAATATTATTCAAAATATGTGTGTTTATTCCGTTAGGTTCATTTCCAATGTCGTAAGAAGTTCGTGCGAAAGCAGGAGATCCATTGATTTTTATATTGGTAACCTTTTACTATACAATATTTATGGCCAAAGATAGTTTATCATATAAATATTAATAAATTCCTATACATCATTAAGGATTTATTATGGTTCAGTGAAACGACAAACAAAACCTACATCATCTTCAGATGCGTTCACAAAGGGCGTAATACTGGAAGAAATGTGTTTTCATATATGGTGTGCTACATCGTCCCGTGAAATAGGTATTTGATGGCAATGTCCTAGCAATCTATCACACATGATGTATCGGATCTATTCGTGGCGATTGTTCCGATGATAAGCTTTCAAATTCCGGATAAATGGTACTGTTATATAAAGGATAATTCGATGTTACGAGAGATTTCTTTGAACTAGTTTCGTAATGGTTATCGTTTGAGCATTCGATAAAGCATCTCTTTTTTTATGTATGTTATGATACTTATTGACCGATTGGCCGGGTGTTTAGAGACTCTAACTAACTGCAGAGCTAAGGGCCGTGAGTTCGATTCCCGTTCAAGACAAATATTTGTGCGCACGAACATTACTTGTTCCGTGAGAGGTTGTAATAGTTTCAATATATGTATATAATACTATAAAGAATATTTAAGTATAAAATAATAATAAGTTGTCGAGTAGCCCATAATACAAGCATGACATTTGATTACTTTAGAACTAGATGGCTCAGTGTGGGATGTCGTAGGTATTGTTATTACCGACGATATAAGAGATTTTATTTACATACACAGAAGCATCGTCATTTTCGGGGTTAAGGGGGGATAATAATGTCTTGGCACTTGTACATATTACATTGGAATCGGATGGCTTCAAACTATAATAATAATGTTCTTAATTAGACACCAAAATCTATTTACACAAAAAAAAATTAAAGTATCTCAATAACTAAGTCTGATATACAGGCAGGGGGCGCTTTTATTATTAAACTAGCTTTCCGCCCGCGGGCTTCGCTCGCGTTGACTACACAGTTGTACCGGGACAGTTACAGGAACGTGACGCGCCAAAACATTGTAGCACTTTCTGGAACATTCTGAAACTTAACTACCTACCTAAGAAATCTCTATATCTGACTTCATAAAAATCCATATAGCTATTTTAGCATGAAGAATAGCTATCCCCAAAGTCGGTCCCAAAAACAGTCAGCCGTTTGGAGATTAACCGGAACAGACAGACATACTAACAGACACTACAATTTTTTATATGTATATAAAATTTTCAATTCTGACACACTATGTTTGCAAAATTTCAGTAAAATCTGATCAGCCGTTTCGACGATAAGCCTTAACAAACAGACACACAAACACACAGACAAAAACCAACTTATGTCATTCCTGATAACCTCCTTTTTATGTCTGCGACGATTCATAAAAATAGTTTAGTTATTTTGGAGATTGGCCGGAACAAAAAGGCAGATAACCACACAGACAAAAAGTTACCTATAACACTCCTGACAACCTATTTTTAATATCGTCATCGTTTCATTAAAATCTTTAAAAGTTCAGATTGAACATACATATAGACAGACAGACAGACAAACAAAAAGTAGCGTATGTCACTCCTCACACCTGTCTTTTCATGTGTGTCAAGTTTCATGAAAATTGGTGTAAATGTTTTAGAGTTTAACTCGAACAGACAGAGAGACGGCCAGACAGCCAAACCAAAAGTATTGTATGTCACTCCTGACAATCTGCTAATCACATGTGTGAAATTTCATTAAAATCAGTTTATCATTTTCGGAGATCAGTTTAAAGAAACAGACGAAATTGAAATTGAAGTCAGCATCATTGAAACTTCTAGTTTAAGTGCCAACATGATAGGTCTGCGATTGGTGGTTTCAAAAACATAAGCTTTTAAAAATTTGGTCACGTGGTCACACAGACTTCGCCAAAACATCAAGTTTGAGTATCAGCAAGATAGGTCTGCAATTGATAGTTTCGAAAATATTTTTTCCAAAATCTTATTCTTTTAAATTATAAGAATTATTCATTTCATGGTTAATAAACAGCATTAGATTTGATAATACATTTAGTGCCTTACAGATATTAGTAGTAGGTACATAAAATCTAACACCTTAGCCTTATCTCTATGAATATAGTACGTGAACATAGTTCTTATTTCTAAGGAATGCAAGCAATGATGCTTGCAATGAATGATTATTAAACATTATAAAACATAAACGCTTAAAACTACAAGTAAAAACAACGACAAAAAAAAAACAATCCAAACGTGCCAGATCTAACTAAGTACACCTATAACCTATTTAATTATACAAAAATATAACATAATATTATACAAAAAATATTTAATTATTAAAAGTAAAACTAAAATGAAATGTGTTGGGACAGTTTTATTAGGTGTTGTGTAGGTTCATCAATCTCAATATCCCATTCTTGAACACGGTACGAGAATTGGTAAAAATGTTAACCGAAGCATGGCCACTGTCTTACGAAACGAAATTTGTACACTTTATAAGTTTGGTCCTAGAGAAAAAACGAAAGTACCTCCAAATGCGGTCAAGTACGAAAGATACAAAATATGAGACGCTAATAAATACGGTGGGTAAAATACGATTGTGCTGACATTCGCGTTTTGAAGTAGTATATTTCCATTGTTTTCTGAGTATGCGTTTTCTGAATACGTAAATCGTGTATACTTCAATAATAATAATTACTAATAACACAATAATATATTACAATAATAATAAATACTAATTTTACAATTTTATTGTACAAATGCTAATCAAACCAAGTTATACGAATGGACATTTTTTTTCGATAAAAGACATTCCTTTTTTAATATACCTAAATGAAAAACAATTCAGAAAATAATATCACAACGCTCACTACCAGCTACCGAAGAAAGCCAATTGTAAACGGTAATGCGATCCAATAAACCTTATACATAGCATTAGAGAGGACGTCAACGCAAATCCTTCAAAAAGAATTTACAAATAAAACGGAGAATGTATCCGCAAATGAAATCCTTGGGATAAAAAGTCGGACAAAACAAACGGAACGTATTGAGAGAGGAAGGCCGAAACAAAACGGGCGTCGGGTTGCCATTTCACAAAAACAACCGCATCCTCTTAGATACCCGTTGTACGACCGACTCGTATCTGCATCGTTACTAAAGCGCATACCCACAGAAAATCCTCGAGATTTTGTCCATTTCAGTTTATATACAGAGAAAGAATATTGGTGTCCACTTCCATAAAGTTGTACGTTTCATGCATTTTTCAAAAGAAAAAGTGTACTTTTATTTAAAGTAGTTTTTCGTTGATCAAGATAAATGAAAAACATAAAATCCGTCGGTTATTGCTTAGCACATACACTTGATCGACATTCGGAGATGCCGCGCATTTACTATTTTAACTTATAACCGGGCCCCCCTGGGCCGATTGCTGTGATTTCTTGTTTTCCCGATACCTCAGATTTTTTATTCAGCATTCGTCGAAGGTGGCTAACAGTCTTGATTTTACTTTCGAGATACATTTTTGAACTTTTGTTGGATGTTGGACAATAAAACTTTCAAACAATCGTTTTGTTCTACGCACCAACAGATTGTATAATTATCTTTCAGTGACCTTTTATTTAGGTCCGGAGAATTAGTAGTATTAGAAATAGGAGCAATTATTCATGTGACATTTAATAAATTTTCTTAGAATTGGGCGACCCTGCTTATTCGATCGACAGAAGTAAAACATCTGAACGCGCGACACGTAAAAGAAAGTACTCACATGGAACGTGTTTTGGTAAAACATGAAATTTGATTCCAAGTGAAAAAAAACCACGACATATATTTTTATAATAAGAAATTTAGGATAAAAATGAAAAAAATGAAAAAAATATATAAAAGAAATCACTGAAACATTTGGCAATGTTTCAATGGATTTCTTTAATTGGGCTCGAAATTAAAAAAAAAAACTCGAGATCAAAGTACAGAATATCAATTTTCTCAAATTGATAATTCAAATTCTTTTTGAGTACAGCGGTTATATTTCTAAGCTTTTGGCGTATGTATACACAAGCGAAACACATATGAAACGTAACTGGTTCGTTCTGTATTTTACTTTGTAACGACTTATGGAACGTTCTCTACAGTTATACTATTCCCCGAGTATCAAGATCTATTACGAAATATTCACAAGCGCCGAGTAAAGATGTCGCGATGGCCTAGTGGTAGCAAGCCCGCTTCTTGTTTAGAAGGCCGTGGTTTGAATACCAGGGCAGCTACCAATGAGTTTTTTCTAACTTATGTACATAACTGTCATCGACTCTGTGCCTCGGGAAGCACGTTAAGCCATCGGTCCCAGTTGTCATCAATAGATGGCAGTCGTTGCAATCATCCAATCGTCCTGCCTTGGAGCGGTGCGGTGGATTAAACTCCAAGCCCCTCATCGCAAGGGGGGCCTAAGTTCCTGCAGTGGGGCATTATTGGGCTGATGGTATTGTATGGTATGGTACCGAGCTAAGGTATATTCCAATAGTAAGTAAATAGTGCATCATTTTAACAAATATATTATGTTTAAAGATTTATTATATTTTAGTAAAAAGTACTTTTTTAATTATACATTATTTGTAAAGTTATTGAGTGTTGTTAAAGAGAGTTAATGGGTTTTGCAATTATTTGCTAACACGATACGGTTGCAGTACGTTCTATAGTTCGTAGTAAATGGGGCGAAGATACGTTGATCAATCTCTGAAATTGGCCGTCGTAAAAATGGAAAACTATTCTTATCTGTACTATATTGAGGTATTCGTTTTTAAAATAGTAAACATTTTACGAAGCCTTGTGTACGCTGGGATAATGTAAAATAATGATTTTAATTCCCTTTTACATTAGTTATATTATAGTTAATTATGATGCAAGTACGGTAAGCTGCATATTATAGTCGAGGTGTTTATAGACACGAGGCTTTAGACACGAGGTTATAATCCGAGTGCTTATAAGAATCCGATGACTATAATAGCCAGCTTACTCAGTACGAGCATCATACGACGTTTTTCAATACATTTGCGATTAAAATTAGGTAGAATGTAATAATGGCGGGAGATAATGGATCACGAGCGTGTTGCTTTTCGCGGTTTACGCATGCGTCACAAACTGAATGCTCGTTTGTGATTGGTGAAAAGTAAAAAGGCCTAGTAGGTACTGTAAAATACAACATTGCTTTACATGTTTCGATGTCATAAAGACCATATTTATAGCAAATGTATTGAAAATACTATTTTATATCCTATTAACAAATAGCTATAAACATAGCAAGCTGTAAATCGTATTTATTCGGGCGCGTTTAGGACGAAATCTTCAGATGAAATCGTATGAAACGAAAAAGCGTCTACGTTTATCAATCGCATCAACCTGTCTACGTTCTATGCAAGTTGGTGGGTTTTAAGTGCATATTTGACCCTTTTATAATGTCGTTATTTTGTTCAACATTCGTTTTTCTAAACACATATCGTCACTCTATTTTCATTCATCTTTCGTATGGTCGAACCGTCTTAACATATCTTTTTCCCAATCTAGTCACAAAGTTTATTTGAAAATACACAATTTACTCATGTCACTAGTTTTTCCATCTAACTTTCAAAATACTTCACATACGCCTATATGTGAAGTATTTTTGACAAATAAAAATTCGCTCCATGATACGTAAAAATAAACCTCGCAAATAAAAATAAAGTCGCAGGCAATGCGTTAGTTGAATAACGCATAGGCACAGTCAAATAGTCCGTAGTGTGTAAGTCCTTCATCGGGATAAGTTATCGGATGTCCCTTTCTATGGCGAGTTGTGTTGTGGAATTAGATTGAACGTCTGGCGCCAAAAAAATCCCTTTTTTGACCCAAAATAGCTATCGCTGGGTAGTTTAGGGGCTGATTAGACTGCTTCTGTTTTAGTATAAATAAAATTTACGGCTATCGCGTTGTTCTTCCGTGGTAAAGGAAAAGTCAAAACAGAACTTCGTTACGATACGTTGTTCTGTTTCTTTAATCGAAATATTAAAATTTTATAGCCAAGGTATTATTTTTATACAACCATTTAATCTATAGCACCTCTTTTTTTTCCTTATCAGTAAAGTTTTGAAAACCCCTTTTCTACTGAACGATTACTTTATAAACAAAACATTAAAATTTTGAATCATTATGTTAAATTTTAAATTCCTTGACTTAGAAGCAATTTAGACTGTGGTCAGCCAGTCAGATTTTTAGGGTTTCCAAGCCATAAAAATAAAACCCTAATAGTTTAGGCATGTTTGTCTGCCGTCTGTCTGTCCGTGTGTCCAGTCTGTCACATTCTCGTAGTTTCTTCATTTATGACATCGATAGTGAAATTTACACTACACCTGCTCGGAAATCGCTCTAATACTTTTTTAAAAAAGAAGGCGGAAAGTCCTTATTTATTCCCATGGGAGAGATAAATATATGACAATCCATTAGTTTCGCTGTCTTCTCTAATATTAAAATACGAATCTTTTATATGAAGACACAAAACGGCGTTGGCCACTTACATTTTATCTTCAATAAAAATAAAAAAAAAGCAAACTAACGTCAGGGGCGTCAGTCAAACTGCGTCAAACTAGATATGTAAAAAGCATGCGGAATTCTTTTTGTGATATATTATATTTTATTACCAAATATTTGCATGAACTTGTCTATTTGTTCCATGTCTGGGGGTAAAAAAAAAGAATGTATATATTATAAAATATTTAAGTATGTATACCAGTAGTATAGTACCCCATAATACAAGCATAATACTCGCTTACCTTGAAACTAGATGACAATGTATCGGATGTCCCAGATATTATTATTATTAACTTCACTTCATCAGCCCATTTTTACCCCACTGCAGTGGCTTAGGCCTCCCCCAGGGTGAGGAGGGGAACTTGGAGCTTAAGTCCACCACGCTGCTCTACTGCGGGTTGGGGAATATTATGTAACGACCGCCATCTATTGACAGCGTCTGGGACCGACTGCTTAACGTGCTCTCCGACGCACGGAGTCAGTGATAGTTAATGTACTTAAGTCAGAAAAACTCATTGGTACACGAACGGATTCGAACCATGGCCTTAAGGGGCCATATAAATTGAGACAGGTTCGTTGCGCTTTGGGCTATCACGACACTATTATTACGACTATTATTATTAATAATATTTTATTATTATAGTTTACAACACGCTTTCATATACTAGACATTGAGTTATAGATAATTTGAAAAACCCTAAATTCCTCAAAGAATCAGGATCTAAAACTAAATCATACGGGTTATATAACATCGGTCTCATCTTTACGTTACCACTCGCTTTTATGCTAAAACTGATGTAAAAAATATTTATACGTAAACTACATAAAGTAAACTTAGGTTTTGCAGTATGCAACCCGAAACTAGCTCGATATTTGAGTCCATTTATCACATTATCGTCTCAGTGAGAAGTTACATTGAAGTAATTTGGAATTTAATTCGTTGCCCGAAATTCGGCTGGATATTCCCAAGATCCTATAAGGGACGAATTTGTACACAACTACGGACAACTGATGCTGAAGTAATATTATAAATGCTGAAGTGTGTTTATTTCTCCTTTTTTACGCCGTAACAGAGCAACGAAACGCCGTGATTTTTTGACCCCAAACATTTAAAAGGGCCGAGAGTAATATATGACTAATCGATTGGCAGAGTGTTTAGAGACCCTACTACAGAACCTAAGGTCACGTGTTTGATTCCCGCCCGGGGCAAAAAAATTGTGTGCGTGAACATGTCTATTTATTTGTTCCGTTTCTGTGTGTAAAATATTTACATATGTATATATTATAAAGAATATTACAGAATGTATATCAGTTGTCTAGTACCCATAATACAAACATAATACTTGCTTAATTAAATAGTAGGGGTATAATTGTGGGCACGACAACGGCATAAATAGTTGTAGGGACTGTGTGTAGACCCGAAAGGAGCCGCGGGCAAAAGTTAGTATAAATAACAGTAGAACAACTAAAATCGGATTCATACTTTGCCCACACGTTGTCCGTTTCTGTTTATCCTTCTTTTAATCAAGAAAATTGCATAAGCTAGAAAGTTGTAAAGTTCGATGCTTCGTAAATAGTTTAAAGGTCGACCTACCTCTTTTGGGGATCAAAATGGGGAACTCAATTTTCTTTTAATTTAGAGAAGTGGGATACCATTTACACGGATAGGGTACGATTTCACATAAAACCTTGTATGTGATGGTGCCGCTCTTTTTTGTTATTGGAATGAATTAATAGGAACTGAAATTTTGAATTTTAAATCTCTAATTATTTAACATTGATTACAAATTCATTCGTTCATTTATATTTATAATATTTATTTTTAATCCACCCCATTGCTCCAGGGTTGGTGAATATTCGGTGGTAGCTAAACTCATTGTAACAATTAAAATTATTTTCACTAAAACAACACAACCAAACATATTTTTGTTTGTGGTTTAAGCCCGCCTGCAATAACTCATAAAATACGAGATAGATTTATATTATATTTTTATTATTTTCATAAATAGGTTTAAAACAAACAAAAAAAAAAACATCGCATGGGCATTCTAGATTGCTCGAACAAAATTTAATCTATACTAATATTATAAAGCTGAAGAGTTTGTTGGTTTGACCGCGCAAATCTCAGGAACTACTGGTTCGAATTGAGAAATTCTTTTTGTGTTGCCTAGTATATTTATTGAGGAAAGCCATAGGCTATATTTTTTGTTTGTTTGTTTGAACGCGCTAATCTCAGGAACTACCCATTCGATACCATTTGTACCCATTTGTATTAGGTAGTTCATTTATCGAGGAAGGTTATAGGCTATTATTACATCACGCTAGGACTAATAGGTGCGGAGCATCGATGAAAAATGTTACAAAAACGGGAAAAAATATTCCTTTTTAGAGCTTCCGTTACGCGCGCTGCGTAAATGGTTGATGTTAAGCAAAAACCATGTATTACGGAATTGTTCCCCTATAAAAGTTCTAACCAAAAATCCGCGACAGCGTATGTGTATCTTTTAAGGTTGACTTACTATAATCTTATTTATGGCAATCAAATTTGTTGTTGGACGCGCTAGATAATTTATTTGATTGGATGATGACGATGATCCCATAGTGTAATGATACTATATGGTTGGAATAGCAACCCACCCCGACTTTGAAGGGGTGCAATGTACTAATGCGTGGAACGAGAAGAGGAACGTTTCCGTAGTCCACCCGGGCGAAGCCAGGTACTGCCGCTAGTCGTTCATATAGCTTGTTTTTCTCTTTTCAATAATTTTGTACGCAAGTTCTATAAATTTTAATATTACTACTTTTTCAGGGTGCTGCAGATAACATTGTAGCAAAACAAAACATAAGGTCAAATAATTAACTAAAATTCACCACAAGACTACACTTGTCAATCTGTCATTCTATGGCACTATTTTTCATTTATATATTTGACCTTGTCCACTAACACAACCGACGCTTTTCAAGTGAAACAAGTTATTAACGAGATATCGAATACCTACATCGATATCAAACACGTAATAGTACGAACCATTTATTTTTACGTAGATGTGATTTAACACAAAGTATTATTTTCTCCCATTTTTTTTCCATTTCATTCTATAAGCACTGCCCTAATATCTACCTACGGTATATGCAAATCTCAGGTTGTTCGGATGCTCCGAGTTAGCAACAAGTTCGTGTTTGCATTAATTTTGTGTTTCGGCTCTGGGGTTTATATGGAGTAATTTATATGTATTTTATTTTATATTTTGGGGCTCGTTTGAGCCTAAATTTTAGGATTTAATAAGGTTGACGAAAATTCGAATTTAGCTGCGACTTGAGGATTTGTGAAATTCACAAGTCTACGGCAGACGAAATGCAACGGAAATATTCATAAAGTTTATTATATGCATTTTTACATTTAACTGGAATATAATATTTATCTATGTATATATTATTAAAAAAAAAGTAGTTAAGTATGTATATCACTTGTCTAGTAACCCATAACACAGGCATAATACTTGCTTACTTTGGGCTTAGATGGCGCTGTGTGGGTTGTCTCATGTATTATTATTATTATATTAAATAGAGCAAAAATGGTGCAAAACTATAGTTCAGTGAATAATAATTTCAAATTACGTTGGAATAGAGTTTTGTAGTTAGGTACCTAGGGTATTCTATCACACAATAACTTGCATGTAATATCTTTTCAGGTAGTGGACCAAGACCATAGAATCAAGACCGTGCTTGGCAAACAAATATAAAATATTTTTTCACTTTTGATTAATTTTGTTTTAATTTTTGTTTTCATTCATGAAAAGGTAGTGGATGGTAAACACTGTAATACACGCAGAACATTTCTTCATTGAACGATGTATATACTACACCATACCATACCATCATCCCGTTAAGCCCCACTGTAGGGACTGAGACTTCCCTCGGAAAGAGGGGGCTTAGAGCTTAATCCACCACCCTGCTCCAGTGCGGCTTGGTGGATTTGAATCGGGACCGACGGCTCAATGTGCTCTCCGAAGCACAGAGTCAGTGATAGTTATGTACATAAGTTATGAAAACACATTAGTTGGTACATGCCTTAGGTTTCGAACCACGGCCTTCTAAACAAGAAGCGGGCTCGCTACCACACAGCTATCGCGACTCACGATGCATATCGAACTTTAAATGATACTAGAGTACCTACATGGGTACAGTCGCCTGAATATACACGGTATTTTGTTACATCAAGTTCGACTCGAAAGAGGTGAGCAGTAAGTGGTTGGTGAATGTGTTATCCTATGTTGTGAAAATGGATGATTTTCATGACAATGAATATTACGACATGTTCACGTGTTACGCTAAATGTGACGGGAATATCGCCGCTGCTTTACGTAGGTACACAAAACTCTGCGGCGCCAACGGCGAGTAGGTAGGTACCCGGTGCTATGACTTTCGGACATTTGTGGCTCGCATATATCCACATTGCATTTCGACTCCCAACAGAAATGTTCAAGCTGGAAAACTGCTTGTTTATTCACCACGAGTACATGAGCGTGAATTACGGGGACAGGTACATCAGTACGAAATTTACAATCTGCCGTTTGCGCTATAGTAGAGTTTTGATCTTCCATGAAAATTAGTTATCTTTTAATGATAATAATTTTATTTTTATAAATTATTTTATTATGCTTACGGCCATCTACCTATCACTTCCCGCCCACCCTTTTCGGGTCGACCATGATGTAACGGAAAACCGTGTAATGGACATATCTATCTATTATATTTGTGACAATGTTATCTTATTCAAGTTTTCGCATTTTAATAGTTTTTAATTGCTATATTTTTTAAACTATTACATTTTATCTAAATCCGGAAATAAAAAGTATGACTTTTTAATTTCTATATTTATTCTTGCTCCGAGTTTGAGTTTTGTTTGTTTGAGTTTTGAGTTTACACGTTCAAGCTCTGATTTAGTTGAATATCAGTTTCGATTTTACAATAAATGTTATTTTATTATATTTTGCAATAATTTGAAATTACAATAAAATGTTCAACACTTGTTGTTACTGCTCTGCTCCTAAAAATAGCAGCGTGATGGTAGGTACACAAATTGAACCATCATATCCTCTATTTAAATGTGAATAAAAAACCTCTGGCCTGTTAATCCGTATCTTATAAATAGGATTTTAATTTTTTTTTTAATTCAAAATGAAAAAGTAAAAGTTATAATAAGCATTTTTTAAATATTTTATAAGAATTATTATATAAAACTAAATAAATAAGTTTGAATCCCCTATTAATGTGCAGTATGGTCATTTGAAATCTATCAAAAATTACACTAAGCATGCTCTGGTGTCTACCAGACCATGCTTAGTGTAATTTTATGACACTTCCTGCAAGAAGTTTGAAATGAGTTTATGTAGGTCATGCATTGAGTAAATTAATTTTACAGAAGCGTTTGGTTGTTTTAACACTGTTTTAATCATGTTTTAATAGAGTTATAAATGTCAGTTAACAGTATCGACGTGACATTACGCAATTTTGACGGGGTGAAACCGGCGCGCGGGGATTTATTCCCTATTTCTACGTGATTTCGTGATACGTATTCCAACGTGATTTTACTTACCAAGAAATACGTGTATTGCAGGCTTGTTGAAGAGCGCTTGAAGAGCGGCGCGCGAGGACCTTGCGCACTGAAACTCGGACTAAAATTCCCCATCTTATACCAGCTAGCTACATTATGAGTGGTTAGAAAGTAAACGCAGAAGAGGGCTGCTAGATGTCATGTCAAGTTAATAAATAGAATTTTGTTGAAAATGACTTCTCGAATGACATTAATGGTGTGGCAGATATTTTGCGCAGATATTAAATTGCCCGACCAATTCAATTTTAAAGAGGGATTAAAAGTATAAATCATCCGGTAATTTTTTTCATATTTTATTCATACATTTTTTCCTTTCTTTCAAAGGAAAATAAATTATTATACTAAAGTTGAGCTTACAGACAGCTTAAACAGAAATAGGGGTGCCAAAGCTTATTATGGATTTTATGAACGATTGGGTCTTCAATTTCCTTAACATTCAAATATTATCCCCGCTTATAGTGTAATGGTGAACGTAGATTTCATTGCAGCTCTTTCAAAAACTCACATTAAGAAATTAACAGTGTTCCAAGAGCAAAAAGATGATCTACGCACACACATCAGACAGCTTTTCATTTTTACAATATAAAAATCCGTCATAAATTTCAACGTGATTTTCCTTACCAAGAAGTACGTGTATTGCAGGCTTCCTGTAATATATAAATACATACTGTTGCTGACGTGTTTGTTAACAACATTTCTTCTATAGGTACATTACATTATATATCTTTAACGTCTTATTCGATGTCAGCAGTAAGCGGTCGGTTTATTTCTATTCACTGTAACGTCACTACTCAGTCTTTTTCTATAAAGCGTAAAGATATGACTTATAAAGTTATGCAAGTATTAAGTACAGACGTACTTAAAACAAACGATATTATAAGCATACGTCGTGTTCGACTAGTCAATACTAAAAGAACGCGGATAGCTTAACGAATGACGACCGCTTAGCCTAGTGGGTAGCGACCCTTCTTACGAAGCTGGAGGTCCCGGGATCGAATCCCAGGTCGGGTCAGTATTTATATGATGAATATTAATACTGGTACCGGGTCTTGGTTGTTATATGTATTTGGTGCCTTCGCTTGGTACCCAAAATACAAGCTAATGCGTAGTTTGGGGCCTAGACGTTGTTGTCATGTATTTGTTATTTATTATTATTTTATTATAACTAAACAAAAAGTTTCACGTAAGCAGGTAGCGCATTGGCACATAACTCCATAGTTTTCTAGACATATTCTTCCTTATTTTTATTTGAATGAAATTTGGCCAATACCTAGCTGTGGTATCAACCGATCCCTTATGAGAAACAAACGTGACCTTACATATACATACATACACGAAGTACGAAATCCTATGCACACCTTCACACGATTGTATTCCCAACTGCTTAGCAGTTAATCAGAGCTATTTGATTTGCTAATTACGCGTAACAGCTGCTGCGACGCGTTTTACGTGATTTCGTCTCGCGTGACGTAAATAACTTTCAAGGAGACATCGGCCCCGAGTAGGCGTCGGGGAAGAAGCTCTGGGGCCTCAGCCCTCCCCTTAGGCCCAGATTTGATTAATTCATTAACTCCACGATTGTTACGACGTTTAGCGGTTACAAATATAACAAGTACATAACTAGTGTTTGAGTTGGAAAATCGAATAAATCTGAACCTACCTCGATAGTGACATACGTGACAATCGAAAAGATAATCCTTTCGTTCTCAAAGTCAGTTAAAAAATCAATTTAGCCTAATATGAAAGTAAAGACTTTCAAAGGCAAAGCTAAATCCATTCCCCTTATTAATTTAATACGAAAATGAAATAAATACACGTTCACAAAACCGGAATAATTTCGATTTACTTTGCGAGACTTATTCGGCCTCACCCAAACAATTATGAAGTCCTGCAAATGAAAAAGAGCCGAGAACGCCGAGAGCGACAAAACAATCCTCTACAGTTAACAAACTCAAAATAATGTATAAGAGACTAATTTCCAAGTAAAAACGTAAACTTTGGAAAATTCACTTTAGGAAAAATAAGAGGAATAAAGTTAGCCAAAGCTCGGAGGGACCAGACTGTTTTTCCGTTTGACTGATTTATAATAATTATTCTGCGACTTAAGTAAGCATATTTAGTTCGACATAAATTAAAATATGTTTGTTTATCTGTTTGTTGTTTTACCATATCTACATTATATTGTGTTCGGCTGAACGTAGTCCAAACTTACAGAATGTGTAGAGCTTACCGAACTAAAATAAAAGTTAAAAAAAATTTAGAGAATATGAAAAAAAAGAAATATTAAACATTTTTTCATCAGTAACCGTTAACAGTAACTAGCATTGATATTGCATATAGTAATAGCAAGTTCAAACGCCACGAAAACGAAGAAAAACCAACTATATTATATGTATTAAACGAGGCAGATCTCGCACTAGCGCGCAAAAAAAGGGGAGCTGAAATTCACCTAATTAAGTTAATTTTATTTAATCGCCTATTGGCCTTTCCTTCTAATTTATATTGACTAAGCGTATTTAAAGCATAAATCTTTACAGATAGCTATCTCTTTCTATATCATATTATATTCCGTAGCATATTTCACATCGTTCACCAATTTATAATAATGTATACGCTTATGTTATCATTTGTATGTAGATAAGGATAAATTTTATGTGCGGAGAATATGGAGGTGCGTCATCCTTACTAAAATATCGTTGGGAATAACTTGACAATAACTGTGAGGGGGCGCACACGTCAAAATTATTTTCAAATGCATTTTTCCTTTACGCGTGCCAACCGAACACGATGTACTGTTCGATAAGGTGTTGTTTCATTATCAATGTGCAACTGTCGAACTCAAACGTTTAGATTCAACGATCGTAACTTTAATTAATATATTTCGTAGGGAAAAAACACCTTAACAAACACCAACAATAGAAGAACGACTACGTCTTCATATAACTCCATTAATGATTACGGACATGTCCGCACCAAATAAGATCCTCTAATATGTGAGTCTGAGTTGCTTTGTCGTTTAATTGAAACTAGTGGTCGCCCAGCGGTCGAAATTCGACCGTACTTACTTCTCTTTTGTTGCTTTGTTCTTAAGATTTCTTCTTCTTTTCTTTTTTCTTTGTTATTTAAGGAATGACATGTAAGAGATAATGAATTTTAAATAGGAAAAAACGTAAGGAGTAGTATAGAGTATGACAAATAGATATTTCCAAATAAAGGCTTCGACTCTACGTCGAAGATGTGAAGAAAAATGTTTACAAAATATTTTTATTGATAACGCCAAACCTCGTCCATATCTATTCAAAAAAAAAATGGTTGACAAGCAGAGGAGAATAAGGTACGGAACTCTTTTATCTATTTATATACCGGGTGTTCGGCTGAACGTAGTCAAAACTTATAGAGCGTGTAGAGCTTACCAAACTAAACAAAAAGTTTCAAGAGAGCAGATGGCGCAAACTAACGATTACCGAGAAAAACATGTTTAAACTTTTTTTTATTTTTGTTTAGTTCCGTAAACACTACAAGCTCTATATAAAATTGGACTAAGTTTACCCGAACACCAGGTATATAATTAGCTGTGCCCATTACTTCGTTTACGTGGACGTATATTTATCTCGGCTGGTTATAATACGCAACGGGACTCTGTTCCCTGTGACAAAACGCCCCGCAACCCCGCGTACGCCTGACACGACATGAGGTTTCTAATAAAAGTTAAAATTTTAATACCTTTTGTTTCTGTGAGTCAATTTTGATAAAATAAATAATAAATCTTACTCAGAATAAAGCTATGTTTTACAGTAATTGGATTTTGAATTCAATGAGTGACTATTGCGTAATAGAACAAACGGACAAAAATTTCAAAAATGAGTTTTTTACGTTTTAATACATATTTTGCGCGTTTCCTAGGTTTTTTTTGCAATATTCGTTTATATACAGACAGAAAGTTTACGATTTTGTTATATGTATAGAAACATAAATGATAATAATGTAAAGTATTTATATGATATTTATATGTAGGCATTTTCAATAAAAAGGGTTCCTTTAAAGTTCGACTTCTAACAGAGTGAAGAGAAGTTTTAAATTTGTGTAGTTAAAATAACTTAAAAGTGCTTATAAAGTTTAAACCTTGCAAAAATATTCTACTGGACGAATATCTAGAAACCGGTAAAATGTAATTTTTATTCGCACACAAAGGGTTCTGTACCCCCATACACATACGTATACATACGACCCCCTTTAATTTCTAACTTTATTTTATTTTTATTATTTGTTGTTATAGCAGGCATAGGAGTACACTATCGTTGAATATTTCAATTTACTGAATGATCTCACAACCACCAATCACCAAAAATTTCGAAAGAAATACGTTTATTGTTGTATTTTTAATTTTGAACTTTAATTTTTTATTAGTTTTTGTTATAGTGGCTATAATTAGAACACACTTCATGAAAATTTTAAATGTAAACAATGATCTCACAACACAGACAAGTCAACCTTTAGACCACGCTTTAACAGGGAGTAGCATTCGCCAAGGCTATGTAGTGACACTACATAAGTATGTCACTAGTGAGCCGTTAGTTGGAAGCGCGTCGGAAGCCATTAAATTGTCAATTTTGAACGAGCCAATGAAAACTAGCCGATCTCTCCCCGCACCCCGCCACTTTTTGGCGATTTCGTTTTCGTACTGACGTTTATTAAAGTGTGGTCTAAAGGTTGACTTGTCTGTGTCTCACAACCACTAAATTACCGAATTTACCGAAAACGTCAAAAAAACCACATTCCTTGTATGGAGATCCTTTTAGTTTTTAGGTTTATTTTATTTTTATTATTTTCTGTTATAATGGTTACAGTATACACGTTCTGTAAATTTCAAGTGTCTAGCTATTACAGTTCAGAAGATACTGCCCTGTGACCACTTCTGTGACGGACGGACGGACAGCGGAGGTTTACTATAGGGTTCCCGTCGGTACTTCTTGGGTACAAAACCTTAAAAATGCATTTTACCTATTTTCAATTTTTTCCATCTATCTAACCCTATTAATAGTTCATTATTGCGAAAAGCTTATAACAACCATTAAAACTAGTCGAATCTTGATAAAACTTTAACAGTGCATTAAAATCAGTTGCCAATAAAACGATTTGCAGGTGCAAAACGGTTAGGCACGTAGCCAACACACATTGGCACGTATTAAGCGTTCTAATTTCTATATTACATCACGACGAGAACTTGTGAAAATCTTTAGCGCTTTCGAGCGGAGAAAGTTTTTAGGGCTCAGCATTTATTGTAGAAATCGTTATGTCAGTAATTCCAAAATATATCGACTACCAGCTTTTGCCAGCGACTTGTATTTAGTGGGCAATAATGTATACCAATAAAATAAATAAATAAATAAGCTCTGCTTTTGTCTGTCTGTCCGCTTGTCCGCGCTGATCGCCGAAACGGTATAATCTTTCGTAATAGTATAATCTGTAGGAACCATGAAAACCACACGAACGAAGTTGCGGGCGGTCGCTACACAAATATACATGACTAAGCCTTACATGTACTACAAGTTGGTCCACGGGTGAATTTTTTGCCGTGGATGTGAAAATTGAAAAAACCACTCGATCAATCGGTTAGAAAGAAAGAAAATGCTTTATTCGATACACACTATTACACACACAACAATAACAATAAACACGACTATGAAAAACAGTAGGTCACTAAAATTAACATAAGTTAGTTAGTTTAGTAAGGTTAGTCACTAATGAACGATCTCCTCCTCCAACTGAAGACTGAATCGGTGGCTGATTAAAAGTCTGTCCACTTCCACTTCCACCAACCCATTATGCCCCGCTGCAGGGGCTTAGGCCTCCCCGCAGGTTGAGGGGGAATGGAGCTTAATCCTCCACGCTGTTCCAGTGCAGGTTGGTTGATAATGGTGAAAGTGAAAGTCCGTGCCCTTGAAATACCTACTTAAGAAACAAGTGTAACATATGTAATACTATAATACACGTATACTATCGTATTAACTTTTCTGTGTATCTATTCTATGAAAACAGAACGGGAAAATTATTTTTATATCGTTGTCCACAGGCCGTAGATTACCTCAAGAAACGCACTCCAGCGCGCGCCGCCCTCATGATTGCGGCCGTGTGGCTGATGTCGGCGCTTGTGTGCATCCCGCCGCTGTTAGGCTGGCGTGTCACGAGGCCGCTCGAGCAGTTCCCTCAGTGCAAGGTTTGTGAAGTTTACGTTACGTATGTATATAAGGATATAGACCTCTCCCAAGGCTCGTCACCACACCCGGTTCTCCGCTTTTTGCGTCGAACTACCCCCGGTATGGTGTTTCAGGTCATCTGTCTACCTGGCCAGGAGGCGTCCAACACTTCACTTCCCGGTACGTGGCCTCCACTCGAGAACTCGTCTACCCTATCTGTTATCAGTTCTACGGCATATCCTGCAGTGGAAAGACACGGGCTGAGGATGATTATGATAATGCATAAAGGGACCAACATAAATGATGTTTAACTTCATAACATCAATGACTTCCTAGGAAAGTTGACATCTGTTTGACTGTTTTGTTTGTAGAAAGAACGGACGGTTATCGGGTTCTCAGCTGCGCTTCGGCGGCCAACAGAATGTTATAGTAAAACCAAAATTAAATCGTAGTTAAAATAAATTTTATAAAATTTTGCACAAAAACATTACATTTTAAAACAAAACTAGACGATGACTTATGAATCTGAGTTGGTAGTTGGGGTTTCACTACATGATTGGCTTGATATGTTTGAAACTAGTGTTTTAGCCAATCAGAAAACAATTTGCGTTATTCAAAGTTTTGTTTTAGAATATTTAAACAGACTTAATACTACCCGATAACAATATTATTTATTTATTTTTTAATATTGTTGAGTGCTCTTTGACATTTGATAATTCTTCAATCCAATTAATTCTATTCGGCCTTGAAAACTTTTCCTTTTCTTGTTATACTACCTAAATAGTTTATTTAAATTCCTCCTTTTAAAATACTATTTTTACGTGAATTAAGTAAAATCTTAATATCGCCCTCAGATTAATTAATTTTGGCACGAGCACAATTATTATAAAGGTCATTTATCATCTTGTCGTAGATTTTAAATACGACCTCCGATATTACGGCCGGAACTCCGGATATCTGTTAAGCGAAACATCTTTTTTAATATAAAAAGTATAAAGTTAAAATACAGCATTTATAATATCAAGCATTGCACATTAAGTGAGTAAGTGAATACTCCTACACTTAAGTTTCACATAAGATTAGTTCTTCAGTTACATCGAAATTGACATATTTCTCTAACTCCACAACAGCAGTGTATTATTAATAGATCACTCGACGATCAGTCCATAGCAGAAATTTCAAGTGGTTTAAACTGTCTATACTCAAAACGAAAAAAATCGCAATTTTTTTCCTCCGGTTTTCATTTTGGTAGCCCGTTATTTCGAGAACTAGGTCCGAACAAGAAAAAAATTCAAAAAAGCGGCTCGGGGTAATTAGATGGAGGATTGATTAAGATTAAAATTGTTAGAATCAGACAACCGGAAGTAGTGGTTAAGGGTGCCCTTAGTTGGAAGTCGGATGTGCGTCGGTGTTACATTTCGTACTAATTCGGTTTGTTCGATCGAAATGTCGTACAGAATGTTATATTTCGAAGTTTTAAGCTTATTCAGACACAGTTGTGTTATTTTATTTTGCGAAAAAAATTTATTTCGGAAAATATTGTCCAAAATATGTGTGTTTACTTTATTCCGTTAGGTACATTTCCAATGTCGTAAGAAGTTCGTGCGAAAGCAGAAGATCCGATGATTTTTTTACAAATTTTGTTGTCGTATACAGGCTATTTTTATATTTTCGTCATATATATAATATTTTCAATATTAATCACTTCGCTTCTTCACTTCACTTCATCAGCCCATTTTCACCCCACTGCAAGGGCTTAGGCGTCCCTCTGCGTGAGAGGGGCTTGGAGATTAAATCCACCACGTTGCTCCACTGCGGGTTGAGGATTCTAACGACCGCCATCTATTGACAGCCTCCGGGGCCGACTGCTTAACGTGCTCTCCGACGCACGGTGTCAGTCATAGTTATGTAGTTAAGTCAGAAAAACTCATTGGTACATGCCTGGATTCGAACCATGGCCCTATGGACTTATAAATTTAAGACAGGTTCGTTTCGCTTTGGGCTATCACGATACGTACATATTAATCACATAGGTACCATATTCCTGAGCCCTATTCGTTACAATTCCGAACGCTGAGATGCCATGTGTATCTTTTCTTTTTATTTATATAGTTTCAAACTGTACACTTTACAATCGTTAAAATTAAAAAACCGATCAATTACGAGTCGGAATTACACACGAATAGTTCCGTACTACCGTATAATACCAAAAAACAATTTTGTTGTATGAAGACCCCATTTAATTTTTAAATTTATTTTGTTGTATGAAGACCCCATTTAATTTTTAACTTTATTTTGTTTTTATTATTTATTGTTATAGCGGCCATTACAGGACATACATCATCAAAATTTCAAGTGTAAGTAATTATCTCACAACCGTCAATCACCAAAAACGTCGAAAAGAAAAAGTTTCTTGCCACCTCTTGACACCCTTTAATTTCTAATTTCATTTCATTTTAATTATTTGTTGCTATAGCGGCTTTAGTAATACACACTGTGTGAAAATTTCAAGTGTCCAAATGATGCAGCCCTGTAACAGATGGACGTACGGACGGACAGCGAAGCCTTAGTAGGTAATTGAGTTCCCGTTGGTATACTTTGGGTGCGGATCACTAAAAACTATTAGCCACTAATAGGCTATCGAAGTTTCAATAGAATTTTACAAGTTTATATACCTCGTATTTCGATTGTACTAAATAAAGAATTAATTCCATTTAGTAAATTTCATTGACTAGCCGACGCACTTTCATTGACGGTTTAGTCACATGAGGTCAAGGGGTCCGAAGGTTTCTACTGTAAAGCAGGAGGTCATGGGTCAAACACTGGTCATGAAAATAATGTTCTGGGCTATAAAATATCGATATAATATGTACTTTTTATAGTCTTTACCATGACAGACTCCGCAATAAATTGAGATTAGATAACTGTGCGTGAGATGTCCCAATTATTATTATTATTATTATTGTTATATTTCATTCAATGCTTTAATGTTTTACACTTGGCCAATATTTCATCATGAACCAAAATCCGTATATCGAAGTATGACATATATACTTTAATATCCGGTATAAAAAATACTGATATTCTGTCCAACCATTGTAATCTTGGGCACGTATCTCATAGCATTAAAAATCGCTTTTGCAACTTTTTTTCTCAAACGCTCATATATTTCCATACGTGAAATTTCCCCTTTTGATGTCTTGTGTCAAATTAAAGATACACGAAGGACGAGTCTGACAAAGCCGATGCGAACGAATATGCGACTCGCTTGAATAACATAAATTTTACAAGGATCTTGGATTTAATACTGTATGGAATGTCGCCGAGGCAGCATCAATTATTCATTACACACTAGCTTCTGATGTGATAATGCCCAAATGGTTTTTTTTGGGGTTTGGTACATTTAAAGGCATAAAACGACCCTTACGAGTATAGAATCACTTCGTTGTCTGTTTACTTGCCTATCTCTCTAATACCTGGGATATCCCACACAGCGCCATCTGGTCCCTAAGTAAGCAAATATTATCTTTATAAGATACTAGAAAACTGATATACATACTTAAATACCCATTATAATATATACATTAAATAGGTATCCAGACACGAAATCAATAGACATGTTCCTGTACACAAATATTTTTCCCAGACGGGAATCGAACCCGCGACGCTTGGCTCTAACCTCTCGGCCAGACAGTCCATATTTGCATATGTAACATTGTAATACTATGAACCCAATATTGGCCAATGTCTAATTGTTTAAGTACTTGTAGCTATCTATTAATGTAATGCACTGTGTGGTTCGTTGTGAATAAATAAATAAATCAAACTTCATAGTCAAGGCAATCAAAAAATACGGTCAAATATGCCGCATATTTTGACACCCGCAAATAATTTAAAATCTACAGGGTAGGTACTTTTGTGAATAATGAATTTAGCAAGAAATAACAACTCTTAACAAAAGTAAAAGAAACAATTTGTAAATCTTTAATTTGAAGTCATATCACAACAATCTTTTTTATAATTTTTATATTGATTTAAGCGTTCGCAAACCTGTTTCAAATTTATAAGGCTATGCGGCCGTGTTTCGAATCCGGACGTGTAACTATCACTGACTGCGTGCCTCGGAGAGCACGTTTAGCAATCGGACCCGATTGCTGTCAATAGATGGCGGTCGTTATAATTTACCAACCCGTACTGGAGTAGCGTGGTGGATTTAAGGTCCAAGCCTTTTCCCCCTGGAGGGAAGCCTAAGCCCCTGCAGTGGGATATAATGGGCTGATGGCATGGCATTTACATGCCTTCTGGCCATGAGTAACGATAGATATAGATAAAATAAAACAGAACCCTTGGGGCCCGCGTCGGACTCGCAATTGACTGGTTTTTCATTATAATAATAATATCTGGGACGTCCCACACAGCGCCATCTAGTCCCAAAGTAGGCATGTATTACGCTTGTATTATGGGGTTCTAGTACCCCATAATACAGGCATAATACTTTATAATATTACAGTGTATTATCAATATTTAATCCACGACTCCCACCGCGATTCGTGGCATAACTACATAAAGACCCTATAATTATATTTCGTCATATACCCGCCCGGGACAAATATTTGTATGCATAAATATGTCTATTTTTTTCCATGTCTGGGCGTAAAAGTAGCTACCTTTGTTATTTTCGAGAGGGATTTTTGATTATATACAAGAGTACCTTTAGAACTTAGAATAACATATAGGCTATGTAACATCCCGAGTCTCAAACAGGATCCCGAGGGAAAAACGAATATGCGAATTCGGTTTAAATCACGTGAATGCTAATGAGATGAAACGATACAAAAGACATTATTAACTAACAGATATTGTAAAACATAGAGTAATAAACCGCATAGCAAGTACATCTCTGTACAGCAAAATAGCCCACTAATATTTAAACGTCGTATTAACATCAGCCCTCACAGTCACTTTAATCTCGTATTAAAATTGTATACTTAAGAAGGAGTTTCCCGCGTGGTAGCCCATACAAACGATTACGAAGTCAATACGCATTATAATCTTGTTATGTTTTGAATTATATTATAGTTTCATTTGGCTTAGAGCTTTATGTATAAATCCAAAACTTCGTAATTTCTACAAACATCCTAGTTACAGAAATTTCGTTAAAATGAAAAAATCAAAATGTGTATTAATCTCGTAATCGTTTAAAGGTCTTTGAATGGGCGTTCACGCTTACAGCCCGTTCTTAAGGAAAAGCTTTTCAAAATTCAACCGCACTGCTGGTAGCATACCAATTCAAACAAATCGATGCTTACCTATGCGTACCTACGTGCGCATCGTATTGATAATCACAACGCCAACGGAAAAACTAAATTGTCAACATTACACGAACGAGTTTCAGACGGAAGTTAAAAAAATTTGCGTGGTGCACGTTTGCTTTAGTGTCATTCTCTTTAATTCTAAATTTAATTTGTCAGGGACAAATTTATTAGGTTATAGCTGTAACAATTTTTTTTCTCATATTGCACTGTATAGCATATTTTAAACCACACCTGTAATTGTTTTTTCTCCTAATAAATAAATATGAGGACTTTGCTTACCTACTATACTCCTCCAAAGATTTTCCTCAAGTTTTCGCCGTAATAGAAAAATTTGTGCCATCTGTTAGAACTTATGGTATAAATATATTGTCGTAGCTACCGAAGCGTATCCAAAATTTTATTATTGTTTTATTTAATTATTAAATTTATTATTCACAACCATGCAAAAAAAGCAGGCAATGCGCCATTGCATAAAATTCACAAAACATTTGTGTTAAGTACATCCCAAAAAGTGTCTTAAATTTTCTTTTATTTACTTCAGGATCTCTAGCGCAAGCCCGACACACACTTAACCGGTTTTTGTTGACGCTTGTATTTATTATGTTTATACTATGAAGCAAAAACAAAAAAAACCTTAGAAAACCTGAACTGGTCATAGAAATAAACTAAAAAACGGTTTTTGGTTTGTACGCAGTAGCCTTTAACAGTTATAAATATTAGATACGGTACCCTAAAAAATTTAAATTTTTGGTTGAAAACAACAGGACTCAAAACTGTGTATGGCCAATTTACATATTGTATTATTCCATGGTTATAGAACTAAGGTGTAAAAACATGATAAAATTAGAGTAACCAAGTGGTTTTCTCATAAGGAAAATAAGTGGCTTTTTTGTCAGTAGACATACCTAGTTACAGTTAAGTATAATTCTTAAGGTTTAGTTTACGGTAATTTCATGCAGAGAAGCGGTAACCTAATATATGTACTTCTATAACTATATCTGTATGTACCTACAATCCAACTGTACAGTCAAACAGCCTCTAACGCTCTCGGTTTGCAATGATGAAAGCAAATACAGGGATACGTATTAAATATTTACTAAGCCTTTGTAGCTCACGCGGTGTGACAAAGGCGCTATAAATCTGTTCGTGCGACTGTACTCGAAGCTGACTGCGAAAGGAAAGCGTCAATGTACATTCATTGTTAAAACTTTTATGTGGAGCTCAGATTTGTTCTGAGCTTTTTTCCACTTAGCTTTGCCAAGTTAAATTTTAAATGAAAATATTTATAGTGTCCTTGCGTTGTTTAGCTATTCAGTTCTCGGCTTGCGGGGTTTGCTTCTGTATATACGAATACTTAATTTGAATAACATAAATCAGTGAAACGAATGCGACATAGTGCATAAAACATAGTGTAGATGTATATTACAGCGAGACATATAGACATATACACTGTCGGTCCCACAGATCATTAGTCTATCCGCTTCGGCCTAGCGTCAGTCATAAACTTTGATTATTATATTGTTTAGATGGACCCTCGAAATGGACTGTCAATGACAATGACAGGTCAACTTTTACGTACCTACTTGTGTGTGTGACTCTATAAACCATATACTCTCGTAAGGCCATACCACAGATTAGTATGCCATAATAATCGTGTACACGTCGCCTGTGTGTGCGTGAATTATAACCGAACAGTTACGTGATATTCATATATAGATACGTCTTTTGATTCCGACTCTCCATCGAGACATTGAAATCCAGAAATTTTTAATACATTATCGAAAGAATTTTAGAAATATGTAATCTGAAATACATACCCTTTCTTCATTATGGTTAAATATGCAGCGCCTTAAGTAACTCTTCTTAGAAGAGAAACTGACAGAATTATAAATTTCACGTACTAATCGACATAGTTTTATATAGACCCCTTACCGACCCTTCCATCATACAATGCTCTGTACATTTATACCTATATATGTCATTCAACTTTCCTTTATCGTTTTGTGTAACCAAACGTCAACATAACCGTTTCCAGTGCAAAATTTTTGATAACAGGAACTGCATTCGCAAAAAAATATGGGATTAAATACTGTTCTGTTATTTTCGTTGAGGATGACGGAAAGTTCTGTCATAATCTGGCATACAAATCGGAAAGAGAAAATTGTGACGTGCTCGATCTGGATAATATCCACATGCCCGCTGCGTTTAAGGGTATTGCAAACGACGCTAAAATTATGGCATTTAATGATGATAATAATAATAATACCTAGGACATCACACACAGTGCCATGTAATCCCAAAGTAAGCAAGTATTATGCTTGTATTATGGGGTATTAGACACTTGATATACATACTTAAATATTCTTTATGATATATACTATATAGCATGACTTGCCCGTGGTACTACCAGAGTTGTATTAGTTGTCTATGGTACTTACTACTAAGTCTTGAGTTAGTTGGAAATTGTAACAACCATCATCTATTAAGATTAGGTTAGGTTCATTATCACAATATAAAATCCCACGGACATAGGATCAGTTTCATGTTACAATTTTCAACTAACTCCAGACTTGGTAGTACCACGGGCAAGTAAAAAATGTTCCGTTGCAAAACCAGTTGTATTGGCAAGTCTACGGACAAAAAATCCCCCGTGGACCAACTGGTAGTACAACCCTGGTAGTACCATGGGCAATTCATGATATATAGATACTTTTTACACCCATACATGAAATTACTTCAAATGTGCAAAGTAACAGAATATTGACTTTGTAACTAACTACTTCAACAAATATGGCTACTGATTGCGACCAGAAACGTACTTACTTGCATGGCAGATGTAAAAGCGTCAACCGTTAAACCCATAAAAACTACCCAAGGCTACCTGAATAGAGTTGAGCAACTGAGACTGATTGGAAACTATTACTTAGGTATTTCTAGACTATAAACTATTTTAGTCGTAGCCGTTCTGCGTTCTAGCAATGACCTAGCTATAATATGGGTGCAAACTTTATGACACGTTTAACTGTTTTTGACTTTATTAAAGACATTTTTTTTCTTTTACGTTATTTAATATTTTAGGCTTTTTGGTTGATACTTGAATTACATGTTATTAAAACACTTCGACATTTTGAAAATTATTAAGTATTTTATGTATAGACTTTTTGGATAAATAAACCTTTTTAAAATTGTTCTTATAAAATCGCAACTCATAGAATTTTGTTTTTTCTTTTAGACGACCTGTTTGCAAAAAAAAGCTGTCCCAAGTAACCACGCATATTTAAGATGAAAAGCTTTTTGGGTGTAACAGGCGTATTTTCGCAATGGAATATCTAATGAAGTGTGGCACGGGATTGACAATTTTTTTTTGTGGTTACGTATTTGCTAGGAACTAGCATAAAATATTTTAGTGGCTTCTTAGGATTTATCGCACATTATTAACTTTCATAATTTTTATTCTATAAGTATAAGTATAAGTGTGTATAAGCTGTTTATTGTTTATGGAGTCGCTGGCAAGGCACACAAATTAAATGGATACCTACTCACGGATATTATAATATCATAGATTTATGACATCGAATTCATAAACTGTAAGCCGTTTGCGTTTATAAAATAATTATTTTTTACTTTGTAATGATGATATAAAGAAACTTTATTGAATTTTCTAAAATATAATGATTCTACACAAGTTAGGTTGTCCGAAAAAAAATTTTTCTTCACATAGTTCAATGTATGGAGAGATACACATCAATAATTTAGTTTTCATAATCTCTCTACAGAATACGCTAGGAGACTATTTTTTTATGTTATATGGAAGAGTTTTCTAAATATACAGTGAAATAATTTATAAAAATGAATCATTATTAACAAAGTTAGGAATGTTTAAAATGTCCTGTTAGACAGAGAGCGCAATACGGCTCGATGTGTGACGTCAGCCCATTTAAAATAATGTTAAATATCATTTCCAAGAAAGAGACAAAGATAATATTTTAATAGCTAATAATGTCCATATTCATTAACCGAATATAATTTTGTTTACTAATTTGGCCATCGTTTATAATCTTTTTACATTTTCTTGATAAATACATATTTAATATTAGTCGAATAATCTATTGTGTAGCTGTTTACATAAAACTTCTGGCCCATGACATACGAACAGATGAACGGACAAAATGAAATCATAATAGCATTTCGATATTGTCATTTTAATACGGAACTCTGAACAACTATGAAATCTATACAATAATCAACTAAATACGAGAAAATAAAAATATATTGCAATTTTCTATGTATTTCATTTTCATTTTGTTAACTTTTTACTTTCAGAAAAACAGAAAAAATATTTTTTACTATTCGTCACGTCTTGCTCATGCAAGGAGTTTAGCATACCTTAGATATTAAGTTACGTGTTTAGAGCTTTTAAGCTACACGAATCCTATTTAGGTTCATTACTGCACTGGAATACTGCACATATTTTTGTGCTATTGTGTTATGAAAGTCACCTGTAATATATATATTTTTTTTATTTTCAGTAAATTTTTGTTCCCTTTAAATTTTTTAATAAATTCCTGATCTCGAATTACCATAAAAGAAAACCGTGATTGACAAGCGAAGGGTCAGATGTTGGCAGTCGAGTGAGTGGTGGTCACGAAATGATGGTTAGGTTTATGAAATTATTAAACGAATCACCAGTGTCAAGGTGATGTGCATATTTTATAAAAATATATCAAGAATTAGTATTATTTCGCTGTGAATTGGGGACAACATTGTTATTTTGTCCTAATGTTCCATAAAACGTAGACACCTTATATGGGATAGGAAAAAATGTTTAAATAATATTCTTTTTCCCATTATTTCATAACGCTTTATTTTTTATTCCCCAAAAACATGACGTGAAGATTTTAGTATAAAAATAATATATTATTTATATGTTTGAAACAAGGCGTAGAATATATTTTAACAATATTATTTTTTTATCTCCGTAATATTTTGTTTTTGGATTGGAAAATTTATTTGGTTACTTTTTAACACCACCAGAAATAGACTTCGTATGTCAGTCTGTTGTCATCACTCGACTTTAACTTGAATTGACTATTCACTTGTCAAGCGCGTTTTATATATTCGTAGGTTCTGACATTGCATAGCTATTCATAAACCCTCATCGAATATAATTTTCGTGTCTTTTTTCACCGTTCTTCCTGGAATAAAACTAGTAACCGATGCTCGTCGTCCTGGATGATATTCATGTTTTAGTTCCCTACCGAATGATGAAAAGAAAAGCGGTAGGTAGCATACCTATTCAATATAAATTCAGATATCTTTTCGCTTGAATAGTCTATATGACTTTCTATCCTTCAATATCTTCGAAACTACAAAACTTTCTTTTCTTTCTTTCTTTTTACTTTCTTTTAAAAAATATAACAAGGATTCGCAGACTCCCACAAGGAGCTAGATTGAAATATCATTCAGGTTTGTTTATTGAATTAATAGAGCTTGAAAAACTCATATTTCCATAATTTTTCAATTATTTTCCCATATTTGTTGGCCAGCTACACATAAAATCAATCATTACGGATTACATATCAGGAAGTTTGTAGAAGAATGCCCTTTTGTAAGATTTTTGGCAGCCCGTATGTTATTAATCCTCATACAATATTCCGGAATAATCCCAGTAAAGATCTCGTCAAATATTTGGTTCGACCCCTACACGTTTGATTAAATTCTGACCGTTTCGGGACAAACCTAGTACAAACAAGAATTACGCGTGCGCGTAAGGGACTTACATTCTGCACCGACACATTGAAAAGTTCTATTATTATTAGGAAATTTCAAATAATGTTATAAAAATGAAAATGTTCATTTCGTATTGAGTGACAAACGCCTTCGTGCGGCAATTGCTCATTGAGAATGAGAAGTACACTGAATTTAAATGTAGGATAGTATTATTCTTTTATAACATTATAAACGCTAACGATAACGCTAGTTTTTGTGTAAGTGTGTATGCCAAATATATCAGGTGTTCGGCTCAACGTAGTTCAAACTTATAGAGCATTTAGAGTATCGAACTAAAAAAAAAATTCAAATGAGCAGATGGCGCAAACTAATGGTTACCGAGAAAAATATGTATGAAGTTTTTTCATTGGAAATTACTTTCATTTCGTTGGAGTGTAGGGGGTCATTTGGGAGTTTTGTGAAACAGGCAGATTGCACGAAGAGTTTTCGAGATATTAGGATGAACATGGTGTCAAAAGACGCAGCTCGGCGAGCTCTACAAGATGGCAAAAGACAATTTGGAAAAAGTTCAAAAACAAAAAAAATATCGGCATAAAAAAATCCCAATTTTTTCCCCTGATTTTCATTTTGGGAGCCCAATATCTCGAGAACTAGGTCCGAATAAGAAAAAAATAAAAAAAAACGGCTCGGGGTAATTAGACGGGGGATCGATTGAGACTAAAATTGTTAGAATCGGACAACCGAAAGTAGTGGTTAAGGGTGCCCTTAGTTGGAAGTCGGATGTGCGTCGGTGTTACATTTCGTTCTAATTCGGTTTGTTCGATCGAAATGTCTTATAGAATGTTATATTTCGAAGTTTTAAGCTTATTCAGATACAGTCGTGTTATTTTTTTGGGAAAAAAAAATTTTCAAACCATATTATCCAAATTACTTTATTCCGTTAGGTTCATTTCCAATGTCGTAAAAAGTTCGTGCGAAAGCACGAGATCCGTTGATTTTTTTTTTAAATTGTGAATATCGATGAAATGACCAAAAACTTTGAACATTGCTTGTTTGCAGTGAAACATAAGAAAGTGAAACATGCTATCTTAATCTGCTTTGTTAAAATGCTCAGAAGTACTTAAAAAGCCTAGGATTGCTGTTTGGACTCTATTTGCGGGGTATAATTCAATGAAGAATAACACAGAAGAAGAAAAAATCCCACTAAGTGGACTGACCACTTGGATAAAGTCGCTGGTCACGCTTTTTTGGCCCTGATAGTTCATTGTGGAGATGTTCAGGGAAGGTCTATGTCCAACAGCGCACGTGCAGCGACCGAATTCATGAATGATGTTAAATGAAAAAGATATGCAAGGACCGTACCCAATAGAAATCAACATCATCTGCATACCGCTCTGTGATACTTGGTGGAGTTACTTGTGTATTCATTATATAATTCTTCGAAGTAATCCTATAAAGCGTATAACTCTTGAAGACACAATGCTAACTCATTCTAAGAAGTTTATTGTCATTAAAATGTATTAACAGGAATTGCAAATTTCCAGACACCTTCGCATAATCTACGACCTTTTGGCGAGATTAAAATAATTCTTACTTTACTGGGTGTTTGAAAGATATTTCAATGCGCTCGAATTCTTTGGCATTATTTCATTTTGGACAATTTAGTCTGGAAAGGGTAAAACAAATGATAACTTAAGGGCTGTAGATTAATATCAAAGGCCAAAGTTTATAGATGAGCGAAAATTATTTTTAATATTCTACAGATTACAAGCCCAAGCTCTGTAGGTATCGTAATTCGATTCTGGATTTTCACATAGGTAGGAAAAGCAACTATTGCGACGTGCCTCGCAATCAGCGGGGCCTAGTTCAATCGGTCGCTGCGAGCTCAACCAATCCTGAAGTAACACGTGTTCGTGGGCCTGTCACCAAAACATGTGCGCTTTCCACTAACTTTTAAGTTTAATTTAATTCGCATAGCAGGACCAATGGCACAGTTCTTCGTTTCATAGTACATATCAATAGGTATTTGTAGACGACTAAGGAATGCATCAAGCCTATTCTAAAATTTGCTCTATAGTTGATGGAATAAATTAATAAAAGACTTCATCGAAATACACGGACTAGAATTTATTTAAAATAAAATGGATACACAAAAGATTACGATTTTATAATTTTCCTATGAAATTTTGATTCTGCATAGTTTGCAAACGTCTTGCTCGGAAATGACGATAAAAATAATGTATAGGTTATAAAATTTACATCTATCTTAAGGATGTTTTCTTTGTCTTAGTAAAATAAATTTTATTTTATTCCATGCCAAGGTCATGTCAAACGTTTATCCGTTAATCCTCGGAGGATTTTGGACGTTTCGTGATACTTCGGATAAAATTGTTTGTCTCGTAGCCGAATGGGCGTAATTAATCAATTTGTAAAATTTTCAGACAGCCCGCATAGAATACAGCTGGAAAGTGACATTATTTCTGAACAATCCATCACTTTGTCTACTTAAGAATTGAAGATTATGAGACGCGATGGAAGTGAAATAGGTTTTTTTTCTGATATTTCATCTCCATTATACTTACCGAAATTGCTGCACATTTAATAAAAAATATTATAATCTGTGAAATTGTGCTTAACAATATTATTAAAATAGTATGTGCAATTTTTTTAGTGGTTTTCATTACCTCATTTGGCACAGGTCAAAATAAATTTGTCAATCCGTCTGGGCAGTGGATATCATAGAAGATTCTACGCTGTGAGAACTTCTTTAAATTATTATTGAAGTTTTCATATTTCAAACATTTTTCACGTTTCTGGCGTACCTACTGGACGCAATTTCACAATTTTTTTTACTGACTAAAACGAGTTTATATATAAACCCTAATAGAAACTTCCACACACGTGAAATGGCAGAAAATTTCGAGATCTTAAGTGAAAAACAACCCAGAGAAGTTTTCGCAAATCTCTTGAGTGCTATAAAATACGCTTTAGCGATTCCTTTTGCACGAAAAATGATTCGAAACGATAAAATAGTGAAAAAGGATTGCCTCTTTCTGTATTAAGTTAGATAAAACTGAACTTATGCACTGTATCACTCTTTTTGTTCTCGGATCGTTTTCTGCTTCGATGATAAGGAGTCAATTTGTGATGTTTGGTGTGGCGTTAGAAGTGGAGCGATTTATTATGGGTCGCGTCTATTTTTTTATTATCCAAAGCATTCACAGGAGTGTATTATATTTTTACACAAGGAAGTTAATGTATTTGGCCCCTATGGAAATTGTGCGTATGCGTGTATTAATGTATATAAGTGCAGGCATGTGTGTATTTATGTGTCCATATACGGATGGGTGTGTATATGGGTGTATATGCATGTATTCATGGGTGCGTATGTATAATGAATATTTCGCGAAATATAACAAATAAATATTTAGTAAAGTGTTCCCCCTTTAACTTTTCAGCCGTATCCTTCAAAGAAAACAGTTTTTAACGGGATACGTTTGCAAGTTTTTTAAATGTCCGCAATTTTCAGTTACCAACAAACTTAAGTTCGCTGCCCTTGAAATAAACTTTGATTCAAAGCCATAAAGTTGGCAGCGGAAAAATTCTGCAATTACACAATAAACGTCGCGTGATAATCGAGCTTATTATTTACACTTTGATTCTTTACTACGTCTAAATAGAGCCACGCGATACAATTACAACAAAAAAAGGGGGCAACTTTTTATGCTTTAGCGTGTGACTAAAAGGACTACATATTCCTTTTATGTGTGTGAATTATAACCGAACTTTTAGGTGATGTTTTTGACGCAGAATCTCCATCCAAGACGAAAAATGAAATTAATCATAATCCAGTGCGGGCGTATTGTGACATATATCTAGGCTTCATTACATTGTCCACAGAGAATATTAATTCACAGCATGTAGTTACGGATATATAACTCTAAGGTAAGGTGGAATCGTTTAAATGTTTACGTGCACACGGGTAGTGTAAGCAGCGCCTACTACTTACTATACAAAACTGGTGACTGCTTCAAGCGATACACCTATCTGTAGCCAATGCCGTTACATATACTTTGAGATAGATTGGATACTTCAATACAGACGAAACCTAGAATGAAGCACTCGCAAAATTTCGTATGATTGTGCTTAAAGGCACATTGGGTTTGATGTGTAGACATAAAAATAAAATTAATAAATATATATTTATTGTCTTACTGAAAATTCTATACATTTATGGATACTTACGAATGAAACGTTATTTTTTGGTTTTTTTTTAGTATTATTATCACACTTACGTATTACACAAGAAGGCATTTTAACAATTGAGACAGGAAAGACACAAAAGCTAAGTGACAGATCGACTGCGTAAGACTGCGCATATCTAAACTGATAGCAAAAAAGCTTTAAAACTTACTTTGAGCTTTCCATACCGAGAGGGCGTATAACATGTCTAACTAAAATCTATATGTAATGCCATAGTCTGTAGTATTAATACCTTGGTATCGTATATGTAATTTTTTTTTTAATTGAAAATATTAGTACGGAAATAAAGTTATTTCGTTAGATGCACACGACCGGTGCGCGTAATTAGAATTAGCTTGAAATATATGTACTTGACCTGATTTGCTCGCCCGTTCGCATCTGTGACGTGTATCGGCATCATATAACTGATTCAGTTTAATCATCAAATAATATTATATTTCTTACCATTTCATCCCTTTTGCTGTCGAGACGATGGGTCCCTGGTCCAAGGATACCAAATCATTTGTCCACAATTTGGGTGTCGCGCTGTGTCTGTTGACAGGAGATTCTTTGAGCAAGGAGTACTTTGTTCAGAGGATCATTGTCGCAATACAGCGCGGCAACGCGGCAAGCATCCTTGGCACCCTGAACCCATCGTCTCTTTAAAATTTTGTCATTTATCATAATTTACATAGTATTTTTTAATTTGTAAATACTTTTAGTTTTACTTTTTATATAATTTAAAAATACTTTTAGTTTTACTTTTTATATAATTTAAAATTATGGGTTCATTGTTGCACAGTTTTAAAAATTTCATTATGTCACCTGTGGTTATTATCGCATTGCGTAACTTGTCGCTCATTATCTTTCTTAATATTTTTTTTACCCATTTAGTGTCACAATGTATAACTGTATACCATTCTGGGTATGGAACCAATTTCGTATAAAAGTACGCGTCACAAAAAAGCCATTAAGTACGCCGTTTCGTATTGAAGAATACACATAAACCTAAATACACCTTGAAACATAAATTATAGTTTACTGCCCGTACAGAACTACGGAAAAATCTTGGCTACAATAAAAATCAACCAGTCGGTGAGCGCGGTTATTAGAATCGTCGTTTATAGCTGGAACGTGAGGAATTTGGCGCGTCGAGCGTATTAAAGGGTTGATGGCCAACTGAGTACAGAGAGACGCTTTCACATAGACTACCAGTTTTTCATTTTCCCTATTGTAGTGTCGCAGTAAAATACTCTCTATACTCGTACACTGTGGGTTGAATTCGACACGTAGCTCGCATATGTTTCGTTGGATTCATATTTTTATTTAAAACTTTTGCCCGCGACTTCAGCTTTAGTCATACCAATTTCTCACAACTGAGCTTTTCTTGTCTTCGAATGGTAATCTTGATTAAGACTAGTTTGGTATCTCTCCTATCCTCTCCTCCTGTCTCCTATCAGACAGATATTTATTATCGATTCGGCTATCTCCGTTTCAATAATCAAGTCGTCTCTTGTTCCGTTACCGTGATGTGAAGAAAGAACAAAAAAATAAAAACACTTCATATTTGTATATGGGAAAGTGTGTTAGTTTTTCCTTATTTACCGTCATAACTATAGAGTAAATAAATTTGACAGCAGTGTTTGGTTTTAATAGTCATAAATGTCACTTCACAGTATCGAAGTGATATTGCGCAATTTTGCGGGGTTGAAGACCGGCACGCTGGGATTTCGCGAGGGTGGTGATCGGCTCACGGCTACCTTGTACACTGAAACTCGGACTAAAAGTCGCGATTTAGCACCAACTATCTAGAATATGCGTGGTTAGACAGTAAACGCAGAAGAGGGCTTCAAGTCATTTTATACTTTTATGGTCATAACAGACCAATGAAAAGACGTGATTAATGAAGATTTTTGAAAGGGATGGAGAGTAACATAGGTAACTTATATCCTGGTTAAGGGCTCCCATCGAATATAAAATCTATAAATATAAAAAATCATGGAATTTCCGTGTGAGTAAATAAATTATTTTTGTTTAAAAAAAAACTCGGAGAAGCGTGAAATGATTTATAGAACGCTAAAAACCCACATTTAAATTTTTTGTCTATGTGTCGGTTCGTTCACTCGTTTGTACTCGAATCACTTTTAGGCTATAATAATAATACATGGGACTATACTAATCCCAAAATAAGTAAGTATTATGCTTGTGTTATGGGCTACTAGACAACTCATATACATATTTGAATATTCGTTTTTTTAATAATATATACATATTGACACTGACACAGACATTGGTCTTTTTGGGCTGCTACTGGAACACAGTATTGATTTAATACGAGCGTTTACCGGATTTCATGGCCCAGATATTCCTTCCCTATCTGTAGACATAAAACCTGCATGTGTTAATAATAATAATAATGTAGCTAAATTTTGTAGTAATATATAAATTAAAAAAAAAAATATTAATAGATATTTTACACCTAAACAGTTATTCATTGTATTCAAAACTTAATTACTGTAAAATATTAACTTATTTCCATATCCGATGTGCAGTTAGTATGTAATTCTATATTAAAAGTTTACATCAGCAATTTTCTCAGACCTTTTTTTCATTACATACAAATTAAATTTTATCATAACCCATTTCGTTGATGTTTATCCTTACATTAACCTCCTTGTTTCTTTTTACCACTAAGTCGAGGGTATTTTGCGGGTCGAGCTGGGTGTTTACAATAGACCGCTATCGTTCGTTCGTTCTAGGCATAGTCCAGTCACAATAGACGAAGTTCAAACTGGTTGATCTTACATGGCTAATGTGGCCATGATCCGCGTGCTGTGTTTGATTTGATAGTTTTGACATCACGAGCTTGTCGCGTGCGCTGTCCGCCAATTCAGTCTCGAGCTCCACCGCACCCGCGACTTACACACAAACACCTAATAAGAAAGTGTAGGTTTAACTGACCGTTTGGCCTAGTGGTTAAAGACCCTAACTGCGGTCAAGGGTCGCGCGTTCGATTCCCTCCCGGGACAGATCTGTACATGGACATATCTATTTGTTCCGTGTCTGGGTGTGAAATATCTATATATTTTATATATGTAATATTTTATAAAAAAATTTTAGTTGGTCAGGTACCCATAATACAAGCTTTTCTTAGTTTGGGACTAGATGGCGCTGTGTGGAAAGTCTCATTTATTATTATATTCCATGACCGCGCCCTCCAGTAATAATAAACAGACAAAAATAGATGCAAGCTTTTACTCAGGGCTTTGAATTGTGTACACCATTGCTCACGATAACAAACAGCTCGTGACGCATCGCCGCGCATTGTATAAATTCGATTCGACAAGGTATTATATTGCAACAGATGCGGGCGTCTCATGTACGTACTAAAGATTTTTGCATTAAAAATCAACTGTTGTATTGTAGTGGTAATTAATTTTGTGCAAAAAGTAAAGTATAAGCCCTAAAGTATCTGTACTAGGGTTTGTAGCCTTCGAACTTACTATTTGGATGAGATTTTCGTCGTATTGGTGTATATGAGCACAGTGCATGCTCACCGTTCGAAGGAACCGCGTACGTGATACAAACACCACGGCTCTTACGCTTTTTTAGTCGCGACGTGGATGGTAGTTAGGTGTTTCTTCGCGAAAATTATTATTGAATTATATTGGCATATTAATTTATTTTAAATAATTAATAAATAATGGAGTGTATAAAGTGTAACTTAAATATAAAAACGGACGACTCTTTAAAATGCATCTCATGCCAGAATGAATCATTATTATTTCTCAGGCACAAGTCTTCATCATCATCAGCCCATTTTTACCCCACTGCAGGGGCTTAGCCTCTTCCAGGGTAGAGGAGGGGGGCTTGGAGCTCAAGTCCACCACGCTGCTCCACTGCGGGTTGGGAATTGTAACGACCGCCATCTATTGACAGTGTCCGGGACCGACTGCTTAACGTGCCCTCCGAAGCACAGGTCTTAGTAAACTTGAATTTTAAAAAAAATTACTAATGAACAAAATCAAATGGAAATTTCCAACGTGTAAGCCAACTGAAAAGGATGTGGGACAAGGTTTGAGTCCAATAACTTCCAAGGATTATGCCTGTGAAGATAATAACTAAAGTCATTCGATTCCTAATATTGAGGCTAAATCAATACTGGAACACATAGTCATTTCGATCGACTGCAAAACTATAGATTCCTTTAAGTCTGACATTTCAAAACGATTCAACGAATTATCACTGAAGGTACACCACATGGGAGACGAAAACAGGCGCAATCGAATCGTCTTTGAATTTTGTGAGCGATCAGGTTGCCCAATTAGAGTGCGAGAAGATGCTGTTAAAATCTGAGCTGGAGGAGGTAAAGGGAACGCTTAAGAGCGTCCCGGACAGCGACAGACGTAACGACCAGTGGGTTCGACGGTCTAATATTCAAATAAACAGCGTTCCACAGAAACATGGCGAAGACCTTATGAATGTTATCAAAAGCCTTGCTAACAAGTGTGGTTGCCCGTGTTGCGGTCAAAAATGATTCTGATCACAAAAAGACGAAACCTATTATAGTGAAATTTGAAGCACGATATAGAAAGGATGATTTTCTCGGAGCTCTTCGAAAACTGAAAAATCTCAAGGCTAGTGACTTGTGATTCACCAGAATCACTGCTCAGGAGCGTATATATATTAACGACCATTTGTTATCATATAACATGTTGTTCTTACAACAGGCTAAGATTAAAGCAAAGGACAAAAACTACGCCTACTGTTGGGTACAAAATTGTAAAGTTATGGTGCATCGTTCAGATAATTCCCCATCATACACATTATTTCGGAAAATGCTTTAAACAAAATTATATAGGAATTAATTCATTTTAAAAAATGTGTAAGAAAATATTTATTAGAAAATCGTTATGAATAGTTTCTGAGCAAAATCAAATTCAAAAAGTTTTTATTCGATACAAGATGTTTGCGCACACTTATTGAAAGTCAAAGAGCTTCATTCAATGTTGTAATGCGTAGAGGTAGTTGAAATTCATGTAAATATATGTATGTTTTTTGTACGTACTTAGTCTGTAAGAGATATTGTTATTGAAGAGTAATTAATATATCTGCCAACAAACTGCTTTGTAGTTTGGCAGTGCATTGTGCTGTAAATTAGTGTTTTGTTTTTTGCTGAAATAAATGATTAATAAAAATATATTTATTGCTCTTTGTATATATTATGAAACTACTTTCATATTGTTATTAGCCTACATAGATTGCTGTTGGGTTTGCTTTTACTGCACTTTGTTTCGTCGAGATGTCATAGTATGAGTGCTTATATATGTCGCTGTGTACACGGCTTGCATTCTGCATGGATGGTTATGGCGGGAAATGAATTAATTAGTACAAAAAAAAATTCTATCAACCTTGTAAAGGAATATTTAAGGTTAAGTTACGCGATCCAACTAAAACTTACTTATCATGTAAATAGCTAAGTACACTGAGAAAAATTTCAGCATGAAAAAAGGATATTGTATACTTAAATCGTGGTATTATATGATTTAGCGTAGCACTCTATGCAGCTGCAGGACAAGTCTGTCAGTGTACTTTTGATGTATAATGTTATATTGACTTATTTAAGTCTAAAGTATACGTTGGCTGTATATTTCTGTTGGTAGTTGGATGCGAAAGGCGGAGGACCGTGTGTGGTGGCGAGGCTTGGGAGAGGCATATATCCTGCAGTGGAAAGACACGGGCTGATGATGATGATGATGATATTTCTGAACTATACGTTCGTATGTACGAAGGATTTCTTTCAGTGTATATATTAAAGCATGGAATTATTAATGTCAACATTAGCTCAGCTAGTAACAAAAATAATCGGCAATATTATATTACTATGAAATTTATCACCTACAAATGCTACTTACCATTTATTATTTTACTTATGTTTATCGCTATGTACAGGAACCACATTGTGGTTGCTGTGATGTGATGGTGGAGAGCGATTTGATTGTTATTGAAAAAAAAAATCTGTAACTCTTATAATGAAATATTTAAGGTAAAACACGCAATGAATCTAGAACTTATTTATCATTTGAATATATATAACTTAAAGCAAGAAAATTTCGATGTCAATGTTCGTTCAGCAATTCTCAATATTTTTTTTTTCTCGCCGATACCCCTCTGGTTTTCTCCAGAGTCTTTACTCACGTGCCACTTTTCATACATCCCACGCTTATTCTTTGTCCTCAGCTACTCTTTCCTACACTACACTAAGTGTCCTATCCTTTGCTTTCTACCATACGCTTCCCATCCATAAGTTCCCCGCTTTCATTCCATGTCCTCTCTCTTTCTTTCTTATGTGCTATTTTCCCTACATTCTTTTATTTATTTCTCTTATGATGTTTATTGTAAATTTCAAAAGTATTTACATTTTTTTTTTAATATCCTCTGTTACACTTAATCTAACATTTGTCGCACATGTTTTCCTTATTCAATACAATTCAATTAAAATATTTACATTATTTATTATCTTATGCTCCACTTAATCCAACATTTAACGAATCATTAATTCATACAAGATACAGTTTTCAATAAAATTTTACATGTATTACACAAATATTACAATACAAATCTGCACAATTTACAGTAAACTAATTCTCAATATTACATTACTACCAAATGTATCACCTACAAATACTATATAACTTTTACTACTTATGAATATTGATATTTATTATTAAAACTGCTGGGGTCTAAGAACAAAAACCAAAATTTTTTATAGAAACTTACTAAAAATTGATTACGCTATATTGTGCTTAAGTGAAACTTGGTTACTTCCAAGTATTTTCGATGCGGAACTATTCGATGGAAGATACAATATTTACCGCACTGACAGAGAAAAAAGCTTGAGCTTAAATATGGGGGAGGAACACTGATAGCAGTGCGTAGAGACCTTAGTATAGATATGCGCAAATCCTGTCATTTACCATTTTTACCTGACACGGATATAACAAGCGTAACTTGATTCTAAACCATACACAAAATATATATATATTTTGTTGTTACTTTCCACAGAATAGAGACGATCAAACCTCATCTTCACTTCACTTCATCAGCCCATTTTTACCCCAGTGCAGGGGCTTAGGCCTCCCCCAGGGTGAGAAGGGGAGCTTGGAGCTTAAATCCACCACGCTGCTCCACTGCGGGTTGGGAAATGTAACGATCGCCATCTATTGACAGCGTCCGGGACCGACTGCTTAACGTGCTCTCCGAGGCACGGAGTCAGTGATAGTTAAAGTACTTAAGTCAGAAAAACTCATTGGTACACGCCCGGATTCAAACCATGCCCCTATGGGGCCTTATAAATCGAGACAGGTTCGTTGCGCTTTGGGCTATCACGGCACAATCCTCACAAACCTCATCACAATTGACATTCTTTGATTACATAGCAGATCTAAGTATAAACTATCCAGCAGACAAAGATGGGTGGGAAGTTCGTACCTTGGATTGTGAAATTATGAAACCTTTACCAATGGTTAGACGTTTGATTGTTTGATTTTGAAAATTCCTAGATGTGGCATTGAAAAATATTAAATCATGTTTAAGTTTTTTACTGCATTAACACAACAACAGTAGAATCTAGTGTGGTATATTTGACAGATAATATGAAGTTTACAGTGTTGCGAATGAAGAACTTCGCCTCGAACATTTTAGTAATTATGTAATCAGGGCCAAGTTGTATAGGTAAATTAGTAAGCTATATGTTCTTTAACTAGTGTCTTTAACACAAAGAAATTTTTGTTATAATTTCAAAACTTAAAATTAATTCAGGTACACCACATGTATGGGGACTCGCCGTTGTTATTTATTTTGTTCGGCGATTTCAACATTAGGGATACAATTTGGGTTTGTGATCGACTGGATACACCGCATTTTGCGTTACAAAATCCCTCATGTAATGTCTTAACCTCCCAGTTGATCAACTTTATGCATTTTACTGGATGGTGTCAGTATAACGGCATTTCTAATGTTAACAATAGACATCTTGATCTTGTATTAGCTAATGTTTATTGTAATGTTTTACAAGCAGAGCCACTTTCTCTTTCGGAGGACAACCACCATCCTAGTTTTTTGCTCAAAATCAGTATAGAACTAATAAAACCGTCGTTGCAACCTGAATCACGTTTGTTATTAAAGTTTCATACTGCTGATTACGAAAAAAAAATTATGAGTTGTCAAAAGTCAATTTGGGAGTTACATTTAAATGTTAAAGGAGCCGTTAATAATTTCAACAAAATTGTAAATAATTTAATTCATACATATGTTCCCTCTAAATTTATTACTAATAATTGTAAATATTCTGTGTGGTTTTTCCGTCGATTAACAAAACTAATCAATAAAAAATGTAAAGTACACAAAAAATGGAAAATGGAAATGGCCGCTATAACACAAAAAATTATAAAAATTAATTAAAGTTAAAAATTAAAGAGGCCCCATACAATAAAAAACTTTTTTTTTAAAATATTGTACGGTATAGTATACGGAACCCTTCGTATGCGAGTGCCACTCGTACTTAGTCGGGTTTTATTATTTGAAACTTTACTTGGAACAGGTGTAAGTACAACCTATGAGATTTTAATTGATTTTATGTCAGAACATTTAAATTGCGAAGTCATACGTGTTTGTTATTATGAAAGGTAAATTTTTATAACATACATGCAAACATAAAATAAAGTATCATCTAAGAGTGTCTCTCGTTACAATTCTTGTTATACCAAAACTTGAGTCCCGCCTCTTTCATCTCGTCAAACGATGAAACTTTCATAAAGTCATGTAAATATCTTTTGGAGACACGACGGAGTGGGGAAGCGAAATTAACTTTTAAGATCTTTTTCACGGTTCGATTACCTTTCGGGGAATTCCCGAGATTGTTTCCCTCAAATTTAACAAGCCGAAACAAAAGGTGTGAACTTGTTAAAAGTTTTCGCGAACCGAACGCGCAACGCGAAAACTCCTAAACGTTTTTTGGTGAATAGAAGAAAACCTAAACCTTTCCCTTGCACCTTCCTTCGATTATGTTTATATAGGATGCTTCAACTCGAACGATGTTTTTAGTCGAATTAATTAAACACCATATATACTAATAGCAACAAGATCACGGCTTAACATGCTCTCCGAGGCACATTTAGTGGTAGTTATTTACATAAGTTAGAAAAACTTCATTAGTACGTGCCTTGGGTATCGAACCATCGCCTTCAAACAAGAAGCGGGCTCGCTACCATTCGGCTATCACGACGTTCATGTCATGTTGCGGGGTGCAGAGGTTTGTTATCGTTCATCGGGTCATTTTTATCAAACAAAAATTTTACAACCCCTTTTCGACCTTATAAAGACTGAATTTGTGAATTGGTTGAATTCGTGTTTAAATACTTTAGTGTAAAGGGTGTAGGGTGTCCTACTGATATTTAATTTTTTTATATATCTGTCGTAAAAACATCCTTTTTTGCCCCTGGTCGAACGGCTTTTAAACACACCCATGGACCGAGTCCATCCCAACAGTGCCAGTGGTTTTCCGTTTCGCCATGATTGAGATAATTGACTAGCAAAAATCCCCCTTTATTGTTAACGTACAAGATGCCGCTTTACATTTATTTTCTAATTCTACCAAATATTTTCTTTTATTCGCAAAGATATATTTTCATATATTACATGAATTACAGCTTTTATCAAGAAACCCTTTTTTGCTAATAAAAAAGGAATTTGTGAATGTCATGAAATTACGAACTTTCATCTCTTAATAATGCTTATATAAGCCCATTTTGTATATTGAGAAAAATATAGTCTTTTACTATGGAAAAATAGTATATTAAATATAATGGGACCGTAAATTTTTCAAGAAGTTCAGTTTAGACCCTTTAAAACGACCAAAGTTTTGTCTGCTTTTACTGAAGCGAGTGGTTTCGCTTTTTATGCGAAACTTAACGCATCAATTTCAGTTACAACTTGAAACTAACGTACGGCTCTTTTTTCAACTCTTTAACTTAAATTTTATGGAAACAATTCGAAAGAAAATTTTGTCTTAACTAAAATCCGCTCGCGGCTTCGCCTGCTTGAGCTACTCGTTAATCGATCATATTAACGCTGTCTTCTTTTTATCACTTGCCATAAATCTGTATAATAAATGAAGCAATATTTTTAGTCCCGCCATTTCTGAGACAATTCGTGATCAAAAACGTCACTAGAGCTCTATTGAATGAAGCGGTGTCTGGAAGAAGGCTCTGAAACATAAATTTGAAGTTTTACAGGGGAGCAAAAAATACAGTATGTAACAACTATAAAATCGATAAAATATTATTTTAATTGGCACTAGTTAGAAATAAATACAATATGGTAAATAAAACGACTGAAAAGTAATACAAATCAAAGTAATACTTTATTTTTTATTACTTTACATTTACTACTATTACTTATTATTATTACTATTTTAAACTATTCTTTTATCAAATCATTGGACTCTCATTCCACAAAATCATCATCATTAAAAGTGTCAACCTAAATTGAGGTTTTTGTAGTAGTTTACTGATTTTTGATTGCCAATTTTAATAGGTTTGAATGTTGCCCTCTTTATATGTGTTTGCCTTATTATACATGTATGGGATATTTTTTCACAAACGACAATTTTGAATGCTATTTATATCTTTAATTTACGTCCATATTAGGACTAATAATAATAATAATCTGCTAATAATAATCTTCGTCATCTGTTCTCGTCGCCACTACCACAATGTCTGGAGACCAAGGTCTTCAACCAATGCGTCCTACCTACAATGACGTACGGTGCCGAAACGTGGACTTTTACGGCAGGACTGATCCATAAATTCAAAGTCGCTCAGCGTGCTATGGAGCGGGCTATGCTCGGTGTTTCTTTGATGGATAAAATCAGAAACACTGAAATCCGTCAAAGAACTAAAGTTGTCGACATAGCCGAAGCGATCAGCAGGCTGAAGTGGCAATGGGCCGGTCATATTTGCCGTAGAACTGATAACCGATGAGGTAGACGAGTTCTCGAATGGAGGCCACGTACCGGAAAGCGAAGCGTTGGACGCCCCCCGCCCAGGTGGACAGATGACCTGAAGCGCCATACCGGGGGTAGTTGGATGCGAAAGGCGGAGGACCGTGTGTGGTGGCGAGCCTTGGGAGAGGCCTATATCCTGCAGTGGAGAGACACGGGCTGATGATGATGATGATGATGAATAATAATAATATATCTAATAATAACTGAGTCACCTCACACAGCGCCATCTAGTCCCAAACTAAGTAAAGCTTGTATTATTGGTACACTACAACTATTATACATACTTAAATATGCTTCATAATGTATACGTAGATATTTTACACCCAGACACGGAACAAATAGTTATGTTTATGCACACAAATATTTGGCCCGGACAGGAATCGATCCCGCGACCCTTGGTTCCGCAGTTTCGATCTTTGATCACTCGGCCCACCGGTCAGTCATACTATGTTCCACAAAATTATTGATCGTGTGTCAGACTATCAATTTTAATAAAAATCGATATTTCGTTCTTAGAGATCGATTGGGACCTTTTTCCAGATACCGCTTCAAATATTCATAAAAAGTTCATTATCGAAAAAAAATCGATTACTTTACTATCTCGTTTGTTTTTCATTAATATCAAAATATATAATATAAAAATGAATCGCAAAATGTGTTGGTAAGCGCATAACTCAGCAACGCCTGGACAAATTATACCAATTCTTTTTTTTTTAAATGTTCGTTGAAGTCTAAGGATGGTTTTTACGGCGACAAAAATTCGAATAATTTCCGGGAAAACCCTAAAAACAGCCCTTTTCTTTTTCCCATACAAACATTTTCTAACTAAAATGTAGAGTCAATTTGAACTTTATTGCTATTCAATAAAGTTCATATTAAATTACAAACACTCACTATTGTCTAAGCAATGTACCTAGGTGTGTTCCTAACGTCAAAGAGTCAATTTGCACTTTAAAATCCCTGCACAAAGTTCAAATTCAATCATATCTATGCGTTCGTGTGTGTTTAATAACCCGTCTATCTATATGTTATGTCATTGAGGCACACAATTTTTAAATATTTGTCACCTTTAGGTTTCCACTGTCGTTTTAAATTATTTTCCAATCAGGTTTGAACCCTAAGTTCGCCTCTTAGTTTGAAGCCCTCTAGCAGACATCCCAGTCGGGGTTTTTTAGTGGGTCACAGAAGGGAAGTCAAAGTTTGTGGAAGCGAAGATACTTTGGTCACTCGAGCTGAACCCCACACACTGCCCTATCATCAGGGTGACGGTTCTGTTCAGGAAAATTTTTTGAGCAAACTATAAAATAGGTAGAAACAAAAAACTGTCACAATCCAAATCTTTTTGACCGAATGAAGTCTGTCGAATCCGCTATATTATATAAATATGTACGGCGCGAAAGTGTAATTCATTTAATTAATTTTAATTAACGGAAAGGGGAAGAACGGGAAAGGTAAGAACGGGAATGAGTTACGACTGACAGAAATTGAGGCGATAAAGGATTTGTGTCGCGGGAACGAAAACGGGGAAGGAACGAACGGGAATGAGTTAAGACTGAGATAAAAAGTTATTCTTGATGAGAATGGAAACGAAAGCGAAACGACACCAGGGCCAAGAACGGAAACAATAAAGTATTTTTGCGATGGGAACGAAAACGGGAAAGGATGAACGGGAATGAGATAGTGCCCATGCGAAGCCGGGACGGGCCGTTAGTATTAAAATAAAACCGCTTACCGACGACCGCTCAGCCTAGTGAGTAGCGACCCTGCCTACGAAGCTGAAGGTCCCGGGTTCGAATCCCAGGTCGGGTCAGTATTTATATGATGAATATAGATACTGGTACCGAGTCTTGATTGTTATATGTATGTGTTGTCTTCGCTTGGCACCCAGACCACAAGCTAATGCTTAGTTTGGCGCCTAGACGTTGTGGTGTTGCATACGTTTAAGAAAAAAAATAGATTCATAATTTAATACATGAACTACGTTTATATGTAACCTCAACGGTAATATGATTTTCCACGTATGAATACTATAATGTTATTATAAGCTTCACGTTATAAGGGATGTTGGGGCTAGATCAGAATATTCATAAAGGATTATGACCGTACACAATCCCGAACAAATCAACAGACTCACAGACTGAAAGCTTAAAATGGTAGATGTGATGCTTTCCTTTATCTTAACAGTTATCTACTTAAGTTCTCATGTAAAACAAATACACGAAAATATGAAAACAACTACGTATATGATTTATACATCTTGCGCATACTCGGAAAACATTGAAAATACACTCTTTTTCACGTGGTATCTACAAATTGACCCGCAACAATTTCTACAATGTTCCTTGTCAGGGCAATTAGTTGTTCTGGTAAATAAGCAGCATTTTCTTTTCTTTTCCGTTCTGATAGGACTGCAGCTACAGACGTTTTCTGATTCAATTGTTTTGGTAACAGTTTTAAATAATTGTGTTTACTTTCAGTTCACAATTGATAAATGTCACTAGTAGTATAATTTTATGTTTTGTAATTTATTACTTCAAACACAACAATTAATTTCTCATTTATAATAATTAAATAGTCTAATAAAAAAAATTATAGTTTTTTATTTTAAATCCTCATTAGCATACGATGTAGTGAAATCGAATAGATATTATTGTCTATATATACATACGTGAAGGAAAAGCTTTAAACCCCTTTGTAAGCTTACTACACGCATGGAGGAGTCTGAGATTTGGTATAGTTAAAGTTTATGTGGAGTAGGAGTGCAGTAAGCTAAAATCTATATACAGGCTGAATTTTTGAAATGTGACTATTTGGCACATCCTTAACTATGAGAAACAGCGAAAAGTGTTCAAAGGATTCATGAGCTCGATTTTTAGGAAACAAGATTGCATAATATATTTACATTTTTGAAAAATCTGTTACTTCAACAGGAAATCAAACCACTTGATTTGATAATTTTCTATGTATAAATACGTGAAGGAAAAGTTTTCAATCCCTTTTTGAGCATACGGAGGATGTGATATTTGGCATAGTTAAAGTTCGTGTAAAGTAAGAGTGCAGAAAGCTAAAATCTATGTACAGTTTGAGTTTTTGAGATGGGACTGTATGGCGAAATCGTTAAACTATGAGAAATAGCGAAAAGTGTTCAAAGGATTTATGAGCTCGTTTTTCGAGGAAAAAAACTGGCAATTCACATTTGTGAAAAATCTGTTACTTCAACATGGAATCATATTAGGCACTTGATTTGATAATCTATATATTAATACGTAAATAGAAAACTTTGAACTTTTTTTAAAGCATATTGCGGGTACGGAGAGTGTAAACTTTGGCATAGGTAAAGTATATATGGGAAAGGAGTGCCAGAAGCTAAAATCTAAAGAGGTTGAGGTTTTAATGACCAGCCAAATTTTAATATAATGACCTTCGATAAAAATCCGTTGGCCGTCTTGTTCCTTTTTAGTATCGTTCAATAGGAAAATATTCAGTTAAGACTAGGTAAACCTTTCCCAAAAATACCAATATACTAGTCACCCTTCACGAGGGCACCAATGTACGTGCCCCGCCCACATGCCCCATGCCCCGTCCTTTTGCTCTATGTCAGTAGAAGGTAGCCAAATTATGTTAAAAAATATTTAGGATAAAATTATTGATTATAAATAATTGACCTATATTTTTATTTACGTAAAAAATTGGTGTCCTATGCTTAGGTAATTGGAAAGCAATTTATACGGATATAGTAATAATCTTTATCAACATAAATACGGTATTTACCTTCAGCGTTGCATGCACATTATGATTGTCCTTTACACTATACAATTTAAATTAATATCTTGGGAAACTATAGCAAAATCAAAATAATATTACTATGAAATAAACAGCGCGAACCAAATTTGAGCATACGTGTGCAGTAATGAGCACTGCGGAGTGCACGTGAGGCAGCTAACGAGACGTACTAATGAGTCAAAGATATAAGATGTCATCGTTACAGAAGCGACATGTGAAACTTTGTTTATATTGTGCCTATTGAATTGGGTAAGGTAATGTTAGGGAACGTAGTAAAATAAAAAAAGAGGCAAAACTGATGGTTTTAATTACAATGGCTATTTTAATTAATACTTTATATACATATTTCCCCATATACATAAAACAAGTATACATTAAACTGTAATTGGTACTGAATATAAGTACTACAATATGCGCTTGCATTAACTATACCCGACACTTTATATCACTGTGCGTTATCGGTAAAGAAATGAACGAATTGCAATGAAAATCATCATTGCAATGTGATAGAAAGTTTACTTACGCTTAAATAAAATTAGCTTAGTAAGTTTCTGACTGAAAAATACGCTGTGACAGACAGACAGACAGATGACATAGGTTGAGTAATAAAGAAACAAAAAAATAATCAGTTATACCTAAGTCATATAGTTCCCTAACATTTTATACTTACGTATACAAACTGTGCGGTTCACTCTCCATAATCTATGATTATCATATAGAAATGGCGGCAAAAGCTAAAATTTATTTTGATTGATATTATTTGATGGTTTGCTTACTTACCGATAAGTTACGCCACTACCTTTTTTCTTCGAAGTTGACACATTTTTACACGTTTGTAAAACGCACGACGGCATTTTTGAATTATCACGTGGTTAGGCAGAAGTTATCAATGTTGTATAAAGAAATATTATAGTTTGTTTTTATGTATATATTGTTTACTTTTTCAAATATCTACAGAATTGGAAATAAAATACATTTAAAATACTCCAAGTAGGATGCAATTACGTTACATATAAATCTAATTAAATGTAATCCACATGTTCGACGCAACAAGCTGATATGACACTACCTACAACAGAAAAAACAATACGGCTTACCTATATACTCTGCTACCCGTGCGAAACCGGGGCGAGTCGCTAGTAAAATATTAAAAAAAAGACAAACATTACCAGTGCAAATAAAGGAACCCATCGAACATTATGAATTCGTTCATATCCGAATAGTATGAGCATTATGTGAATAAGCCGCCCATTATAAGGGCGAACACGTCTGGACGGTATTTAAATATTCATAAAGCGGTTTCACAGACCTTTTCACGAAGGTTTGCACTCAGGACAAATTAGTTATGTTGCGGTTTTCACCCTTTCCCAAAGCAACCTAGGTTTCAGATATTATACCTATATTACTTGACTACATGCCTAAGTTTTATTTTTATATTGGCTGCCTATGGAGCAAGCATAGTATGACTTCGTGAGATCGAACGACATTACGTTTTGTCTCACAACGCTGTTCCGTTGTGTGTCTGAAAACATTCTTCACCCTCGAACGTTGAAAACAAATATTAGGATAAAAAAATGTTTTATGCTTTCTTTATAGGTTGTGTCGCGCGCAAATGATATTCATATCTCCATGCGCTGTAACATATTTGTAATCTAGCTGCTAACATCGAGTTAAATAATGACTATTGACTTTAACAATACAAAACAAAAATTATTTGTATTAAATTTAATGATTATTCAAACAAGTTACCGTTGCGATACGATCTATAGTTCGCAGTGGTTGAGGCATTTATTCTCCCTGTCAAAAAAATGTTAAATGTAGGTGTCTTAACAAACGACGCTAAATCACATTCAATCATGTCTAATATTTTTTAGTCCAATAGCCTGCATAATCTACTTATAACATCTCTTTAGTCTATTTTAGTACTGATTTCGCTACCCCTCCCTTCTGCCGTGGATTTACTCTACAACTTTTTTGTTCGCTATACCGTTTCTACAAATCATGTTGTTAATATTGCAATTTTTATTAATTTAATCGCTATTAACCGAATAATATATGTAAATAATATTTATTTCCTTAAGTCAATAAAAAAATGTGTAGAAAAACCCTTCTTAGTTTAGCCTAGTGGGTAGCGACCCTGTCTACGGGGCTGGAGATCCCGGGTTCGAATTCCAGGTCGGGTCAGTATTTATATCATGAATTTTGATACTGGTACCGGGTCATGGTTGTTATATGTATGTGGTGTCTTTGCTTGGTACCCAAAAGACAAGCTAATGCTTAGTTTGAGGCCTAGACGTTGTTGTGATCCGCGATGTGAAAATCAGCTATATTTAAAAAAACGCTTTTCGGACTATAAACTGTATAATTTTAGCATGTTATTTTATATGCTATGTTATAGCTTAAAAACGAGCGAGGCAGCGCGCGGTGCTTTTAGCGCAACAAACGAAAGTACGAAACACGTCCTACAACTAGGCGTGATCGCGCGTGACTGATTAGTTTAGTCTGCGACTGTGCTGTCGCGCGCGATCGCGTTCGCGTTTCGTTGTTGTCGTTGCGTTGTACAACGTGTTTCGTTGGCGATGTTAGCGTAGCGCTAGTCAAGTCATTCGGCCCACGATCACGTTGCGTTGTAGGACGTGTTTCGTTGTGCTAAATGTATCGCTCTATTGGTAAGACGGGACTGCGGGATCGCATGGCGCTATTTAATAGCACCAAGAGGAATCCAATATAATATGCTAAATCCGTTGGGCTTAAATAACGCGTTTAAAATAATGCTCTATGCTATATTATCCACCATTGGTTGTGATGTATACGTTATTATTATTCTTTAAAAGCTTCTTTGTTCCGTAATTTAGAAAAATCTGTTTCAATAGAGACACCTATTTGAAAATCTTCTACAAAACACTTTAGGCCTTTGATATTTTGTTTACTAAACGATCAAAGTAAAAAAAGTTAAAGAGAATAAGACGGAAAATCGTTGAACACGTCAAAAAGCGTTACCTGTCTTTATGATACTGCGAAGACGCGAGAAAATCTTATACCTCAGAGATCAAAGCTTTGTCAAAGAGTTCAGTAGCTTCAGTTGTAAAAACAGACAAGTATATAATTTGATTTTGTGTTTACACTGCCCGCGACTTGACATTTCGTTTGTAACGTTACATCCAACCTTTCTACAACCTCTTCCAACTGATTTTGTAAACCTGGAAGTTTGAGAAATATAAACTCTTTCAACGAGTACTGTAGTCATTTTACGACAACCTTTGGAGGTTCGCTTGTTGGCAGATCATTGAAATAAATACTTAAATATACTTTATAATATGTACATATATAGATATTTTTACAACCAAACACGAAACGAACAGACATGTTCATGCACACGAATATTTGTCCCAGGCGAGAATCTAACTTCATACGACCTTTGGTTCTGCAGTTAAGGTCTCTGACCACTCGACTAAAAATAGGGCAGTCGGTCCGTAACAACTCGTGTGGACATTAAAAGCGATCCGTTTATGATTTTGGCACGATTTTACTAGTCACGTTCGAGTTGTAAATAATGTATATGCGTACATATATAAATTGCATGCATATATAAATTGTATACGTATATTGTACGATGATCGTGACTAAAGCTATGCACAAATCACTATAATATGTACACGAAATCGATGTAAATCATATTGTGTATGTAAATCATGTGAGTTGTTACAGAAAAAATCATAAATACTGAAGGAATAGAATTATTTAGATAGTATATAGTGACGTCTAAACCTATATATAGGTAACGAGTAGTAACTTCGAATAGAAAAACAAGACAAAGAAGAGATGCTTAGTGCATCAATCTTTCACTTCGAATATGATTGAGTGACCAACATATAAGAACCTAGGTTTTTAGACCTAATAAGTTTTAACATAAAATCCTATCAATACATGCTGTAAGTTTAATATTGTGCTAATTTGATTCAGGCGATAAATTATCGACTAGGAAATGTAAAAAAAAATTTGAAAAATATATCAATTGAAAATGATCAATGACAAAATTTCATTATTCAAGAGTATAAGTATTGAATTGAACACGATTTGAATCAAGTAGCATTGGAAAGACGACCCCGAATGATTTTCTTATACGACAATATTGTTGAGATATGCGTTTCTAGAGTCCTGAAAAGTGTGTGGCCTCATTTTCACTTTTTAATTATGTACTGGAAAAATCCAGAAAAAATGTAATTACTACAACTTACAAAACAGTTTAAACAAAAATTTGTTGTTTGAATGAAGATGTGTTGATTAGTTTTTGAGACTTATATAAATTGACTGACCGAATGGCCGAGCAGTTAGAGACCCTAACTGCGGACCTAAAGGTCGCAAGTTCGATTCCCGTCTGTGACAAAATTTTGTGTGTATGAACATGTTTATTTAGTTCTGTGCCTGGGTGTAAAATATTTATATATGTAATATATTATTAAAAAAAAAGAATATTTAAGTATATACTCGTACATAAGTTGTCTAGTTACCCATAACACAACCATAATACTTGCTTACTTTGGGACTAGATGGCGCTGTGTGGGATGTCCCATGTATTATTATTATTACTAAATTAACCATGAATCTTCATCCCGATTATGGAACCATTCAGTATGCGTAGTCCGACCGCTTCACTGGTTTTTTCCATTGTTCTAGTCTTGCACCAGATTTCTTGTGTCGCTTTTGTATGTTCGGTTTGTTGCGCGAAAGCCTGAAAACCAAACAAAAAAGTTATAATTTATTAAAACATATATTATAATATGTAGAACAAGAGTTTTTTTCCCCTTCCAATCTTTTACGTGGTTACGTTACCATTATTCAAAACTTCGCAACAACAAATCACTTTAATGCATTTTGTTTACACGTTTTAATGAGCGAACTTTTGAGGAGCCGCTATATGCCCGGGAAATTATTTCACACATTTTCTCCGAAAATTTGGTGCGTAACTTGTGCGATTAGGCGCCTCGTTTTTATTTTGAACTAGAATCACATTGTAAGCTAGGCTAAACTCGGATTAATTTCGAACTTTTTGTAATGTAGCTAATAATTTAGACCAGATATCTATTGGATCCACAAGCTCTAAAGAATACGCACCTGTAATAATCTGTACTCATTCTTAAATGTTACGCTAAAGTGAGTGGTGTTTAAAACTTAAGATTGGCCGGCTATACTTAGTAATTTTTTAATTTTATTGAAACAAACAAAAAATTAATTTTTTTCTTTATTACAAAAGTGTAGATTACAAATAAAAAGATATAAATAGAAAGAAAAAAAACTGCAACTTACAGGACATGAAGTTATTCTATAAACGTTCCGTTTTAACAATTATTAGAGTTTTCCTTATATACAAGCGCAGGCTTTTCCTAATTGAAATTCGGGTTCAGTAGCAACACCTTATTTACACTTTTAATATTCTCTCCCCTCGTATTATTCGGTTTCCTGAAAGTGAAAATGCTTCACATAAATATACTTAGCACGATAGATATAAAACACTGATCTGCGGCTTAAGGTTAAATGACAATGCTGATTTCCATACAAAATTTATTTGCCCCGAAGTTAGAAAGTACACATTGTTATATTTATTTTGCCATTATAAAAAAAGTAAAGTGTATCATGAAATGGTTAAATTTGTAATATAACGTTTTTTATAACAAAAACATACCAAAATTGGGTTTTTACAGTTCATAATTATCGATTTATTTATACATATATGTGTGAATGAGATTTTTCCAAAATTAGAACTGTTTCGTGTTAGAAAAAAACATATTTTATAAATTTAACGACAATGGACCATTCCCAATTTTTTTAACTAAAGTCCGTTATATTTTATTTTAAAAGAATAGGCAATTTTAAGATACAAAATTTTTATAGCGTGACGTCACCGCGTGGAATTATAAGTTTAGCCATTGCCGTTGCATATTTATAAAAACAATGACGTTATCACTGTTGACAGTTCTGAGACATTGTTTTTATAAATATGCAACGGCAATGGCTAAACTTGTAATTCCACCTGTTGATGTGGCACACAAGGTGCAATAACAAGTTTAGGAATTACAAGTTTTAGGTATAAGAATTTTCAATATATCTTGGTAAGTACCGATCGAAAAAGAAAAAAAAAATACAAATTAGTTTATTAAAATTGCCTATTCTTTCGAAATAAAATATAAAGGACTTAAGTTAAAAAATTTGGGAAAGGTCAATTATGTGATAAACTTTACTTATTGTAATGGTAAAATAAATATAACAACGTGAAAAATTACACACTGTTATAATTAATAATAACGTGTGGTTTTTCAGTTATGTTTCAGTATGACGACCGCTTAGCCTAGTGGGCAGCGACCCTGCCTGCGAAGCTGGAGGTCCCGGGTTCGAATCCCAGGTCGGGTCAGTATTTATATGATGAATATTAATACTGGCACCGGGTCTTGGTCGTTATATGTATGTGGTGTCTTCGCTTTGTACCCAAAATACAAGCTAATGCTTAGTTTGGGACTTAGTCGTTGTTGTGATTGTGTGTGTTATTATTATTATTATGTTCAAATAAATTTTGTAAGGAAATCAGCGGTGTCGTTTAACCTTAAGAACTGGCGCAGTGTAACTACATTTAGTAAATTCTCTATGTCTAGTAGTCGTTGTCTTAATTGCTAGATGTCTACTACCGGACCTAGGTTCTGCTAGCGATGTCTCTCTCCATTGCCCCTTCAACTTGCTAATTCTGAGAGCTAAGCCGGTCATTCGAGATCGACTGCGGATTTCGTCGTTATGAATTCTATCCTGCAGAGGAACTCCGGGCATAGCTCTTTAATATAGTTTGATATCTCGATGGAATATTGATTATAGGAAAATAATTCAAACAGCACACAAGTAAGTTGGAAATTAAAATGGTGTTGTAACTGCACAAAATATAGTACACTCGATTAAGGAATGCACAAAACAACAAGAACTAGCAAATTGTGCTACCTGCCAGCGCTTCAACAAACCCAGCCACCATAAAACGAGGGACGAACAATGCTTTGCTAGAAAAATTGCTGAGGCTCTGGAGTTCTATAAAATAGAATAAACTCGTATCTACACTTTTACCCTATGAAATAAAGTCGAATGTAAAAGAATTACATAAGGATGGCTTTATGGGAAAACATATGATGACACAGAAAACCTATTATTAAGGCCAAGGTAGAAATAATGCTGATAAATGTAATATATTGTAAAATGTAAATAATTTCTAATTCAGAATTGTACTCATTATATTGGTCATTGTCATTGTGTAAATATCTGTTGAATAAGCGCTAACTACTTTCTATGAATATATACCTAAGACACAGGCAAATAAATTTGCTTAGTTTAGGTATTAAATAATATATACATGCACTAACATTAATTAATTAAGACAAATTTTTTGTATTTAGGCTAAGTTTTTACAGAAATAAATTTATCTTATCTTAGTATTAATCAAATATCGATAGAACGAAAAAGGTATGTGAAAGGACCGCACCTAGTAGTGAACATTTACTACTTCTCTGATAAATGGGTGTAGAGCTTGGGTCATCATAAGGCTTCCATGCCATCACCACTGAAGTACAGCCCTGCCTCAACATTTAGTTTAGGGAATTGGACTAGAGATGCAAAGGATAGTGATTTGACCGGATACCGGATATTCGCTGTTCGCATAAACCGAATAGTTGGATATCCGGCGACCGGATAGTTGACGTTAAATAAATAAAGCACGGGAGGTTTGTGCGTTGAAATACGAAAATAAGCGAAATCGTTTGTTGACCACAAAAGCCGAACAAATTGTGTTTATTAATCATAATTAATCTTTTGTCGATTACAAGTATTGATTTTCCTGTCATATTTGATAATAAATAAAGTTAAAAACTGTGATTATATTTCAATGACTTTTATTATTTATTTATTTAATAATTTTGCTACTATCCGGCTTCCGGATAGTAGAAAACTATCCAGAAATGCCAGCTGAATAACTAACTATTGGATAATGGCCGGGTATCCGTTGCATCTCTCGTCTGGGTCTTATTCCTACCATGTAGGTCTGGTACGGATTGGAGATCGTTGATTTCCTAAATTAATAAAATTCCTAAATTTTAAATCTACTCATGGCGGGGATCGAACACACGACTTTTGTATTAAAGGCGCGGTAGTTAGCTACTTGGCCCCCATCACCCCAATCCACCTAAGTAGGTACGTGATACGAAATCATAAGATATATAGGTATCAGTTATAGCGTTAAATTGAAGACTCGTTTCCATTTTAAAACGCGTAATTAAATAGAACCTTTTATTGAAATTCCGAGCCAGCGTAGAATCATTTAGATTTTATAAATTTATTGCTTGCGATAAACGAATTTATTGGCGGAGCCGACTTTTGTCCTATTCAAGAAGTACTTTAAGCACGCAACCATTTCACCGTTTCCAATAATCAAATATTAATTTAATTATTAGAAAAATTGTTTTTATGGTTCTGGGGTCAACAGGGAGCCCACATAGTTTCTCTATATCTGTCTATCCGCGACTTAGCTAAAAGGTTAATAAAATCTAGAAATATTTTTTTATAATTCTACAAAAACTTTTGTATATTCACTAAGTGAGGTTAGTACACGTAATATGACATAAGAACAATAAAGTGTGTGCATGTTATAATTTTTATTCATATTCATCGAATTCGAGAAAAACAATTATGTAATCAACATGTAATATATTTTTTAATGCTCATAATCGGAAAGTACGCTTGAAGTCACCTAATCAGAGGGATGAAAGTAGTACTTTTCGTCCCCGAGAAACGATTTTTCCTGCTGTCAGAAAAATATAATTGTAAAAAATTGTATTTAAACAATGTTATCAACAATTTTGTAACATGACTTTAAACTGATAATTTACTTATAAATAAATTATCTATTAATTTACATCGATTTGAGCTAAATATTGACCATCATCAATGATAAAAAATACTGGCTGGTAGGATGCCACAGTAAAATAAACACAAAAAAGGCGAGAAAGCGGCAATTCGATCGTCAGTTGTTTTGTCGAGGCTGATTAGTTATGTATACAGATATTTGTATAAAATGAGTTCATTAGATACAGATAATAAAAACGCGCTAAATCCATATCTATGGATTTAGCGCGTTTTTATTATTGTTCTCATATTCGTAATAAAAAGCAGAGTGTTTACCTCGGGTGAAAGTCCTACTTAGGCACTTGAACTACTTGCGCGTTCGCTACGCTCGTGCGCCAAACCATCTCGTGCTTAAATAAGTTCCTTTCACCTCTTGTGTAACAACCTACCATTTCATTATTCATACTTGGAAAGTTCGTTTGAAGTTACCTGATCAGAGGGATGAAAACAGTATTTTTCGTCCATTAGAAACGATTTTTTCTGGAATCATAAAATTTTAAAACTAAATACGCAAGCCACGTTCCAACTTTTATACAGCCACTCTCTTAAATCACGGCGTATGATTGAAATTAAAAGGTATTTCCTTCTTTTCTTTTCATCCCTAGTATAACAATCGACTATTAATGTATGTATATTAAAATAACATTTCGTTTTCTTGTTTCAGGTATGTACCTTTACCTACTTTCGGACTGTCAACAATTTTGTCAAAGGTAAACTTTGTAAATTGTAATAAATATGTGCCATGTGCGTCTGTATTCTTATTATTTAGTCTGTACATCAAAAAAACGATTCCACGATTCAAATTTACACTCAAAATGTAAATCAAAAAGGTAATATCTTCCTGTACTATAACTATATTTTTAACTATAATTATTACATTATATTAGACAGGTGATTTGAATTCTTTTGAAATGCCGGCATTCTTAACAATATCTAGCATTGTATAAAACGACAGAAGAAAATTAGGCAAAGTGTAAAATGAAAACGAAGAAGTCTATATATGTGTACTACACAGTTGTACCGGGACCCATTTTTCCGGGATGAAAACTAGCCTATGTTACTCTTCAGCTTATAAAATATACCTATGCAAAAAATCATAGCAGTCCCCGTACAACTGTGTAGTCCACGCCACAGTTATAATGGCTCGCGCATTTCCAAAAATAATATTTTATCGGGTATTTTAGTATTTTCAAGAAAACAATGGGAAATGTATTAAAAATTTTGACATTACATTTGAATATTTTTTAACATAGACTAATTTCTGATAGATTTCTGGAGTATTTTAGTTTTTTTTTTTTTTAATTTTATGTACAGATTTTCGAGGAATAACCGATTATTAAAAATTGATAGCTGATGAGGTTACTGCTACTATTTATAGGTACGACGTTGTACGTATTTCACTTGTTTGTACGATCGTCTACTGCTGCATGTAGTAGTGACATCACGTTAATATTTCATGTTTTCTTTTTATATCACTGTTATTATAGTTCCGAAGAATTTCTAAAATTTTCTGTCAAATAAGAACATTCTATTCCCATAAATACAAAAAAAAATAGACCATTTATCTGACTGACCGATTGGCTGAGTGGTTAGAGATCCTAAATACAGAACCAAAAACCGCGGGTTCGATTCCCGCCCGGTACAAATATTTGAGTGCATGAACATGTCTATTAATTCCGTGCCTAGGTGTAAAATATTTGTAATTATATGTATATATTATATATAATATTTATGTATGTATATCAGTTGTCTAGTAACCCATTAAACAAGCATAATACTTGCTTACTTTAGGACTAGATGGCGCTGTGTGTGATGTCCCAGGTATTATTATTATTATTTTGTAAAATTTTGAATAATACCCATTCTTTATGTGATGGAGAAATCATTCGTTATATAAAATCCCTTCAGGTAATTAACAGTGTTTAATTTTCAATAAAAATTGTAATATTTTTAACATAAGAATGATTTTCCTTAAATCAAACGAGTCGTAATTTTTATTACTTTTTACATTCATCGGGTTACTATTGAAAAAGAATTCACTGTATTAAATACGCTCAGGGAAAAGTCGAAAATAAAATGTAAAATATACAGGAAGTCACTCCGAAATTTAATTTCCTAAAGCCTCGATACTTCGCATAGGATCGTATTTACCACGATTTTCGCTTAATGGTCAATTTCTTATTCATCGTTTCGGCTTCACAGCATTGTGATATAGTTTCAAAATAGATTTTCTGCTATTCAATACAGTTGTACTTTACATTTTAGAGATATCCAACTTGATTTGTATGTATTATTAGCCTAGATCCGATTGTTTTATTTACACGTATATCTTTTTATTAAAATATGAACTAAACCGACTATATATAAAATACTACAATTTTTACTTATAATAAGTATAATAAGCCAATTTTCTTGGCAAATTTTTGTCCCATGTATTATTAATTACTGTTGTTTAGTAGATTTTTTATTTACACGACGAACGTAAACTACTGATGACAAAGGCCTATTTAACACTTTACCTGTAAGTTGCAGAGAACTGAGAAGTAGCTATTTTTAAAGGTTTTCAGATAATAGAAATGTTTGAGTAATAGGTATACCTATTTAAATTATTAAGTGGATATATTTGTCAAGAAAATATCCATAAAAACCATATCTTGCACAACCTTCTTTGGGATAAACAATGGCGTGCATTAAAGTTTCTCATAGGTTAGGCAGTACGAAAAAAATTAAAAGGTACAGACACTCTGCCTGCACTTCCTTTCTCGCGTTTTTTTTTCTAATTCCCTTGAATTTTGTTTGCTACGAACAGACAAGTACATTATTGGATAAGTACGCAAAGTACACTTTAAATTATATTAATGCATACATGTAAACGAACAAATTGAATTATATTTTTATATACCATGTTTGCTCGGCTTGTTCTTTTGTTTTCTTTGCAAGTACGCAAGTCATGCCGAATCCTTGCTAGCCACCTTATATATCCAGCAATCAACTAAACCGGGAAGCGAAGCGTTGGACGCCCCTCGGCCAGGTAGACTGATGACCTAAAGCACCATGCCGGGGGTAATTGGATGCGGAAGGCGGAGGACCGTGTGTGGTGGCGAGCCTTGGGAGAGGCCTATATCCTGCAGTGGAGAGACACGGGCTGATGATGATGATGATGAATCAACTGATACATTATTGAAAAAATCAATTAGCGGAAAAACAATGTAGCCTCATACAGACTGGCACTCTGATGAAGTCGCTTTGGTCTCAGTAGAAAAACATCAATCAAACTATCAGTCGGTAACGGTTGGTTTCTTAATAAATGAAGAACTAAAAAGCTATAACGTCTTTTTTATTTATATGCAAAATCGATACGCCTATCTTTTTTAAATACTAGTTAAGGACCAATCATGATTTTTAGCCGCGTTTATGAAATTATGCAAATCTACGTAGCCATTAGAATTCCAAACAGTCTTTGAAGTACTGTTGAAAAATAAGCAACAAAAAAATTTTATTGGTATGAACGCAACCGGTTAACCATTTATAATTTTCGTAATATTTATCATTAAATTTCCTTATTACCATGCCTGTTTTTGGGTTAAATTTTAATTAGGTACTGGTCGACGGTTAACAATTTTCAATTTATCTGTATACCAAAACATATTGAATTTTTCTGCACTATATACTTTCATTAAACAAAAAGATGTGTGTATAAAACGGTATGTGGTATGTATGTAATAAATAATCCATAGAAGCCACAGACAGACGTCCGGAACGGCCGATTATCCGACCGTGTTAAGAATCACGATCATTCGTAAGAACTTAATTAATTCATAAAACATTTTAATTTGTCGGCATAATAAAGAACCAGGATCTTAACTCAATAAACTGACATATTTCATAGACCCTATTTCATATCTGATAGCAAGTGATATGCGACCATCAGTAATAATTAGTATTCGACATGTTGTTGTCACATGTGTGCGTGAAGAGAAATGTGAGTGTAATAAGGTCGCGAAATTTATAGGCTTGCGATGGCTTTCACACCTAGCCGCTTGATGGCGCTATCAAGTGTTTCTCGTTAGGTGCGGAATATTAGACTTAAAATTGAAATATCAATTGGCGCGCGGTTTTGAAACGTATAATAAATAATTATCTAATTGTGGTCTCCAGTTTACAGCGTCAGCAGTACCTTTATGTCTCTATGGTATGCACGCGTATGGATAAATCATACTTGCAGTACCGGACCAGAAAGTGCCCCGCAATGTTTTAGCAGGTGTGCTCGAGCGCTCGAATATGTAATTTGAAAATGGAACGACCTCTTTTAAACCCGAATGATGATAACTAAAGAGATAACTCATCTAAGTTTTAATTAAATTTTGAACTGGCACGACAAAAAGAATGCGCCATTAAATGAATTTAAAAAGTAAAAAAAGAAATCGACATTGGAACGCGGCGAATTGGCGGCAAAATTACCTAAACTATTTCTATTATTATAAAAGAGTTGTTTATAATATAATTATAATATAATTAGTTTATATTAACTTTACCTACTATAATTATTTCAAAATGAGTTCTACGAGTGATAAAGACATTTCAACTCCACCTGAAATGCAAGAAATTGCAAAAGCTATTATTGAAAATCGTTTACCACCGAAATCGAAGGACAGATACGAAAACGTATGAACATTTTATTTATTGGAATAACGAAGATAAATTTAAATCGTTGTCTGAAAACGATTTCTTAGCTTATTTTGGTAAAATGGCTACAAAAGTAAAATCAAGCACATTTTGGGTAATATATTCGATGTTAAAATGTACGATACTAATGAAACATAATATAAACTTGAAACAATATCTGGAAATGTCACAAACTAATACCATTCCTGGGAAATCCACATTTAATTTTCAAAACTGTATCTTCACTAATTGTATTTTTGACGACCGCTTAGCCTAGTGGGCAGCGACCCTGCCTGCGAAGCTGGAGGTCCCGGGTTCGAATCCCAGGTCGGGTCAGTATTTATATGATGAATATTAATACTGGCATCGGGTCTTGGTTGTTATATGTATGTGGTGTCTTCGCTTGGTACCCAAAATACAAGCTAATGCTTAGTTTGAGGCCAAGACGTTGTTGTGATTGTGTGTGTTATTATTATGTTATTATTATTTTTAAATAAACGTTTATATTATTATGTTATTGTTTTAATTTTGAGAAAAGTACACCGTGTGGTATTGCCCTCTCTCTGTAACAGGACATTTCAAACATAACTCTGTTAATTGTTTTGAAAATTATTTCAGTGTTATATAATATTCAGAAAACTCTTTCATACAAAATAATAAAAAAAAGAATAGTCAGTAACCCTATTCTGTATAAGGTTACTTCGTTTTCCAGTTTTATTTGTTTTACAAATAAAATAAACAAATATATTTAAAAAATGTAATGAAAACCAGCCTTGATAAACAATCTTATCTGTAATCTCATATTTAATGTACTTCTTCAGAAAATAACAGACTAGAATAAATAACGCGGTCAGATCTAGTACGATAACGTTGTACAAATTTGACAAAAATCTGGAATTTGTGTATGAACATTAGTTTCTATTCCACCAATATTCAACCATTCAATAATTTCTGCCCTTCTGGCCTTTGTTCCTTAAAACCAGTGAGTAAAAGTCAATTATGCTCACTCAATGAAGAAGAGTGTTTTGAATTTAGAACGCTATGAAGTGGCATTTCTAATTTTATAAGCTCCCAAACGTCAAAAACTCCGTTTACTGCTAATCATAGAGTAAATTAATTTGACAGCAGCGTTTGGTTTTAATAGAGTCATAAATAAGCTCACAGTATCGAGGTGAGGTTACGTAATTTTGGGGGGTTAAAACCGGCGCGCAGGGATTTCTCGGGGGTAAAGAGCGGCGCGCGGAGACCTTGCGCAGCTAGCTATAGTATGAGTGGTTAGACGGTAAACGCAGAAGAGGGCTTCTAGTCAATTTGTACTTTTATGCTGCTAATATTTTATTTCTCGAGTAATATTTTTATATGCTATATTATGAAAATAAGTATGAAATTATTGATTGATTTGTGCTTGTAAGTATTAATCTTCTCGAAAATATCGTTTCAAACAACATCAAACATAAAATAGGAAAATTTAAATAACTTAATTTTATTTCCATTTAAAGTTTTGTCTAATGTCGTACTTTTCGAAAACCCAAAAAAAAATCTGAATCAAATTGCGGTAAAGCAACAAATTTTCTTTACATCGATTAAGTTCTTTGTTTCTTGCTGTGAAAGTCATAAAAATTTTGAATAATAAGTGAATCTATAGTGACAAAGATAGTAATTCAACTTTATTCCGGAAAAGTTGCGTAAAAAATTTCTGCAAAATTATATGATGATTGGAAATTTACTAAAGGCACAAACACATCTGTTCAATCTAGTTACTAGATATTTTCTTGCCTTTTTATTTTCTCACTAGTGAGGTGAAAGAATTTTTCTACCTCATGTAATTTCCCGTGAAAACTTGAATGTGTCACACGAGAGCAAAGTATTTTGTTTATTGTGCTTTTGAATCCCTGCCTACTTTGGGATTCTAACTTAGAATCACTCGCTACGTTCATGAATCAATTACTAAATTCTTCGCTTGCTCGAAATTCAAACTCAGTTCTCGCAATAAAAAGAAACTTTTATCTCTTGTTGCACAAATAACTATTTCAAGTTTATTTCAGAAAGGAACTTAAAAGTTGCATTGAAACATTTTTACGGAAGAAATTTCGTCAACTTCACAGCAACGCAAACTATCTCATGCACACAAACGTGTCCTTCGGATACATATGTAAATGTTTGCAACCTGTTTCTGTTTTCTATATTTATGTGCACGAAAATGTTTATTTGTTCCGTGTCTGGGTGTAAAAATATCTACTTGTCTAGTAACCCATAACACAAGCATAATACTTGCTTAATTTTGGACAAGATGGCGCTGCGTTTAATGTCCCAGTTATTATTATTTTTATTGTTCGATATAATAGTTAAATTTTAATTGATTCTGTATTTTATTTCTTGATTTTCTATGACGGTTTATCCTTGTTTGTTGACCGGACTCCTGTAACAGTGTACATCTTTATTTCTGGAACCATATAGTCTGTGTTTGTCAAGAGAATTGTCGTTACGATTTAATGTACTAACATTTAGAAGTATAGAACATTCAAGCAACGCCCTTACATTCTACACCGGTTCTCTTTCCGCACAGACCCGAATAAACATTTTAGTAAAGAGTCGCCCAAATCATGTCAGAGTCATCTAGTAAGAGTTTACAAGTCAACATAACTCCATAGAATCCTAATTCCATGATTACTCAGTAACTATTTATTTTAATGATTAATATTAAACGGGCAGCGTTTATCTCGTTCATAATACGCGTAAGGCCCCTAAATTTTTACATAAATCAATTTCATCAAGTTACTTGGTCTCAAAAACTTCTCCATTCTATGCGTATTTCAAGTAACTTGAGGCGTCAATATCTTATTGAAAACTTACGATAATTTTATAATTTGGGGCCATTATCTAGATTAGTTAACGTAAATTCAAAATAAAACTTCAAGTTATTCTAAATACCCATTTCATAATCGTGGAACTCATGAAAGCCGTTTCGTTTGATTTGGCGATAGAAATTTTTAGTCCCATTATGTCTATGGCAATTCATCTATTTTCCTGAACGATGACTTTAGATGAAACAGCATTTGAGTACGGTGCCTTACAGCGAGGCACCTTAAGGTCCCATACCATTCACTACAAGCAATCACCTTATGTAATCAGACTATGTTGGATCTCTGTCATCAAGTTTTTGTATTTAAAACCCTTCGCGGTTAAGGTCTCTGACCACTCGACCAATCAGTCACTCACAATAAATAAATCGGTATCGATTTTCCACATTAATATAAAGCTCAGGAAAGTATTTTCCAATGAAATTCAAATGTTTTGAAAATCACAACCGTTTGCCGTTGGGCACCCATTAAAGGATAATCCTGGAAATCGGAAGGATCCGATTTTCCTTTTAGCTTCTTTCAATTTTCCCCATTTTCATAAACGCTATTGTGGCAAATGAAAGCACGCTAATTCAGTAATTGATACAAATTTATTAATTTTGTTTTTACGTGTTATTGCGGCTGCTTATTTATTTAAATAAAATCGATTCTTATTTTCAGTGTTTATCATATTTTTAAATAAATAAATTGTATCAAATATTACATTGTTGTTCTTTGAAAAACAGGTAGTACATTTGAATGAAATGAAATTTAAATTGAATACATTTATAATGAAAGCATGATTAGGACGTTATTACTGTCCAATTCATAACGTTTTTCCATAGCAGCCGTACTGAAGGATGAATTATTTAATTTTAAACAGCCAATTCAATAAGTAGCAGTTACAGTAATTTTCAAAACGTAATTAAAAATGAATAACTAGCAAAGTCCGTGTCGAACAAGTATTGATTTAGGGTTACACAGCAAATTCTACAAACAATCATTATAGAACATAAAATCACCAATCATCCAAAATTTTAGTTCGTAAGTGAAAATAAGCTACTTCTTGATTATTTTAAATTTTACAAAACTCGTTTGAAAAGTTAAGTAAGCGACAATTTTTCACAATTATAGGAGCTCATATCTCGCGAGATATTTTAATAAATAAAAATTCACAAAAGAACTTTTATTTCTTTTTTTAAATATCTGTTTAATAATAACCTACACAATGCGTTTAGGGTTTTGTAACATTTTTCGACTTGCAACATTATGACGGTTGGTAACAAATATGCCTTCAAATCGAAGTTCGTTTCAAGGTTCGTTGAATTAAAAATGGTACTTGAAAATTGCGGATATCTAAAAAACATGCAAACATATCGTATACAAAGCAATTTTCATAACAAAGATAAACTCGCTGATCATGTAAGCCGCCTCAATAAAATCATAAAACTTCAGGACAATGTGTAAGATCTCAGTTGGCATTGAAAATTAACCACTTACAACAAGTTTCAAACAACAATAAAACGAAAGCTTTATACAATAGCTATCTAGCTAATCTATAAGGCCGTGTGGCCGTGTTTCGAATCCGAGCGTGTACCAATGAGTTTTTTTTCTGATTTAACTATCACTGACTCCGAGCCTCGGAGAGCACGTTAAGCAGTCGGTCCCGGTTGCTGTTAATAGATGGCGATCGTTACAATTCGCCAAGCCGCATTGGAGCAGCGTGATGGATTTAAGCTGCAACCCCCTCATCTTCAGGGGAGGCCTAAACCCTGCAGTGGAGTACAAAAAGAGCTGACAGAATGGAAAAAAAATACAATAGCTTATTATAAAGTAAAATCATATTAAATATTCATCATATAAATACTGACCCGACCTAGGATTTGAACCCGGGATCCCCAGCTTCGTAGGCAGGGTCGCTACCCACTAGGCTAAGCGGTCGTCAAATGTATTAAAAGAACATACCACAGTTTCTTGCGTATTTTTTGAGAGGAAGCAGCACTTTTTTAATGTGCCGTTTTGGGCGTTTTGCCCATAAAATAAAATAATTGAAATACTCATGTACCTATAATATAATAATAACGTATACATCACAACAATGTCTAGGCCCCAAACTAAGCATTAGCTTGTGTTTTGGGTACCAAGCGAAGACACCATATACATATAACAACCAAGACCCGGTACCAGTATCAATATTCATCATATAAATACTGACCCGACCTGTGATTCGAACCCGGACCTCCAGCTTCGTAGGCAGGGTCGCTACCCACTAGGCTAAGCGGTCGTCAATGTATTTCAAGATTGTTATATAACTAAAAAACAAAGGTATTTATTTGACTCTGTCTTCGCAAACACGCAATGTAAACGTAAAAAAAATGTTAACTTACACCTTCGAGTGGCATATCACTGAATAGCTGTTTTGAAATCATTATGATGTCAATGTAATCTTTCAGAATCAGATTCCGTTTACCAAACATTCGTTCTGTGTTCCGCTTTTCGACTTTTTAATCGCTGCTAAAAAAATCTGGAAAATAGTAATATTTAGTATATAGTATGAAAGCATTAGGAAAGTATCTGGGATCAATTTTTACACGTGTTTTAGCGATCAAGTTAATTTATAGGTCAACTTCAAAGATCTCATGATTTTGGTTTAAGATAAGTATTTGTTGCTGACACTACTACGTAACCCTATCAGCGTGACCTGACACGCATTTGACAAGTTTTAATATTAATATTATAAGTACTTGTTAGATAGAATCACAGACAAGTCAACCTTATAGACCACGCTTTGACAGGGAGTAGCATTCGCCAAGGCTATGTAGTGACACTACATAACTACGTCTCTTCTGAGCGGTCAGTTGGAAGCACGTCGGAAGCCATTAAATTGTCAATTTTAAACGAGCCAATGAAAACTAGCAGACCTTTCCCCGCACCCCGCCACTTTTTGGCGATTTCGTTTTCGTACTGACGTTTATTAAAGCGTGGTCTATAGGTTGACTGGTCTGTGGAAAGAATAAAATGTTTTATTCGATACACACTGTTAAGCGTTACACTATGTTAGGCGATACTTTACCATCCGTATCTATATGGATAACTGTGGTCGGTATATCTATGCCCAAGGTTGAACCATCGTAAGAGTGAACATCGCCAGCACATGGCCTAGAGTGTCAAATGCTTCAACTTTCACAAAGCCCGTCATCCCCATGTCGGCAATATTTGTTTTCCCCTCGGGGGGATTTTTCCGTTTCGGGGTAAGTGCGGTGAATCGATAACGTTTAACGCGAGACTCGGCCACAATGTAAATAGGGTAGGTATGCGAAAACAGTTAGCTGGGCGTTTTTAAACAACTCGCATAACGCCGCCTCAGATACCGGACCTGTTAGCGGCCCGTAACAGAAGTGTTCTTTAGTGTTGATGATATGACCATTAATATAGACTACTGCTGTTTATCATGATCGAAGGTTCTTATGAGACACAAAAATAATCAAGATTAGAAATGCTTGACAAGCAAAGTTTTGAGTCGTGAGAGAAAATGACAGTGGGAGTTAATTACAAGAAGTAAAATAGGAGTAGAAGTAGTAGTACTAGTATTTGAAGAAGAAACAGAAGTAATGGTAGTAAAATAAATAGTAGTAAAAGTAGTATTTGAATAAGAAGAAGTGGCAGTAATAGGAGAAATAGTAGTCGCAAAAGTAGTAGTAGTAGCCAAAAACGATATTGCCTAGCCTAAGATACGCTGCGACACGTGGTTGAAGTGTTACTTACTGGTCCTTGATTTTACTTTGTGGCCGGGTCGAGTTATTATATCCCCCCAAGGGAAAGCCTTTCAATGAGGTTTTCATAAAATGTATAACCGATTCTCTACCTTCCTTCTTGTATGTTATTGTTTTCGCTTAAGAACTAGTTTTTCTGTGTTCTAAATAATTGACGATTTAGGATGGTTAGATCAATCCCTGTGTAACTTTGAAAATTAAGAAATATAGATCCGTATAAACGTATATTTTGAAGGATATTAATAAGTCATAAATTATACCTGTTTGTTAGTCTTAAACCTATTTCCGATCACAGACAAAACAGAGAGACAACTTGTTTAACTATCATAATTTTCTAACAAAAGGTATGCATTGAAATCGGTTCATTAAATTAGAAGCAATGATGGGGAGGCATACGCTTCAGATTAGCTGGGGTTAAAAACGAAAAAAAATTAAACCAAAACCAAACGTACCTACTACTAAAACCAACTCCGGTTATGTTAATTAAATATATAATTAATAAAATGTTATAATAATGTAATCTTATACAACTTTTATAAATATCGCATGTTTAATATTTTACTATTATTGTTGTACTTAATAGATGAGATTAGATTTTCTAAACTATACTTAATCTTAAAAAAATGAAAATAATTTCCAAATTGGTGATACATACTACTTAGAAATTATTAATATACAATAAAATCTAGTCTGCCTTGGGAGAGGCCTATGTGCATCAGTGGACGAATGTGGGCTGATGGATGGAATAAAAACTAAAGGTAAGTACCTAAGTTTATTTCTTTGCTAAATTAGTGGTTTATTTGATGACGAATTGTACTAATTAATGGGTGCGTGTGATATATTTTTAATTAGTAAAGTACGAAGGTAACCGAAGCCATTTTCAGCCGCAGATTCTTAACTTCATGTCAACACACGTAAACATTTTCGGTTATTCGTCAAAACGACCAAAAGTGGAGCGAAATTGTAACAGAAAAACGGTTTCGTTTAGGCAATCAAGTAACCACACAAAGTTGAAGCAATGTTCCAGATTGTGTAAACTTTCAATTAAAGTTTGATTCAATTCGTTCGATTGGTCTTCAGATAATTGGGTCTTTATTAAAAAATAATGATAATAAAGGCAAAGTAATGGAGTTTAACAACAATAAAATTTAATTTGTAAAAGTTTTTTTTATCTAAGAAGCACGAGGAATAGTGGTGTGAAAGGAATCTATCGTGTACTTTTCGAAGTAAAAAACTCTATTCGCTCGTTACACTGATAGGCGGTCGAAGTTTCTTGAGTTATAAAATAATATTAGATTTGTGATGTTAGATTGTGAATAATGATTATATAATGTCTGGATACCAAGTCGGTATCAAAACTTGGCAGGTTCTTAGATAAAGATTGCGGCTATGAGCCACTAGGGGGCGCTGCAATGAATACATTTCTCTAAAACGGCTGGGAGGATCTCTACGTGGTTTTTTGCGTTGTAAACATATCACTTAAGAGCATGTTCTTAGATAAAAGTTCGCGGTCATGAGCCACCAGGGGGAATTGCGATAGCAAGTTCTTAGATAAGGATTGTGGTTATGGCCTACCAGGATGAGGCTAGGGGGGGGGGGTCGCTACAATACATATGTATTGTATATGTATTGTCTTAAACTGTTCTGAGTTCTGAGGCAGTACGAAGTTCGCCGGGTCAGTAATCAGTTATTTATTTTATAAATTTTAATTAACGAGAAAAGGAAGAACGGGAATGTGTTACGACTGACAGAAATTGAGACGATAAAGCATTTGTGTCGCGGGAACGAAAACGGGAAAGGGAAAAACAGGAATGAGTGAAGACTGAGATGAAAAAGTTATTCTTGATGAGAATGGAAACAATAAAATATATTTGTGATGGGAACGAAAACGGGAAAGGGAAGAACTGGAATGAGTTAAGGCTGAGATAAAAAAGTTATTCTTGCTGAGAATGGAAACGGAAATCAAACGACACCAGAGCCAAGAACGGAAACAAAATATTTTTGCGATAGGAACGAAAACGGGAAAGGAAGAACGGGAATGAGATAAGACTGAGATAAAAAAAGTGATTCTCATGAGAAACGAATACTACACGTGCGAAGCCGGGACGGGCCGCTAGTAATAAATATTAATAGCGCCGACGACACGACGACAACGACGACGACGTAACGACAGTATATAGTCTGTTCACGCACGCGTACAGGTATGTAAAAGTAGGCCTGTTATTTTTGCTAACATTGTTTTGAGAGGGTCCATCTATACATTAAATGGTCAAAGGATTGACAATAGGAATAGATCATGCCTGTACATGTTTATTGTGCATTTTTTATTTTGTCCGTGACGTCGTCGTATACTGGTGACGATGTATGCGAGTATTATATTGTATAAAGTTTTAATTTAATGAAGCGTTGAAACGCGATAAGTTAAGACGTTTATTTGCGTTTCGTTGGGAAAAGCTTGTAAAGCCCTGCTAAAACCCGAAGTGAGGCAGTAATGATACATTATGATGCAAGAATGGTAAGCTGCACATTATAGTCGAGGTGTTTATAGGTGTGTATAATAAACCGATGACTATAATAGCCAGATTACTGAGTACGAGCATCATACGACGTTTTTCAATACATTTGCGATTAAAATTACGTCACTTCAAATGTAATAATGGCGGGAGCTAAGGGCGCGAGCGGGTTGCTTTTCGCGGTTTATGCATGCGTTACAAACAGAATGCTCGTTTGTGATTGGTGTAAAGTAAAAAGGCCTAGTAGTGTAAAATCCAACATTACGGTACATACTTTGATGTCATAAAGACCGTATTAATAGCAAATGTATTGAAAAAAAATTTACCGGAATATAAGTGAAAGTCGATATTAAATTGAAAAATGCAAGATAATCAAAGATGTCGTCCCATATCTCGTAAAAATGCTCGGATTTGTGTTAAATGCAAGTTAAATGAATTTCCATATCAATAAGAATGCAGCAAGACGAAAAACTTAAGCGCTGAGTTGACAAACGTACAATCACAAAAATGTCTTAAAAAAATTTTAAGCCTTTTTTTATTCTTGGTTTGCCGCTGAAAAACCTTTAACTTCATATACCTTCTCATCATATTGGCCTTATGTGTGTTTGATTATGTGAAATATTGCTACAGGCGCGGATCTGCTAAAATACCAGTTACTTATAATTAACTAATACTTAGTTAAATAATAATAATACCTGTTATTGACATATTGTAACTTTTTTCAGTTTGAACAGTGTATTTGTAAGCTGTGGTCTTCTTTACAATAGTTAAATAAATAAAAAGTGTGATCCTATTTTGAAAATTAAAATTAAAATGCGAAAACAAAATTATGTCAGCCTCCAAACAAAAAGGATCAAAACATTTCCTCTACAGCTATCGTATCGCGTAGACGATGTTATATATACTATGTGTCACATCAAAATAATAACATTACTAAAATCGTACACTTTCTTAGTTTAGATTGTTTATTAATCAGTTGAAGATCAATTCAATGTTCGACAAAACCGAGGGTACGGAAAGTTAAACAGTAGTTTCCTGTGAAAAAAACGGAACCGGAAGTGCTGCAACGTTAACTTCCTGCAAGCGGAAGCTCGCGTGTCGCGATACGGCCCATTTCCGGCCGCGGAAATCATTAACGCCCCACATTATTGTTTCAGCATAAACAGCTTGTAGTTTAACATGTTTCTTTATAACGAGTTACATGAAATCTTCTATTGTTTATGCTTCATACAAATAAATCTTTAACCAGCATTATAGCTACCCTGTATTACAGTAGGTACCTTCAACTGTATCTCCGTCTGAAAATGACGACAGACGAACAGACTTTAGCATTTATAATATTACTAGTGTTCCGCCCGCGGCTCCGCTCGCGTGGACTACACAGTTGTACCGGGACCTCTTTTTCCGGGAAAAAAGTAGCCTAGTCATTCTTCAGTTTATAAATTATATCTACTCAAGAAAGCATGGCGGTCCCGGTACAACTGTGTAGTTCACGCGAGCGGAGCCGCAGGCAGAAAACCAGATTGGAAATAAAAGACTCGAAAAAAATACACATATTCCCTTTGATTCTTGTATGGGGACCCTTCTTTAATACTTAACTTTCTTTTATTTTTTGTTATTAAAGCGGCTATATGTAGTAGTACATAACCTAATGAAAATTTCAAGTATAAGTAATGGTGTCACAACCATCAATCACCAAAAACGTCAAAAAAGAACGTTTCTTGTATCGAGACCACCTATAATTTTTAATTTATTTTATTTTTATACTTAGACGATCACTTAACCTAGTGGGTAGCGACCCCGCCTACGAAGCTGGAGGTCCCGGGTTCGAATCCCAGGTCGGGTCAGTATTTATATGATGAATATTGATACTGGTGCCGGGTCTTGGTTGTTATATGTATGTGGTGTCTTCGCTTCGTACCCAAAACACAAGCTAAAAGCTAATGCTTAGTTTGGGGCCTAGACGTTGTTGTGATGTATACGTTATTATTATTATATATATACTTTTTTTAATAGTGGCCATAGTAAAACATACTCTTCGAAAACTTCAACCTATAACAGTTCAAAAGATATAGCCCTGATGTACGGACGGACAACGGAGTCTTCGTGATAGAGCCCCCATTGATATCCATTGGGCATGAAACCCTAAAAAACCATTGCTTCCTTTTTTAGCAAGTTTATCTAAAGTACACCAGTTCGAGGCATCTGTAATATGTTCTATGTTTCTTACTAAGCTAAATAAGAAAACTTTAAGATTCACGATGCCCTTATAATTCATTAGATAACATTCGATTCCGATGTAAACTTTTTTCGCCTAAATCACAATCTCTCGCGGTGCAAAAGCTCGTATTTTTTGCGAAGTTTTCTTCGTTGTAACTACTCTTTAAATATCTTATGAACATTGTTACTTTTCTTTTTATATCGCATTATGAACCTTAGGCGCTAATAATTAGAGATTGAAATAGCTTGGTAAAAAAAGCTTGTTAAGTCTTAAGAATTCAACCAAAGTATTCCCTAGATAGGAATAATAGAAGACAACTCACAACAATCCCTATGAGAACCCGTATATATGGATTAATTTGACCCGCTTTCGTATAGGTGTTGCTATATTTTTAACTGTTAAACAATTTCTTTATACTAACCATAGCTTTGATCCAAGTGCTTGCAGTCAACAATGATTAGATATTTTATAACAGCTGGAAGAATATTACTTTCTTGCCTAGTACGAGCAATTGCGGCACATATACGACGCGAAGTTAGTTTTATGACAGCTGTCTCGTTTTGACTCACGACGGTGTTTCGTTTTGTTGCAACCGAATGCTTCACCCCTCAACCTCCAAAACTGTGTTACATATGTAATGTAGGGAAATTGCAAATACTGCAGAATAACTTAGTTTATCGCTAACTGGCAACGAGGATCTAATTTTTTTTAAATAAATTTTAATGCAGTACTTAAATCACTAAAAATAACCGTATGGAAAAATCGAATCGTTCGATGTTATGTTCAAAAATTGCTTATATAAGTCGTGTTAAACAGTACATCGCGTTGAACAACATTTAGGCTGAGCTGCAGGTAGCCACGTTGGTATCGGTCGTCGGAATGGCGACGTACCACGTTCATGGTCGTCCTTTGTGCACCGGTTCTGCCGATGACCAAGACATTCGATGAACTCGTGTACATTGTTAAAAATCACTTGGAAACGCGATAGTCCGACAACGCCGAGCGACAAATATTTAGACAGCGACGACAGCAACATGGCGAGGACGTATCTCCGTATCTTCAAAATATAAAACATTTGGCTACCATATGCAATTTTGGTTTAAATTTGGAGGAGCACTTGAGAGATCAGTTTGTTTCTGGGCTTACCAGCGAGGACATGCGAAGTCGGATATTTGCAAAACCAAAACTTAATTATAAACGAACAGTAGAATTGGCTCTTTTCATGTGTCATGAGCTGCTGGAGTTGCGTCGTTGTGGCACAGCCTGGCGTGGAGAGCGCGAGGTTAAATATGACTTTACCAGCTATTCTTCCTACCGATAAGAATAATTTAAATTTTGATATTTTACCATATGTAACTACGACAAAAAACTATTTTATTATGACGTCAAAATTTTTACCAAATTCCGAAAATGTTTCTTTAGAATTATTAAATATTTATAACAAGGATGTCATATTAGTTGAAGACGATGACAAAATAACAAACTGTTTCTACTGTGGACATGACTATAACTAAGAAAACTTGATTGTATCATGGGTTCAGTGCGATCAGTGTCATAAATAGACTAACCAATGGAGAAAAAGGCGAGAAAGAATTGTGTAATGAATTCATTTGTGATTTTTGTCGCTCTCTACGTTAGGATTATATTTAATCCCATAAAGGGACAGTGTCACTAATTAAAATAAATTTTAATTATTTATAATGTTGAACGAATATCTAGTAAATCTTAATAAATCTTTAATTAAGTTTCATGTCTTGAACACCTTCATAATTAATATTTAAAACCCTTTTTGAAACTTTTAGGAGTTTGCCTATTGGACTGTGAACGTAAAATTATCTAACACTTTTGTTTCGCTAACAACAGTTGCGAAATAATAAAAAAATATTCATTTTTTTAGTAGTGGGTAGGTTTTTACTAAATAATTTTAATTACATACGTTTACTTTTTTCAGGCAAATTTGATAGAGTGAATTTCCAAATGACATACATTATTTATGCCATTACTTTAAATAATGGGAATTATGAGTATTTTTTTTTCGAGTCTTAATTAGTTTTATTTGTAGACTCTGTCACGTTTCTCTTTCTGTTATTTTTGCATTACATTGATATTACCGAAACCAGATGAATTAATAAAAATCTGATATTCGGTTGGAAGTACTAAAAAAAAACTTGTTTCTTGCATGAATACTTCCATAAATTTATTACTTTCTTACTTTTTGTTATTTTATTATTTTCTAGAATATCCGCCATAACAACTCATTAGTCTTAGTAATTTGGTCTGGTTGAAACCCTTTGAGTGTGTACAGAGACCTCAAAAATTATAAAAAAGCTCATAGCACCTTTTGCATAAATTTTTTTGCTTCATTATGCCCGCTGCGAACCGTGGATTGCAGCGGCTGCGGACGTCGATCGCAGACCTTGCTATCGCGACCCGCTGGCCCCGCGGTTTACGCCCACGTGTTTCTAGTAGTCTCCCGCACGAGATGAAGAGATCTCCCGCAATCAGAGAATTTGCGGTACAAAAAAGCGTCGTAAGTTTCGAAATTGCGATTTCATACAATAGTATCTGTATTGTCTGCGAGCCCGCGCCCGCAGCTGGCACGGAAAAAAACAGCGTCGTGAGTTCTCTGCCTTACAGGATCAATGTTATCCATCTGTCTGTTTGTCTTTTGAGACCCTTTTTTTCTCAGGAACGCGTAGAGATAAATATCTAATATTTAGGTTTAGCCTTGGAGCTTAAGCTTTTAAGTCAACCCAAACAAATAATGAGGCCATCTACGCCGTATATTTTGACACTCTCAAGTACGAGTAAATCAAAACATATAAGGTACCTACTTCCCATTGTCCTAGAACAATGAAACTTGGCAACAAATAAGGCCTTACAGCACAACAAAAAAAAATGAAAACGTTATTTCGTAATCATATCACATACAAAAATATTTATTAACATTTTCAAATAGAAATATGCGTTGGTGTGGCATTCTGGCGACAAGTAACACGTCAATATAAGTTTATAATTTGTACGGAACCCTCAGGGTGTGACTTCGACTCGCACTCGGGCGGTTTTTATTTTAAGAAGTTTTTAATTTAAAATGAATATTTTTACTTTATTTTATAAGTAATTTTTTTTTTTAAATATATTTCGTAAAGAATCACAATACAGAATCTTTTTTTGTGTAACTACTTTTCTTATGTTCTCTGAGGTATCCACGAATGCAACGTCCAGGACCCAAGCGAAGTTGTAAATTTCATTGTTACAAAGTTTCAATGAGAAAATCGGTATCGAGTTTTCTGCGACCCTTAATATAATGCGTTGAACGATGGGCCATGGATTGACAACTTTGGTATGGAAATTGAATATTTTGCAGGAATTAAAGATGAAATACGTATAACTAGCACATGTCAATGACGATTGACCGACTGCGACCCTTAGTGCGGAGCCAAGGGTCGCGGGTTTGATTTTCGCCTGGGCCAAATATTTGTGTGCATGAACATGTCTATTTGTTCCGTGTCTGGGTGCAAAAAATATCTATATATGTATATGCCACCGTAACATTGTAAAAACCGTTGGTTTATAATCAGTTTGGGAGACTTTAAATTTCTTACTAGCAGATTTTAGGAAAATCGGAATTTTTGAAGCTTTTGGGTGGCTCGTCGCTCCGCTCTACTTCGCTCCTCGGATTAGCGCAATCAAAACTGAACCTAACCTAGTAGATTGCAAATTTTAGTGTCTGTTTACAATCTATCGACGACGACCGCCTAGCCTAGTGGGCAGCGACCCTGCCTACGAAGCTGGAGGTCAGTATTTATATGATGAATATTAATACTGGCACCGGGTCTTGGTCGTTATATGTATGTGGTGTCTTCGCTTGGTACCCAAAATACAAGCCATTGCTTAGTTTGGGACCTAGACGTTGTTGTGATTGTATGTATTATTATTATCATCGACAGTTTACAATCTGACGGTGACATATAAACCTCATTGTAAAAAAAATATTAAGTATGTTTATGAGTTATCCAGTACCCCATAATACAAACATAATACTTGCTTACTTTGGGTCTAGATGGACCAGTTATAATATCTAATTTAGAAGTAAAAACAACTCAAGTGCTAAAAGGAAATCCTGTTTTGAGGATGTACCAATTTGTTCCCGTAAAATCTTGTAATGAGTTATGTAGTCGCTATACAAAATATCTAGACAAAACTGGCCAAGTGCGAGTCGGACTTGTGCCCTGGGAGTTCCGTATTGTTGTACCAGCATAACGTGTTTTAACGTATTTATTGCTGCTCAACGTAGTCGTATGGCACAAAACACATGTGAATTAAAAATACGCATAAAAACAGGTTGCCCGTATGAGGACCCCCTTAAATTTTTGACTTTAATTTATTTTTATTATTGTTGTTATAGCTGCTATAGTAACTCTTCAAAAGATACAGCTCTGAGACAGATGGAAGGACGGACGGACAGCGAAGCCTTAGTAATTGGGTTCCCTTGACACTTCTGGGTACGCAACTCAAAAACGGTTGAACATGCAGGCCAGCCTTGAAATATCCTTGGCGCTTCAACCTCTAAAAGCTCTAAAATATGCCTGCACGTTTTTGAAAGAAGATTTAAAAGCTATTTTATCGACCGTGATTGATAGACCGATTGGCCGAATGTTTAGAAACCCTAACTGCTGAGCCAAGGGTCGTGGGTTCGATTCCCGCCCGCGATGAATGTTTGTGTGCAAGAACATCTCTATTTGTTCCGTGTCTGGGTGTAAAAAGAATCTATAATTATGTAAATTAGTTTTCTAGTACAATAATACAAGCATAGTACCTACTTGCTTACTTTGAGACTAGATAGCGCTGGTGTGATGTCCCAGGTATTATATTATTATGACAACATTATTATAAAAATATTTCGGGGAATCTAAAATGAGTTTAACTTTTTCAAATGTTTGTGGCGTCGGGAAAGTTTAGAAGCTATTTAAGAAATTACTGTTTGTGATTTTCTTACAATTGTATTTAAACTTTCATCAATGTGTTGAGCTTTGCGGCATGCGGTGCAGTTTTCAGAGATTAGTTTGTAATCTATCGATTGTATATATCAAAAATTATTCTAAATAAATCATTTAAAAAAATAATAATTTTATAATAATTTAAAATCTACTCGACTAGTTCGCACTAAATAATTGAATTTACATGTGTTTTCAGGCGATTGAATTTACACGTGTTTTCAGGCGATGGCCAAGTCTCAATATATTTATATAAAACATTAAAGAATTTTAATATTGATATGCGTCACTATAAGATGCTGTTAATTATTACGTAACAACTTAATGCTTCGAGTACGGAGATTCCGGACACAATTGATTTTCAATTGTTATGGACCACGATCGTGGTCTTAGAGACTGGACGTATTAAGACAGAAAGTCGCTTAAGTAGAGACTGAATAAATTAAGAACCGACTTGGTATTACATGGATCTCACAACTTTTTACCGCAGAACAACTGAGTTGCGAGACTTGGTTTTTTTGACAAGTATTGTTTTTGATGGGATCTCATTTCTTTTTGTATTTTGTAGACAGTTCTACTTTTTTCCTTTACAATAACTGCCGTAATAAAACATCGTTACGAATAAAGCCAATATTGAAAAATTCAACTGAAGACTTGGCTGTATGAGTTTAATTTTCTTTGCGGTCTTTTCTAGATTTTTTAGTTTTTCCTTGATTCATACACCAAATACTACTTATATTCCAAATTTGAAGCTTCTAGGTCTGCTAGAAGTGCCTTAGAATTTTGATGATCGGTGAGTCAGTGAGTGACAAAATTAAGAAATTTGACCCGTTATAATTTCTTATTCAAATTGAATGAAATTTGAAATATACGTGTAATATGCTTATATAATATGCCTGCATGGTTACTGAAAATTTCAGTCTTCTAGTTTTATCCACAACGAAGTTACAGGGGGTCGAAAATGGTCTGAATTGCTTCGAGAAAAGGATGGTACGGCCGTGACGCTTTTTCGCTCGACTTGGTGGGGGCACGGCCGTGCCCCCAGATTTTCGAAAGTCGGACTGATAACAGCTTCCCGATTTTTTTTGGTCATTAGACAAAAAGTGATTGTATTTATTAAAACTTTCGCTCTAACGTTTTTAACTGAACTGACGGATTGGTCTAGTGGTTAAAGACCCTAACTGTAGGTTCGGTTCCCGCCCGGGATAAATATTTGTGTGCATGAACATGTCTATTTGTTCCGACTGTGGTAGTGAGTGAGTGTGAAATATTTATCTATGTATAAATTATTAAAAAAAAACTTAAGTATGTATCTAGAACACATAATAAAGGTTCAGCCTAATTTGAGAATAGGTGGCTGTGTGTGAGATGTCCTATGTGTTATTATTATGGTTTTCGGTTCTTTCTAAACCAATCTTTTCTAACGTACACTTCATCAGCCCATTTTTACCCCACTGCAGGGGTTTAGGCCTCCCCCAAGGTGAGGAGGAAGGCTTGGAGCTTAAATCCACAACGCTCCTCCACTGCGGTTGGAGATTGTAACGACCACCATCTATTGACAGCGTCCGGGACCGACTGCTTAACGTGCTCTCCGAGGCACGGAGTCAGTGATAGTTGTGTACTTAAGTCGGAAAAACTCATTGGTACACGCCCGGATTCGAACCATGGCCCTATGGACCTTATAAATTTGAGACAGGTTTGTTGCGCTTTGGGCTATCACGTACACTGGTGTACTATTATTTATTTGTTGGTATTGCCGGAGTTATCTACTTTCGCAACAGTTCTGCTATAGTGTAACTGGGATTATTTCTGAGATACTAAGATACACTATGGTGAAGGTCTTTTTCAGAAGAAAAGAATTCAAACTGTTTACATGCATAGTAGCGTAACATTATTCTATTATCTTCATATCCATTCAATTTATAAGTACGTACAAGGAATTTTACATGAAATATAGGTAGACCAAAGGTTTTGCACCCGTTCCAGGGATCGATTGAGAAAAGGAGGGTGATCGACCCTATAAGTCCGAAGGAGGAGTGGGGGGTGGCGCAAAACAAAAGTGGCAGAGATAGGGCGATAAGAAAGTGGGAGTCGAAGGGGGTTATTAAGCAGATTCGGTAATTAATGTAATAAATATCGACTGGCAACGATCGCTTCTTAGCAGTTACGTGATCATATTTCCTCCAAGGCGCTGTTTAAAATTTTAACATCCCAAAAAAGGCCTTTGTTTTTTAATGTAATCAAAAACATTTACTTAAAAAAGAACTGACCGGATTCCCATCGGACTACTCGTTAAAAGTATGCTGTTAGAATTATATTAGGTTAATATAATAAAAAAGCTTTCGTGATTTTTTCTGGGCATATGAGTACAGAGTAGGGCTGAAGTGTTAAGAAGGGGCGGAACGCGTGAACGCACATGCAAACGCTTTCAGACTATAATTAAAAAAAAACGTAGAACAATATGCGTATTAACGACGTAATCGTTTCAAAGCGTTTGTATGGGCGTTCAGGCGTCCCGCCCCTTCTTAAAGTAAAAGTTATAAGACACACATTTCTTTAGAGACTATTGTTATTTAAAAGTCTATTCAGCGATACATTTTCAATTGACTATGTGTAATAATTTTTTTCACTGATGAAAATTTTAAGTAATTTAAAAATAAAATAAAGTTTTTACTCATCTCGATATTAAAATATTCTATTCGATTAACAAGAGACAAGAAAGACAAGGACGACGTGTTGACTGTACGTTAACGAAAGAGTGTAGTTAATTTCATTGATAAAAACCTCGATAATTTCTGGAATATTGCGGTTTAAAACGATTAAATAACCGCTTTTAGTGTGTTAAATCGTATAAAGAAGTAAGTTTATAAAAGCTACCCTTAAAGCCTGCGTCATCATGGGCTCTGCTAGGCCAGCCCATAACTAGCCAGAATAAGTAAAAAGGTCTTAGTTTTCGAGATAGATTTTAAAATTTGATCAAAATCAAATGCATACATTAGTTACTCGAGTGCGAAACCCGCAAAATTAAAATTTAAAATTAATTAAAATACGGAGGACAGTCGAAAATGAAACTGACTGTTCAACAACAAAATTTACGCTCGTGTGACTTTTCACAACTATATAGCGAGAAAAGAAAAGAAAAATGATTGTAGCTAGATAGGTCATGCATTTTATGACCTGTTCTCATTATAATTTACTGACCGATTGGCTGAATGGTTAGAGAGCCTAACTGCGGAGCCAAGGTTCGCGGATTCGATTCCCGTCCGGGACAAATATTTGTGTGCATTAACTTGTCTATTTGTTCTGTGTCTGGGTGTAATAAGTATTTATATATGCTTATATTATTAAAAAATATATTTAAGTATATATACCAGTTATCTAGTACCCCATAATACAAGCATAATACTTGCTTACTTTGGGACTAGATGACGTTGTGTGGGATGTCCCAGATATTATTATAGTTTGTTATAGTTGTAAATATTATGATTCTTTTGATAACAACATATATTAAATAAAACCGGCGAAATTAAATCTATTAACATTATAAACACTAATAAAATATACATAAAAATTCTCAAAATAGCTCTAAATTAAAATCTAATTAAAAACTAAAAGTAACTACCTACAAAAAGTGACTAATATTAAATAAAAACACTACAAACTTAAAGCTGACCCTAACAAAAACTAGATTGAACAATACAAATATTTAATAGGTCTCCGAACAAGCCTTTGCACAGGTCACTCTATTAAGGCCCTGAATTTAAATGAAAGTATTTTACTACATAATTCGTCGGCTTTCAGTTCAACTTTTCCAGAAAAAAAGTTTAGTTCAGCATTAGAAACTTATTTTTATTTATCTCTAATGGTTTTAAATCTCGGTCACAACATTCACATATTATTCGATTTTTTTTAAATTTCACAGCAATAAAAAAAGACTAAAAAAACTTAGTTGATTCAGTTGAATTATTTGTCTTTTTTACTTTTTTTTTGGCGCTTTCGAAAAGTGTAACATGACATAAAACTTTAAATGAAAATGTAATAAGTAAGTTAAACTTCTTACTTTATATATCGTTTTGTTTTAACAAAAGAAGAAATTCCAAAGAAATTATCATTCCATATTTACGCAGTTTAAACATCAGTGCCATGCGGTGACCTCTATACCAAAAGAAGCCGGCCGCGTTAATCTAGGCGATTATACACCCGTCATTCGTATTGGGAAGTTTTAATATATTTGAAAATAGTTAATTAACGTTTAAAATATAATTCCTTACGGTGATGAAAATTATTCCTTCCCTCCTATAACTAATCTTAATCGAATCCATCGTTGTCGTCGGTCAAGAAAAGACGTAGCCCGTATACCTACTCATTAGAAACTATCGATTGAGTTGCAGCTTTGACAAAAGCTTCTTTTGACTATACAATGTAATGTATAGTAAATATAGCAGCACGGGCGACTATTGGAATGTGCTTAATCACAACAGATTTCGTAGTGTTTTAGTTGAAGAAAAACGTATAGGTATATTTTGTTTGACATACCTAGCAGAGACATTTTTAAACCTACTCTCTATCGCGTACTTATATTCCAAAGCTATTTTTCTAACTTTTTTAACAAAATGTGATAATACATTATCATAAAAGTTTTCATTATCTTTCAGTATTCATAACAAGTGTTTTTCAATAGATATTAAAGCCCTCGCGGTGGCTTATATGTTTCGTCGTTCATAATTGAAACGAAATCGGTTTTAGGAATTTCACGTTTTATCTCATGTTTTATTATCGCCACGACGCTCTCTATAAGATCATTTTGAATATGATTTGATAAACCCGTAAAAATTGTGCTAGGGCTTTCCGAACATATATCAAAAAAGGTCTCTAAAATAGTAGGTACCTTTACTCTAAAATAGTACCTTCTATCATACCTTTTTAAAAACAATAAAGTTTCTACATAATTATAACGAATGTCTGAATGCTGTTTTTTAATATTACCGTTATTAATATTAATATTATTTTTTAATAATTCTTGTTTCCATAAAAAGTACAACTGTATCGATTAATCCTTTCAAAATTTGGCGATTTCGTTTTACTTTTTGGTTGTGTACAGAAAATGAATTAAGTAATAATAAAGCGACGTTTCAATTTTTTTCGTCCAAAATTCATGCAACTCAACACTACTGCGAATACGTTTTTCAGTATGAATATGTTTTTTTGTGGAATTAGCAAAATTATTTAAATCCGTAAATACAGTTTTACTCTAAACACTGCATGAATTACAAAATATTAAACTTGGAAAACCATACAGTTTATTTAACCTGCAGCTTCCGGTAAGCCAATTGTATTTATCGTACATTGATAAATGAAAATGCTTTGTAAAACCATCTTTCTTTTTATAATGTATTGGTGAATTCGGTTTAGCGCTGCCTATTTCTAAAATTCTTTTTGTTTTGGCTAAAAGATAATTTTGAAATAGCGGTTGCAGGATTTAATAAGAAATCTATTGATTTATGAGCCCTATTTCGTTATTTACGTACGTACTTATCTATCTAACTTATTAACAAAGTTGTACTATACTTACTTAGAAGGAATTTGTTTAGTTGCAAAAACAAGATAATTATTTACGGATATCACGGAAAGCTAAGCCACTCAAGATATATACGTTACATAATCTAAAACTCACATACTTAATCACTAAATTAACCAGCAATCAATAATTAGATTCTACAATTTTCAATTATTTCAACATCAGTGGTACATGACATTAGGCAGCTAGACGCCTAAATAATTGTTTAGTTCTTTCCACATGTTCGTTCTTAAATACACACATGATAACTGAGTCAATCAATAGACCATATATTATACACTACATTAAGTAATAGACTTAATTACAACCAATCACGTACACCGAAACTAAACTATTTTAGCCAATAGCACGAACCCGTTCCGTAATGTACAAATATTTTTAATAGCCGTAGAATCAGCTAATAAAACTTACAAAAATGTCGAGGTAGGTACTTACTTACGTCATTATCGAATGTAGCTTTGCGAGCCGAATATATTAAGCTCAAGTCAGGGAGTGCGTTGCTTTTAATAAAATTGCGCTGTACTCGGGCGCTATTTCAATTTTGGTGGGTTACCTATCCCGATTGCGCAGCCATGAAGTAAATTGAACCTTATACAAATTACATAAGGTTCATATTAACTATAAATTATTTAAATTGATTTTAAATAAGATATTTGTAGTACATATTATTAATGTTTATGGATTATGCCATTACAAAAGGTAACTCGAAAGGAATCGTGTTACTACGAGCGACCGGCACCTATATACATACTTACGGAATTTTTAAATTATATACCTATTCTTAAGGAATGATAATCTCGATCATCAATATGATGATGAACCATCATATTTTTTTTCAAACAGTTTCTCAGTGTGTACATCAAGAAATTTTTGGGTTTATAGCATTTCTATAATTGGTTCTAGTCAAGTAATTAGTGTTCGTGCCAGTATTTTATGCGGTCGTGAATATAAGATTGAGGAGATAAGCAATATCGATTTGATGGCAACAAAAACGTTACATAAGGAAAGCTATAAATTCGTAACAGTCACAAGTTCAGGACTCAAGGATTGGCTTGCAGCCAATCGTGTCATTTGTATGATTTTTTTTCGAAATCGCGCAGTTTTTGTATTATAATACAAATAGACAATGCGTATTATTTATTTGGATTTCTGTTGACCTGTGTTTTATTATTAGAACTTTATCGGAGCTTACTTTTATCATGACTTATCATGTTTTAGGTTTAAAATGATTTGACAGCACCTATTGAAAACAGGAATTTAAGAAACACAAAAAAGATTTTAAGTTGATGGATTTTATTTATGCAGTCTTATATAAATATAAATATAAATAAACATAAACATATATATATATTGTAAAAGCAAAACACTGTAAAAAGACATTTTTAATATAGGTTTTATTATTATTACTATTATATATAAAAAAAAGAACGGTCAGAGGTGTCACTGTGTCTGGACATAAAGTAGGAATCTGTAGCCATGGCAATATAAAAGAAGTTATACTCGTAAGCCAGATTCATGTTTTTGTTTTCAGAAATCAACTAGGTATTTTTTAATTTGGTCTTGTAATAGTAAGATCGTACTATGTGCTATGATTATAATGGAGGGGAGGCATACAACTGACATAAAAAACCACTTTGAAGTGAACATGTAGTATTTTATTAACGCCGCCTAATTTTGAAAAACCATCAAAGAGCCACTATTCAACGAGACTTCAAGTGGAGGGTGTATAGATTATTTTACTAGCGATTTTCATGGAGGGATGGTACCGATTTCAACCTCTAAGAGAGTGGGGATCGAAGTTACCGGTGAAATTAATCAATCCAAATTGATGCTTACTTATGTACGCGTACGTACACTTATCACTACTTATCATTTACCCCCCACCGCAGTCACTAAAAACCATGGAATTATGCACCGACTTATATGTACCCAGGGTAAGTACCCTGGGTACATATAAGTTATATAAGGTATATAAGTATTAGACCGTACGTACCACAGTATGAAACTCCGCACGAAAATCGTTCAAATCGCGGTGCTCTAAACAACTTTGAAATATTCGCCTGTGAACCGTTTTTCATTGTAGTCGATTGAGATTATTTTGTATTTTGGAAAACCATCTGAGAAAAATGCCGTCCTATGCTTTTAAAAAGTGCATAAACAACACCCGGAACTCTAAAAAGGCGGATGGGATTACTTATTACACGTAACGTAACTTCATAATATTTTATTTAGTTTTTACCTCAAGATAATCACAATGAACATCAAATGTCATTCAATCTCAAAATATAATTGATTTATCAACTTAGAAAATAACAAGGAATACGTGATTCCTCGTACATTCTAGTAAGTGTTGACAATAACTGATCCAGAATGTGACTATATGATCGATAAAGATGCCATTATGGAATTAGTGCCGATTTTCTTTCCTTTTCTAGATTCGTTGACATGTTGAGTTCGTAGTATGTGCAAAACTATCTAAAATTCTGAAAAAAACAAAGTTTAACGAAAAAAGTTAATAAAAAAATCTTTATCAAGATATAATATTTAGTTAATAATCATAATATTAATTAATATCTGAAAGATCTTTATACGAAAATTTCGGTAAAGTTTCATCTATAAGCGGTATATACTATTCACATAATATTTTTCTTTTCGCTGTTATTAATTATTTTCTTACTTCTACGTGAGAGTTAAGCGGACAAGAAACATGAAAGACTTTTAGAAGGGGGCCTGCTCCAGTCACTCTGCCGTCGCGTCGTCAACTCAAGGGATTTTTGCGTGTGGCGTTAACGTTATATGTATACTTACAAGTATTATTGTATTTAACTGATTTATGATTATTTATACATTTTTTTGGGATTAGTAATAAATATATTCTGACCAAATCATTTAGATTTTATGGTTCGATTAATTCAAGAATGTCGTGATAGGCGAGTAATAGCTAACCCGCTTTTTGTTTAGAAGGCCGTGTTTCGAAACCCAAGGAACGTACCAATGAGTTTTTTCTAACTTATGTACATAACTATCAACTCTAAAAGCGAGTTAAACCATCCGTGGCAATCTTTAAAACCCACCAAGTCGTACTGGAGCAGCGTGGTGGATTAAGCTCTAAGTCTTCTCATCCCGAGGGGCATAACATAAGCCCCTGCAATGGCACATTGATGGGTTGAATGGGTGTGATAAGAATATACGATTTTGTTTCCATACTCATTTACGGCGATAGGCATCAATATGTATTGAATGTGTAAAATTATCTGCAATATTTTAGTGGTTCGTCAGCGGAAAACATTTAGTGTTATAGGGACCGAAATTATATTTGACTAATAAATACATCACTCTTGTGACACCATAAACACGGAAAGGCCATATCTTGTTGTTTCGTATCTATGTCAACGTATAAAAAAGTTCGACCTATATGACAAGCCGTCTTTATTCAACGCCATCCGAAACCAAGTGTCGTGGCGAAACATAGTTACATAATATTTCATACAAACAAATTTCTATAATGAAAAATTCCGATATCCAATTATTTCGAAGATCCATTGTGTTGTTAGTATTGATTGCTTTGTGTTAATCGAACTACGGAATTTCCATAATAAGAAAGGTGCTAACACAATAAAAATCATATGTTCGGCTATTCGGGTTTTCCGTGGAAAATCTGAAAATATGGGATTTAACGTGGTCAGTTATAACTGTAACTTTTACGACGTTAGCAATTCCATTTCGCTATGTTGTCGTTGGTTAAAACTGTTGTTCTCAGCGGTCGTGTAATGGCATGTGTGACGCAAAACTGTTGTAGATGGCGCTCTCGGCGAAGATACCTTTTTACATATTGTGACATTCATATTTTGTAAATATATTTATATATATGTATATGATTGACTGACTAGTTGGCCGAGTCGTTTATGACCCGAACTCACAGACAAGTCAACCTTATAGAACACGCTTTGACAGGAAGTAGCATTCGCCAAGGCTATGTAGTGACACTACATAACTACGTCACTAGTGAGCCGTTAGTTGGAAGCACGTCGGAAGCCATTAAATTGTCAATTTTGAACGAGCCAATGAAAACTAGCCGACCTCTCCCCGCACCCCGCCACTTTTTGGCGATTTCGTTTTCGTACTGACGTTTATTAAAGCGTGGTCTATAGGTTGACTGGTCTGTGCCCGAACTACAGAAACAAATGTTGCGGGTTCGATGCCCGCCCGGGACAAATATGTGTATGAACATTCTATTTGTTTCGTATCTAGGTGTAAAATATCTAAATACGCATATGTTAAAAAAATTATTTAAGTATGTATATTAGTCGTCGTAGTACCCATAATACAAGCTATGCTTAGTTTGGGACTAGATGGCGCTGTGTGGGGTGTCCCATGTATTATTATTATAAACTTCCAACTTTCGTAAGAAACTGACAGTCGATTGAGTACCGTCGCTCATGCGCCAACTGGCGAGAGAAAAGGGCAGCAATACACCCATTCTAATCTTAACTTGTCACCTCCTTACAACGTTTAATTAGATAATTTATGTATAAAATCACATTCATTTTCAACTCTAGTTTTCCATTTCGTCAGATATTGATTTTTCTTTTAAATTTTGGTCTAGCAGCACTTCTAGTGTACGAATACCAAACAAGGTCGTAAATACTAAGCGGCCTTAGCAGAGTGTTTCAGATGGTAAAAACTGCGGTCGAATAATCGTAACATTTTATAATACAACCCCACAAAATCCACTTTAAACACAAAACACAATTTCTACACGACGCACTTGAGGACGATTGGACTGTACCAAATATGGCACGGTGCACAATCTATGGAAAAGGGGTAAAATAAAATTTTATAGGCGCTTAGGAACTGTTCTCGAGCAAAAGAAACACCTTCCAATGTACTACAACTAGGGAGACTATAAATAAAATAAAAAACAGAAGTTACAGGTAATCCTAAAATATTTATTAGGTTGGTAAGATTTGAATGGATTGAAAAAGTTTGACGCTTTAGCCGTAATAGATTTTTCTTGTGTTTTAAAATGCGATAATATTAAATTAGGTGTTCGGCTGAACGCAGACCAAACTTATAGAGACGAAAAATTTAAAAAAAATAATAGATAATTGATAGAAAAAAAAGAAATTTAAATTTGTTTTTCTTGGTAACCTTTAGTTAGCGCCATCTGCTCACTAAAAACATTTTGTTTAGTTGGGTAAGCTCTACACGCTTTATTAGTTTAGACTACGTTCAGCTGAACAGGCGGTATGTAATTTAGTTAAATGCAATAAAAATTACAGAATAAAATGTCATTTGATAATATAATGATATCAGATTTTTCAAGGTACTAATATCATCATTAACACAACACGTCGACATATTTCTTTTGAGAAAATGAATTATATTTTTTAAGTAGTGATGTAAAGCAACAGGCTAGTTGACTTTTTCTTTAAATAATTTTATATGAAAGAGTTTTCTAAATATATCATAACAGTGAAGGTATTTTCAAAACCAAATCATTATTAACAAAGCTATAAATGTTTAAAATGTCGTGTTAGATAAAGAGGGCAATACCGCACGGTGTACAAATCTATGACGTCACGCCATTTGAATTAATGTTAAATTTAGTTTTGCAAGAAAGATACAGAGATAGTTTAATAGTTCATAATTTCCATATTATTTAGCCAATATAATTTTAATTATAAATTTTGTTTTCGCATAAAGTCTACTTTTATATTTTCTTGATAATTAGTATAATTACAATATATTTAATTTTAATCAAATGCCCTATTATGCGTCATCATCATCATCAACCCATTTTACCCCACTGCAGGGGCTTAAGCCTCCCCGAGGGGGAGGTGGGGTTTGGGGCTTAAATCCACCACACTACTCCACTGCGGGTTGGTGATTGTAACGACCGCCATCTATTGACCGACTGCTTAACGTGCTTTCCGAGGCACGTAGTCGGTGATAGTTAATGTACTTATGTCAGAAAAACTCATTGGTATACACGCCCGGATTCGAACCATGGCCCTATGGCCTTATAAATTTGAGACAGGTTCTATTATGCGTATGCATCATTAATAGAAGACAACGCTTCAACATCTTGTTCTTTAGAGTCACCGTATTGTCTAACAAATACAATCCCCGTTCTGTCAGTAACTAAAAAGTGACTGGAACTTTTTCTCCGCTTAATAAACGAGTTTTATACGAACCCTGTCACATTGATATTAGAATTTATGCTCCGGCGTGGGCGTGGACAGGACGAAATCTGCTTTCCAGATTGAACCAAATTACGCTATAAGGTGCTATTCATTTTTGTTTTTAGTATTTCGCATCTTTTCGCTCCAAAAAAACCGGACTATTTACTGAATGGACACGGTGTCTCTCCGTTACAGCCACGTTACTAAGAAATATTTATCAATTAGGTTTTGCCTGCAGCTGCTATGTGCATGAAAATACATAGCGATTCTAGAAGGATGTTTCCGTCTCGCACTTGCCCAGTTTTCTTTGTACTCTGTTTTCTGGATTTGCTTTATTTTACACTTTACCTTAATATTGGAACTTAATTGCTTAGTCACAAGATGAACTATTTTTTTAAATCTCATTCTAAACTTACCTCCTACTGCTTTGTTCTTGTTAGATTATCAGCGTGATTATACATGGATTATACATACCATGTTGTATTTTATTTTTCACTACGGAAAATTTCCAAACAAAAACAAACAAGGTGCTAGTCGGAATCGCACTCGAAGGCTTCCGTACCAGCGTACAATATAAAAACACGTTTGTTGTAAGAAGACCCCCTTTAATTTATTACGTCAGTTTATTTTTATTATTTGTAATCATAGAGACCATACTAGTTTTTACTTCATAGTGATTTCAAGTGTAAACAATGATCTAACAACCACCATTCATCAAAAACGTTCTATGGTGACTCCCTTTGATTTTTAACTTTATTTTATTTTTATTATTTTTTGTAACAGGGGTTATAGTAATACATACTCTGTAAAAATTTCAAGTTTCTATTTATAAGGTTTCAGACGATACAGCCTTGTGACACACGGACGGACGGACAGGCAAAGGAGTCTTAGTAATATAGGGTTCGCGTTGGGTACGGAACCCTACAAAAATATCACTAGTTCACTATCATTCAGTTCACTTTTATAATATCAGGTACAAAGTTTCCCAATACATTGTGTTTCTAAGTACACTTAGTTATTTAATTCCCAAGACTATATACTCCCCTCTTTCGCAGTGTTACAAGAAGATTAGAAATTATTGTACGTTCTTTATTTTTCCTTAGTATGTATTTACGCTATTTGTAGGGGACGTCGTTAGAAATGGTGGCACTGCCGCTCTCCATTTAGAAGTTCTCTTTGTATACGAATATTTATTGTGTGTATACTTTAAAACTGTATATTTTAATTTGTTTCAATAGCCTGTACTAAAAGGAGATAAAAAACACAAAATTGAAAGTTCATACAAAGGTTTTTTTTTTTTCTGTTGTTACTTTGATACCAGAACTTATCAGCTGTCTGTATTATGGAAGAACTTATATTTGTTTTTTCACTGCAAACAGACACACTAAAGAACATTATTTTAGTTAAATAATGTAATAAATTTTAGTTAAACATAGGTATATTAGTGATTTTTTTTTGTTATGATCTAACTGAATACAGCCAAATATAACTATGCGATACAACCGTAAGATACGTAAGAGAACTCTTTGATTAGAAAATTTAGCTGTTATTTGATGAAAATGAAATTTGCATTTTCAGTTTTCTAGTCAAGTGCGATGTTTGCTATATATGTCGTGAAATTTGTTAAGTAATTCGTTTTCCTAATTTAGAATTGCTAGAAGAACCTTCATCCTGATATTTGTCAGATAAATCTGTTTTAGACATTATGAGGCGATTATGAATATAGCCTAGTATATACCCATATAAAGTACATGTCGTAATTTGTTGCACTTTTCTTGAAAGTAAAAATGTAACTTATATAATTTTTTTCAGTTTAAGTTCATTAGTTAACGTAAAATTAAATAATCGATTTCAATTAAACTGATTAATGAGAACGTCCATAAACGTCCTTGTAAAGTAAAATTATATTTACTAGTAATAAACATATCACTAAACAAATAACTCACGAAGAATTTTTTTATGACACTTTTAAATTATGTGAATTCAATTTATATAATAATTAATTAAAAATATGACTTGTTGATCGAGTGGTTAGAAACACAGGTACTGGAGAGCCAAAGGTGGCGAGTTTGATTCCCTCTCAGGTCAAATTTTTGTTTCGTGTCTGGGTCTATATTAGTTGTCCGGTATACCCATAACTGCTAGCTCTTCCAGTTTGGAACCACATAACCGTGTGTGAATTGTTCCAATTATTATTATTAAAATAATATTGCTTTATATGGATATAACTAAATCAATGTATCACTAAATAAATACACAATCTTTTAAATATTATAATTTATATTTAAAAAAAAAAGCATTTAGATATATTTATGGTTGAGATAAATTCCTTTCAGAAAACAATCGGCGAAAACACCCCACGCGCTTGGAATAAATAACAGGATTCATGAAAAATGTAACTCTAGTTCGTCCTCGGTGCGTTTTGTCGACTTTTTTGCGATCCCACTGCGTCGATACACTGCCCTATTGATTTATTGTTAGGTACGTCCAAGAAAGTAAAATGTGCAGTGTGCGCTGTGCTGTGTTTCACAATAAATATATTATAATAATAGTAATAAAAGGACATAGAAAACTATACTGTTAAAAAATAATTGTACACAGTTATACACAAAAACGCAAAGCAATCTATACTAATATTATAAAGCTGAAGAGTTTGTTTGTTTGTTTAAACGCGCAAATCTCAGGTACCACTAGTTCAATTTGTAAAATTCTTTTTGTGTTGGATATTCCATTTATCGAAAAAGGCTATAAGGCTGTTACTACATCAGCTACGACCAATAGCGGAGCATCAATGAAAAATTTAGCAAAAACGGGAAAAATTATTCCTTTTGAGAGCTTCCGCCGCGCGCGCTGCGTAAACGGTTGATATTAAGCAAAAATCATGTATCACGGAATTGTTTCCCTTTAAAAGTTTTAACCAAAAGTCCGCGACAGCATATGTGTATCTTTTAAGGTTGACTTACTATAATCTTTTTTATGGCAATCAAATTTGTTCTAACATAATACACTATTTCCGAAGATTTAAAACATGATATTAATCCTTATCAAATTAAATATGTTAGTTGTCATAAGCATTTCATGCATATTATAATCGCCCTTTATACCCTAGAATTTAAATTAATATCTTAGCAGTTTTAATTGAAATATTAAAACTATAGCGGAAGAAAATAAATTCGCTGTCTGCCTCTGTTCGTTATCTTCTTACTTCCAAACCACGCAATGGACTTTGATACGGTTTTCAGTAATATCTTATTATTTCATAATCTATATAATGGAAATCTTATATACTTATTATAAAGCTGAAGAGTTTGTTTGTTTGTTTGTTTGAACGCGCTATTCTCTGAAACTACCAGTTGGATTTGAAAAATTCTTTTTGACTTTGATAGCCTAGCGGAGGGTTATAGGATATATATATAAAACCAAACTGTCTGTCTATTCGAGCAAATCTCCAAAACGGCTTAACCGTATTTGATGAAAATTTACACCTATGGAAAGGATGTAGTTAAAAGTGACATACACAATTTTCTGTATGTCTGTCTGTACGTCCATCTGTCTAAACCGATTTTAATGAAACATCACAAGTATGAAAAAAAGGTGGTCAAAACTAACATACGTTACTTTTTGTCCACCTGTCTGTCTGTACGTGTGTTTGTCTATTCGAGCTAATCTCCAAAACGGCTAAACAGATTTTAAGGAAACTTTGTAGACGGGAAAGAAGGTTGTCAAGAGTGACATAAGCTACTTTTTGTTCGTCTGTCTGTCTGTCTGTCTGTACGTCTATGTGTCTATTCGAGCTAATTTCCAAAACGGCTGAACGGAATTTAATGAAACTTTGCAGACGTGAAAAAAGGTTGTAAAGAGTATCTTAAGCTACTTTTTGTGTTTTTCTGGCTGTCTATCTGTCAGTCGTTTGTCCTCACTAATCTATCAACGCACAGCCGAAACTAACTACAAAGTCTAGGAAGCTTAAATTTGGAACATAGGTTTATTTTATAACGTGAGTATTAAGTTAAGAAAGGCTTTTTTAGAACTTTCAAAGGAATGGAGGGTGGGAATGGAGGGACTTAAATAGTGACGTGTTTCAAGGTTTTTAGATTTCTACATTTTAAGGGTGGAAAACGGGAGGTGAAAAATTGTATTGATTTTTTTAAAGGGTGGGAGGGGAATGAAGATTGAAAGTTTGAATGGCTGTAACCAAAATTGGTTTCAGCAAAAAGTACGTATCTCGAACGTTAATAGTACCTATAACAGGAATTTGTAGTCTACGCAAGCGAAGCTGCGGGCGGTCGCTAGTATAAAAATATTTTTGAATCCATTTTGTAATTATTATTTTCCGATTAAACACGAGGACATCTTTCAGGAGGAATCTTGTTCATCGAAATTTGTTAATTCAATATTTTTGTCTAATTTAACAAAAACAATGTTTTAACAAAAGAATGAAGTATTGTGTATTCATTAAATATTAAATAATAAAAGGGGGTGTGTAAAAATGTTTTTAATTCGTTCTTTTCAATATATACAATTACGTTCCTACTTTCAAACCAATTAATAAATTGTGATATATTTATTATATTAATTTTAAAAATTACCTTACACTTTTAATAGACCTTGTTGATTATTAGTTAATTATTTCCTTGGACCGGGAATTAATAATAATTAATTAATATTAGTTGTTAACAATTAAACTTGCATTTTAATTTAATTACTAAATAAATTAAACACAGAAAATTTACTTATTTTTGCCACATCCATATCTATTTGGATTCGCAATTTTTGGCCCGGTCCATTGATTTATGATTGCTTTTCTGTCGATAGACGTTCAACACTAGAATTTACGTTCAAAGCGGCTGTCGTTCTAAACCCTTCGATCTGCTCCAACGTTTATAACTACGTTTAATATTACAAATTTAAAAGTTCTCTGTATTTGTTCAGAATGTATTTAAAAAGTAGAGAACGTTTGCCTCTGGATACGTTGTACAAGAAAAACTAGCAACTTGTACAATCCAATTCAGAAACGTTAATTTAAACTTATTTTAGTAAAGAGATATTTAAACTCTTTTTTCAAACCTATTGTAAATGTCACAACGAAAGAAAAGTTCAAGACATATTTTAATTTAACGCACGTATCTAAATTGGGAAACCAGTACTTTAACTGCAGACGGCCGCGTAAGTATGTATGAATTGAACCTCGTAGCGTACTGACGCTCAGTAGACTTACTGTGGTATGCGTGTGTTCAAGTTGAAGCCAGCTGACTTACTAGGGATGCGTCGGTAGTTCGCAAAGCTACGTCCAAGTATCCTAAGTGCATGGTCGTGACTATATGCAGTATAACTTTGGTGTGGTGTTTTTTTCTTATTTGTATTAAATTTTAATTGAGTGTTTATATCAAATTTTTATTTTTAGAAGTAATTATTACAATGCCTATATTATTATATACCACTGAGAATGATTACATTTCAAATAATAGATAAAAAACAAATCTAATAAACATACTGAGGGCTAAAATAATAGCGACACGCAGGTTTGTACTGGCAAGATAAATTGGTTATTATTGATTTTCTTAAAAACAAAACTAGAAAATACGCGAAGTTATGTTCTTATGTCAACTTTTCTTTTAAAATAAACTAAAAATGAGCTGAATATTAAATTTTTAATACTGGTCTTCTGTGTTGAAACATTGCAAACAGAAATGCGGTTGCGAAGGACACTTGGAACAAAATCTTTGTACTCGTTTTGTCTCATTATTTTATTTTACTTCATCACGTTTGTTGTATGGGAGCCCCCCTTAAATATTTGTTTAATTTTAATTCAATTATTTATTTTTGAAGTGAATATATAACTAAATATTCTGTAAATATTTCAAGCGTCTACCTGTTGCCGTTATCAATATCGAGCAAAAACATGCAAAAAATCACGTTTGTTGTACGGGAGCCCCCTTAAATATTTATTTTATTCTGTTTTTTAGTATTTGTTGTTATAGCGGCAACAGAAATACGTCATCTGTGAAAATTTCAACTGCCGAACTATTACGGTTCATTAGATACAGCCTGGTGACAGCCGGACAGACAGACGGACGGACGGACAGCGCAGTCTTAGTAATAGAGTTCGTTTTACCCTTTGGGTACGGAACCCTAAAAACGGCCTCGGCCAACGGTGTACTGGGAGACAGGTGCTGAAAAATATTTTTGTTTTCAGCATAACCTGGTATGTTAAACGGTTTCAAACTAGCTCCATCCGCAACCCTCCTATCAAAACGAATTAGTCATTTTACATGATAACAATATTTTTATATGAAATATGTCTTTGTAAGCCAAACCTTCTTTATTTGTTCCAACTAAGAAGCCACTTAAAAATTACGAAAATCGTACAAACACCTGAAAATCATTTTCCATTTCTACTTTGTTGGCTCTAAATTAGTTTATGGAATTTCCCGTACCGACACTCTACAGGCTTAACGTAGTAAAAAAAATACAAAGGGAGAAAATACCTATGATTAGGAGAAGTAAATTCAATTGAATTTGTAGGAGGGATGGGGGAATTAATTTCATGAAAACAGGCTCCGTTATCACTGCCCTCTTTGTGTGATTTTTCTTTATTGTGTCAGCATCGAGGCATAGTGTACACACAAATACCAGTACTTTAACCATCGTTTTTAAAGTAAATTAAGACTAACATGCACCGTCACCATGAGTTTCATGTGCTGACATCACGTTTGGCATGGAATATGCTAGTGGCGGCGGAAACTACAAAATAAGGTATTTATTTACCTTTCCATAAACCACCAGTAATTGGAACTGAGACGCACTTGTTCTCATTTTAAATATCTATACCTTTTTAGTAAAAACGAACAAAATTTCAACAAATAAAAGTAATGTGTAGGTACATAGGTATTCTAAGTCGTGAGTTTGTTTGACAGATGTTAAACAGCAAACTTTTGAAAACAACATGGTCATAAGTTATATAAATAAAAAATTGACTTACCTTAGGAGTACGCATACTCTGAAAGGACTTTTCTATTAAGTCACATTATTCTACCAATTTCGTTATAAAGCCTTCTCTGTTTTTTAACCTTTGTTAGAAAGGAAGGACGACATTAAGCATGAAGTTGAAGAAGACAGCGCTATGCGAGTAAAAGAGAAGGGGAATGCCTTCTCTTTTATTGGTATAGGGCTGTCTCTCTCGCACGCCTCCACTCGGCGAGCGTAAAGTGTCGCCATAACGGTACGAATACTTTACCATGGATCGAGCCAACTAGAACGTCTGTGTTCAAATTAACATGACTCATGGTACGAGTATTATCGACATGTATTCGATGATTGCTCGCTAGTAACTACGGTAAAGTAATGTAGATTTTTGATAGAAACTCATGGTAACCGTGCTGTTGGCTAAGTGGTTAGAGACCCTAACCGTGGAAACGAGGGTCAGGGTTTGATTCCTGCCCGGTACAAATATTTGTATGCATGAACATATCTATTTGTTCCGTGTCTGGGTGTAAAAGTATCTATATATGTATTGATTATATGAAAAAAATAATATCTAAGTATGTATATCAGTTGTCGAGTACCTCATAATACAAGCATAATACTAGCTTACTTTGGGACTAGGTGGCGCTGTGTGAGATGTCCCAGATATTATAATTATTATACTTAAATATTCTTTATAATATATACATATTATATAAATATTTTACATCCAGACACAGAACGATATAAGCATGTTCATGCACACAAATATTTGTCCCGGGCGGAAATGACTATAATCTGTAACTCTTTGTAAAAACGTGTAAGTATAAACTATGACATAGACAATTGAAATTATTTTTATCTTTTACAGATCGTTGATTTTAGAAATGGGGTTTTTAATAAGTTGCCATTTACCATGAGATAGGTAAGATGTTTACTAAAAGTATGTTTTATCCTTATCTATCGATTGTAACACTTGGGTTGAAAGAGAGAGACAAAATATATTTTTACTAAACTAGGGATAAATAAATATATCTGAATTGGATCACAAAGACGTCCCGAACACACAGAACCGAGTTCGTAACAATATTATAGGTTACTACAGTAACTTCATATTGGGTCATCATACTTATATTTTGTTTACGCTTCTATGGCGACACAGTAAAAGTATGGGGGAACAAATAATAGAATCGTATGTGAATGACGGTGAATGAGGTCAACTTCGGTTCCATTATTGCGTCTGCTAACCGCTCGGGGTGTTTTGGACCTTTTGAGATAAATCGAGATTAGTTATATCATTTTTCTATTGATTTGTCATGATATTGAGTTGTTTTCGAAGATAGTTCGAATATTTTTATATCTTAACTTCAATAGTTTTGGTATAAATAATATTAAGAAGAATGTGTACTGACAAATTTCCATATAAACGGCGTTAACGTTTGCACCCCATTAATTCTTAACTGATTGGCACAAAAAAAATACGGTATTTAGATAATAAAAACAAAATTTAAACGTTTTTAATTTTTTTAATATTCTCATACATCATCAGAAAAAAATTTTATATGGGCGGATAGAAATTGTTTCATTTTTACATGTGAAAAATAAAAAATTTCGACCCCACGCTTACGAGTACAAAGTTTCCAGGGCTAAAATTTTTAGATTTTTTAATGTTTACCCTGTTGCCACAGACAAACTGTATTTGAAAATTAATTTATCTCCATCCTATGTACTCACTACTCGTAAAAAACTTTTAATCGTCCTTATCTCGAAGACTTCAAACATTAATAAGTTTCCCTAAAGCTCCAAAAACAGGGAAAGAAATTAACAGCCTGAACAATTATTTAATAGCTGAAGAATGAAAGCGTGAAAATCAATGGTACTATGTTTTAAAAAATGTGATTACATCAAATATCTACACCCAGAATTTCAGATTTCTTAGAAAAAATATATTTCTTTTGTTTTGTTAATATTTTCACCCAAAGGAAAATATTCTCAGACAGATTAAATAAGGTAAAAATTTTTTTGTCTAATAAAACCTCTCAGAATAAAATCTGTTGTACCGTACTCCATTATATAGTCAACTCACTCATAATTCCTCGAAATGAATTAATTTTGCCCTGAGATTTTGCCAAATAATACGATCTTATTTGACATGTATCTATACTAATCTATACTAATATTATAAAGCTGAAGAGTTTGTTTGTTTGTTTGTTTCTTTGTTTGTTTGTTTGTTTGTTTGTTTGAACGCGCAAATCTCAGGAACTACTGGTTCGAATTGAAAAAATTCTTTTTGTGTTGGACAGTCTATTTATTGAGGAAGGCTATATGTATAGAATAATACTATCTGTCTGTCTGTCTATTCGAGCAAATCACCAAAACGGCTAAATTGATTTTGATGAAACTTCACGGGTATGAAAAAGAGGTGGTCAAAAGTGACATACGCTGCTTTTTGTCTGTCTGTCTGTCTGTAAGTCTATGTGTCTATTCAAGCTAATCTCCAAAACCGCTGAACAGATTTTAATGAAACTTTGCAGACGTGAAAGAAGGTTGTCAAGAGTGCCATCAGCTTTTTGTGGCTGTGTGTCGTTTGTCCTCACTGATCTATCAACGTAAATAAAAACGAAACTACTAAGTCTAGGAAGCCGAAAATTGGAAGTGTTTTATTTTATAACGTGAGTATTAATTTTTTAAGAAAGGAAAATTTGGAAATTTCAAATTTATGGAGGGAGGGATGGAAGGGCTTTGTATGAGAGTCTTTGTTCTTTAAAGTTAGAAACATAAAAATTTTAACATAAATAAATAATTACGTGTTTCAGGGTTTTTGGATTTCCACATTTTAAGGGTGAGGAAATGGGAGGTGAAAAGTATGGTAGTATCGGTTTTGTCAAAGGAGTGGGGAGAATGAAGATTGAAAGTTTGAATGGGTGTACCCAATATTAGTTTCAGCAAAAAGTACGTATAAACCATTTCGAATGTTAATACTACCTAAAACAGGAATGTGTAGTCTAACAAGCGAAGCTGCGGGCGGTCGCTAGTTTATAATAAATAAATGCTAAACTTATATAAAACCTACATTTTGCACATCAATTCATATTTTCAAATACTCCATTATTCGTTTTAGAACAAATTGGAAAGCATTTTATTTCTTTAGTTAAACCAAAAAAGTACGAATTTCCTGTAGGAAGACGTGAATAATGCTTCCGATTATTTTATAATATGCACAAAAACCTTCACTTGTTAATACAACAAAAAAAAAATCTCCATACAATCTAAATGATGACGAATCGATTTTATACGGTGTAGCGCTTAAAACGATAAATAGCTTTTGTATTACTTTAACAATTCAGGTATTCAGCGCTAGAAGCATTATTTGTACAACAAAGAGGTACCCGTGTTTCGGAATTATGAATCGTGTTTCGAAAATAGCCGCTTTAATGTTCCACGAGAGGATAAGAAGTGGATCTGAAATGAGCTTTAAGATTATTATTCAGGGAGAATAGTAATTAAAATATAATACTTTGTCATTATGAAAGATACAAACTGAAACCTATTTTTAGAAACAATATCAGCTTAATCGTTCTTTTATAAAATTTCTATTATTATTACTTAAAATAAAATAAAATATTGCTTTTATTTAATTAATTGACCTCAGCTTCACATTGGCTTAGGGGCCGTCCATTAATCACGTGATCTTTTTTTAAGCATTTTTTAACCCCCCCTCCCCCTTGGTGATACATGGTGAGGTTTAAGACTACCCCTCACCCAGCATCACGTGTATTTTTAGTATCTACAAAAATTCTTTAATTTTTAAGAATATTTTAGAATATTATCCTAAATACAAGTATAAAGTATAATCTTATTTTGTTCTGAAATTAGGGACCATGATAAAAATGTCTAGACAGAAAGGTTGCAGGTTGTTTTTGATTGGCATAAAAATAATAATAAACGAATGGTGTACACTACACGCCGCTTTTTGATTTAAAAACCGCGCGTTTGAAAAAATAATGATGAAAAATAATGGGGGGGGGAATAACCTCCCCCCCCCCTTTCAAGCCTCACGTGATTAATGGACGGCCCCTTATCTATAATTATCATCGAATGATTCATAAACACTTAAGCTTATGCAAGCGCTTTTATAGTATGTAGAAGTCTAAAACTATTGGAGATAGAGGAATTTGTTCTCGAAAACCTTCAAACAGTAATATATCAATAAAAACATGCTACCTGATGCTACTGTTTCAAGTTTTTTGTGGGATAAAAAACAGTGTTTTGTTTCCATGTGAACACGCGCGAAAGTAACTAGTTTCTCATAAATGTTTTAATACAAACAATACGACAACGAAGAAATTAATGACCGTCCAGATTTCGTTGTCGTTAATTAATGGAATCGGCGTTATCGGAAAACCATCACGTAGAAATCAAACCGCTATTACTAAAATGGGCGAAACTTGAAAATAGTTGCACAACTCGAGCGTAAATGACGATTGTTGTTGTTATAAACTGGAACAGCTAAATATCGACGTTGTAATAAAAATAAAAATAAAAAACTTGTTAAATTATTAACGAAAAAGCGTTGTGTTATCAAAGAAAGAAAGAAAATAAAAATGAGTATACAAAGACCGCCTAGCAAAATACAGTCCAAGCCACTTTCTCAACCTTAAAAGCTAAAAGACTAAACTTTTACTTCATCTTCAACCTACTTAAACGTCATTTTGTAGTCCATCTGTCTGTCAGTGTTGATTTGTTTTCTCAGGGAAAACCTCAGCCCATTAATGCCCAACTGCAGGGACTTAGGCCCCCCATCAAGGTGAGGGGGCTTGGAGCTTGATCCACCACGCTACTCATTGGTACATTCCTTCGAACCACGGCCTCCTAAGCAAGAAGCGGGCTGGCTACCATCGACTAGCGACATTTAGTTATGAAAGCCATCGATATAGTTTTGATATATTAATAAATGACTGCGGCATCACTAAGGTTGCTCATGGACCGCAAATGTTTGTGACGAATCGTCACATAACTCAATAATCCTAACAGTCCATTTGGTAACCTTTATTAACTTTTATTAATTTGGTGTATACCTATAATTATGGTAACAATCGATTTATACCTAGTGATTTTTGTCTATGGGTACTTCCTGTTAACCTAGTAGGTAATTTAAAATTTGCTGATATCTTGAGTGAGGAGTGGCCGAGTGGTTAGGGACCCTAACTCCGGAGCCATGGGCCGCGGGTTCGATTCCCGTCCGGGACAAATATTTGTGAGCGTGAACATGTCTGTTTGTTTCCGTGCCTGGGTGTGGAAATTATCTATATCTGTATGTATTATAGAAGGAAATATTTAAGTATCTTTACCAGTTGTTTAGTATCTACCTCATAATACAGACTTAATACTTGCTTACTTTGGGAGTAGATGGCGCTTTGTGGGATGTGGGAATATCTTTACGTTGTGATTTATGTCTGCCGGTACTTCCTGTTTACTTAGTATCTTGAAATTCGACATGAAGGAAAGTAAAAGGAAAAAGTAATTTTACTAATTTAGAGTGAAATTTTAGCTTGCCGTTCTGTACGTATCTCAAAAGGTAAACTTTGGGTATATAATATAAACTAATAATTACTAAGTTTACGTTAAATAACTAAATGAACCATCAAAGTTCGAATCCGAGTCGCACTTGGCCGATATCTAAAACCCCTTTTACTAGATTTGGGGAATTGCTAACTTTGTTTAAAAAAACGAATTTCGAAATACACCCAATCTTTCCACTAATAAATGTACCTAATTAAAACATATTAAATTATACATATAATAAATTGTAGACTTTCCGTATCTTTACATTAACGATTTAAAAAAAAAAAAATTACTGGGAGATGCGAAAAATAAGGAATAATGTAAAAAAAAACAATTTTTGTAACTGTTGTCTGTTTTCTTTTTTTGATTTGTTTGTTCGTTTGTAGGTACACCTATAACATAAAAGCCACCACTGATTGGATTCAAAATCTAATAACTGTAAAATGTGAAGTTTTATTCTGAGTTACATTTAATGTTTATTTCATCAAAATTAACTTACAGATTCAAAATATATTCAATTTTTAAATTTAGGCACCTCCGCGCCGTGTTGCGGGCCGTGTGTCGCTTGGGAGCGTGCATAATAAAGTAAAATAGCTTATGCAGGTCATTCTCGAATCAAATCTTCAACCTGCTTAATTAATAAACTCCAAAACAATTGCGTGAATTGATAAAATATGTATGTAGGAAACAAAATGACAAACTGTTTCAATCACAATTCACACAAATCACAAATTCCACCTTTATTGCACTTGAAGTTCACAGTTGATTGCACTTGACTTATCAAGAAAACTGACTCGGTCCGGCAACGCCACGTCGTTCTTATATAGCCGGCTAAATCTCCACCCCGCAGCATCTCAAAATTTCCCATCGTCGAACATTCTATTTGAAAACTCTAATCACAATTTACAGTGGAAATTTTCTAGACGCCACGGCACTAGCCTTGTGTGGTCGCAAAAATCGGATTTTAGAGCGCGTCATGTAAGTCTGTGGTACCATCATCGCTTTGACAGACACCGTTTTTAAAATTGCATTTGATTTGTGATTTATTTTCATCTCGGAATTTCTCAATATTGGTGTAATCGGTCGATACCTTTGACTAGTTGCGTGACCTTTCGGGTACTTTTTGTAACACATCGACGTGCTTCTATACATAGACGTCAAATTAGCAACGTTATTATTGACACATTCATATAGAGACGATTGCCGCCGAGTTATTTTGGTTTGGATATATTTCCTCATGATATTTACGGAACGTGTGAACAGCCCTATATTGGAGTTATTTTTTCACGTGCTCTATTTAATACTTAGGTGTACTAGACAAATAAAAATGTCATAAATATTAAGCGGGAGCAATATCTCCACACATTGACTGTCCTATAACGGCTTCGGGCTGAAGTTAACTACGTCATAAAAAATGTAAACACGTCATAATTTTTTGAATGTAAGTCTCTTTTACTAAATCACAATTACTTATCACCTTTAAGACGGACGTCTTTAGTCAATCTTTATGGGATATTCCATGGGTACAGTGGAATTCAGAAATATGTGATTTTTTTTATTTCATTGGGACAACGGAGCCTTTTAGTCTGGCTCATACCAGAATATGTTATTGTAGGCATGGCACGTGTTCCGATCGGCCATAAAAACTCGATCTGTACCGATACAACAAACGCTGTATTTTATAGCACCAATCATGAGAATCAATTTCTTCTAAATAACATAGTCTCTTAAATAAAAGGAAGACCAAGATAAATTAAACAATATTAATGCTTAAATTTTATTGTACCTACTTATTTACAAATTAAAGTGAATAAGTTCACTGAATTGTTCAAAATGAGACTTATTTTTAGGAACACACAAATAAATCCTTCGATTAAATTCGTTTTGTGTCGCCTTTTGTATCGAGTTAAGGTAAAAACCATATCAGCCAATCATGACCCCACTGGAAGGGCATAAGGCAAGTGTCTATCTCATCAGCAATTTTCCTTTTTGACGTGTCAGGGGAAACCTCAAAATACAACGAAATGCAGATGCAATAAATTCAAATTCAAATTCAAAAAGTTTTTATTCAATATAAGATGTTTGCACACACTTATTGAAAGTCGTAAAAATTGATTAGGTACCGGTTCAAAAACTAGGAGGAGAAGAACCGGCAAGAAACTCCTCTCTGTTTATTTAATTTAAATATATGTCTTTCTTAATTGTTTTTTTTTAAATTTAAAGTCTTACAACTATTACAATGATGTCCATGCGCACTTATCATTTAAATACTCGGTAATACAATAGTAAGCTTTTTTCATGAGTTGGACTTTAACTCGCTTTATAAATTGATTAGAATTCAAGTCTAACATTTCTTTTGGAATTTTATTATAAAAACGGATACAATTTCCCATGAAAGAATTATTAACCTTTGAGAGCCTGAACCTGGGAATCGATAACAAATGCTTATGTCTTGTATTTAAGTTGTGGCCATCACCCACCCTAGAGAAAGCATTTATGTTTTTATGTACATAAATTATATTTTCATAAATATACTGACAAGGGACTGTCAAAATATTACCTTCTCTAAAATAAGCCTTTACACTATCTCTAGATTTTAATTTATATATAGCTCGAATAGCCCTTTTCTGCAGAACAAATATTGTATGAATGTCAGCGGCCTTTCCCCGAAATACGAAATAAAGAATAAATATAATTCCATAGAATATATCATTGAGCTCAAAGACTAATAACTTTACTATCGTAATAGAGTGAGTTGATTTTATGTCTACTAGTTAAACAAAATAAATTGTTATTCCAATCATTTAATTTACAATAAAACAATATAATAAATACATGGGACTTCCCACACAGCGTCATCTAGTCCCAAACCAAGCAACTTGTATTATGGGGTACTAGACAGCTGATACGCACACTTAAACATTCTTTGTAATTTATGAATGTATAGATACTTGTACACCCAGAAACGGAACAAATAGACATGTTCATGTACACAAATATTTGTCTTGCTCGGGAATCGAACCCGCGACCCTTAGCTTCGTAGTTAGGGTCTCTAACCACTCGACCAATTGTAGTGGATGCTTTATGGAAGAACCTAGAAAATAAATATGCCAAAAGCTTGGCATAAATAGATTTAAGGAATTAGATCAGGTTTACTTTGAAATAACGATCACGCCTCGTAGGTAGTTAACCCCGTCGTAAAATTCGTAAAATCTCCTTTGGGGCCGGTTAGCTCCTTGCAAATATCCTGTTATTTTTGTCTAGAGGTTAATTCGAAAAGGGTTCAAGATATTCTTTTTTTTCGATTCTTTTGTAAGTACCTGATATAGCAAGCTTGGTGGTGAGTATGGGTGTTTTTTTATTTAGTTTAATATTTATATATTTAATAAAACCACAGCTCTTAAGGGGGCAAGTTTTACATACAAGAAAAGAGTGTTTGGCGCGTGTTTAATCCTCGCCGTATTCATCACACAAATATTCACAGAAAAAAAATGTAATAAGAGAAATGGTGTCACAGAGCGATATGTTTTTTTTTGAAGTCTTGTTTAGTTGTTTTAAAATGAAGTTCTTTGTTTTTGAAAATAATGAGCCGGAAATTCGATATTAATGCGAATTTTAAAAAAAACGTAACGTCTTAAAGACATTCTTTCTTAACCTATTCACTACTCAAAATCATATTCGGTCAGATTAAAAGTCACGAGCCATTTAATTTACGGAGACAATTTTGATTGATAATGATTGTTGACAAGTCAAAAGGTTAATGACTCTGCAAGTTTCAGTTGCAATTAACACACATTTCAGGGGCGAAATCGACGGGTATTTTATAAGTATTTTTGGGAATTTTTTCTTGTCATCTCTGTCAGTCAGGAATAGGTCGGGGAAGAGGGATTGAAACGGAGATAGCGTTGCCAATTCGAAGCTGCGGATTGAAAGACTATCCCCTTAAAAAACGAAATTAACATTACTTATGAATATATCTGATAGCCAATTATAGTTTTACATTTTTTTTACTTATATATCTCAAATGATGCAAATAATAATGATGACGTTATGATCCACATGACGTCACAGGCATAAGAAAATTTCAAACTTATGCATCGTTTGTTTCATGAGAAAATTATAGAATGGTTTTCTACGAGGCGGGTTATGTTTAACAACATTTAAACACTATCAGTGAACTTAACACGGGTTAACGATTGATTCGATATAGATTGAAACATTGCTGTTAATATTTAAAATGCGAACAAACCGACGCATTTATTCATACTTGGTGCACCATAAACACATACACGGGACTGAACTTTATAATTAATAAACTTATAAAAAGTACTTTGGCAAGTCTAGTTTTCGTAGAAAATATAATATATATGTTAAAAATTTTGGTACAAGCTCCCTGATACCAAAATCAATGGAACAAAGCTTATAGTTTTTGAGTGATTTCAAAATGACCGTCGAAACGATACATCAAAATTCCTGAACCTTTCAGTATTAACGTGATAGACCTCATTCGCGTTAAAAAAAATAGTTTTGAAGTAATATCTTGCCTTAGTATGTTTTCTATTGAATCCTATAAAATACTTAAATGTAAATTATATTAAAATCGTTAAAATGTTTAAAAAAAAAATTGTATTACTTAATATTCGAATAACTAGTTCAGTTGCGATCAATCGATAATACAACGTGCATAAAACCTATACCTATATTGCAACAATATAAAATAATTTCTGTTTGTCAACGAACGGACGCAAACGAGACGATGATCGATGCGAGCGAACTTAGTTAACCCAGACTAAACTAGTGATGGAACACGTGATATAAGTGTGTGATAAAATATCGATAGTTTGCAATGTATCGTAAACTAGTAGGTAATATTGTCTATGACACGATGAGCACCGAAAGTCGGCCGTCCTTGGAAAACTTTATTAAAATAATTAGAATACGCAACGAAAACTCGGACTTTCGTATTAGTTTTGAAAATGCAATTTTCAAATCAATCATTTTATTTTATTTTATTTTATTTATTGGAGAATAAACAGACATAGCCCTGTACAGTATCTACTTACATTATAAACTTACATATTACAAAATAAAGACTATATCCTTACACATTCTCACTAGGACATTGAGATTTGTTATAAACTTTAAATACTTACAAATATTGAAATTTTGGAGAACAAACAAAAAAAAAAAGAATTTCATGATAAAAGAAAAAAAAAGGAAGATCAGAACATAGACTATTGATATCACTTAAATCTCTAACCTATTATGATAATAGTACAACATCATCTCTAATTTAAATTAAGGTCTACCAACACTTATTATTAGTTATTTTCGAGTACTTAATATTAACCCAATATTAACCCAACAATCCATCGAGCTCGCGTCTGAACTTAGACAAAGAAGATTGGAATATGTCTATAGAGTTAAGATTTTCATTATAACTATTCATAATTCTATACAATGGTGCACGTTTACCAGCGTTTGTGGTGCAGACAATCGTTGAAAATAATGTAGTTGATCTTAGTTGACGGGTTGGAATTTTAAAGTTAATTTGAGACAATAGTTCAGGGCAGTTAAATTTAGAGTTACATATTTTGTATAAATTTATTGCATCTGCTTGCTGTCGTCGTTTCTCGAGGGTACATATTTTATATATTTCTAATAGTTTTTCGTACGACGGGGGTTTACCCAACATCCGGTAATGTACAGCACGAAGAAATTTTTTTTGTATTTTTTCGATTCGTTCTGCATCATTTCGTAATTACCTGTTTTGTTTAATTCCCATTCCATTCTATCAGCCTTTTTTATATCCCACTGCAGGGGCTTAGGCCTCCCCTCAAAATGAGGAGGCTTGGAGATTTAATCCACCACGCTGCTCTAATGTGGGTTAGCGGATTGCAACGACCGCCACCTATTGACAGCAACCGCCATCTTTTGTTTAATTTACTAATGTAAAATTCACTATTGTAATAATATATACTCTGAACAAAATAGATTGTAGGTACTTTGTTATTAATTTGATCGCATATTGCATTTAGGAATATGAAGTACGAACTCAAAATGAATCACGTATAAATACCGATTTATTGTACAGTAAAACTATATTTAATTATTGTTGTTGTATATTTAGATTCATCAAGAATATAATATTTTTATGTTATTTCCTTTGGTAATCCTTCAGTGTCACAATTAAACTTAATCTTAAATAAGAGTTAACATGAATTATTATTTACCCTTTTAATTTTAACTATTACACGTAACAGATATGCTCAAATTAACAATCCTATTTGTCCGGGATGTGTGTGTTCGTGTTTATGCCCATGTCTTTATGCTTATTTCTTAAGTTGAGCAATGCACGTTTATTATTTCTGATTTTCAGCTTATGTCTGCTACAACATGTCCAAATTAGAATATCTTTGATATAGGTTTGTTTTATGAATTGTTTTATGAAAATATAACACAATTGTAATTTTACGTGTTCGAACACACACATATATACTCGACGGATTTTTGAAACGTACCTATTTATACAGTCGTGAATTCATTGTAAGGAACTTAGAACATATGCATAATGGATAAGTAAATTACAATAAATATGATTTACTGATACGTCTTTTTAGCAATAACTTTAACGTTGTAATAGTAATTAGTAGTAGTATTGCCTTTATAATAATAATAATAACACACACAATCACAACAACGTCTTGGTCCCAAACTAAGCATTAGCTTGTATTTTGGGTACCAAGCGAAGACACCACATACATATAACAACCAAGACCCGGTGCCAGTATTAATATTCATCATATAAATACTGACCCGACCTGGGATTCGAACCCGGGACCTCCAGCTTCGCAGGCAGGATCGCTGCCCACTAGGCTCAGCGGTCGTCTGGTAATACTATTATACTATTATACTACTATTAATAATATTATGGTAATTACTATTAATTTAAGTTAATACATAAAACAACTAAAAGTATATCTATCCAGAGATTCTGTAATCATAATTAAAAATAATCAAAAGTTTCATTAAATCGGGATCAGTGTTTACCGAGAGCAAATATTCAATATGACGTCCACGTCGAACATTAAAATTAATTTTCAATTAGGGTCTCAAATAAAATTTAATTAAAGCCAAAAGACGTTTTCATTTATTTAATTGATTATTCATTTGAAATCTCTTCTTGGTAACGATCTGAGCGAAATGAGGAATTAAATATTATGTTTTCTTTGTAATTAACTCATAAGTACTGAATAAATTTTCGTTCTTTACGTTCAAGTGATAAAGTAACTGGAAGATCCCGTTATTATTAACAGTCAAAAAATTAAATAATTTCAGATGTTTGCCAACTTGTAGGATACACGTATTTCAAACTTTAAACTATATTTTGTTCTACTTGAATATGAAAGAAATATCATAATAATCAATTTGATAATAATAATAATAATAATAATAATGATTCTTTAGTACACCTTACAAATGTTCAAACAGCGCTTCGTTCGTCCTAAAATAGCAACGTAAATATCATGCCTTGTATGTTAAAACAATAATAATTTCAAGTCAGTATGAATTTGTACATTTTACATGTACCATTGTAATTAACCATAATCACCTAAAAAGACGCAATTAAGAAATTTCATATTTTAGGTGTGACAATTGTCATATTATTTTTTTTTATAACTACGATCAAAGAGTACCAAGTATTTACCGTTTTAATATAATATCTACTGAGTTAAATTACAGCGAAAGCGAAGTGGTTTTTTTTATGGCGAAGATCGCGAAGGAGCATAAAAAACTGTGATTATGCTCGCTATAAAAATTCAAGCACAACACTACCAAGTCATATTACGATATCATCTCGTGTCAAATAAATGAACCGTAGAGACAAAAAGGCCAGAATTGAGCTTTGCGTTTGTGTGTGTCACTTTCAACCGTACAGTGCGGCTTCAAAATCGTCCATATTCTGCCACGCATTCACCTCATCGTCTTTCTACAATAAGCGCCCACTCACACCAATTAAAAGTTCAACACTCACTTTTTAGGGTTCCGTGTCTCAAAACGAAAAGTGAACTATTTTAGGATTACTCCGTTGTCGGTCTGTCCGTCTGTTAAAACCATTTTTCTCAGGAATACGTAGAGATATCAAGTTGATATTCATATGTAATACATAAGTTTACGGTCTCTTGTAGCTATAAAAAAAATCTAACTTTTAAGTCAACCCAAAAAAATACGGCCATTTGTGCTACATAATTTGAGTCTCGCAAATAAATCAAAACCTGAAGAGTACTTCCCGTTGACCTAGAATCATGAAATTTGGCAAGTAGTAAGATCTTACAGCACGAGTGCAGCAATAAATCTCATAACCGTAATCTTTTTTGTATATATTATTAGTTAACGGCTAACAAGTTAAATATTCGAGTGTCTAAATGCGTTCAGTTTGAAATTGAATTTAAATCTATTGTATTGCATATGTCACTATAAAATGGTAAAAATCACAATTTTCATCTCGTGAGATTGTAAACTTCTTACTGGCAGATTTAAAAAAAATCATAGTTTCTTGAGCTTTCTGGGTGGCTCGTTGCTCCGTTCCGCTTCGCTCCTCGCAATGAACACACACGGAACCGAACCCAACCTATTAAATAACAAATTTTAGAGTCTGTTTACAGTCTATCGATAGTTTCCAATCTTACGGTAAAACATACATTTCTTTTTATATAAACTGTTGCTGCATAAAAATCAATCAAGTACCGTCCTCAAGTTCCGCAACTAAGCCGACGATAAAAACTTATCGTAAACCTAAATCATGGGTTTGTTTGTAATTTTACTCGTGAACGACTTAGTTCTCCATCGTCATAATAATCGTCATAGTGAGATCTAACGCACTGGTATTTAAGATTTATTAAGATTTATCACAATGGTGGTTCTAGGGTAAAAGACGGGACATTAACTCACATGAAAGAAATAGTTCGTAAGCGGAGATTAATTTATCACTACATATTATAAAATAAAGTCCCCCGCCGCGTCTGTCTATCTGTCTGTCTGAACGCGATAAATTCAAAAACTACTGAACGGATTTTCTTATGGTTGACACCAACGGACGGAGTAATTCAAGAGGAGGTTTATGTGTATAATTCATTAATGTTTTGTGCAAATTGATTAAAATATAACGATTATTGTTAAAGAAGTCGGAACAAATCAAGTTGACTGGGAGGTTTTCTCGAAAACGCTGCCTAATCCCTTTGAGATATAACAAAACAATGTATGGAGGATTTTTTCCTCTTTTATAGGACTAAAGGAAAGTCCGCGCTTGCATAAATTCTAAGCTAGTCCCCAAGTTATCATCTTATGCAGTATTAAAAAAACAGTTAAATTCTAGTAGACCTCGCATTCTGAGGGTTCCGTGCTGTTATATAACGAGATTATCGCTATTTGGCTCAAAAAAATATAAATTTAAAAATATCAAATAAAATATATTTAGTGGAAATAGTCATAATGATAATACCTGGAATATCTTACGCAAAGCCATTTAGTCCCAAAGTAAGCAAATATTGTATTATGGGTAATAATATAAACACTCAGACACGGAACAAATAGACAAGTTCATTTCACACAAATATTCAAAAAGTTGATATTAATAGAGTTAAATCGTTCTATTGTGAAAATGGGAGTTCCTCAGGGATCTATATTGGGTCCCTTTCTGTTTTAGTGTATTTTAATGACTTACCTTACTTGGTAGAAAAATCTGCCGAGATAGTGTTGTTTGCTGATGACACTTCTCTCGTATTTAAAATTAATAGAAATGAAGAGGAATTCTCAACAGTAAACTCTTCACTTTTGCAGGTCTTAAATTGGTTCAACGCTAATAACCTATTATTAAACGCAAATAAAACAAAATGTTTAAAATTTACATTGCCCAATGTTAGACAAGTTGATGTCAATTTGAGACTTGGAGGAGATTCATTAAGTTTTGTTAATGAAACTGTGTTCTTGGGCATTACTATCGACGCAAATTTACAATGGGGTCCTCATATTATGAGGGTGGCTGGTAAACTGAGCTCTGCTGTTTTTGCAATTAGGCAAATAAGAAAACTAACCGATGTGCCTACAGCGAGGCTGGTTTATTTTAGCTACTTTCATAGCATAATGTCATATGACATTCTGCTATGGGGAAAGGCCGCTGACATTCAAACAATATTTGTTCTGCAGAAAAGGGCTATTCGAGCTATATATAAATTAAAATCTAGAGATAGTGTAAAGGCTCATTTTAGAGAAGGTAATATTTTGACAGTCCCTTGTCAGTATATTTATGAAAATATAATTTATGTACATAAAAACTTAAATGCTTTCTCTAGGGTGGGTGATGGCCACAACTTAAATACAAGACATAAGCATATGTTATCAATTCCCAGGTTCAGGCTCTCAAAAGTTAATAATTCTTTCATGGGAAATTGTATCCGTTTTTATAATAAAATTCCAAAAGAAATGTTAGACTTGAATTCTAATCAATTTATAAAGCGAGTTAAAGTCCAACTCATGAAAAAAGCTTACTATTGTATTACCGAGTATTTAAATGATAAGTGCGCATGGACATCATTGTAATAGTTGTAAGACTTTAAATTTAAAAAAAAAAACAATTAAGAAAAACATATATTTAAATAAAATAAATAGGGAGGAGTTTCTTGCCGGTTCTTCTCCTCCTAGTTTTTGAACCGGTACCTAATCAATTTTTACGACTTTCAATAAGTGTGTGCAAACATCTTATATTGAATAAAAACTTTTTGAATTTTGAATTTTTTTGAATTTTTCCTCTGTGAAAATCAAATCCATAACGTTTGAGTCTGCAGTTAGGGTGTCTAACCCCGTGACATCTTGGTTAGTAGTATGATATAAATACAATCAACTATTTTCGGATTTTGTCCTTTACTTGTGCTGTAAGACACTGTTTCTCCAAATGTTTTTGAGAAAAATAGTTTCGACAGACATACACACAGGCAGACGGACAACGAAGTAATCCTATAAGATTCACTTTTTTTCCCTATAGGTACGAAACCATAAAAATCATCGAAATCTGTACAGTTTCACGATCGATACTTACGCCATCTCGACAATGTTCGGCAATTTACAGAGCACCCTACTTAGCGTAAAAGTTTATGAACTATAATGACATAGGTCTTAAAGTTTATAATCTATTGCGCTATTCGTTGGTCTTGGAAATAAACAGACGAAGTTTTTTTTCTTCCCACTTTACAAACTGGCTCTTTTCGTTCAATATTAAAAGACTTGTACAAACAGAAATTTAAGTTTAGAAATATGCCTCACTACATTAAAGTTACTGTATTATACTTGTATATATATATATATATATATATATATATATATATATATATTAAATTATTATATTGGGATATCCTAATAGTGACCCATGAAATTTACCTGATTACTCTGCCGTTAATCGATAGCAAACATTGATTACTAAAGTACAACACTAGAACAGCAAAATGTTAGTCCCAAACGGGTGGCGACGTTACAAAGTTTGATAGTACCCGGCAGACTCCTTAGTACAAATGTCCTGCTGAGAGCGTTTTAATGTATCACGAAATCTACTGTGTTGTACTGTTTTAGGTACATCTATCTAAATATGTTTGTGGGAAATCTGTAACGTTTTTATTTTCTATCTTTATTTAATACTTATGATTCGTCAAATATAAAAAATATGATTGCGTGTACTTATTCCGTTTGAAGTCATACCTCCTCGGTGTGATTGAAAATAGTCAAACCTTACACCAAAAAAATGAAGGAGTTGATGCCGATAACAAAAAATTAAAAAATTAAGCATCCAAACTTTGCCGAATACGTAAATTAAATTACACGATTTGTTTGTACATATATGAAACACGTGCACCAACAAATGTTCTATACACACAGTATAGTGAATAGCAATACTTGTCTTAACCTATGAAATTGCCGTTCTTCAGTACGTTTTGATTGGCTGTGAATTCATAATTAAAATTAATTTCGTTTTAAAAACAGGACATTCTTTTTACAAAGTCAGTTTTTTCTTTATTGATGAGCGTTGTGTTTTCATCACATTTGAAATTTTTCGTCATAATGGACACTTTAAAAATTCGTGTAATTATGGAATATGAGTTCTGTCGTGGCACTAAAGCGGTACAAACGGCACGTAACATCAACACCGTTTACGAAAAGAACTTAACAAACGAACTCACAACAATTATTGGTTTGCGCACTTTTGTTCTGGAAATTATGACTTCAATAATGATCGTGGTCGTCCGGACACTGTGGTCAACAATGGTAAGTTGAAGGCGATTGTGGAAGCTGATGATACTCAAACTATAGCTGAACTAGCAGCAGCTTATGATGTTAGCATTAAAACAATATTGGACCATTTGCGACAAATTGGTAAAGTAAAAAAGCTGAGAACTGCCTCGCGTCGCTCAACAGGCACAGAAATGAAAGAACTTTGAGCCGGATTGTTACTTTTGATGAAAAATAGATTCTGTTCGACAATCGAAAGCGCTGAGCAAGTTGGTTAGATCTTGGTTCAACACCAAACAATGTGTTAAACAAAAAATAACCCTTAAAAAGGTGACGGTCACTGTTTGGTGGTCTAGTGCCGGTGTGATTCATCACAGCTTTTTAATAAAATGGCATGAGCATTACTGCAGATGTGTACAGTGAAGAACTGAAGACAATGATGGAGAAGCTCGCACGTTTGCGACCAGCTCTGGTCAATCGGTCGTCACGACAACGACAACTGCTCTTTCACGACAACGCGCGACCCCATATTGCACAACAAACAGTCTCCAAGCTGCTATACTTGCGGTGACTTAGGTATATATACTTATATATATCTCCAAATACTTTCCTTCATTTCGATACCCTACATTTAGTAAAAAAAACTATGGTTTCTCAAAAAAAAATTATGAACTTACAATTTAGCGCCAAAAACCCGCCATTTTAATTTTTTTATAATTAAACACATGGGTTTTTAAAAGAAATCTAGCGGTACCTTAACTGTCGAAATCCATCCAATCCTTTGAAAGATACGAGGTAATAAATAAAATTACACACAAGTTACGCCCGAAAAACATACATTCCTTGGTTTGGCAGTCGGGTAAAAAGTAAGTTCTTTTATCAATCTAAAATCTTTCCAAGTAGTAGATATACTTCATTTGAAATCTAAAAGTTGTCCGCTCATCCTGTTTGCTTTGCAGTCGTAATATTGGACGACTGCCAAAGACCGAATTAAGTAAAATTAAGTTTGCCTCAGAACGAGCTGTTAAAACTTCACAGTACAAAACTCAAACTCAATTACAGTTGACGGAGTGTAAAAGTTATAGTTTTGCTGTTTAATTATGTTTATTTATGAAAATTAACAACGCCTTTTCATATTTCAACTTGTTTTATTGTTGAACTGAGTTGAATATTTCATCCTTTTAGGATGAAATACTTCTACTTCTATAAATAATTTGAAAACAAAAGGAATAAAAACCATATTTATTAGAATAAGCTATAATTGACTATGTTTCAAAATTATTTTCTTGAAACAGTTTTCTAATTATATCATAGCAGTGAAATAATTTTAAGTAATATATATAATATATATAAATAACATTTACATCATCATCGGGTGCGAAGATAACATTTTAATAACTCGTTATTAACATATTCTTTAAGTGAATATAATTTTGTGTGTAAATGTTATCGTATAATGCCTATTTTTATATTTTCTTGATAAATATTATACAGTTATTCAATATTAATCAAATACTCTAATACATGAATTTGACTGAATTTCTACATACACACACAAACACACACACAAATTTCTTAGCTCACGAGATTCCTGCAGACGAAAATAAATACATTACGTTTTACTTTGATCATTGTAGTAATCCCCAGTATAGATCCCATTCCTAAAAATGATTATTTCATACTTGAAGGGAGTGGCTTCATTTTGGCGAGTCTGCTACACATTTCCACTGCGACAATTTTCCTGAGTGCTGCATTTTTGAGCGTACATTGGGAAACATGTTGAATTCATAATGTTTTTTTTTGCGGTGAATACATACTTTCTTTTAATAAATTCGAAAAGTATTTTAATAGGAAAATTGTCGAATATGTCATTAATGTCAATTAATTATTAAAATTATTATTATGTGCACTATACTAGAAAAACGTGCGCACACACAGACATACACACACGTGTATGTGGGTGTGAGTATTTGTGCTTCATACATATTGAAATATACGTATGTTTCAGTACATACAAAATATTCATTGGCGTACTTTTACAAATTTCAAATTACGTTTTCTTAAGGGGGCAATTACAAAAAAACGGCATGTTTAGGTACATTTTTAGGAAGTTTGGAAAGGTATAAGGTCATAAACCTAATTCTAAAATAAAGATCAGTTCTTAATTTACAATTGTGTTAGAAAACATTTGCATATTTTACACTCTTTCACACTGAAAAAATATTATTTTGTAACCCACTTTTGCCGAAATCGCGGAAAATTAACATTTTTCGGTACATATTACACCATCATCACAAGGTTTTTTGAGATTAAAAAATCATTTAAGTATTGTTAATACTTCATCCTTTCTTTCTGTTAGAGGAAATTTTGATAATAAACGGAAAAGTGGCAGAAAAAAATCATCAATAATATGCAATTTCACCGAAATTTCGCCATACTATTTTGTATGAACTGACAGCACACTGACAGCATAAAACCAAGCGCACACGGTACCGTGCTTCAGACCGCTCCGAGGAGCGCTATTGAAAGGTCGGGTGTACGTCTTTGTTTTTCTCCGATCAAATGCTGTACGTATGGTAAAGTTGAACTCAATCAATCTTGAGACGTGGGTGAAAGTAAAAGTGAATGGGCATCTTTGTATGGGCTGCGTATCCAGGTTGTATCAAGTTGTGGTATATGTCATTTTAAAGGTCGTATCAATAGCTTTATTTTATAGTATGGCACCAACCATGAAACATGTGCAAGGAAATAACTATGAGTTATTTTATATCTCATATAATGAAATGTTATTTTTAGTGTAAATGTTACTTATTGTACAATATTACTTTATTACTAAGCATACCTACTATACGGTTACCAATCGCTATTCCACCGCCGCTTGCACACCTACATACTCTTAAGACTGGCCAAAAAAATTGCAGGTTTTGCATAGGCTTCGTCTCCATGCTGTATCTAGTGTAGGCATGTTGTTCTTGGATTTCTTATTAAAAAATATAATTAAAGGCTAGTATTGCGTAGGTCGAAATAATTTAAAAAAAATTATCATTGAACTAATAATCTAGATCAACAATTATATCATCTAAAAAAGTTGCTGGCAACAATATATAATTTTGATGCCTCGCCCACCCCAAATACCATATAATGCTTATTATATGTGAACATGTGCCGACTGTTCTTCGCCCTATTAGGCACGAACAGTAATTATCGACTCCCTTCCCGTCGTTATTGTAGTTACTACAATATAGGAGTAATATATCCGATTCGACACATGACAGGACTGAATCCAACCTCTAGTAGTATGTATGTGTGTGGGCAGGGCGGTGTAAGAGTTATACTGACAGGTAGCCGCAACGCACAGTATGCTATATAACATGGTAAATAAAATAATATAAGTAAAAAATAAAAACCGACTTCAAAAACATAAACTAAAAAGATAAAAATAAAATTTTCACTTAAAAGAAAGGAGCATTAACAGGCGGCATATAGTAAATGAAGTCAGTGCCAACTCAGACCCTTTAAATGGGTACTTACCAGGTAATAACAATTACAACAATGATATATTTATAACAATAACAAAAATAGAACACAATTTAAAGTGTCTGAGTGAGTAGGCACCGACTTCATTAACTATATGCCGCCTGTTAATGCTCCTTTCTTTAAAGTGAAAATTTTATTTTTAACTTTTTAGTTTATGTTTTTGAAGTCGGTTTTTATTTTTAATATTTTATGAATTGAATTAGTTTGAATTATTTTTTTTACTAAGGCGGAAAGCTATTAAACTTAAAATAAAAATCTTACACTATATATACAATGTACATAATATATACATTACCGAGTTGACCAACTAATAATTTTTTTATGATAAAAAAATTAAATTAAAACATTTGTAAAAAGTGGTGACCTCTTGGAATGGTGTAATTATTTTAATTTTAATACGCTTTTATAAGTTCCACCTGTATGTTTTTTTGTATCTAATGAAATCTTTAAACGCGGTTGTCACCCACTTCTACTGAAGATATTGGGCTGAAATTCAGAATACATATGTAACTTCGATGACAATACACTAAAATGATAAACATAACTTGATGTTGCAGCCAGGATTGTTTCCTCATAAGGATACTCTTCACCGGTTAATAGCACGAACACGAAACTTTGTATGTAGGTTGGATTTCGATAGTTATCCATGATTTTCACTATAAACTGATGATGCACCACGATAATTTGTTAACGAGGGAACTCCTCAGTGGTTAGATTAGCACCGACATGAAGCTTTGTGTCGGTGTGTATCATTTCATCGTGTTATAGGTAATTGTGAGTTCCACCTTTATGTTTGTAAATTTTAATGGAATGTAGTTTAAAAAATATTAAGACTAAAAAAAGATAAAAAATTATATATTAAAAAAAATTTATAAATTACACTTTAATACGACTTTGATAGACAATCGAACTTTAAAAAAGAAAATAAGTAGAAAAAAAATTGAAAATTAATGTTATTGTGAAAAATCGTGGAGTGCAATGAAATATTTAAAACAATTGATATCGGGCACCCCACGTTTTGTCACAATAACATTATTTTTCCTCATTAAACACTTTATTCTTATTCTAAAAGTTATTTTCTCCTTTTTAGATCGATTTGGTATCAAAGCGCAAGTTTCTTAGTTTTTTTAAACTATCTGGGGGCACGGCCGTGCCCCCACCAAGTCGAGCAAAAAAGCGTCACGGCCGTACCATCCTTTTCTCGAAGCAATTCAGACCATTTTCGACCCCCTGTAACTTCGTTGTGGATAAAACTAGAAGACTGAAATTTTCAGTAACCATGCAGGCATATTATATAAGCATATTTTCAAATTTCATTCAATTGGAACCAGTATTTTTAAGAAATTATAACGGGTCAAATTTCTTCATTTTGTCACTCACTGACTCACCGATCATCAAAATTCTAAGGCACTTCTAGCAGACCTAGAAGCTTCAAATTTGGAATATAAGTAGTGTTTGGTGTATGAGTCAAGGAAAAACTAAAAAATCTAGAAAAGACCGCAAAGAAAATTAAGCCCATACAGCCAAGTTTTCAGTTAAATTTTTCAATATTGGCTTTATTCGTAACGATGTTTTATTACGGCAGTTATTATTATATTAAACTGTAGCTGAAGCTCAAGAAGTAGTACCGGAAAAGTGAAAACGGAAGGCTACCTACAAAAATAAGAAAAGTTCATAAGTCCGGGAGAGGGCTTTAAGAAAATTCGTTGCTGGTAGATATACATATATACAATAAGTAGAAGGTACCGAAAAGGAAAAAAGTAGAACTGTCCACAAAATACAAAAAGAAATGAGATCCGATCAAAAACAATACTTGTCAAAAAAACCAAGTCTCGCAACTCAGTTGTTCTTCGGTAAAAAGTTGTGAGATCCATGTAATACCAAGTCGGTTATTAATTTATTCAGTCTCTATTTGTAAGTCTCTACTTGTAAGTATGTAATGTTTTATATAAATATATTGAGACTTGGCCATCGCCTGAAAACACGTGTAAGTTCAATCGCCTGAAAACACATGTAAATTCAATAATTTAGTGCGATGGCCAAGTCTCAATATATTTATATAAAACATTACATACTTACAAGTAGTGACTTACAAGTAGAGACTGAATAAATTAATAACCGACTTGGTATTACATGGATCTCAAAACTTTTTACCGCAGAACAACTGAGTTGCGAGACTTGGTTTTTTTGACAAGTATTGTTTTTGATGGGATAATGTTTGTAGAAGGCGGTCTGAATGATCGTGAAATTTGAAGGGCAAGTTAGTCAAAACAGGGGTGTTCGCACGGTTCCTCAATTTATAGAAATAAATAATGGTAAGAGCTAAGGGCGCGAGCGGGTTGCTTTTCGCGGTTTACGCACGCGGTGCAAACAGAATGCTCGCTTGTGATTGGTGTAAAGTAAAAAGATTTAGTACTGTAAAATACAACATTGCGGTACAAGTTTCGATGTCATAAAGAACGTATTAATAGTAACTGTATTGACAAAAGTATTAATCGTTGTTGTAATAACGCATACAGACTTGTTTTTTTTTGTAATGTGGACCAAATAATAATAAAATTTTAATCTATACGAAACAGACTTTATTTTAGTAGTGTTAGGCCCAGAAAGAAAGAAGTTCAAAATGGCAGACACTATTTTCAGTTTTGACCGCAGATTTGTGAAGGGAGACCACATGGACCCATAGATATCGATTTTGAAAGCAAGCAGTTCAAAAACTATAACAGATTCTAAGGCAGTAATTTTTTTTAGTTCTGAGCACAGATTCGTAATCGAAGACCATACAGACTCTTACATATTGATTTTGAAAACAATCGGTCCAGAATCAAAAATAGTAGAATTTGACGAAATGGGAAATGAAAAGGTCACCTCATTCAATGGGACCTCGGTTTCGCCATCGCCACGTATCACAAACAAAATACACTCGTATTGCAAAACTCCTCATACGATAACTGTGGCACAGTATAATATTGTCTAATAATTTTTTTTTATGGAACTTTAAAAGACATCGTAACCCACACCCATAACACAAGCTTTGCTTAGTTTGGGACTAGATAGCGCTGTGTGGGATGTCCCAGGTATTATTGTTATCACTACATATTATAAAATAAAGTCTCCCGCCGCGTCTGTCTGTTTGTCTGAACGCGACAAACTCAAAAAGTACCGAACGGATTGGCATATTATTGACATCAATGGACAGAGTGATTCAAGAGAAAATTTGTTGAAATATGACGATTATTGTTGAAGAAGTCGGAAAAAAATCAAGCTGGTTGGGAACTTGCATCGAAAATGCGGCCTTATCTTTTTGAGATATAACAAAATAATGTATGGAGGAATTGTGTCTCTTTTATAGAACTAAAGAAAAGTCCGCGATAGCATATGTCTATATTTTATGGATAGCTTACTATACTATTTTTATGATGTAATATGATGAGGTGATTGGAAAACAATTTATACGGATATGGTATTAATCCTTACCAAATTAAATACGATATTTACCTTCAGCATTTCATGAACATTATGATCGCCGTTTGTACTCTACAATTTAAATCAATATCTTAGGAGCCATACCGGACGACGCGACACACGTGGTTAGGCTGAAGTTATCAATGTTGTATACAAAGAAATATTTTAGTTCGTTTTTGGTATTTATTCTTTACTTTTTCATATATTTATAGAATTCGAAATAAAATACATTAAAAATAATCCAAGTTGGACGAACTTGCGTTACATTTAAATCTAATGAAATCCAGTCCACATGTTCGACACAACAAGCTGATACGACACTACGACCGTAAAAACATTATGGCTCTGCTACCCGTGCGAAACCGGGGCGGATCGCTAGTTATTATATAAAATAAAGCAACATTAAAAACCTGACATAAAAGAAAACTAATTTTTAAATAAATAAAAATAATAATGATCAAGACTAATTAGTTCTGGTATAGAGCCAAGTATGTGTTGCCTTTGGTGCAGATGCGCGTGTAGTAGTAAGCAAGCTGTCAAGTAAAACCTATTTTCGAGCTGTCACTTTTTGTACATACGTCCTTAAACTCTATATTATTTTCCTAGAGGAAATTTACAGGATACCTACCGATACTGACATATTTCATGTTCGATTTAAAGGAGAAAAATTTAAAAACTAGACACGAATTAATCACAAAAAATAACTTCGTAAATATTCATATTTATGCTGTTGGTATAACAAAATTTTACAAGGAATTAATGGAAAATATGACCTGTTAAATTTATTCGTAATTATTTAAACAACTGTGCATAAATTAACTATTTATTTATTGCAAAATACAAACCTCGGAAATAGGACATGTTTGCGGCAACGGCGGGGTAAACAAATTCGTTAGTATTTTTGTCGGACTAAATAAATGTCAAATTTCTTATTAAATTAAATTTCGAATTTATTAAAATAAAGTATGAACGTGTTCATCGCAAAAGAAAACTCATGCTTTCAGTTCCACATGTTTTACGCATGCGCGCTCGAAAACGCACGATAATTACGAAAATTGTCGTACTTGAGAAGTGTTAAAAACTCTCCGAAATGAAGCAACTCAAAAACTTTCATTTTTAGGAATTGGTTTTATACTGGGAACTGCAGTTCTTGGTGGCGTTGACTTTTTTTAAATAAAATATCCAATAAAATGACACAGTACCTTCAGAATACACTAATTATTCATATGAGAATAGCATAAGGAAAGCGATACCAATACGGAAACGGAATCGAAGCAATCTAGAAAAGAGAGTAAGAAGTATATGTGAATCCTACATTCTAAAAGCAATTGGTTGTTATAATAATAACATTTGGAACATCCCACACAGCGCCATCTAGTCCCAAAGTAAGCAAGTATTATGCTTGTATTATGGGGTACTAGACAACTGGTATACATACTTAAATATTTTTTTTTATATATATACATATGTAGATTATTTTACACCCAGATAGGGAACAAATAGACATGTTCATGCACACAAATATTTATCCTGGACGGGCATCGAAACCTTGGCTACGCAATTAGGTTCTCTAACCACTCGGCAAACCAGCCAGTTCAATAATAATAATACATTTGACATCCCGCACAGCGCCATCTATCACGAAGTAAGCAAGCATTACGTTTGTATTATGGGGTATTAGACAACTGGTTATTACGTCCAAACACTGAACAAATAGACAAGTTCATGCACAAAAATATTTGTGTAGGGCTCGAATCGAACCCGCGACCCTCGGCTCCGCAGTTAAGGTCTCTAACCACTTGGCCAATCGGTCAGCCTGTTTCTAACAAGATTGTGATAGTTTTGGTCAAGCAATTAAATTCCTACCTTCGAACCTAACGAAACGTCGGTTAAATCAACTACAATGAAGTCAATTAAATTGACAATAGTTTCATAATATAAGAGGTTAGATAAATCGATTAAGACGTTTATTGAAATTATTTATTTATGACCATTGAAATACCTATGATCATAGTCGTTTTATTCGTAACTAAATGAAAATCCCACTCAGGTCTGGCATTTATTAGGGTGTAAGCAGAAAGTACGTGAAAATTTAAAATTACTGAAACAAAGCCTGAATTTGATTTTAGTAGACACCCGGACCGACAGACATGAAACTATGAAACCTGAAAACGATTTTTATTCCAACATCAAAGAGTAAAAAATAACACAACATGACAAAATCAAATTCATACGCTGTCAAGGCCCGTGTTATCAAAGAAAATATGTTAATATAACACAGTATCGGGAAAACGACATGAAAGAACACAATGTACTGTTAGTGAGAAAAGAGAAAATTGTATTAATTTTATTTATTTTAAATACATAAAGCCTGAATTCTGTCTAGGAAATTTTTTAATTTCAATTGTTAAAGTTATTAAAATTAATTGAAGAGTTCTGCAAAATCATTTTTACCCATTAGAACAATAATAACAAAAATAATTAATATTTTTATTGGTAAATATTTTGGAAGTTACACGTTTTGGAGCATGGAATAACTTTTGGGCCAAAATTAATACGGGAAAAGAGTTACTCTAATTATTTAAAAAAAAATTGAACAATTTTACTTAAATTTATATTTCTAAATTTAAATTTATACTCGTATGATATAGAATTTCCATTCAGAATACGATTCCGTCGATTGCATGGTTGGGCATGAAAACATTTTTAACACACTCCTAATATCTTTTTATTTATTTACTTATTATTTACGCTTATAGTCTGTAAGAAGCTGAACTTTATTACTAAAATTGTTCATGGAACCCCATGAGGTCAAAAAAGCTGTGACAGATGTTAAATATTTTAAAAAATACGGACAAGTGCAAATCGAACATGCATAGTGTTCCATTTTTCACTAATTTCGGTAAATAAAATCAAATGTATTAAATTATAAGTAGTATTTTTGTAATAAAAAAAACTGTGGGACGTAAAGCAAAACTGATAATTTTGATTCGAGCTGCACTTTATAGTCAAAGTTTACATTTTTTATACTAATTTTAGTGAGCGATTTTTTGGAGATATCGACTTTTATGTGTTTTCCTCGAAAAAGTTTTAAAGAAAAAGTAACACGGTGTTACGTTTTTTCGAGTTCGCTTTTCAATAAGTTTTTATAAGATATCTACTTCACTCGATGTTCTTAGAGATTTTTTTTTAATTTCTATTTTAGCCCCCTAAAATAATCCTCTGTATCAAAACATATATGTGTCACATATTAAATTCATACGTCATCTAGTTCCGGAAAAAATCGCGTGTGAAATATCGACGGACGACGAAGTGATTCCAGAGGTGTTCCATTTTTCCAAAGGTACGGAATACTACAAATCGACAAAAGACAATTTTTTCACTACGAAAAATATAAACTTACGCATTTGCGTTCCCAACAGTATCGTCGTTCGCATAAAAAAAAATATTCAATCAACATGCCCTATTCAAATGTACACAACAGAATATGCGCTAAAGATATACAAATATATATATGTGGCCGTTTGCCAAAAATACGCAGTGGAAAACGCTAGAATTTCCCCCAATTTTCATGCCACATTTATAAATAACAGAAATAAAGTTAATGGCACCATAATTTTTGTGTTTTTCTCTTATTTCCTTATAGAATAAAAGCGAAAATGTGTTTCTGCATTTCTATTTGTACAGAACATATCTTATATGTTATAGTTGAAAGAAATCTTAATGGAACAGAGCGTGTTTAATATTTTAATAAAAATCCTTGAGTGTTTCCATTTATCACGGTTTATTAGAATACCTACATAATTACAATATGTCAAATTTATAACGAAAATTAAAAAAAAAAAAATCTTATGTGTGGGTAAGTAATTAATTTTCGTGAGTAATTAATTGTAAGGTAAAAATATTTTCATTGAATTCCGTTATTTCTCTATTATAAAAAGTATTTCTGTCCGATTCAGAAACCTTTATTTATACCCAGTTTGGTTTGTATCTTATATCCTTAACTTTTGATTTGACGTTTAGGATTAAAAGAAGGAAATACTTTAAAACATATAAAACATATTTTAACTAGGTCCAATTAAACGTTTCGTTTTGGACCACAGAGAATCGAGTAGGTTAGAGATGCTATGTGACGGTGTTTGTTCAGAGACACGCGTTCCAAAAATAATCACTCCAAACGAATATAAGTAAAAATAATATTACGCATACGTAAATAGTTTTGTCCCAGTTTTATATCGTTTTAGAAAGCGCTTAAGTCGTTCATAATTTTCACTTACATTTTTGGTATGATTTGATGATACATTTTAAAATTTAGGCTAGGATAGACAGCGTATCCGCCTACATGCTAACTCTAACCTACTTGATTTTGGCGTTACGGACTGTTTGTTCAACTGCTTGGTTCATTGGTGTGTGCAGGAGGATTTTCAAGTACTCATGGGTCCACTGCATAACATGGATGGGACTATTAGGACTTATAAATCCTTTTGGACCCACTCCTGTTGTAAACATACTGGCCGTACAAGTTCGCTGACACTTGAAATCTACGTTGTCATAAATGAAATAGTAGGTACCTATTAATTTGATTGCGAATATCCGCAAAATAACTACAAAGTACTCTGTGATCTGCAAGAACGGAAGGAGAATTTAGATAATATTCTGCCTCAGTTTCGGCAACGATTTCGGTCCAGTTTTCGAAAAGCTCATAAGGGTTTCAAGAAAATTCGTTGTTGGTATTTAAGAAGTAGAAGGTACTGGAAAGGAAAATAGGGAGGACTATCTACAAAAAGGAATAAAATCCTATCAAAAACAAAACAATCTTATTTACTATAATGTGTACTTCTTGCTTGTGAGTTACATTGTGTATTCATGCGATGGCCGAGTCAATCTATTTTATTTAAACATAAAAGATTTGTTAATAAGATGTTGTTAGATTCGGTAATAACGTAATAACTTATGACAGAAGGTCTCTTAAGTGAGTACTGAGTAAATCAACCGACTTTGTATTACATGGATCTCACAACTTTTTACGGTAAAGAAGAACTGAGTTGCGAGACATGGTTTTTTTACAAGTTATACTTTTCTTCAACAAAACACTACGAAATCCGTTAAGCACACTCCAACAGTCGCCCATGCTGCTATATTTATTATATATTACATTATATAATCCAAAAAACCTTTTTTCAAAGCCGCTACTCAATCGTTTCTAATGAGTACGCGCCACGTCTTTTCTGGACCGACGACTACGATTGCTTTGATGAATATGAGTTTATAAGTGGGAAGGAATAGTTTTCATCACGGTAATTTAATTATTTTCAATAACAATAAAACTTTCCAATATGAATTACCTAGATTAACGTTTCCGGCTTCCTTTGGCACGTCACTGGTGTGTATACCTATATGCATTTTTTAACATTTTCTAGAATACTAAGAGTGTATGTATATATTGTAAAGAATATTTAAATATGTATATGAGTTGTCTAGTGCACATAATACAAGCATAACACTTGCTTACTTAGAGACTAGATGGTACTGTGTGGGATGTCCCAGATATTATTATATTATACATTAAAAGAGAGTAAACGCTAGGCTTGGCAGACTTCGCACGTCAAGCTCCTCCAGGGAGACCCAGAACATTCAGTTGCCACGAGTTTAATTCATCTTAGAGTTAATCGTTGGAGTTAATTGCTGCTGTTCGTGGGCGTGTCGCCAGAACACGTAAGCTTCAACTTTCACATTTAAATATATGAAAAGATTATTCAAAATATAAAATGTGTATCATCAGTGCTATTTTTAAGAGAAAAACATTAAAAAGAAAATTGATGAGCCCATGAGCCCATCATACCCCGCTGCAGGTGCTTAGGCGTCTCCTCAAGATGAGGGGTTTGGAGCTTAAATTGACCACACTGCTCCAGTGCGGGATGGTGGATTGTAACGACCACCCTCTTTTGACAGCAACCGGGACCGACTGCTTAACATGCTCTCCGAGGCACGGAGTCAGTGATAGTCATGTACTTAAGTCAGAAAAACTTATTGTTACACGCCCGGATTCGAACCACGGCCACACGGCTTTATAAAGAAACAGGTTCGCTGCGCTCGGCCTATTACGACTCCCTTGGATAATAAGTATTATTACTTAATACGTTATAATAATAACATATTATTATTATAATACGTGAGACAGAGCGCCATCTAGTCCCAAATTAAACAAAGCTTGTGTTATAGGTATCAGACAATTGATATACGTACTTAAATATTCTTTATATTGTATAGATATTTCACACCCAGACACGGAACAAATAGACATGTTCATGTACACAAATATTTGTCACGGGCGGGAATCGAACCCACGACCCTTGGCTCCGCTGTTAAAGTCTCTAACCACTCGGCCAGTCGGTCAGTCCAAGTAATATGCCTTATTACTTATGTAATATGAAAAGTCGTAAACGATCACTAGCCGAAAATAAAAGTATACGAAAAATCTTCACGAAATCGTAAAATTAAATAAAACAAAAAGATATGTTAAATAAAATAGTCGCTGCCGTTTCGTTCGTACAACGTTGTACAAATTGTTGTCCATTTCGTTTTCGGGGTCCCGAGGGAATTCCGGAAGGTACGGAACCCGCGAACAAGAGGAATATAAAGTGTTAGTACTTTAAACGGTTCCCACGGGATATGAGCTGTATTTGTAACGCAATGTTATCTAGACAAGAATATATGCAAAGGTTTGAGCAATAAATATAAAACAGACTGCAGCTGTGTGGAACGTGGTGTCATCAATTAAGCTGTTAATCTTCTTCTACGTTTTTTAGGGTTCCACAGTAAAAATGATAATTGAAATGAACTCGTCCGTATGTCCTTCACAGTATTTTATCACCTTTGGGCGTAGAAAGATTATATTTGATATAGTTGTACTTAGTCAATAATAAAATCTTAAATTAAAATCCGATTAGTAGTGATTTTAACGTGTTGAATAAATGCCGATTTTTGTAAAATATATTATAATCTATAAGTTGTCAGGTGAAATCAGACAAAATAGGGATCCAAAAATAATTGTAAAAACAATTGTAATTGTGGTGGACAGACAAACATTTCTTCAAATTATTTCTGTAAGGAGTTTTGTGACAAAATTGATCGTTGTTAACGTGGCTGCCGTCATTCCTTCCAAAAGAAAATTCAATGAAAAAAAAAATATTTAATCAACCAGGCCTTTCCAGGCAATTTCAAAAAGTGTATTACACACGACCGTACGTAATATAGATTTTACATAGTACAATCTTTTATTATATAATGCCTGGATAGACACGCGCAAACAATATCTATACTAATATTATAAAGCTAAAGAGTTTGTTTGTTTGTTTGTTTGTTTGTTTGTTTGTTTGTTTGTTTGTTTGTTTGTTTGAACGCGCAAATCTCAGGAACCACTGGTTCGAATCGAAAAATTCTTTTTGTGTTGGATAGTCTATTTATTGAGAAAGGCTATAGGCTATATGTAAAAATAATACTATCTGTCTGTCTGTCCATTTCAGCAAATCTCCAAAACGGCTAAACTGATTTTGATGAAACTTCACAGATATGGAAAGGAAATGGTCAAAAGTGACATACGCTACTTTTTGTTCGTCTGTCTGTCTGTACGTCTATGTGTCTATTCGAACTAATCTCCAAAACGGCTGAACAGATTTTAATGAAACTTTGCAGACGTGAAAGAAGGTTGTCAAGAGTGACATCAGCTATTTTTTGTGGCTGTCTGTCGTTTGTCCTCACTGATCTATCGGCGTAGATAAAGCCAAAACTACTAAGTCTAGGAAGCCAAAATTTGAAACAGTGGTTTATTTTATAAAGTGGGTATTATTTTTTAAGAAAGGAATATTTGAAAATTTTAAATTTAAAGATGGAGAAATGGAGGGGCTTTGTATAAGAGTCTTTGTTCTTTAAAGTTAGAAACATAAAAATTTTAACATAAATAAATAATGACGTGTTACAGGGTTTTTGGATTTCCACATTTTAAGGGTGGAAAACGGGAGGTGAAAAGTATGGGACTATCGGTTTTCCTAAAGGAGTGGGAGAATGAAGATTGAAAGTTTGAATGGGTGTACCCAATATTAGTTTCAGCAAAAAGTATGTATAAACCATTTCGAAAGTTAATACTACCTAAAACAGGAATGTGTAGTCTACGCAAGCGAAGCTGCGGGCGGTCGCTAGTCAACAAAAATGATAGGCCAAATTTTACAAGCTTGTGTTTATATGATTTAACAGACGACAAACTCTCCTTACGCCATACTAACCATGTACAAATCCGCTCTGTGCGCGTGAATGGAAAATTTTACTAAAAATTTTTTATTCGCTATTATTAAAACTTAAGCTAAACAAAACATAAGTGTGAAAGAATCATGAAAATATCTCTACAAATAAGGAAGTTGTAGGACATTAAATTCGCGCTTAGTAAAATAATTTCGCTCCGTGCGACGGCTCAGCTTGTGACGTCACGCTGCCTGAATCCATTGGCATTCAGTCATTGTAGGTATTAAATATTGTAAGGTATAGTTCCAATGTGTAAAAGCACGGCATTTGAAACTCCAAATACCTACACAGCGAGAACAGAAAGAAAACTTTGCTAACCAATAATCATAGAGTAAATAAATTTGACAGCAGCAGCGTTGTGCCAATAATGTAAGATTTCAGTGAAAAACCTAACATTTTAGGTGGGTAGATTGCGATTGCAAAAAATATTTAAAGAACAAGCTTTTGTTGTATTTTATTGCTTATAAAAAAGGTTAATAATAATTTTATTCTTGGTAATGTTATTCTTTAGTATTTATTACGTTAAAACAAATTATTTAACGCAACAAAGCTAAAATTGTGTATGGTTATTATTGACATTTGTGTACCTATTTATTTTATAATAGTTTACCAACACCCCTAAACCAGAGTACTTACTAGTTAAAACGAATCAAAAAACCCAAACACTGGACAGTTGTAAGTCGGACTTGCCCACCGAGGGTTTCGTACAAAGTAGGTACGAATTTATAGTACAAAATTTATTTGTACGGCACCCTCGGTGGTCAAGTCCGACTCGCACTTTTTCAGTTTTTTTTACGTACTTATAATCAATCGCCGAAGTTAAGCAACGGTATGCGCGGTCTTAAGTACATACTAATTCGTACAGAACTCTCGGTGGGCGAGTCCGACTCGTACTTGCCCGTTTTTTTTATTTAGTTTTCATCTGTCCGACGTTTGAGCTTGTTTGATTCGTCTTAACAAGTAAGTACTCTGGTTTTAGGGTGTTGGTAAACTATTACAAAAATAACGAGGACGGCATAATTTTTGGTGCAGTGAGACGACGCGACAATCTACCGAGTAGGCAATGTGACGTCACGGACGTAAGTAAGAGGCCACCAGTCAACCCGCCCAAAAAACACATAAATTAAAATAATTTATTTCTCAGTCATTTATTGACGGATTTCAAATAAACTGTCACTGTTTTATTAGTTTTGATCTATATTTCAATTCTATCGAGTTAAATATGATATTTTGAATATCATGACACTTCTCCTTTTTATCTAGGTACGTTTTTTGACGCCCACTCTCTAGTCAGACATTATATAATCAGAGTGCAATATAGCAAATAATATCTATACGATATTAGAATGGGACGAGAATTTAATACTTATTGGAAACTCATATTTTGTAACAGAACTGTAACTGCATTCGGTTGAAACTCCAAACCACATTTCATTCTAAACTTCGCAGACTGCATCGACTTCGTTTGTATTAGTTAGGGAATTGATATCGAGAGTTTGGTTTATTGCATAGCGGCGAGTTGGGTCTTGTTGGGAATGCCGTATTAAGTATATAATCAACATAAGTTAAATATATTATAAGTATATAATAAAGTAATTATAAACATCCGAAGCTTTTAAGCAACCAACAAATCTAAACGAGTCATATAAAAACCATGTTACTTTCGTATAGTTAAGAGGATTGTGTAGTGGCAAATTTCCATACCAACGACGTTAACGGTTGCACCCGATTAAACCTTAACCGATTGGCACAAAAAATTATATGGTATTCATATTAAAAAAAACTAGGTAAATAGGTTTTTAATTTTTAGAATATTTTTATATATCCTAAGAAAAAAACTAAAATGCGAGGAACATCTTTTTTTGAAATTGTTTCATTTTTCATATGTTCAACATGAAACTAAATGCATTTTCACAACATAATGTGAAAAATGAAAATTAATCGGAAAATTACGAATTCCGATGAGATGTGAAATTGCCATTCGCTTCATGTTGAAAGTGTTGTGAAAAATAAAACAATTTCGAAAAAAAATCTTGTGCATTTATGTGTTTCTTTCTTGTGATGTATGAGAATATAAAAAAAAAATAAAACATATATAGACCGCGTTTTTGTTGATCTGAATACCATTTTTTTTGTGCCAATCGGTTAAGGTTTAATGGGGTGCAACCAATAACGTCGTTTGTGTGGAAATTTGCCACCACATAATCCTCAATCCTCTGAAGGCTATATGTACCATTGAAAATACTTATCAACACATTCAATGGCATAGCAGTCATCGATGAACAGTAAGGCGAACAAATAGAAAAATATTTTCTGAAACGATCGGAATATTTACGACGTTTTCAAAAATTTTTTGTGCGAAGAATCTGAAACAATTTTGTCCTACCTTAAAAGTATTCTCTGGAAAATCTGTAGATTACAAAAAGGTTACAATATTACAATAATAGTTTACTATTCGTCGGTGATCCTCATGGCGTTGAAAGTGTTACTAGTGTTAATATAAGGAAACACCATGCCATCAGCTCATTGTTCATTGCTCATTGTTCGTCTGTCTGTCTGTACGTCTATGTGTCTATTCGAACTAATCTCCAAAACGGCTGAACAGATTTTAATGAAACTTTGCAGACGTGAAAGAAGGTTGTCAAGAGTGACATCAGCTACTTTTTGTGGCTGTCTGTCGTTTGTCCTCACTGATCTATCGGCGTAGATAAAGCCAAAACCACTTAGTCTAGGAAGCCAAAATTTGAAACAGTGGTTTATTTTATAAAGTGAGTATTATTTTTTAAGAAAGGAATATTTGAAAATTTTAAATTTAAAGATGGAGGGATGGAGGGGCTTTGTATGAGAGTCTTTGTTCTTTAAAGTTAGAAACATAAAAATTTTAACATAAATAAATAATGACGTGTTACAGGGTTTTTGGATTTCCACATTTTAAGGGTGGAAAACGGGAGGTGAAAAGTATGGGACTATCGGTTTTCCTAAAGGAGTGGGAGAATGAAGATTGAAAGTTTGAATGGGTGTACCCAATATTAGTTTCAGCAAAAAGTATGTATAAACCATTTCGAAAGTTAATACTACCTAATACAGGAATGTGTAGTCTACGCAAGCGAAGCTGCGGGCGGTCGCTAGTCAACAAAAATGATAGGCCAAATTTTACAAGCTTGTGTTTATATGATTTAACAGACGACAAACTCTCCTTACGCCATACTAACCATGTACAAATCCGCTCTGTGCGCGTGAATGGAAAATTTTACTAAAAATTTTTTATTCGCTATTATTAAAACTTAAGCTAAACAAAACATAAGTGTGAAAGAATCATGAAAATATCTCTACAAATAAGGAAGTTGTAGGACATTAAATTCGCGCTTAGTAAAATAATTTCGCTCCGTGCGACGGCTCAGCGTGTGACGTCACGCTGCCTGAATCCATTGGCATTCAGTCATTGTAGGTATTAAATATTGTAAGGTATAGTTCCAATGTGTAAAAGCACGGCATTTGAAACTCCAAATACCTACACAGCGAGAACAGAAAGAAAACTTTGCTAACCAATAATCATAGAGTAAATAAATTTGACAGCAGCAGCGTTGTGCCAATAATGTAAGATTTCAGTGAAAAACCTAACATTTTAGGTGGGTAGATTGCGATTGCAAAAAATATTTAAAGAACAAGCTTTTGTTGTATTTTATTGCTTATAAAAAAGGTTAATAATAATTTTATTCTTGGTAATGTTATTCTTTAGTATTTATTACGTTAAAACAAATTATTTAACGCAACAAAGCTAAAATTGTGTATGGTTATTATTGACATTTGTGTACCTATTTATTTTATAATAGTTTACCAACACCCCTAAACCAGAGTACTTACTAGTTAAAACGAATCAAACAAACCCAAACACTGGACAGTTGTAAGTCGGACTTGCCCACCGAGGGTTTCGTACAAAGTAGGTACGAATTTATAGTACAAAATTTATTTGTACGGCACCCTCGGTGGTCAAGTCCGACTCGCACTTTTTCAGTTTTTTTTACGTACTTATAATCAATCGCCGAAGTTAAGCAACGGTATGCGCGGTCTTAAGTACATACTAATTCGTACAGAACTCTCGGTGGGCGAGTCCGACTCGTACTTGCCCGTTTTTTTTATTTAGTTTTCATCTGTCCGACGTTTGAGCTTGTTTGATTCGTCTTAACAAGTAAGTACTCTGGTTTTAGGGTGTTGGTAAACTATTACAAAAATAACGAGGACGGCATAATTTTTGGTGCAGTGAGACGACGCGACAATCTACCGAGTAGGCAATGTGACGTCACGGACGTAAGTAAGAGGCCACCAGTCAACCCGCCCAAAAAACACATAAATTAAAATAATTTATTTCTCAGTCATTTATTGACGGATTTCAAATAAACTGTCACTGTTCTATTAGTTTTGATCTATATTTCAATTCTATCGAGTTAAATATGATATTTTGAATATCATGACACTTCTCCTTTTTATCTAGGTACGTTTTTTGACGCCCACTCTCTAGTCAGACATTATATAATCAGAGTGCAATATAGCAAATAATATCTATACGATATTAGAATGGGACGAGAATTTAATACTTATTGGAAACTCATATTTTGTAACAGAACTGTAACTGCATTCGGTTGAAACTCCAAACCACATTTCATTCTAAACTTCGCAGACTGCATCGACTTCGTTTGTATTAGTTAGGGAATTGATATCGAGAGTTTGGTTTATTGCATAGCGGCGAGTTGGGTCTTGTTGGGAATGCCGTATTAAGTATATAATAAACATAAGTTAAATATATTATAAGTATATAATAAAGTAATTATAAACATCCGAAGCTTTTAAGCAACCAACAAATCTAAACGAGTCATATAAAAACCATGTTACTTTCGTATAGTTAAGAGGATTGTGTAGTGGCAAATTTCCATACCAACGACGTTAACGGTTGCACCCGATTAAACCTTAACCGATTGGCACAAAAAATTATATGGTATTCATATTAAAAAAAACTAGGTAAATAGGTTTTTAATTTTTAGAATATTTTTATATATCCTAAGAAAAAAACTAAAATGCGAGGAACATCTTTTTTTGAAATTGTTTCATTTTTCATATGTTCAACATGAAACTAAATGCATTTTCACAACATAATGTGAAAAATGAAAATTAATCGGAAAATTACGAATTCCGATGAGATGTGAAATTGCCATTCGCTTCATGTTGAAAGTGTTGTGAAAAATAAAACAATTTCGAAAAAAAATCTTGTGCATTTATGTGTTTCTTTCTTGTGATGTATGAGAATATTAAAAAAAAATAAAACATATATAGACCGCGTTTTTGTTGATCTGAATACCATTTTTTTTTTTGCCAATCGGTTAAGGTTTAATGGGGTGCAACCAATAACGTCGTTTGTGTGGAAATTTGCCACCACATAATCCTCAATTCTCTGAAGGCTATATGTACCATTGAAAATACTTATCAACACATTCAATGGCAGTCATCGATGAACTGTAAGGCGAACAAATAGAATAATATTTTCTGAAGCGATCAGAATATTTACGACGTTATTTTTCAAAAATTGTATGTGCGAAAAATCTGACACAATTTTGTCCTACCTTAAAAGTGTTCTCTGGAAAATCTGTAGATTACAAAAAAGTTATAATATCACAAGAATAGTTCACTATTTGTCGGTGATCCTCATGGCGTTGAATGTGTTACTAATTTTAATATATGGAATCGCCATGCCATCAGCCCATTATACTCCACCGCAGGGGCTTAGGCCTCCCCCCAAGGTGAGGGGGCTTGGAGCTTAAATCCACCACGCTGCTCCAATGCAGGTTGGTAGATTGTAATGACCGCCATCTATTGACAGCGGCTGGGACCGACTGCTTATACTATCACTGGCTCCGTGTCTCGGAGAGCAGGTTAAGCAGGAATTACTTTAAAGGTAAAGTTTAATTTTCCTGTATGGTAACATTTTAAGCGATATGTTGGGCGCCCTCGTTCAGGTAGACAGATGACCTGGAGCACCATACTGGGGGTAGTTGGATATGAAAGGTGGAGGACCGTATCTGGTTGCGAGCTTTGGGAGAAGCATAATATCCTACAGTGGAGAAATACGGGCTGATGATTATGATGTTAAGCATTTTAATCGTGTGATGAAAAATTTGACAGAAACGTTAAAACAAGCCACTTGTAAATTAGCCGGCTAAAGTGCAAATCAATTTTTTTCAATGGATTATATTTAAAAAAGTATATGTTTTTAAATAATTGTTTTCTCTACAAAAACGCTTTTATTCTTAATTATGTAAAGTTCATGCATAGAAATGTTTATCCCGAGCGGAGACTGAACCCTTTTGTTGTACAGTCGGGTTCTCCAACCTCTTGGCCAATTGGTTATTTCTGTAAAATTTATTTTGTTACCTACTATCTGGCACTGGTTTGTTTCAATAATATAAATCTTTAACCACTTATTGTACATTTTTTTATAATTTTGTTAAAAAGAATGTCCCTCAGTTTCTTGCGTATTCTTTTGAGATAAACCAGCACTTTTTGAATGCACCTTTTGACGTTTTTCCACTAAGTAAGAAATTCATTCTTGTAACGTACCTATTTTAAGAGTATGTTGCATAACTACGAAATAAAGATATTTGACTATTTGACTGCAAAAAATTCTCACGAAATCAAAAATCATAACAATCACTACGTAGTATTTCAAATAATTTAACTCAAAGCAAAATTCAAGCATTGATATAACATGCTATGTCATTAATTCTGTTCACGTGAACTGCATTGAAATAACAATTATGCTTGCAATGAAATCGCATTAATTTTCGCCATGTTGAATGGATTTTACGAATATTTCAATAATGAGTACATAAATATATATTTATTGTATTTTTTTATAAGAAATAAAACATTGATGTTTTATGTTACTAAGGTAACTAGACAATCGAAAGCGTACAAAGAGTCGGCCAGCATTTATGACCGAAATTTACTGTAAAAAACCGCGTTTCGAAAACAAGATTTAACTCGTTTTATTTTAGTGGATTTGAAATAGCACTAAAACTAGACAGACTGAGTCCAAAGACGACTCGATGCGACGTGAAAAAATAATTTTCTGGTACATGCTACCACTAACAAGTAGAAAATAATTATTTTGTAAGAACGATAAGCAACTTATAGTTTATGGAGATGCCGAGTTAGTTATACATATTAACTGGATGCTTAGATTACCAGGTAATAACAAATAAGGCAATGATAACATTTACAATCGTAAATTATAAATTTATATTTATATACAAATTATAGAAGTTTGTGAAAATTAATTGTAATGTTAGGTCAGTTTGTTTTAAGTGTGTTTATGAAGAATAACTGCATGTCACTGTTTTTACCTGAATACATAAAATTAAAAAAATGTTATTGCAAATAGAGATCATATTATTAAATTTCATAAACTATAAATACCTAAGTAACCTAAAAATAAGTACCTAAATTATAGTTAATTAAATTAATTAAAATATATTATTGTTAGTATATATATATATATATATATATTAATATTAATACATATATTAATATTAATTAATAAAAATTATTATTTTCATTTATAAAATATTATTTACCTTCTATACTGGTATTACGTCCATGTTTTCATGCGATCATTACATAAACTTGTGCAACATATATCTATTATATAATAACGTACCTAATTATGTTTATTTATCTGTTATTATATGCGTAACATTGGAAACATCATTCACGTTTATACTTTGGTTTCGATGACACAATCGACCAAAACCGCGAGCATACGCTAGTTTAGGATAAAAACATTCATTTGATTTTAACATTAATAATATTATAACTAATCATAACAAATATGATACGTAAATAAAGTTAAATAATTATGAAAATAATACATTCTATATATAATGTATTTTAGACATTTTCAATTACCTACCTACGGCAAACACAAAGAGCGGATTAGTCTGCCTGTCTATCTGTCAACGCTTTTTCCTTAGGAACAGGTCAATGTTTCAAGTTGAAATTAATATCTACTTATCGAATAATGACTCTGTGACCCCATAGTCAAATACATTATGTTTCTACAAAAAAAAAGATTTCTCTTATCAATAAAATAATAGTTTTCAATATATACCTACTAATACCGCATATTCTTGGACCAATGCAATTTGCATTGATTTAAGAATAATTTTTTTTTATGTGCACACAGAAAGAATTCTCAAATATATGTCCATGTATAAGCATATGCGGTATTTGTATAAATTGAAAACTATATTTTATTGACAACAGAATTCTTTTTTTTTCTGTGTAAGACAACCCCATAAAAACTGGCATTAAAACCGACGTCGCGACATTAGCGCCGCGATTTTCGATTACTTTTGATGTACCTAATGATTCGGCGAGGAATTTTTTACTTCTAGTATAACATTTAGATAGTGGTAGATCAAAGGAAAAAAATAATTAAATACGTGCTCATTATGACGTTACCATCTGAACTTTGTAAAATGATTTTACGTAAATATTACAAGTATCGGTTATAATAAATTATAAAATTACTAAAATTTTACCTATCATTTTCTTCAGAGCTCTGTTCACTATGATGTATTAAATATTATGGGTTACTATTATTTAAATTTCAAAATAGTTGAAATCAACTTTTTAGATTTAAAAGGCAGTGCGCAGATAAAAATGTTTAAAAAAAATCAAATTTGATATCCTTTCAAATGTGTTAATGCAATAAATAATTTGATAGAACTTTAATAATCTAAGAACTTTAACCTAAAATATTTTTTGCTAAAACACGGAACTAGTGTGTATCAGACACACATCAACTCAGGGACCCGTAGCGTTTTTCAACTACTCGGTAGGTAGTCGAAAAATAACTATGTATAAGTTTGTTGCTAAGTAAAAATTACGGTTAAGAAACTCTTGCAAACATATCCTGTTAAAACATTTTTCATTGAAAGTCTTTGAAGTGTTATGTTTACGATACCATCATCCCATTAATGCCTACTCTAGGGGCTTAGGCTTCCCCTCGGGATGAGGTGGCTTGAACCTTAATCCACCACGCCGCTCCAATACAGATTGGTGATATTTTACGACTACCATCTGTTAATGGCAACGGAACCGACGTTACTGATAGTTACCTACATAAGTTAGAAAAACTCATTGGTACGTACACTGGGATTCGAACCACGACCTTTTATATGAGATGCGGGTTGTCACCACTCGTGCCACCACAAGTGCCATACTAAATTGATTTTATTTATATTGTATAAACACGTCACTAAGGGGGGCACATTGTAATCGACATTTAGAGTTAATATTCGTGAATTATTCACCTAATTAAAAATATCACTTAAAAAACTTAATTTCATGTTTCGACTGTTAGTTTAGGGTATGTAGAGAGCAACCGCTAAATAATTTTATTCTCTACAGAATGGTACGTAAATACAGGACGTTTCATATGTGAAACATCAGAATATATTATTAAGTGCTGCATGAAGCAGTACAGCGAAAAATCAATCAATGAAAATCATTGGGTCTTTGTTCAAAGGGTGTGCTGAATAATGAAAAATTATATTTAATATAATTTTAATCTTATTAATGTTTTAAAATTTAAAATTATTATTATTATTATTATTATTATTATTATTAAGTACATAAACTTCCGAATTAAAGATTTCAATGCACGTTAGACTGGTTCTGTATAAGCATTTTAACAACTTCCAAAATCATTACGGTTAAGATAAAACAACAGCCGAAAATAAAACAAACTTAAAGAATAAGAAATAACGTTAATAGCTTGATGGCGAAGTTGCTTTGCTTAAATTAAAAGGAGAACTTCTGTTTTATATGTTTTTCTACTAAGTAATATTTGCGATATTAATGTTCGAGTAACAAAGTTAAATAAAACTGTAATTAAATATTGCTTGTTATAAAGATAAAAGCTTTTATAAATATTTGCACGGATCAGATTTTGTATATCGGTCCCGGAATTTACTGACGGGGTTACTTATTCCGAGTAAGTTCGAAACGTAGAAAGAAGAAGGAATCCTTATTTTATATTATAAACACGAAAGTTTGTATGTATGTTTGTTGCTCTTTCACGCAAAAACTACTGAACAGATTTTAATGAAACTTTACAATAATATAGCTTATGCATCAAAATAACACATAGGCTATAATTTATAAAGATACTAGCTTTCTGCTCGCGGCTCCGCTCGCGTGGACTACACAATTGTACCGGGACCACCATGATTTTTGCATAGATATAGTTTATAAGCTAGAATGACTAGGCTACTTTTTTAATCTGAAAAAAGGGGTCCCAGTACAATTGTGTAGTCCACGCCAGCGGAACCGCGGGCAGAAAGGTAGTGTAATATAAAACTAGAACGAGCACTATTCAACTGCATCATTAGAACGTCGTAAGCCGCAAATGCGGGGGAAGATATGAGGCGTAGTATGGGAGGGGTCAACACGTACAGCAACAGTTCGTCACGGAAAAGGGAAATAGAGCGTCAGACTTACTGACATCGTTTTCGATCATTTTCATCCTACTGCTGAATGTAATGTTTTTCGAGTGTATGTAGATATTTCTTTGACACGCTTTGTAGCCTAAACGGCTTAATGAATTTAAACATATGGTGTCATCAGATTTGCATTAATAGTCAGACTAACATAGGGTATATCATATTCTAATATCACAATATTGAAACATTTAATAATCTATGTACCCCTGCGACTCAAAAAAGACAGGAGTATAAGTTTTTTTATACTATTACAACAATATGGATATTAAAAGAAAAATAGCAGATAGCTCATTCCAAATACGCATTTATATTTTATGCTACCCTTTTTGTCATAAACTTAAAATCAGTGTGTTTATGGCAAACACAGTAAATACAGTAAATACGTTATATATTATATCTTCGCTGGGCTGCAACCAAAACTAAAGTAAATGCGTGCTAAATAATAAACCAAAAGTATGAAATTAACTAAATTATTTAAAAATAAGCAAAACCTGCCAAACCATTTAACTGAAAAGAAGCAGGTTTTGCAGTCGTATTTTTTTTTTATTTATCCTTTATTAAAATTAATATTATAGCGGACTTCTAACAAGCGCTGAATGTTGCCAAACGTATACTGCCAGCAGGCGGCGCGTCAAGTCCACTTCTTCTTCTTCTTCTTAGTTATTGGCTTTTTCTGCAATTTCGCCAGAGTCGAGTTTGTTACTCAAGTACACTTAATTTATGTATAGTTCCAGTAAGGCAGCGTAAAGGCTGTCCCACACATGTGGTCAAACATTTGGCTTAAATGCTTAAAGCAAATGTTTTCCGTGAAAATAATTGACAAATGCTTGTTGAAATTCTACTTCCTACACTACTTGGCAAATGTTTATTTTCCGTACGGCCACTTTTAAGTACGCAAGAAAACCGATAGCTATCACAGATAACAAATGTTTGCCGCAAAAGGCATTACCAAATACGAATGGCCAATGTTTTGCATGTTTGCCACATATGTGGGAGCGGGGTGTACTACTGGCTACTTCATATTATTCCTACTTCCATGCTACGATTGTTAAACCAACGAAACATTCGTTGTTGTCTTTTTTTCTTGATTACAAATGCCGTCACCTTCAAATTAATATGTTCATTTTTTGCCTTGTAAAACAACAACTGAAACAATATCTATACGGGCCGGGATAGGGGCATGGAAGTTTATACAAAACCAATTCTGTGGCGTTCGTATATAAGATACATCGTATTAAAATACTACAAATAATACAAAACCTACAATTACACAGGCGCAGCTAGAAGTAAAAACAAGTGTATTAAACATATAAACATTTTGAAAGAAATACTCTAAAAAAACCGTATCAAAATCCGTTGCGTGGTTTAGACGTGGTTAAGCTAAACCATCCAAAGATCAAGAACAGTACTAATATGTTTAATTTCTTTCGAATCAAATTATGAATCTGAACCATTATCGAATCAAATTAAACACACAAAAAATTTCATAAAAACTAGTCCAGTCGTTTAGGAGCATAATATAAATATATAAGATAGGAAACTGTGACTTTGTGCTCATCTAACAGTTTAATAAAAAAAATCAAATATACATCAATTATATTTACATAAATATATAATTTGCTTTTACAGTATTAAACTTTGAAATAGCAGCAAATGTTTTTAACAGTTGTCTTTGATAGAATAACCTTAAGTAACTGTATACAATGTCTTTTCTGTACTAGCTTCCGCCCGCGGCAACGACCCTTGTAGTCGTTTTCCACTCTCATCACTGTTCTCATTCCCTCAGACTTTTTCTTTCATCTAACTCCTGCTTCCGTCTGCGTCATAGAGTAAATAAATCTGACAGCAGCGTTTGGTTATAATAGAGCCATTAATGTCACTTCACAGTATCAAAAATATCAAACGCAATTACACGAGGGCGTAGACCAGCGCGCGGGGACTTCGCGTAGACTGAAACTCACCATTTTGCACCAGCTAGCTCCTTACCCTCCCCTCCCCCGCCTTAACCGTTCCACACTCCCCGTCTCTTAAGCGCCCTTTACATTATACAACTGTCGTACCGATCTATACAACTGTTGTATGAATCGGTACAACCGTTGTATAATGTAAAGGCTTGTCGTATGCGACCTATCGATGGTCGTACAAATCGCACGGTCGGATCTAGGCTACTTCCAACTTGTGCGATTCATGCGACGGTTGTACAATGTAATGCACATTCATACGACTTGTCATTAAGCTTCAAATTTGGGCAAGGTTGGTTGTGTACTACAAAATGCTAAACGAAAATAAAAGTTTCAAAAAGGAAAGAATGATTATAATACTAATATTGAAAAGAAAGTTGGCGAGTACGATAATGTGATTTATTACGATTGTTACTTACTACAAAATTATAAAAAGACTTGAAAATAAAATAAATTACGAAAAATTTGTATTATTAATAAAAATGTCTAAAAATTTCAAATCTTCATAAGTTCGTCCAATAGTCAAGTATCGTAAGGTGACGACTAATCTCTCTTCAGCAGGGAAAGCGTCACGTAAAAATGTATTTTTCCTTCCATTATGTCTTTCACTAAATTCAATAAATGGTAAAAAGTCTCGTTAATCATTCGGAGGTAATTTTTAAAATCATCAGGGCTGTATATTCTAAGTCTCGCAATAAGCCAATGTGAGTAAATGTTTTTCTGTTCATTAGCCAATTCTTGACCCATTGGCATATGTTTTTTCTATTTTTTTTACACAATAAGTAGGTACATACAACCAACTGCCGTAATTGCAGCACAATTTCTGCGATCCATTCCGAGGCCATATATAGAATGAGTCACTTTCGTCGTATTTGTTTGTACAACGTATCGTACAAATGTAAAAGCGCATTCGACGGTCGCAAACAACTTGTGCGACCGTCGTACGTACGACGGTTGTATAATGTAAAGGGCGCTTTACTTTCCATCCTGTTCATCAATTGCCCGTCATCAGTAGGCCAAGTTGTCATGTCGGACCACCGTCTAAATGTTATTTTTCCATCTCTCGGAAATAGTACTTTTTCTGAATGAAAGATACCCTTTAACCGTCTCTGTACCTCTAAAAACGTGTATGTAAAGCTTCATAATTATTAGTTGTGTAATTTAGTCGCGAAAGCGTAACAAACAAACTCTCTTTCGCATTTATATTAGTAAGGATTTTATTATGTTATGTAATTTTATTTAATTTTTTTGTTTTGCTCTAAAACTGTTACAGGATTTCGACAGTACTGCAATTTGGACAAACAAAGGATATCTAATGTTTGATCTGATTGTTTCGTCAGAACTTGTGCAAGGTTTGAATCTGCTATCCTTTTGAGAGCGCTTTCGTTGAATGTCTTAATTTTAAGCCATTGTTCTTGAGATTGTAATAGGAAGAGAGGTATTCGCTATTCGATGTTATCTTTTAAGATGTTTTAATTGAATCATCACATTATTCCATCGTTGAATATTTGGACTTGGTCAAAATAAAAATAAATAAAAATATTGCACATTTTAGCGTCGCTTGAAACATTGGACATGTAATCTACTTTTAGGGTTCCGTAGCCAAATATAAAAAAAGGAACCCTTATAGTTCCACTATGTACGTCCGTCCGTCTGTCGGTAGTTTTTCTCGGAAACTATTGGCAATATATAGATGAAATTTGGAGGGTAGGTGTGTATCTATGAACCGCTACACAATGACAAAAATTTTTTTTTGGGATAGGTCGCCATACATGTAACTAAAGTACGACAAAAATAATCATCGTATATTAACGCAAGAAGTACCATACGATAGGTCTAAAAATAATATCAAGGTTTCAAACAATTTTTTTTTTATTTAAGTCAACAGTTGTTGAGATATGTACTCCTCAAGTATTAATTTTTGATAGAGTCATGTATCCCCCCCTCCCTCCCTTTCGGCTAAACTGTTGTTTTTGGATATGTAGAAAAAATTTATGATAGGAGTATTTATAACGTAGTTAAAAGGAAAACTATCACAGCTAACTATACTGTATTATTTAACGAATATTAGATTAACTTATAAAATGTACTTTTATAAGTAAAAATTTTGTGAAAATTCCATAGAAAATGACAGATAACGTTTAGCCAATAAGCGAAAACTAGATGCATTTTGCCTTTGTGACGTTATTGTAAAAGATAATTTAAAAAAAACATTTTATGATGAAAACTACATTACTATTACTAAGTACTATAAATTTACGCTTTCCTTTGCAGAGCTTATTCTTTTCACAATATATACTAAAAGTCAAAGGTTCACTTTAATAAAATAAGCAATAAAAATTGTCTCTAGCTATCAGTGCACTCATGTTATTACTTTTCAGATTAGCCAGAGGGGATTGAGCGCCTTCTAAATAACTAACGAAATAAACATGAAATATATTTATACAATATTTTTTTAATCTATACAAATATTATAAAGCTGAAGATTTTGTTTGTTTGTCTGTTTGTTTGTTTGTTTGTTTATTTGAACGCGCAAATCTCAGGAACTACTGGTTCGAATTGAAAAATTCTTTTTGTATTAGATAGTCTATTTATTGAGGAAGGCTATAGGCTATATGTATAAAATAATACTATCTGTCTGTCTGTCCATTTGAGCAAATCTCCAAAACGGTTAAACTGATTTTAATGAAACTTCACAGATGTGGAAACGAAGTGGTCAAAAGTGACATACACTACTTTTTGTATGTCTGTATGTACGTCTGTCTGTCTATTCGAGCTAATCTCCAAAACGGTTAAATCGACTTTAATGAAATTTCACGTGTATGAAAAGGAGGTGGTCAAAAGTGACATACGTTACTTTTTGTCCGTCTGTTTGTCTGTACGTCTATGTGTCTATTTAAGCTAATCTTCAAAACGGCTCAACAGATTTTAATGAAACTTTGCAGACGTGAAAGAAGGTTGTCAAGAGTGACATCAGCTACTTTTTGTGTCTGTCTGTCGTTTGTCTTCACTGATCTATCAACGTAGATAAAGCCGAAACTACTAAGTCTAGGAAGCCGAAATTTGGAACAGTGGTTTATTTTATAACGTATCAATTTTTTATGAAAGGAATATTTGGAAATTTCAAATTTAAGGAGGGAAGCACGGAAGTGCTTTGTATGAGTCTTTGTTCTTTAAAGTTAGAAACATAAAAATTTTGACATAAATAATGATGTCTTTCAGGGTTTTTGGATTTCCACATTTTAAGGGTGGGAAACGGGAGGTGAAAAGTATGGGAGTATCGGTTTTCCTAAAGGCACTCCTTTAGGAAAACCGATCTGGGATCCCCACTGGGAGAATGAAGATTGAACGTTTGAATGGGTGTACCCAATATTAGTTTCAGCAAAAAGTATGTATAAACCATTTCGAAAGTTAATACTACCTATAACAGGAATGTGTAGTCTACGCAAGCGAAGCTGCGGGCGGTCGCTAGTTACATAATAATAACGATTAATGGTTAAATTTAATTAACTTCGCGCTCGTTTTTTTATATTATATGGTGGTACGGAACCCTTTGTGTGTGAGGCCGATTCGCACTTGGCCGGTTTTTTCCCTATTTATGTAGAGTGAATAAATATAAACTTACGCTTACATCAGCATCATGCCCGAAATAATAGAAATTTTAATGAATATATCATCAAATACTATTTCAAAGATTTTGTTCATAATTTTTATTGATTGATTTGAAAATTGCGGAAGATAAAAGATAATAAAATTGTCGTGTAATATTATCTACTATTTATAATTGAAAGTTGCCAATTTTACAGATTTTCCTTTTTTTATGCTACCTTCGATTCGCACGATAATAATAATATTATCTGAGACTTCCCACACACCACCATCTGACTCCGTGCCTCGGAGAGCACGTTAAGCAGTTCTATTGACACCTATTGATAAACCTATTGACAGCAACCAGGTGCTGTCAATAGGTGACGGTCGTTACAATTCGCCAACTCGCATTGAAGCAGCGTGGTTGATATAAGCTGCAAGCCCCATATTGAAAGGAGGCCTAGGCCCCTGCAGTGGATATAAAAACGACTGATGGAATGCTTCTATTATGGGTACAAGACAACTGGTAAATATACGTAAATATTATATTTAAAATATATACCGACATATTTTTTACATCCAGACACGGAACAAATAGACATGTCCATACACATAAATATTTGTCCCGGGCGGGAATCGAACCCGCGACCCTTGACTCCTCAGTTACGGTCTCTAACCACACGGCCAAACGATCAGTCAGATATTAAATTTCACCGTTTTTGAATTTACTACAGCAAAGTACAACAAACAACATACATTTGGACTTATACATATAATATAGGTACCTACTGCAACGTGAGAACTCTTTTCTCAGGAATAATAGAAAAGGACGTTGCTTCGTTCATAATTTATTAGGGCGCAGGGAGAACGGCGATGATACACGGAAAGGGGTAGTGGACTGAACTTGGGTAAAAGGGGTAGATTGAAACACGTACTAGTTTAAACGTGTGCCCATAAATCGCTCAAAAGTCTACTGTTGGACCCAATTCCGATAATGTGGAAGGCAGTTCGATCTTTTGTTGGAGACATTTGACGGTTGCTCTTAGGCATTTATTTCTGTCTAAACCTGGATTCTTTCCAAATCGGATCCAAATCTTAATATGTATGATCCCACCCATAGACTATTTGTTTGAAAATAAAAAGACTGCCTCCTTAACATCAATAAAAAATTTAATTTACCCAAAAAATACCCTTAATTTTGATTTTGTGATTTTTTATGCAGCGGAGTTTCAACTTGCTATTATTTTATGTATTATAATAACCATTAATGGCCTGAGAAAATAGAAATGGACACTTTAATCTATCTTCTATATTATTAAAATTGTAGTGTCTCTGTCTGTCTGTCTGTTCCGACGAATCTCTGAAACGGCTGAACCGATTTTAATGAAACTTTGCAAACGTCTAGAAGGCATTATCGGAAGTGACGTAGACTACTTTTTGTTTGTCTGTCTGTTCATCTGTCTGTGTGTTCGAGCTAATCTCCAAAACGACTAAACCGATTTCAATGAAACTTTGCAGATATAATAAAAAGATTATGAGCAGTGACATTCAGTAATTTTTATCTGTCTGTTCGTCTGTCTGTCTGTTCGAGCTAAACTCTAAAACAGTTAAACAGATTTTAATGAAACTTCGCAGACGTGAAAAGGAAGGTCTGAGGAGTGACATACACTACTTTATGTTTGTCTGTCTATCTGTATGTTCGACCTACCTTTTAAAGACTTTAATGGAACTATGCGGACATTAAAAATAAGTCACCAAGAGTGATATAGGTAACTTTTTGTCCGTGTGGTTGTCTGTCTGTTTTTTTTTTCCGGCTAATATCCAAAACGACTAAACCATTTCAAAGAATCTTTGCAGACATAAAAAAGAGGTTATCAGGAGTAACATAAGTTGGTCTTTGTCTGTGTGTTGGTCTGTCTGTTTGTACGAGTTGATCGGCGAAACGGCTGATGCGATTTTACTGAAATTTTGCAAACGTAAAGACGGCGCTGTCAGAAGTGAAAAGCCATCTATTTTAGTATACATATAATAGATCGTAGTGTCTGTTAGTCTGTCTGTCTGTTCCGATTAATCTCGAAAACGGATGACTACTTTTGGGACCGACTTGTAGGATAGCTATTCTACATGCTAAAATGATTAAATGGATTTTGATGAAATTAGGTAGGTATAGAGATTTTGTAAGTAATTAGTAACATAATTTTAAGAAAGTGTCATAATATTCTGGAGCGTCGCATCCATTTAGCTGTGCCGGTACAACTACTTAGTCCACGTGGGCGAAGCCTCAGGCGGAAAGTCAGTTATGACAAAAATAAATGGAATTAGAAATTACAAAATGAAGAAGTCTAACTGACTAACACAGTCCAAATCACTTGCTGACTTGTGTACAGAAGTACAGAAACTTGAAATTTGGCGCCAATTGAATAGACCGAGCGCTATATACATTCTGTAAAAAAAGTACCGGGAAAAGGTTAATAAAACATGAAATGTTAATTATTATTCCAAATTTATTTTATCACCTTCAAAGTATGCCCCTTCCGAAATAATACACTTACGCCAACCAATAATCCAATTATCAAAACATTTTTTAAACGCATTTTCCGGAATCGACTTCAGTTCTCGCCGCGAATTTTCTTTGTCTTCTATCGACTGAAAACGGGTGCCTCGAAGTGGTAATTTCAGTTTCGGGAAGAGAAAAAAGTCGGCCGGAGCCATATCCGGTGAATATGGAGGTTGTTCAATGGTATTTGTTGAGTTTTTGGCCAAAAATTCGTTCACAATGATGGCTTTGTGCGATGGCGCGTTGTCATGGTGCAAAATCCACGAATTTTCTTTCCACAAATCTGGTCTTTTTCGACGAATTTGCTCTCGCAAACGCCGCATAACACTCACATAATATTCTTTATTTACCATCTGACCTTCTGGCAAGAATTCCGAGTGCACAACACCGCGATAGTCAAAGAAAACAGTCAACATGACCTTTACTTTTGATCGACTTTGGCGTGGTTTTTTCGGTTTCGGTTCAGTTGGAAGGCGCCATTCTGAAGCTTGTTGACTAGTTTGCATGTCAAACTCGTAAACCCATGAGGCAAATCTTCCACCACACCCCGACCGCTTTTGAATGCACTGTACCACTCATATGCACGTGTTTTTGATAAAGTCGATTTACCGTAAGCTTTCTGCAACATTTTCAGCGACTCGGAACACGAAATTCCATTCGCAATGCAAAATTTGAGACAAACTCTTTGTTCAATGTTTTTATCCATTATAAAAATCGCAAAACACACTTCAAATGACCTAACAAAATCGAGCACTGTACACAAACTAAATGACAGATGGTGCTCAAACTTCGCGCCAATATAGAAGACAGTTGAGGGAACTCACCGACAAAAAAGAATTTTTCAATTGAATTTGGAATTAGAATTAAATGAACAATTCCCGGTACTTTTTTTACAGAGTAGTATTTATATATATATAATTTCTCATTTTCGTTTTGAAAGGGAACGGGGGCGCTTTAGAAAGAGAAGGAGAGTGGAACGTAATGGCGGTTAAAGTAGTGATAATTTGGTCCAAAAAAACAATTTCGAATAAAATATGTACGCGTTAATACGATTTATATTTTAGCCGAAACGATACAAACGTGTATAATCCATGCGGACGAAGTCGCACTTAGGCTATGTATAGTTGGTTTTTATTAAACGTTAAAACATATAGAGTAGAGATTTTGGGTCGATTGCAATGGATATAATTTCCAGAGTTGATCTGTAAGGCACATGCCGCATGATTGATGGCGGTGGAAAAGCACTGGCAGCAATTAGCTTTTGATTAATACGTTTTTGATTTCCACACAATAGCGTAACGGTCTATGATTTACTATATTGTAAATAACATTACATATGAAACTTAAGTACAACACAATTGTGCGCTCGAATTACATTATTTAAGTGACGGTAATACGATTTATAGATGTAAATAAATGGTTCAAAAGTCTGGGTGAGCGGTTTTGTTTAAAATTCAAATAATAAGTTTAAAAACAAATACTTCGAAAACTATTCAACACATCGTCAACAACACAATTAGAACGAAAGAAAGTAAATTATTTATTTGATGCCAACGATTAACGATTGATTAACGATAATTTTGTAATCGGTGATGTCCATAAGCGGGTACAAAATTATATACATATACTCACAAAAAATTTACAAGTAAGCATATAAGACAAAGTACCTAAATGAACTGCACTCATTAACAAATGTCCCGAAAACAACAAAAAGACGCCTGACTCAGCATATTGTTGAGGATATTGTTAGTATCTCCAACCCTGATTTTCAGCAGAAGCCAGCAAGATCCCCACAGCGTCTCCGGGACAGATGTTGATAGACTACGTACACTAGTTTACTACAAAACTGGTTACTGACATAGAATTTAATCATCAATATTAAGCATCTCACAATTTGAAACAATCGAAAACCCGAGCAAAATTACAGAGTTTATTTATAAACTTACCTTTTACTAAAGTAAACCTACTCCGGATATCACGGTTAGATGGTCGAATATTTCCAACACTTGGACACCGCAAACCTGATACATCCTCAAAACATTGCTGTCCTGTGTTATAGCCAGACTTTGTACAGACGCTGACAGGAGGAATACACAGGGGTCTCCTCACGAATCACATCAAACAACAAAGGTACAAACAATTGCCTATGTACGTGCCTGTGTGTTCAAAAATTCGACACTTTCCAAGTTTGGTATGTTATTGGAACAAGAAGGAATACAGGAACAGAAAGGTAGACATGTATTGTTCATTCTGTATTAATCTTTCGATCCGACCAAGTGCACACCCATCGAAGACAATATCACAGTAGTCCAACTTAGACAATGTCAGCGACTCTCAACGTTGGACACGTTAAGAGGATTGTGTAGAGGCCATGTATTTGACGACCGCTTAGCCTAGTGGGTAGCGACCCTGCCTACGAAGCTAGAGGTCCCGGGTTCGAATCCCAGGTCGGGTCAGTATTAATATGATGAATATTGATACTGGTACCGGGTCTTGGTTGTTATATTTAAAAAAAAAATATTTATATATGTATATATTATAAAAAATATTTAAGTATGTATATCAGCTGTCTAGTAACCCATAACACAAGCATAATACTTGCTTACTTTGGGACTAGATGGCGCTGTGTGGGAAGTCCCATGTATTATTATTGGCGAATTTCCATACAAACGGCGTTAACGGTTGTATCCCATTTAACCATAATCGATTAGCCCAAAAAATATATGGTATTCAGTGATCTGAATTTGCTGATGCAACAACTAGGTTTCATTAAGTTTTTAATTTTTTAGATATTTTGATACATCGTAAGAAAAAAATACTTTTCATTAGTCATATTCGGCAACTTCGCTTGAAGTTACCTGATCAGAAGGATGAAAACAGTGATTTTCGTTCCTGGAAACGATTTTCCCCGCTGCTATAATAAATTTTTACAAAGGCATGCAAGCCATGTCCCTACTTTTTATAAAGCAACTCTGTGAAATCGCGGCGTAAAATTGTAATAAAAAATATTATAAAACAATTTTGTAATATGGCTCTATATACTTATAATTAAATTTGTTTGAGCTAAATATCATCCATCATCAATAAAATTATAAAAAATACTGGCTGGTAGAATGCTACAGTAATAGAAACATAAAAAAAAGTAAAAAAGCGGGAATTCAAGCTTCACTTATTTTGTCTAATGCTAATTATTTATTTATACGGATATTTATATAAAATGAGTTCATCAGATTCAAAAATAGATTTTTGTGCCAATCGACTAAGGTTTAATGGGGTACAACCCTTAACACACACCGTGTCGAGATAGCCCAAAGCGCAACGAACCCGTCTTAAATTTATAAGGCCATAGAGCTATGGTTCGAATCAGTTTTTCTGACTTAAGCACGTAACTATCACTGACTCCGTGCCTCGGAGAGCACGTTAAGCAGTCGGTCCCGGACGCAGTCAATAGATGGCGGTCGTTACAATCCCCAACCCGCAGTGGAGTAGCGTGGTGAATTTAAGTTCCAAGCCCCCCCTCAACCCGGGGGAGGCCTAAGCCCCTGCAGTGAGATAAAAATGGGCTGATGAAAAACCCTTAACACCGTTTGTATAGAAATCTGTCACTACATAATCCTTTTAATCCACACTAAGGTAATCACGCACTAGACGATAGAAACATTTACGGAAGCCTTTCTGGATGTGGATTTAAAGACCAAGGTTTCTGGGTTTAAGTTTACGACATTGGAAGCGCATATCTCAACAACTGTTGACTTAAACTAGAGTCATTTAGAAACATTTATATCACTTTTTAGGATCTAACTATAGCCACCCCAAACGTTAATCTGAGCTAGAATTTTTTTGTCGTCCCTCGATTACGAGGTCCTTCGTACATTACATGGCGAAATAACCAAAAAAAATTTCTTCATTTCACTACACGGTTAATAATAATAATACATGGGACATGCTACACAGCGCTATCTAGTTTCAAAGTAAACGAATATTATGCTCATGCTATTAGTTACTAGACAACTGATATAATTACATATATAAATATTTTTTATAATATATACATATATAAATATTTTACATCCAAACACGGAACAAATAGACATGTTAATGCACACAAATGTTTATCCCAAGCGGGAATAGAACTTACGACCTTTGGTTCTGTAGTTAGGGTCTCTAACCACTCGGCCGATTGGTCAATTGAGTTGTGTAGTGATTTAGAGATCATACCTTACTACCAAATTTCATATATATTGTACCAATGGTCTGCGAGTAAAATCGCTGTGAAAGACAGATGCACAGACAGAGAACTTATAAAAAATATTTTTTTTACTATTTCACTACGGAACCATAAAAACGCATTGGATTTGAAATCATGTCTGCTGGTTCGGATATTTTAATGAATCCGTTTCTTGATCAAGAAAATCGCACGGAATCCAATTTGATGGGAAATAAATTTTCTAAAAGCTTTCTCTCATTTGTTTCGAAATGAATTCCTAGTCCTGAAAATCGCAGGTTAAATAAGAGAACAAAATATTTTTTTTATTTCATTTCATTTTTCTTCGAAACTCATTTCGCGCCATCGATAAATGAGAATGTTCACTTTCAGTTTTCAGTTACAGGCAGTTACAGGCAGTTGATAAATGACTAACACACGCAGGTTTGTAAATGGGAAATATACTGAAAAAGTGTGGAAAAACAGCAATACATTGAACATTATTTATTCGTGTTATGGAAAAATTGTGTCATCCAGTTGGTGTATATAATGTTTCAGTAGTAATGGAAATTTTCAAAAGTTATTCAATTATGACTTTTGGAAAGTTATTTAATTATAGGAAAATTTATATTACTGTTTACTTGTCTGAATGTATGCGAAGGCAAAAACCGTTCAAGGTTGAGTTAGAACAGGTACTTAAAAAAAAATAGGGTTATTTAGCTTTAGATAGGCTTTAAAATTTTTTTGCGTATACTTTGAGTTTTAAACGTAGTTCCCCAGACAGTGGGAAATTTTCAAATTTCGGCCTGTGTCGAAATAAAAATTGCTTGTAATTTTTTAGATAGAAGAATCATCAGAATGAAGTCTCTCATTATTCGAAACAATCAGAAACTCGAGCAAAATAATTCAGAGATTAGACGAACCGATTGGCCGAGAGGTTAGAGACTCTAACTGCAGAACCAAAGGTAACTGGTTCGATTTCCGCCCAGGACAAATATTTGTGTGCATGAACATGTCTATTTGTTTCGCAGTCCGTTTGTTTGTCATATAATAAGTCGTTGCATACTATAGTGCTATGATGTGGAAACTTGTCATGGTAAACATATTTGTAAACGTGGCATCGGTACAATTAGAAACTGAATCTCTCGTTTAATATGAAAAGTAAGAGTAAAAAAAATTTAATGTACACCCTCTAGCGGTGTCTCAGTATACAGTAATTTTAAAATAAAATAAGGTTCCATTGATGATTTTTCCAACTACGATCCCATTTGCAAAATTTCGGCTCTAAGTTGGCCTTTTGCGTGAGTTGAATTTTCCCCCTACCGCTTGAACCACAGCCCCGAAAAATTTAAATATCTAAGAATTTACTATGAATTTACTGAAAAATTTATCACGATTATCTAGAACAAACTATATCACGAGTTATAGAATATCAAGTAAATTGATAGTCAACTCTAAATAAACCTATGAGGCTTTTTTATGATACGGCGAGCCCTAATCACTTTTTCCCCTAATAACCGATAAAAGTAGCTACGAATGGGCTTGGCCCAAAATTTTTTACATATTTTTTATATTTTTTTCGGAAATATAGACCAATCTATACCTTACTCTCAAAACAAAAAAAATGATCTGCAATTTTTTTAGTTATTTGTTTCCGATAATTAGTCTGTCAAAGTAATTGTGAAGTCATCTAGACAGGATTTACCTATTGTTTGCTTTCATCATCATCATCAGCCCATTCTACCCCACTGCAGGGGCTTAGGCTTCCCCCAGGGTGAGGAGCTTAAATCCACCACGCTACTCCACTGCGGGTTGGGGATTGTAACGACCGCCATCTATTGACAGCGTCCGGGACTGACTGCTTAACGTAAAACACGAGGCACGGAGTCAGTGATAGTTAATATACTTAAGTCAGAAAAAGTCATTGGTACACCTGGATTCGAATCATGGCCCGATAGCCTTATAAATTTGAGACTGGTTCGTTGCGCTCAGGGCTATCACAACACCATATTGTTTGCTTTATCTAAGACTAAAGATTATTACATTTCGATTAATTCATGAGGATTACAGTTTCATTTGATATAGTAACTAACCTAAATTTTTTTATACATCACAACAACGTCTAGGCCCTAAACTAAGCATTAGCTTGTGTTTTGGATACTAAGCGAAGACACTACATACCTATAACAACCAGGACTCGTTACCAGTATCAATATTAATCATATAAATACTGACTTGACCTGGGATTCGAACCCGGGACCTCCAGCTTCGTAGGCAGAGTCGCTACCCACTAGGCTAAGCGGTCGTCAACTTATACTTAGATATTTTTGTGTTTCGTTTTTTACTGTGGAATAAGCTCAATTGTTCAGATGGTGTCACAGGGACAATTTCAAAGTTTGATAGATTTTCTTAAATATATAGCAAAAACTTAAAAAAAATTAAAATTTTAAGAGGTTGTAATAGAACTTTATTCCTTTCAATTTTAATAACCATCAGCGCAACTTTAAAATTGTCTTAAACCCCATTCTTATCAAATGATTTTTTAATATCACCCAATTTTTTCCTACACTTTATGTAGAATCTAAAGACTATATAATATACAGTGTCGTGATAGCCTGAGCGAAGCGAACCTGTTTCAAATTTGCAAGGGCGTGTGACCGTGGTACGAATCCGGGCGTGTATCGATGAGTATTTCTGACTTACTTAAGTCATATTTCATATTTTACTTAGTAATCACGCTGTATCGATAATGCTTTCGGGAAAATTATTATAATGTGAAAAAATATAACTTAGTTTTTCTTTGAAAAATATAGTTTTTTCCATTTCATTAGCCCATTATACATACCTCTCCGTATGGGTGATCGTTAATGATAGTTAAGTATATAACGATCGCTGACTAACTAACTAGCCCCGAAGAGCACGTTAAACAGTCGGTCCCGGTTGCTGTCAATAGATGGCGGTCGTTACAATCCGCCAACCCGCAATAGAGCAGCGTGGTGGATTTAAGCTCCAAACACTCTTACCCTGGGGGAGGCCTAAGCCCCTGCAGTGGTGTATGTATAATGGACTGATGGAATGGAAAAAAAAACTGTATTTTTCAAAGAAAAATTAGGTAATTTTTTTTTACATTAATAATAATATTCCCAAAAGAATTATCGATACAGGGTGGTTACTAAGTTAACTATGAACGAGAAAGGTGCAATCGCGAGTGTAGAGAAGAAAAGTATTCCACCGGCGGCCACTGATCGACGCTACTATCAGTTCACCTATCATCTGCGCATCTCGGCGGTGATTTCTGTTACTCTGTACAACATTAAAACAAAAAGCTCTTGTTTCATTATTTTCATTAAAAATCATAGTTAATATTAAAATTTGGAGGACGCCAAAAGTTTTAGCATGTATACGCAGTCCACGCTTTTGTCATATCATTGTACAACCCGAACAGAGAACTTTCATACGTTATTCCGAACCTCACTTTGTCAAATTAATTGTGACCGTGAGTACGGTATTAATGAGAGAAGATTAACTATGCCATAGTTGTATCACAATATCACAAAGGACTAATTCGTGGCGTCAAAATTCATCAATCAAAACAATCATTAGCTGAGTACCCACTTCTGACTCTTTCGTTTCTAAATAACAATTGAGTAGATTGAAACGATAAAATTTTAATATATATATATAAAATATTATGACTATTTTATTTTACTAACTATTCTATAACTATTTTGCGTGCGGCTCTGACTGCGTAGACACTTACGTACCATTTCTTGAGTTGTACCGAAAGAAACATTTACGTATATTATTTTCAGTATTTCCAATTGTCTCAACTCGCTCGAGTCGCGTGGACTACATAGTTGTACCGGGACCGCTATAATTCTTTGCATAGATATAGTTTATAAGTTGAAGAGTGACATACTAAAAAGGGGTCGCGGTACAACTGTGTTGTCCACGCGAGCGAAGCCGCGGTTGGAAAGCTAGTTTTATATACAAGCCACAATAGTTACGAAAGCTGGAAATTCGAATCGAACTAAGACTTCCCGAGCTATCGACAATAAACTATCGCTCCCTCCGGTATTTGTTGAAGTGGTAAACATTCACCTGCCAATATAATCGGGTCTCTTTGAAGAACGAATACGTAAAGTAATAATAATAATACATGGGACATCCCACACAGCGCCATCTAGTCCCAAAGTAAGCAAGTATTATGCGTGTGTTATGGGTTACTAGACAAGTGACGTACATACATGAATAATCTTTTTTTAATAGTATATACATATATAAATATTTTATACCCAGACCCGGAACGAAATAAATACGTTTGTGCACACAAATATTTGGCCCGGACGGGAATCGAACCCTCGACCCTAGGCTCCACAGTTATGGTCTCTAACCACTCAGCCAATAGGTCAGTCTCCCGTAAGTGATTTCGAAGTAAAATACCAAGAATGAAAATTAGCTGTTAAGTGAGTGTCAATATAAATATATTACAAGTTAATCGAACTTAACCATTAATCCTTATTATTATGTAATTTAAGAATTGTTGTATAAATATATTTCATTTTTATTTCGTTAGTTATTTAAAAGGCGCTCGATCCTCTCAGGCTAATCCGAAAAGTAATAACATGAGTGAATTGATAGCTAGAGACCATTTTTATTACTTATTTCAATACAGTGAACCTTTGACTTTTAAAATCGATTGTGAAGTGAATGAGCTCTGCAAAGGAAAACGTTAATTTATAGTACCTAGTAATACAAGTTGTTTTCATGGTATTTTTTTTAAATTATCTTTTACTAAATAAATTTTCGTTTATTAGCTAAGCGCTATCTGTCATTTTCTATGGATTTTTCACAAAATTTTTACTTTTTACTATTACTCGTTAAATAATACATTCTAGTTAACTGTGATAGTTTTCCTGTTAACTACGTAATATATACTCCTGTCATAAATTTTTTTCACATATCCAAAAACAACGGTTCAGCTGGTAGAAGGGGGGGAGGGGACGACACACATGACTCTAACAAAAATTAGGGTTTTAGAAGTGCATATCTCAACAACTGTTGACTTAAATAAAAGAAAATTATTTGAAACCTTTATATCATTTTTTAAAACCTATCGTTTGGTACCTCTCGCGTTAATATACGATGATTTTTTTTTCATACTTCAGTTACACGAATGGCGATATCCCAAAAAAATTTTTTTTTTATTTCAGTACGTCTTTGGGTAGCGGTTCGTAGATTACACCTACCTTCAAAATTTCATTTATATATTGTCAATAGTTTCCGAGAAAAACCATAGACAGACAGACAGACAGACAGACGGGCGGACATGGCGAAACAATAAGGATTTCTTTTTTGCCATTTAGCTACGGAACCCTAGAAAAACGAACCAAGGTATTCAACTTCGAAACTGATTTAGCTAAAAGACACATTGCGCAGTCTTTATTTTTTCTTATTATAAAGGTTTCCTGTCTTATAAACGTTTCATAACAGTGTTATAATTAAAATGTAATTTGGCTTTGTCTCTTCTATGAACTATGGGAGTAGGCAGAAAAAGATAAAACGCATTTTAACACCCAGGCACTACACATTAACCCATTTGGGTTAGATCCAAGTTCCAAGCATTTGAATGACAGAGACAATTAATTGATTGATAATGATAGATGACAAGTTAGTGGGTTAAGCATATACGACAATAAACTGGGGATGGGCGAGCTAAACTCGCGCCTGGGGGTTCCATACCGTATTCCTAAGACGTATTTTTTGTTCTTTTACTGCTACTCACAATTAGGCACTATAGGTTTTGAAGAGTGAGTTCACGGGAATCAAAATATGTGATATAAATGGCCGTATCTTTTGATTGCGTTGGTTTGGAAGTTTAAACTTTTGTTTTGGTACCTTTAAGGGATCGTAGACTTTAATACGTGTATTTCATATTAATTTCAACTTCATACCTCTACCCCTTCCTTAGAAGAAGAATCTTGGCTGGCGGACGAACGAACAACATAGTACAAGGGTTCCATTTTTTCCTTAAAAAAAAAATATAAGAAGTATTGTAAAAAAGTATGTCGTGATATTAGTGATAGACGAGTGGTGGCGACCCCACTTCTTGTTGAGAAGGTCGTGGTTTAACCCCAGGAACCGGCATGTACCCATGACTTTTTGCTAATTTATGTACATACCTATCATTGACTCCATGCCTCGGGAAGCACGTTAAGCCATCGGTCATGGTCCACCAACTCTACCACAAAATCCACCAACACGCACTGGAGCAGCGTGGTGGATTAAGCACCAAGGGCCCTCATCTCGAGGGGAGGCTTAAGCCCCTGCAATGGGGCATAATGAACTGATATGGATGGATGGTGTGTTAAAAAGTAAAGACAGGGTTATGTTACTCGGAATTATAACGCAGTGGGAAATCTCAGCAGTACCTGCGCGTTATAAATTTTATAAAAGTAACCCGTTAGCAGTGACACACAATCGAAATTATATACATATTTCATGATGTAAATACATTTTACAAATGAAAACAAAAGGCATATTAAATTTAATGGAAAAGGACTTGCTACGGAATATGAAATAAATCCCATTTAAATAAATCAATTTAGGGCCGCGGTACGTGATTTTTGTGTTGGGAATGTTTTTATTCGAAAGAAAAATGCATTTTTGCAGTGGAAATGTTACTGGCCTTTGTTACCGATTTTGCCTGGGATGGTTTTACTATTTGCATAATTTAATTTTCATATGTCAACGCTTATTTTGTTACTTCTTCGTATATTTTATAAAATCCCACCCTACATTTATGGCTTGGCCACGATATTGCAGCTAATAAAGAAATAGAAAAAAAACATTTATTTGACTATATGAAGTACAATATATATTGGTACAATGAAACAAAAAAATATATATTTCAATATACATACAGGCTGAGTCAGGTTGTGTTTTGAATCTCCTGTCAGCTTGATGTGGGTTACTAAGTTTCTAAGTCCAATTAAATTTAAAAAAAAATGTTCTAAAATAGAAATTTTAATATTTGTATATTTAGCACATTTTCACTACTACTCAATGTCTTACCAGATGAAATTTGCGGTCAGTAACTTTGTGTGAACGTTTAGATATTGCGTAACATCGATATGACGCCGTTTCACATGATGAAATAGAAAATTTGTACATTTAAGAAAATCGATAATAAATAAGGTCTTCATCTGAATATGTGGGAAACGCTCTTAAACGTGTGTTCCTATTGAACTTTTATATGTATGTATTAATTTGGTGGATTTGAGAAGAGAACGGTGTGATATGGAAGAAGGTGTAGTGATAAAAATTGAAGGAAATGGAATGATACGGTGATTTGGTCATTTGGAGAGGATAGATGAAAGAAGACTGACGAAAGAAATATACTTTGCGGAGGTGAATGGTAGGGTCGGAAAGGGTCGCCCTAGACGAACGCACAGGCACCAGATTAGGGACATACTAGAGAAAGGTCTAGTTCAGAGTACCGGAGTATCCGGAGAGCGTGTATGAGAAGAGTGGTGAGTGTCGATGAGGCGAAAGAAGTATGCCAGGATCGCACTAAGTGGAAATCTGTAGTCTCTGCCTATCCCTATGAGAAGCAGGCGTGAGTATATGTATATATGTAATTTGGCAGAACTAAAAAATCACACCTTGTATATTGTTATAGAAGATAAACCAAAGCGAATCGGACTCCACTTAGCGAAAACCATAGCAGCACCGGTTAACTGGTTTTGCGTGGAATTAAGTAGCGCTGCGCGCACGCGCAACATTTCCAATTCATTCAAATGAGAATCTTATTTTTAATTCATTTTATAAAATGTCCAAATCTTTTTTATCATATACCACCGCGTCATATCGACGCTACGCATTACTTAAACGTTCACACGAGATTACTGACCGCTAAAAGTATCTGATAATGACCTCGAATTGCGTTGAAAATGGTGTACTTTTCAAAAATATTTTATTTTTTTTAAACATTTTTTTTTTGTCGTATTACGGCTTAGAAGCTGATACTTAGGAATTCACATCAGGCTGACGGGAGGTTTAAAACGCCCGACATATCTATTAAGTGATTTTATTGTGGGGTTCTGCAGCGGAAGTTGAGATGATTTTTATATTACAGAAACGAGCTATCCACACTATAATATACTGTCTCGAAAGATGTGAATCTTCCAAGACAGTTCCAAGTTCCATCTCAGTATATTTGTCGCGTTATTATCTACGCAAGGAGAAACATTTAGTGACTTTAGTAGGAACAGCGGGGTACATAACTATAACACTAGGATAAAAAACAGATTGAGGCTGCCCCGAAACAGGCTGCGTTAAAGTTAATGGATCGTTTCTGGTGCTTTGTTCAAGAATTTATAATAAACTACCAGACACAATTACCAATATGTCGGAAAACAAATTTAAAAATCGTACCAAAAAGGTTCTTTGCGCTAAAGCATATTATAGGTTCATAGAATACTTTGCAGATACCACGGCCTAGTTCTTGGAGGACGGTGTCGAGGGAACGCACTCTTAGAATGACATGTAGATACAGTTTGATTACCTTAGTATGTTTTTTTTGTCGTTTGGCGTGTGCTGATGATTATTGATGTATGCTTTTGTTTAGTTGTTTAATTGTTTTTGGTTGTATTTTTAACGCTAATTAATTGAGCTTCAAAAAGCGATTTCTGTAATTCTATTTTGAATAAAAACATTATTTTTTTTGTTTGTTTGTCTCTAGTAGCGCCTTATAGTTTGTAAAAATATTGTACACAAGCTATAGAAACAATTAAGCTCTGTACAATAATTGCAAAACTTCCGTACAATATTTATACAATTTTTGTGCTATGGTTGAAGAACTTTCTGTATATACCTGCACAACTTCTGCATATGGCCGTACTGTGGTTGTGCACCTTAACTATATACAATAATTGTACAATATCTGTACAATGATAGTACGAGTTCGCTTGTATTTCGCACTTGACCGCCCTCTGGTGTCCTAATTGGATTTTCATAAAACCAGTAACCAAACTTTAAAATACGACGGAGTTTGTAACTTTACATAAAATATGCGCAGTCCGTGACCTATTCTGTGTCAAAAGTAAAGATTTACGATTCCGCCCGCGCTTTTATTGTAAAATCAAAACTTATCTTTTGTGAAATGTAATGGACGATACTATAAAATCAAGTTTCGTTCACATGGATTTGGGTGAAAATAAATTGATTTCAAATAAACAATACATGCAGGATTTGTACTATATACATTTATTTATAGATATATGGTTATACACATATAGTTGCAGTTTTCTTTTTTTTTTTTAATTTTTGTGGTATAATTTCAGATCAGGTATTTATTATTCTATGTTTTTGGTTACTGAATTATCAATATTCTGTAATTATTTTCCATTTCAAAATTCCCCAAATGACGTAGCATTCTTAATAAATAACGCGAACTGTAGTTTTGTGAACTAGTTTTTTTTTTTTTATATAAAGGATTCCAAACTATTTCACAATTTTAAAGAAAATAATCAATAATTAATTAATGTCTTTTACTGTTTAAAATTAACATATCAAATATATGAGGCTGACCAATTGGCCGAGTGGTTAGAGAACTTAACTGCGGAGCCAAGGATCGCGGATTCGATTCCCGCCCAGTACAAATATTTGTGTGCATGAACATGTCTATTTGTTTTGTGTATGGGTGTAAAGTATTTATATTTATTATAAAATAATATTTAAATGTGCATATCAGTTGTCTGGTACCCAGAATACAAGCTTTGCTTCAGTTTGGGACTAGATGGGACTGTGTGGAATGTCCCAGGTATTTTATTTTATTACAGCCATATGAATAAGCCTAACGTAGTTTAACATGTTGTAGATATGCTGGACGACATCTATTCTTTGTGTGGTTTCATGGGTCACTCACCACAATAAAAATAGCTTTTAAGCTGCAATCGTAACACAGCTTAACGCTCGATTGATTCAACTCGTATGACAATGGCAGACGTAGCAACAGGACGTAGTTCGTATAAGCTGATAAGATTTGAGCAAGCAAGAGCTGTCGTATTGCAGCTGAAATCATTTTAACCTCGAGTGGATTTCTCCTGGGTCCTGACCCGCCAGTATATTTAGTACCTAAGTTGGAATTAAACGTTGCGCATCTGATATTTATAAATCAGTCAGTTAGTGAGCCGTGAGCTGGATTGAGATCTACGATTCACAAATATCATTAATTTGATACAGTTCAGAATTTCACTATTCATTCTTCAATCTTACTAGAAGCAGTTACCGCTTTTACCTTGTCCATAAAATGTAAATTGAGTGCCCATGCCACAAAACTAAAAAAAAAATTAAGTATGTAAACTTTAAGATTTTAATAATATTTTCAAAACAATGATTGATGGCACTATGGTTTTGACAATATTATTGAAAAATTAAAGTTTACATACTTTATTTAATTTTTAGGGTTCCGTACCCAAATAGTACCAACTGGAACCCTAATACTGAGGCTCCTTTGTCCGTCCGTCCGTCCATCACAGGGCTGTGTCGTCTGAACCGTAATAGGGAGACACTTGAAGTTTTCACAGAGTGTGTATTACTATCGCCGCTATAACAACAAATAATAAAAATAAAATAGAGTTAAAAATTAGAGATGGACCTCATGCAAGAAACGTGTTTTTTCGACGTTTTTGGTGATTAATTGTAGTTGTGAAATCATTGTATACGCACTACTACGGTCGCTATAACAAGTAATAAAAATAAAATAAAGTTAAAAAGTAAAGAAAATGTTTTTTTTTTACATTGTACGGTCGTACAGAACCCTTTGTGCGCGAGTCCTACTCGCACTTCGGCTTTGGCCACTATTTCGCTGAGCGACTCAATTTCTTACGAATTATTTTCCTTAATGCTAAACAAATAAACTGGAACCACGTATGACATTTAAATCCAAGGGTTAGAAATATTTTTTGTGTAATAACTGTATGTTTGACATACGTAAATACAACATAGTGAAATACGATTTTAAATAATTAGCAATAATTAATATAAAATTATGGTTTAAGTAATTAATTATTTGTAACGCGAATGAACCGATGAGTTCATTCAAAGTGTCTGAGTTGGCACCGACTTCATTTACTATAAGTATGCTGCCTATTAATGCTTCTTTCTTTCGTTCGAATTTTATTTATTATTTAAGTTTTTTTTTTCAATTTTCAGTAATTTTTTTTTAATTTTATTCGGAATACTAACAGCATTTTTACATTTAGTAATACAAAAATTTACATAAACATTATACGCATCTATAACTTATTTGTATTTAGTATAAATACGGCTTATAAGCGCGCTACTCTAATGAGGCAGCGCCGCGATTATGCAACTTGAAATCAGTGTCAAATTGACGCATCAGCATGCCTAGTAGGTAGTGGTATTCCTATGTAAAAGTTCAATTTTAATTAGGTATTATTTTTGTACGAACTGAACATTTTGATATAATAAACCGTAAGAAGTAAGCCCAACAAAAGGTAACGGCTGTAAATCGTTGAGGAGTTCCCTCGACTGTGTATGGTCTCCATCATCAGACCTGTAATAGCACTTATAACCCATATGGGTGCAAAGTTCTCATCAATAAAAATGAATTAAGTCCAACCACCAGATAATTGGTGTAAATCGTTGAGGAGTTCCCTCAACTGTCTTTCGGTTCCATCATCAGATCGACTCCCGACCTTCATTAAATAGTAGTAATTTATATAAATACGTAAAATACGATACATTAAAATACTATTTTCGAAGGTTCCTCTCGATTTCTCTGGGATACAATCATCAGATCCAGATTTTCTTATCATGATACCAGTCTTGGGATATCTATCTCCTTTCCGACAAAAAAAAAACGTCGAAATCGGTTCATAAACGACGAAGGTTATCCGCGAACACACATAATGTATTATATATACGGCCGAATTGAGAAACCTCCTCCTTTTTTGAAGTCGTTTAAAAAGTGTTCATTCCGCCATTATTTCGTAAATTCCATTGGTGTCAATTATATGCTAATCCGTTTGGTAGTTTTTGAGTTTATCGTGCTCAGACAGACAGACAGACGCGGCGGGGGACTTTATTTTATAATATGTGGTACATACACCATTAATTATTTTGCCGCCTGTGTCACAATTATGATTTTATTGTAGTATTTTTTTTTTACAAATCAAAAATCATTTTATAATTACGGATATTAAATATTATTTTATTATCTATTTTTTTTTAGAATGTCAACTTTAAGTGGTATCAAAACCAGCCAGGTACAGCTAGTAAAACAAAAAAAAAACGATTACAACTTCAGATATAAGAACTATGAAAATATTTTCATAATATACCTTTAATATCAGATATAGGCACAATACACAGTCTATTTTAAAATAAAAGAAATGTGAGTTAACTTCAATGTTGACTATTATAAAAACTGAGTCACTTGATTCGTGAAAACTATGTAGGCGAAACCGCAATCAAAAGCTAGTATGATGTTAAGTATAAAAATACAGTATTTTCGGACCATAATACCCAAGTTGCTGAGAAAAAGATCCTTACTCGATTTGTGTCAGATGTCGTCTTTGACGGTATTATTAAATTCAATTAGGATCGACAGAAAAAGGGGGTTTGCGGAAGTGTGGCCTCCACCTTAAAACACTGTAATAGTTAGGGGTGTGACAGGTCTCTTGAGAAAGGGCGTTTGAAATGGGAAGAGTTAAAATGCAACCTCCGTACCTTTACATTCATAGCGATGGTTCTACTCTAGTGCTGTATGGTTTATGACAGTTGTAGTGATGGGCGGTGTCGATAGAATATTAACACAAATTAAATATTAAAATTATACGAAAATATGAAATACATCTAAAAATCGATATTTTTCTTTATTTTAATGGAATTTAGTTATGAGTTAGCATGTTTTATTTTATTTTATTTTATTGGATTAGTGAATATGTTTTAGTGTATTTATTATATTAGAAAGAGCGCTGTTATATGAAATACAGTTATAAATACCAAGTTCAGCTACGGATGTATTGAAAAAGTTTATTATTAATATTTGCTAAAGAAATAAATCAAATTAAGTAAAACATAAATGTAATTAAATAAGTTTTCGTGTTTCGCACTGGTTTCATAATACGATACTTTGTGTAAAAACGCTATAACAATGGTAGCAAAACTTTTTAAACGTGTAACCCATTGCATATTACACTCAGATCTCATTGGCGAAAGCAAGGAAGGTAGGTTGTAACAAGGAATGTACGTACCACGAACTAAATTTAAACTACTGTTGTAAAACCACTTTCTCATCTCTTGTATGCTTCGTCGTCCCGTTAATATTTTAGTGAATATTCATGTAGTAACAATTGTACCCTATTACAAAGTTACCTTATCTAAACTAGACCATGACTCTTCATGTCAATCTATCGACATTTAACAGTGCATATTCATTTTTAATTTATTAATGTGTGAACATTTTGCGTTCTTCTCAGTTCTGTTCAAAATTAATTCGCACTTCTGCATGAAAATAATAGAGTATACAGTCAATTGGTGGGTTGTCGTAAGTATGTTTGCTGTCGATCACATCATTAGCTTCTTCTTAACCGTGTAGTGGCCGCGCATATGATTGTAGCTTAGGTGGTCACACGGATGACGTATGTCATCCATTTTGAAATAACTATTGAATAATAATACATTATGTACATTTGTATTGAAATTAACAAAAATTAAATCACTTTATAATAATAATAATATTTATTTTATTTATTAAAAAACAAAGCAATATACACAATTTTTTGTCTCTGATTTCTAAACTAGGCGAAGCCGGTATTTTAAAAACCAATGTTCTTTTAAGTATAAAATTTCAGCAATCATGCAGTTTTTTATCAATAACAACCTAAAAACACGATATACATTTCTTTTGTTACAATACATTATAAAAGTTTAAGTATATTATTATAGTATATTAAATATACTTTCATATATAGTTACCACAGTAGAAATAAAAAAAAACAAGTTTTAACAAAAATTTTGAATGATTATTGATTCATCACAATTGCATTGTTTTTGAGATCAACGTTTGACAAAAATAACAATGATACGAGAATTAAAAAAAAAAAGAAGTCTTAGGTATGATTTTCATAAAAGTCATTGCTTATATTTGCAATGATCAGGACAAATAAGTTTCACGCATGATTGACAAGATAAACATGTAATTTTATTTCGGTTTCTTCCACACATAAAACGTTTGCGTACTTCTTCTAGTTGTCGATATACTATTGACTATCGCGACTAGTATAGACATCACACGCGATATACTATAGACATCACACTAAACAAGGCGCATACTTTAAGTTGCCATATAAAATTTTTAAGTAAACGACAATTTAGCTACCATGGATAACTAAATCATCCGCGCGACCACTCCAGGGTTAACTCAAAGTATCTAATATTTACTTTTTAAATACTTATTTTACTATTATCGAATATCACACCTCCGATTGATGTGGTATATGCCATAGGATAACTTTTAAACAATTCTGTCTTAGTGCCGATGTCATAACAAAAATCGATCTTTCCAAGAAACTATGTATACAATGCAGACATGCATTTCCACGGCTTTAATTACTTGTAATAGGTACCGTTTTGTTCTAAGAGTTAAATTGTGTCTAAATTAAGAATTCCGACATAATTTATCGACAAAATGTGTTACAACATTGTTTTATTTTACGTAACAATAGTACAATAAACTTGTGTATGGAATTAATTTGACATTTAGAGTACATTGGGCGCTTTGAAATAATTTGAATACAATTAATTACCAAATGGGGTGTTGTTTACCTATTATTATGTGTTATTTATTGTTTAAAAAATGTAAATACATTTGTTACGTTATATTAAGAATAATGCAAAAATAATTAATATGGTTATTTATTAATATAGGTATAAACCGATTGCAGTTTAAAATAAAAAAGAATTAAAAACCCTGAGGCATCTTTTTAAAAATGCATACTAAATAACAGTATCTTCCTTTGGAAATAAAAAATAGACGAACATGATGGTGTTAACGAAGCAAGCAACACCTTACATTTTGAAGACTATGTGGTCAGGTGTTAAAATAGGAAGAGTTTTTTAAGGTTCCGTACCTCAAGAGAAAAAAACATGGACCTTTATAGGATCACATTGATATCTATCCGTCCTTCTGTCTAGACCCTTTTCTTGAGGATCGGGCAGAGACATTAATAGCTACAGTCCCTTGGATTTGTAAAAAATTTAACTTATAAACAAACGCGATCAAAAAATTTTCATACTCCCAAACTCACCCATCAAAACCTAGAGGGTACTTCCTGCTGATTTATAGTATTAAAAAGATTAAAAGCAGGTATTGTATAGTCTGCTAGCAAAGAAAAAATATCAAAATTATCAATTTCTTTTTTAAAGTGTTTTTAACTAAAACGCCATATAGCGTATTTCAATCCGTTATTTAAGGTAGCTTTTTTAACGTTAAATTCAGTATTAATACCTTCGAATATTTATTATTTATTTATGTTGGTATCGCATCATTTCGGCACACAATTGTCACCGCTTTTTATTTGACTCGATCAACGTTTTCGGCTCTTGGCATCACTTTGAGACAAAGAAAATTACTGGGCCGGAAATAGGCTCGCCCGCGGTGCTTCCGGATCGACCGGAACTGACAGCCGAGGAGACTAACATTTCCGCCCAACGCTGTCACCTAAAACTTCCTTATCTTCAAAATATCTGAGTACAACCTTCAACTTTTCTAATATAAGTACACAAAAGACGCACTAATAGCCTCCGTGCTGCAGAAGAAAACGCTGCCTGCTATACGGAAGGTCCTTGGTTTGATTCTAGTGTCGGTAGACGGAAGTGCATTTCCCAACGTTATTTTCTTACTAAGAAAGACCATACATGCATATATGGTAATCTATGTATATTTCTGACTTAAGTACACAATAAATCACTGACACCGTGCTTCGGAGGGCACGTTAAGCAGTCGGTCCCGGACGCTGTCAATAGATGGCGGTCGTTACAGTTCCCAACCCGCACTGGAGCAGCGTGGTGGACTTAAGTTCCAAGCCCCCCTCCTCACCCTGGGGGAGGCCTAAGCCACTGCAGTGGGGTAAAAATGGGCTGATGATGATGATGTATATTTCATTGGACTACATCGAAAAATTATTATTGCTTATTGCAAGAAATCACTATCCAACAAAAGTATCATTGCGAGATATTAAGGTTGAAGTTAATGATAATAATAATAATAATAATAATAATAATAATAATAATAATAATAATAATAATAATAATAATAATAATAATAATAATAATAATAATAATAATAAGACATTTATTTGCTACAAAAACACATGTGCATCCTTAAATTAAGAATGAAAAAAATTAACTCGCATTTAATTGAATATTTATGCTAAAAGGAAAGCAATTGGTACGAAAGAAATTTAGTTATTCTAGATGCATTTTCATACGGAAATTGCAAATAAAATGAAATTTGAATACAAACACTGTTTATTAAAATAAAATAAAAAAACAATAACATAGATAATGACTTTTTTAGTAAAATTGTAATTTCTTTAGCAAACGTATAATGACATTTACAATTAAACACAAATAGCTTCTCAAACCAAACTAAACCACAAAATTAAAACTAAAATCAATTTGAATTTAAGTAAATGTTTAGTATAATTTGAGTGACCCATTGGCTGAGTGGTTAGAGACCCTAACTGCGGAGCCAAGGATCGCGGATTCGATTGCCGCCCGGGATAAATATCCGTGTGCATGAACATGTCCATTTATTCCGTCTGGGTTTAAAAGTATCTATAAATGTATATATTTAAAAAAAAGAATATTTATGTATGTATATCAGTTGTCTAGTTCCCCATAATGTAAGGATAATACCTGCTTACTTTAGGACTAGATGGCGCTATGTGGGATGTGCCAGATATTATCATTATTATTATTTATTTTGAAAGGCAAATTTTCAATTATATAGTTACTGCTATTAATTCTTACTGCTTACAACTTATTTAAATACTAAGCCTAAGAAGGGTATTTTTTTAAAAAGTGTCCCCCTCCTTTTACTATTCAACTAAGGCATAAGAATTTGAAAAAAAAATCAGTTAGTAACTGAGAAAACCATTTTCAACGAAATTCATTTGAGTAAGATACCCATGTTGTTTATTCGAAATTATTAATTGAATTTTACCATTAAAGTTCATCACGACTACGGAACACTTCATTGTGCAAGATCCGACTCGCAATTGACAGATTTTTTTGAATAATTTAAATGTTACATTTGTTCACACAATAAAAACTGATTATTTTATGCAAACCTTTTAGGCATTCCATTTCAGGTAAGTAGATATAACCTCTAATGCCAGGGCAAATGAAACTTGATCCGTGCCTTTCTCCCCGGTAAACTCTGACATCGGGGCTAGCGGGGGCAATGTAACTATTTTTCCTATCTGCCCTGTTGACAGGACAGGGGCACTGGGGTGGATGGTACCGAACCCGTAAAATGTTTAAGCGCTTAGACGGATCCGGATGTGACACCAAAGAGATGATTATGTAATTCAAAATATTCTCGAAGCAATGTTTTTATTCATTTTGTAATAGTATTTATTATCTGAATTTTCACAGATAGGAAAAGACTGTGAATTTTATAAAATTATATAGTTAAGTGCTATAATCGGCCCAGACATATAGGATGCACTAAAACACCGATTTAATTGTACTTTAGTATGAAACAAAATTGCAAACTGTTTTGATCACAATTCATTTGATACAAATCATTAATTACACTTTTATCGCACTTATAACTCGCAGTTGATCACACTTTACTTATCAAGAAAACTGACTGACGCACGGCGTAGCGCCAGTCTTATATAGGCTCTATATTTCGTGCCCCACGGCACGAAACGACATCCCCACCATGCAGCATCTCAAACTCTCTGTTTCAGAATTCTAATCACAATTTACCATGGGTATTCTCTAGTTGCCATAGTGCTAGCTTTGTATGGTCGCAAAAATTCGTCTCGAAAATCGGATTTTATCTCTAAATTGGATTTAGTAATTTGTGATTTATTTTTATCTCGGAATTTCTCTGTATTTCTGTATTCGGTCGATGTGTTTGAATAGCCGCGTGATCATTTCGAATACTTCCTGTAACCCATCGACGTGCTTCTATACATAGATGTCACAATATATTATGTATTGTTTACGTCACAACATAATCCTAAAACTGTACCATGTCATATCAGTAAATTGATAACGTTTAAAATTGTTTTGCTGACCATACTAGTTATGCGGCGCTCGTCGGCAGCTCTACTAAACCAATCTGCCGGAGACAGTGTGAAGAGTCTCCATGTCTACCGCCTAAGCGTTTGTATGGTTACACACTAAGCAAATAAAAATGTATATAAACGCATATCATTGGTATGAATTTTTGTTAGGTGTATTTAGGTGTTAGGTACAAATACCTAACACCTAAATACACCTAACAAAAATTCATACCATTGGTCTAAACCAATTAGCTTTATTTTAGTATTTACTCGAATAAAAAACGTGGTGGTAGTTTTATCACATTTTAGGAAACATAATTTGTAGTCCTGTATTTTATTACTGGCTATAGGTACACCAAGATACGTTTGTATAACTAGCAGCCATACAGTCGATAGTTTTCGTTGCCAAAATCTCAGCTACATAAAAACTATTCAAAACTAACTGTCGCCCGCGACTTTGCGTTTTATAGGTTATGATGGTGTAATTTTGGTATCAAGATTATTATTATCTACGTTAGGTCAGGTTGGTTGTGTGCATTGTTACTAAACACTTGCGAGAAATTGTGAATTTATCGCTTTAGATTGGTTAATGTGACCCTTGCCTAACAAATTTTCCAATTTTCCACAAATTTTAAGTGTTTGTACCAACACTTCGAAATTGTACATATAATTAAAGACAGTTAAAAACATTAAAGAGAAATATTTTTCTAATCGCATGTTATGTTCTATCAACCGAAACACGGAAATGTGATCATGAAATCAAAAAATCATTTCTGTGTAAGGTGGCTCCATCTATTATCAAATAGCCTTACTAGAAAAGCAGCGCCCCACCTTAATTGTGGCCCAGACCCCCAAAGTCCCCACACTAGGATTCCCTGTACTGTGGAATCTGGTATCGTTAATAATCTTTTCAATACATTCGCTATTAATACGGTCTTTACGACATTGAAACTTGTATCTTAATTTTGTATATTACAGTACTAGGCCTTTTTACTTTACACCAATCACAAACGAGCATTCTGTTTGTAACGCATGCGTAAACCGCGAAAAGCAGCCCGCTCCCGCCATTATTACATTTGAAGTACCTACCTACCTAATTTTATTCACAAATATATCAAAAAACGTCATATGATGCTCGTACTCAGTAAACTGGCTATTTAGTCATAGGTTTGTTAAACACCTTATTTATCATACAATTTTGTAATTTTATTTTACCATATCTCTTGTTACTGGTTTCAATCAAGAACTGGTGAAAACAGCATCCTCCTGCTACAGAAACATTCAAAGAGGTATTTTATATTAAAATTATTTGTACTGTATTTTTTTGTCTATATTCAACTTTCCTTTATGGCTCATTTTTCAACGTGATAAAAATGTTTGTGTAAACAAAACATCATTTAAATTAGCCCCCTTCTGAAAAATGGGGTTGAGGGTGAATATTTAATCACATGCAAATATGTTGAAATTACCGCGACAGTAACAACACGTTACGTTCAGAAACTTAAACGATCTTGGCATTAGCAATGTGAGTAAATTAAGTTAAGGAACTGCCGACGACGCACCCCAAAAACAGGTAGAGTCGGCAAAACTGTCAAACATGATAAATATAATTGTCAGTCATCAATTTTTGAGTAGCATTAAATTTTGTATTTAACACGATTGATAATCATTCTATAGCCAGATATCTACACTTCTATATAATAATAATAATAGCTAGGGCGTCCAACATAGCGCCATATGGTTACAAACTAAGCATAGCTTGTATTATGGGTGCTAGACAATTAATACATACTTAACTATATACATAACAATACATACTTAAATAATTTGTATTATAATATATACACGTATAAATATTTTACATCACGGAACAAACAGACATGTTCATGCGGGCAAATATTTATCCCGGGCGGGAATCGAGCACGCGATCTTCGGTTCTGCAGTTAAAGTGTCTCTAACGAAAAAAATGTATTAATTTGAAGTCAATAAAAATATGCCAAATAAACAAACAGAGAAACATAGGTACACAATAGAAGGTAATGTTAATCAGGACAGAAGATTTCTTAATAAATTACCGAGAAAGGCCAGCGGGGGCTACCACAAGTAATATTTCAACTGAGGTAAGCCACATTAAGCCTTTTTTTAATTTATGAACAGATGTTACTGTTTTGTCCTAAATTAACGTACAATTAATTGAATGCAAAAGGTATTTCTTTTTTCCGGTTCTCTTGTTTCTTTATACACACCCTATTTAAAGCTTATGAGCCGTGTCACATTCCCGTCGTTGTCTTTTACCATAAGAAATGTTTATATTCGAGGAAATGTCGCAGGAAAACCGAAGAGAGAACCGACGTCATGCATAGAACAGAGTTTAGATATTTACAACAAGGAAACGATTTTAGTGATAAGTCGCGGGTTTCATATTTTAAGAAGGGGTATTGAACAAAAATGTTGAAATAGACCATTTGGAGTATTTTACTTTTTTTTGTTATATTTTATGTATGGTTTTTCAAGCAATAATCGACTGTTAAATAATAGCCGATGACGTCGCTACTTCTAGTAATAGCTACAGTTTTAATCAAACTTTAATGTGGATGTGAACACAGGCACAAGTCGCGTCGCAGTAACCAGTTTTAGGTGTAGCGGGACGCAGTGGAGCGAGGGGTTTATGACTGTACCTGCGCAAGCACGCTTATAGCGTTGTATTCCAATCCGCCATAAAGTTTGAGGCTATCTATACGATGTTCAACGTATTGAATTCGTTTATATAGGCGTCGACCATTGCATGTAGTAGTAACGACACATTAATATTTCACGTCTTTTTATACGTGTATCTCCGTTATTATGTCTTCAAAAAATTTCATATTTTTTGTCGAATAAGAACACTTATTCCTATAAATCTAGTTGCAAACCCCTTCGTCCCGACGGGAGGCCTAAGCCTCTGCAGTAGGGCTTTAATGGGCTGATGGTATAGTATGGTATTATTAAGGTATTCCTATAAATACAGAAAAGAATGTCTATAAACATTAAGTATTTAGTGTTTGTAACGGCAAAAAAAATCATTATTACTTTACCTTTACTACCTTATTCATACAGTTCTATACGTATAACAGTTTTGTAACTAAAATATGTTTAGTCTTTTTCTAACTGCTTCCATATTACTTAAGAGAGACAAAGCCAAAACACATTGTAGTTAAAGCACTGTTATTGAACGTGAATTAATAAGGCAGTAAGAATATAATAGAATTTTAAGTTATTATATACTAAAAGATGCCACATTTTTAAAATCCGCCCAAGTTGTTCAGTATGTAGTCATAACAATAATAAAAATACCTGGGACAACCCCCACAGCGCCATCTACTCCCAAAGTAAGCAAGTGTTATGCTTGTATTAGGGGGTATACTAGAAAACGGATACACGTATTTAAATATTCTTTATTATATTAACATATATAGAACTTCTACACTAGACACGGAACAAATAGATATGTTCATACACACAAATATTTGTCCAGGGCGGGAATCGAACTTGCTACCCTTGGCTCCGCAGTTAGGATCTCTGCCTCTGCCCACTTGATTAGGTCAGTCTTCGGATATATGAATATAGTTGCTTTTTTGGTTTTAATAGATTTTCCGCCATTGTTTGTATACAAATGTATTTAAACGACTAGGAAAAAAATTTCATTGAATTCATAATCAAGATCGACCTAAATTTTTTTTCAAATATTTAAATGCTTTCATTTAAAAATTCCAGGGGCGACATTGGAAAAGCTACGCCGAAATAAATATTTCAGAAATTAAGCTAAAACAAAAAGTGGTCCCTAAACTTTCTATTTAATTTTAAAAGATATCTTTCAAGATACCACTCATGAATTCCGAGAAAAAGGACCTTGACAGACAGACAGACGGGTAACGAAGGGGTCCCTTGTGGTTCTTTTTTTTCCTTTCGAGGTATGGAACCCTAAAATTGGAACGGATAAGGAACAAATTCCATTGCAAAAATCAGGTTCTTTGTTCTTAGCCGTGAATGTCTAAAAAGTTTTGAATAATTAGTGAATCGTGTGATCATTGTAATTTCACGCCATTAGAGTTAAAAGAACAAATTTCTAATGCTGAACTAAATTTTCTTTCGGAAAAACGCATGAAAAATAACTGAAAGACTTTGAATTCGGTATTTATAATATATATAATATAATATAATAAAATTTAGATACTTGTTAAAGGCGCAAAGGCCTGTTCGTAGACCTGTAAACATATTGTTCAATCTAGTTACAATGACTTTTCTTAAATCTAGTATTTTCTTGCTAGTGAGGTGAAAAGTTAATAGGTTACTTTTTTATTTATTTATTTATGTTTACTGATTCCGTGATTATTCTTTGTTACAGGTATGAAAATAATCTTATTCGTCGCTGAAATCTCTAGATTATTATAATCTACAAAAGGTAATAATATTTTTTTTAAATCATTGATCACTATTTTTAAGAATTAGTTATAGTATTTTTTTTTAATTTTTAGTATATGTTTTCATTAGAATTTTAGTTTTTTTTTATAGTCAACTAGAGACACTGAATGTAAGTTTCGTTTTATTATTTCAGTTTTTAATTTGCAAGATAATTTGAACCAAATGTATTTAGTAATAAATTAAATATATTTTTTGTAAATATTTAATTATGATGTAACTGGTTTCATATCATTGTCTAAAAATAAATTGTTATGTGTTTTTAATCGTACTGTTGTTTTCGAATTATTCTTACCTAGGACTAAGTATTTTCTTAAATTAACTAGTGTATGGATATGCTACCACGTAATTGCACCGATTGTGTCCGAAACCGAATAACGGTCGTTAAATAAATGAAAGGGTGTTCTATGTAATTGTCTTATATTTCATCGTCCTTCAAAGAAATACAAAATGGCGGTCGGATTCAAGATGGCGGGCGTGTATTTGTTATTTGTTGAAAGACTTCTATAACATTTACAAGATATAGCCATTCACCGCATATGTTCAACTTTATTGTGTCGAAAGGTCAGACGAATTCGTAGGTTGGTACTTTTGATAACTTTATGTTAATAAATTGTCCTCATTATTCTAAACAAACTAACGAAATTAAACGTCAGAAACACGAAAGTCGATTATTTCAGCTCGATGGTTGCTAAAGTCTATTCAACCGATTCCGTCTCATTGTAATTCCAATATATATATATATTTGTTATTTCGGCGAAAAGTATTTTTCCCTGTTTTAATCAATGTCAGAGCTTAAGTCTCTATTGTTCAGTGAATCTGAGCGGAGAGAAATTTGATTGCTTGGGAATGGAATGATCTCTCTTTTGTAGGCACCGGCAGGTATCGATTTTGCGTATTCTGTAAAACGAAAACACTAAATATTATTGTTACAGTAAAAATTACAGGTTTCAATTCATAAACTCGTCATGACCGACGTGTGGATTGTCGCAATCCGGTTAAGTGATTTCACTTAATCTCCTTAGAAACGTATGATTTTAAAAGTAATGTATAAGTTTAGCGTATACGCGTTTCTTTTACTCTGTGTACTGTTATGTACGTTTGAGTTAGTGAATCGGATTAGTCTCATAAACATGCATCGCTCGTTGACTGCAATAATTTTTCAAGTTTTCCATCATCACCGTCACTATCAACATGCGACCTTACTATCCTAACTTAAGACGACTTATGTATATATGTTTGATTACATAATGTCTGCATGAACCCTCACAGTACAATATTAATAAAAATAACAGGTTAAGTTTTACATACTTATGTGTGTGACTCAACAGATCGCATACTCTCGTTATGGCATACTAAACCACATACAAACCAACTCTATGTGCGTGAATTATAACCGAACAGTTAGGTGATATTTTATATACGTTTTTTGACGCCGACTCTCCATCCATTATTATGGGATGATCGGATGAACGTAGTCTAAACTTACAGAGCGTGTAGAGCTTCGCGAGCTAAACAAAAAGTTTATACAAAAAATAAGCGACAAAAAAATTAAACTTTAAACATGTTTTTTTCTGGTAACAGCTAGTTTGTGGCAGCTGCTCACTTGAACCATTTTGTTTGCGCACGCAAGCGAAGACGTGCGCAACGCTAGTTTTTTCATATATTTATTATGAAGTGTTTATGTTATAAAATAGAATTACTTTTGTTTATTTTTAGATTCAATAATTGACAATTTTATAATGTTGACAATTTTAGTATGATGGAATCAGGGAATTTCTTAAAAAATCCCAAAAATTTCAAAAAAAAAATAACCAATAATAATAAAATAATCACATTTTATTCTGACCCTTGTTTTACACACTTCTACTGTCCACGGTTTGGCGTTTGTTTTCCAAAAACCCGCACTATAAAATGTTACAATACGCATCGGAGACTGAAAATGGAATTAGGAAAGACGTCCAATTCGAATGGCTACCTCGAATGTGCGAGTTATTCGCTTGGTTTTCAAATTCGCATTCATCATTTTCATCCGCATATTTTATTGCGAATTCCAATTATGGCGAAAATTTAACTGCAGGAAGTTGATGCCAACAATTTTAAATTATGGTAGGTAGGCACATGTGGAAACTGAACAAATAACTTTGATATTAAAACTAGTCTAGAAACATATATACATATCCCCATCACTAGTTTTTTTGTTCAAGAAGGTCAAGTGTAAAACCAACGAAACCTAATTTAATGTGATGGGATTTTCCCGGAAGATGCGATAACGTGCTAATCTTTGAGTATAAAAATATTGAATAAGGGACAATGGTTTGTAGTGCCGTCACTAAAAATAAGCCACTTAAGTTTCTTGCGGTGTTCTTCTTAGACTGGTCGCGTATATAAAATTAACTTTATGACCTGAAAAGTAACAGCAGAGTTCTACTCGAAAATAAATGAATTTTTATTTTTTTATTATTATTAAAAAAGTGTCAAATTGTATGTGTATTGTGTCAAAAGCACATCTCAAAAATCATATATCCCGCTGCTGGTTACAAGCGTTTGATTCTACGCGGTATCCATATGATTAATATTCACAAATGCACTTATGAAAGTTGCTGTGCTATTGCTTTTACGGTTAACAATATATTGAACCGGAAACATTAAGTGTCGGATGCTTTGACCGGAAATGTCTGGAGTCGCATCTTGACGTCTATAGGTTCCGGTTAGATGTTGCGAAGTGCGATTTCGTTTATTACCTACAATTTGACCGTACTATAAAACTGGAGATACAATACCTATTACTTTATCTATATATACTATATTATATAAATAAATAAAAAAACTTTTTAATAACTGGCTTTTTAAATAATCAACTAAAATCTATACTAATATTATAAAGCTGAAGAATTTGTTTGTTTGTTTGTTTGAACGCGCAAATCTCAGGAACTACTGGTTCAAATTGAAAAAAAATTTTGTGTTAGATAGTAGTATTGAGGAAGGCTACAGGCTATATGTATAAAATAACACTATCTGTCGGTCTGTCTATTCGAGCAAATCTCCAAAACGGCTAAACTGATTTTGATGAAACTTCACAGATGTGGAAAGGAAGTGGTAAAAAGTGACATACACTACTTTTTGTATGTCTGTCTGTAAGTCTATGTGTCTATTTGAGCTAATCTCCAAAACGGCTAGACAGCTTTTAATGAAACTTTGCAGACGTGAAAGAAGGTTGTCAAGAGTGACATCAGCTACTTTTTGTGGCTGTCTGTCGTTTGTCCTCACTGATCTATCAGCGTAGATAAAGCCGAAACTACTAAGTCTAGGAAGTCAAAATTTGGAACAGTGGTTTATTTTATAACGTGAGTATTAATTTTTTAAGAAAGGAATATATGGAAATTTCAAATTTAAGGAGGGAGGGATGGAGGGGTTTTGTATGAGAGTCTTTGTTCTTTAAAGTTAGAAACATAAAAATTTTAACATAAATAAATAATGTCGTGTTTCGGGGTTTTTGGATTTCCACATTTTAAGGGTGGGAAACGGGAGGTGAAAAGTATGGTAGTATCGGTTTTCTTAAAGGAGTGGGGAAATGAAGTTTGAAAGTTTATAATATAAGTTAATACAATATGTATTTGAATGGGTGTACCCAATATTAGTTTCAGCAAAAAGTACGTATAAACCATTTCGAATGTTAATACTACCTAAAACAGGAATGTGTAGTCTACGCAAGCGAAGCTGCGGGCGGTCGCTAGTTTCAAATATAATGGTTAGCTTTTAAATGTCAAAATATAAAATGATTTGTTATAAAACCTCAAGCTTTTAAAGTATATTAAAAGCTTGAGGTTTTATATCAAATAGAATGTTTCAAACTAGTACCAAGTGCACGTTTGACGTCTTAAACTTTTAAAATATATTGCATATTTAAAGAGCTATAGTTCTGAATTTTAAAAGTTGATGAATCTTTTTTAATTTTCATTTTATTTTTTCAATGAAAGCTTATTTAAAAGGAGTTTCTATACATATTTTATTTTAAACTTTTTTAGTATAAGAATACCTAAACTTATCCGTATGTATGTGGTTAGTGTGCCCTGAAGTTAATACGTTTGTTGCAAACTGTATTTGCTGCCCCTGGTTATTCAGCTCCTTTAGACATACACCTTAAGTAGTTAATTACTCGAAAAAGTTTTTACAATGCCAAGCATGTAATTTACGTAGCCTGGCCGAGAACACCATAGTGGGCTTACGAGAATCCACTGCATGGTCCTGTAGTCCACCTACTGCCTCCATCATCAGAGCCTTGTCATCGTGTGCTATGAAAAATCCTCGTTAATACAAATTGACTAAACCCAAACTCGGTGAGTTTACTATTATCCCATTGATGGGATCTGTTACAAACCTTCCAGCTCCATCTTCAAATCCTCGTCATCATGTGCTATGGAAAGTGTTCGTGAAAACATAACTAATGAGCCTATACTCGGTTATGTTACTAACAGCCATTGAAAGGTTCTGTTATCCACCTTCTAGCTCCATCATCAGATCGGCTTAATGGTTCCATAATTATCCATTGTCAATAAAATTATAAGTATCTGGAAACAGAGGGCTAAAATATTTGAAATTGACGGAAATTGGTTGCAAAAAATAAAATAAAATATTGAAGTGCTTTTTTTTATATGTCAACTTTTAATAAATGTTAATAATACACAGCTGTAATCTACGCAAGCGAAGCAAAATATAAAAAAAAAAACACTACACAAATATTTTTCGTGGTGATGCAAAACCCTCGGTAAGCAAAATCGATTCGCAATTGACTGTTCTTAGGGTCCTTTAACCAATGGATATCGACAGGGACCCTATTACTAAGGCTCCGTTGTTCGTCCGTCGATCTGACACAGGGTTGCATCATCGTCACTTGAAATTGTCACAATGTGTATTGCTGTGGCCGCTATAATAATAAATAATTTTAAAAATAAAATGAAAAATTAAGTTGTTTTTGGTGTTTGGTAAGTAATTGACATTACTTACACCGCTTACACTTGAAATATTCATGGATTGGCCGCTGTAGCAACGAATAATAAAAATAAAATTAAAAAGGGTCCGCATACAACAAACGTTTGTTATATTGTACGGTCGATACGGAACCCTTCCTGTGCGAGGCCGATCACTCGCACTTGACCATTTTGTTATTTAATATCATTTAAGTCCATTACTACTTCTTAATGCTACGCAAAGTTCAATTCAAAGCGGTCTTGGAGATAAACTTGAAAACAGAAAGCGGAAATAAGCATCCCCTTCTTCAGACGATGATCCTGTAACACGTTTAAGTGTTATTCAAACTCAGACGTCTTAAGCCGAGTAATGGCGCGTTAAAACCGATATTAAAGCTCCCGCGCACAAAATAAGTTCACACACAATTAGGCTGCCTGAAAAAAAAAATCTAGCATAAATCTCTGGGAAATTCAAGAGCTTAGCGGATATTTCGAGATTGCTGTAGGGAATTTCGCGTCTCACTTTTCGTTAAAACGACAAGTTTACAATATTCTATTAAAAATCACAGATTTTGTATATTAGGAAAAATCTAGTTACAAATGAAAAAGCTGTTTCGAAGTAGAAAAACCCCGCCAAGCTTCTATATTGACGTGTTTACTGTTAGGTATTCACCGCCAGAATGCCACGTTAACGCATATTTCAGTTTAAAAATATGTAGGTATGATAAACCCCAAAAGAACGATTTTCGGATTTTTCTCTTTACTTTTACAAAGTACTCGGAGCACGCGGCCCGAGTAAGTAAGTAAGCGAGACATACGTGTAGGGATGTCGACATAGCGTAGCTACGAACAATATCAAAAATATCTTGGGTTCAAATCCCAAGTCGGGTCGGATCCATGATGAATATTGATACTGGTACCGGGTCTTGGTTTTTAAATGTATGTGGTGTCTTCGCTTGGCACCCAGAACACAGGTAATGCTTAGTTTGAGGCCTAGACGTTGTTGTGATGTATACGGGTCGTTATTGTCATTATTCGTGACTTCGTATATACATATATATATATATATAAATTTACTAAACATTTTTTGTCTGCTCTCGACGCTCGCGGTAGTGATGGTCGAGAAGCGTCCTCTGTCCCACCACACCGCTTCTTCCCATCTGTGTCGCCTATTTATCGCGAAGATGTTCTACTTATAGAATCTTAACCTACTTTGCTTTTACTGTGAGATTTTGCTTCTTGCTAAACTTTATAATTCTAGGTTAACGGGCGTATCCTATATGTTTTGATTTACTTGTGAAAGTCAAAATATACGACGCAAATAGCCATATTTTTTGATTGCGTTGACTTAAAAACTTGATTTTTTTTCAATTCCAAGAAAAGGGCGAACATAAGTGTAGTATTCCGCCAACAGCTACTAGCGAACGCAATTGATCATTTCCGAATTTTTGAATCAAAATCAGTTAGTTATGTTTAATTTTAAAAGAATAGTCAATTTTCAGAAACTAATTTGAAAAAGGCAATGGCTAAACATATGATTCCACCCAGTGATGTTACGCTACACGAAATTTCAATATAATAACTAAAAAAAGAAATTTTCGAAGCGGTTCTTTAAAATTGTAAATTTAAAATAAAATCAATATTCATCATATTAATACTGACCCGACCTGGGATTCGAACCCGGGACCTCTAGCCCCGTAGGCAGGGTCGCTACCCACTAGGCTAAGCGGTCGTCAAAGTGGGTGATCAAAGACTTCATAAAATACGACGAACAGGATAAAGAAAAATAACGCGTCAGCATATTCACGTTACAAGGATAGAACAAGAACCATACATTGCGGAGTATATACCTCGTATTTTTTTCGTTCTACTGATAGTAAATCATTATATTTAAAAAAACTTTTTTTTTTCTCAGCGTTGTAGTCTATGCATCTAACGAAACTGGAAATCACAAGTTAAATGCTATTCATTTTTTAAATAATTATGCATATTATTGGAAGCAAATGCACACAAGCGAAACAGTGACTCCAATAGAATAGTTACCTACATCACGGTTCGGCTTAATTTTGCAACTCAACCGCCCTCTGTTAGATAAAGCCTTTGGTAATAAATTGGACGAGAGTTGTGCCCGCGTGAATTAATTGCTGGGACGTGAACTAAATGGGGATTTGCGTCATTTTGGGGTATGTTAAGGAGTTGTCTTTTCATCGACTTTTTTATTGTATGCCCTTATGATTCATGTGACAGGTACCATGCTTAGCTTGTATGGAATTAGGCTTCATTGTTACATTCTGATCCATACATGACCTGCTTTTTTTTTAATAAACCTCCTGGCTGTGGTGGGGCCAGGCCCTTTTTCATGCATCAATCATGCTGTTGTACTTCGCTCATATTTTCATCGATTGCCCTACAAACATCTAATGTCGTCTTCATTTATTTCCAGGAAATTTCGCTAACTATTACATGGCCTGTTTAACAACAGAGTTTCTTGATGTATATAAAGAGCTACGATTGGAATCTTATAACAAAGAAGTCCTCAAAGAAACTCGACAGACTAACATAGTTTACAGAATTTTCTCACAGAAAATAACAACTGAGGAAAAAACATTCTCAAATGACGAACAAAAATCGGATGTCGTAGTTATGGCACGGCCCTCCACTAGGTGACCACAACCTGATAAAGATGGCGAGCCGCCGTTGGCTACAGGGGTCCAAAACTGTGTGTTGTAGAGATCTAGGGGACAATTATGTCTAGCTATTGATTTCTGATGCCGTCTACTATTCTCTGTAATTTTGTAGATATACAAGCCTACTGTTAGATTTGTTCACTCCGTACTTTTAATTCGAAATTATATTCACAGCGGTGGCCTTCTCGTTGAGTTACACGTTTTTGTGAATATCTCACTGAAATATCTGAAGTTCAGTGAAACATGAACAATCTACGTTCGCTTTAGGATTCAATTTAGATTTTAGGAAACACTCTCAACTTTTTGAAATGAATCTACAGTATAATTAGGTCGGAAAAAAAAATAAACAGTTATGGCGTATAATATGACGTGGGCGTCACATAAAACGTTAGATCCACTGTTCAGGCGGGACACCACGTCAATTTCCTCACAGCAGGACGCAGAGTTTGGTTTAACATGAGACAGATAAGTATCTTAGGGGTTGAAGGAAACGTTTAAAGTTCACACAAGTCACTTTATTACCTTGACACAGTATATGAAATACAGAAAAGTTAGAAAAAACGTTAAGGAAACAACAGGCACCCGTGGGGAGCAAGAAGGCACGAGGGGTCTCAACGGTTTTTTTTATCCGGAGGGCTCTACGTCTCATTACGATGATCGCGACTCACTCACAGGCTCAGGCAACTTGTTCGACGCAGTCATGGTATACCTACGGGGGCCAGGAGCAGTGATACCAGTTACTGTGTGCCAACTTTTCTTTTTTATTGTAGCAACATTATTTGCCAATGATACCAGAAACACAATTATCCTATGTTTTCATGATTTTTTCCCAAGATAATCGCAGCAGAATGTATGAATGACTGTGAAAAGTGTTTTATTCGACTATGAACGATGTATATGGAACAATTCGATAGGATCACTTTTTATAGTATAGGTACCTTTTTTGTTTTATATCCAAAAAATGGATAAAAATTAAAAAAAAAAAAACTAAATTAGTTCTTTTGATTTTTTAAAAAGGTGATTAACTGAACGAAACCTGACGAACAAATGACGACATTTTAACAAATCCATAGGTAGAATAGAGTTGAAATGGATTTCCAGTCACTGATTGATTAAGATTTTTTCGGAATGGCGCATGTGAAGTTTAGGTCATTTTGATAAAAAGTTTGTATTAACTGTAAAGGGTTGCCTTCTTTATATATAACTATATAGTAAGGTAATAATGATTTTTTATTAGTAAGATTATAACAAAATATTTTATTCGGTGTTTTACATAACTAAAAATTCTCACAGTTATTCAGTACTGATATTATTATTCGTAATCATATAATCCATCTAAATATCATACAATATCAATTTGCGATCTGTATCTCTTAAACTAGGTAAGAACTGGTAAAAACTGTAACTATAGGAATTCTACCTCAAATACATGAAAATATTATTGCACATTATTACATGGTAACACTGCAAGTTTAGCTGAAATAATCAGTTAAGTATGGGGGCCAGTGGGGGCTAATAATTTTACGTTAAAAATAAGTGTGTGTGTGTGTGTGTTTGTTTAGATATAGGAGTGTAAGAGGCATGAGGTTTGTGATTGCTGACAATTAAATGGTTCTAGGGGCAATCAGTAGGTGGCGCTATTCTTGTCGTTTTTTCCCCCCATAGAGTTACATTTCTTCTTCCTGTAGGGAAGTATATATTGTTCTGTGCTCACTAACAAACAGATTCGACAGTGACACTTTTTACCTGTTGCCAATGAACCCGTTTTGGCGCTGTTATCGCATTGTACTGACAGCGATCATGACAGTTGTCAAATAGTGGTGTACAACTGTTCAGTTGTCGATAATATAGTGATGTCCTCCATTTATTGACTACACTATCGATCTTTAGCATAGGAATAAGATATAAATAATTTCGAACACAAGTAATACCTATAACACATGTAAGTCTCAGTAAAATATGGATTTCACGCAAGTATATGTGTAATTTGTTACGATAAAATTATGAGAATGATTTAGAATTTAACTGAAACATACACATGTTATAGATTTCAAATTAAACCAGTAATTACTTCATATGTAAGTATTTATTAAACATTTTTCTTTAACCTATATGTTGTGCACTTGTAACCTGATTACAATTCTTAAAAAACTTCCTGCCAATTTCACAGCCATTTGAATTTAAATAATTATGAATGTATTGAGCAGCTTCCCTATACAATATTAAAAACTTGGCACTAGGATAACTCAAATTACAATTTTTTTAAAGATTTATTTCTCTGAATTGTATATACTTATGAATATTTTCATCAATGCTTGTGTAAGTTTTTAAGCAGCTTTTACAATTCACAGCATTAGACATTTTTCTGCATATGTATCCTGCAGTGTATGCTGAGCAATGGACTTTAATTTTTTCTAAAATCACCTAAATCACTTAAAGATTTATTCTATGAAGAGGATGGCAAGGAACTTATATTTATAGGTAAAGTTTTTTTATTTGCGTTTTTTTTTCTTTAAAAAGATAATTTATATCTAATAATGTATATACTGGTGGTAGGTATAGTGACCTCGGTGCTGTTTCGTTTGGCGTTCCTCAGGGCAGTGTCCTTGGACCCACTCTGTTCCTAGTCTACATTAATTATCTCTGCTGCCTAATTTGGAGCAGGGCACTGTCCTGGCGTTTGCGGACGATGCGGCATTGATTTTCAACGCAAGCAGCTGGGAGGCTGTTTCGAGGCTTGCGGAGACGGGTTTGAGGCGGGTTGGTGACTGACTTGAGTCTAATCTCCTTACCATGAATGCGAACAAATTAAAATGTCTTTGCTTCAGCGTAACGGAACGTACCGTACCAAAACATATACGATCTATTTACACTCGTGTAGGGACACAGATGCCAACGACTGTTCATGCCCGGTACTGGAAACAGTAAGACATCTAAAATATCTTGGCATACAAATTGATGACCATCTAAGCTGGAAAAGCAATTGGAGTCCCTTAACGGTCGGGTTAGAAAAATTATGCACATTTAAAAAAAATTGAGAGCTGTGGCTGATGTAAAAACTATTAAACTAGTATACACTGGTTTGTGTCAGTTCATACTTACGTACTGTATTTACATCTGGGGAGCGGCGTGCAGCACACATTGCTCGAATCAATTATCGTCAATCCAAACTAAATTAATATTGGCTATATATTTTCTTCACGTATATTGGTTTAAGTGCATAGTACAAAAAAAAATAATAATTTAAGTACCACTAGAAGTGACTATCTCTCACAACAGAGGGAATCCTAGTGTGAAAGATACGGCACATAATAATTTATTGTTAGTGTTGCATGCAATGCTTTCACTTGTTTATGATAAAAATAAATTTCATTTCATTTCAATGTCTCCATCATCCTGTTCACAGTTAGAAAATTTGGAGTGAGAGCTCAGCACATTTGACAATACTAATGTTTTGAAAGCATATATAAATGTGGTTGCATCTGGATTAATAGACCTGTATTTTAGAGCTCTAATACGTCCAAAAAAGTTTTCTAGTGGTATCTTGGTTTATGTTTACCCAATTTATTCTAAACAGAACGCTATACACAATATTTTACAAAATGGAAAAACAACAACCTCGTTTATATAAGAAGGAAGAAATTAAAAAAGATAGCTTCAGGCTATCGAGGCAAACCAGAAAGATTCGATCCTGACAAAGTCGGAAAGAAGATTTCTCAGCCAAAGAAGAGGACCAGCAACAACCAAAGTTACTCCACCCACTGCTCTAGACAGAGCGGCAAATCCAACGCCACCTAGGAACAACCCCATGTGGGCAGATTCCATATTTGGCATTGATGTCGCTGTAAGAGAAGTGAACGTCAATCAGGAAGTATCGCCATCATACGCAATACTTCCAGAGATTGTCAAAGAGGTGTATTCATCACTAGCAGGTGATGATACAAACCTAAACAAGCACGTAACTAAAGGCATGCTTATGTATTAGTAATCTGCATTTCTGTAGGCGCGTTTGTTAAACCTTAAGGCTAAATGTGGAGACACAAATTTAACCTTTGAGGAAATTGAGTTACAAAGCAATGAACTTGAATGATTTTAACATTCCACAACCCATATACCCATTCTTAAAAGGAATCGGAGATGTTAAAGATCAGACAGGTAAAAGTGTAAGATTGACTAATCACAACCTACCTGTGAATAGGGTGCAAGGTTTTGGCGGTTATCATTCGAACATGATAAATGCGGCATCTCATTGTCTCTATGAAGAGATTCCCTAATTAGGAATCTGTGGAGACATGCTCATGGCAGAAGCATCAGAAGTGGTACAACCAGTACCAAACTTTAGAGTGCTGCTAGCCAACACGAGAGCTACAAACTCTCTAGTTAGATACTTCGGACCGATTGGAGTTAGAAAAGAAGAGGTAAGAATTATCCTAGAGTCATTTGGGGTAACAGCCACTTCGTTTAACGAAACGGTCACACGCACTAGACTAAACTTAAACGTAATACAATACGTCAGCGACTATCTCTTAGGAAGTCCAACTTTCCGCAACGAGAAAGTCAAACTAGACGCATTGATTACGGAAGGAAATGGTGTTCAATTAATTCGCTCTATACCAACGAACGAAAATACCAACGTAGCAGAAAAATGGACTAATGTCATAACACCAACATCTGCAAATGCAAATGCTGTAACTACATTTGGTGCTTCATATATTATGAGGTATCAACTAGAGAAAACAGCTATCGCCGAAAGCCACGCCAGTCGGTGTTGCGTAACACAGGCGAATGCAGCCCAACCTTGGGTGATACCTGAGGAATGGATTGCAAACCGCAAAGCGAGAAGAGCCTTTCCACAGGGCATTGATATTGGTCGTTTTGTATCAATATCTGACTCACAGCGGAATCGTACGAATGCAATTTTGTATGAAGGATTATAGTCAGCCCACGCTGATTCATCCAACTAAACCGAAGCCACGGCGAGTAGCATCGAGGGTACAGTCAATATTAAATAATATAAAGATTTTAAACATATAATCATTATGATACAATTTGTTAGAATCAATTATTATTTTAATTTTTAAATAAAACATAAAACAATTAATTAATTTCTATTATTTATAATTCTTATTTATAAAATATCTAGCATAGGGAAATGTGTGTTTAAAACGTAACTATTGGATAATTTTTAAATTTTAATAACGGTTGTTGGGTTTACTTATTCCATTGTTTGCAAATTTAAGTGACGTCGTTTTCAATACTGTAAACCGGTTAACTAAGACCGGTTCAGCGATTTAGACATCAAGAGAACTTCAATACAACGATAATTTCGCATACTATGTTGTTAGACATCATGGCACATTTGAATGTGCGTCAGTTTAGAGTTTAGAGCAACCGAGATCAAATCCTATTCAATATATATATATATATATATTTTGTATTATTATTATTATTATTTAGCGAGACTAAATAGTAGCTGGAGTAAATACTGATAGTGAAGTACCTACATATTCATTATATTAATACTACGTTAAAATAGGACTTTCAAGCTTGTACCTACGTTCAGCAACAGATCACAGAGTTAATTTGTACTTCAACTTTAATACTACATTGATGGAGTGATATTGCACTTATAGTATCTTACCTGCATTCATAATTAAATTACAAGAAGTCAAGGGCTTAAATAAAAAATAAGCTGATTACAGTTTGAGTCCACGTGATATAATAATATTAAAAAAAAATTTTAAAGCTAGTTCTATTTTACTGAACCTATCAAAATGATGACCCGTAGGGCCGAGCAACCTTGACCTTGAAATGAAACTCCGGCAAACGCTTGATAAATTATAAGCAGTTGAAGCCCTGAAAGACCAGCTCATGCAGAAGCGTGATGAAAGCGAGGAGGGGATCAAAAAACATTTAGATAGCAATATGCGTCTCAAAAACGAGCTGACGGAGCTGGATATCAAATAGATGTACGTCCTGGAACAGCGTGACCAACTCCAAATTGTTGTGACCAGCTTGGACGGTTCCCACCAACAATATTAACAGGCACTATAACATATCAACTTCCTCCAGTGCAAGCTGAGTGAGACCAAACACAAGGTTGCACAACTTGAAGAGGCCAATTTGCAGCTGAAAGGGAGATCAGCTACGAGCCTAGATAGGAAGATGGCCGGTGCCAACACTAGATGCTCATGTCGTAATGTCCACATTTTAAAAACTCGTAAGCGTACAAAATATAGGGTTATTAATAAGAAGTGCTGTAGGAATAACTCAAATAATGTATTCTATAAGAAATGTAACAAAATTAAGAAACTGAGCAGTCATATTTAGTCGATAGGTTATCAACGTATAAAGAACAACTAATTAGTTATGAATTAAATATTCAAAAATTGCTATTTGAAATCCAGATCAAAGATACTGACTTAATAATCACAAAACTATTACTAATTTACTACAGTTTTAATCAAAAGTTTGACCGAGTTAGTTTGTTGTTGAGTTTAGCCAAGTTTAGCTACTTTCGTACACAAAAGTTACCAACATGACGAACAGAAATTTTCGCATTGGCATGTTGGCATAATTCAATATGCCGAAGAAAAAGCGATATTACCGCCAAAACGGACCACTTAGAACTAAAAGTGTCACAGCCCTCTCACTAATTGAATATTTGAATATCGTTACGAGCGGCGCGCGGGCCGACCGTTTATAGAGAAAACTCCTCCCGCGCATATGGGAGGGGATCGCTCCGTCTTGTTTTAACTCGTGTAACGAGCGGGAATCCGTCCACGGGAGGTCCTACTTGGCAAATGGCGACCGGAAGACGGCATACTCGCTACACAGTATAGTATTTAGAAAAATAACAGTATGAGACAATAAAAAAAAAACATAGGTCCGAAAAGAGAATATTTATAAGAGCATACACACCACAATTCACTTATCAAGCAGTTCACTACATTTAGTGTAGTTAATATCAGTTAATATTGACCAATATTGACAATGCCAAATTGACGTTGAAAGATATATTCTGCTGTCCGGGCGCGTTCAGAAACTCAACGACTGCATTGCGTTCCTATGTACTCTGTAGTTTGGATGATTTTGGCTTTGGACATTAGTATTTTTGAGTGTGTTGTAAAAACAGTATTTTGGATACTTTATTTTTAGTGAACAGTAAACAAGAGAAAAGGTCAAAAACAAGTATTATACTATTTTGACAATATGATTGGCAACCCTTTCACCGCGTTTGTATAGTTCCAATCAAACTTTATGGCGGATCGGAATACAACGTTTTATGCGTACTTGGGCAGATTCACTCATATGCTCCTCGCTCCACTGCGTCTCGCTACACCTAAAACTGGTTAGGTACTGCGTCGCAACTTGTGCCTATGTTCACATCCGTCATAAAGTTTGATTGGAACTGTAAAAGTAGCTTCAACTTAATTCTGTTAAGAATCATGCCAGGCCACATTGAGCCACATTGCCAGGCACACACGCCACGATTGGAAGCTTAAAGATCGGATTAAAGTATTTTTCTAAGCAACGAAGATATTCCAAATCATTTACGTTAATTTACTCGACGCAAAACACCTCCACTCACACTCACCGAAAAATAAACAAGTATGTACTTCATAATTTCCGTGTTATTGCAGACACATTGACTTCCTCGAAAACCCTATTTATGAGGAAAGCGACACGAGTAGCACTTATGTTTAACTCCACTCGAATTGCCTTTGAAGTCCCTTGCTTGGTGTTTTGAAAGAATTTTCTTAAAGGACCAATTTTCATGAAAGCCGCACTCCTGGTGTGTGAAATTTTTATTTATGTTTTGCGCAATGATTATTATATTCTTAGTATTGTATACATTTTTAACGTGTGTTGTCTGTTCGTTTTTTACATTGGTACTGTAAATAAGTGGCATGGAGCACCAAAAACCGTGCCGCCTAAACTGAGCTGATGGAGCTATTTAGGGTCATAAAAGTATGTGGTGATAATAATAATTATTATACTACCTGGGACATTCACTACAACGCCATCTGGTCTCAAAGTAAGCATTGCTTGTATTATGGCTACTAGACAATTGATAATCAAACGTGCATATTTTTTTTTGATAATACGTATATATACATAATCATACAGATATTGTACACCCAGACATGAAATAAATAGACTTATCCATGCACACAAATCTTTGTCCGGGCGAGAATCGAACCCGCGGCCTTTGGTTTTGCAGTTAGGGTCTCTAACCACTCGGCCAGTCGGTCAGTCATAGTCCTAACATTTTATTGAATTGTATTTCTGGCTGAAGCAAAAAGCGCGGTACTGATTGCGATTGGTAAAGCTCAGTTGCGCACGTCGTCATGTCAGTCGCCAAAAGCATATAAAACTGAATCCGTCTATGACTGAATCGCTTTTGTTTCATACGCTCTGTTTCATATTATTACAGAATCCGCTCTTATTCCGGTCCAAGTTTAGACTAAACTGTAAACTGTTTCTCCCCAGAGCCACCAAATTTTGGAAACGAAAATGTACTTAATTTAGTTTTAATTAAAATAAATAATGATTTTGGAGGAATATCCTAACTAAATATGTACATTTTAAGTACATTTACTGATACGCGCATAACGATAATGCTTTCAGACGTGCATTCCTAATGGGCATCACGAAAACAAGACTATGTTTAAAAAAATATTTATTGATTTAAGGAGTATAAATCTATACACAAGTACCAATAAAACATACGTCAAAAGAGATTTGTCCGCCGACGCATCGGAAGTTTTTAAAAAAACAAAATACAAATAACGTCATACCAACGAAAGTTACCAACTAAACGCCGTCATAGTATTGCTTTGACGTGGTTTTATCTACTCTTTATGTTTGAGCCTTGAATGATCGTAATAAATCGGGTGGCTTCGTTTATTGTGTTCGTGCATATTGCTATCTCTTTTCTTTTTATTTTCTATTCTCTTTTATTGCTACTGTCAAGATGTAATCGAATCGGTTTTTCCTGAATTCTGACGTTGTCTCATAAAATATATCGTTTTTACCCAAATACGGCGAAGGCCACGTTTTAGCAGTTTATATGTAGGTACCTATGTATGTTAGGCATTGATGTTAGGTTAATCTATTCCCTCATGATTACTAAACTACTTATAGTAGGAAATAAGGTGCCGTAGCGCTCCGGTATTAGAGGGTACTTATCCATAGGTGGCGTGCAAACACTTCGAAAAAAACCGACCAAGTGCGAGTTGGGCTCGCGCACAGAGTACCGTACCACCACGCAATACATTTGTGTTACGCAATCAAAAAAAAAATTATTCCGAGAAAAGATATTTTTTTATGTGATTCAATTACAAATTAATGATTTTCGGATTTTTCTTTTACTTGTAATATAAGAACTTGTTTCTTGCCAAATTTCATAATCCTAAGTCTACCGGAAGTACCCTAAGGTTTTGATTTACGTTGAGGGTTTCAAAATGTAATTATAATCATTTATTTCACAAAAATTTCACATAATGTAATACAATTTACCAATGTTTCCCAAAGGCAAAGCCCGTGTCACGTGGGGTACAAGAGCAAGTTAAGTTACAGTTCATGACACTTATATACGTAACAAAGAAAATAAAAAGTAAATTAAACTAACCAAACATTTAATATAGCCCTAATATTAGGTATGTGCGGCATAAATTGACCGTATTTTTAATCGCGTCGATGTAAAAACTTGATTTTTTACAGCTTCAAGGGACGGCAGGGTTAACTATTTGACATTCATTTCAACTGAATAACTTTACGCGTTCCTAAAAAAACGTTTACAGAGAGACAGAGCGACAACCAAATAATATCATAAAGGTTCCGCTTTAATTTTTAAGGTACAGAACCCAAAAAATGAAGATACGCATGTCGTAAAGGCGTATTTGGTACATTACGCGCCATCGATGTACTAGGTCGCCGACTGTACACAGTCGCCGAGCGGAGGTGAGCGCCAGAGGCAGCGCTATGCGGGTTAAAGAAAAGGCAATCCCTCTGACGTCCACCGATCAACGAGTGTGTACAGCCGGCGCGGCCTTTTACATCGGTAGCGCGTGTTGTACACATTAAATATAAAAAAATTACTAATAAAAAAAACATACAACTAAAAAAACGAAAAATGGGAAAAAACAAGGAGCTTGGATCGAAATTTCTAAGTTGTGCCGATTGCTATTAAAATTGAAAGGACTAAGGTTCTGAATAACCTCTCAAAGTATTATATTTTTTGTTTACGGATTTGTTAGATATTTTTGAAAATTCATCACACATTGAAATTGTCCCTTTGACGTCATCTGGGCGGTTGAGCTTATTGCGCTGCTTTTCACAGTAAAAAATCAAACTAAAAGTACATAAATAATATTGAAGTACGGTCTCTATGTCGAATGAAATTGTAATCCTCATGAATCAATAAAAATATTATGACTTTATTTAGTTTAAAATAATACAAATGGTAAACACCTGTCCAGATGACGTCATAGGGATATTTCATTAATCAATTTGTTGGGAAAAACAAATAAAGAAATTACAGATTTTTTTTATTTTAAGATGTTGGTATAGATTAGTGTATGTTTTCGGAAAAAAATATAAAAACTAGGTATTCAAAATTTTGGTCCAAGCCCATTTTACCCGGCTATCAAAAACTCTGAAAATGTATGAAAAAAGACTAGCAAATTTAAGGCTAAGGCTACAATCATACAAATGCCGATTTGTCCTTTGGATAAAATTGGTAACCTGCGTCAAATCGCGGCGTCTGAGTTAGAATTATTTTCATATCCGGATTAAAATTATTTTTATTTTTTATAGATCATTGTTGTCTTAGTCATATTTAAATTTTTAACTTATTATTAATGTTTGTTGTGTCACAATATACCATTCAATATCACACATAATGGGTTTAAATGAAGCAATCATTAAACTGTATTTGCCTTTTCAGGAGAAAAATTGACTTACTGGTCCCGCAACAGAAAAGTAAATTTCTTAGAAATATTTCTTAGAAAAAATCGGTATGTAAAAAAATCTACCTAGATTTTCTTCCCGTGTAAGATCTTGCCTTTTGTCTAAATATCTAGCCAAAACACGTATCACACGTATATTCAAGATAACGCAAGTTATATAACGTGTTTTATGTGATAATATGCTTTTGTACGCAAGCCGTTACAAAACGGTTATAGCACCATAAATTCATCGTAAATAACACCTTATGGGTCGCATTTAACTCACGATTTTTCACACGACTTCGGGGCAAAGGTCTCACAAATTAATATATTTTTACGGTTGCGCATATCTAAGTGAAAAATCGTGATAGCCGTGTGGTGCCGAATCCACTTCTTGCTTAGAAGGTTGTGGTTCGAATCCCAGAGCACGTACCAATGAGTTTTTTCTAACTTATGTACATAACTGTCACAGACTCTGTGCCTAGCAGAGCACGTTAAGTTGTAGGTCCTAGTTGCCACCAAATAGATGGCAGTCGTTAAAATCCACTAGCCTGCACTGGAGCAACGAGAGGGATTAAGCTCTGAGCACCCTCATTCCGATGGGACGTCTAACCCTCTGCAGTGAGGCATAATGGGTTGACGTGGAAGTGAAAAACAAATTAACTTTTATAGAATAATTTTTGTTTTCTGTCTGTCGAGATCCAATTTCTCATAGGAACGTATTGACATATCAAGTTCAAATAACCTACTTTGTACACGAAGTTCTTATATATCTAGCAGAAATCACAAAAATACGAATTATTCATTTTAAGTATAGTGGATTATATGCCTACCTAAAAACCTAATAACGGATATATAGTGAAGTAACATTACTATTAATCCCTGCGTAATGGTACGGAACCCTGAGAAAGGTGCGAGTCGCGCTTGACCTGTACTTTTTTAAAGTGATTTTAGTCCCGGTCGTGTTCCCATTTCTATTTTTATATTCTCAAATGTAATGTTTCTTCTATTACGTGACCTTCACAAGATTTGGGAGGTCTCCAATAATCACGCAGCTATAAAGATTTTTTTTTATAGATTTTCGGGTATTCCCCTGAGAAATCTGCACTAGTTGAAGAGGGTAGCTTGTCGTAGTCCAAGGTAGACAGGTACAAAATCTGCCTGTATATAAAAGTTTAACTTCTTTTAAAACAAGCAATATATGAATGTTAGATTGAATTTCATTTATTTTCTTTATTTTTTCCAATCTCTTGCTACCAATCCATTTCCAGTTCATCCCATCACTGGTTTTGTACCAGAAAGTGCATGTGACACACAAATAATATGATAATAATGCCTGGGACATCCCACACAGCGCTATCTAGTCCCAAAGTAAGCAAGTATTATGTACATACTGTAACGCTGGCTAGTTATAAGCCAGACGTTCGATTAAAATATATAATTTGAATTTGAATAAATTCAAATTATGTATGTGTTAGGAACACGAGCCCGGGATGGCTCGGCCTGGTTTTTGACAGAGATAATTCTAGGGGTACTAAGATCGCGAAGTGTTATACGAATATATGTTTTATTGTGTTATTGTAATCGCGTTTACGAAAGTGTCGAAATAGAAGTCTTTTTCCTTGTTTTGTGTTGAAGAATATTTGTATCCAATTCGTATTATTTTTAAATTCATTTTTTAACTCTCCACAAATTTGTGCGTACGTTTTCTCTGAAGCATTTATTATTTTGTAAAAGTCTTTGGCAGCGCCTGCTAAATATAATAATAGTGCTGCTTTCTTCTGGGTATCCTCCCATTTGTTAATTGCAGCTATCGCTTCGAAAGATTCAAAAAATCCTTGGACATCGTCGTTGGGTAAATCCTGGAATAATTTTTCAGAATCCATTTCTTCCATGTACCGATATCTCGGCCGCCTCCACCAATTGTAGAGAGTAAATTTTTATATCTCTCTTTATATATATTTTATTTTTCTATTAATTATGTTTGTTTGGGTACGTAGCTTACAGAGCTGAAATGAAAGATATGAATGCTGGAAGGAAAAAGACTTTGTATTTCGACACATTCGTAAACGCGATTACAATAACACAATAAACATATATTCGTATAACACTTCGCGATCTTAGTACACCCCAGAATTATCTCTGTCAAAAACCAGGCCGAGCCATCCCGGGCTCGTGTTCCTAACGCATACATAATTTGAATTTATTCAAATTCAAATTATGTATTTTAATCGAACGTCTGGCTTATAACTAGCCAGCGTTACAATACTTAAATATTCTTTATAATATATACATATATAGATATTTTACACCCAGACAGGCAACAAATGGACATGTTTATGCACACAAATTCTTGTCCCGGGAATCGAACCCGCGATCCTTAGCTACTCAGTTGAGATAAAAATTTAATTCGATGACAGTTTCCCGTAACGCACTGGAACATTAATATAAAGCGACGCAATTAACAAGCGAAGTGTCAGTAAATGAGATTTGAGTGAACCACGAGAATGAAGTTAAAGTTAAAGGTCAAAGAAAGAATGAAATAAAATATCACACTTACATGCGGATTTTACGATATAGGTTATCGATTGATTTTGTTGTGAAATATTTGTAAAAAAAAAAACAAAATTGTAAGACATTTGTCGTTACACGGAAGCGAAGAGTTCCTCGCAATAAACCTCATTTATACAATATTTCCCCGATTTTTTTTTCGTAATATCCTGGGTTTTCTACGAATTATATTTCAATAAATTTTGATAAAAATTTTTAACCGTGGCATTCATATTTTTTTTTTTAATTAAAAATTATCTTTTTAATTTTCTTTATGAAATATCCCTGTGACGTCAACTGGACAGATGCTTACTAATTACATTATCATGGACTAAGGGCCGGTATTTCAATTCTCACTTATATATACTCACTTAGGAATAACGTGAAGTGAAGCTAAATTTTCAATTTCCGATACAAATTTTCAATTGTTCGTTTCCTCAAAGCTATTCCCAGGATAAGTGAAACCTGAAATACGGGCCCTAAATAAAGTGATAATATTTTTATTGATTCATGAGGATTATTACAATTTCATTTCACGTAGTGACGTTACCTCAAAGTTTTTTATTTTCTTTTGACCTTGGTTTTTTATTATGAAAAAGCAACGCAATAAGCTCAACCGCCCAGAAAATGTCACAGGGACAATTCCAACGTCCGATGAATTTTCATATCTGGTAAATTTGTTAATAGAAATATCGATTTTTTGTGTGGTTATTCTTGAACCTTATTACTTTTAATTTTAAAATAACATCTTTTATCAGACGACAACAAACATGCAGACAGACATCCGTTTCCGTGATCCGAATATAGTAAGTGATCTGCAATCGGATGTTGGAAAATACTGAAAAAGTAGTATATATAACAGATATTTACATATATACATGATCGGGCCGCGCGGCCAGTCACGTGCGCGCTTATTGCATTCCGCCAGGGGGTCGGAATTGCAAATAACTGACATTACAACAAGCCCGCCAGCATTTTGACGAGAACATAGACTTTTTTCAAACCCGAACAACCTTTCAACGGCTCAATACATTTATTAATTCGAGATCCGCTCGTCTATTAATAACTTTTAGGGTAACGCTATGTACCAAAAGTAGATAATATATCTTCACCGGACAAATATTTGTGTGCATGAACTCTATTTGTGCCATGTCTGGATGTAAAATATCTATATATGTATGTATCTCAGTTGTCTAGTAGCCATAACACTAACATAATACTTACTGCCTTTGGGACTAGATGGCGTTGTGTAGGATGTCACAGGTATAAATATGTTATATTATTATTAATGTCAGACTTTGTTGTTTTTTTTTTCAATTCTTCAACACGAAATCAACAGTGTCAACCACGACTTAAAATGGATTTTTATCGTGAACATACTTCAAATTCTAATAACTGTTTGTAGTCCATGAAATTTATGCACCATTACGTATATATTCGTCTTAAATCAAATCATCCAGATCTTTATACGTTTTTAATAATAATAATAATAATAATAATAACGTGTACATCACACCAATATATTTACATTTGATAGACAATGGAAAATTTATTTATAACTAGCTTTCCGCCCGCGGGCTTCGCTCGCGTGGACTACACAGTTGTAATGGGACAGGTACAGGAACGCGACGCTCCAGAACATTGTAACACTTTTTAGAACATTCTGAAACTTAACTACCTAAGAAATCTCTATACCTCATTTCTTACAAATCCATTTAGCCGTTTTAGCATGAAAAATAGCTATCCCACAAATCGGTCCCAAAATCAGTCAGACGTTTTGTAGATTAACAGGAACAGACAGACCGACTAACAGGCACTACGATTTTATATATGTAAATAAAAAAAAATGTTTTTCACTCTTGACAACGCCCTCTTCATGTTCGCAAAATTTCAGTAAAATCAAGATCAGCTGTTTCAACGATTAGCCCTAACAAACAGCCAGACAAACACACAGACAAAAATCAACGTATGTCACTTTTGATAACCTCCTTTTTATGTTTGCGAAGATTCATAGAAATAGTTTAGTCATTTTGTAGATTAGCCGGAACAAAAAGACAGACAGATAACCACACGGGCAAAAAGGTATATATATAACTTTTGACAACCTATTGTAATGTCTGCATAGTTTCATTAAAATTTTTAAAAGTTTAGCTCAAACATACATTAAGACAGACGGACAGACAAACAAAAAGTAGCGTATCTCACTCCTCACACCCTCTATTCACGTCTGCGAAACTTCATTAAAATTGGTTTAAATGTTTTAGAGTTTAGCTCGAACGGACAGAGAGACGGTTAGACAGATAAACAAAAAGTATTGTATGTCACTCCTGACAATCTTTTAATCACATCTTTAAAAGTTTCATTGAGATCAGTTCAGCTTTTTCGGAGTTCAGTTCAAACAAAGAGACGAACGGACAGACAGACAAATAAAAAAAAAGTGTATCTCACTCCTGATAATCTTTTTAATGACGTTAGTTCAGGCGTTTCGAATATTAATTCGAACAGACAGAAAGACGGACAGACAGACAGACGGACAGAGAGACAAACAAAAAGAAGCCTGCGTCACCTCTGGTAATGTTCTCTGTACGTCTGCAAAGTTTCATTGAAATCGGTTCAGCCGTTTCGGAGATTAGCCGGAACAGATAGACAGACAAAAAATTTATTGGCAGTTATAGGGACTGCCGATAAAAATGAAAACTTAGAACTCATCAAAACATCAAGTTTGAGTACCAAAACGATAGATCTGGGATTGATGGTTTCGAAAATATAAGCTTTTAAAAATTTGGTCACGTGGTCACATAGATCTCGTCAAAACATTAAGTTTGAGTACCAACACGATAGATCAGCGATTGATAGTTTTGAAAATATAAGCTATTAAATATGTGGTCACGTGGTTACATAGACCTCGTCAAAACATCAAGTTTGAGTACCAACACGATAGGTCGGCGATCGATGGTTTCAAAAATATAAGCTTTTAAAAATTTGGTCATGTGGTCACATAGATATCGCCAAAACATCAAGTTTGAGTACCAACACGATAGGTCTGCGATTAATAGTTTGAAAATATAAGCTTTTACAAATTTGGTCACGTAGTCTCATAGATCTCGTCAAAACATCAAGTTTGAGTACCCACACGATAGGTCTGCAATCGATGGTTTCGAAAATATAAGCATTTAAAAATATGGTCATGTGGTCACATAAATAAAACATCAAGTTTGTGTACCAACACGATAGGTCTGCGATTGATAGTTTCGAAAATATATGCTTTTAGAAATGTGGTAACGTGGTCACATAGATATCACCAAAACATCAAGTTTGAGTACCAACACGATAGGTCTGGGATTGATGGTTTCGAAAATATAAGCATTTAGAAATGTGGTCACGGGGTCACATAGATCTCGTCAAAACAACAAATTTGAGTACCAACACGGTAGGTCTGCAATTGATGGTTTCGAAAATATAAGCTTTTAAAAATGTGTTCACGTGGTTACATAGACCTCGTCAAAACATCAAGTTTGAGAACCAACACGATAGGTCTACCATTGATGGTGTCGAAATTGTATGCATTTAAAAATCTGGTCACGTGGTCACAGACAGATCGACAGACAGACAGACAAAAAACAGCTTATGCCACCCCCGATAATGCCCTCGGCACATCTGCAAAGTTTTATTGAAATCGGTTCAGCCTCTTCGCAGATTAGCTGGAACAAATAGACAGACAGATCGACAGACAGACAGACAAAAAACAGCTTATGTCACCACCGATAATGCCCTTTGCCCGTCTGCCAAGTTTCATTGAAATCGGTTCAGCCGTTTCAGAGATCAGCTCGAACAGACAGACAGACAGACGGTCAGCCAGACAAACAAAAAGCAGTCTATGTCACATTTGATCCTCTTCCCTTCGGACCGCCGACCGGTGTGCAAGTCTATTGTGTTAATAATAAATTGTAATATTAAATAAAAGATTTAAATAATCAGTTCAGAAAAATAGGAGTAAATGAAATCCAAGGAGTTTCCACTGAAACGATAGAAATACTCTGTAACACTTCTGTACTCCTGGTATTACTACAACTGTAGTTACCCGTTAATAGTCTCACATTATCAGAGGTGGATATAACTGGATTTGAGTAAGACCCTTCATTATATTTCTGCTGTCTTGGTATAATAAACCTCACCTACGAGATCACGGTATATATTTGCTTACTGTGAAGTTAGCATACGTCTTTACTTTTCTGCGGCCTTGGTACCTTTCCGTGCTCTCGTCTTAACTGCGGCCGGTGAAAGAGATAGATAGATTACAGGAAAAAAAAATTCTTTCACTGAATTGCATAATAGTGCACTCCACGGATATCATATTGCCCTAGTACAATTGCGAATATGGATGAAATCACCATGAATAAGTCTGTTTCTGATTCAGAAGTCAATCTGTCATACCAAAGAAACGTAACACCACCGTCTTTTGTTTCAACTCGCATTTCTAAAAGAAAGAGGGTAGATAATTATGGCTTGGATTTCGACGAGTTTAAAGAAGAAATTAAAACTATAATAAACTCGCTATTTTCTTCGCAATCAGTAGAGCTTCAAAAAATCACCGCTTCTCAGAAGGAAATACAGCACACAAATCTTAACATTGAGAAATCAGTTGAAAATCTTATTGCTCAAAACTAAGAATATAAAAAGAGAATTGAGGTACTAGAAATTCGAGCTAAAGAAGACAGACAGTATATATCTGTTCTTGAGGACAGAATAGAAGATTTACAAAGAGGAAGTCGGAAATCTAATTTTGAAATAAAAAACGTCCCAAGGCAGGCTAATGAAACTAAGGAGGACCTCATTAACATGGTTTTATGTCTATCTAAAAACATCAACTGCAAAATGGAAAGACCTGACATCAAAGATATATACAGAGTGCGGGGAAGAAAGGAGAGAACACTTAATACACCAATCGTTGTTGAGACATCTTCTACGCTGTTGAAGGTGGATTTAATTAAGATGAGTAAAGCTTTTAATTTAAAGCACAAAACAAAATTATGTAATAAACATCTGGAACTTCGTTCTAATGAGGATACTCCCGTTTTTATATCGGAGCAACTTACAGCCAAAGGATCCCGCCTACACTTCCTAGCAAGAGATCTCGCTAAATCCAAAACATACAAATTCTGTTGGACAGCGTATGCTAAAGTCTACGTGCGAAAGGATGAAAATTCGCCTATCATATTAATAACTAACGAGGCTCAAGTACAACAACTCATGTGTAAATGACTGTATCTAAGGGGTTTCAATGGAAAACACTATTCCCCTGTAAAATATTATCTTTATGATACACTAAGAGAATTATTATGTTTTCTCTTCCAGAAAATTTACTGTCCGATTATAAAATATATCAAAGTCGGACAATTGCTAAATACACACCACTATTTACACACCATACGATTACAAAACTACATTCTATTGTTTATGATAACTCATCAACCCACATTCACTTACACATACAAACACCATACATCATACTGTACTGTAATAACAAACAATTATACATTTTATCCTATATATTACCGTTACACATTATATGTTACATTAGTGAATCTACATTACATACTCAATCACACACACTACTACCACACAACACACAATACAATAATATTTGACCAACACTCGTACAATCCCTTATACAACTGCATAATAACTAAATATACATTTAATGCCAAATGCGATTGCTACTCATTATTATTTCACGTTACACTGTACTGTAACACAAATCAATGCATTTTTGTTTTTTTAATCTTAATTTCTAACTATGATTGTAAATTACTTTTGGAATTTGTAAGTGTCTTATTTGTTGGTCGTAACAGACATACCTTACTGCAAAAAAATAATACACGGATATATGCTCATTACACTATATTGAGATCAATTGCGTATTATCTCATTAAATCCTCGCTCTGTACATATACTACCCTGCAAAATAATAACCATTTTCAAAACCTTATGAACATAAAAGTACCTACATATTATAAAATTAACAAAACCTATGAATGGTTGAAATTTTCCGCTGAACCTGCCATATCTCTGAATTTTTTGTATGAATGTGACTCCAAATGTATAGATACCTCTTTATCATATAGTAATTTATAAATGGGTGACCTACATAATACTATTCAAGACATAGATGAGTTAAGTATAGCACAGTCAATTAGTTGCGACAGTGACGATTTAACTAAGTATTTCACTATAAAAAAGAACGATTTAACTATAATATCTCAAAACATAAGAAGTATATACTGTAATTTTGATGATTTTTTGATTAATCTATCAAATTTCACGTTTGAAATGGATATTATAATATTAACAGAATGCTGGCTCAGCTCTGATAAAACCGTTCCTAAATTAAAAAATTACTTAACGTACACTACTTCTAATCATCTAAACCAAAACGACGGTGTAGTAATCTATATGAAAAAATCAATCAAACACTATGTCAAGGAGATAAATCTAATGCATGCGTCTTGTCTCCAAATAGATATTCAAAAAAATACAATTTTATGCATCTACCGTTCCCCTTCAAATAACAATGCAGAACACTTTGTTAATTCACTTTGTTCATATTTAGAAACAATGAAAACACATAATGATATTATAATTGCGGGAGATATCAACATCAATCTTATACCAAAACCTACAGAAACGTCATATGAATACTGCAATAGAATGTGTTATCTCAACATGCTTTCCGTACATGGTATTCTACCTGGACATACACTACCTACACGTGGAAAAAGCTGCCTAGACCATTTTATGCTAAAGATAAATAACAAAAATACAAGTGCGTCAATTGCAGTTTTACACACTTCTACTACTGACCATTTTATGACCTTTCTCTCAGTTAGTGAAATGAAACGATCTCGTAATACCCCTAAAACTTCTACGACCATTAATTTTCAAAACGCCTTGAAATATTTACAAAAACTAAATCTATCTGAATTTTTTTTTTGCCAGGACCCAAATTTATTAACAGAATCCCTAATAGAAAAACTAAAATATTCTATTATAGAGAACACTACAATTACAAATACACCTAAAAGCAAACGTATAATTAAACCTTGGATTACTAGTGGAATACTAAGATGCATCAGAAATCGTAACAGGTTACAGAAACTATTTCGTAATGATCCAAACAATGCAGTCAATAAAATAAAATACACGATACCGAAATTTTTGTAATAATTTAATAAAAAAGCTTAAAAGAAAATACGAAAGAGAAACAATTTCTAAATCTATTAATAACAATAAACTACTTTGGAAAAATATAAAAAATATTACTAACACAAATAAATCAAACAACCTAAACTCAGAATTAATTGATATAAAACCCTCTCCTGTTGAGTCCGCCAATTTTATTAACAAATATTTTACTAATATAGGAAAACAGCTAGCTGAAACAATCAAAACTAGTGTAACTGATTACGACATTGATAAATTTCTCACAGGACTACCTAGCCAACCCCAAACTTTCGTTCTTTTAGATACTGATCCGGAAGAAATACATCGTATAATAATGAACCTAAAATCAGATAGCGCCCCTGGCTGGGATGGCATCCCTACCACCTACATTAAATTTATTGCCCATGAAATTTCCCCAATAATAGCACATTTGGCAAACCTTTGTTTTAAAACGGGTATTTTCCCTACAAAACTTAAACAATCTGTTGTAATACCTGTGTACAAGAGTGGGGACAGAGGCGATATCAATAACTATAGGCCTATATCTATATTACCCGTACTATCAAAAATTTTAGAAAGACTACTAAATAACAGATTATTAAACTACTTATCTAAATTTCATTTAATATCTTCATCTCAATTTGGTTTCAGAAAAGGAATTTCAACAGAAGACGCAGTTACCTCTATTAGCTCACTTGTTACTGAACAGCTTGATAACGGGAAAAAGTGTTTATCTGTATTTATAGATTTAAAAAAGGCCTTTGATACCGTCTCTCTCCCTATCCTTGTGCGCAAAATGGAAAAACTTGGTATTAGGGGTGAGCAGTTAGCTATATTTAAAGACTATTTATTTAATAGAGTACAAAAAGTTAAATTAGGACTTCACACCAGTGAGGATGCTGGCGTACCTTTCGGAGTGCCACAAGGTAGTGTTCTTGGGCCTACCTTGTTCTTAATCTATATTAATGACCTCTGTAACATGTCAATAAAAAACGCAAATATTTTTTCTTATGCCGATGATACTGCCGTTGTCTTCGCTGGTCCATCCTGGAACTCTCTAAAATACGACGTCGAAAACGGAATGGCACAAGTGTATAAGTGGCTTAAACATAACCTCCTTACAATGAATGCATCTAAAACTAATTATGTATGTTACAGTATTTATAATAATACACAACCTAATTTAGACTTCACAATTAAAATCCATGATTGTGGCCAGGTAACTGGTGCTCAGTGTAATTGTCCAACAATAAATAAGGTAACCTCTGCGAGATATTTGGGTGTCAAAATCGATCAGAGACTGTCCTGGTACCCTCATATTGAGCAGGTCACATCTAGAGTAAGAAAATTCATTTGGATGTTTAAGACACTCAGACACGTAGTACCTGGAAATACATTAAAGCCAAAAACACCAAATACCCAACCCCAAATTAACATCCTTAATCTAATATATATTTCACTTGTTCAGTCGGTCATAGCATACTGTCTACCGGTGTGGGGCGGTGCATGTAAAACGCGATTTTTAGAAGTAGAGAGGGCTCAAAGGGCATTACTAAAGGTCATGTACTTTAAAAAGCAAAGTTTTCCTACCGATGAATTATATGAAATTAGTAACGTTTTTACAGTTAGAAAACTATATATATTACAAACTATTTTAAAAACGCATAAATCTATACCATTTCATCCAGTTATGCAATCGAGACGAAGGAAGGTTAATGTAGCTCCGGTGCCAGTAACTAAAACAGCATTTGCTAATATACAGTTTAAAAAACGTTCTGCTTATATGTACAATAAACTCAATAAAGAAATTGAAATATATTCCAAATCAAACTACGAGCGTAAAAAAATTATAATAGGTTGGATAAAAAATCTGAATTATGATGAAGTGGAATCTTTTTTGGGACATGTAAAGTAACTTAAGTCTTAAATATTTTACATCACATTCGGGCACACACACACACACACACACACACACACACACACACACACATCATTTTGCTTTTCTACTTTGTTTTTTTTTTCTTTTTCTTTTTGTATATATAGTTATACACCTTTATAAGGTATGGAGGAGCGGATCTTCCTGGCACAGGCTCTATTAGCTTAAAAGGAGGATCCCACAATATTATGTTAACATGTACGATTTGTGAAAGAACTAAATTATTTTGTATTTTTTTTGTATTTGATAATACCCTCTGCACGTCTGCCAAGTTTCATTGAAATCGGTTAAGCCGTTTCTGAGATTAGCGCAAACAGACAGACAGATGGACAGACAGACAAACAAAAAGTAGCCTATGTCACCCGCGGTAATGCCCTCTACACGTCTGCAAAGTTTCATTGAAATCGGTTCAGCCGTTTCGGAGATTAGCCGGAACAGACAGACAGACAGACAGACAGACAGACACTTCAATTTTATTAATATAGATAAAATATTAAAATCGCTGCTAATATTTTATTTTATTAGATTCAGTTTACGATAACTAAAATTAAAGAAAAGCAGTAACCAAATACTGATTGTGTAAACTTTTACTTCTCCTTCATATTTACATCTTCAGTTACTTGTAACAACTTTATTTCCGTATTTTCACTAGATAGAAACAGGTAGTAAGTAAAACCACAGTTTAGCAAAACTGTGAAAAGACTAAGAATTGAAACGTGTGTGTTTAATGACGAGATTCATTAGCATTTTTTTAATTAATTTATTTAATTATTGTGAAACTACAAAAGTTTCGATTGTTTTTCTCGAAAGGAATCTTCTAATGAACTGTTTTAAAGTATGAAAAAATAGGCTATTTCATAGTTTCTATAAATGTTATTGTTCTTCCGAATGAATGAAAAATGAATTATTGAACTCAAATAAAAAATGAAAATCGTGCCTCCGAAGTTTTCTACAACATAATTTTATTGAGAGAGCCCATATATTGGACAATTTTTTTTAAAGGGGAAATGGATAAGTCGATCAAAAAATAATCCTTGATATAATAAATAGTCTGTATAACGACTTATGTGACGTGGTATACGGTTTATTATATTTTTGTATACCAAAAAGTGTCTAGGATTGATTTAATGTGAGGGAGTTAGTCGTGTTTTTAGCGAGTTTAGAATACTCACTACCCATAATACTTTACCTTGTGAGGATAATTTACATATATTGTTATATAAATTTCACGGATTCACGGATCCCTGCAGTTACGCGGCCATGGCTCCAACGCAGCCTATCCTATAGTTTGTTTTTATGTTTCACAAAGGATAATAAAATAAACTAGAGCTTAGCTATCGATACGCCTGAAGTGGCTACGATTTTTGACTACCAATTTTTATTTTTGTCACGTCTACAATTTGTCTCGCGTGTGTCTAGTTCGTAACACCGCCGTATATTCTCCTTCTAATCCTGTTTTTATTCTTGAATTTATGTGTCGTTTTTTCCGTGTTTCCACTTTTTGGAATTTTTCCGAGATGCGAATTCTTATACTGTTACCCCGCCGATTTCTCTGCGGCGTAAAGTACAATCCCTGTCAAGTTATTCACGTTTTATTTTGCTTTCGATCTCAAAATGATCCCGTCGTTCACTTCTGCGAGATTCGCACATCATTCGCACACTGACAACTCGTTTATTTCTTCTTTGAACTTGACACTTCACTTTGACATCATCGCTCGAGTTATCCAAATCTAACTGATCTTTGATCCTAGTCTACGCGAAACTAGAAACAAATATCGAAAATTCAACAAGCAGATTTCTAAGTCCTTCGACCCCACCTTAACAATATGAACAACTTGAAAGGGTATATAGCCAACAAAAAGCAATATAGTTATAAATAATGCAACTTCAGTAGTATGTTGTGTTTATGAAATTCTATAAAAAATATATTACTAGCTTTCCGCCCGCGGCTTCGCTCGTGTGGACTATACAATTGTACCTGTACAGCTAAAGGAACGCGACGAACCAGGACACTACGAGTTTCTAAAACATTTTGAAATTTAACTACCTGGGAAATTTCAACACTTACTATAGTTAACAAATGTACTCCAAATCTGTTGAGTTCAGCCGTTTCGAAGATTAGCCGGAACAAACAGATTTCCTATACCTATATAGCAAAAAACCCATGTCACTCTTGACAAGCTCCTTTTTATGTCCGCAATGTTTCATTGAAATCGGTTCAACCGTTTCAGAGATCACTCCTGACGGACAACAGACAGGCAAACAGAGAGACAAAAAGTAGTTTATGTCCTTTTCCAAGGTCGAATCTATGTCTGTACCGAATTTTATCCAAATTAGGCGTGAAAATTCTATTAATTTAATTCTATTTGTGAGGATCTGTAATTGGCTTTTTGTTTTTATTTGTAAGTCTAGTATATAATAGTTTGTTGTTGATCTTCCTACAAAAATAAATAAATAAATAAAACGTAACAAACAAACAAACTCAAATTCGCATTTATAATATTAGTTAGGATCATATTATAGATAAAATAGTTTAAACAAATTGGATCGACATACCTATCACGAACACATGTGACACTTTTTTTTGTTATTCCTGTAATTCGTGTTACAGGATACCCAAGAACATTAATTACCATTTTATGTCATTTTCAAATATTCATTATTAAAATTTTTATTCTGTGCGTTTTGATGGTACCTAGTTATACTACTCATATAAAAGTTGAAAATTTTATCACCATCACCACCAAAAAATAATACACAACAAAGTTGCCGAATCGCCGTCGAGACGCGCGGGTAACTGAAAACTGCGTCGATCAGCGGCCGCCGGCGAAATACTTTTCTCCTCTACACTCGCAGATGCACCTTTCTCATTTATATTTAATTTAGTAACCACGCTGTATCAATAATTCTTTCAGGAAAAATATTTAAAATGTGAAAAAATTTGACCTACTTTTTTTAAAAAATGCGAGTCTTTAGATTAACATAACATAACATACGTACACATCACAACAAACGTCTAGGCCCCAAACTAAGCATTAGCTTGTGTTTTTGGGTACCAAGCGAAGACAACACATACATATAACAACCAAGACCCGGTATCAGTATCAATATTCATCATATAAATACTGACCCGACCTGGGATTCGAACCCGGGACATCCAGCTTCGTAAGCAGAATCGCTACCCACTAGGCTAAGCGGTCGTCAGATCGTCAGATTGCACCTAAAGTCTAGAAAAAATTTGGCTGGTGAAAAAAAAAGTACTTTGCATAATGTATATTGAATTGAGAGTACCAACACTTAGTATAACCAGACTTCATTATTAAAATGTTTGATGCGTCATTGGAACTCTCGTTTTCACGACAGAAATATTGGCCTACTTTGGGAAAATGTCCTCGGATAATAGTAAAAACTTTCTACATATACCAAGGCGTCATATATATAAACAACGCCTTAGACTGAAAGTTGTGAGTACTTATAATAACGTGACGGAGGAAATGTTGGAAACTTTGGCCGAAATTAGGGTTCGTTCGGCTGAAGTACTTTCGAAAGGGGTCGAGTGTGTACGGAGCTGTATTAGGCAATTATTAAACATGGCTATATATGTATGTATCTATTTCTTGGTGGCTAACGAGATGAAGAAAAAATATATGGGTAAACTCGGTTGGTCGAGTGGTTAGAGACCCAACTGCGTAGCCAAAAGTCGCGGGTTCGATTCGCGCCCGGAACCAATATTTGTGTGGATGAACATGGCTATTTGTTCCGTTCTGGGTGTATAAATATCTATATATATTATAAATAAAAAGAATATTCAAGCACGTATATCAGTTGTCCAGTACCCCATAATACAAGCATAATACTTGCTTACCTAATGTGGGACAAGATGAAGCTTCGTGAGACGTTCCAGACCAATTCAGTTATGAATACTTAAAACAGGATTCTGTTCCCTTGGGATTAAGAAAATTAAAAATAGTTGGCGCTTGGGATTCCACCACTGCCTCGCATCTCGAGAATTAAGAACTGGGTAATATTTTTATATACTATGTGGGTATGTTTCTACTGGCCGTGTGCGCCTGGTCACAGTATGCATATATATCTAGGTGGCCTATATTTTTGCGTTTTATATTAAAGTGTGTTTATCTGTTATGAAGTAAATACTTTAATCTGTGACATTGTCGCAACAATACATATGCACTTCTATTGAATATTACACAAATGCACACCATAAATAACACCTAAGATTTTAAATTGTTACTCGCGAGTATGTCAATGGATATTTGTTTATTATTTGCGTGGAATGTATCTTTATTATTATTTCACTGAATCACTATTGGAATAAGATAACCTTTGTATTTACTAACATAATTTAGTTGTAGGGTACCTACCGTACATTCGAGATGAGAACCGTAACCCATAGAGTATCAATCTGGTCTGTCTGTCCGTCTATCACAGACTATTTTCTCCGAATTTAATAGACGGGAAAAGGTGGAATTCGCTGGTAACATATACAAAGTTTCGTGACCAACTCACAAACTATAATATAGCATTAATAAACGTACTGTGATTTTTGGGAGCAAACTAAAGAAATAAAACTTTTTCAAATTCATCTAAACGTCGTCGGATCAAATAAAAGCACTTCTAATGAGAAATAAAAAAAATATTTTATATGTGATAGGCCAAATGGTTAGAGACCCTAACTGCGGAGCTAAGAGTCGCGGGTTCGATTCCCGCCGTGGACAAATATTTGTGTTGCATGAACATGTCATTTGTTCCGTGTCTAGGTGTAAAAGTATCTATACTATATGTATATATTATAAAAAGAATATTTACCTAAGTATGTATATCAGTTGTCTAGCACCCCATAAACAAGTATAACATTTGCTTACTTCGGAACTAGATGGCGTTGTGTGGGATGTCTCAGGTATTATTGTTTGTAATTCTAAAATACATAACTTAAACTAATTTAAAAAAATTCTAAATAAATAGTAAATAGTAATAAACTTAATTCTAAAAATAGACGAAAATTAAGCATTTCCTTTGTATCTCCGAAACTACAGAGCTTAAAGAAAATTAAAAAAAATTAAGGCCTCACTCATAATTCTAGACGTATAGATAATTACTTTTTTATTTCATAGGAATTTTCCATAATAACCTCATATAGCATATATGCATCATAAAACTTTCTTATAGTCATGTTATTATTGTAATCATACAAATATCAATGTAAAAACATATACTTACTCAATTTCACTAAATACCATCTAATACGATACAATAAGTAACTGTGGATCGATATCATAAAATTTTATTAGGCATAACACTACAGTAATCTTCTCGAAAAATCTGTAAGACATAAAGTGACGTACGATCAGATAAACCCGACCTCAGAAAGATCGACAAGTAGCGATTCGTAACAGAAAACAAAATAACATTTCAGTTTCGAAAATGAAAAATGCACCTTATCTCTATAAAGATAAAGTCCGATATTGCATTACAAATTTTTAGGTCGAAGTAGACCCAAAGAAACAATCACTCTCCAGAGAGAGGGAAAACTTGCTATTTGTGTTACGTCCACTTTAGCAGTAAAAAACACGAATACAGCTTTTCTTTACGCCGTGCTAGATACAATAGTGTCTTTAAAGTGTCTTATCAAAGTATTGTTAGTTTTATTACAGGCTGTTTTGGAAATGGAGGTTTTGTCGCCATTATGTACGTCCTGAAAGATTTCGGTTATATTTCTTGTGGGACCAAACCAAATAGGTGATAAAGTAGCGAATTAAAAAAATACTTAACATAAAAAAAAATATTAAATAAGTTATAAAATTTATGAAAATCAATATTTTGATTTTTTTTAAATTGCTGTTTATTTCTGTTTAATAATGTCTCTATACGGTGGTTGAACACGGGTGGTTACTAGCACAATAAAGTAGGTCATTGCAGTCATTGACTTTGTTTTATCTAGTTTACTGTACAAATTTTTTCCCGGCGTTATTTTTTTTTTTATTCATTTATAATATTTGTTGATACTTTTTAGTTCATATTCTATCATCTCTATCAATACAATTAAATAATGCATGACAGATCAGGTTTATATCACAATAAAGGCACATTAGCGTCGTTTACATAACGAGGTTGTATTACTAACTAGCTAGAGACCGCTTTCCATAATAGTATATAAAAAAATTCTGGATTACAAAACAGGGTACCATAATATTAACATTGTTAAATGTTGATGCTATTTGATAAAAGAGGTCATTTATTCACTAATGATATTTCTGCATGCCTACACAAAATCGCATAACAAAACTCGTAGTAACAAAATCGCATTCACCAACGTAGTGTTTCAGATATACGTATTTCAAGAAAAAACTTTTTTAGCCGATGTACTCGGGTATCTATGTAATGTATATATGCCTACGAAGCTGGAGGTCCCGGGTTCGAATCCCAGGTCGGGTCAGTATTTATATGATGAATATTAATACTGGTACCGGGTCTTGGTTGTTATATGTATGTGGTGTCTTCGCTTGGTACCCAAAACACAAGCTAATGCTTAGTTTAGGGCCTAGACGTTGTTGTGATGTATACGTTATTATTATTATTATCTCGGAAACATGATTTTTAAGTCGAAAATTGCACATTTTTCAAAAGAGTCTATTTGCATACTTTATTATGGAATTACAAATACTAATTATTATTACACTAACACTTCACGAAATTGTGAATTGTGGATACAAAACTCAAGTTCTCCGAAGACACCCGAATATACTCCATGGAAAAAGTTTTTCACCAAAGCAATTGACTGAACAGTCGAAGTCGCATTAGCCCCATAAGTATAGTTATAAATGCGGTCTCTAATATGCTAGTGCATTATAACCTCGCTGTGTTTACCATGACATCTATGTTCTTCGTTTTTATAGATCGTGGATAAATCAATTTACCATAAATTGACTATAAAGTCCATCGAAACCGAAACTTGTTTGCAAATGATTGCAATTTATTATTATACTCACTAATTGTACATACTATATATACGTATATACTATATATACGTGAACAGATACATTCCGCTGTAAAGTGTTATTTAGCGAAATGAACATGTAAAGCATTTGGTGAATGTCTCACTGATCGCGTCCCACAGAACCCAGGGGTTGCAATAAACAATGTAAGGCCAATAAAACTGGCGATTAAGAAACGCATAAAATAAGTCTACGATCCTTTCTGTATAAGCTATAAAATGACAAGAGCTATAAATTACAACACAAAAATGTCTTACACATTGAAATAAACTTTACACTTAACTACAAACTACACAGCTGAATTGCTACATTGTAAATCACGGAAAATTACGAGAAGTATGTTCCGTTTTAGTGTGTTAGAACGAGACAAATATATTACGAAACTCTGTCTTTTACAACTGATTTCGGATACGAAAGTTTTTTTTGGAACGGAATTGATTATCTATTCCATAGAAGTTGGAATATTATAAGGTAAACACTAGAACACAGAGTACGCCACAAAGTGCGCTAATTTACCGGAACTATACTTAAATTAAGTGTAGTTAAGGCGCCGCGTTTGGCAGCAGCGCTTCATGGAGTTTCGATAGAATATTAATTTTAATAAGGGAAAAGGATCGGAAACGATGTCGAATATTCTGAGGCTCTATTTCCTTTTCCCGTGACTTTCTATTCGCTGTTCGTTTTAACCCCTCCCACACTACGCCGCATACCTTCCCCCGCGTTTCCGGCTTCCGACGTTGTAACAGTTTAATTAAATAGCGCTCATTCTAATCTTACTATTATATTATTCCTACTTCTATGATTTAGTCACTTTAGTTAATGTTCGTACATCAAAATGTTCACCAGGCAAAGTACAGACGATTTCGACATATTTATCGATTCGATGTAACAAAAACTTTATTAACCAAAATAATAAACTTTTATATCGAATCGATAAAATAATCAAAATCAACTGTTGGGTCAAAAACGAAGTAATACTATAGAACGGTAATTCAGAAGGATGAAACCGTGACTCTAAGTTTCTGTGGACTATACAGTATGTTAGGCTAAATCTATAGTTCAAAGTTATCGAACATATAGAGCTTACCGAACTAACCAAAACGTTAAAAAAAAGATAAGTAATATAAATTAAAACTTTAGACATGTTTGTCTCGGTAACTGTTAGTTTGCGCCATCTACTCACTTGAAACTTTTTGTTTAGTTCGGTTAGCTCTACATTCTTGGTTTAGACTACGTTCAGCCGAACACGGTGTATTATAGTATAAGAACGGGAACGGGGACAGTTGGTGGTACAGTTGAATATGACTGAATATGATTTATTTAATACTAGCGACCGCCCGCGGCTACGCCCGAGTGGTCTATATGTTTGTATAGTATATCGTAATTAAACTTAATAACTTTTTAACATCGCTTATCATTTAAAAATTCCGTAATAAATAGGCTAATATTAAAAAAAACATTTACTTTGAAACCACAGACAGACACTTCTATTTTGTGTATATGTATAGATAGCATATAATAGACAGTAGTTACTTTACGAAAAGTCTTCCATCTGCCAATGAAAATCAAAAGATAGCTACTTTGTTCACGATACGATTTATATTTACAATTAAAGCTGTTGCTTAGTCAAGCCGATTATTTTCCTTAAAACAATAAAAACTCATTATTATATAATGTTTTATTTTTTTAATTATATGAAGCGGAATAACTCGGCTCCAATGTGCTTGCCGGAATGACTTTATAACCAGTTTTGTAAGTGTTGGCTATTACAATATTTGCTATTTTTGATAAATGGCTGCAAAGGTTGGAAAAAAAATACGCCAACAGTGAGCAAATCCCTTTCAGACATTATTCCTTGATTTAAAACGATTGTGAAATTTCCGCTACATCTTTATTTTTAATCCGAAGCTTTCTCGTTTACATGGCGTTAGTTCCGTATTTTGTACAGCAAATTTACCTCTACGTAAACATCTTCAACGTTAAAATGTATAAAAAAACCATGTATAACGTATACCTGCATCACAACAACGTGTAGGCCCCAAACTAAACATTACCTTGTGTTTTGGGTACCAAACGAAGACACCACATACACATAACAACCAAGACCCGGTACCGGTATTAATATTCATCATATAAATACTGACCCGACCTGGGATTCGAACCCGGGACCTCCAGCTTCGTGGGTAGGATCGCTACCCACTAAGCCAAGCGGTCGTTGTAAGTAAATAAAAACGCCGTTTTATTGCTCGCTTAGTGTATGAAGAGAAATTGAATATACTTTCGCGTTTTATATTAGTTATATGTAATTGCAGTAGGTATGATCGAAAATCCATGAAAACGACAATTACATTTAATGAAATAGACAACAACCGTTCTTAGTTCTTAAACTTCGTAAACCTTCTTTGGATTTCTTGCCAAGTTCGAATGTTAGAAGTACCACTCGACCTTTTCGTACTTCGGGGAAACAATAATCTTCATTTGTATGTTAATTGTGATTGCCGAACGGCTGAGGGCTCAGTTAGTGATAATATCAATACTATTGAACAGATTTCAGATGTTTTCAGGCATAGATTTAGAATATAGATACGTATTTACTGAAAGATTCTTCGTGTACTCAAACATTTGTGTACTGTGAAAAGCGGGTGTGTGTACGTGATGATGTCTATGTTTTTTATACGAATGGCTAATGTTAAGGGTATTATTGATTCGACTGACCGGTTGGCCGAGTGGTTAGAGACCCTAACAGCGGAGCCGAGGGTCGCGAGTTCGATTCCCGCCCGGGACAAATATTCGTGTACATGAAAATATCTATTTGTTCCGTGTCTGGGTGTAAAAGTATCTATATATGTATATATTATATATAAAAAAGGATATTTAATTATATATATCAGTTGTCTAGTACCCCATAATACAAGCATTATACTTGCTTACTTTGAGACTAGATGGCACTGTGTGGGATGTCCCAGATATTATTATTATTACCGACCCAAAAAATATAGAACGCGCATTGATACCGCATTCCAAACAACCAATCGAAATATACAAAAAATACTGTAAGTAAAGTAAGTAAAGGTTTCGTGATAGTCGAGTGGCGGCGAACCCGCTTCTTGTTTACTTAGAAGGTCTTGGTTCGAATCCCAGTACCCGGCATGTACTAATGACTGTGCCTCGGCGAGCACTTTAATCCGTCGGTCCCGGTTGCCGTCACCACATGGAACCAAGTCACACTGGAGCAGCGTTGTGGATTAATTTCCAAACATCCTCTTCTAGAGGGGAGTCCTAAGCCTTTCCAATGGGGCATAAGGGGTTGATATGTTGGAAACTACGTATTACTCTTTAATTTTATACAAAAGTTAGGTGTCACCTACAAACAATACTATATTATCGTGGTTGTCATTTTCAAGGTAAGGTAAATGGTTTATGTAGATCAGGAAGAGGAAAGGTTCCGATATCAAACCCTGTGGCACGCTCATTGCAGCCAATGACCTACAAGACCGTTTTCCATAAATGAGATTTCCAAAGGTCAAAGCGCGTCCTGTAACTCCCTTGCGTTGTAATTTTCTGACTAATGTCTCACAATAAACAAATTCCAATGCATCGGAGAAACTTCAGAAGATGTCCAAAGTGTCATGTGATTCCTCCTAGGCGTTAAAAATACTTTTCATTGGCTCACCACCGGTGTCTGTGGTCAAGCCACCACGAGTGGAGTCGGTTTTATAAAAGTGAGTAATTGAAGTAGGATAAATTTCTTACAAATTTTACTGAATTGTGGTAAGCAATGGAGTTATTTTGCTGTTTCTTTATTTTTGTGATCAATTTAAAATAAAAAATAAATACTAATACTGTTAAAGCTTACAATCGATATCTTCATCTTCACTTCATCAGCCCATTTCTACCCCATTGCAGGGGCTTAGGCCTCCCCCGGTTGAGGGGGGCTTGGAGCTTAAATCCACCACGACAATCGATATCCAATGTAATAAATTGACTGACCGATTGGCCGAGTGTTTAGAGATAGTAATTGTGGAGCCGAAGATCGCGGGTTCGATTCCGATCCAGACCAATATTTGTGTGCATGAACATATCTGTTTGTCCCGTGTCTGGGTGTAAAAATATCTAAATATGTATACAGGGAGAGATTTTACTAATCAGCCAAAATGTTCCTAGATGTTAGGTATCACCAATAGACCTCATTACGTAAATAAAAATATAGGTCAAATATTTATAATCAATAAAAATATCCTAAATATTTTTTAACAATATTTGGCTTCCTTCTACTACGACATAACGATACCTAATACCTACGTTCCGCCGCATCAGCTGATCGCTGAGGCGCACGGCCCCATTCATTGACCCCATTCCCACCTTGCGCGGACGCCGGACGGCGGAGCGCGGCGCGGAGCTCAGTCAGCCATGCGATTCTAAACCGAACGTTAGCTTGTGCGTAGCCCGCGATACTTTACAAATCGCGAATATTACGAAATGGTGAGATGTTACATTTTAAGTGGACAAACTTTACGCGGAGCCCAAAGATTATACTATAATCAACAATGATATATCAATCAATAATACGGTAATCACTGGGTCGCTCGAGGAGGTGCCGTACCATGGCCTCCGGTCATAACGCCATGTGACTTTTTTTATGGGGAGAGATTAAATGGCGAGTTAATGTGCAGGAGGCCCAAAGCCTCGAGGATCTAAAACTAGACATTGTGCGTGCTTTTAGTGAAGTGCAAAACAACACTGGGGTACTTCGTAAATTACGAGACAATGTACAAAAACGTGCTAGACTCTGTTTGGAGATGAATGGCTTACATTTTGAACATTTGTTAAAGTAGGTTAATTTTTTGAAGTGGTAAGTGGATTTTAACTCGATTTTAATGATTGTACATAAGTTGATTCAAATTTATTAAATACGCCTGATTGCGAAAGGAAAAAGGACTGTTCAGAATTGTTAATCAATTATCGAATGTACGAGTACATTAATCAAAATAGATTAGGTATGTACCTATTCATTTTTTCAATTTCATTTATTTCGATTCTATTTTAATCGCAGATAATAACTAAAACAAGCCTTTTGCAATTTGACGGTCCTATGCCCGTTAAGTATGAAGGGAAAATTTGCAACTTAAGGAGCCGTATTTTTGAAACTCATTGATGATGTCGTCAATTTGAATCGTCCCCTAGGCCTTGTCAAACCAAAGTTTTCAAGAGAGTTTTTACGACTGAGTAGGAGCCTTCATAAATGAGATCATTCAATAATCATAAATTTTCAAAAATACGACGTGCTAGTATTATCTATGGTGGTCGTACTGCGAATGCAGAGCGAAAGGGCGGAGCTTGGGCGGGGCGTCTGCACGTGCACTGAATGAGGGCGGGGCGTGTGCACGTGCACTGGCGTCCTCGTAATGTGACTAGTAATATTGGTAGTTTTGGGAAAGGTTTACGTAGGCTTAACTGAATATTTTCCTATTGAACGATACTAAAAGGGAACAAGACGGCCAACGGATTTTTATCAAAGGTCATTATATTGAAGTTTGGCTGGTCATAAAAACCTCACCCTGTATATTATAAAGAACATTTAAAAATGTATATCAGTTATCTAGCTCCCCATAATAATAATAATAATAATAATAATAATAATAATAATAATAATAATAACAATAATAATAATATTAATAATAACACACACAATCACAACAACGCCTAAGTCCCAAACTAAGCATTAGCTTGTATTTTGGGTACCAAGTGAAGACACCACATACATATAACAACCAAGACCCAGTGCCAGTATTAATATTCATCATATAAATACTGACCCGACTTGGGATTCGAACCCGGGACCTCCAGCTTCGCAGGCAGGGTCGCTGCCCACTAGGCTAAGCGGTCGTCATAATACAAGTACATAATACTTGCATATTTTGGAACTAGATAGCGGTGTGTGGCATGTCCCAGGTATTATTAATAATACCTTCCAAAAAGCTCTACAACAGTTAGGTGCCGCAAGCTTAACCGTTTCTAGAATTACACGATCACTTACATTTAATACTACAAAACAAACGGATTATTTTGTTGATTAATTTAGCCTGAAATATTAAGAATCAAATATCAAACGTGAAGAAAGTCGGATAACTGCGATAGTTTATTTTGATATGTTGGAACGACAAAATTACGACACACATTTACGACGAAACCCAAGGCAAGAATTAGTATAATTTGATGTTAAATACAGTGGCTGGGTCTTGGTCACGAATTCTATTAGTGCATTAGCATATTTTCATTAACGTCTTGCCCTATTTTTGTATGGAAAACCTCGTTTAAAAATCGGATTATTCTTGTATTTTTACGTGAAAATTATACATATACTTTTTTTGTGTTTTGCGTCCTTCACATTGTTATGCTCTGGTAGTTTGCATAATAAATTGTAAGATGGAGGATGGAGATAAATCATATAATGTTTTCCGGTGCTGATATTATTACCTTTACAGTCTATAGGTACACACTACTTTCATTACTTTTCACGATTCGCAACACGAATATTTGGTTTTTGATCTATATAAGTATTTACACATATTTCTTATATCTTAAAATACCTCTTCTTCCTTTGAAACCCTTCTCCGTTGCGCTTTAAAAATAAATGCGTGACGTTACATTCCATGATATATGTCGAAACATAATTTCATTTACTTAAACGTGAAAATTGCATCAAAATCTGTTTAATGATTCTTAAGCTTAGATCAGATCGGCACACAAATTTTAGAAATAATTATTTTGAGGATGTGTGTTTTCAGTTAATGGTTTACAATAAAACCAAATAATATTTTTATATATAGGCATTACTCCGTTATAGTTTTATGTTTATGAGGTTAAATGTTGTGATGTTAGTTTTCCTTGATTTAGAGTAACATTAAATTTAAAAAAAAAAATAGTTAAAGTTAGGATGCTGATTGGGGTTGAATGTATAGCCCTTTTCTGAAAAATCTTTGGTAAACAAATAATAATAATCTTTATTGCCAATCACAGTTACAGTTATATTTAAAAACTAATTTAAGGAACATACAATAAACCTAATGTTACAGTGAAAGGGTACTGGCACCTAAACTAGGATAGCCTGTATTATAGGTACCAGCACCCCTCTCCTGATCTCCGGATTAAACATGGTTACAGTTTTTAGGACAATCATGGACAAAATGATAATCATTTTTAGGACAAAATGTCGAAACACTCAGCCGAACAGGCTCATCTGCTATTCTTCGTGCGTACGCTATGCATTCCCTTAATACTCCATCAAAACTTGTGACTGGGCCATTACTTTGAATGTGACCTTTAATGCTAATGATAAAAAATAAATAGGAGCGGGAGCGGGATCGGCAACTACTGGGAAAAAATATTTTATTAAATAAATTTCAACGCGATGATTCTTTAAAGATGCATCTGGTAAATGGTTATGATTGTTCATTTATAAAATTTATCAAAGGTGTTTTTTTTTTATCATTTTGAAGATTTCCTTAAATTCAAGATTAAAAAGGATTATTAAAAATCATTGAATTTTTTTTTAAATTACCACTAATTTAAATAATGCAAGCATCATATTTTTGTCATAACAATCGGGGTCATCTTTGGTAATCTGTTTTATCCAACAGACACAAATAATCCAGAATAGTTACATAGCGTTATATTATTATACGTTAATCCTCAATCAATCACAGATTATACACAGATCACAGACATAGTTCTGTGGCCCAGGCATCATTGCCCCGAAGGAGAACCGGCCAAGTGCGAATCGAACTCGCACACGAAGGGTTCCGTACCACCATGCAATATAAAAAAAACGAGCGCGACGTTAATCGAACTTAACGTTGAAGCGTTATTATTATATAATTTAAGAAGTATTGTATAAATATATTTCATTTTTATTTCGTTAGTTATTTAGAAGGCGCTCGATCCTCTCTGGCTAAACCGAAAAGTAATAACATGAGTGCACTGATAGCTAGAGACAATTTTTATTACTTATTTTATTACAGTGAACTTTTAGTATCGATTGTGAAGAGAATAAGTTTTACAAAGGAAATAGTAAATTGATAGTACCTAATAATACAACGTAGTTTTGACCATAAAATGTTTTTTTTTAAATTATCTTTTACAATTACATCACAAATATAAAATGCATCTAGTTTTCGCTTATTGGCTAAACGTTATCTGTCATTTTCTATGGAATTTTTCCAAAATTATTACTTACATAAGTACATTTTATAAGTTAATCTATTGCAAACTGGCAAACTACAAACTGGTAGCCACTACAGAGGTTTAGGTCTCCCCTCAACTTGAGGGAGCTTAACGTGCTCTCCGAGGCACGGAGTCAGTGATAGTTAATGTACTTAAGTCAGAAAAAACTCATCGGTACACGCCCGGATTCGAACCATGGCCACATGGTCTTATAGATTTGAAACAGGTTCGCTGCGTTCGGACTATCACGACACATAAATAAATAAAACTAACTTAAATAAATATCGCATTTTGTAATATAAATAAAATAAACCGTTTTCGGATAACGGTCTATATATAAATATCTAAAATATTTATATACATATCTAAATATCATTAGCTAAATACAATTGCGTTTTGTATAGGGATTTCTGTCTCTCGAAACATGTACGAGTATGTAATCAGCACGTGGGGACAGGTTGATCTAACCAAACATAGCGCAAATTCCCGCTCTGCATATCTATCTGAAGTGCAAACCCAACTCGGTCATTTCTCAGACCTCCGAATAGCTTTTAAAGCTAGCTGTACGTCAATAGCTTTTGCAGCGTGCCCAAAAAAAAAAACTTTTGGGTTTTCTTTCGCATAAAAAAGGCTCAATATTATTTATTTATATAGAAATTCTATAGATTTAGGCAGTGTGTGTTGATATATAATTTTAGATATAATTATTTAGGAGGTTCGTCTTGGCAGCTTTAACTAAACATATGTGTTTTTTTTATTAGTTTCATTTTTTAATTTGTGTTTGTTTTGCTTATATTAGTTTGAGTGTTTGTTTTTTATGCATTTATTATATATTGTACAGTTGTGTTTGTTGGTAGCTCACAATAAGATTTTTATGTAAACTGATTCGTGAATGGTGTGGTTGACTGTATAATTATTTTAACTTTAAACTTATCTTTAGATATTGAAGTTTTATGGTACAATTTATTTTATTGTACACGTTGTTTGTTGTCCTAAAGAAATAAAATAAAAATGAAACCTTCACTTCACTTCATCGGCCTTTTTTACCCCACTGCAGGGGCTTAGGCCTCCCCCAGTGTGAGGAGGGGGCTTGGAGCTTAAATCCTCCACGCTGCTTCACTGTGGGTTGGGGACTGTAACGACCGCCATCTATTGACAGCGTCCGAGACCGACTGCTTAACGTGCTCTCCGAAGCACGGAGTCAGTGATAGTTATGTACTTAAGTCAGAAAAACTCATTGGTACACGCCCGGATTCGAACCATGGCTCTATGGGTCTTATAAATTTGAGACAGGTTCGTTGCGTTTTGGGCTATCACGAAAATGAAACCTATCTCCACCATCTTTGTAAATCACACTCCAAGGAAGCCTCATTATAATTATAATTTACACCTTTTGTTATATTTATATATCTGTGAAATAATTACTTTGACTTTTCGTGACAGTGGAAAAAACATTTCGACATGGTTTTATCTGTAGTATTAAACGGCACCATTAGAAAACATATTTGTTTTAACAGCCATCGTTAATTATGAGACCCCACTTAAAGGCGCGGTCTGACACCCGCCTGACAGGTTCCTAATTATAAATCATTATCATTATTTACGTAAATTATAAAGCTTATCATCAAAGACTAAAAAGAGGAAGTATAACCCAAGAATAAATTATGGCAATTAACGTTGAGGGAACTTGGCCCGGCGGATTGATAAAACTTGCGAGAAGTTTGACGTGTAATCCTTTATGGAAGAAGTTCCTTTCTGTAGTAAGAATCGAGCGCTAAGGCATCGCATAGTTTTCAACTAATAACAGAATTAAGGTCGAATGCCATAAGCCATTATTCGTAGTATGACACCAAAAATATTTTTATCTATACTATTATTAATATAACAATTAAAATTTATTTTATAAATTAAAATATTTAATACTATTTTAATCGATTGCCAAAGAGTCATACTATGACTAATAGCTTATAGCACTCGATCATTTTATTAGTTGAAAACCAACACAGAATACCGTAATTTAATTCCTAAGCTTTTTTCTTAATATTATTTTAAATAAATTAAAAATAAATAAAATTAAAATTTACACTGCCTTATGAATTAGTAGTTTAAATTCTACAGAATTTCATAAATATATTTTTTATTTTTATAACGGAAAGCACGTCTATTTCTTCCTAATTTGAAAAAAAAAATGGTGGTGATTTCCAGCATCTTCGTTAAAGTTAAGGCATACCTAATGAATTAAATATAGATCAATCCCTTATAGCTAATCCTGCAGTTCTCGAGCAACAAAATTACTACCAAGTAGTTCTAAATCAAAATATTGACATACAAAGTTTGTGTACACGCAACGAGAGTTAGCAGCCAATTTCCTGCTTACAAGTTTTTGCCCAAAATTATCGATTGCCAAGATTGACTTTATAACTAGTTGCTAGTTGATGTGCCGGCGCCCGTTAAGGTGCCTACAGATTAAGGCGAGTTTTGCCGATCGGCACAGTTTTCTCGGCCGAATCGAATTAGTGTGTATGATAAAAGCGGTTCGTCAAACACGAATGAAAAGTTTTGTTAGTTGGAAGAATTTTCCTCGCCATACTAAGACGACTTTTGTCGATCGGCATACATTTCTGCCGAACGACAAAAGTCGAATATCGAAACCCCGAACGTGTTTTGTGCTTTACGAGATGTTGGACGAAGAGGACGTAATAGTAACATGCGCAGCTTTTATAATGTTAGCTTTTTGTTTATTAGGAGGCCTCAGAAGATACTGGACTCGAATGATTTTGAAAGAAAGAAATGAAAATTCATTTAGTGAATTAATAACTGAGGACGGGCGATACGTTGAGCTTGGAAGATAGGAACAACGGTGGTTTCGCGCATTTCTTTAGAATGGGCAAGTTCGGCTTTTGCCGAATGGCACATTCATTTTTACCAAATGAAATAGAACAGTTCTTTTGTTAGAGGTTTGACTTAAACAACAAATGCTATTAAATACTGAAATCTTTACATACACACTTGCGCTATATAAATTTACACACTATTATTAAAAGATCTTCAGCGGCTAAATAGTATTTTGAGGGAAACCGCTCAAATTACGCATTTATTTTTAATTTTTGAAGCAATCATTATCTAAATAATATATATAAAAGCAAACTCAGAACATATTTTTCATTCGTAAGAAAAAAGCCATTCGTTGTTTTAAAAAAATATTTCGAACCAACCTAAATTAATTAAGCAAATATTCTTTCTTCAAAGATTCACGCATTCTTTGCAATTTCCTTTGCGCAATAATACTATTAGTTTCCATTACTTATTTTTTCCAAAATAGTTTTAGTAACTAAAGAAAGTTACATAAATATTAAGCGGGAGCAATATCTCCACACATTGGCCGTCCCATAACGGCTTCGGGCTGAAGTTAACTACGTCGTAAAAAATGTAAACACATCATAATTTCATCCATGTAAGTCTCTTGTACTAAATTGCAATTACTTACTACCTTCAGAAGGCATTCACAGTCTATCTTTATGGGTCATTTTATCGTAAGCACAATGTGGAGCCAATAAAAGGGCGCAAACGTTAATAGAGTATATGATGCGAGAGATATTTTTCTGAACCAAAAAGCCAAGCGTAAGGATATTTTCAGAAAAATTACAGCCTGATAAGAATTTAGGTATTATAAAAAGGTTCAACTGGCCAATGAAGTCAAATGGTTTTCAGGCTTAGCCGACATCGTCACTTTTGTGATGGTGGAAGTCAACAGCCCCCCACCCCCATGTTTCAATTATGAAATATTCTTTCCTATTGGATAATCCTGCTCATCTTCATTATGTTCACTTAAGGTTGAGGACGTGTTGCATTTCAGTTCCAATATCGTTATGATCATAAAAATAGATAATGATTACAGGAACTATCCTGACGTCACCCTACGCGCGATTAGCATTTTTTGTTTTCAGCTAAAACAATAGGACATTCATAATTGTCGCTAAACGTTTCATATGCTCTAAACGTATGTATATTTTTTAAATTTATTAAGTCAACCTTCAATTCTTCGACTTGACTCAACTAACTCGGATATTAATAATAATAACGTTATACATCACAACAACGTCTAGGCCCCAAACTAAGCATTAGCTTCTATTTTGGGTAGCAAGCGTAGATACCACATACATATAAAGACCAAGACCCGGTAAAAGTATCAATAATCATCATATAAATACTGACCCGACCTGGGATTCGAACCCGGGACCTTCAGCTTCCTAGGCACAAACGAATAACGAACGAATTTTTAATACATTAAAGTTAGCATAAAAAGTATTTCAATGATTATTATTGATATTGCATTTTTTGAAACGCTTTCTCACCTCAAAATTAAATATTTTTAAACTCGTCTGTATCTTTGTTTTTTTTTTTAATTTTTTATTTGTATGTTCACCGATGTCCTCGTCAATTGTGAACCGCTTTAGAATTTTTTTTAAGGATATACTCCCCAGTTGATTCCATTATCACCGTGTCAGGATCAGATGATACCCTAAAACTTTATAGGCACACACAGGTTTGAGGTCTATTTTTCAATTATTTAGGTGTTTGCGTTTTAAATTATCTCATGCTGCTAAGCTGATGATATAAGCTACAGCACTCCTTAATATTTAGAAATTAGAGGATAAAGCTGAGGTTTGTCGACAGTTTCCTCCAAATTGCGCTGTCTTATTTGAGCAGCGGCCGTACTCTGTTAACGCAGCACCGAAGTAATGCCGAATACATTTCGTTTCTAAAATTCTGTTCCTAGGACTATGAACCAGAGTACGGATGTTTGAAATGGCGCAGTTTCCGCGCTACTTCGGCGTTGCGTTAATACCAGAATACGGCCGCAGCGCGTTTTGATGCTCCATTTATATACTAAATACAAATATTTTAAATTGATACTTACCAGGTAATAACAATTATAACAAAGATATAGTTACAACTATAACAAATTTAGAACAAATATAATACGTAATAATACCTGAGACATCCCACACAGCGCAATCTAATCCCAAACTAAGCAAAGCTTGTATTATGGGTACCAGACAACTGATGACATACTTAAATATTCTTTATAATATATACATGTATAGATATTTTACACCCAGACATAGTACACAATATAAAGTGAATAACTTAGAACCGACTTTGTAAACTATATGCTTCGATTAACTCTCATTTCTTCAAAATATTATTTTCAAGTCTTTAGTAAAAATTTTTAAAGTTAAATTTTTTTTTTGTTTTTATTTTATATTTTAAATTCAAAATTGCACAAAATAAATCAATGACAAAAACTTTTATCATTAAGTGATAAAAGACGCCAAAGTTATATAAAGGATCCCTTTTTTATAACTATGTCCGTACAGATTATATATTCTGTCAGCAATTAGCATGAAGATATATCAGTTTCCTTATATTTACATGCTACCAGTACTTAGTTCCAGACTATGTGCTAGATAAAAAAATACCAAGCAAAGGTTTCTTCTAAGGACCATCGTCCTGCGTTGTTTCATACACACGTGTTTAAGAGCAGCACTCTTGTAAAGGTATGGTACTTGACTGCGGCAACGTAGGAAGGCTTGCACACTAATTACAAAGTACACGAGAAAAGGAAAATACGAGAAGAGTTGATTTTAATGGTCGAAACAATTCCTGTGTATCCATACTACAGTAACTTATGTACCTACGTACCTATACAAGATGATTTTGGGGAAATAGCAATTTGGCTAGAGTTAAAATTTTTTAACTCAAAGTTTTAATATTTTTTCCGATAATATAGATCAAACTATACCTTTCTCTATAAGTAAAATAAAATAAAGTCTGTAGTTTTCTTAGTGATTTTCTTCCAAAAGATAATTTATAAAATATACCTGTGACGTCATCTGGACAGATGTTTACAATTTACATTACCTTAGACTAAATAAAGTCATAATTATTTTTTTTATTCACGAGTATTACAAATTTCATATATCTTAATGACATTCTTCAAATTTTTTAATTTACTTTAAATTTTGATTTCTTACTGGTGGTAAGCAGCACAATATGCTCAACCGCCCAGATGACGTCACAGGGACAATTTCAACATCAGATGAATTTTCATAAATATATGACAAATTCGTAAATAGAAATAAATAAATATTTTGAGAGGTTATTCCACAATTTTATTACTTTTAATATTAATTAACATCAACACAATTCTAAAATTTTTGGTTAAAGCCTATTGACTGGTTAGATATTTGTGAAGAAAAATATTTTCAATATTTTGTCTGTATTTTACGACGGTACAGCCGAATTCGTTAAGACTTTCGACATGTAAATTATATAAATGTAAATATATCATTGCACTGCAATTTTTAAGTGCAAAAAAAAAGTAAAGTTACGTATTCAACGAAGGCCACACAAAAATACTTAATTTTATTCCTCGAAGAGCAACATTCTAAATTTTAGCTTGGTGCTCTTAGCGGAATAGAAAATTATATTATAAATTTAAAAAACTAGAAAATAATTCTGTAAAAAATGTATATATAAACTATATAAGATTTTATGTAAAAACTGGTAACACCTACGCAATTTTTTTAATCGTTGGCTCCTATATAATAATACATAATAATACCTCGGACATTCCACACAGCGTCATCTAGTTCTAAACCAAGCAAAGCTTGTACTATGGATACCAGACCACTGATATAAATAGTTACATAATCTTTACAATATTTACAAACATAAATTACCTTTTTTTTAAACCCAGACACGGAACAAATAGACATGTTCATGTGCACAAATATTTGTCCCGGGAGGGAATCGAACCCGCAACGCTTGGTTCCCCAGTTAGTGTCTCTAACGACTCGGCCAACCGGTCGTCTACTATCTATCTACTATCATACGATATCGTCTCTTTAAAAAGTGCCTTCAGAAATATTAAATTTTTGAACGCGATTTCAGATTAAAAAATTGCACTCTCACTCTAAGCGAGGATGGGCGGCTGATTCCAGACCAATATTATTGTTTTAAATCTATAATATTCCTGACTTCTGTATCTAAGAAATGTTTGATCGAAAGTACACAAACATAAACGACTTTCTCAATCCTCTAATGACATTAGCAAGGATTTACACAAGAATCAAACTTACACTGGAGCCACTTAGCCTGCGCGTTCGCGGTCGATCATTTATCGGAAATGTCGTCCGGATTAGGTGACGCATTAACCGGATATCCGGTAGCCGAAATCCTCGATTAATCAAATTGAATTCGGTCTAGAGAGAGGGGGTCTGCAAGTCAAAATTTAACTTACTTAAGCAACAATGTAAGTTATCGTCCGACCTCTCGACCTGTCCAACTTAGTTTACGACTGATTGATGAATGCTAACCTGAGTTAAGTTTAATACGTTTGTGTTACGATACAATTAAGGTTATAGTTGCATAGATTTATATCATAGATTAGTCCTTTTGCCGACAAATCAGTCGCGAGATGTTGCGTCAGTGAAGTATGATCCCTGACAGATACGCGGTTACGCCAGTACAAATTTTGTTTAATGTGAGCCAATCTGTCATGAGATTTAGTTTTGTAATGACAAGCGAAGGATTTAGTAGAAAGTTATAAAAGTCAATACCAGTTTTTGTATGGAGGCTGGCGTCTTCTTCGCTGTTTTCGCGGCCATTAACCGAACATTGCAATTTCAATTTACGACAATGTAATAAACAAAACTTGCAAATATATAATAATAATAACGTATACATCGCAACAACGTCTAGGCCCCAAACTAAGCATTAGCTTGTGTTTTGGGTACCAAGCGAAGACACCACATACATATAACAACCAAGACCCGGTACCAGTATCAATTTTCATCATATAAATACTGACCCGACGTGGGATTCGAACGCGAGAACGCGAGGGTCGCAACCGACTAGGCTAAACAATCATTTGCGGATGTTACCTCTAAATTCACTCGGGACCGAGTTATAGAGATTAGAAGTTTGGAAAATACGGTTGTTTCGAAGATATAGGGCTTAGAGTAAATTGTCTTTAAAACATTTGTTCATTACGGTGCCATGTTCAAAATTAAATTATTAAAAATTGTACAAATTTCAAGCATAAGCATTTAAGGGAGGCCGTTGAGAAATGGATCTTCCCCATACACTATTAATAAGTGTTTAACTTTGATTATCATACCATCAGCCCACTAATGCCCCACTTCAGGGGCTTAGGTTTCCTCTCGAGACGAAGGGGCTTGGAGTCTAATCGACCACGCTGCTACGCTGGTTGGTGAATTTTAAACATTTATCATCTATAGACGGCTTAGCGTGCTCAACAAATGTCATCTATTGATGGCAACCGGGACCGACAGCTTAGCGTGCTCTCCGAGGCACAGTCAATGATATGTACATAATAGTTATGTACATAAGTCAAGAAAACTCGGTGGTACATGCCCAGGGATTAGAACCACGCCCTTCTAAACAAGAAGCGAGCTTGCTATCACTCGGCTATCAGCACTTAACTTTGATTACGCTGTTCAAACAACAAAGCAGTGGTATATAAAATCATGAACTCAATTTACAGTTTATGAGCTGGTAGTCCAGAATAATTATACAACGAAAGCTAAATATATGTTATTTATACAATATATTAATTTCACGAACCAACATACTTTAAAATAAAAAAAAAAGAAAGAAAATAATTTATTGGGCAAAATAATATGTATTAAATAAGTAGCTAAAATACCAAGTTTATTAAAATGGTTAGGGCTCAATACCAAAGTACTTGGAGCGCGCTGCCCCGAGTAAGTAAATCATCTTCGGTACTAGGGCCCCCGGTTAACTAATATTTAGCGCGAAACACACGGGTAGGGATTTAATTATTTTTTTTACATCTAAAGACAATTCCATACTTCAACCCCTAATACCTAACATACATATGAGTATACCACATTGTACAAATAGCACATTAGCCAGAGAAGCCAGAGCTTGGATTTTTAAGACAATACAACGAATGGAAAAATTGCTGCGCCCGGCCGCCGCGCCGGCGCCGGTTCGATGGAGAAGGCAGATGCGCCATATACTCTGGTACAAACGGGATACAAGCAAGATTGCTTGAAAATAAAGACGCCAGCGACAATCTTTATATTTTTAATTACAAAAGAAATATGTATCATATATACAAAAATAAAAAGCCAATGGATAGTGTACAATTTTCGTTTGAGACTTTTTTAACGTTAAAGAATTATGATATTTTACTATGCCAAAAGAAAATGTGTGGTAAGGTTCTTTTGGCGATTTTTTCCTATCGAGTGAAATTAATATTATCTCGTTTTAAAATATCCAATGAATAAACAAAGGTGGCGTAGCTACGAACAAATATCTTTTTTGTTCGTAGCTTTCGTAACGTATATATCAAATCTATTAGACGCACGTAAATTTCTGTGAACTTTTAATACTTTTCTTATATTAACTAAACCTTTTTTGTCTGCTCTCCCGACGGTTGCGGTAGTGATCGCCGGAAAGCGTCCTCTGCCCCACCGCACCGCTTCACCACTTGTGTTGCCTATTTATCGCTAAGATGTTCTACTTATAGAATCTTAACCTACTTTGTCGATACATTGCGGGCAAGTATTTGCATAGCTGTTTTTCAGCCATAGCCAGAAATGATGACGTCGCCGGAAACGTCAAAAATCGTAGCAATATTCAATGCAACAGCCATGCCATAAATCTGAATTTTTTTTTTGTTGTCAAAAAGCCTTCAATTTCCATGTACGCTAAAGTGACCCATAAAAAATTTCCCCTGGCCTTTTTATTTACGTATTTTACCATTTCATCCCTTTTGCTGTCGAGACGATGGGTTCCTGGTCCAAAGATACCAAATCATTTGTCCACGATTTGGGTGTCGCACTGTGTCTGTTGACAGGGGATCATTTGAGCAAGGAGTACTTTGTTCAGAGGATCAGTGTCGCAATACAGCGCGGCAACGCGGCAAGCATCCTTGGTACCCTGAACCCATCGTCTCTTTAAAATTTTGTCATTTATCATAATTTACATAGTATTTTTTTATTTGTAATAGAATTACATCATAAATTATACTAGATATAAAAACGATATGCGATGACACACGTACTGACAGATACAACAAAAAAAAAGCTTTTCTACAACACGTAACTTTTAAAATTGTGATTTAAAACGAATAAATATGCAAATTATTCATTTTTCATGGAGCGACCTGTTTTTTTTGAGAGCCTTTTCCTCGGTATTTTCTTATGCTAAATGATTTCACGTCACAACAAAATAATCCATCTTCGAACGCTTAAAGCCTGCTTTGAACGTGAAAAAAATGCGAAAAACTGACACGAAATGATTAATTGCCCATCCTAAATAACGCCGTATAATTTAAGACATATATCAAAATTGGACTGTGGAATTCAATAAAAAAATCAAATTACTTGGATTATTTAAAAGATTTTTACTTGTGTTTTGAGACACCGAGGATTTTCCCGTCAATGAAAATATGAAATGGAAAATTACTTGATAGCTGAAAGAAATTTAAAAAAATCTGTTGACCCTGCAGGCCATCCCTGAAACTTTCCGCTATTTTCGAGTTCAAAGCGCTCGATAATTAGAAAGCTGTTTAGCTCTTCGAACTCAAAATATCGATTTTCGTAGTTTTTGAGCTCTTCGAGCTCATAATATTCATTTTCTGAACTCTCAAAGCGCAAAAGCAGAATTTCTGTGCATTTAGAGTTCTTCAAGCTCAGAAACCTAGGACATGTCAAAGAAAATGTTATTTAGGAAATATTTGAACTGCGATATCTTTTGAACGCTTTGTTTAATTTTAATGCAATTTACAGCATTCCATGCAATTTTGTAAGCACAAAACTTTTGTGTAAAGTCAAAAATTTCAACACATTTTCGGAAATTTGTGAACTGCGATATCTTTTGAAGGCGTGTTTCGATTTTGATATTTTTGGTGGCACTCGACGCAGTTTTTTATGTACAAAAACATATATAAGGTTTAAAGTAGATCGGTTAGAAAATCTCCGGTTATTTCAAAAAAAGGAAAAAAAAATTTAAGGTTTATTTTTTGAATATTTTTGAAACAACTCGACCGATTGACTTCAAAATCAAATCAGATCTAAGTCTCGATGAACCCTTTCAAACGCCGTATTGCAGATTTTAATCGGTTTATCCGTTCTCAAGATATCGTACGACAAAAAAAAGTTACATACACACACACACACACACACATACGGACGTCCAGCCGCAAATGGTCAGAATGGCTTCCCAGGACCTCAAAACGTAGAGATCTGATGAAGACTCGTTTTCAAAAATCGGGCCCAAATCAATAACTTCCCTTGGATAGCGGGAAGTTAAAAAAATAGTCAAGTGGCAATCGGATTCGAACGTAAGCGCTTAACCTGAACTAATTTTTTTTTATTTTTTTAATATAACGAACGGCCTATCTCAGATTCGCTTGCGTTTTAGGTAATGGTATCATAGACAATCCTATAAAAATAACGATCAGTCCATAAATATATATTTTTAACGTGACCGTAATATTTCCAAACTTTTAGATTGGAAAACTTTTTAAACTACTTTGGAGCCTCATATTTCCCGACTGAGACATGAAAATGAAAAACGTCATATGATACATTTGATTTAACAAAAGGGGAAAACCTACCCTTTTCTGTATACGAGGAGGAACCGCTTAATTTTTTTTTGCAATTTCGCTTTATTTCCGGCCCGGGAATACCTAAAGCTTCCCTTGTGACATTTCACCAGAAACCATGGAATACGATGGAATCTGTGACGTGTAGGTAACAAATATGGGATTAGAAACATTAATCGTTGCGTCTTAAAAGACAAATTTTATTAACATTATTCAGTGAAATTAATTTGATATTAAAAATATAAGTAAATATGTTCTTTTCTTAGTTAGTTTTATCTTTTTTTATAAAAAAAAAGTGGGTATTATACATTTTATGTTCAAGCGTGGTTTGTTCATAAAACACACTTTCAGGTAGCATTTCACTGTACCGGAGGACAAAAATTGCCGCAATCGTTGGTCATATTCAATTAAAAATAATGTATTGAGTCATATTTTTTTCTATTATCATAGACCATTTTTATTATGTTTTTGTCTGTTTTTGTGTTTGCTTGCTGGTACTGTACAACACCAATGAGTTTTTCTAACTTAAGTACATAACTATCACTGACTCCGTGCTTCGGAGAGCACGTTAAGCAGTCGGTCCCGGACGCTGTCAATAGATGGCGGTCGTTACAGTCCCCAACCCGCAGTGGAGCAGCGTGGTGGATTTAAGCTCCAAGCCCCCCCCCCCCTTCCTCACCCTGGGCATGGACTAAGCCCCTGCAGTGGGGTAAAAATAGGCTGTTGAATGAATGAAAAAACTGTACAACACAAAAATGTAGTGTAATTTTCTCAATAATATATCATCAGGCCAGTATTTTAAGAGCGGACCAGTGAGAAAAAAAGTAATGTTGGGTGAGGGTTGGCTTTTATTCAATCAAAGTTTTTGTTCAATAAATGGTTCCATACATCTAACGTAAAAAAAACCGGCCAAATGCGAAAGGTTCCGTACCACCCTACAATATAAAAGTACTTTTCTTGTGTGGGGAGTCCTTTTGAGTTTTCCTTTATTTTATTTTTATTATTTGTTATAGCGGCATAATAATACCTACTTCATGAAAATTTCAAGTGTAAGCAATTAACTAGCAACCACCAATTCACGTTTATTGTATGGGAACCCACTTTAATTTTTAACTTTATTTTATATTTATTATTTATTGTTCTAGCGGTCATAATGATACACATTGTGATAATTTCAAGCTTTTACCAATTAACCCTAAAAAACAGTTTATTTCAATATTAGGTCTTAACTTATGAAGTTGCCGTTCTTCACTGCCTCGCGTTGCTCAACAGGCACAGAAATGAAGGAATTTTGAACCGGATTGTTACCTGTGATGAAAAATGGATCCTGTCCGACAATCGAAAGCGCTCAACAAGTTGGTTAGATCCTGGTTCAGCACCAAAGCAATGTGTTCAACGAAAAATAATCCATAAAAAGGCGATGGTCACTGTTTGGTGGTTTAGTGCCGGTGTGATTCATCACAGTTTTTTACAAAATGGCATGAGCATTACTGCAGGTGTACTGTGAAGAACTGAAGACAATGATGAAGAAACTTGCACATCTGCGACCAACTTTGGTCAATCGGTCGTCCCCGTTGCTCCTTCACGACAACGTGCGACCCCATACTGCACAACAAACAGTCTCCAAGCTGCTAGAGTTGGGGTTGGAAGTTCTCTCTCATCAGCCATACTCACCAAACTTTGCACCAACCGACTATTACTTTTTTCAAAATTTGAACAACTTTTTAACGGGAAAAATATTCAATTCCCGAGAGACAGTACAAAATGCCTTTGAAGAGTTTGTTGCCTCCCGTCCAGTTGATTTTTACAAGAACGGCATCAATGAACTGCCACTGCGTAGGCAAAGATTCATCGATTGCACGGGTGATTACTTTTAATAACAGATATAAAGATGTTTAAAAAAATACTTTAACTTATTTCATACAAAACGGCAACTTTATAGGTTAAGATCTAATGTTATATGTAAGAAAGATTCGTCCTTAATAATTATATACATTGAAAACGAAATGATGCGAGCCGCAATAACCATGCAGATTGCGTAGATAAATAAATATATAAAAGCCTACATACCTACTTATTTATAATAAGATTACAATACGGCGAAAAATATTCGATAGAAAATAATAATAATAAAGTTTTGTACATTCCACACAGCGTCATCTAGTTTCAAACTAAACAAAGCGTGTACTATGGATACAAGAAAACTAATATAAATACTTAATCTTTATAATATTTACGTATTACGGCCGCTTAGCCTAGTGGGTAGCGACCCTGCCTACCAAACTGGAGGTCCCGGGTTCGAATCCCAGGTCGGGTCAGTATTTTTATGATGACTATTGATACTGGTACCGGGTCTTGGCTGTTATATGTATTCGGTGTCTTCGCTTAGTACCCAAAACACAAGCTAATGCTTAGTTTGGGGCTTAGACGTTATTGTGATGTGTACGTCATTATTATTATTATATAGATTTTTTTTGTTCTAGATATCTAGTTTCTCAGGAAATATTCTAATATTGCTCGGAAATCAAACTTGTTTAGGGACATTACACAAATTGTTATAATCTTTACGTATAGAAAAGTACATGTCAAATTTCCACGAAAGAGGACGTATATAAAAAGTTTTCCATTTTATTAATTCCAAGAAATCAAAGCCGAGGGAAAAAATTAACTTACGCCTCTTTGTAAAGACATAAAGTTTTCCAGCCTGCTTAACAAGTTGATGAAATTCCATTTAAGACAAAGGACGGTCTGGGAAATTTTTGACGTTAAATTATTTTTTTATATAAAAGACAAGAATTACAGATAGTAAATTTTTTTTCATCTAGTCGTCTCCGTAGCTGTCAGAAACCGTCTTACCTTATCATTTACTCTTTTGTCGAAGAAATTTCCAGTTTTCTTAAAGGAAAATATGTATTCTTTGCACGAAAATAGGCATATTGAACTAAGATAGTTACATAAAATTACGTAGAAAATATTTTTACCATTTCATAGCATTTCTCCATCACTAGTTTGGTTTGCGAGAGTAAGTACGGTGAAACAAGCGACCGACTTCATTTTATGGAAGTTTTTGGGAAGACGCTGCGGTAACTGACACAATAGTCTTGGTAAACGCCGTTCGTCGACTTCCTTTCACTTAGATTATTGTGCCAATTACCACAGCACCCAAACCACCCGTTCTACAGAGTCGAAATCGAATAAAAAGTATTTATGCAGAAAAAACTTGTCCATTTATTTTAAATAATTTCAATAAAAGTTTAGCGTGGTTAAGTCAAAAATTTATAATCTGAAGCAAACTAATTATTTTTATTTTGTCCTAGTTTTGGGGCAATTATCATAAGATTATTTGTGTCAAAGATTATAAATAAATCAGATATCAATTTGAGTTAACAGCCAGCTGTTGCGCCTAGCGTCGCCCCGATGCAAATTGATTAACTTGATAGATATACCCTTTAGTCAAGTTAAACACATTTAGTGAAGATTTAGAACTTTGCTCAGGGAAATATGAAACTTTGAAAGTCATGGAACTTTGACCACAGAAATAAATGAAGGCTCAGGTTACTGCTACCCTCCAGAACATGAGACCCCCATTGTAAATTAGCATCGATAGTAATGTCCAAAAACACAATTTCCATAACTAAACTCAGTGAATCCCAACCCTGAGAAAAGTATTCATCATCAATCGACCAATGAATGACCCCCATTATTAAAAAAAAAAAAACGAGAAATACGAATAGGAAAAAAATATACGTCAGCAGAAATTATGGTTCGTGTACCGTAATTATGAAGACGCATAGTTTTTTTTCCTCGGTTTCCTCGTATTTATGATGATCTCGATCATCAATTTCCTCTACTGATGGTGAACCATCACATTATTTTAAAAACACTTTTCTCAGTGCACCAAAGCTCGAATTGACATCAACTTGTCAAACAAATGAAGGTTCCCCTAATACAAAAGGAATACATCTTCCCGCCTAGCCCTATACACGGGTAGAAACTATGAAATGGTATGAAATTCCACCACAGTTAGATATCACGTACGAATACAAGTAATAAGATGTCGAAAGTTAGTTTCAGTCGATGCCCGTCCCCATCTAACTTTACGCGGGCCGTCTGAACTACGACACGTATTATTTTAAAGACGTGGGAAAAGTATTGAAGCCGGTAATAGTGTTTTTGTTTGACTAGAGACACAGACCAGTCAACCTATAGACCACGCTTTAATAAACGTCAGTACGAAAACGAAATCGCCAAAAAGTGGCGGGGTGCGGGGAGATGTCGGCTAGTTTTCATTGGCTCGTTCAAAATTGACAATTTAATGGCTTCCGACGTGCTTCCAACTGACGGCTCACTAGTGACGTAGTTATGTAGTGTCACTACATAGCCTTGGCGAATGCTACTCCCTGTCAAAGCGTGGTCTATAAGGTTGACTTGTCTGTGACTAGAGACTATGGATGTTTGTTAGTGTGGTATTCTGGAATAATTTATGTAACTACTTCTTGACAGTCAAAATGAGAACACAAATTAAAATTATATTCCCTGGAAGGTTAAATGCTATCGTCGATTTCCATACAAAATTTACTTGATCAGAAGAATAAAACTTATTATTTTAATTTTTTATTTATATTATTTTATTTGGAAGATTTATAGCATTATTTTTTAATTCAACATAAAATCATTAAATAATAGATCTTATTATGCCAATTTTTGCCAAATCTTCACATTTAGTGAAGTTCTTACTATACTTTGTGTTTATTTTATCATTAAAAACTTGTTGAATTTATAAAACATATTCTTTCTAACACCAAACAGTTCTTATGTTGTTTAAAAGAAAAGAAAGACTCGCTCGCACATAGGTAACTAAATAAAAAATAATGAACTTTAAATACTAAAATTTAATCTATTTTTTTTTAAATAAAAATATATTTTTTATAAATTTAACGACAATTTCATGATATATTTTACTTATTATGCTAGTAAAATGAATATTATAACGTTGAATTTATTACTTCTGGGCAAACAAATTTCCCTGTTCCCAGTTCCCAACCTGCAGTGGAGCAGCATGGTTGACTTAAGCTCCAAGCCTCCCTCCTCTTCCTTGGGGAAGGCCTAAGCCCCTGCAGTGAGGTAAAAATGGGCTGATGATGATGATGATGATGATGATGATGATGATGATGATGAAATAAATTTTGTATGGAAATCAGCGCATCGTCTAACCTAAGAGGTGTGAGACACGCACTGACTCAACCAAGAACCCATAATGACTTGAGTACGTTTAATTTTGTGTTGATTATGACAAAACAAGAAATTTGTTTTCGAAATAACGACTATAATTATTATTATTATTATAATCACATATCTCTATTTCGTAGTTATGTAACATAATCTTGAAATACGTCACAAGAGTGAATTTATTACTTTGTGGAAGAAAGTTACTACAAAGACGCATTCAAAAAGTGCTAGTTCCTCTCAGAAGAATTCGCAACAAACTGAGGGACGCACTTTTTAAAAAAATTTTAACAATAAGTGCTTAAAAATTTATATTATTGAAACAAACCGATAGGCGGCGAGCGGTTTACACCCAAGGGTTTTTATAATCTATGTAGTCTGAAGTTGTTTTATTGTAGTTTTAAACTCGTTAAAGAGTTGATATTGAATGTCGACTGGGATCTTATTGTAAAAACGTATACATATACTAGCTATATGTTGCTTCGTTTGCGTGGACTACACGTTGGTATAATCGTATTCAAAGTTGGACATCCATCTCCTATCACACTCTCCTATATTTATCATTTTCTTCCTATACATATCATTTGAAAACTGAAGTGAGGTTCCCGTGATATATTCGCTCATATTATTAAGAAAATGCCTTTAATATGAAATTACGGACCCATAAGTCTATTGTATTTAAATAAATAAAGAAGATGCGTATTCCAGAGATAGAAACAATCTATATTACTAAGAAGTTGTCTAACTGTCAATGGAAGTTCCATCAAAATCGGTTCAACCGTTTCGGTGATAAGCACGGACAAACAAACAGACAGGCAACATTTAAAAACACATATTCGGGTTTTATTAACGTGCAAATATACATATGAACATAGAAACGCTAACGACTTAGTTTGCAGGGGTTTTTAAGTTTACGCAAGAACTTTAAATAAGTACTATTAGAATAAAAAGGAGCCTATGACATTCTCGAAAAGTCATCTAACTGCCAGTGAATGTATACCGTCGCGTCCTTCCAACTTTCCGGACATCAGTCCAGACAAACAAGTAGACAGACAGGTATACAAACAGTCAGAAAACTAAAACTTTAAAAACGCTTTTTTAATAATAATATATAATAATTTGGACATTCCACACAGCGTCATCTAGTTCCAAACTAAAAAAAGCTTGTACTATGGATACCAAACAACTGATATAAATACTTAAATATTTTTTATAGCGTATACATATATAGATATTTTACACCCAAACACGGAAACAAATAGACATGTTCGTGCACACAAATATTTGTCCCGGGCGGGAATCGAACCCGCGACCCTTGGCTCCGCAGTTAGAGCCTCTAACCACTCGGCCAACCGGTCATCACCATCATTAAGGTTTTGGTTACGTGCGAATAAACATAATGAGCATAGGAAAAAGTTTTTATTTCGAAATTACAAACAGTTCAATTTTACTTATATATTTACATAATAATATAAATATATTACGTAAAATTTTCTCTGTACAGTTTGTGGTCAATGACGTAACAGTAACTGGCACAATAATTTAGGCCGAACGAATTAGTCGATACGCTATCAGCTGCATCAATACACAAAGTGTGGTTTTTCACTTTTGCCAAATTAATACATATAAAAGTTCAATAAAAGAACACTGGTATGCGGTGACAATACGTTAATTTTACAATAGTAAATGTATTTTATTGTTGGAATATTTTTTTACTTGGGCTTAGAATCTGATATTTAGTAACCCACATAAAATTGGCCCGAGGAATCAGATCCATTCTTTTGCTATTTGTGTACCTTATTTTCAACATACATACTTACCATAATGTTTTGCCCTCTACGATACTACCGCACTTCTACGAAATTACGAATAATATTAGTTATGAAGCATTTTACCAATGTTTCAGATTTCCCTTGGGTGGGTGTTCAAAATTCGAGAAGCCGAATAACGTATCCATGCACATGCGTACATATTACGACATATACGTAAAAAATGTGGAATAAAACACATAAAAAGTGATTGTTTGTGTACGTACCTGCAATAATAATAATACCTGTGACATCCCACACAGCGCCATCTAGTCTCAAAGTAAGCAAGTATCATGCTTGTGTTATGGGTACTAGACAACTGATGTTCATACTTAAATATTCTTTATAATATATACATATTTAGAGATTTTTACACCCAACACGGAAAAAATAGACATGTTTATGCATACAAATATTTGTCCCGGCTGGGAACCGGACCCGCGACCGTTGGCTCCGCAGTTAGAATCTCTGACCACTCGGCCAATCGGTCAGTCATCTGGCAACACTGGCACACTGGGCATTAAAATAAAAAGCAACGAATCGATTTGTTTTTGCCACAGAAACAACATAAGGGTAAATATATCAGCTACTTTATTATCGAAAAGGCGAATCCATTAAATAATTTCTCGTTTGCCTGTTTAGTTTAATAGTGCTACTGAATATTAGTGTGGTTACATTATGCACATAAACCGCCGCGTCTAATGTAATGTAGCCATGTCGACGCTGGATTTCCGCGTAATAATGTAGCCACACTATATTGTTCTGGTTCCGCCTTCCCAGTCGCATGGCAAATCGCTGCTTTATGTAACCTCAGCCTAAAGTATGTTTCAGATAGTTTGATTAATGTGAATCCGACGATATTAGTTTTAAGGGTATCCTACCGAAAGAGTACCCTATTACTAAGGCTCCGCTGTCTGAGCTTTCGTCCGTCCGTCTGTCACAAGGCTTTATCGTCTGAACTGTAGTAGGTAAGTAGGGAGGTACAAACATGAAATTTTCAGAGAGTGTATTACAATAGCCGCTACAACGACAAATAAAGTAAAAAATTATAGGGGGTATTAAATAAAAGAAACGTGTTTTTTTTCGATATTCGATATCTCAGAATACCAGAAACCGCCTGCGAGTGTGAAATTGAAGAAACAAAAACCACTCTTAAAAAGAGTGGTTTCACTTTGTTGCGATTAGTCACTCCGTAGCACTTACCGAGTTATAATGTACAGTACAAGTGTCAATTTTAATTTTAAAATGTCGTCTTGTGTCGTTCCTACATGCAAAAATGCTGCTGGGCTTACGGAGAAATCGGATGGGATCACATTTCATCTGTAAGTAACGTATTCAAAAGTGGATTTATTTAATTATTGAATTTGTTTTACATATTGTGATTGACTTAAAAAATGGCGCGTTCATTTTGTGAGTGTTGCCAGTTCCATCGAAAATTTTATCTACTTTTTATTTAATACCTGTTTAGAATACTCTATTGTTTGAGTAATAAAGCACCTGTGTGAACAATAAAGAACAAAGAAAATTGAATTAGATGAAAGTCATACAAAGAGCACGGCTAAATAAGTTTTTGAGACCATCAGAGCGGAACGTAATTTGTTTAATTCACTTCGACGAGCAATATTTTTGTGACACAAAACGTGGTTTAAAAAAACTAAAGAAATCAGCTATTCCGACTAAGGTAGAGTTAGTCAAGATATATTAGTTAAATATTATTCATATTGGACCTTTCCTGTTCATTATGTAGGTCATGATTATATTATGAAATAATCCAATTTCATTCAATTCCATCATCTCATTAATACTCCACTACAGGAGCTTAGGCCTCCCCTCGGGATGAGGAGGCTTGAAGCTTAATCCACCACGCTGCTTTAAAGCGGGTTGATGGCGGGTAGGTGGTTGGTGGGTAATCCAATACCGTACTGATAAATGCGGAATTTATTCACGACTAGTCACTGGAAATTCGGTGGCTATTATACCAAAAATTTAATTTTTTCTTAGAAAATACAAAGGATATACCTTTATGAATACCAATGTATTTAATATGTGTTAATGAATCTTCTATGCATTCCGATTAAAATTAAATTTTGATGAATGGAGTAATATATGAATTATCTAATAATGGCATGCTATTTCGGCATTTGGTATTGACATCACAATTGTCTGAGTCACATATAGAAACATCTGGACCTTCGATTTCGGAATATTTGCGTACCTACTTACCTACCTAAAATTTTTATGTTTAATTGATTACATTTGATTTTCTGTTTTTGATTAAGCATTTTGCTTTTTCATTTTATGATAGACTTAAAGTATTTCATTCCAGGATACACAGCCGCAATCGCCTACACGATCAAACTCAGAAATTGGTGATATCCATATTTCTGATTTAGACTTTCTATGTGAAACAACGAGAAAGCTACTCAGTAATGATTTATAATAGTGAAAATAGTGGTAGCATTGCAAAATTATTGTCTTAGAATTGCCTCAGCTTCATTATCTGTCAAAATATATCGTAGGTTAATATCGGAAACTGTTGCTTATTACCTGTCGAAATCAATAAAATGTTCGTTTTGTGTAGAAGCAATTGGCCTCAGGTTTGGTATGTATTGTGATATGGATTGAAAAATAAAGGCAGACTTTATTTCCCTCCCCAAAATCTTAATTACATGAGTGTCGTATTTGAGAAGCACATGCCCGAAAAATGTCAAATGAAGATTTTGTTTTAAGTTCAAATATCGAACTTTTAGCAATCGTTCTTTCAATTTTCAAGAAATTCATTGAAAAAAATAACATATTCCTGGTAAATGATGACCACATAAATAGTGAAAGTCATAGAAACGGCGGTTATTGAAAAAGATTTAAATATAAAATTAGGTGCCTACATAATTTATTTAAACGTAAAATTCTGCAAATCAGTTTAAATTCTAAAAGAAAATATTATACAAAGCTTACTCAACAAAAGGGTACTTAATAAAAACTTTACTTCCCTTACCTTACCTTTAAAAACTTACCTTATTGAAGCCGGGTTTTATTAATTGTAATAGGTATAAAAAAATAAATGTTTATTTCCTTTATTTAACTAAAATGGTATGTATGCATTTCATGTTGTAGTGAGTAACTTTCTATTAAATGAAGAACACTTGTGTCAGAAGGTCATGCTACTTCCTTTCTATAATTATACTCGTATTGTACTAAAAAACTCATTGAACTCAAGTAAACACCTGGCGCCTGAAGGAAATTTGAATGTTGTGAGTTTTGGCCTAGTACCTAATATAGTTAAAACTTACTATGAATGAACACAAGTACGCGGCGACCGTACGGCTGCCCCGCAAGAAATAATTTGTGTTATATAATCGCGGCCTAAATATACCAAACTGTTAATATTTTTTCAATGTAGTTGCTCATAAAGTTTTCTTTTTTGTGTAACAAAATTTTGCGGAAACCGGCTCTTTATTTCACGCGTGAAATAAAACAGTACTGAAATCCTTTATTTCACGCCTGAAATAAAGTAATTTTTTTGACTCTATGGTGCATGGTGCAAGTCATAAAATTTAAAAAATTACAAAGATGCAAGGAGGTTTTGATATTCGAAAAAAAACAATTATTTATAAGTATGCGCGCTCTAGCAATAATTAAATGATGATAAACGCCATAACATAAGATTCTTGATTATCTCATTTAAAAATACGTGTTTTGTTTCCGCAAACAAAAATATTTTTCACATTATTGGCTGTACGTATACTGTACCTTTGTCTCAAGAAAAAAAAAACTGTATGAAACGCGCGATCTGTAAAGAAAGCGCGCCATTTCGTTGTAAATAGGGTTTGGTGAAATAAAATAAATTTTCTTTATTATACTTATTTTTTTGTTGTATTTCCTCGCAAAATGCATTGAAAAATGTTGTAAGATACTTGAGCGTAAAAGGTTTTATCCGAATGCGTGCCTGAAAACCTTACTTTCCGCACGTGTATCCTAAATAACTATTATTAAACACCTTTTTTTTTATTTTATATGATTATCCCAAAAACAGTAGGAAACCTCTCCCGAGCTAGCAACATTACGCGGGCGGGAAGTGGGGCAGGAGCGGGACGTACGTTATGTTTTTGGACACAACGTGGTATGTGTAATCATAATTGAACGCTACTTCTGGTATTCTGAGTTCGATATATTTTTAATGATTTATGGTTATGAGATATTTGTTTACACGTGAGATTTTCAAGATGTAACTATTACTATTGCCTCTATAATAACAAGTAATAAAAATCAAATATAGTTATTTAAAGGGGGTCCTCATACAAGACACGTATTTTTTTTTATATTGTACAGTGGAGCAAACTCGAACGTCAGACTCGAACTCGGCCGGTTTTTTTTTCGAATATATCAACATAAGGATATTTTAAATTAATTGGCATTGACAAAAAAATTAATCACAAATTCAATCATAGAACCAGTACTTCGCTCCGGTTCTTTAAACACCGGTATAAGCGTGGGGCATAAGTGTGAATACTTATTTTCATATCCATTATGTTACGTGTCCTATGTTACTTCCGTATAAATAACCCGAACTAAATTTATTTCTTACGCTCAGTGTACCGGTGAATTTCGCAAACAAGTTATACTGGGCTCGAGCGGGGGGAAAGGGGAACTGATTAATGTTCCGCGAGTGCTACGTAACGGAAGTGAAAACCCGACTGCCCCCTATTGTGTTTATTATTTATAACCGTATTTATTTTTGTGTTAAATTCACGAAAATCGTTAAACTAGATTAATTCGGGCAGGAAGAAACAGCTTCCCGTATTTTACGAAATATATTGCGGCCGTCTAACTATAATGTCATGTCTTTATTGTTATGTCAAAGATATTTATGTAGATTATTTTATAATTACTGATTTGCAATGATTGCGTCTCGGAACACACAAAATAGATGTTTCAATTGATTTGCTATTAACACGATCTTTGTGACATCGAAACTTGTACCATAATGTTGTATTTTACAGTACTAGGCCTTTTTACTTTACACCAATCACAAACGAGCATTCTGTTTGTAGCGCATGCCATTATTTTATTTGCAGTATCTACCTAATTTTGAAATTGAAAAACGTCGTATGATGCTCGTACTCAGTAAGCTGGCTATTATAGTCATCGGTTCATTATAAGCACTCGGCTTATTGACTTTAGTACATTGCCTATTAGCGTACGTTACATTAGTATATTTGAGAGGGTTCCATAATTTCATAATAATACCTGGGACAACTCACACAGTGGCATCTGATCCCAAACTAAGCAAAGCTTGTATTATGGGTGCCAAACTACTGATGATATACATACTAAAATATTCTTTATAATGTATACTTATCTAGATATTTTACACACAGACACATGTTTGTCCCGGGCGGGCATCGAACCCGCGACCTATGTCTATCTGTTACCTAACCACCGATGGAGGATGAGTCATCAACTAAATGTTTTCCTGTATCGAATAATTGTGTTTTGAGCGGTGTGGGAGCTCGAATTATCATGGAGTAAATCATACGACGTTTCCAGATACCTGCACAGAATCCAGCCATCATTTCTAGCTACCAAACCATTGGGTAGCGAATGGTGCTGCATCATGCGTTCCTGATATGAAATCGTGGCATTATGTCCTTTTTTGACAAACAAAGCGATCACTTTTTTCGTCACGCTACGAGAACGTATCATATTTGTTGGCTTAATCCAGCCTTTGATGACTAAAATTATCGAGTGGTATATCTTTTCGGTTACATTTGCCATAGAACCGACAACCGATGGGGTAGACGGGTTCTCGAGTGGAGGCCACGTATTGGGAAGCGAAGCGTTGGACGCCCTCCGGCCAGGTGGACTGATGACCTAAAGCATCATACCAGGGGTAATTGGATGCGGAAGGCGGATGATGATGATGATGATTTTCTTTCAGGCTCCTAAGAAAGAATAAATCCATGATAAGTCATTTGAACGATGATACAAAGAATTTCTTTCCATTGCAGCAGCGTTGCGCCGGCTTTTGCTTCTCAGACAAATCATGGGGTAACCAGAATGATATTAACTTACTGACACCGAATTTATTGTGCAAAATATTTTGATTTGCAATCATTTCAATGCTCATAGTTGCTCAAAGCTCGTATGTCACATGGTCACATGTCAGTCATCTTGTATAACTTCTGCTGAGCAGCGACGTTTTCAAGCGTTACTTGAAACAAGTATGGTGGTGACAGATGAACTCTGCATACCAGCGATATGTTGTCGTTTGATTAAGTGCTTCAATATCGTAAATAAAAACAAGCTCAACAACACATTCATCTTGAGATAACCCTCGGCAAAAGTTATGATAAATTAGGGCACGGAAATTTTCACGTGTGAGCTCCCTTCCTTGTCGACTTATCAAATTTAAACCGAAATATGTTTTTCTATACATATTTTATTATTAATGTAAACGTCATAACGATTCTAAATGGTCAATATTCAAGTAACAAAAAAGATTTTATTTTAATTCAGTCCGCAGTAATCGATTCCTGATCATTTCGGTGTGCTCCTGCATATATGCAGTCATAGTACAACTCTTAGGGGTTTCTTGACCTCGTGTGGTAAGTAGGTGTACCATCCATATCAACCCATTATACCTCACTGCGGGGGCTTAGGCCTCCCTTGAAGATAAAAGTGCTTGGAGCTTAATCCACCACGCTGCTCCAATGCGGGTTGGTGGCTTTTTACCACTGCTATCTGGTGACGGCAACCGAGACTGACGGCTAAACGTGCTGTCCGAGACACGGAATCAGTCATACTTATGTACTCAACTAAAAAAAAAAAACTGATTGGCTCATGCCCTGGAATTCGAACCACGACCTCCTAAGCAAGAATCGGGCTCGCGACCATACGCCTATCACGACACACAATTAGGTATACGCTGATAATAAATCTGTGGGCATGACACCGGCGACAGCCGAGCGATGGCGGCCGCGGGGCGACGCGATTTATAGCTGCGATGGGTGTGCATAGCATATTATAACAACGCGCATGAAACGAAAGAAAGCGGAGTGGGGCGATCGGGCGATGCACGGGCGGGAGCGGGGCGACGTGACGGTGGCTTGGAGTGGTAGCGACGGGAACAAATTAGTTTGGATTTGTCGCTTGCGCGATTATAGTCTTTTATTGAAGTATAATGAAAAACTTATTTCGTGTATTTAATCAAAAACTGCTATATGGGACAGCAAAAACGTACACCATAAACACAAGAAGGTTAAATAAGTCTTGGGAAGAAATATCCTTGAGATCGCTTTTTCGTGCCCATGCGAGACCTTTTCGTTCCGCGCCTCGCCACCGCCCCGCAGCCGCCGTCGCAAGTCTTGTGCCCACGACCCAGAAAACTAAAAAATGTTAAAATTTCAAATATTAAAGTAAATTTTGTAAACAATCGTATTTTAATAGTAATAGTAAATGATTAAAAAAAAACTTTTACAGCCTTGTTGGAAATCCAGACCATCGTCTGGATTTCCAAACCGATTTCGTATTTTTTTTTTTTATAACACACCCAATCACAACAACGTCTAGGTCCCAAACTAAGCATTAGCTTGTATTTTGGGTACCAAGCGAAGACACCACATACATATAACAACCAAGACCCGGTGCTAGTATTAATATTCATCATATAGTATTAATAAAAGTATAATAAATTATTAATATAATACGTCAAAAAATTTGCCCAAAATTATTCATAAAAAAAATTGCACTCGTTTGAATAAGGATTTTTTTTTCCTCGTGAAAATAAAACTAATTACTCTTGGCTTAGGGTTTTCCAGCAAGGAAACGATAAGAATTTAATTATTTTACGGTTTGCAAACATTTGTACAGATTTCATTAAGTTTAATTACAAAAGGAATAATCATATAAATGTAATTTCGGATTTGCAAAGTTTCCAAACGCCCCACCTTATGGAAATTTAATGGCTTTTAAATGTTAGATTTTCGTACCTACCCCTCAAAGTCATAACGCCCACGACAGATTTTGGTGATTAGCACGATTTAATTTTATTATTTAATTTTATTATAATTTTTAGTTTCTGTATAATTATATTTAATACGAGCGTTGGTCATAGCGTTTATAGTGCACTTAAAACTTATCTGATACTTTATTCATATTTATTTAATAATCAATACTTGAAAAGAAATGGATTTGAATATGAAAACGACAGCCAAGTACGTTGCTGTTTTTATCTACAAAGTCGAAAATCTTTTGTTTGCAAAACTTTGCAAGCCGTTCCAGACTTGGCTAAGTTTAAGGCTCTGTAAATAGAATCGTGTTTAAATTAATGCCAAAAATATATGTACTAATACTTTAAAGAGGAAAGATTTGATTTTTTGTTTGTTACGGATGAACTCAAAAACTAATTTTGAAAATTCTTTTACCTATAGAAAGCTACATCAGCGAGCAGCATGGACTATATTTTATTTTCAAACTGTCTTTCCGCCTGCGGCTTCTCTCGGATAGACTACACAGTAGTACCGGGATCTCTATAATTTTTTGTTTATAGTTTTTAAGCTGAAAAGTGACAAAGGCTACTTTTTATCCCAAAAAAAGCGGTCCCGGTACAACTGTGTAGTCCACCGTGTAGTCCATTGTGTAGTCCACTGTGTAGCCTACTGTGTAGTCCATTGTGTACTCCACTGTGTAGTCCACTGTGTAGTCCACTGTGTAGTCCACTGTGTAGTCCACTGTGTAGTCAACTGTGTAGTCCACTGTGTAGTCCACTGTGTAGTCCACTGTGTAGTCCACTGTGTAGTCCACTGTGTAGTCCACTGTGTAGTCCACGGTGTAGTCCACTGTGTAGTCCACTGTGTAGTCCATTGTGTATTCCACTGTGTAGTCCACTGTGTAGTCCACTGTGTAGTCCACTGTGTAGTACACTGTGTAGTCCACTGTGTAGTCCACTGTGTAGCCTACTGTGTAGTCCACTGTGTAGTCCACTGTGTAGTCCACTGTGTAGTCCACTATGTAGTCCACTGTGTAGTTCAGGCGAGTGAAGACGCGTGCAGAAAGCTAGTATAAAATTATTTTACTCAGAAAACTGTTTAGGTTTTTTTATAAATTTATGAAGCAAGTATAGTGTAGAAAATAAAAATCTTTAATAAGGAACTGATTTTCAGTAAACAACTCACGTTAAATTCTAGAATTTCATATGCATTCTTCTTTTTTTAGTAACAATTTGTCACCCCCTAACATTACTTTAGGCTACGTCAGCCCCCCTTTCGTCTTTTCAAATTTTAAAAGTCTTTTTCGTTAGTCGCTTTCATCACCATACGTCGTAACATATTCGTCTCACACTATAGACGAACAAAGACAGGCGTACTCATTTACATAATGAAAAATTACATCACATTGCGTTGGGGAAAAAGAATGTATTAAATTTATTTACGCTATAACATGTTTGGTGACACATGACTAATGAGTATGCTCAAGTAGCACTTTTGCCCGTCACCCGCTCCCCGGGAGCGCGAAAGTGGGGTAAAAAGTATCCTATTCTGAAATGCCGCAGCGCTATATCACGCTTTGAAAATTCCGAACTTGTGTGATTCGAATTCAAAGTCTTTATTAGTATGATCAATAAGCCCCATTTAAACACATTCGTCAAAATAAAATCAATTTAAATAAATTAATTTTATTTATCACAAGAAAATATCACATAGTGAAACACAATGTATAAACTTTCCTTTCACTAAGGCAACAAGGTCTGTGAAATGCTACCAACAAAGTTGCTAGCGCTTCTAAAAGTTAGTACGGTTGAAAAGTACCACAAGAAATTTAACATGTTATGTTTAAATTTTTTTTTTAATTAAGCAATCAATGTCTTACAAAGCAGGATGTCATAGAGTAAATAAATTTGACAAGAGCATTTGGTTTTAATTGAGTCAGAAATGTCACTTCACAGTATCGAAAACGTCAAACGCCATTTCGCGGGGGCGAAAATCGGCGCGCGGGGCCTCGAAGACTGAAACTCGCCATCTTGCATCAGCTAGCTAGAGTATGAGTGGTAAGACAGTAAACGAAGAAGAGGGCTTCTAGTGAATTCGTAATTTTATGCAGGTTGTGTCCGTACGTGCTGGATGCAGTGTAATGTCCACAAAATTATGGTCGTGTCCACACGGTTAACTTTACACTGTTTAAAATTATATTTGTATCAACATGTGTAACATTTGGTAATGAAAACATTTTCAATTTCCATCGAAAATAAAATTATTTCTTTACTTATAACTTCAACATTCTAAATGTTCTTTACCCAAAGGGTATCAACGGGAATCGTGTATTACTGCCGCGGCCCGTAAGTGCAGCATAACCAGACGATCGTGAGCAGTGGTGAATAATATAGCATAAACCATTATTTAAAACGCGTTATTTAAGCCCAACGGATTTAGCATATGATATTGGTTGACTCTTGGTGCTATTAAATAGCACGACGCGATCCCGCAGTCCCGCCTTACCGATAGAGCGATACGATCAGCACAACGAAACACGTCCTACGACGAACGAGATTGTGCGCTGACTGATTAGCAAATTTAGCATTAGCATGGCATTAGCGCAGCTATCGAGCGACAGCATGTGACAGCCGCCCAACGCAACGAAAGATTCTCGCGTAAGCATTCCCGCGTGTTATGCTAAAGCATAGCATATTAATAAACATATATATAATATAGTTTATAGTCTGAAGCATGTTTTTAAAATATAGCAGATTTTTACACCACTGATCGTGATTATGCGGACCGAGGCACAGCCGAGGCACGCATCACAGAGTCAGTCATCATCAGAGAGAAGGGGGAAATGCGAGAGTGTGTACAGCTAGCGTCAAGATAACAAACAATAGAATATACGCCTATTCTAAATTCATTGAAAGCTACAATAAATCGGCCCCTAATCTGGACTTATATGATATTATGTCATACTCCTTCCCTCCCGCCTCCTCCAACAACTCACAAATACACGCCCCCGCTACCCATAGTCGAACAGAAATTAATGTGTTATTTTCATTTTTATACCTTCAAATTGGTATGTTTATATTTTGCTATTAAAGACAGATCTCAAACATGCACATGTGTTAGATTTCTGAAAAGTAGAATAACCAAAGAAGTTTTTGACATAGGTTGACCAAATAAAAGAACTTTACTTTAATTAAATTTTTTAAATGTTTTGTTTTGATTGATTAGACATTACACAACTTTGGCCGTTGTCAGTGTTATCACGGAGATAGATACGGAACCAACTGTGTATTTAAATATTAGATTAGTAATTAGAGAAATGAATAAAAATAACTGGAGAAGTACAGTATGTTTAATTCATGAGATGATTCAAGTAATGTGGGATAAGTCAGAGTATTGATGAAAATACACAAAAATAAAATTTAAAAAAAAAAACCGTAAGACTTTTCATAGAGATAAGTTGACTTAATCTGATTGTAAATAAGTTGTGCTCCAGGGAAAAAATCGGGGGTCGCTGTACCAAACAGCCTGTATATATCTTGTTTAGTTGTTTTATAATAAATTCCTGAGGAAACATTATTTCCGCCGGTTCTTTGTTTTTGAAAATAATGAGCCGTAAATTCGATTTTAATGCGCATTTCAAAAAAAATATACCGCCCTATGGACATTCCTTCTTAATGACCCTGCAAATTTTGATTCCAAATCATACACATTTCAAGGGTGGAAACAGTCACGGCCCGCAAGCTGTTTCGACGGGTATTTTATAGATATTTTTCGGAATTTGTTCTTGTTATGTCTGTTACTCAGGAATAGGTCGGGGAAGAGGGATTGGAACGAAGATAGCGATGTCAATTCGAAGCGGCGTATTTAAAGACGGAGAGCACATTAAGCAATCGGTTCCGGTGCTGTCAATAGATGGCGGTCGTTACAATTCGCCAACCCGCATTGGAGCAGCGTGGTGGATTTAAGCTCCAAGCCCCCTCATCTCTAGAGGAGGCCTAAGTCCCTGCAGTGCCTGATGGCTGTAAAAAGAGCTGATGGAATGGAATGGATTTAAGGACTATCTCCTTTATACTGATTATTGCCCACGGAATGCGAGTCACTTGCAAAACGAAATGTCATCGAAATAAAATGTAAGTTTAGAATACGCCCCTTAAAAATGTAGCTTAAGAGATACCCACCGTGACGTACCGACATTAATCAGATAAATACGTCAGTGGGAATGCTTCAGCCGGAATACTTTGCTGAAACGCTTCGGTTACTGCGCCCGCTTTACAGGATTACTACGCCGCTCCGAGTCGCTGAACGGGGTAACCTCTGAAACTCGACGCGTTACCAGTACTTCACAATATCACAGATCGCTTGTATTTCGAATTAAAAGGGGAAAAGTGAGGTCGTAGCCATTGAGATACAAAATTGAGATACGCCTCATTAACATACGAAATCATCCGCTACTTATAAATCTCTCTCTTAACTACTTGCAGAAGTTCTGAAAGTTAGAGGGACGATAGATGTAGGCGTATGTGGAGGAGGGGCAACGGACGAACGAACGAACAAAAAATTTTTATCGTAAATGGGCTTGGACCTCGTTATATTAAAAAAAAATACAAGAAAATTACAGACTTAATTTTGTTTTATTTTTAGAGGAAGCTATAGTTTGGTCTATATTTTCGGAAAAAGATATTAAAACCATGGTTACTAATTTTGGTTTAAGCCCACTGCGGCTCGCCGGCTGGCAACCCAAACAGCCTTGCTTGTTCATAGTAACGAAGATATTTGATGAACATTCTAATACGAGTACGAACCTAGATTGCGGTGGTCGCTCAGTCTATGTTTGCTAAGGTTATTTAAATTATATATTAAGCATTTCTTATATAATAATTGTGACGTAAATAAATCGAGTGATATAATATTAGTTTCGATTAAATTACTTCTCGCTAACGACCATGTCGAAATAGGTGTCAATTCGAACCTGAGAACTAGTTAAGTTCGGGATTGGTCGTAGACGATGCGATGTTACTAAATATTTTCCCATACACATTCAAAGTAATCGGTTGCCTTGTCTCCTTTACTAGCCTTCCCCCTTTTTACTTTAAATTCCATCACGCTTTTTAGGGTTCTGTACCCAAAGGGTACCAACGGGAACTTTTTTATTAAAGCTCCGCTGTCCGTCCGTCCGTCCGTGGCAGGCCTGTATCGTTTGAATCGTAATAGGCAGACACCTGAAATTTTCACAGAGTGTGTATAACCATAGTTGCTATTACGACAAATTTAAAGAATAAAATAAAGTTTAAAATTAAAGGCAATCACCATACAAGAAAGGTGTTTTATTCGACGTTTTTGTAGGTGTCAGATCATTGGTTACACTGATGTAGTACTATTAGCTGTAACAACAAATAATAAAATGAAAATAAAGTTTAAAATGTTACGGGCTACCCATACAAGAAACGTGTTATTTTTTTTAGTGTTTTTGGTAATTGATAATTTGTGAGTCTATTCCTTCATCTTAAAATTTTCATGGAGTGTGTGCTACTACAACAAATAATAAAAATAAAATAAATTGAAAAATTATTTTATTTTTACATCATTTTTTATATAATATACTTTAGTTTTTTTATATTGTACGATGGTACGGAACTCTTCGTGTGCAAATCTGACTCGCACTTGACCGGTTTTTTTTTCTATCTTGATGTGCATAAAAGTTTCAAAAATTATAGAACATTGCTTTTGCTCTTTCAAACTTTTGATTATTGGTTGATTTTTTTCAAAAACGAAGTCATTCGAACGAACGTGCGAATGAACGAACGAAGTCATTACGAAGTGATATTTGATTTTAAAACTACGTCATTACCTTGACAGACTTTTGATCGAACAAAATTTTTTATTTTGGTTTTTGTCCTTCAATCAAATATGGTGAAACTGTCCCATTCTTTATGATTAAAATCACTCAAGTTAAATACTTGTTAATTTTTCTGATCGTCCAAACATCATTGAAAACATTTGTCTTATCATCCATAATACTATGTTGTACTAACTGTATTTCTTTTTTTTGTTTCAGGTACTTTCAATTCTATTACAGTTGGGGTTTCAAAGCCGTCTAAGGTAAATTATAGATTCTATGAACCAGTATGACTTTTTTGGGTATTACCCATACTAGCAAAGCCATTCTTGCTAATAGGTAATATAAATAGGTAAGTGTGTTTGTTTGTTGGTCCCTTCGTCGAGGCCAAAGAACGGAAATAAATGACTTCTTGCATGCAGATAGTTTAAGAGACAAACATTAACATAGGCTAGGGCTTAACCCGAACCTAGGATTTGAAATGAATTTTAAGCTGTGAGATGTAAAAATAATCTATTAATATTCCTGTGATTTTTTGTCCCAAAGCGTGTCCTCTTCTAATATAAATATGTATCAATTACGCTATTTGACACGCTAGAGTATAACAAACTGATGACTTTACTTTTTGAATTTCGGAAAAATACCGATTATTACCGGAGATATAACAAACCAAAGTTAGTGTTTTTACGACCGACCGTGACGTCACTCGGTGCCGCTAAGTAGAGATTATCCACGTTAGCCCATAGTAATCTAACCGAGTGACGTCATAGCATGATTTATTTTAAAAATTTATATCTTCGGTATTTTTGTAGATATCAATAAAAAAAATTATTTTATTAATTTTACTTTAAAAATGTAACATATTTCCATTAAATGCAAAAATTATATGACTCGTTCATTGTTCCATTTCCGTCGTTCTCTTTTATTACGCTTTTGCCTAAAATATTGAAAAGATGACGATAATACCATAAAGTTTAAGGTTTTATGTAAAATTTTGAGAAGCGGTGTGTAATTTTTACCAATGTATTCGAATATTTTTGGGACCATAACATTCGCTTGATGACAGAAAATTTTTGGTCTTTGGCTCTCGGGCTATGAGGACAAAATAGAGAATTTTCTTCGTAACTTAAGTAATCTGTACCTAAAGTGCAAAAATCGTGTATATTAGTTAGTGTAACGGGTAAGATTACAGGAAACTTTATTGTATATACGGCGCGACGCTACAAGTTTGTTATCTGTCAACTCGTTTGCCGAACTAGTTTTTCTGCATTTTCCCGTTGGCATTTTCCGAAGTTGTTTTCTGTGACGAATTCGACCGGACGTATCATTCAGTTGAAGGGAGATTTAAGGAAAATAGATACGTGATACGTGACTTGAAACACACGTGAGAAGTCTCAACTACACGAGATGAGTTATATTGCAAAAATAAATATAGACAATAAAACAGGAAATAGTGTATAATAGTATATTTCCGGTAAAGTTGAAATATTGAATCCAGAGCGAAGTGAAGGATCCTGGAGTTGAGCGTTGTCTGGGATTCAATTACACCCGCGAAAGAAATAATTGTGCACTCGCGCAAACACGTATTTTCACTGTCCCTACGAAGACAATAAATAGATAATTATTCAAGATATATGTATACTTCTGTTCTCGTCGCCACTACCACAATGTCTGTAGACCAAGGTCTTCAACCAATGCGTCCTGCCTACAATGACATACGGTGCCGAAACGTGGACTCTCGCGGCAGGACTGGTCCACAAATTTGAAGTCGCTCAGCGCGCTATAGAACGGGCTATGCTCGGTATTTCCTTGATGGACAAAATCAGGAATACTGAAATCCGTCAAAGAACTAAAGTTGTCGACATAGTCAAAGTGATTAGCACGCTGAAGTGGCAATAGGCCGGTCACATTTGCCGTAGAACCAACAACCGATAGGGTAGACGAGTTCTCGAGTGGAGGCCAAGTATTGGGAACCGAAGCGTTGGACGCCCCCCGGCCAGATGGACTGATGACCTAAAGCACCATACCGGGGATAATTGGATGCGGAAGGCGGAAGACCGTGTGTCGCGGCGAGCCTTGGGAGAGGCCTATATCCTGCAGTGGAGAGACACGGGTTGATGATGATGATGATATTTTTTTTGCGTTACACGCTCAATTTAAGTTTTAAATTCGTTTGGTTTAGTAAAGATTATACGTGACATTTAATATTGTCGATAAACCTTATTTTCCGAAGAACCTTGTATAAAGCCTTCCATAACTAAATATTGGTCTCGCTCCCACGTCTACCAGTCTGAGCCCTGCCTATTAAGACCCGAGTCGCAGTTTTTCTCAGTTGACGCTTTGAATTCAAAGGTTTTCAAGCGTTTGTTATAATGTTACTCATATGAACAAAATATATGTGTTTACTATAGATCGTGGAGAAGCGACCAGTAAACACTAAATTTAAATATCAATAAAAAAAATTATGTAAGAATAATATTAATATAATAATATTCAGCGTAAAAACAAATAACCCTATAACATGCGCAATGAAATTATTTAGCAACCGATAGTTTCATTTATCGATATAACTCCAAATTGATTAATAGTCAATACAAAAAACTCTATTTCGATCATTATCTGGGCTAAAACCAACAACAGTACCAATGTGTAAACCACTCAGGTGTTAAACGAACTATGATTTGAACGAACAAAGAATCAAACCCGTATTTTCCGATTTTTAAAATTCTACCCCCAAAAAGAGTGTTAATTAAAGTTAGTGGTTTTTTTTAATAAAATCAGGTGTTAATTTTCAACATGGATTTTCACAGACCTGACGAAATGGAAACAGATATTCAACCAAGCGGGCAAAAAAAGATTTCAGAAAGAAACACTAGATTCCCCCTTTTCACAAATACGAATTTTCCGTTTTTCACGTGGAATTTGTAGACGTTGTCTCGTACGGTGTCTGCCCCATGTCAAGTGCACAATATACGCCGGACTTTTAGTTACAATAGGTGAACAATTAAGGTTTATTTCCGTTTAGTGCCTGCCACCTGACCCGCAAATCCGCTCGCTTGAAAGTCGAAATAAAATAATACTCGTACCATACGAGTAGTGTTGGTACGCATGTGAATTGGTTTCATGGAAAAAATCTAAACTTTAACCTACCATTCTTTACTGGGCATTGTGTTCTTTGTGATAGTTAATGTACTTAAGTCATAAAAACTCATTGGTACACGCCCGAATTCGAACCATGGCTCTATGGCCTTATAAATTTAAGACAGGTTCGTTGCGCTCTGGGCTATCACGACACTATAACTATCACTGTTCCCGTGCCTCGGAGAGCACGTTAAGCAGTCGGTCCCGGACGTTATCAATAGATGGCGGTCGTGACAATCCCCAACCCGCAGTGGAGTAGCGTGGTGGATTGAAGCTCCAAACCCTGGGAGAGGCCTAAGCCCCTGCAGTGGGGTAAAATGGGCTGCTGATGATGATAATGTGTTCTTTGTAAATAAACAATAATTATCCAAACCATATTCTAACATCACATTATCATACCATCAGCCTATTAATGCCCCACTGCATGGGATTAGGCGTTCCCTCGGGATGAGGAAACTTGGCGCTTGATCCACCCCGCTTCTCAAGTGCGGGTAGGTGGATTTTAAACGGAACCGACGGCTCAGCGTGCTTTCCGAGATACAGTCAGTGATATGTACAAAAGTTAAATAAAAATTCATTGCTACATGCCCTGGGATTCAAACCACGACCTAAACAAGAAGCGGGCTCCCTATATACCACTCGGCTAACACGACGTATTTTACGTTAGTTTATTCTTTTTCGCATGAATAGTATATAAGTTTTTATAGTATATAATAGTATATATACTATAAGTATATAATATATGCGTGTATAATACTATTATATTATATACAATGTCTTTTGTTTGTGTATCGTCAAACGTAAAGGCTAGAAACTATGGCTAATATTATCGGCAAAAATAATTAAACAGCGAGGTCTAGTGCACCGGTTTTCGGTTTTTTTGGGGGGGGGGGGGGGGGGGGGTGGAACCAACCGCCTGACGTACTTTAAAAAAATATTTGTACAAACTATAGTTTACTAGCTTTTCTAATAAAAATAAGAAGATATTGTAACGCCTATCTACTCTCGCGACGACGTTATCGAACTCACTAGAAAAAGCATGACACCTATCTACAATAGTACAAAAACAGGTCATCGAACTTACGAGAAAAATTCCCACAGCCATTCAATAAAACCGAAAAGTCTAGACGAACAATTAATTTCACTAATTTAAATACAGAGGCGGCGTCGTTCAAACGAATATTCGCGATATTTCTAAAAATCGATGGTCATTTCTTAACGCCATGGCGCCAACATTCCGTTCCCACGGTCCGAGAAATTAAAATGTAATTTATAAATTTCGAGAGATAGAATGTTCGAGACGGTGACTAGTGGAAGGGAGAGAGCTATATAAGGCGATGGTCCGTGGCGTCGAGCAAGTCGATTTTTGGAAGTACGCGATAAGTGTCAAGCGCGACAATTTGCGAAGTGCGGAGTGTTTTAACTGTGCAATTAGTGTTCGATATTGTTTGCTCTTGGATTATTTTGTGATTTGGAATTATAATAAAGTAAAGTGAACTAAAATAAGTGTTTCAGTGCATCGTCAATATTAGAACTGGTAGCCCGTAACATTTGGTGTCAGAAGTGCAATATTGAAGATGCCAACAACACCTAGGGATTCGTCTCAGTCAAGAAGACGTCACACGAGACAGGCGGCAGCGGATCAGCAGCACGAGGTCATGGACGACGTCAACGCTGAAAATGTAAGTGTGGACGCCGGGGCCGCTGCTGCTCAGACCTTCGACTTAAGCGCTCTTATGCGACTCATGGAGGAGCAGGCTCGTCGGCAGGAGGAGCAATCTCGTCGGCAGGAGGAGCAAGCTCGTCGCCAGGAGGAGCAGACACGCCAACATCAGGAGGAGCAAGTTCGTCGCCAGGAAGAACAGGCACAGCGTATGGAGAAGCTGCTTGGAGAAACTCTAGGCAAAATAAACCTGGAGGTGAAGCAGCTCAAAGAAAACCTACGCGAGCATGAAGACAGGTTAGTCAGCTACGGGGATGAGATACTCCACGTTAAGTCCCGTTGCGACTCGCTCCAAAAAGAAGTACAGCATCTGAAACTGGTTGGGCCTAGTGGAACCAGCTACTCCGGCCCCCGGGTTAAGGTGCCGCCGTACGATGGTACCACTTCGTGGAGTGCCTACAAACGCCAGTTCCAGACCGTGGCATCGTCAAATGGGTGGACGGACGAACACTGTCTGACCGCCCTGACGGTGGCACTGCGAGGACAGGCGCTCTCGGTCCTCGAGGCATCACCAGACAGTGCTGAGAGTTACGGAAAACTACTGGAAGCGCTGGACTCCAGATATGGCGACAAACACCTAGAGCATGTCTACCGGGCTCAACTAAGGGACAGAACGCAGCGTGCCAGCGAGAGTTTACAGCAGTGGGCTTTGGAAATTGAGAAGATTGTAAGAAAGGCATACCCGTCGGCCGGCACTGATTTCGTCGACACGAATTTGGTGCAAACATTCGTCGACGGAATAAAGGACCTGGAAGTAAGGGCAACCGTCAGACTTGGGCATCATAAAACTCTGAAGGACGCTTTGGCGCATGCCCTTGAAGTAGAAGCTGTGAGACAGGAGCCTCGCACACAACGAGTGAGAGAATTAGTAGAACCAGCCGCTTTACCACCTAGGCGCCGATCCACGCCGCGCTGTTTCTACTGTCAGCAGCTCGGGCACATTCGGATTGACTGCCCTAAATTAAGGCAAAGGACAGAAGGCAACGAATCACCACAGGAAGGCAGGGCTCGAGTACAAGCTCTGCCCGTCGAAGTTCAGGGAAACGAGTAATAGCCAGGACCGTGGGGCAGGTGCTGGCTGGTCGTGATACAGCCCCGAAAATCGTCATCTCACAAGTGTTCAACGGGAATAGTCTCATCATAGACGGCGAAGTAAATGGTACTCGGTGTCCAATCACAGTCGACACTGGGGCAACACGGACGGTAGTCAGACCACGACTAGTGAAGCAATCGGCACAGAGGATCCAGCGATCGACTCCACAGTTGAAGCTTGTCACGGCTACCGGCCAGCCGATACCTGTCCACGGCGAGCTCACGGTGACTTTGAAGGTGGGAGAAGAGAAATACTCGCACACTGTCATCGTGGCGGATATCTCCGACGACTGCATTATCGGATTGGACTTCATGCAACGGTTTCAGTGCAAAATCGACGTGACCAATGGAGTACTAAAATGCGGCCATAACGAAGTTTTCTTCAAAGGCGGACCTAGAGGTGTGGTACGCTGTGCTAAAGAGGCGACGCTAGCGCCTTACACGCAAACCTTGGTCAACGTGAAACTACCACCATCGACGAACGAAGGACCTATTAGAAGTGTTATCGTTGACCAGCTACCCCACAGCAAGAAGCGTAACTGGTTGACGGCCAGGACACTGCTAAGAAGCGGCGAGGGACATCCAGTAATCAGGTTACTCAATTTCAGTAACGCACCTGTTGTCCTGCATGAAAATCAGGTCATTGCGAAATGTCAGGAAGTTTCTTGGATGAGAAGTTGTGTGCAAGTGGAGTCACCTACGGCGAGGAGTGGAGGCAAGAAAGTTCTCGAACAAGTGGACATCTGCAAGGATGACCTTACTCAAGCAGAATATGCGAAAGTAAAGGAAGTGCTGACTCGCTATTCCGACATTTTCTGCCTTAAGGAAGGTGACGTTGGCAGAACATCACTAGTTAAACATAAAATAAACACAGGCAACGAACTACCTATTCGTCAAAGAGCTCGGCGAATACCCACGAGCAGAGAAGGAGAAGTAGAAGAGATGATTAATGACATGAGGAAGAATAATGTCATCGAATCTTCTTCAAGTCCTTGGTGTTCTCCTGTCGTCCTGGTCAAGAAGAAAGATGGTAGCATGCGATTCTGTGTGGATTATCGTCGGCTCAACAGCGTGACCAAAAAGGACAGCTACCCTCTACCTAGGATTGACGACACATTGGACAAGCTGCGAGGGAACCAGTGGTTTTCTACTCTTGACTTGAAGAGTGGATATTGGCAAGTAGAACTTGATCCAAAGGACAGGGAGAAAACTGCCTTTTCAACTGGAAAAGGGCTATGGCAGTTCAAAGTCATGCCGTTCGGTTTGTGCAATTCTCCCGCTACCTTCGAGAGATTGATGGAAGTAGTACTTGCCGACCTTCTCGGTGAAGCTTGCCTGGTCTATCTTGATGATGTGATCATTATGGGACGCGACTTCAACCAACATCTACAAAACCTGGTGCAAGTGTTTCAGAAACTAAGGGCCGCAAACCTAAAACTACATCCGAAGAAATGCAGCTTCTTCAAAAAGCGGGTCAACTACTTGGGTCATGTGATCTCGACAGAAGGCGTAGAAACGGACCCTGCAAAGACCGAAGCAGTACGGGAATGGCCAACTCCAAGGAACAAAACGGAGGTGCGAGCATTCTTGGGGTTATGCTCGTACTACCGCCGCTTCGTGAAGGATTTTGCGGGAATAGCCAGACCTTTGCACAGGCTTACAGAAGATAAGACTGCATTCCTGTGGACTGAAGAATGCGAAAAATCCTTTACAGAACTTAAGCAACGGCTCTGTGAAACACCTATCCTTGGTTATCCAGATCAGACTGGAGAGTTCGTAGTCGACACCGACGCCAGCAACTTGGCAATCGGAGGAGTGCTATCACAGCGACAAGGCGACAAGGAAGTCGTGATAGCATACTTCAGCAAGGCCTTGTCAAGACCGGAAAGGAACTACTGCGTGACCAGAAGAGAGCTGTTAGCTGTAGTGAAGACGCTGCGCCACTTCAGTAAATACCTCTTGGGCAGAAAGTTCAAGCTCAGGACAGATCATGCCGCTCTCAAATGGTTGCTCCAGTTCAAGGATCCTGAAGGACAAGTGGCTCGGTGGATCGAACAACTTCAGGAATTCTAGCCTGAGATCGAGCACCGTAGTGGAAAATCGCACGGAAACGCCGATGCTCTCTCGCGTAGGCCGTGCCCTGACGAGTGTAAACATTGCTCCAAACGAGAACAAAAAGAAGAAACAGTTAAGGCCATCACCATCAATAACGTCAGTGATCAGTGGACCACGGATGCAATGAAGGAGGAGCAAAAGAAGGACGGTGACCTAAGGGCCATCATAGACTGGAAAATACAAGGGAGTCCAAAACCACAATGGAACCAAGTTGCAGCCTTGAGCTCTGTTATGAAGAGTTATTGGGCTCAATGGGACAGCTTAGTGATGGTTGATGGACTGTTGTATCGCAAATGGGAAACCCCAAGTGGACGGGAGTCAACTATGCAGCTGGTCGTGCCAAGATCAAAAGTACGCGCAGTGTTGGAAGCCTTGCACGATGGTACCTCAGGAGGGCATCTGGGCATGAAGAGAACCCTGGAGAAAATCAGGAAGCGATTTTATTGGGTCTACTGTCGGCAAGATGTCGAGGACTGGTGTCGGAGGTGCACTGTGTGTGCAGCCGTGAAAGGCCCGACGACGCGGAACAGAGGACGTCTCCAGTTGTACAACGTGGGAGCCCCTTGGGAAAGAATCGCAGTAGATGTAGCCGGACCTTTTCCTGTATCTAATGATGGCAACAAGTATTTCATGGTCGTGGTTGATTACTTTACGAGGTGGCCAGAGGTTTTCGCAATACCCAATCAGGAGGCAGTGACAGTGGCAACTAAACTGGTTGACGAAGTGTTTTGCAGATACGGACTGCCCTTGGAGATTCACTCGGACCAAGGTCGTAATTTTGAATCTCAGGTGTTCCAGGAGACGTGCCGTATCTTGGGTATAAACAAAACACGGACAACCCCATACCGCCCGCAATCAGACGGAATGGTCGAAAGATTTAACCGTACGCTGGAAACCCACCTCGCAAAATTAGTCGACGAACATCAAAAGGACTGGGACCGATATATTCCGTTGTTTATGCTCTCATATAGGACAGCGGAACATGAGAGCATAAAGGTTACACCAGCGTTTGCCAATTTTGGACGAGAACTAAGATTGCCGTTCGACCTGGTAACTGGCAGGCCGCCTGACGACCCGCGACCAATATCGGATTATGTGTCGGACCTAAAGGAAAGGATGCATGACATTCATGAGCAAGTCAGAGAGAATGGTCTTCTGGCAAGCGAAAAGATGAAGACCAGATACGACCGAAGCGCCACCGCCACTGGCTTTGATGAGGGATCTCTTGTATGGTTGCATAACCCGAGGCGCAGGAAAGGTAAATCCCCCAAACTACAAAACCGTTGGGAAGGACCGTACAAGGTGATAACCAGGATAAACGACGTGACGTACCGCATACAACGTGGTCTACGAGGAAAGCCTAAGATAGTGCACATCGATCGACTAGCCCCTTACCGAGGTTCGAATATTGCTCGGGACGAGCAAATCTAAGAAGGGGGTAGTGTAACGCCTATCTACTCTCGCGACGACGTTATCGAACTCACTAGAAAAAGCATGACACCTATCTACAATAGTACAAAAACAGGTCATCGAACTTACGAGAAAAATTCCCACAGCCATTCAATAAAACCGAAAAGTCTAGACGAACAATTAATTTCACTAATTTAAATACAGAGGCGGCGTCGTTCAAACGAATATTCGCGATATTTCTAAAAATCGATGGTCATTTCTTAACGCCATGGCGCCAACATTCCGTTCCCACGGTCCGAGAAATTAAAATGTAATTTATAAATTTCGAGAGATAGAATGTTCGAGACGGTGACTAGTGGAAGGGAGAGAGCTATATAAGGCGATGGTCCGTGGCGTCGAGCAAGTCGATTTTTGGAAGTACGCGATAAGTGTCAAGCGCGACAATTTGCGAAGTGCGGAGTGTTTTAACTGTGCAATTAGTGTTCGATATTGTTTGCTCTTGGATTATTTTGTGATTTGGAATTATAATAAAGTAAAGTGAACTAAAATAAGTGTTTCAGTGCATCGTCAATATTAGAACTGGTAGCCCGTAACAATATTACAAACATGTAACTTTTATTAACAATAAAAACAAATAATTAATTAAATCTCAAAAAATTCTTTTTATTTTTGTCCCATTTCTCGAAAACTAGGTCGTCACATTTATGTTGTTCTATTTTATTTTTCGATTTAGTTATCATGGCTACAATTCATGAAATAGTACAAGACTTTAAGTATTCAAAATTACTTACTAAAAAAGGCAACAAAAGGAAACTTTTTTGTTAGCTCCTCAAACGCTCTCATTGTTTGAATAGATACGCAAAGGAAAGGGTTGAAAAAAAGAACGGTGTACTAGACATCGCTTTTTAATTGTTTTTACCGATAATATTAGCCATAGTTTCTAGGCTTTACGTTTGACGATACACGAACAAAAGACATTGTTTAACAGTGTATAATTTTAATTTTATCTGTTACTATCAAGCATGCCTACTTTCATTGTGTATTGTAATAAAAGAAAAAAATATCATGTTATTATTGATAAACTGCATTATTGCTGAAATTGGGAAGACACTGGTTTCTAAAATACAAGCTTCGCCTAGTTTAGAAATAAGAGACTAAAAATGTTGTATAGTTTTTTTCTATAAATAAATAGTAATAGACAGGTGTTACAAAACTACCCGTAAAGCCGAAAGGAGGTTAAATAAAGCCTTATAACGAGTCCATTCACAATATTTGAGAACCGTAGTAACGCTGTGTAATATACCCCAAAAAAATAAAAAAATATTATTATTTTCACTGATGTGCAAACCCTATTTCAGTAAAATTACAGAGTAAACTACGCAGAATGTACCTACATTTATACCTAATTCGCGGAACGACAAAAATTTTAAAAGACCTAACCTAACGAAACAACCTAAACGAGCACTTACTTTCTCATAATAAACGTCAAATTTACAGAAACGGCTCAAAGTGTACTCCGCCTTGCTCAATACACAACCTCGCTCGTCGGGATAAGGCTTGTGTGGCATTTCGCGCCATCGTCGGTGTTATTGATGCGAAAACCGATCTAAGAGCCGGTGGAATGTAGTCGGCTTGACATGTTCAGAAAACACTGGCACGAAGGCAGCCGTCGCTGTTCATTGAGGGGTCTCCGGTCTACCATCGATAAATCGTTGTTGATACAGTTCGCGAGCACGATTTAAATTGCTATCTTCATGGCCTACGCATAACGTTATATCGTAATATTCCGAGTTAAAAAGCATCGTTGTTTTGCAAAAAAATGTTGAAAAAAAACTCGAAACAGTTGTAGAATATCGATTAGAAGATTTCAAATTGACAACATATATTTTTTTCCAACTTGACATTTTTTGAAGCCAGTACTTGAGTATAATGACTTCCTTGTATTGAGGCAGCTAACATTTATGAATGAAAAATAGAAAAACTATTAATGTAGACAATTATTAGGTAAAATAGGTACATAGGCCTTTCTGTTAAATAATCTGGTTCCCTGACATTACAGCTTACTAGGGTTGACAAAATTTTTGGCTTTGATAATTAAAGTGAAAAATTTAAACTTCATTGGACAAAATTTATAAGTAATAACCTCGGATAACGATCAAGATACTTCGAAACGATCGGGAAACGTGAGCAAAATAACAGATTCCGATATTATTTTGTCATTGTTTATTTTCAACATTTTGTTAAATTGCACATAAAATGTCTAGTATAATTTAAGTGTAATATAATATTAGGTTTTGACCTATGAACTTGCCGTTTTGTATGAAATAAGTTAAAATATTTTTTTTTTCAAACATATTTATTTCTGTTATTCAAAGTAATCACCCGTGCAATGCATCTTTGCCAACGCAGTGGCATTTTCATCAGCCCATTTTTACACCACTGCAGGGGCTTAGGTCTCCCCGGGGAGAGGGGGATTAGAGTTTAAATCCACCACGCTGCTCCACTGCGAGTTGGGGAATGTAACGACCGCTATCTATGGACAGCACCCGAGACCGACTGCTTAACGTGCTCTCCGAGACACGGAGTAAGTGATAGTGGCAGTTTTTCTTGTAAAAATCAACTGGACAGGAGGCAACAAACTCTTCAAAGGCATTTTATACTGTCTCTAGGGAATTCGATTTTTTTCGCGTTAAAAAGTTGTCCAAATTTTGAAAACAGTATTAGTCGGTAGGTGCAAGGTCTGGTGAATATGGCGGATGAGGGAGAACTTCCAACCCGAACTCTAGCAGCTTGGAGACTGTTTGTTGTGCAGTATGGGGTCGCGCATTGTCGTGAAGGAGCAACGGGGACGACCGATTGACCAAAGTTGGTCGCAGACGTGCAAGCTTCTCCATCATTGTCTTCAGTTCTTCACAATACACCTGCAGTAATGCTCATGCCATTTTGTAAAAAGCTGTGATGAATCACACCGGCGCTAGACCACCAAAAAGTGACCATCATCTTTTTAGGGGTTATTTTTCGGTTAACACATTACTTTGGTGCTGAACCAGGATCTAACCAATTTGCTGAGCGATTTCGATTGTCGAACAGAATCCATTTTTCATCACAGGTAACAATCTGTTTCAAAATTCCTTAATTTCTGTGCCTGTTGAGCAACGCGTACGTTGCGCTGGCGATCGTTAAGTTCGTGGGGTATCCATCTATCAAGTTTTTTAACTTTGCCAATTCGTCGCAAATGGTCCAATATTATTTTGATGCTAACATCCAAAGCTGCTGCAAGTTCAGCTGTAGTTTGAGTATCATCAGCTTCCACAATCGCCTTCAATTCATCATTGTTGACCAAAGTGTCCGGACGACCACAAGGTTCATTATTCAAGTCATAATTTCCAGAACGGAAGCATGTAAACCAATAACGGGTTGTGGGTTCGATAGTTAAGTTCTTTCCGTAAACGTTGTTGATGATACGTGCCATTTTTGCCGCATTAGTGCCATGACGGAACTCATTTTTCATAATTACACGAATTTTTAAAGTGTTCATTATGACGAAAAATGTTCAAATGTAATGAAAACGCAACGCTAATCAATAAACAAAAGACTGACTTTGTAAAAAGAATGTCATGTTTTTAAAACAAAATTAATTTGAATTTAGAATTCACAGCCAAAAAAAATTATTTTTTTTGTTTGTAATGGCCAGTACTGATGAACGGCAACTTCATAGGGTAAGACCTAATATAGCTTATGGTGTAATTTAATTTCATCTCAGAATCGTTATTTGTTTGTTTTGCTAGTCCGATTTTACATGTGTGTATAGCGAAATTCTACTGCACAGTAAATATTTCGATAAATCAGTTGGCGTATATTTAGTCTGCGGCGTATATTTTTTTGGTTACATTTTTGAGGTCACGATGAGGTATCTCTATGTATATCCATGGTGTAATATTGAAATATTTATATTTACGCATCTGATAAAACATTCATTCAGAAATGTAAATATAAAGGCATTTATGTGTTTTATATCAAGGAAGCATTAGTTTTAATAAGCTTTATTAAAGATTTATATGCTTATTAAGTTAAAAGTTAATACTAAAGTTCATCTAAATTATTTTTTAATATTAGCAGTTCATTAAAAAAATTTCCATTATTAGTTATATACGTAACTAAAATTACTTTAAATAATAAAGCTCTTGTTGAAGAAAATTAAAAGCGTGCAATTTACTTTCGCCCGCCGAGAGCTTATCTAATACAATGTAAGTAAGTACACCTGCGTCGGATCACTAAATTGAACACTAAACGTTTGAATTTTTCTTTAGTTGAAATTCTATTAAATTAAAATTTCTTCTAGAATAAACTGGGCTAATAATTTATCTAGTCTTTTCCGTATGAAACGGTCTCATTCAAAATGTCTAGAAATTGTAAATTGTTACATAAATATGCAAACGTAATAATGGGAGCTTTTTTTTAAAAAAATTACCAAATGACGTTGCTACCCTGAGAAAAGTTTTCATCATCACTGGAACAATAGACAACTCCCATAATATAAAACGAGGAATACGAAGAAGTGAACTTTTGCGTGAGAGGAATTTATAGTTCCTGTAAAGTAATTATGATGACGCGTAGTTTTTCTTCCTCTTTTTCCTCGTATTTATGGTGGTGGTGGCTGATGGTGAACCACCATATTTTTTTAAGAACACTTTTCTCGGTGTAGGCACTGGCAACCCACTGTTTGATTGTCAATGTTGTCTGTGTTATTACTTTTGGAGAGTTTCGCGTTTTTTAATCTACTTTTATTTATAAAATAAATCCAATTAAGCAGAAATGTATAACATTATTTTATAATACTAGAGTGGCGGCGAGCCTGCTTTTCGTTTAAAAGGTAGTGGGTTCCAATGAGTTTTATCTGACTTAAGTACATAATTATCACTGACTCCGTGTCTCGGAGAGCACGTTGACACGTCGGTCCCAGTTGTCATCGCCTGATAGTTGTTTTTGTTGAATTCCACCAACCCGCATTGGAGTAGCGTGGTGGATTAAGCTTCAAACACCCTTATCCCGAGGGGAGAATTAAGCTCCTGCAGTGGGACATAATGGGCTAATATTGGTCATGATAAAAAAATTGAAAAAATACTCAATAACCAACAAAATATTGATGTTAAAACCTTTAAGTTGACTAGCAGCTTTTACGACAATCAAAGATAATATAGATTTCAATCTAATCAATCGATTAACAACCGTAATGACTTTCAGCGCTAACAATAAAACTTAAAAACTTCCGATTGAAAAGATAATTAAAAAAAAAAAAATCAATTATCAATGTATATATTTGTGATAAAATTTTCAGATGTTAGCAAATTATCTTTCATTTATTGTTTAACTGAAACAGTGGTCTTGCCTAGTCTATTGGCGATGGTTGGTTGAGGAAGGCGATTGTAAGGCAAATTCGAATTTAGTTTGTTCGGACTTCCTACAATATTTGTGAATCTTGTTAAATGAAACAAATAATGAAATGCATTCACTAACATCAAATTAATAATGATTAATTAACATTATGTTGTAACAGTTTATACGTTTTAATTAGTTTTATTTTTATATTTTACAATAAATTATTGAGATAAATAAAATTAAAACGAAATTTTAACCTTGAAATAAAATAAAATATGATAATTAAAACATAGAATAGCGAAAAAATTATAATGATATATAAATATGTATATATATATATAAATATAATAAATTTGATTAGAGATAGATTTCCAATAATTTAATTATCTTAATAGATAGGACACGAAGTAATAATAACTGAAACCACAAAATATAGTTAAGACACAAAACAAAAAGAAATTAAATGGTTTATAATAATCATAAATGTCACTTCACGGTATCGAAAATGTCAACCACAAATTCGCGGGGACGAATACCGGCGCGCGGAGACCTCGCGCACTGAAACTCGGACTGAAAATCGCCATCTTACACGAGCTATCTAGAGTATGAGTGATAAGACGGTAAACGCAGAAGAGGGCTTCTAGTCAATCGTACTTTTATGGATATTCAATAGCGGAGTACGTAACTAAGCAGATGCTAAATAAGGAAATTGATTGAATGGGTAAGCCTTAATTCTATAGTAAATTTTAAGGGTCCATATACCTAGTAATAAATACTTCAAAACATTTCGCTTTAAAATATAGTTTTAGAGGTATGAATTCTTAAACCAAAAAATTAAATACTAAATACACAACTGTTTCAAGTTTGTTAGTATAAGAACGAATTACATAAAAAAAATGCCAGAAAACGGCTAGGGTTGTGTGGAAAAAATAGAATTAGAATCTTAGCTGAAAGCTTTAAGGAACGTCTATTAGTGGTTTCACTTTAAGGATTTTCAATTATTCGTTATAAATAAATAAATAATATGCTACTATACATCGGCCGTCGAGAGTTTGCGTTCCTGACAGGTCGTAATCGGCATAGTAAGCGGATAGTTGACGTAAATTTGCACTGTCGGACGATTACAAACATTATTGTCGTTTACATGCACGAATAACACAAAATTAATTTAAAAATCATATTATTATGTCAACTCACAACAATATGTTATATGGTGATGTTATTGCTATAAATCTCATGTGTCAGGAACGCAAACTCTCTACGGCCGATGTAGGTATAGTAGTTTATTATTTGCCCTTTAGTTAAACTTAAAGGCTAGGCTACTGCTACATATATACAATTATAATTGTTTTACTTTACGAACGAGCGCAAACTCATTTTATACCCGTTCATAGAAAGGCGAACTTTTATCGATTGTTTATGAAGGCGATTTTATTGTAAATCAGAATTTAGAATAATAATAATACTTGGGAAATACCCACGCAGCGCCAGTTATTCCTAAAAAAAACCAAGTATTATGCTTGTATTATAGGTAGGTACTAGATAGCTGATATACATACTTAAGTATTATTTCTAATATGTAAATATATAGATACTTTTACACCCAGACACGGAACATAGACATATTCATGTACACAAATATTTGTTCCGCGCAGAAATCAAACCGCGACCCTTTGCTCCACAGTCAAGGTCTCTAACCATTTGGCCAATCGGTCAGTCAATTTATTCGGACTTTCCACACTGTTCGTAAAACTGTTGTTCACATTTCTTATGGGACGGTCTGCTCAGAAATGCGTCACGCAAATGACTTCATGCAAATTGCTATGGTATTTAAAATAAGAAAATGAAATCATAAAATACCACAATTTATTTATTAAATATTTTTTAAATTTGTTTAATAGTCAAATAATATACAGGCACGTGTATTATAAAGCTACGGTGAAACGTCAATAAAATCTGCGAAATAGGAAAGCTCAATTAAGAATACATTCATATTTAAAGTTTCGAATATGCATATTAGAATGTGTATATCACGTAAAATTTTAAATTTGTTTTTCATATATTTCGCTAAATACAGAACAAAATTCTGTCGTGATAACAATTTTTCCTTTTTCGCGGTAATGGTTTTCCTCGTCTAGTTGTTTAACAAGTCGGATAAAGTTTACACTCCACTACGTGAACTAATTTTCTTTTCCTAAAAGCATCTCGAGTCACGATCCAGTGGGAAAACTTTAAATACTGAAGTTTAAAACTATGCGTTTACTGTTTAATAATTTACTTTTGATGCACATTTTTTAATTTAAACTTTGTTTTAATTTAAAGTTGGTTTAGATTTTATTTTAAAAAATCGTGTATTCTTTTAAACAAGAACTTTAATCAAAACTAGATATCTACAATTACTGAGAGAACATTCTCACACGAGCTAATTCCCATATCAGCTCATTATGCCACACTTGTATGGCATAATGGGCTGATATTGTAAAATAATTCGTGGATTAAAATTAATCATTTGAGCAATCAGAGCGATCGAAGACATCCCATCGAATAAACTGCTGCATAGACAATTTGTTCTGGACATTGGACCTCACAAGAATACACAATAATGTAACCGAATAAGTTCCTTACAAAATGATTCTCATCAAAAGCATACGGAGACCAATACTGTAGAAAAAAAAATTCCTTTATGTTTGCGAATGTTGTAATGTGAATTAAAAACGAAACCAAATTTTTGGTCAAAGTAACCACCCCATGCACCTAAGTAACTCTAGTCTATAGTTTTTGCATAAAAATAACAAGCAATTATTACACAAGTTTTAAATAGTGCCACATGTTTAGTTATTAAATTCAACAATTCATTTATGATACAAACACAGACTAACGACTGTGAAAATTATGCGATGTCCTCGAACACTGCGGTCTGCCAAACACAGGTTGTTTGCTCTAGCCACGTGGTACGCACGGAGCGGTAAACTAAGCGATTAGCGAATTGTTACATTTTTAAGACCGGCGCATCTGTTAAAATACGACAAAAGTCTAATATCGTTTCCTTTTAATATTCATCTACGTCCAGTGTACCACGACTCAGTATTTTTATTTTTGTTTAATTTTATCGTATTTTGGAAATTATGGGAAATGCAAAAAGGGAGTTTTTGTTGATAATAAAATGATGAAACTTTAGATCTATTCATATATGTTATGTCAATGTGAATATTCAAGTTACGACCTCGCTTCAATAAAATTATGAAAATTTATAAAATCGCTGTATGCGGTAGTGTGATAATGATGTTAAATGCAATGCAATGATCGCTAATTCAGCAAACCAATGAACGTGTCGACGGATGCGACTTGCAAATGCGATTGGAATTGATTAGTTTTGGTCATTTTATGTACGTTTTGCATTGCAGATTCTAACACGATTAAAACAAAAGAAATATACAAGGTGCAGCAGAAGTTTCTTATCACCATTAGAAACAAATAAACTCAAATGAAATTTTCTATCTGTAGTTTTCTTCTTGAGATATGAAAGAAAAAGTTAATATTTTAATTGCGACTTTTTGTCATGTACAGAGGCTGAATAACTAACGAATAACATAACAGTTAACACAGTATATTTAGTAACTCAGTAATTTCCTGCATTAGGACACTAAATACAATATTTTTTTTGCTTCTTATTTTAAAGCTGTGAGACCTCAAAAAGGACTTAGAGTTAAAGTTGTAAAAAAAATTTTTCAATTAAATGTCAAATTGAGCAAAAACTTATTAACCCTCAATATCTTAATATTGTTAATATCAATATCCAAAATCGTTGAACACTTTCTTCGGGTAGCTTAAAGGACAATATATATTTGTCCTCAGAACAGAAGACAAATGAAATTGAAGCACTTAGGAAATTAGTTCAACATAAAAGAACGTAAAAGGGATAGAATACAATGTATTATAATGTATAATGATGTACTGTCTAAACAGTAGATACGTGAGCCAATCAGAAAACAGTTTAGTTGTTTGGTATTTTAATTCCAAATTTTAACGTCTTTCAATCGTTTTTATTTGTAGTTTATTTATTTATTTACAAAACAAGCCATTGGCCAAGTACTCGGCCATTTTCACTCTATTTATTTTTCTCTACAACTCTAACCCAACTTTCATATTTCCAATTCCCATCTATTTCTTCCTACTTTCTTTTTTTTCTTAATATCTATATTTTCCACACCCATTCCGCTGCTCCTCCTTTTCCACTTTGCTCCGGTAGTTCTCCTATGCTCTTTTCTCTCCCACCCTACATGCTCCATCAAGTCCTCTAAATCTTCCTCTCCCCCGCATATTTTCAATTTCCTATCCTCATTTACCATACACTACTTGTTCTTCTCCTCCAGATTTCCACATCTTAATCTTGCCATCTTTAACTTTATCGTTCCTCCTTGTTTTATGTACGTTGGCCTCTTTTTGATTTCTTATATCTTCTATCACACCTTGTCTCTAGTACTCTATTATATTACTATTGCCACTATCTCTGTACTTCTTTTCTCTTTATAGATTTCTCCATCTTTCCGCCTCCTTGCCTCCTTTCCTCACCTTTCTACTGCAGTAGCATTTTCTCTGTAAAATATTTCTCAATTACTTAATTTTGCCTCGACTACCCCACTTTTTCCTTTCAAACATTTCTCAATCTTTCTGCCTCCTTAACTTTTTCTCCTTACTTCCTTACCGCTGTAGATATTTTCTCTGTAGAATCCTTCTCTATCATTTAATCAATTGCTACCTTAAAATTTACATAATATTACGCCCTTCTGCTAATATTTTTCCGATTCCATGTACTAATATACATTACTCATTGTTCCCCGTCTTTTCTGCATCCTGCTTGTGATCCCGGCAAAATTTTATTTTCCTTCACTTCCTTCCTAAACCTCTCTGCCAACACTGCAGCATATAGCACGTATGCTTTATTTAACAGTGTAAGCCTTCATCTTAGAGTAATCGTGTACGAACCAGCATATATTTAGCTTTATGACGTTCAAAGGTGACAGCGGAGTGTTCTAATTAAAAATAAATGGATTTTTAGATATTTTTTTAGTTTATTGTTCTGTACTTGTTTCGCATCCTACTTTTTAAGAATTTGTGATAAAATCTCTTCTCTCCACTTTTCTGGGAATCCTCCACTACTCCGTCATTTCTTTACCAGTTCTTTCAACTTCTCTCTGTAGTCTGTAATCATTTGTAGTTTAGTTTATACTTTTAATTGGAACATTTCAGTTGTTTTCTACATTTTACAATTGTTTTTTAATTAAGCGAGTCGATGTACTGAGCCTAATTTGACTAAAACTGAAATACGCATGTAGTGATATTATAAATACTTTGTCCTTTAAAAAAACGGCTAAGTGTGTGTCGGAACACGCACCGTGAAATGTCCCGTAATCAGGAATTAGTGTAATAAAATTCAAATAATAAGCTTAAAACAAATATCGCAAAAACTACTTAATATGTTTCATTTAAATCAATTTTCGAATGTCGTGATAGCCCGAACGCAGCAAATCTGTTTCAAATATATAAGGCCATGTAGCCGTGGTTGAAATCTGGACGTGTACCAATGAGTTTTTTTTGACTTAAGTACATTAATTTTCTATGACGCCGTGCCTCGGAGAGCACGTTAAGCAGTCGGTCCCGGTTCCTGTCAATAGATGGTGGTCGTTACAATCCGCCAACCCGCATTGAAGCAGCGTGGTGGATTTAAGCTCCAAGCCCCCTCATCTTTATGGGAGGCCTAAGCCCCTGAAGTGGGGTATAAAAAAGGGTGATGGACAACCAATTTTCGTTGATAGTGTTTTTTATGTTGTCAAGAGTCGGAAAACGGCTTTACATAGTTGAATTTAATTGAAGTCTAATGTGGTTACGAGTAAATGTGTCGAAGGCCTCGTTTAGCTTACATGTTACCGTAAATGTATGGAGAATATTAAAATGTAACGGACCACCTTTTTCGATGGTGTAAAACTGAAATATTTTATTATTGTATTCAGTGTTGTTTAAAACACAAACGCGATTCCACAAAAATAAAAAACGCGGAATCATGTGAATGTTATCATTCTTCAGTGTTTGTTAAAAAAACGGGAAATATTGTTTATAATTTCATTACTTTAATCATTAAAAGCTATTGATTAATTTTGAATTAAGTAAAATGCTTCTGGGTCGTTCGTAACTCCACTTTGCTTAAACGAACCATCCATTTAGAAATCGATGATTTTTTCTAAGATTAACCAAGCCATCATATTGCGTTTTAACATTCCCTGGTGTAAGACCGAAGCTATTACAAAAAGAAAAAGAAATGGACTTAAACGAATTATCTCAACGAAATGTTATGAGCACTGAAGTAACGTAAATAATAATGTTGCCAGCTCTAATCTTATTAAAATATAATGATGCCACACCAAGGCAAATTGAAGTCATTATTAAGTAGGTACCGCTGGTACTTTATGATTATAGTAAGGCAGTTTGTCTGTCCGTCTGTCCGTTCGCGCTCTAATCTTAAGTCGTTATTTTTTAACGGATTGTTTTTAAACTAGGCACAGAGGTTCTTTTTTACCGCCAAGAGTTTTGAAAGTATTATTTTAGACTTGATTGAATTCGACTATGCAATAAAAAACCAACGGTACCTACTTGCCAAATTCTTACGTTTGACTAGTTAGCTATTGAAATAGGGTGTTCAGCTGAACATTGTTCAAACTTTAGAGAGTGTAGAACATACCGAAATAAACAAAGAGTTTTAGAAAATTGGGATAAACGATAAAAAAATTAAAAATTATATTCAAACAAGTTTTTCTCGATAACCGTTAGTTTGCGCCATCTGCTCACTTGAAACTTTTTGTTTAGTTTGGTAAGCTCTACACGCTCTACAAGTCTAGACTACGTTAAATCGAGTACACGGTATATTAAAAACAAAAATTGCAAAGATTTTGCCAAGTGCATGTTCCATAGGTAAGGTATATCTAAGAATTAACAAGTTTTTCACCCCGTAACTATTTCCAATTTATATACATCAGTAAAAATAACAACGCTATATTTTTTAAGAAGTTCGCAAGAATGCCTCACTTTTTTATCATCAGCGAAACCGCATCCCGGGTTTTATTCATGAAAAACTTCACCACGCCAGGCCTTCATATTTCAGTTATTGAAAAATGAATAGTTGAAACGGAGCCAGCTAAGTTACGGTTAAAGTTCAGTCTTGGCTTTAAGCCAATAGACAGATGGCTTAAAACACCTGTGGCTTATCGTGATGTTTGGGCCGAAATTGAATGACAAGGGTCCAATTATAGTCTAGAACGACTTTGTGTATTTACGTCAAGCTAAAAAATTGGCATTACTTCCATATTCCTAAAATTGCTTGATAAGCGGAAATTCTCTGTTACTCTGAAATATGTCCTGATAGCTGATAGCAGCAAGCCCGCTTCTTGTTTAGAGGGCCGTGGTTTGAACCTCAGGGCATGTACTAATGAGTTTCTTCTAACTTACGTACATAACTATCACTGATTCTGTGCCTCGAAGAGCACTTTAAGCCGTCGTCCCCGGTTGCCGTCGATAGATGGCAGTCGTAACAATCCACCAATCCGCATTGGAGCAGCATGAAGCCTAAGCCCTGCATTGACGGGCTGATGGTATTCTAAAATTTAATGAAATTGCTATTTAAAAAGTTTTATTCTTTGACACAGAGTTTGACAAAAGTATAAAGTATGGGAATCGTTCAGCCAAATTTTTACTTTTTATAAGGTGTCGTCGACCTATTGGCGAAATAGCTGACGACCCTAAGACTAGGACCAGCCGCGGATGGCTAAAGTAAAGACGCGCCTTTTTAATATTAAAAAATCCCATGAAATGCGTCGCTCCTTAACTTTTCAATTATAGGGCGGAAAATTATGAAAAATTTTTAGTTAATACAGCTTTTCAACAAAAATTGGTTTTTATAATAAATGTTGAGTAGTTTTCGACGCATTCGTTTTTTAATTTATTATCGACACGCACTTGGCCGGTTTTAATGGTTGAAAAGACGGCCAGTAATATAAAGTACTGTTTATCATGGTGTAAGGTTCTGTGATACAAAACTAATCAGAATCAACATGAATTATGAGCAAAGCTTTGAGGAATGTTTGTATGTAAATTATATATACCATAGAGTAAATTAATTCGACAGCAGCGTTTGGTTTTAATTGAGGTTTTAATAGAGTCATAAATGTCAATTTACAGTATCGAAGTGACGTTACGCAATTTTGCGAGGTTGAACCGTGGCGCGCGGGGATTTCACGGGGGAGCAGACCGGCGCACGGGACCTTTTGCAATAAAACTCGGACTAAAACCCGTCATCTTACACCAGCTAGCTAGAGTATGAGTGGCTAGACGGTAAACGCAGAAGGGGGCTTCGAGTCATTTCGTACTTTTATGATTTATGTATATATGTATATATTATATGAATTTTTGAGTGTGTTGTAAAAACAGTATTTTATATACTTTATTTTTAGTGAACAGGAAACAGTATTAAAGGCCAAAAACAAGTATAATACTGTTTTTAACCGGGCGGCAGCGTAGACGGGGACCACAATACACAACACAGCGCCACCTAGTGTTCTTATGACAAAACATAGTAATGCGCTAAATTTTAAATATTTAACAAGTGGTCCCCAAACAAGAAACGTTTGTTTTTTACGTTTTTGGTGTTTGGTATTTGTGACATCATCGTGGATCACTGTGGCCGCTATAATAAATATAATAATTAAGAAATAAGAAAAATAAAATACATTTAAAAATTAAAGGAGTTTACCATACAAGAAACATGCTTTTTTCATTGTACGGCGATATGGAACCCTTCGTGTGCGAGCACTTAGCCCGTTATTCTTAAACACCATATATGATATAAAACATGTGTCTTCTAAAAAAATATAATAAAAGGTTATAGATACTTACATACATTTACTGGAAAGGATAACATAATTTTACAAACTCAGATCTAGCATGTACTATACACAGAAACTGAATATATCCGTATGAATAGGTAACTATACCCATTGGGTATTTCACAACCAATATTATAGTTGCGGGTTGGATTCTCGCCCGGGACAAATATTTGTGAGCCTTAACATGCTATTTGTTCCGTATCTGGGTTACCTATACAGTATGTATATAATATAAAGAATATTTAAGTATGTATATTAGTTGTCTAGTACCCATAATATAAGCATAACGTTTGCTTACTTTGGGACTAGATAGCGCTGTTTGGGATGTTCCAGGTATTATTATTATTACATTATTGCAATCCTATATAATCATCCTACCGGGAGAGATATTAAATAATATGACCTAACCGACTTAGTTTAGGATAGGTAAACGTTTACATTTGACTCCCACAGGACAGGCCTAGCCTAGTGTGTGGGTCATTGGTAGAATTATATTGTATAAGCATAATGATTAAATAAATAAATTTAATGTTTCATGTTCATGTTTCACATAATTCAAACGTTCAAACTGTCTTGTCTTTTACGTGTATATTTATGTACGTAAATGGATCCCTTGAGCGCAGTTTATTTTCCTCGTATTATTTAACGTGATGTTTCGGTGGTGTCATTTTTTTCGAAATCTATAAATTAAATCTTTACATGTTACTGAATTAAAATATTAATCCAGAATTTTATAATAATATTGTAATGTTAATGTTAAACACAATTATTTACAATAGATAGCCTTTTTAAAGTAGATTAAAATAATTCTTAATTTCAAAATCCTAAAAGTTATATGATAATATATCAGCGCGTATAGGAGGAATGATTCTGTCTACAGATCACCTATTGTCGTTCTTCCGCACCGCGCAGATGCTGCAGGGAAGCTAAACCAACGCTATTTATGCGGTATCTATACCTATTTCTTTTAATGTTCAATTTAAAAATGTTTAGACTCAATTTAGTTAAAATATATTTTTTATCTTTTTTCGACCCAAGTGTCATAGTCGAAAAATAAATACAAAACATATTAGTTGTGTCTAAACAATAATAATATCGAGGACATCACCCACAGCGCCATCTAGTCCAAAAGAAAGGAAGTATTATGTTTGTGTTATGGGTTACTAGACAACTGATATACATACATAAATATTCTTTATAATATAATACATTTATAGATATTTTACTCGCTCTAAATATTTTTTTTTTTTAATTGGGAAGTTAGTATTTTACTTGATTTATTTCATATTAAATCAATATCCTAAATTTTTATTTAGACAAAATTCTAATTTAAACAAAAACCTTGCGTCACTGTTTCTTCTATGTTCAGTCCCAAATTCGCCAAAAACCTACAAAAGTAATTTAAATGATTTTTTATTGTTGAATTATGAGTGTCAATCGTAATGCTCGTATAAGTATCATGCAAAATTTCAAATTTCTATGTTGCATAATTTTCAGAGGAAGGTTTGTGATGGACAGACGGATGAAAAACCTGTCTTGTCTTTTCTTCATTTTCCTTTTCACTTATAAAACTCTAAAAATTATATATTTAAGAAAAAATACAATTATTGTGAAATACAATTATTATTCTGGAAGACCAACAATAACGAAACTCTATATAGACATAACATGACATGGGTAATACAAATCAAAGTAAATATAACGAGTGACCGCAAATAAAACCCGAATTCCAATAGATCGAAGCATCGAGCAATGGCAGATTTAGTACGAAATAACATTGTCGACCGATTTCGCTACAATATGTATGCCCCAATAAACAAAGACACACAAAAATCACAAATAACAAGTAGATTACAAAAGTCAGTCATGCGTCGAAGGGTACAGTCGCTTCGTATCGATTTTATTTTAATTTGTTTCTTTTGTTTCCGAAATGCAACGCAGTTAAAGAACAAATATTTTTTTTAAATTGTATTATTTTGTGTAATTATGAAAACAAAAGTGTCTACTGAAATTATTTTACGAAATGTACATAATTTTTGTGTGTATTCTACAAGTGTATCCAGCTGCCGAATACCGCTGCTAAACACGTAGCTTGCAGCGCTGTTAATTCATACTAAGGATACACAGACAGCTCAGTGTGTTGAGCTAACAAATAAAGAGTTTCAAGCTACAAAAGCGGGCAACGTATAGGTTTTACAAAAATACGTAGTAACGAATACCAGCGATCGGAAAGTAGTGGCATTCTTTTGTAAATACATAATCAAATAATTCCAAAAGTTGGCGTTTTTATTAACTGTGTTATAACAGTCAAATATTTCTATAGTATTTCACGGTTGAAATATAGACATACTTTAACGTTTATCATAACGTATAATATAATGACGTATAATAACGTATACATCACAACAACATCTAGGCCCTAAACTAAGCACTAGCTTGTGTTTTGGGTACCAAGCGAAGACATCACATACATATAACAACCAAGACCTGGTACCAGTATCAATATTCATCATATAAATACTGACCCGACCTGGGATTCGAACCCGGGACCTCCGGCTTCGTAGGCAAAATCGCTACCCACTAGGCTAAGCTTTCGTCAACTTTCTATCAATATTTCCTGTCCATTATGATAATGATAACTTGAGAACAAAACGAGGGCTCCGTACACGCTTAAAAAGTAGATTCAAATTCTTAATTTGATATTTGTTTGACGACCGCTTAGCCTAGTGTGTAGAGACACTGCCTACGAAGCTGGGGGTCGCAGGTTCGAATTCCAGGTCGAGTCAGTATTTATAGGATGAATATTGATACTGGTGCCGAGTTTTGCTTGTTATATGTAGGTAGTGCCTTCGCTAGGCACCCAAAACACAAACTAATGCTTAGTTTGGCGTCTACACGTTGTTGTGATGTATACTTTATTATTGTTATTATTATATGTTTGCAGCATAAATACGAATATGTATCATTGTTTTAAGGGAGTGACTGTACAAGAAAAGGGTTTTCTAGTTCCATCGGAGCGCATAAACAGAACGTTCGTTTACAATCAAATAAATTAAATGAACTCGAACTTGTTTCATTTAAGGTCGATCGATCCCTTTGCGTATCATTTTTACGCTCTCTATGAGTTTAATTCGGGAAAATATTCTCTTTTATGTTGTTTAGCGGATCAAATTACGCAGACGAATGAATTTTTAGGCCAAGTTAGTCGTATTTACACATGAAGAATTATTTTAATATTCTATGAATGATACTTCCAGTGTTTTAGTTCAAAACGACTATGGCAAACGATTTCCTATGTCGCGTTCAAGTGCGCGAGCGCTTAGAGTCGCGTGAAACAGCGATATAACCTACCAGGTGTGCATAACGTCTGCGAACGCAAAGAACAAGTTAATGAGATAATTTATTTGCCACATTACTTAGCCTATTACAAATATTATATTATACACTTTTATTTCTTTTCGACTGTCTTCTCAGAAGAATACGCAAGAAACTGAGGAATGCTTTTTAACTAAATTATTTAAAAAAATTGACAATAAGCGCTTAAAAATTAATATTATTAAAACAAACCGTTAAGCGAGCGGTTTACACCCATGTTTTATCATCTTAGTAGTCCGTTACTTTATAATAAGCTTTTGCATAAAGCTGTCATTTTATTGTAGTTTTAAACTTGTTAAGGGATAGATCTTGAATGTCAACAGGGATCTTATTGTAATAACGTATACATTGCCCTTTAAAAAATTTTGTGGAGTTATTGAGACGGCTGACATGGTTAGCAAGTTTATCTTTGTTTCTTGTATTAACATTATGCCAATCACATTTTTTTCTAATTATACTATTTTTTTTTACGTAAATAATGTTTTCAAATATTATTATGTTGATGCGGCAATGTCATTATACTAATTTCTTTTAATTTGTCTCTAAGTGATCCTTTAGGTCTTAGTTTATAAATTTCTCAAACAGCTCGCTTCTGCAACACAAAGATTGTATTAACATTGGCAGTGTGTCCCCACAGCAGAATGTCATAAGTCATTAAACTATGGAACCCACTAAAACACACCAATCTCGCGGTTTCTATGTCCAAAAAGAAAAGAAAACTTTTTACAGCGTAAGCTGCAGAACCGAACCTTCTCGCCAAGTCAGTGATCAAACTACTAAACTCGTACATTACAAAAATGGGCATTGACCAGAAGTTTTGGAGTATTTCAGTAGTTTTTTTTTTACTTTTATGAATGGATTTTTAAGGAATAATCGATCACTAAAAAATGATAGCTGACTATACAGCAGTGACGTCATATTATTATTTCACGTTTTCTTATCTTTGTTATTTTGCCACCAAATAATTTCATATTTTTTCTGTTGCATAAGGACGTATTTCTATAAATACAAATATTTTTATACCATGCTGAAGTAGTCAGATACTTGATGTCTCATAAATCGTTACATTGTTAGGATTAAATTAAAAATTCTCTTTGCCTTCACTTACAAGGCCTAACAGGGTCCTTATCCTGAAATTATAGATGCTCCTAAAAGTTTTCTATATATTATGGCGCAATAAACGTTTGAGTATTAAAGTGAAGCGTGTTAGAACCTACGTTACTACCTTAGATAATATTCAAGATGGAGCGTTTCATACATTAAAGCAATCAATAGCCCGTGGTAAATACAGAATCAGAGATTAGACAGACCATACGTAATTGTCGTTGTTTTAAACAAATGTTTCGTTAAATCACACATGAAATATAATTTCAGAATATTTATATTCTTTTCCAGTACCTACGAGTTTTATATATTAATTTCTACTTCACGGTGAATATGTCAAGATATCAAATAGTGTAGGTTATTATACTCCATTAATATATTTAGTCTATTTTTTGGCTTACATTTTTGTAGTCATTATGCGGTATCTTTGTGTACATCCATGGTTACAGCCACAGAATATTATGTTCGAACAACGAGTGTATTCTTACACTTAACCAATCAAGATGTTCGAAGAATTGTCGTTACAGATAATTCCGAGACACGTTTCATTGTTCGACAACGACATATCCATAGCAGAGGCCCGTTCTTTGGTTACATTGTTGAGTTAGAATGATTAATGCCCCTCTCAACGTACGTTGGATTAGTTACGGTAACTAATTCTTTACGGGAACTTTATTCGTTAAAGTTTGTCGGGCTGTAACCAACTTCGGTAATCGGGTTGGGTCAGTTACCCAATTTCAGTTACCGAGTAGTTTCGTGATTAAAAACTAGAAGGAAGTTGCAAATGTATATACATACACGTGAAGTGTGATTTTATTTTCACTTAACTGCGGAAATTATGTTTTTCGAGAACGGAGAATTATGTATGCATTCTAGATGTTTCTTTGCCACACTTTGTAGCTTAAACGGCTTGATGTATTTGAACATATAAAGTGTCGTTGGATTCGTCTTAATTGTCGGAGTGACATGAGGTATATCATATTGGCGGTTGCGAATCAAAAAAAGAGGAGGAATAATTATTTTTTTATTTTTACAATAATATAGGTATCAAAAGAAAGTCTAGAAGTATCGCAATCTATAATGAAGAGAAAACTAGTATTTAAAGTGTTTTTATTTCTTTTTCAACATAATCATCATTTAAGCTTATACATGTAGTTTATGTTAGTCTTTTAGTATTAGTATAAATACGTATTTTGTAATTTTCACCAAAGGTTACGATATTAAATTTTGGTAGGTGATGGAAAAAGTAACCTAGTAGGTATGCCTATAGGCAAAGTTTTGAAGTCGGTTTATATATATATATTTGTTAAGATTTACTAAGTTCGTTGTAATCGGCTACTCATCCTTGAACTAAAAATCTAAATATTAACTTTTGTCCGTGATCATTTGGCGTGGGCATGTTTACAAGACATGGCTAGAACAATATTATTTTTTTATTTCTTGATTACAACTCCCATTATCATTCTCGTCTCGTCAGTTATTTCGAATCTTCTTTGGTTTGCTATCCTATATAAACGTTTTAATAAGATACAAATTATACATGGCCTTTAACGTATTACTCCCCTTCCCTTTACCTTTGCGACAAACCGTCTAACAAACAGACACATCTTTTTTTTATAACAAATACATTACAATAACGTCTAGGCTCCAAACTAAGCATTAGCTTGTGTCTTGGATACCAAGCGAAGACACCACATACATATAACATCCAAGACCCGGCACCAGTATCAATATTCATCATATAAATACTGACCCGACCTGGGATTCGAACCCGGGACCTCCAGCTTTGTAGGCAGGGCTGCTACCCAATAGGCTAAGCGGTCGTCGGTATATATATATATAAAGAATATTATATAAAATTGATTTGTATTGCGTTTTATTAAAAATATAGTAACATATGCATTATCTCAATTGTACAAAATATCGTTCCATAGAATTTTCTCAACCACCTACAACATCAACTTTGAAATTCATAAAAGACAAGAAAAACTTTTGATAACTCAAACGTTTTCCTAGTGAAAGTTAAGTGCACTCCAGAATGCTCGACGTCTTTCAAATTACTGAGTCGGTCCATGAAAATGATCGTTTTAAATTCATTCAGACTTGAGAAGTTAGTTTCGACTCAAAATTGATACCGTCTCTAAAGTTAAGCTGCAAGTTAAGAGTTGGGAGTTAAGTATTATCAATTATAAAGGCAAAGATTAAATTAATAATTAACCATTAATTTTTTTTCATACTGTCCTGAAAATATTCGGAAATGATATAGGACCCATTGATAACTTTTGTAACTTGTTGAGAAATATTTGCTATATTTATAGACGGGGCGGCGCCACCGGCGCGTAAAAATAACTTTAGTGCATTATTGTAAAAGCAGCTGAAGTGGCAATGGACCGGTCACATTTGCCGTACAACCGATAGCCGATGGGGCAGACGAGTTCTTGAGTTAAGGCCACGTGCCAGGAAGCAAAGCGCTGGGCGCCTCCTGGCCAGATGGACCGATGACTTGAAGCACCATACCGGTGGTAATTGGATGCGAAAGGCGTGTGTGGTGGCGAGCCTTTGGAGAGGCCTGTATCCTGCAGAGGACAGACACGGGCTGATGTTAATGTTTATTATTATTGGAAAAAATTTACGTTATAAAAGTGCGCACAATTGCAAGTAACCGCGTTAACTAAATTAATTGTTCTAAATTCTAATTTTTGGCCATTTTGGCCCATTTTGACTCAATTTGGTCCATTTGATTGATAGCCTTCACTTGGGTACGAAATCACATTCGTAGAATATGGTAAGGTCCATTTTATTTTTGGCTTTTTTATGATACTCGGCTTCTGTCTTATTTCCTATATTCATTATAGGGTCGTAATGACATTACGTAGATGGGCTTATATATATTTTGTTTATTACTTTTTTTCAGTACATTCAAAGAACATATCTTATTATGCCTAAACCTCTTGTATCTTAGATTTTTCCTTATATCCATGTCAAAACGAGCATCTGGACCCAAACTTTCAAAATTAATCTTTCCTATTAATTTTTCAGTAGCCAACGTAACGATATACCTACTATCCAACTTTCAAAATTTTTACTTTTTATTCTTTGATATGAAATGTTTATATGGAATAGTATGATATTCCAATACTGTAAATGCGGAAGTGTGTTTGTTACCGTTTCACGTTTGAACCGGTGGTGAGTCGATTTGCATGAAATTCGACAGGAAAATAGTTTGCACCCTGAGGACGGGTATAAGCTAACTTTGTATGTACTTGTATGCGCCAAAACGTGTCTTAAAATGTGTACATATGTTTAAAAAAATTCCGATTTTTGTATGAAACTGACAGTCGATTGAGTACCGTCGCTCAGGCGCCACCTGGCGAGAAAAAATGGCAGTGATACATCCCATTGTGGCAATTTATCGGGAGTTTTCTACTCGTAGCTCAGAGAAAATTGGGGAACATCGAAATGTTCACCTAAATACAAACATTTTACTTACTTTTTGCTTTTCTTTTACTACATTGATTTTCACGAATTTACACCGAAGTCTTCCAGAACATTTGCAAACCAAAAATTAAATTTATATTTACAATTGCAGATAACGTCCATTTTATAGAATGAAAGATTAGACAGTTTATTGTGTCGTCGAGATATTTTGCATGCCAAATAATCTCTATTATACAATGGGAGCTTAACAGGCCTTGTCGCTCCGTTATCAGTTAATAGAGGTATTGGCGGGTCTCTTTGTGCTCGTTATTAAATCGTCCCGCAGGCCGAGCATGAGTAGTGCGACTTTGATGGTGTTTAAGTCGGAGATGTCGTTAGATGTAGATTTTAATTTTGAGTACGACGTATAACCGCTGACGACCGCTTAGCCCAGTAGGAAGCTCCTACAAAGCTGGTGGTCCCGGGTTCGAATTCCAGGTCGTGTCAGTATTTATATGATAAATATTGATACTGGTACCAGGTCTTGGTTGTTACATAATAATAATAATAATAACGTATACATGACTACAACGTCTAAGCCCCAAACTAAGCATTAGCTGTGTGTTTTGGGTACCAAACGAAGACACCACATATATAGGTACACGAAGACCCGGTACCAGTATCAATATTTATCATATAAATACTGACCCGACCTGGGATTCGAACCCGGGACCTCCTGCTTCGTAGGCAAGTTCCTACCCACTAGGCTAAGCGGTCGTCGACACCACATATGCATGTGGTACTCAAAATACCAGCTAATGCTTGGTTTGGGACCTAGACGTTGTTGTGATGTATACGTTATTATTATTATTATTATAAAGAAAAACAAAATCTAAAACGGGGATCTAAACGCACAAAACTTTGCAGCATAAGCTACCTATTACACAAGCCATTTTTAGTAGATAGCACACATTAATGAAGAGTTTTGCGCACATCGCACTGGACGAGCAACTACGCACAACTCGTTCATTCGCCGATCTTAATGACGTTAACTGAAGACGAATCATTTGACTTGTATCACGTGGCCCGTTTTATAACCGACTCCAAAAAAGGAAGAGATTCTAAATTCGCCTGTATTTCTAAAAATGTTTGTCACCTCAGAACTTTTGACTGGGTGAACCGATTTTGATGATTCTTTTTTATTTGAAAAGTGGTGCGTCCCGTGTGGTATCATTTCAATTTGGTTCAGTTCTGACAATGGTATCCATGAGAAAACTAGAATCGATGTACTTCAAGAGTCTTTGATGAGAGTTTTTAAGAAATATTTTTAATTGATAACTTTGTCTTTTATTATTATTTCTTTTATTATATATTTATGATAGTTCGTCTGACATTGAAATGGTCCCTGTGACGTGATCTGGACGGTTGAACTTATTACGCTGCCTTCTATCTATAGCTGTAAGTTTACTTTATAACAATAAATAAATATTTTTTAAGATAATTTTTTATTTTAATTATAATAATAAAATAATAAAATAATAATAATAAAATAATTATAATTTTAAGATAAAAATATATTTTTTTATTTTAAGATGAAAGTATAATTTGGTTAATGTATACGAAAAAATATATAAAAACTATGTGTTTAAAAAAATCCAAGCTCTTTCATGCAAAAAAGCTTATGAAAAATTATTAAATATTTGCTGAGTTCCTATTACTGCTGCTTTTATTTTGGTAAAAGCTATGCTAATACCTAATAGAATTTATTAAGGATTATACAACATTAAACAAAGTTTTTGTTATTAACACGTACCTACACTCTCCCTCTTAGACCTACCTACTTCCCTACTCTACCTACTCCCACTCTTAGAATCTTAAATGTATATAATTTTAGACAAGTTGGAGCATATAGTAATAATAATAATAATATTATGGGTCACCCCACACAGCTCCATCTAGTCCCAAAATAAGCAAGTATTATGCTTGTGTTATGGGTTACTAAACAACAGATATATATTTATATTGTTAGGAACATCAATAACTGAACTACTACGGCGCTGAGGTTGCCAGCTCTTGTTGACTGAAAGGCATAAACTACTACGACGCTGAGGTTGTCGGTTCTTGTCGACTGAATGGTGAACTACTACGGCACTGAGGTTGTCGACCCTCGTTGATTGAACGGCAACGCACGGTTGACCAATTTCACTTCACTTACCTTACAGACACCCGACCGTGTAGACGTTTTTCTCGCGTGATATTTTTTCGTGTTCATAATCAGTTGGCCATTTTGTTTAGTCTGCCATTAAACACTTTTGATAATCTCAATTGTTCCTTTTAATTGCTAAAAATATATATATTTAAATATTCTTTATAAATATATATATAACAATCGAAACGAAATAAACATGTTCATGCACACAAATATTTGTCCAAGGCGGGAATTTCATTTTATTTTGTACCAACTTTCCACCCGCGGCTCCGCTCGCGTGAGCTACACTGTTGTGCCCGGACTTCTTTTCTAGGATAAAAAGTGGCTTATGTCATACTTCAGCTCGTAAACTGTATCTATGCAAAAAATTATAATGGTCACGGTACAACTGTATAGTCCACGCGAGCGGAGACACAGGCAGAAAGCTAGTTTGAAAATAAAATATAGCTCTTGTTAGTTGCTGATAATTTAGCTTTCTATACATAAAAGAGCTTTTAAAATCAATCAAGTACTTTTTGAGTTTATACGTAACAAACAAAATCTTTTCTTTTTATTATATTAGTGTAGATGAGTATAGATACTAATAAGATGACACTACAAAAATACTTTCTTCAAATCAAAGCATAATTTCCAGAAATTCTAACAGTTTGCATTAGTTTTCTAGTTTGAAACAAACGCTTGAGACAAACTTTTTGGTGACTGTACTTTTACTTTTTGAAACATTGGATTTTATAATCACACAAACGAACTTGCGACTTTGTTATGTCGTATTCCTATAAACTTCAATACAACTCGCATCGGATTTGGAGTGCTGGAATTCCCGGCTCGAATATTCTAATGTGTATTTAGCATGAAACGAACTAATATTGGTCCCCGAATCGCTTTACATGCTAGTCCTGCATACACACTCCAATGCGTACACTACTCCCTATAGTTTCCGTCTATACCGGCTATTAATTCGATTCCGAAACTATACGAACTTGTACGTTTAGGGTACGGTCATACGAATAAATTATGGATGCGTTATCCAGTATTGTAAATGTACTAGCATCGGCCCGCGTCTTCGTTCGTATGTTATAGGTCATAATTATAGAGTAAAGTAATTTGATAGCAGCGTTTCGTTTCAATAGTTAAAAGTGACATTACGCAATTTTGCGGGATTGAAGACCGACGTGAGGGAATTTCACGGGGGTGAAGACCGGCGCGTAGGGACTTCGCTCTGAAACTCAGACTGAAACTCGCCGTCTTTCATCAGCTATGCTTGCACCAGCCATTATGACAATATCATGGATGTAGACGTACATAGAGATATCGTATTGTGACGGGATAGGGGATGAAATTTGTGTTGTTTAATATTCTCTGTCTAATCTATGATTCTATTTTTTGCTCAGGTATCCCAGTGATTCTAAGTATGAAATGTTCTATCTTTATTAATGTGCTGTCTAGGTGGTATTATGAAAGTAATGTACGTAGGTACTACGTAGTTTGTTGACATTTGCCCGGGGGGTGTTCTGGGTGTCTCATTGTCGTCTACTGATAATCAGTGTTGGGATACTAATAGTATTGTAAACAATATGCTGAGTCGGGGGCTTTTTTCTTGCTTTGGGGACACTTTTTGATTAGTGCAGTTTATATAGGTACATTATGTTTTGTGTTCCTAATTGTAAAATGTCAGTATGTATGTATACATATATGCAATGTTTTGTAACCGCTTATGTGCTCGTCAGAAGCAAATAAACCAATTCTACCTTTCTTTATTTATTTCTTATTCATTAATTTTATAATTTTAAATCACATGAATTAATATATATTCATGTGATTTTTTGTACTCTTTATAAAGATACGCTGTTATAGTTTATCCCATTTTTGACAAGTATTCATTGTATGTATTATTATGTTGAATTTTTTTTTAGAATTAGGTTTGTTGTGCTATAGTGTATGCGTAGGGGCTGACTGAAAATCAGTGCGGTGGGCGTGGTCACACACAACCGCAGCTGGTGCTGGGTCAGCTCCTATCATGGCTGCGAAGACTTTCTTTTTTGTGCTTTATTTTTTGTAGTTTTCTTTGCGTATTATATATCCGTGGTTGTGATTAAATGTCTTTCTTTCTTTATAATGTGAAAATCCGAAAACAATGAAACTCGTCATTATTGATTTATGAGGAGCTAAAATTTTGATTTACAAATTGCTGCCTTTATAAAACCAATATTCCCATACAAACTTGCACTCCTCATTTCCTCTCCTTAAGATGTGAAATTCCGGATGCCCTGAAACTCGTCATTATTTATTTATGACTAGCTAAAATTTTAATTTACAATTTCCTACCCTTAAAGAACAATACTCCCATACAAACTTCCACCCTCTATTTCCCGCCCTTAAAATGTAAAAAACCGGAAACCCTGAATCTCGTCATTATTTATTTATGAGTAGCTAAAATTCTAATTTACAAGTTCCTTTAAAAAACCAATACTCCAATACAAACTTTCTGCCCCGTTTCCCTGCTGTAAAATGTGAAAATCTCACTCTATATCTATCTTATCCTTGAAAGTTCGAATTGACTAGAAGTCCTCTTCTGCGTTTACCGTCTCATCACTCACACTCTAGCTAGTGGTGCAAGATGGCGAATTTCAGCTTGCGATGTCCCCGCGCGCCGGTTTTCATTCCCGTGACAACTATTAAAACCAAACGCTGCTGTCAAATTAATTTACTCAATGATATCTCTAGGTAATATAAACCTTTCAAATTTCAACTATATAGTGCCTAGTCTTCGAGTAAAATAACTGTGAAATGTGAAATACAGGACGAAATTAAAATGTGTTCATTCTTTGTGGTTTGGCTACAGAACCCTAAAAATTCAAAACACTTCTGTATTTATTTGTAAAGTACATTTTTTTCCATTCCATCAGCCTTTTTTATACCCCACTGCAGGGGCTTAAGCCTCCCCTCAAGATGAGGGGGCTTGGACATGAGATTCACCACGCTGCTCTGATATGGGTTGGTGGATTGTAACGACAGCCATCTATTGACGGCAACCGAGACCGACTGCTTAACGTGCTCTCCGAAGCACGGAGTCAATGATAGTTAATGTACGTAAGTCAGAAATACTCATTTGGTGCACGCCCGGATTCGAACCATGGTCACGTGGCCTTATAGATTTGAACAGTTTCGCTGCGCTCGGGCTATCACGACGCAAGTTCATTATTATCATTACATTGTTAATACAAAATTTCAAGTAAATTTATTCATTTAGATTTTCTCTATATATACTAAGGATAACATTGGATGCTGAATAGAAAAATATATGAAATATGAGTTTATATGAAACATTTGTTACCCATTGTACTATTTGCTTTTCGCAGAGAGACGAAGCGCGAACGAAAGGAAAATGTGAAACGCCCTAGCTTAAGCTTTATTGAGTCACAGAGTGAAACCACTCTCCGCATTTCCCTCCGATGCCTAATTAATAAACTTGCGAAATCTGTCCTAGAAAGTTTCAAAATGTAACATTAAAACATATAAAACACCCTAGTCTATTGAGGCACTCAGTGAAACCGTTCCCGACGTTTCACTCTCATGTTAAATTGAGATAGTCACTCACTGACTAATGAAATATTTGAGACTTGCTTTCCGCCCGCGGCTGCGCTCGCGTGGACTACACCGTTGTACCGGGACCCCTTTTTCCGAGATTAAAAATAGCCTATGTCGCTCTTCAGCTTATAAACTATATCTATACAAAAATTATAGCGTTCCTGGTATAAATGTATAGTCCACGGGAGCGGAGTCGAGGGCGGAAAGCTAGTTTGAAAATAATATATAGCCCATGATACTTGCTGATAGATAATATAGCTTTCTATAGGTTAAAGAACTTTTAAAATTAATTAAGTAGTTTTTAAGTTTATGCATAACAAACAAATATTAAATCCTCCCTCTGTACAGGATGTCCAAAAATTCCTCCGTTTTTCAATTACCACATGTAACTCTTCAAATACAACTTTTTTTTGTTTCGGAACCACATGGCGCATATACATAGTTTTCGAAAAAAATCTGCACAAAGTTAAGAAGGAAAAAACGTTTTTCCTTTTTCCTTCTTTTCAAAATTCATGTATTTTGCAATGGCAAACTAAACCTCATCAATAAATATCATAATAAATGTATTTTGAAAAGAATAAAAAACGTTTTTCCTTATTAACTTTGTGCTGACTTTTTTCAAAAACTACGCATATGCGCTATGTGGTCCCGAAACAAAAAGTGTTGTATTTAATGAGCGCTACATGTGGTTATTGAAAAGCGGAGGAATTTTCGAACATCGTGTGTAATATTAGTAAATATAAATAGATAGACAAGTCTACTGGGTTCCCCAAGTAACCGCCACAAACTGTGAAAAACATTCACACTTTCATTTTGTGTCTTTGTACGTATAAACCAAGCGTTTTGGTGAGTTAAGTCGTTTAAGTTTGAAATTATACCTCCAGAGCGGTCACGATATTATTATTCCTTTATTTAATAGCAATCACTATATAAAACGCAAGTATAAAACTTCTGTGTGCCAGTTATGTTTAAAATCGAAGAAATGTTAATTTGTTATTTAAAAAAAAATTAATTAACAAAAATGTCTATACTTTCGAGATCACGTGAGATTTGGACTTGCATATTCTGAGAATTCATGAGAAATCAGAGGAGAATTTTACGTAGAAATCAAATGTAAATACGTAAGGGTTTATAAATAAAAAAATTAAATCGAAAATCAGATAACATTCAAATAAATCACATATTTTAACAGCTAAATACCTACTGATTTCTTTAATTTACACTTAGTATAATGTTTAATGTATTTCCATATAAAAATACCATATTTTGTAGACACGTTATAATAAATGCAATTTTTGTGTTGTACTTATGTTTTAAATTTTTTTTGTTGTTTTAAGCATAATTGCCACACAGGAATTTTACTCTTGCGTTTATATAATGATTAAAGGAACTACTCTACTATTAAACTTACTATTAACTTCCTATTAAAGGAACAAAAACAGCATGACCGTTTTTGAGATATAATCTCATACTATAATAATAATAATACACGGGACAACCCACACAGCGACATCTAGTCCCAAAGTAAGCAAGTATTAAGCTTGTGTTATGGGTTACTAGACAATTGATATACATACTTAAATATTTTTTTTAAATATTTTACACTTAGACCCCGAAGGAAATAAACATGTTCATGCACACAAATATTTGTCTCGGGCGGGAATCGAACCCGCAATCCTTGGCTCCGCAGTTAGGGTCTCTAACCACTCGGCCAATCGGTCGTCGAAATACTGTGCGACAGTAACCAAGAAGTTTCACTTCAAATTACAGCAGGTCAATAATTTATCTACAAATCCGAACGAGTGAAGCTGCCGTCAGAAGCTAGTATACGTCAAGTTATATTCGTTCCGTTCCAGCATTTATGAATTTTAACGCCGTTAATGGTGTTTCTAAAAGCAAAGGCTCGTTAGGACAAGCATTAAGCTTGCTGTTCGTTTGAAAAAAAAAATGCTGTCGGTAGGCACCCAAAAAATATTCATAAACGAGAAATATTTCTTTCGTGATTTAGTTTTACGTTTCAATACTTCAAAGAGGTAAAAATGTAAATATATATTTTTATAGAGTATATTGAAAAATTTCTTAGTTTGCAGTATTGCCACAGTATTGCTGTCACTCCGCTGGCTGTCTTTCCGTCCATTCGTCCCTCTGCAAGTTCGCGTGGGTTTTTAGTACGTAAATGGAACGGGTTATATAGACTTAAAATTTGGATTTATTGTGAAAATATTAATCAAATTATTTTTTCCCACTTATGTAAAAGCGGCTGATATTATTTTTTTAACGAAATGGATGTCAAATTTTACGTTATTGTACAAATATATTATGTGGTGGTACGCAACCCTTGATGCGCGAGTTTGACGCTTGACAGGTTTTGTTAATAATAAAATGGTAAATTCTAAAATTCTCTTTAGCTGCAAATAATAATAAAATTTTCTGGTAATATGTACGCACAGATACTCCTTTTATATTTTTATAATCCGTACTTTTTAAAAAAGGATGTAGGACCAGCTTTTTTAAGTTTTAATTTAAGTTGGTTCCGTGAAAAAAAATACGTGTTTTATTTCCTTAAGTTTACACCAGCTAACATCCGATGCCTCACACGTTAATCTTTGACTTTAAACCGTTTCATCCAACCCATAATATCCGATTTGCGAGTGGAAGGACTCGGTGTTGTCTAAAGAAAAATAAAATCATACCGAAAACTTTATAATTATTTGCACAAAACAATTGGTTTAATATTTTTTAGTTTTAATAAAATTTTGACGACCGCTTAGTCTAGTGGGTAGCGACCGTGCCTACGAAGCTGGAGGTCCCGGGCTCGAATCCCAGGTAGGGTCAGTATTTATATGATGAATATTGATACTGGTACCGGGTCATGGTTGTTATATGTATGTGGTGTCTTCGCTTGGTACCCTAATGCTTAACACAACCTAATGCTTAGTTTGGAGCCTAGACTTTGTTGTGTTGTATACGTTATTAACTAATTATTATTATTAAATACATTTAAATATTTATCGTTCATTTTTTATCTATAACTTCTTTTTCAAGCGATCATTTGCATGTCTATAGCTTCAGGTGTTAAATAAAAAAAATTGTGTTTTCATTGAAAAGCGGGTCATTTTGACCCGGACATATATCAGAGTTTTTACATTAAACGGTGTCCACATCAATCTTGAGCGCCAATAAAAGAGATGACGGAATAATTTGGTCACAAAATGTTACCACGTATTTCGGATTCGTTCGTATGGAAATGCCGGATACATATTAGAGTTTATCCATGCAAAGGGCGTATTTCATCCGTATTTTGTAACTGTAGCGAATTTCTATACATCATACGATGGATACGTTATGATTTTATACACACTTTTTTTTATTATAATGGGCTTAAACCAAATTTTTAAGTTGCCTTGACGGTTATTAAAATTAAAACGTATAAGGTTCTAGAAAAACCTCACAAATTATAAAAATTTTCTATTTACGAATTTCCCAGATATTTATGAAAATTCATCTGACGTTGAAATTGTCCCCGTGACGTCATCTAGGCGGTTGAGCTTTATTGCGCTGCTTTCCACTGTAGAAAACCAAAGCTAAAACTAAATAAAAAAATTGAGGTAATGGACGTCAAATGAAATCGTAATGTTCACAAATCAAAAAAAAATATTATGACTTTATTTAGTCTAAGATATTGCAATAAATAAACATATGTCCAATTGACGTCACAGTGATATTTTATCAATCAGTTTTAGGAAGAAATAATTAAGAAAATTAAACACATTTTTTTTATTTTAAGAGGAAAGTATGAATATGTTTATATTTTCGGAAAAAATATTAAAACTTTGTGTCAAGAAAATTGTCTAAGCCCATTATGTTGTTAAAATAAAATAAAAATTGATGTTGTTATTGTTATACAAAATCCTATTTTTTTAATATGTAACCATTCAGCTATAACATTTAATTGAATTTTTTTTGTGTATAGGTTTCTATACACAAAAAATAATTCAATAAAATACAATGTGTATTTTCTGATATATTAATATCAGAAAATATTTATTTTTTAAATGGCCTTGTAGGCAACATAAATGCCAGTATAATTAAATCCTCCAACATGTTGCAGATATATACACGAAGTACATTTACCATGGCAATTACGTAGCTTTTGCGGTTGGCAGTGAAAGTACATTCTCTTTAGAATACATAACTGCCTAATCTGTGGTATTAACAACCGCGATCAAAAGTAGAAATACAACTAAACCACCTTCTAGAACTCAGTCAGAGCAGCTTAATTTATAATGAACTGTATACAAAAAAAGTAATGGACTGTTTCTAAAAACATTAGATTTTTTACACAAAATTCAACCCCTAAAAAAATTATTTTCAAAAAAAAATAAAAACCGATTTCAAAACCATAAACTAAAAAGTTAAAAATAAAACTTTCACTTTAAAGAAAGGAGCATTAACAGGCGGCATATAGTTAATGAAGTCGGTGCCTACTCACTCAGATACTTTAAATTGTGTTCTATATACTTTATACTTATAAATATATCATTGTTGTAATTGTTATTACCAGGTGAGTACCCATTTAAAGTGTCTGAGTTGGCACCGACTTCATCTATACTAATATTATAAAGCTGAAGAGTTTGTTTGTTTGTTTGTTTGTTTCAACGCGCAAATCTCAGGAACTACTGGTTCAAATTGAAAAATTCTTTTTGTGTTGGATAGTTTATTTAGTGAGGAAGGCTATAGGCTATATGTATAAAATAATACTATCTGTCTGTCTATCTATTCGAGCAAATCTCCAAAACGGCTATACTGATTTTGATGAAACTTCTCAGATATGGAAAGAAAAAAGTCAGAAGTGACATACACTACTTTTTGTATGTCTGTATGTACGTCTATCTGTCTATTCGAGCTAATCTCCAAAACGGTTAAACCGATTTTAATGAAATTTCACGGGTATGAAAAGGAGGTGTTTAAAAGTGACATGCGCTACTTTTTGTTCGTCTGTCTGTCTGTACGTCTATGTGGCTATTCGAACTAATCTCCAAAACGGCTGAACAGATTTTAATGAAACTTTGCAGACGTGAAAGATGGTTGTCAAGAGTGACATCAGCTACTTTTTGTGGCTGTCTGTCGTTTGTCCTCACTGATCTATCGGCGTAGATAAAGCCGAAACTACTAAGTCTAGGAAGCCAAAATTTGAAACAGTGGTTTATTTTATAAAGTAAGTATTAATTTTTAAGAAAGGAATATTTGGAAATTTCAAATTTAAGGAGAGAGGGATGGAGGGGCTTTGTATGAGAGTCTTTGTTCTTTAGAGTTAGAAACATAAAAATTTTAACATAAATAAATAATGACGTGTTTCAGGGTTTTTGGATTTCCACATTTTAAGGGTGGGAAACGGGAGGTGAAAAGTATGGGAGTATCCGTTTTCTTAAAGGAGTGGGGAGAGTGAAGATTAAAAGTTTGAATAGGTGTACCCAATATTAGTTTCAGCAAAAAGTACGTATAAACTGTTTCGAATGTTAATACTACCTAAAACAGGAATGTGTAGTCTACGCAAGCGAAGCTGCGGGCGGTCGCTAGTTAACTATATGCCGCCTGTTAATGCTCCTTTCTTTAAAGTGAAAATTTTATTTTTAACATTTTAGTTTATGGTTTTGAAGTCGGTTTTTATTTTTTTTGGTAATTATTTTTTTAGTGGTGGCCTGCCTACGAAGCTGGAGGTCCCGGGTTCGAATCCCAGATCGAGTCAGTATTTATATGATGAATATTGATACTGGTACCGGGTCTTGGTTGTTATATGCCTGTGGTGTCTTCGCTTGGTACCCAAAACAAAAGCTAATACTTAGTCTGGGGTCTAAACGTTGTTGTAATGTATACGTTATTATTATTATTAACTTTCGCGTTCTCCGATTGGCTATTTCACATAGTTTACATCTACCGAAAGAGTGCACATGCAGGTTTTTATCGTGTCGTTCCGTGTCTCGTACTGTACTTCATCATTGTGAACAATATATCACACGTACATGCACATTCCATTCCATCAGCCCATTATACTCCACTGCAAGAGCTTGGGCCTCCCCTCAAGATGAAAAGGCTTGGAGCTTAAATCCACCACGCTGCTCCAGTGCGGGTTGGTGGATTGTGCTACATGCACATTAATTATATTTAATTTTTTGACAGTTTTTTTTTTATGGAAACACAATATGTACCAAAGGATATTAACAAGGTTCCGCTCGTCTGAACCATAATAGTTAGACACTTGAAATGTTCACAGAGTATGTTTTATTATGGCTGCTATAATTACAAACAATACAAATTAATTACAGTTTAAATTGAAAGTGGGTCCCCATACGAGGAACATATTTGTTTTTTATATTGTACGGTCGTACGGAACACTTCGTTTGCGAGTTTGACTCGCACTTGGCCGGTTTTTGAAATATTTTTACACTATTGCGCAATGAGCACATGTCGTTCATTCGGCTATCCTATCATCCACACTAACTGGAAAAGAGTCAGTCGAACTGCCTTTAGCAGGCAGGTTATAAGCGTTGCCGCATTGAATATTCCGAAATACATTGCTATGGAAATAAAGGTTTTAAATATTAATAAAAGGGTCCACGTAGTTTAGATTTTAAAACGTAAACGATAATATGGGATGTGGGTGCGTGAACATTTAAAGGGTCGTGTTGTCATGGAAAATTAAATTAGCATTTCAGTGTGCTTTGGACAGACGAAGGTGTGGAGTGGCGTTTTCGTGAAAGGAGTCTATTCCTTTTTTGTTTCACGATTTTTAGACGTTTTTTGAAGAAGCATTGACGATGTAAAAATCTGAAAATTACTTGATTGTCTGAGCTTACCAATGCGATACTTTATGGGTTATAGTTAAGTAACTAATCGATTACGTATCTTTGATAAGTAAAAATGTTGTGATAGCCGAGTAGTACCGAGCCCGCTTCTTGTTTAAGAGACCGTGGTTCGAATCCCAGGGCATGCACCAATGAGTTTTTTTCTATCTTATGTACAAAACTATCACTGACTGTGCCTCGGAAACCGTGAACGACTCAGAGAGTACGTTAAGCCGTCGGTTCCGTTTGCCACCAACTGTCGACAAAATCCACCAACCCGCACTGGAGCAGCGTGGTGGATTAAGCTCCAAGCGCCCTCATCTCGAGGAGAGGCCTAAGCCCCTGCAGTGGGGCATTAACAGGCTGATGGTGTATGGTGTGTTCGTTGAGTTAGTACCGTAGTACGTGATAATATGACAAGACTAATTGCGTTTCTCTTCCACTAGACTACTACATTATATTTGTTTTTTTAGAATTACATAGGCTTATATCGATAAAAAACAAATTGTTAAGCACATCACTGGCAATACATTACATTTTTTATACTGACGTATGAAGCTAGGTCTTTCGTGCGTCATACGTGATGTACGAACATTTAACCTGATAAAATTCAATCATTTATTACCCAATAAATGTTACGTCGCGTTCCCCACCATCATTTCAGCCGCTGGACGTCCAAGGTCTTGGGTCAAGTGTTACTCACGGCGAATTCGCCACCTCTTTCAAGCTGTTAGTCCACTTAGTATGGGCACGTCCATGCTACGACGCCTGATTCTTGATAGAAATACCATTAGATGTCCGGCTACTAACCGGTATCCGGCATATCAGGCCCATTTTATTGGTAATTGACTAATAGGATAGCATTAGTTGACTATTTTCTTTTTAATTATTTTACTTGAAAGAGTTTTCTAAATATAACAGTAACACAATTTAAAGAAATAAATAATTAATAATAAAGTTATTAATGTTTAAAATGTTCTGTTAGACAGAGAGGGCCATTTAAAATAATGTTAAATTTCCTTTTGCAAGAAAGAGACGAAGATAATATAGTTTTGTTTATAAATTTTGTTAACGTATACCTAAAGTCTTTTATTATATATTCTTCATAATTAATTTAATAAAATTTAATATGAGTCAAACGCTCTATTGCTGACTACCGCATGGTTCGTTTAGGTCCCTTAAGTGTTTTCTTTTTGAATGTTTATTTAACGAAACTATTAGATGCTTTTTATCACTTAGTATGTCACGACAACTAGAACAAAGGCTGGGCAGCAGCTGACTCGCCACGCAGTGCGTTTAGATATCTGAGTTGCTGTCCAAATTAACATCTATCACGATAAATAGTCGAAATTTTTACTGACAATTACGTCAATTTTTTACCTGATAATCGATAGTCTGTCATTAAGTACCTCAATCGAAGTCACAAAGTGCATCGTATATAAACATGGTTGACAAGAATGAAATTTTTTTCTAAAGCTCTTTGTTGGGCTAATAAGTTTTTTTTTTTTAATGATAAATTTTTTACTAGGTATTTCTCTCGTTTGAGGGTTATTTTTTGAATTTACCTAAATTGTTTATTGAAGACTTAGTTTTTATTGATATTCAGAAAAAAAAAGAATTCGTATTAAATTTCACGGCGGGGGATTTAATAAACGTTCATATTCGTGACACGGAATCCTTGGCAAGCAAAAGGAAGCGGCACTCGACCGACTTTTTACTTTGCGAACTCAAAAATGTTGGAACGGTTGTTGAGCGAAACGAAAATAGCCTTTAAATTTTATTTTAAAATTGAAAACGCTTCCTAAATAAAAAATAATTGCCTGACCGATCGGCCGAGTGGTTAGAGCTAACTGCGAAGCCAAGACTCACGGGTTTGTTTCCCGCCCGGAACAAATATTTGTGTACATGAACATGTCTATTTGTGCCATGGCTGGGTGTACGAGTTTCTATATATGTATATATTATAAATAATATTTAAGTATGTATATCAGTTATCTAACAACTCATAATACAAGCATATTACTTGCTTACTATGCTTGCTTACTTGCTAACTAGATGGCACTGGGTGTGAATTGTTAAAAGGAGAAACTGACTGACCTATTAACGCACAACTGAAACCACTGGCTTTGGACACTTCACTTGTAATTATTAAATCAATAATATTAGCTGTTGTTGTAAAATAGCAATAGTCTAGAAAACTTGTCAAGTATATTTGCATATAGTAAATTATTTTGAGAGCAGCGTTTGGTTTTAATAGAGTCATAAATGTCAGTTCACAGTATCGAAGTAACATTATGCCATTTTTCGGGGTTGAAACCGGCGCGGGGGAATTTCTCGGGGGTGAAGAGCGGCGCACGGGGATCTTGCGCACTGATACAGTTCCAATCAAACCTTATGGCCGATGTGAACATAGGCACAAGTCGCGTCGCCGTAACCAGTTTCAGGTGTAGCGGAACGCAGTGGAGCGAGGGGCATATGACTCAACCTGCGCAATCACGCTTAAGGCGTTGTGTTCCGATCCGCCATAAAGTTTGATTGGAACTATACTCGGACTAAAACTCGCCATCTTTACACTGGCTAGCTATAGTATGAGTGGTTGTGGGTATAGTAGTGGTGGTACGGTAAACGGAGAAGAGGGCTTCTAGTCAATTCGTCCTTTTATGCATATTTGAGTGAAAGTCTCAATGAAAAATTATAGGCATTTATCGTGTAATGAACTCTAGCATAACAAAGACAATATTGCGTTCATAAAATTACTACAGGATGTTGTTCTGAAGAAAGCCGTTTCGTTGGTCGGAATACACTTTTACTTCATATCATACGTCCGCTCGACTTATTTTAACTATTCTATATTCTATTTTAAAGGGTATTCATTGACGTGTCGCTATTTTTGCCAGTGTGTCTCGCTCTATTTCCCGAAAGATTTTGTCAGATGAAAGAGCATGCATTTAAACTACGCATGCTTCAGCCTTCAGGTTAAGGTCTTCAACCAATGCGTCCTATCTACAATGACGTACGGTGCCGAAACATGGACTCTCACGGCAGGACTGATCCACAAATTTAAAATCGCTCAGCGTCCTATGGAGCGGGCTATGCTCGGTGTTTCTTTGATGGATAAAATCAGAAACACTGAAATCCGTCAAAGAACTAAAGTTGTCGACATAGCCGAAGCGATCAGCAAGCTGAAGTGGCAATGGGCCGGTCACATTTGCCGTAGAACTGATAACCGATGGGGTAGACGAGTTCTCGAATGGAGGCCACGTACCGGAAAGCGAAGCGTTGGACGCCCCCCGGTCAGGTGGACAGTTGACCTGAAGCACCATACCGGGGGTAGTTGGATGCGGAAGGCGGAGGACCGTGTGTGGTGGCGAGCCTTGGGAGAGGCCTATATCCTGCAGTGGAGAGACACGGGCTGATGATAACGATGCTTCAGACGTCAGCGTTACGCAATGCCTGCAGTTTCCTGCACTGTGGATACTTTATTCTCCAACGCAAATTAAAAGAAATTATTGTGCGATAAACAAGTTGAAATGAAACTGCAGGACGCGCTACCTACAGACTTTGGTCATCAGTAACATAAGAGAAAATTATCTACGAAATTTGACTTTAAAATATTACATCTGCTAGCAGTTTGTGTTTGTGTAAGAATTTCGTGATTGTCTAGTTGTGTACAGATCATGTAAAATTTCACAACTTTAACAGGTTCGGCCTCCACAACACTGGCAAAAGTAAAGCCTAGTGTGGAAGGCAGAATGTAAAAACTAAAAATTGTAAATTTTGAGGTAAATAAACGATTTATTTATTATTTATTAGTTGCCGAATTAATAGTTACGGGCGTTCTAATACATGCATGTATATATAAGTATATATGATCATAGATGTTCATCGAGATACCACGCTGTGACAACAAAATGTAAGCAAATAAATACACCACGTAGACCAATTATACACCAGTTGATGTTTTGAAATATTCGCTGTCAAATAGAATTTTGTGTGACCCAAAATGTTTGTTTAAAAAAATGATAATAACGTATGGTCTGTCTAAATCAAATCAAATTGTTCTTGTCCTCTTCTGCGTTTACCGTCTAACCACTCATACTCTTGCTAGCTGGTGCAAGATGGCGAGTTTTAGCCAGAGTTTCAGTTCGCAAGGTCTCCGTGCGCTGTTCTTCACCCTCGAGAAATCCCCGCGCGCCGATCTCAACTCACTTCGATACTGTGAACTGACGCTGCTGTCAAATCAATTTACTCTATGATACCTATATTGTAACTGCTTGCATATTGTACGCTGTAAATATTATGTATTCTACGTATGTATTGTACTATGGTAGGTATTTATAGATATATACATGTAAGATTCAATCGAATCTCATTTTTAACTAATAACTTTCTTATATATTTACCACACACCGTGCAATGAACTAAAATCTTTTATAATAGAGACGTAAAATACGTAGAACAAATGTTTCACAGGCTCGACGATTCGGGTACAATCGTGACGTACGTTTTCGAAAGTATTATTAATCAAAAAGTTTGAACTCCCGCAAACGGAAACCCAATTTCAAAAGTTTCGCATATAACTCGCATACGACACTGTATTAAAGGGGGATTTGTTTATTTCACACGAGTTTACATTTTCAACTTCTTTACCCGCCTTATTTGTGCCATAGCGTAATGATTTATGTGCAGTAATTTAACAGAACGTTCGACGAACATATCGATGATTACAAATTGATAATTTTGATTACAGACTACTAATCAACACATTATATTTAAGTTACAGATTTTGCATGTGTATTATTTTATTATGGATCACATGTCTGTTAGTGAATTTCCCGTTTCAACCGACTCAAAACAGGACGCTGAACTGTATTTTATAGATAGAGTAAATAAATTTGACAGTAGCTTTTGGTTTTAATAGAGTCAGAAATGTCACTTTACAGTATCGAAAACGTTAAACGCAATTTCACGGGGGTGAAACTCGCCATCTGGCAACGAGTATACACCAGCTAGCTAGAGTATATGTGGTTAGATGGTAAGCGCAGAAAAAGCCCTCTTCTGCGCTTACCGTCAATTCGTACTTTTATGATTTTATAGAACTGTTATAAAAGTGGGGTGCGAAAGGCTACTTACTGTAAATCAGTGGTGTATAAATCAGCTATATTTTAAAAACATGCTTCAGACTATGAACTAAATTATTTTAGCATGCTTATTTATATGCTATGCTATAGCATAACACGCGGTAATGCTTAGCGGAAGAATATCTACAACGACTAGTCTGCTCTCGTTCGTTCGTTGCGTTGGGTGGCGGTCACGTGCTGTATACCGATAGCTGCGCTAATCAGTCAGCGCGCGATCACGTTCGTTGCAGGACGTGTTTCGTTGTGCTGATTTCATCGCTTTATCGGTAAGGCGGGACTGCGGATTCGCGTCGTGCTATTTGATAGCACCAAGAGGCAACCAATATAATATGCTAAATCCGTTGGGCTTATATAACGGTTTTAAATAATGATTTACGCTATATTATCCACCACTGCTCTAAATCCAATACACTGTTTATTTTATGAATTAGCAGTTGCAAAACATTATTACAAGGTTCATACAGATGCGATAATTATTTCCAAATATATAATAATAATAATAATACATGGGACTTCCCACACAGCGTCATCTAGTCCCAAAGTAAGCAAGTATTATGCTTGTGTTATGGGTTACTAGACAACTGATATACATACTCAAATATTCTTTATAATATATACATATATAAATATTTTTGCAAAGACACCACACACATATAACAACCAAGACCCGGTACCAGTATCAATATTCGTCATATAAATACTGACCCGACCTGGGATTCGAACCCGGGACCTCCAGCTTCGTAGGCAGGGTCGCTACCCACTAGGCTAAGCGGTCGACAAATATATTTATGGATTGGTACTTATAATTGTTTAATAAATACATTAAGATACAATAAATACATTCGTCTTCAATTTGAGAGTCAAAGCTCACTTTTGCAGTTGTTGATGTCATTTCGGTTGTAATAGAAGTGGCCATCTTCACCATACCGATACTCGGAATATAATGAACAAAAATACGTAATAGAAATTAGCGTAATGATATTAAGTAAAAAACAAATGCACTATTTATAAAAATAGTGATCGGCATAATGTCAATCAAAAAACAAAGATAAACTTGCTAATCATGTAAGCCGATTTAATAAAATTACAAAATGTTTCAAAAGGCAAATATACGCTTTTACATTAAGATCCCAATTGACGTTAAGGATTCATTTCTTAAAAACTCAAAACAAAAGCTTATTATAAATTATCGGACACCTTAGACGACAAAAATTCATAGAAATAGTTAAGTGTTTTTTATTAAAAGAATTGTTTACATATTTAAAGAAAAGAAAGTCCCTTGGTTTCATTTTCAATTTATCTACTTTTAAATACCAAAATTTATTTCCGACGTTCTTTATCACTGAAAATGTAACTAATATTAATTTTGCACAAATTATTAAGTAGACATTTAATAGTATGATACACTAATGGTCTTTGTTCTTTTGCGTAACTTTTCCAAGTTTTACTCAGAAATTTCGCAATCTAATTACACTAATATTATAAACAGGTAAAGTTGTAAATTTGGATGTATGTAAGAGGTAATATTCGAAACTACTCAGCTGATTTCAAAAATTCTTTATTTCAAAAACCTATATTTAGCACTAGCGGTCGTAGCCGGCTTCGCCCGTTAAGAATACGGAAACGTTCCTCTTCCCGTTCCACGCATTAGTACATTGCACCCGTGCGAAGTCGGGGTGGGTCGCTAGTCGAACGTTATAGTATCATTACACTATGGTATCATCGTCATCATCCAAACAAAGAAGTTCTCTGGCGCGTCTAGCAATTTGACTGTCATTAAAAAATCATAGTGTGTCAAGCTTAAAAGATACACATATGCTTTGCGGACTTTTGGTTAGAACTTTTAAAGGGGAACAATTTCGTAATACATGATTTTTGCTTAATATCAACCGTTTACGCAGCGCGCGCAATGGAAGCTCTCAAAAAGAATATTTTTTATCGTTTTTGCAACGTTTTTCATTGATGATCCGCTCCTATTGGTCGTTGCGTGATGTAATAATAGCCTATAGCCTTCCTCGATAAAAGGACTATCCAACACAAAAAAAAATTCAATTCGAACCAGTTGTTCCTGAGATTTGCGCGTTTAAACAAACAAACGAACAAACTCTTCAGCTTTATAATATTAATATAGATGGATCTTTAGAATATGCTACATGTTATTTTTTATTAATTTAATATTTAATTATGATCTATACAACCATGTAATTTAATCGGGTGGAGCCGCGGGCGGTCGCTAGTGTTAAATACTTTGATCTGGTAGCCCCTTCTTCCTTTATTATTTTAGTATTATTAAAACTAGTTCTAGTTTCCAGCCTAAAGCACCCCTCCCTCGAACAAAAGACGTCGTATTTGACAGCTGTTTTCACTTCTATTTCATACAAAACATGAGACATTAATGCGCTCGAGTATTAAAACATTTTGCTGTAAAACATCTATTCGGTACAGGTGAGCTTAAATTTAATCCCGCACTGAAACAACCGGGAATTTGCGGAATGTTGATTACTTCCAAGTTGTAGACGTCCCGAGAAATTCCCGTTTTCAAGGTAATGTTCGCAGCTTTCAGATTTCGAGCTTTCTACTTGAGACGGGGGCGTAGTACCTAATAAGTGTTTCACTAGATAGCTGAGGAGAGAGATATTATGTTCTTTTATTACGAATTCTATCCGTGATCGTCTGGCCTAATTCTAAACAGAGAACTACGAATCCAGGCTGTTTTAAATATTTTTCTTTTAATTTCACAATATATTAACCATAGATATGGAGAGAGTATATTACGTAAATTTTTCAAATCATGTGATAACGAGCATGTAATTTTTTTAAATTATCTACAGGTATTTTCTTAACAAAGTATTTGCCGATGAAATGAAACATTCCGTTTACCCATCCAATTACTTTTGAACAGTTTTTATACTTAGTTAACTAAGCATGATTGGGCCTACGAATTTCGTGGCAAATTGACATAAGATACTTCGTCTTTACACAGCGACCGTGTCGTATGAAAAATGTTTACAATCGTTGTAACGTGTATACTCTTTCGAAACGTCGTTATGTATGACGTCAACTTGTAAAACAACTCCTTAAAAAAATATGAAAATGTTAAGGTGCAACACCGCCCAAAAGTCGAGCTTGAACTTATAGCAATTTTTTATTTTTAAATTTGAGAATACAATTATTTTTTTCAGACCGACTGTTCTTTGTTTGTTTAACATACTACAATTTTAAAAAATTCTGATATTTACCTCGAAACTCGAAACCCACGTTTTGGGAGCGGTTCCCACTGTTACCAAAAGGAGTCAATTTTCACATTCACTTACATCCACATTTTAAAAATATTAATCTTTTAAAACAATATGCCACACGCCTCATATTTTACTCTGTGGTATTTACAAAGGACTTCGTGTAAAAGAGAAAACACTGTACCTCAGGATATAGCTGGCTGTATCATCTGCTCAACAACTTTCTAACATAGAAACTTGCAATATTGACTCAGCGATATGTTTTCCGAAAATTTCTCAGCGAAAACTAATAACGCGCTCTCACTTCGGCAAGTTTGAATGTAGGTAATAGTGTTGTCTCTTTTTGTTTAGTTTGATTGAATAGGGACAGGCAATGTATGTCGATTCAATCCTTCCATTTTCAATCGTCAAATGCGCACACTGCCATATTATAGCTCCATACTGATTCTCTGAACGATCAAACCATCGACCAACTACAAAATCATTACTGCGCGGTGGCCAAAGTTTTCAGCTTGCGTCATCTCGGTCTCAAGGTCTTTAAAGGGCGCGTCGTCACAAAGACGGCAACCAAACATTATAAAATAAGACTTAAATGAACTAATTTATTATGAAAATGTAACCTATATTTTTATTTACGTAATGAGGTCCATTGGTGATACCTAAAATCTAGTAAATTTTGGATGGTTGTTAAACTTTCTTTCTGTATAGTGTAATCTCGAAGGGCAAATCACTAAAGTTTAATTTCTATCATAACAATCGATGTCGGAGAAAATTAATTGACCAATCTTAGTGTTGAGGTACAAAAAGAAACCATGAAGTAATCTCATAACACATGAGATTTTTGTAAGCTCTGTAGCTTATGAACGGTCGTTCAAAGCCGTCAAAGAGATCTTTCCTTTTAGTGTGCCCATTCGAAACCGGCGTTTTTATCTGTACTGTTAAACATTATGTTGTAATACAAAGTCAACCTACTTTCATGTTTTTACATATCAAGTCGTTAGTTAAATACGGACAAACGCTACTGAATTAACATTAAAGCTTGGGCCACTTAAAATGATTGCGTATTTTGAAACCAAACTTTTATTATTATACTTTGTTGTATATATCAAGCGTAAAATGTTTATCTTATAAAGACGGGAACCACAACCATGGGTATTTTCTATATAGGGAAGTCATGGTAGTCACGAAGCATGTGATCTTTTTATATAAGTTTAGCGAATTCTAGAATTTTGTTTGGATTTCACATATAGAGCCATTCCTTCTACGGGGTACATCTCGGAGTGCGGTGTGACGTATAGCAAAACTCACTGCAAGCTATGTTTACGTTTATTTAGTTTTCTAATATTTTTTGCTGCACTTGTCGCTTTAAGTCACTCACTCAAATCTGATTTACGAATAAAATGACAAAATTTTGACAGTTAAGTTGTAATAATATATTTAACTAGTGGATATTTTGTGATTTCACGAAACCATTATCTTTTAAATTGTATAAAATAAACCTAATTCTATAGCACAAGCTAAAATTTTTTAAATTAGAACTTAACACAACTCTCGTGGACATCAACTTAACTCTGTTAACTTCTTGTACCTAAATTCCCACATTTCGCTTTAAGGTATGAAAAGTTGCTCATATTATATAAACATTAAGTACATGTAAAATATCTATATATGTATATATCATTAAGAAAATTTAAGTATGTATATCAATTTTCTATCAAGTGTCGTGATAACCCAAAGCGCAACGAACTTATCTCAAATTTTAATGGCCCCATAGGGCCATGGTTCGAATTCGGGCGTATGCCAATGAGTTTTTCTGACTTAAGTACACAACTATCACTGACTCCGTGTTTCGGAGGGCACGTTAAGCAGTCGGTCCCGGACGCTGTCAATATATGGCGGTCGTTACAGTCCCCAAGCCGCAGTGGAGCAGCGTGGTGGATTTAAGCTCCAAGCCCCCCTCCTCACCCAGGGGGAGGCCTAAGCCCCTGCAGTGGGGTAAAAAATGGGCTGATGAAGTGAAGTGAATCAATTTTCTGGTACCCATAATACACGCTTGCTCCCACGTGCTGTAACTAATATGCTCTTAATGCACAATATATGAAAGACACGGAGGTAGATACATCTCTATAACTAATCAATGTACGTATAGTATTGACTGATCGATTGGTCGAGTGGTTAGAGACGTTAACTGCGGAACTAAAAATCGTGAATTCGATTCCCACTCAGGAAAAATATTTGTGTTCATAAACATACCTATTTGTTCCGTGTTTTTTTTTTCGGGTGTTTTGGATGATTTTACACCTCTAGGTGTATCCGAAAATCGTAAAATATAGTTTGACCGAAACCACTGTACCGCGCCTTAGGTATGTGCGCGGCGAGGAGGGAAGGCAGCGTTGATCTTAAGCGTTCACGACGGCCTGACAAAGCAGATCTGCCTCCCTCCGCGCCGCGCTCATACCTAATTAGGTATACCGCATGAAAAAATCATTTTTTAAATAAATAAACTTCTGCTTAAGACTGCGTGGAGAAACCAAAATGAAATTATTATTACGTACTTAGATCTACAATCTATAAAAAAATCAATTTTCTAATTCAACGTAGACAAAATATAAGGCCATTTATGCCTGAAATTTTTTTTTTTTAATGAAGTGTAAATTGAAATATGCGTTCACGTAGCACATTGAAGTTCTCTGATTCTGACAAGTAGTGGAATGACATTCGGAATACGTTTGTAACTGAATGGAACAGTTAAGGCAAATACAGCATTTTTTGATGCATTACGGCTCATGTCCCATTTTAATAGCAGAAAGGGCACTATCGCTATCCTTTTTTTAATACACTCGAAAATTTATTTTATACAGTTTTTTTTACAGATGACTTGAAAATATTCATAAGAATTTCTACAAAGATGTAATTGTATTGAGTATTTTATTCCTCAACATGTCGTTATAGTCGAGTGATAGCAATCCCGCTTTTTCTTTAGAACGAAGTGGTTCGAAATCCAGGGTATGTACCAATGAGTTTTTTCTAACTTATGTACACTATCACTACTCTGTACATAACTATCACTGACTCTGTGTCTCGAAAAGCACGTCAAGCCATCGGTCCCGGTAGTCATCAATAGATGGTATTCGTTAAAACCTACCAACCCGCATTGGAACAGCGTAGTGTATTAAACTCAAAAACCCCTCAGGCTTAGGCCTCTCTTCATCATCATCCCGGGGGAGGCCTAAGCCCCTGCAGTGGAGCATTAATTGGCTGATGGATGTATATATGTATTACTAAAATATGAAACAGTTTTTTGCTTTTCCTGAAAAATTTCTAAGCATGGACATGGGACCTTTAAGCACTTAGTGATTCTAATTGTATCTAGTCTAAAATATAATAACTTTCTTATGAGTTTAAAGTGACCTTAGTCCTCGAAGTGTATATACAATAGACGCGAATAGACAAAGAAACCAAAATCTTTGTATTTGTATGTATTTCTTTGCGTGTGTCGTGTTCATAAACTGTTTACACCGCTATAAAGTAAACAAAGCTCTTTATGCGGTTCGGAAAAATCGTAAAACTTAACCGACCACTAAGTTCGCATGATGCTGAAGGCTATGTCAAATGGCCATGCGCTTTTATTTTCACTTTTTCTGGAGAGAAAGAAAATGTTTTTGAAGCCAAAAAAATCGAGCCGTGATAACTCCTGGTATGGCACTAGTGGAAGAAGTAGTTATTCAATTGATGAACGATTGGATTGAGATTCTAACTTTTGGCCTGAATCTTGCCTTGCATCGCCAACTGGAGTATTTGCATTATCTTAGAGTAAATAAAGTAATAATATGTTTGTCGATTCACGAGGATTACAATTTTAATTGATATAGTGCCCTTAACTTAATATTTTATTTAGTTTTAGTTTTTTTCTCTGTGAAAAATTACGCAGTGAGCTCAACCGCCCCGGTGATGTCCACGTCAGGTGAATTTTCATAAATACCTGGGAAATTCGTAAATTTAAAAAAAAAGAGTGGTTATTCTAGAACCTTAATTCTTTTAATTTTATTGATTTAAATTTTGGTCCGAGCCCATTATTGTATTGTAACACTTACAATAATTATAATATATTATATGTAATAATGCAGTAAATACAGCATACGTGACGTAACCTTAAAAAGCCTACGGGGTCAAATCTTAATAGAACAATTCACACATATGCACTATCTCATATGAAAGATGACGCAGCATCCATTCCGAGTTATAAGTAATCCCGGATGGATGATTCCGCCCGGGAGACGGGCTTTATAAATATTTATTACTTCTCTCCCCATTTTGGCATGTTCTGGAGCATAGACGATAAAAAAAATGAAACGAAAAGAATTCGTACATACGAGGAAGCGTTTTCTGCTAAAATGAACTCACTTCCTATACGAGAGTATGTATATTAACAAAACCGCCTTGACAAACACATCGCATTGGCTTTTAATTACTATGCGTTTAAAAAGAATGGGCATCATTAAGTGGCTAACTTCATTACGATCAGCTTAATTTATGGTACGGTCAACATGAAAAGAAATAAGTAAATAATAAATATAATTGAATTTTCTTCTCTGCTAAGAAAATATGAAATTAGTAGGTATCCAATAATGTTATAATATGATAATGAAGTTTGACGCTGTACCTATTACAATTTCTCAATGCCACTTATATATGAATCGTAACATGAATTGAATTCATTTTCAACTGAAAATAAAAAGAAAATTTTTTACTTCGCTGACTTGAGAAATGTATTAACACACAAATACGATATAGTTGATATTTTTTTATAATTATTATTTATAAAAAATATATTAATAAACTAAACTACGAATTATACAACGAAAACAATGAAATACCAAAACAGGAGTGGGAACGCATAAATCCTGGACGGCGCGTAGCAAACAGTACTAAATTGTATGATTTTGACGTTATTACAGTGAAGTTAGCTACTTAGTGGCATCTATTCTTATTAGAAACGTATAGTATTGAGCATATATTTCTTAAGGAAACATAAAAATAGACTTGCAACTATAGTAAAATCCTTGGAAAGCAAAAATTTGGAAAAACCAAAATGACACGCCTCATTTGATAGTTAAAAATTATACTTTCAACATTTACCACTACACTAATAAAAAAAATATTAGGCTACATTAAATAATAGCTACATAAAATAATAATAGTAAGATATTTTTACTATATTATTTTATTGTAAAAAAAAAATAAAAACTGAAAATGACTTTTATAAATTGTATATATAGATCGATGTACCGTACAGTCATTGACAAAATATTTTCTGCAAGTATTTGAGAAAATTTTTTATCGAAATATTTGTTTTTCGTCCTTCTTTCGTGTAAAAAAAAATTGTCAAACATGACTCGTGAAATGACATACTTACGGTTTTAATTTAAAAAAAACTGTAAAATAAAAACTAAAAAAATAAAATATTTTTTTGTAAAAAAAAAACTGTGAAAGACCAAACCCAGACCAATGGGTATGTGTCTAATATTTAAAATAATATTTCATATTCGCAGTGGAGACGATGGGTCAATGGTCCCAGGAAGCTGTTGCATTCTTGCGTGAAATTGGCGCAAGTCTCCGATTGGTGTGATGGTGGTGGTGACCCTCTCTTAGCTTTATAGGAACGGCAAAGAATACAATTTCCCATCGCCACCGAGAAGCATGTCGTAAGAGGCGACTAAACCTGATAGGCAGCAGCATCTCTCTGTGAAACTGTATACTGTGTTCACCAACCCGCCTGCCAAGAGTAATGATTATTGGAAAACCCTGCCAATGCGGCACACGAAAACACAATGGTCCCCAGTGTCCGGCGGCCCTTCTATTCCTGGTTACGGCAGCAGTCATGGTAACGAAAGGGCTGGGAGTCCGAAGAATCCCCGGATAAGCGTTGAACGCCCTACGGTCCGGTGGACAAATGACCTAAAGCTCCATACCGGGGGTAGTTGGATGCAAAAGGCGGCATTGTGTGTGGTGGCGAGCCTTGGGAGAGGCCTATATCCTGCAATGGAGAAACACAGGCTGATGATGATGATGACCCTCTGAGCAAAGAATATTTTGTTCAAAGAATCAGCTTAGCTATTCAGAGTTGGAATACCGCTAACATTCCCAGCATTCTCCGCTCGTCATGAATAAATTTTGGCACCCTGAACCCGTCGTCTCTTTAGAATTTTCTCGTTTATCATTATTTAGATAGTATTTATATATACAAGGTGAGATTTTATTAACCGGCCAAAATTTTTCTAGGTGTTAGGTATCACCAATAGACATCATTGCGTAAATAAAAAATATGGGTTACATTTTCAAAATAAATTATTTTATCTTCAGTTTATTTTATAACGTTTGGTTGCCTTCTTAACGCTATAGTAAACGTACGCGCCCGAGGCCTTTGAAACGGGATGATGCGGCGGGCAAGAATGGTAACTAGAGTTTTTGGTTTTTTCGGGAAAGGTTTATGTAGTCATATCTCAATATTTTTCTATAGAACGATACTAAAAGAAAACAAGACGGCTATAGGTTTTCTACCAAAGATCATTATATTAAAATTTGGCTGGTCATAAAAATCTCACCCTGTATAATATAAATTAATATTTAGCTTAAATATTGGTTGGTTGTAGTTTGCACTGAATATATTAATTCACTCAAATTTCTTCGTACAACATTACTGGTGACTTATAAACTCGACAACGTCTATAAAATTTAATCATACAAATAAAATAATAAAGTACGTTTTCCTTGTGCCCACTCTTCTGCCACTTATAGACTTCTATTTGTAACGTATCGAATATTATTGTAATTTTTATATGAATAAATTAATAAAAAATGATTTTTGTTGAAAACCGTTAACATTTGAAAACAAAATTTTTAATAATATTTCTGGTCTACTAAACCCAATACTCACAATTTGATAGCGGTCCCGCTACTATTAAAATAATGGCTCGAGTTCATTGAAATTCACAAACTGTTACGATAAAAAGAATTCTTAATAATCTTGTAAGGCATAAAAGTCATGTCCGAATTTCACTAATTCAAAAAGGAAAGAAAATTTATAATTAGGATAGAGGAGAACCGCGCTCTGGCAAAAATGTCGGACGCGTTAATTAATATAAATGCGGTTTCACTGAATAGCGGAATGAAAGTCATAATTCTTGCGGTATTGTATGTAACTGCTCACTCCTTGTGGTACCTTGAAGATATGGTTAATTGAGAAGAATTCAGAAGTTCATTTAGTTCCAAATTAAGCAGGGCATGTAATATGGGTACTAGATAACTAATATACTTAAATATTTTTTTTAATAATACGTACATATAAAGATATTTTACACCCAGACACGGAACAAACAGACATGTTTGAGCACAGAAATATTTGTCTCGGGCGGAATTCGAACTAGTGACTTTTGGGCTTGCAGTCGGCGTCTCCGACCACTATACCCCAATCGTTCAATCAAATCACATCAAATCAATTCAACATTGAAAATGGATTGAAAAATGATTTAGTTCCTTCACTAAGTCAACGTATCAAGAACAAGTGGCAAGATCCTTCTTTTAAGTATACGGATACTTGTGCAAAAAGGATTCGCTCTTCCACATATATTTACTACTAGCTTTCCGCCCGCGACTCCACTTGCGTAAGTTACACAGTTGTACCAGGACCCCTTTTTCCGGAAAATAAGTAGCCCAAGTCACTTTTAAGCTTATCTACTCGTGAAATTATAAAGAGGAAAGATTAGATTTTTTGTTTGTTTGTTACTCTAACTACTGAATTGATTTTAAAAATTATTTCGCCTATAGAAAGCTACATCAACAGCGAGTAACATGGGCCGTATTTCATTCGCAAACTAGCTTTCCGCCCATGACTCTGCTTACATAAACTGCACAGTTGTATTGGGACCGCTATAATTTTTCGCATACATATAGTATACAAGCTGAAGAGTAGCATAGGCTACTTTTTATTTCGGAAATGTTTATATCTATTTATTACTTTTTGACAGTTAAACTGCAGAACCGATCTTAATTTTATATACAGATAGATTGAACTCTGAGAAAAGGCATTCGACTTAATTCACTTCGGCATACGTCTCTGTGTATTTGTTACCCTTTCACGGCTAAACCGAAGTCCCTTTAGTTATCCTGGTACAGATATGTAGTGGGTACATGCGGGCGAAGCCGCAGGCAGAAAGCTTGTTTTTGATACATTGCTTATATTTATTCGATTCACTTTGTTCTATCCGAATTTGTAACTATAATAACGATAAATTTTCATAATAATCGATATAATCGATTAATCGAATCGAATAATAATCGATTGAGGACGCCTCGATAACACTTTACGAGGACATTATCACACTTAAACCCGAGACACTTTTACGTGAGATCTAAAAACGCTGACTCGGGAGAGTCTGATAGTGTCCGTAGTATTTTACGACGTTTTATTTTACCTGTCATAAATGTAACATCGCAAGTTTACCTGAACGGAATGAAATTTAGGCGACTGCGACTATGCATAATAATTTTAAATAAATATTATAAATTGGGAAAGTGTGTTTGGTAATTTGTTTGTCATTTATTCACGTCGTAACGATGCAACGAAACGAGATGATTTTTGCACGGAAATAGTTGAAGGGATCTATAGTAATATAGCTAATATTCAATAGACAATAGTATTATTGCAACGCTATAGTCACCATCCACACCACCACCACCAGTAAAGTTAAAGTAAATGTTCGGGACGCAGGTAATTTTAATTCTTCCATACATACATGAGTCATCACATTCATAAATAAATACACGCAAGTTTCATAGATAGATACACAAAGTACTATAATGGGGTATCACTGTTCTTTTCTCTCGCCAGGTGGCGCATGAGTGACGGTACTCAATTGACTGTCAGTTTCATACAAAAGGTGGAATTTTTATAAACATATATATACATATAAATTCACAAAATACAAATTTCACAATATGTATGTGTCAAAATTTTCCCCGAGAGCGTTATCTACGAAAGTTTTGGGTGACACACCACATAGATGAGAATACTAAATTAGTAGTAACTAACGTGACCTTTCTATCACATAAAGATCCCGGCCAAGTAGGTGTCGGATCACACACAGTGAAGGGTTCTGTAGATGGGGTGAACATTCTTGATTAAAAATTTAAATCTAAATTTAAACTTAAACTTAATATTCTTGCGATCTTACGCAAAATATAATCTGTGCTTATAACCGAAAATATCCTATATTTCCAAGACTACTGAACATATCTTATATCTCTTTATATCTTATCGATCGATCGATCTTATAGATCTTTTCTATTTTTTTTAATTTAATTTTTTTCTCAACAAGAAGTGACTTACAAAAATAGTCAGTTTGAAATTTTCTTATTCTTTTTGAAATTAATTTCTATTTTTTAGAGATCTGTCGAGTATATGCGCTGGTTTGTTTTTTTTTTATTCATGCCTCAGTTACCTCTACTGCCAATCGGCTAGGTTGACGATTTATGCAAAAAAAAAAAATTTTTTTGTTTCAATTCAGCCTTGTTTAAAACGTCTCATAATTACACTTACCTTTCAAATCAAATCTGTACAATTCCAATAATCTCCGACTAAAATGATTGTGATAGACGGTGGGACATATTATTTGTCCCGTTTTTCAAGGAAAACTAAAAAGACGCTTAGCGCGCTTTCCTTCAAGTTTCTATCTCACTGCATCACACGTTATTAATTTTGTTTTCACACGAGCACTGAAAGCGCTTTTCTAGCCCGCCAATGCTAAAATTCTGTCATTTCAGTTTAGGATTTACTTTGCATAGCCAAGAATTTGTTTTCAACGACCAGACGTATATTTCGTTTGACTAGTGGCTTTACAGTCGGCGACTGGGCTAGGGTAGCATGAATTGAAATTTCCTTTAGCAAAATAAGTTGCCGGCGTTCGTACTCAACTTCGTCTGTACAATTTTCAGGTTTTAGTGAAGGGCGTTTTGGTCGTGGTCCAAAAAAAACTTGTGGTCCGAGCCACCAAGGACCCAAGTGATAGCCGAGTGGTAGCAAGCCCGCTTCTTGTCTAGAAGGCTATGGTTCGATTCCTAAGGCTTGTACCAATAAGTTTTTTCTTACTTATGTACATAGTTGTCACTGACTCTGTGCCTCGGAGAACACGTTAAGCCGTTGGTCTCGGTTGCCCGGTTAAAACCCACTAACTTGCACAGGGGCAGCGTGGTGGATTAAACTCCAAGCTCCCTTATCCCGAGGGAGCCCTAAGCCCTTGCATGAGGCATTAATGGGCTGCTGGTAGTGTGTGGTGACCCAAGTTACTTGGATTCAAATTGCCATAGACAGTATCACCGTAATGAAATTATTTAATATTGTCAAATAAAATGAAAATAATTAATTGTAATAGATCCTACGATAGCAAATATTTCTTAGTACCAAGTTATCGATTTTAATTCCACCACTCAGAGCCTGAATATCACTTGTCCGGTTTTTTTTTAAATCTTTCTGAGCTTTGAATGAAATATATATATATATATATCGTGGTAAAAAGACTAAAATATATTTCTTGTAAAAGTTTAAATGTTATGTATATATTATTTCGTAACTTCTCGTGTACGTGATTGAATTAAGAGATATGTACCTTCAATTTCGGTGGAAATTCAACCTGCATTTTTTGGCGGTTCACTGAGAAAATTTTGCATAATTGACACAGAGAAAAAGTCTATCTAAAAATTCGTTCTATTTAAAACCGAATAGTTTTTGGCTACGTTTTTGCTAGTGTATATTTTGCTTGCACAAAATTCTGAACTTCGATGTTTAATCATTTTTTAACCAAACAAAACTTTTTAGCTAAATTTAATTAATGTATTTTTATAATAAATTAAAGACAATAACTTTTTCTATATTAATAAAATTGAAGTGTCTGTCTGTCTGTCTGTCTGTCTGTCTGTCTGTCTGTTCCGGCTAATCTCCGAAACGGCTAACCCGTTTTCAATGAAACTTTGCAGACGTGCATAGGGCATTACCGCGTGTGACATAGGCTACTTTTTGTTTGTCTGTCTGTCCATCTGTCTGTCTGTTTGAGCTGATCTCAGAAACGGCTCAACCGATTTCAATGAAACTTAGCAGACGTGCAGAGGGTATTATCAGGGGTGACATAGGCTGCTTTTTGTTTGTCTGTCTGTCCGTCTGTCTGTCTGTTCGAGCTGATCTCCGAAACGGCTAAACCGATTTCAATGAAACTTGGCAGACGCGCAGAGGACATTATCGGGGGTGACATGGGCTACTTTTTATCTGTCTGTCCGTCTGTCTGTTCCGACTCAACTCCTAAACGACTAAAGCGATTTCAATGAAACTTTGCAGACGTATCTATGTGACCACGTGACCAAATTTTTAAATGCATATATTTTCGAAACCATCAATCGCAGACCTATGGTGTTGGTACTCAAACTTAATGTTTTGACGAGATCTATGTGATTACGTGACCAAATTTTTAAAGGCATATATTTTCGAATTTATCAATCGCAGACCTATCGTGTTGGTACTCAAACTTAATGTTTTGACGAGATCTATGTGACCACGTGACCAAATTTTTAAAAGCTTATAATTTCGAATCTATCAATCGCAGACCTATCGTGTTGGTACTCAAACTTAATGTTTTGACGAGATCTATGTGACCACGTGACCAAATTTTTAAAAGCTTATATTTTCGAATCTATCAATCGCAGACCTATCGTGTTGGTACTCAAACTTAATGTTTTGACGAGATCTATGTGACCACGTGACCAAATTTTTAAAAGCTTATATTTTCGAATTTATCAATCGCAGACCTATCATGTTGATACTCAAACTTAATGTTTTGACGAGATCTATGTGACCACGTGACCAAACTTTTAAAAGCTTATATTTTCGAATCTATCAATCGCAGACCTATCGTGTTGGTACTCAAACTAAATGTTTTGACGAGGTGACCACGTGACCAAATTTTTAAAAGCTTAAATTTTCGAAACTATCAATCGCAGATCTATCGTGTTGGTACTCAAACTTGATGTTTTGATGAGTTCTAGGTTTTCATTTCTATCGGCAGTCTCTATAACTGCCAACAAGTTTTTTGTCTGTTTGTCTGTCTGTCTGTCTACCTGTTCCGGTTAATCTCCGAAACGGCTAAACCGATTTCAATGAAACTTTACAGACGTATAGAGGGCATTACCGGAGGTGACATAGGCTACTTTTTGTTTGTCTGTCTGGCCGTCTCTCTGTTCGTTCGACCTAAACTCTAAAACATTCAAACCAATTTTAATGAAGTTTCGCAGACGTGAAAAAAGGGTGTGAGAAGTGACATACGCTACTTTTTGTTTGTCTGTCTGTCTGTCTTAATGTATGTTCGAGCTAAACTTTTAAAAATTTTAATGAGACTATGCAGACATTAAAATAGGTTGTCAAAAGTGACATAGGTAACTTTTTGCCTGTGTGGTTGTCTGTCTGTCTTTTTGTTCCGGCTAATCTCCTAAACGACTAAACTATTTCTATGAATCGTCGCAGACATAAAAAGGAAGTTATCAAAAGTGAAATAGGTTGATTTATGTCTGTGCGTTTGTCTGTCTGTTTGTTAGGGCTAATCGTCGAAACGGCTAATCTGATTTTACTGAAATTTTGCGAACATGAAGAGGGGGCATTGTCAAGAGTGAAAAGCAATTTTTTTTTATTTCCATATAAAAAATAATAGTGTCTGTTAGTCTGTTTGTCTGTTCCGATTAATCTCCAAAACGGTTGACTGATTTTGGGACTGACTTCTAGGATAGCTATTCTTCATGCTAAAATGGCTAAATGGATTTGTAGGAAATGGGGTATAGAAATTTCTTAGGTAGTTAAGTTTCAGAATTTCCTAGAAAGTGTTACAATATTCTGGAGAGTCACGTTCCTTTAACTGTCCCAGCACAACTGTGGTCCACGCGAGTGAAGCCCGCGGGCGGAAAGCTAGTTTAGAATAAAAATTAAGTTCATTTACATATATTTGGTATTTCAAAAACCATTTAAGGTTTCTCCGATGGCCAGATTATTGACAAAATTTATAAATAATACATTTAGTTAAAAATAAAATCTTTCCTCTTTATGATAAATATTAGTATAGATTAAGACAACGCGACGGTTTTCTGTCGTCCTTTCTATCTGTATAGGATAATCTCAGAAACTATTATAGGGATTCCGAAAGTAGTAAATATATATTTGTCTGCGTAATGTATCTATATTAACTATATTAACTAAAATGTTTAGAATTACGATTTTCGAATTTCTAATACTGATTAAGTCGAAAAAATTTATTCTTCAAAACTTTTCTGGCGTACGTTGCTTAAATTATTTAAGTTATATCAAATTGATGTACTTAAAAACTGTATTTGAAAATAGATCTAAAGAAAAATTAAGATAAATTTGCAGGAAAGTAATTGAATTGCTTGCAAAATAGACATGATAAAAAACTTTAGTTTTAGTGAATGATTGGGGGTTGGATTTTGCCTTTGATTTGTCAAAGATGCATATTAAATGCATCTTTCACAAATCTGAAGGCACGTAGATTCATATATCAATTAAAAAATTATAAAAACAATATTTTTATGTGATACAACTAAAAAAATTAACTTTTCGGATTTTTCCGTTGACTTGTGCCGTAAAACCTTGCTTCTTGCTAAAATGACTCTAAGTCAATGGGAAGTATACTCTTTAGGATTTATATTACTTTTGAGTGTCAAAATATGAGGCATAAATGGCTTAATTTTTTAATGGCGTTGACTTAGAAAATTGATTTTCTTACAGCTTTAAGGGAGCGTAGATCTAAGTATTTGATATATTAATTTGAACTTAATATCTTCACCCATTGCTTAGAAAAAGGGTCTTTACCACCAAACTTTGAATGTAACAGAAACGGTTTTAGTCAACTATGATCTTTTTTATTGGTGTCTACCTCTCATTCAGTAGTATGTTACTAATCGTGACGGGTAATATACAAAGACCTGGACACCACAAACATCTAGGTAACGAATCGCGTGGGTCATGCGCGCGCCCCACCCGTCATGCTTCCTCATCTTATGGCTCAAATGGAATAACTTTGGCTCTCGAACTAAACGGTCAGCATTACACCTCTATTTAATTCATTCAAAGGTCTTCTTAATAGACAGACAGACAACGGACAATACGGACAAATGGACAACAAGTTTTTATGTTTTTCGAACTCAAAAATTTTGCGGGATGTTAATCTATATCCTCCGAGCTGATGACCGCTGCATATATTAATACTAAAATAAAGTGCACCTATTATTCTGGCGTGACATTTGAGACTTTCCAACGGAACAAGACTTTGAATAGCCAAGTTGAATGATTTTTTGAAAGAGTGCACAATACTATGTGGCTGTGGAACTGGCCAAATTGTTTTGACTCCAAGTATACTGATGATACCCACAGAGTATACAGCTGATACCCACACACCTTTCCATTTCAATCCCTATGAAGCTCGCTTTTTGCAATATTGAACATTGCTGGAATTAATTTAAGCACTCAATGTTTTTAACCCTGCAGTGGTCGCGTGGACTAGGTATGTAGTCCATTAATATAAAATCCAAAATTTCTCTGAAACGGCGTGCGTTAGTTTCATGCGTCGCTTGGTACTTTTAAATCAATAATCGAGAGATGTACTCTGTGCACTCAGTGCAGTGCAAGCACAAGACAACCACCAACCTCAGAGGCAACGTCGAATAATGTAGTGCGTCGCTGTCATGATTATGGAAGAACGCGCAATAAAAATAACCGGAAGTCGTGCACAGCGTGCAAAAGTTCATTTGTGGATAATGTGTCTTTCCCGCGCAGAAAATATTATTAGTAATAAATAATTTTTGTGATCTCAATATAGCGAACCCTGTGATTTCTATGTCAATTTAGAGAAGTCTTTTATTTTTGTTTGTTAATTATGACGCAGAGGTTGTGATTAAGTTTGGTTGATTTTATCGTGTTGAAAAAACTGTACTGATTATATAATTTCATAAGTAAAATAAAGAAATAATGCTTAAATATTTTTTTATTTCAATTTATGTAAATAAAAAAAAAACTGTACAATGTGTTGCAATAAATAAATAAATTTAAAAATGAACTACGTATGTAGTCTGCGCGACTACTGCCATGTCATTTAGATGCGCGACCTCTGTAGGGTTAACACAGGCAAATTGTACGTGGCCTTATTACGTGTCATATCCAAAAATTTATATGTTCATTTCGCACCTATTTCTAAAGAGGTTATTGATGGTGTATACTAACAAATATTTTAAATACCTATTTTGAAAATATCAACTGGTCCAGAGTTAAAAACACAAAAATATAAAGTATTTTATTCAATGTGGCATTAGGTACGTCACATATATACAGTGTTTTTAGAAATCAATTTAAAAGCTTCTAAAAGCTTATTCTGGAGCCTCATCGAATTTTGTTTGACTTTCTATACAAATTGGGTCGATCTGATGTTATTTTTTGTGACAAGTCGATCGTTTTGTCGAAAACAATCGTTTTGGCAAAATTCAAAAGTTTAGAAAATTCATTTTACACATTAAAAAACACTGTATTGAGTAATCTTGTTTGAATATATTAAAATTTTAACGGGACCTTCGTATGGCACTATTTTGAACACAATTTTGAAATTAAGTGTATGAAAATTATACTTTTGACCTTTGTTGGGTCAGAAAGTAAATCTATTGTGTTTCAAGATTTTTGATAAGCCTTAAAAGTGTAAAATAGGGGTTGTAAGTTTGTAAGGGAATTCTGTCATTCTTAAAGTTAAAACCATGAAATTCATTATTTGTCTTTGTAACCACAAAGCCAAAATACGTGTTTCAAAGTCTATGAAATGCTTACTCTAAAGGGGTAAAATAGGGGATGAAAGTTTGTACGGGAATCCCGTCACTCTTAAGATCAAAACCAAGGAATTTGGTATTTAGCCTTTTAGTTGGAAATAGAAAAATACTAGTATTAGCAATTATAAAAATTTTACCCTTGCGGGGTAAAATAGATGAGACTTTTCGTCGGAAATTAAAAGTTAAATGTTTTAGTGGTTTTCTAAATTTGTTAATAATAATAATACCTGGGACATTTTACACGGCACCATCTAGTCCTAAACTAAGCAAAGCTTGTATTATAGGTACCAGACAACTGATATTCCTACTTAAATGTTCTCTAAAATATATACGTATATAGATATAAGTAATAAGTCTTAATAAATGCTAATACATAAACGTAATCCATGCGAACAAGGCCGCGGGCGGTCGCTAGTATAGCTATAACTATAATAGCACAGATTACAGAGTACTGGAACAACGTGGAACGCTGCCTCGTAGGATACCCTCGTGGGACACATAAAACTGAGTTGACGTCTTGCGCGGGTTTTATTATTATAAAGAGTTACCGAGAGCTTTGAATTTCAACAACAAAAACCCGCTATTTCGCATATGTTACGAAAATGTGCCGTTGCCATGTCCACACGTGCAAACGCGTATCGCCAAGTTAAACACATAATGAGTACTTAATTTAACTCAAAGAGTTTCGGATGAAATTTGTTAAGTTAGTCCGTACGGTATGCTCCGCAATTAGAAAATGTGCGGACCGGAAAATCCGGGAAATTCGTTATGATTGCCGGAATTCGCCGTCCGGGCGACCGGGGCGATCCGAATTTACATTTCGGTAAGCCCGCGTGCCGGTGCATTTATGCTTTTGAATTATTATATCTTATTTTATTTTAAACGGGTTTTACAAGGTTACATTAATCTTCTATTTGAACATAGACGTACTACAAATTTATTTTATTTAAATTCCACATTTTCGTTTTTTGAGCGGAATTTCGTTTTATTGACAATAATATACACCCTTTTAGCGTTTGCATTTGATATTTATTATCATTTTGCGTACTCTAATTCATATTTTAAATAATTTAATGATAAAAATAATTTCATCACACGTGTTTGCACATTAATTAATAATAAATTGTCTGATTTCGATTTGTTTAATAATAATCATGTATTAATATTTCTAGCGATTTAATAGTGTATTTAATTTGTACTGCATTTCTAAATAAGATCAACACCTTGTTGCTACTTCTATTTTTGTATTATGTTAATAATTTCTAAATATATAGAATAACCATAGCGGTATCACGGGCTGAGTCCGGGGCCTGGCTCAACGCTCTTCCCTCCCCGCACGTTGGTACCCGACTGGACGGCGAGTCTTTGCGTGTGGCAGTGGGGCTCCGCCTGGGCTGCGATGTTTGTGAACGACACCTATGCATCTGCGGTTCCATGGTGGAGGCCAACGGACACCACGCGTTGAGTTGTCGTCGCTGCTCTGGGAGATTACTGCGACACCACGCTCTTAACGACATAGTCTGCAAGGCTTTAATTTCGGCCAATGTTCCGTGCGTGTTGGAGCCTCCTGGTCTTAGCCGATCCGATGGCAAAAGACCCGATGGTATGACTTTGATGCCGTGGGAGAAGGGTAGGTGTCTACTTTGGGACGCCACGTGTGTCAGCACATTTGCCGCCTCTCACCTTGGTCGTACCGTGGGAACGGCCGGAGCCGCTGCGGAGTCTGCAGCCGCCAGAAAACGAGTCAAATACTCTACTCTGGAGAGTAAATACTTGTTCGTCCCTCTTGCGGTGGAAGATGCTGGCTGTTGGGGGATTGAAGCCAAACGTTTCGTCGCGAGCATCGGCCGTCGTCTAAAAGAAAGGGGACTCGACCCCCGTTCCGGTTCCTTCCTGGTGCAAAGAATTGCCATTGCAATTCAGCGCGGCAATGCGATGAGCGTCATGGGCACATTTGCGTCGGGGGCGACGAGGGGTGGATTATTGGATTAGTTTTATTTTTTATTATTATTATTTTTTGAAACTTTACATAATTTCTAATCCTTTTATTTGTTTCTTGTTTACTATAAATATGAGGCTTAAGGTTTTTAGGTTTATCATTTTTAAAACACAATGTACTTATGTAAATAATTCTTTGCTTTAGAACAAAAATTTAAAAAAGTTTAAGGGTTTTTTAATCAAACCCTTATAATTTCATAATGTGAGAAATATCTATATATGAATTTATGAGAAACTGTTGCTAATACTGTACATCTGTATAAAGAACTAGCTTTCCGCCCGTGGCTCCTCTCGTGTGGACTATACACAGTTATACCAGGACCCCTTTTTCCGAGATAAAAAGTAGCTTTGTCACGCTTCAGTTTATAAACTATATCTATGCAAAAAATGACAGCGGTCCTGGAACAATTGTGTAGTCCACGCGAGCGGAACCGGACGTAAAGCAAGTTTGAAAATAAAATATAACCCATGTTAGTCGCTGTTATTATAGCTTTTAATAGGTGAAAAAGTTTTTAAAATCAGTTTAGTAGTTTTTGAATTTATCCGTAACAAACAAACAAAATCGTTCCTCTTTACCTGTAGATAATAAATTCATGTCTTTCATGCCTTTACCTGTCTGCCTGTCTACATATTACTGCTGAACATAAGCCTTCTCCATTGCACGCCACGCGACGCAATCCTCCGCTTGTTGCATCCACCAATCGTGTGCTCATTTCCTATAAAGGAGCTTAACACTGGTTCTCTTAGTGTTTATACTAGCTTACATGAACTTTTTGGCATGAGGAAAGTTGTTGTCGTTGGATACCACGTGTGCTCTCCGAAACGGAAAAAAGGCCCGTGTGGAATGATGCCGAGAAATGTGACTAGATTTCGAAAATCCACATCAAGACATTACTCAAATCGTTACTGGTGACGGAACATAGATCTATCAGTATGATTCGGAAAGTTGTTTATTTTTTGCGAGTCCCAAACCTTATCTAATGAACCGCATACAGACTAGGAAAAGATAATTGTTGAGCTGCGAAGCGAAGAGTTTTTGCTACCTAGGAATTAATAATAATAATAATAACACACACAATCACAACAACGTCTAGGTCTCAAACTAAGCATTAGCTTGTAGTTTGGGTACCAAGTGAAGACACCACATACATATAACAACCAAGACCCGGTGCCAGTATTAATATTCATCATATAAATACTGACCCGACCTGGGATTCGAACCCGGTACCTCCAGCTTTGCAGGTAGGGTCGCTGCCCACTAGGCTAAGCGGTCGTCATTCGAATTGAATCGAATCGTCGAATTGAATTCCTAATCTGTATAAATATATGAAAAACATGGTGAAACCAAAATAGTTGTAAGCGAAATTAAGACCGGCTACTTCACAGTATCGAAAATGTCAAAAGCAGTTTCGCGGGGTGAAGACTGGCGCGCGGGGACCTCGCCGACTGAAACTCGCAATTTTGCACCAGCTAGCTAGAGTATGAGTGGTTAGACGGTAAAGAGTGCTTCTAGTAAGTTCGTATTTTTATGTTTGAAAACGATTTTTACATACCTGCACATTTAAATTTAACATTATAGCTACAAACTTTCCACATAGCTTTTTTTCTGAATTATTTTCTCAGCCCAAATTTTTTGATATCACAAGTTTATCGTAAAATGTCGTAAATGTTTCAAATTTATAAGGCCACGTGGCCGTGGTTCGAATCCGGACGTGTACCAATGAGTTTTTTCTGACTTAAGTACATAACTATCACCAACTCCGTGCCTCGGACAGCACGTTAAACAGTCGGTCCCGGTTGCTGTCAATAGATGGCGGTCGCTACAACCCACCAACCCGCATTGGAGCAGCGTGGTGGATTTGAGCTCCAAGCCCTCTCATCTTGAGGGGCGGCCTAAGCCTCTACGCAGTGGTGTATAAAAAGGGCTTATGTAATGGAATCGTAAAGTGTTATTATACAGCTTGAATACAATAAGAGTGATAAAATTTTACAGCTTATTTCTTTGAGACAACGTATAATTCGAGTACGACTTGTTCACTAGATCCACCCTATACTAATTTCTTCGCTCCCTTGAAACCCGGAATTCGAAAATCGGCCTTTTATTTATAATCTTAGATCTACTTTGCGATATTGGATTTAAAATTCGATATCACGGAAATAACGTACTCCAATATAAGCAAAGACTTCGGTGGTGGCAACACCGCTAAGTGGTTCCAAAATTAAAAGCATTATGAGCCACATATTAAAAGCAAACATTACCTCGTCCGCTCTCGAGATTAGCGAACGTCGCGGTACTAGGTAATGGATGCTCATGGATGCGGTATTAATCGATTTTCCTCATAATTAATTAAAACCTTTTATTTCAAATATGATCCGGGTTACGGGACCAAGGCCATCCCTGTCCCCGTAACGTTTTCGTTTCCATTCCCCTCAAGTGGACGTAGATAGAGGCATGGGGGCTTATACAAAACACATTGTGTCGTTCGTTTATCATATAAGATACATATAATAAAATATTTAAAAACATCCTATTAAATTCGACAAATGTTATATAACCTACACAGGCGAAGCTAGAAGTAAAAGCTGGTGTATTATACATATTAACATTTCAGAAGAACTTTTCTAAGTTACTGTGAAAACTATGTCAAAACCGTTGCGTGGTTTAGAAGTGGTTAAGCTAAACCGATCAACAACAACAGTTACGAAATTTAAGAAACATTTTCTATTGAATTAAATTGTGAATCTAAACCCATTTTCGAATCAACTTCATCACACACACACACACACACACACACACACACACACACACACACACACACACACACACACAAAATGTCATAAAATTCAAGAGGAGTTTTGTGACATACACACACGAACAGATTAAATATTATGTTATAAAGATATATACGATATTATAAAGAATATTTAAGTATACAGATGTTAGTTGTGCAGTACTCATAATACAAGCATAGTACTTGCTTACTTAGGTATTATTAATATTACTATAGATTATTAAAAATATTTTAGTATTTTATTTACACGAAATTGTAATATCATAACTAAAATATCGAGCTGTATCTCTTACTTGACCGGAGTATCTGTCAATGTGTATGGAAGCCCAATTCTGTTATTAGCCACGCCCCTAATCGTTGTCCTTAAGACGCCGTCGACACCTCGGCTGACAGAGAAGAGAGGTTTCTGGCCACGCCCACATAGGTCCAGATATACTTAGCAGTGTAATAGGTTTTGAGTTTATTTTCACTTATATACACTTTTTTTATTTTACACATACTTACTTACATAGGTGTGTATTTTCTCTACGGCGTATATACTTTTTACTCACATTTTTTGCTGTCACAACGCGGTATCTCTATGAACATGCAGGTGCGATTTAAAATATTTATTATTATTTCTTACAATCCTAAATCTTAAAACTTTAAATTTTCTAGATAATCTGTTTACCATACCATACCATCAGCCCATCAATACCCTACTGCAGGGGCTTAGGCCTCCCATTAGGTAAGGGGGATTTGGAGCCCAACCCACTACGCTGCTTTAGTGCGGGATTAACCTGTTCTCCGAAGGACAGAGTCAGTGATAGTTATGTACATAAGTTAGAAAAAACTCATTAGTACATACCCTGGGTGTGCCCGAGATTCGAACCAAGGCATTTCAAACTAAAAGCGGGCTCGCTACCACTCGGCTATCAAAACATCTGTCTAAATATTACCATATCCTATTGAGTGAAAACCGTTTTTCGCACATCATTTGCTCTTTTCAGTGCGCGGGAATATTATGATATTAAATTGATTTTTTACCGAAGAAGCCGCGTTTCCCTCAATGAAGTTCTACATTTTCATTAAAACTGAAAATAATTTTTATGTTAAGAAATAAGAAGTAGGTACATTTATTCACTGCCACGGATACAAGTAAATGACAATCTAACACAAAAACAGAGACACAAACATGAAAGTTTACACAGATGTTCCGTACCCATAATAAGAGCGTCAGCACCTGCTGCAGTTGTGCCACCACATCCACAACACAGATTTTCAGTCAACCCCTGCGTAGACTCCGCCGCACATGCCACAGGCATAGCAACACGGTCGCATGATACATTACAATTAATTTATAGGCATATGCAGCAATAAAAGCGTATAAAAAGCAATGAGATAGACATATAAAAATCGAACATCGAGGAAAACTTTGACGTAATAAAAATATTGTCATAAAAAGAGAAATAAATATATATTAGAAAATATACGAATAATATATAAGAAATTAATTGCGTATAAAATTCATGTAAAAATAAATTTCAATTTTAACCTGGTTGTCATTCTTGTCGTGTTCGTGGTTGTCTGTATATACCTTACAAATACAAACCGATTAACTTTAATCATCATCATCATCAGCCCATGTTACCCCACTGCAGGGGTTTAGGCCTCCCCCAGGGAAGGGGGGTTTGGAGCTTAAATCCACCACGTTACTCCACTGCGGGTTGGGGATTGTAACGACCGCCATCTATTGACAGCGTCCGGGACCGACCACGGAGTAGGCACCGGAAGCACGGAGTCAATGATAGTTAATGTACTTAAGTCAGAAAAACTCATTGGTACACGCCCGGATCCGAACCATGGCCCTATGGCCTTATAAATTTGAGACAGGTTCGTTGCGCTCTGGGCTATCACGACACGATTAACTTTAATATTAAAGCATAATTTATACAATAATATTATTATGCGATAAGATATTTAAATAAAATTATTTGAATGTAAATAAAAATGGTGACACTGATTTGACTGACCGATTAGCCGAGTGGTTAACCTTAACTGCAGAATCAAAGGTCGCTGGTTCGATTCCCGCCCAGGACAAATATTTGTGTGCATGAACATATATATCTGCTCCGTGTCTGGATGTAAAATATTTATACATGTATATATTATAAATAATATTTAAGTATGTACATCAGTTATCTAGTAACCGATAACACAAGCATAATACTTGCTTACTTTGGGACTAGATTACGCTGTGTGAGATATCCCATGAGTTATTATTAAAAAAAAACACCTGTACATTTTGTTTACTTTTGAATAAGCACCAGCCAATTGAAGCAAAGAACTTGAATATTCCCCTGAAAATAACCAAATATACACTAGCGGACTTACAGTAAGAATTTTTCGTTTCGACATTTCGCGCGTTAAATCGTCGTTGGTCCTTAGTCAATTCTTTATTTTATATTTAAAGTCATTATTTACAACCTTCTTCGTTGCGTGTGAATTCTTGGGATAGCTTACAGGTGAAAATGAAGACTAATAAAAATGCAAAATGTTTAATTGTTTACAGTGAAGTCTATTTTGAAAATGTATTTTGAAAAAATAAAAAAGTGCAATCGCTTTTGTTGCTGAATAAACTAATTCGTAGTAGAGGGTATTTTTTTACCGTAATAAATTGTAATTTGAAGCCAAATGTAGTAAAATATCTTTTCTACGAAACGGTCAGAACGAAACCAAATATTTTCTTAACTAAACAGATTTAAGCTTGTTATTTCTATGTTAAACTTACTCAAGCCCGAAAAGGGATGGTAAACGAATAGATTGATCGAAAAATAATAAATACAGCTAAGGCAATGTTATTTCTCCATTAAGTCGTTATTTTAGAATAAATGTAAAATTTCATTTAACATCTCACTTGTTTGTACTCTCGAGGCTGTGTATTTTGTAAAGCTCTGGAGAAAACTTTGATGCAGTAATATTTTACTAAAGGAACTAGATTGGCGTATTTTTAAAAGCTTATTATAAAGTATCGGGCTACTTACATGATAAAAATCCATGGGCGTAAGCCACTCGCCTATTAATTTGTTTCAATAATATTAATCTTTAAGCATTTATTGTCAAAAAATTGTTTATAATTTTGTTAAAAAGAGCGTCCCTCGGTTTCTTACGCATTCTTCTCAGAGGAACTAGTACTTTTTGAATGCGCCTTTGCGGTGACGTTCTTCCACAAAGTAATAAATTCACTCTTGCGACGTATTTCAAAATTATGTCACATAACTACGAAATAAAGATATTTGATTTGATTTTTTTAAAAGGGGGCATCGCAAATACGACTCAATTGAATCATTTTCGGTTAGTGTCGCTAGCATCGACGAATAAAGGAGCTGTTCATACGAAAGTACTACGATAATGAAGGAATGTAATTAATATGTGTGCGGTTAAGTTTAAATGTAAACGTCTCGGTTAGGTAGCCTATCTGGATTCCCCTATAATCTAGACAGACTGAGTTTAAAATTGTTTTATTTAACTACTTATAATATGAATTATGATAGGTATTGGTTACACTTTATAAGTTAACTATTTATATTGAAACTATTCTACAATACGGTACTTGACTATTATTAAATATATATTATATTTATCAAGAAAATATAAAAATTAACTTCATAAGATAACAATATTTATAAACAAAATTATATTTAGTTAAATAATATGAAAATTATAAGCTTTTAAAATTTTATCTGTCTCTTTCTTGCATAACGATATTTAACATTGTTTTAAACGGCCTGACGTCACACATAGGTTCGCCGTGCGATATCGCCCTCTCTGTCTAACAGGACATTTTAAACATTAATAACTTTGGTAATTATGATTTATTTATTAAAATTCTTTCACCGTTATGATATATTTTGAAATCTCTTTCATATAAATAATTAATTAATTAAAATTATTAACATAAATGTGGTTTTCACATCTATCCACATCGTGTTCCATAACTTTCGGTATATAATAGAACCATATAAACATGCATAAAGATGTTGCTCGGAGTGTCAATAGTTGTGAAAATCAGATTGATGTTGATAATTGTCATTCAAACATAATGAACGTTCTAATTTTAATACTAAAAGTTCTAAGTTTTCACTTCTACCGGCTTCTATCTTTATAACCACTATAACTGCCATTTTTTTCTTTTACCACCGTCTGAAGACATCGCCAGGATCAAGGATCTAAAAAAATATGGAAAACGGATATTTAAAATAACCATAATTACATGACTATTTTTTTTTCGTAAATTTTTAATAATTAAATCAAAAGATATAAAATTAAATACAATCATTTTGCATAAAACACCAAAGCACATATTTCATTTTTCACAATTTAAAATAATAAATAATGATTTTGAAACGTTAAATTTTTAAATAAAATAAAACATTTAATGGAATGAAATTCGGAGCCTTATTCATCATTTTAAACTAAAGATTTTAATAATATAAGGAAATAAACTATAATTTTGCATTAATAATCATATTTTAAACTTCAACACATAAATTTTAAATTATTATTAGATTTTATAAAATTTTTAATTTCAAAATCCATGATAAAAATATGATTGAACTACTAGAAATCTGTTTTACCACAGTAGTAAGAAAACGTCCAAGCCACTGTTAAATACTAATTGCGTGATGCATTGCACAGGTTAAAATATTAGAAAATATATAATAACATAAAATTTTCAAACGCCAAAATTAATACGATGATTTGAAATAATTTTCTGTTATTTATTTTTCATTTTAAAAATATTAGTATATTTATTTAGTACTCACTTTTGTACTGCTCAGTGATTCTACAATTAAATGAGCATGTCGTGACGCGAACCCATAAGATTTTCCCCTACCAAAAAGTGTCCAACGCCAATAGCCAACTAGCGCATTATAATAAGATGCCTATGCCTAGAATATGACGATCAAGTGAAAAGCAATAAATGCAATCATGACCGAGTCGATAGACTATTGACAGTCAAGTGATCTGGTCGGAATGTCCTTTTCAAGACTCAAAGCCCTTGAGGATGGCTTTCTTTGTAAAAATACAGAATGGTGTAGTGACTGTTTGTTCACTGTTCAAAGTAATATTTCCAAATTGCAGGTATTTCATTTTTAACGATTTGATTTTCTATTCTCTCGAAAGTCATAAAACCTTAAAATACAAAAAAAAAAATTCTAATTACAACCTACAATAGTCGTGAAGCTAGAGGCAGAATGTTTCAACATCATTGGTTTGATCATCTTTGTTTTTTCACCATGTTGATAACTATTTGGTTTTATTTGTCATATAAATTTTGAAACATTATGTAGCTCCCGTTTCCGCTGCCATTGGCGCCGCCAAAATTATAGTCAGCTTCGAAATCCCTTTTTTTATCCTTTCCAAAATTTTCACCTTATTATCTCCCACCCTAAAGTTCCGGAACCCAAGACAACTCACACAATGAAAATTAAAACAAAATACCCGCGCTACAAAAAACACTCGCAAAACCGCTAGTGCTTGAAACGCATCAGTACACCTCCGCTCTCATATATTTTTATGTTATAACGTGTATGATACCGCCGAATTACTAATTTGAAGATTATGAACTGTTTGTGTGTGGATGAACTTTCATTTTTGTGTTGTGAAGACGGCTCCAGTACTGCACTGAGAAGAGGCAGCGCTACTTATCCAAGTAAGTGGGTTGTCGATTCCCCTTCTTTTCCAATTGTCCTGCAATGCCTCCCGCTAGGTCATTCGAAATTAAATTAGGTCGACGCTAACCAAAAAACATAAACTTATATTCAAACCTATGGATATCCGCAATTATGTAGGTGTGTGTTCCAAATTTCTAAGCGCGCCTACAGCCATTTCTTTCCGTCCCGCTCCTTCGCCTCTTATGTACATAGATCAAAGGCATTAATAATTATATATTTGAAAATAGTAACTAGTTTTTCAGCTATGAATTTGGATACAAGAATTCTGATTTTTTGGATTCTTGACTAAATCTTTCGGTTATAGAACCGGTTTCAATCTTATAATAATAATAATAAAATCATTTATTGCCAAAAACCAAAAAAGCTGTTACAGGAATCCTTAACAATAACCTTACAAAATTGGTGGCAAACGGAATCGACTCAGCCTAATGATGGTCAGCCGCTGGCGAACATGACCATCGCTGATATTCTGTCGATTCCGAAAATAAATATCTTATATATAAAAATATACATACTATAACTACACACTTCGATCACTCTTCCAACATTTAGTACAAGCAAGCCCAGAATAGATAATTCTATGGTTTTTGATAGAAGCATCATACCCCTTGCTTGTCTTCTACTCATAATAGTAAATAGTTACACCGAGCAGAAAGTAATTTATTACTGCATCAAGTGCTTATTTGGAGCCCGAGCGCCGGCGTGGGCTTTAGAAAGCACGAGAACAGTATAAATTACTTAATGTGAGGTACAAAATCTCCTTTTCTTTCGACTACTACGAGGAAAGTTAAAAATAAAAGTTAAGTAAAATAAGAATTTTTCGAATAGTTTAATTATGTAATAAAATGTTATTTTGGCTTCGATTGGAATCTTTTTCGAAGTTGGGAAAATTTCCGTGTCACTTAAAGATTCCATTTTTATAATTAGTTAAATAAAATATAATTACAAAGTTTGCATTTTTAAATTTTTAGTGATAATTAGCTCTGGGAATGTTCGCGAGTTTTTCTTTCTTAAAATAAATGACAATTTCTATATGGCCAGTATTTTTTACTTTTAAACTCCATATGGCTAACTAAAACAAAACAGTGAAAATTTCCATACGTTTTTTCTACTCTGCAACAAAATGTCGCTTTATGCTGTATAATGTAGTGCATTTATGATAGAACAGCAGCATAGTTTTTAAGAAAATTATTTTTGTATGTTTAATTTACCGGACGCGGGCGAAATGGAACAACCAAGTATTCCCACACCGCTGCCTCATCCCCGCAGAGTCATATTGGTCTGGTGCCAAAGCTAAAACAGACCCCGAACTTTCTATTGTACCATATGTCGCTGTCTATTTCATCACTATATGCGTACAAGGATAGGTATACATAGCTGTGTTATTTAAGACATAACATTTCAGGTTACGTATAAAAACATAATTTTCATGAAGACATTTCAATCAGCTAGCCGTCACTCAACCGCCCGGAAGGGAGTCTCAACAATGAATATAAAAATATATTCCTCCCTCATAAGCAACGTTCAACGACAAAAGACAGCGATGACGAAAAAAAAATACGTTAACTTTGTCAATTTTTTTTTCACAAAGCAAACATCTGGTATTTTCCCATGAAATATCTTATAGAGTTGTATGTATGAAATAAAAAAGCAATGATGAATCAATACGGACATATTTATTCCAAAAGAGTACTTTTGATCTTTCTGATTGGTAAAATAAAAAAAAAATAGTACTTGTAACATAGAAGTAGTGAAACGCGCCCGCCCCGCTTCCCACTAGAATCACAATACCAACAGCACGCTATCGACCGCCCGTTAACAAGTAAAAACGGCGAATTATGCAGTGAAATATTGTAAAAACCCGTTCAAATACAAAAAACGTTAAGTGGTGTAACTCTTCATTTGTAAGTATGAAATTATGTGGATATGTGCTTCGTGTCGTACATTAAATGTATTGTTACGGGCTACCGGTTCTAATATTGACGATGCACTGAAACACTGATTTTAGTTCACTTTACTTTATTATAATCCCAAATCACAAAATAATCCAAGAGCAAACAATATCGAACACTAATTGCACAGTTAAACACTCCGCACTTCGCAAATTGTCGCGCTTGACTTATTTCCAAAAATCAACTTGCTCGACACCGCGGACCATCGCCTTATATAGCTCTCTCCCTTCCACTAGTCACCGCCTCGAACATTCTATCTCTCGAAATTTATAGATTACATTTTAATTTCTCGACCGACCGTGGGAACGGAATTTTAGCGCCGCCCGGCGCCGACTGGCGTCTCTAAAAATGAGCATCGATTTTTAGAAATATCGCGAATATTCCTTTGAACGATGCGCCTCTGTATTAATTTAATTGTTCGTCTAGACTTTTCGGTTTTATTGAATGGCTGTGGGAATTTTTCTCGTAAGTTCGATGACCTGTTTTTGTACTATTGTAGATAGGTGTCATGCTTTTTCTAGTGAGTTCGATAACGTCGTCGGGAGAGTATATAGGCGTCACAGTATTACCGTGTCTCTAGTGGGGAGGCGATTGTCTGTCCTGTCTGTCACACCTTCGTAGTTTCTACATTTACATAGAAAAGGCCGATGGTTGAGAGCTTCGTCATCTATATAGATTGGAACTACATCACCACTTGTGTCCTTTTTTCATTTTTCCATTGAAATGAAATTATTTAACGTTTCCACGCAAAAAATGTCGCCGATGTCTTTCTCTGTCCATTAAAATATCTCTAATCTACGGAAAATGGGAAGTAATTCTCTTGCTCCCTGCGATGTTGGTAATTATGCCCGCAGCTTTAAGGTCAGGTCCCTCGGCCGATTTGCGCTCGGTCGCCCGCGGCCACGTGATGAACCGAGATAAGAATGGGCGAACGCCGAGAATCTCTTGACGCTCGACATGATTTTTTTAGCAGTTTTAATTTTATTACAAAACATCTGTTAAGTTCTTTTTCTATGTGATAATCGAATGATTTAATGACCTACCCAGAAACATATTTTTATTTCTATTACATAATGATCATTACAGTTTGTAAGATTTTAAAATTCCTCAATTAACTATGTATTTGGAAAATAATTCAATGTGATAATTTAAATCGTGTTTTCAACTGGACTGAAGGACAAAATAATATTTTTTTTTTTTGTAGAATTTAATTGCTGAAAAAGTGAAAAAGTTATTTAAATGTGATAATGATAAATTATAACTGAACATTCCATACAGCGCCATCTAGTCCCACACTAAACAGGGCTTGTTTTATTAAATATTTTTTTATAATATATGTATATAGATGTTTACACCCACCACGGAACGAATAGGAATGTTCACGCACACAAATATTTGTCCCGGGCGGGAATCGAACCCGAGACTCTTGGCTCCGCAATCAGGGTCTCTAATCACTTATCCTTTGGGTCAGTTCCTCATAATCAAAATATGTTGAAATGAACTACGTACTGCCTACATTACTGTGAAAACAATATTTCTATTTTATTTACAATAAAAATGGTTGAAGTAAGTCGGTAAATAGTAAACGACTTACATTTCTGGCTGGCTGGCTGGTCTGCACTTTTAATTTGAAGTAATTTATCCAGAAGATCTTCATCGAAGACTTTAAGCAACACTTAAAGGTAAAATAGAGCATGCATTTTGTTTAAGTTACAGTTAAGTGAGTGGTATATTTCAAGCAACATCGACTCACATCCTCTGGAGCAGAGTGCACGCATTTATATCAATGTAACATTAGTGTTACGTAAAAGGTTTTTGATGGAATCTTGTTAAAAAATTGTCCCTCGTATATCAACAAAACGCTAACCCACGAAAGCTAGAGACGTGCTCAACGTTGTGTCGACAAAATGAAATATTTACATATTTTTTTATCAAACATGAAAAATTACTAAATTATTAAAATACAATAATAGTATAATTAGTGATTATACATACTTCGTTTTTAAATTGATATCCAGCTGACAAATTTAGTACATCTATATATACTAGGTATCTACACCTAGGGAAGCAATAGTTTCATGTTGATACTATAAATAATACTCGGGATATCCCGCACCGCGCTATCTAGTCCCAAAGTAAACAAGTATTTTGCTTGCATTATGAGTACTAGATAACTGATATGCATATTTAAATATTCTTTTATATAATATTTATTATTCGCGAATCGCACGAATAATGTTTAATTATTCGCGCACTCCAATAAATGTCATTTTTTATTCCTGTGGGATAACTATTTTTCCCGCGAAAACGGCTGCTTGGATTTCAATGAAATTTAGTACGAGCAGGAAAAATTTCATTCCGGACAAATACACGTGTCCTGTGGGAGAGCTATTCTTCATGCTACATCAAAAATTCAAAAGTTAAAGGACATAAAAACCTCAAGGTTCAGAATTGTCTAGAAAGTATCACAATGTTCTAGACCTTCGCCTCTCTTTAGCGGTCCTAGTACAACTGTGTAGTCCACGCAGGCGCAGCGGTGGCCGGAAAGCTAGTGTATTATATATGTAAATGTATTACTTTTTATATGTACGTTTCTAGTGTACAATTTCAAAGTTATGCTATGGTTCAAATTGCAATATTGTCTAAAATATAAAATATAGTAATTAAAATAATGTAACATATTGCAAAATCAACACTTAGTGAAAGAGTGGGTAATGCAAAAAGTTCAGAGCAGAGTTAACATGACCGACTATTTTCTTTTAGTGACATTAAATAAAATTCAATAATTTTTTATCTCATTTCAGTAACTTTATTATTTTTGTGGTTTATATTGGGTCGGGGAAAAAGTTTCTTCGCATTTTATGTGAAAACTCGAGACATTTTTTTTCCAAGTTTATTTACATTTAATCACAATATATATATGCTATTTTGTTCGATGACTGTCTGCCATTTTTTATTTAGTGACATGATCCCGTTGCTGTAGAAATTTTGGCACTTCTGAACAAAAAAAACGCATCCAGTAGTTTTGGCAGTCCTCTCTTGATGTTAACCTGATACTATCTAAAGAATTCTGAAGAGAACGAAACAGGTGTAAATCTCAATGTGCAAGGTCAGGGCTATATGGCGGATACATTAAAACCTACCAGCCAAACTCTCTTCATTTTTTCTGAGTGACTAAAAATATGTGAGGTCTAGGGTTATCGTGATGAAAGACCACACCCTTTCTAATGGTTGATTCCGGCCACTGTATCTCAATTTCTTGCTTTTATCTCATCAGTTAAAGCATAGTGTGGAAGGTAGAATGAAAAAACTACGAATTGTTAATTTTGAAGTTAATAAACGATTATGATTATGAGTTGTTCGCAGTAGCGATTCGAATCGATGGTTCTGCCCAACGGTAAAAGCTCATAATGAACAATACCTTTCCAATCCCACCACACACACAACATCACCTTATTGCGAGTTAGCCCGGGTTTTGCCACAGTCTGTGAAGCCTGACCGATTTTTGACCACGACATTTTTTGCACGTTTTCATCGTACTTGATCCACTTTTCTTCACCAGTTATCAATCTCTTCAAAAACGGTTCGGTTTCATTACTTCTTAATAAAGAATCGCAAATGAGTACGCGGTTCATTAGGTTTCTTTTAGTGAGCTCATGTGGCATCCAAATATCGAGCTTTCTTTTATACCCAGCTTTTCTCAAATAGTTCAAAACTATTTTGTGGTCAATTCTCAGTTCTTCAGCTATGTCGTAACTACTGATATGCCGATCTTGCTCCACTTTTTCAAAAATGGCGTCCATTTTAGCCGTGACCGGGCGACCACAACGAGGCGCATCTGTGACATCAAAATTCCCGGATTGAAAACGTTTAAACCAACTTTGTGCTACTCTTACTGACACCGCATTAGGGCCGTAAACGTGACAGTTTTTTTTTTGCGGCTTGCGTTGCATTTTTTCCTTTTTTATACTGAAATTTTAAAATGTATCGAATTTCTTCATTACATTCAATCATTTTGACAGAAATAAAAACAAATGAAAACCGGCGGTAAACAATATTTTACCAAATTGTTTTTTTTTTTAATGTAACCTTTTTAATGGCATCAAAACCAGCCAGATACAACTAGTACAGGCAAAGTTAAAAGTATACACAAACTATATGCGAAAAGACTTTTTCCCCGACCTAATATAATTTTTATACAAAATAAGTGTCTAATACTATTAAAAATTTCTTTTTTAGTATAACATATATATATATAATAAAAATAATTAGAATGTGCATTTTGAGTTCGAACTATTTATCACACGTTAACACAACTGACGGGTGTGAAAGCGGTAGCGAGAATGTTCGCAAATGGTTGTGGTCATTTGTTTCGTCTATAAACCGGCAATGTATATATTGATATACTGGGGTTTAGTTCGGTGGTTAACATAGATATAACTGTTTCTCGTACTCAACTTTAAAAACAAGCCTTTAAAACTTGGTCTACGCAAAATATCTACGTAATACATAATTATGTCAATATGTATCTAAAAAAAAATTTTTTTTATTATCGAATCGATCATCGACTAGTTCACAGCACTAATTGTAACACGTCGTGTACACCAATTCGTCATGTTATGCGTTTAAGAGCTTTCAAGAATTTACCATATTTTGGGTTTTTAGCGAAAACCTTCTTCATTTTACGTTTTACTTTTTTTTAAAGTAATTCCTTCCGTTAACTTAGCATAAAGTATTTTGGTTTATAATAGTTTTACCCTCAGAATAACCAGAAGGCGCCTGTAAGCGTGAAACTGAAGAAACAAAAACCACTCTTAAACAGAGTGGTTTCACTTTGTTACGATTAGTCACTCCGTTGCACTTACCGCGTTATAATGTACAGTACAAGTGTCAATTTTAATTTTAAAATGTCGTCTTGTGTCGTTCCTACATGCAAAAATGCTGCTGGGCTTACGAAGAAATCGGATGGGATCACATTTCATCTGTAATTAACGTATTAAAAAGTGGATTTATTTAATTATTGAATTTGTTTTACATATTGTGATTGACTTAAAAAATGGCGCGTTCATTTTGTGAGTGTTGCCAGTTCCATCGAAAATTTTATCTACTTTTTATTTAATACCTGTTTAGAATACTCTATTGTTTGAGTAATAAAGCACCTGTGTGAACAACAAACCACAAAGAAAATTGAATTGGATGAAAGTCATACAAAGAGCACGGCTAGATAAGTTTTTGAGACCATCAGAGCGGAACGTAATTTGTTCGATTCACCTTGACGAGCAATATTTTTGTGACGCGAAATGTAGTTTAAAAAAACTAAAGAAATCAGCTATTCCGACTAAGGTAGAATTAGTCAAGATATGTTAGTTAAATATTATTCATATTGCACCTTTCCTGTTCATTATGTAGGTCATAATTATATTACGAAATAATCCAATTTCATTCCATTCCATCATTCCTTTAATACCCCACTACAGGGGCTTAGGCTTCCGGGATGAGGAGGCTTGGAGCTTAATCTACCACGCTGATCCAATGCGGGTTGATGGCGGGTAGGTGGTTGGTGGGTAATCCAATACCGTACTTCGGTGGCTATTATACCAAAAATTTCATTTTTTCCCAGAAAATACAAAGGATATACCTTTATGAATACATTGTATACGTGTTATTGAATCTTCTATGCATTCCGATTAAAATTAAATTTTGGTGAATGGAGTAATATATGAATTATCTAATAATGGCATGATATTTCGGGATTTGGTATTGACATCACAATTGTCTGATTCACATATAGAAACATCTGGACCTTCGATTTCGGAAAATGTGCGTAGGTACTTACCTACCTAAAATTTTTATGTTTAATTGATTACATGTGATTTTCTGTTTTTGATTAAGCATTTTGCTTTTTCATTTTATGATAGACTTAAAGTTTTTCATTTCAGGATACACAGCCACAATCGCCTACACGATCAAACTCAGAAATTACTGATGTCTATATTTCTGATTTGGATTTTCTATGTGATACAACGAAAAAGCTACTCAATAACGATCTATAATAGTGAAAATGGTGGTAGCATTGCAAAATTATTGTCTTAAAATCGCCTCAGCTTCATGATTTGTCAAAATATATCGTAGGTTATTATCGGGAACTGTTGCTTATTACTTGTCGAAATCAATAAAATATTCCTTTTGTGCAGAAGCAATTGGCCTCAGATGTGCTATGGATTCACAAGCTTATTGGTTTGAAAAATAATGGAGTTTATTTCTCTTCCCAAAATTTTAATTACATAAATACCGTATTTGTGAAGCACATGTCCGAAAAATTTCAAATGAAGATTTTGTTATAAGTTCAAATATCAAACGATTAGCAATCGTTCTTTCAATTTTCAAGAAATTCATTGAAAAAAATAATATATTCCTTGTAAATGATGACCACATAAATGGTGAAAGTCATAGAAACGGCGGTTATTGAAAAAGATTTAGATATAAGATTAGGTACCTACATTATTTATCTAAACGTAAAATTCTGCCAATCAGTTGAAATTCTAAAAGAAAATGTTATAAAAAGATTACTCAACAAAAGGGTACCTAATAAAAATTTTACTTGCCTTACCTTACCTTTAAAAAGGTACTTTATTGAAGCCGGGTTTTATTTATTGTAATAGGTATAAAAAAAGAAATGTTTATTTCCTTTAGGTATTTAACTAAAATGGTATGTATGCATTTCAAGTTGTAGTGAGTAACTTTCTATTAAATGAAGAACACTTATGTCAGAAGGTCATGCTACTTCCTTTCTATAAGACACACGAGTATAAACTCGTAGTGTCCCAAAAAACTCATTGAACTCAAGTAAACACCTGGCGCCTGAAGGAAATTTGAATGTTGTGAGTTTTGACCTAGTACCTGGTATAGTTAAAACTTACTATGAATGAACAAGTACGCAGCGACCGTGCGGCTGCCCCGCAAGAAATAATTTGTGTTATATAAACGCGGCCTAAATATACCTATCTGTTAATATTTTTATTAAACACCTTTTTTCTGATTTTATATGATTATCCCAAAAACAGTAGAAAATTTATCCCGATCTAGCAACATTACGCGGGCGGGAAGTGAGGCAGGCGCGGGACGTACGTAATGTTTTTGGACACAGTGCAGTATGTGTGATCATAATTGAGCGCGCCACCTGTGGTTTTACCTTTCTTCAAGTCATAACGAGAGCAACGAAACGACTTGTTTTTTTTTTGCTCTTAGATATTCTAAGGCTCAAAAATTAATATTTATTAGGCTACATTTATCGTAATCGAAGGTTGGGTTGGGATACATAAATAAACAAGATTCTAAACAAATGACAAGCAAAGCTTCTAGTTGTGAGATGGAATAGTTAATTGAGTAGAAGTCAATAAGTGAACAGAAAGAAGTAGTACTGCTGCTGAAACGGTTATGGAAAAACTATAATAGAAATTTAATGCATGTAATATTCATATTAATAATAATAATACCTGGGACATCCCACACAGCGCCATCTACTCCCAAATTAAGCAAGTTTTATGTTTGTGTTATGGATGCTAGACAACTGATTACATAAATATTCTTTAACTTTTTTCCGATAATATAGACCAATCTATACTTCCCTCTTGAAATTAAAAAAAAGTCTATAATTTTCTTGGGTATTCCTTCCAAAAACTAGATTAGTAAAATATCCCTTTGACGTAATCTGGACAGATGTTTACTATTCACATTATCTTAGACTAAATAATGTGATAATATTTTTATTAATTATTAATTTAATTTGACATAGTGACCTTACTTCTGTATTTTTTAATTACTTTTAGCTTTGATTTTTTACTGTAGGAAGCAGCGTAATAAGCTCAACCGCCTAGAAGACGTCACAGGGCCAATTTCAACGTCAGATGGATTTTCATATATTATTCTAGAACCTTATTCCTTTTAATTTTAATGACATCAACGCAACTTTTAGTCCAAGCCCACTCGATGCAAATATACCTTGGCTATTACCTTGGAATAATATCTATTAGATGAAATGTATAATTTTGCAAATATAATGTTTTTTTTTTGGGATAATTAATTACTTACAAAGCCTATTAAAAATATTGTTACACAAACTTGGTGTTTTTCTAATTAATATACTACAATAAATAATATATATAATAATAATGTGTTGACATATTTGTATGGAAAGCAATGTGACCGGTTGTCATCAGTCCTTTGATGCCCCCCTGCTGGGCTTAGGCCTCCCCTTGAGATTAGGGGGCTTAGAGTTTAATCCACCACACTGCTCCAGTGCAGGTTGATGGATTTTAACGTCTGCCATCTGTTGACGGCTACCGGAACCGACGGCTTGACGTGTTCTCCGAGGTACAGCGTCAGTGATATAGTTTTGTAAAAAGTTAGAAAAAACTCATTGGTACATGCCCTGGGATTCAAATCATAACCTTCTAAACAAGAAGCACGCTCGCTGCCGCTCGGCTATCACGCCTAATAATCCTTAATATTCGCAAATGTTTGGTATCAATTTAGGTGGTAAACAATTTCTAAATATTGCGTAATGAATTAAATTGATTACAGGTGTATCACTATACTTGTAACTTAAGTGTTTAGTTTAAAAATCACATCGCAGTTGAGGCCACCCAAGCGAGATGGCTGGTGTGAAAGCGGTTACGCGGGTGTCCGGGTATAATTGAATCAAAACCTACTCGATTATACAAATCGCGAAAACCATGTAAACACGTAAACAAAATGTCAGAGTTGGACAGACCATACGCCATGATCACTGTTTTAAACAAACATTTTGTTGTATTACACATGAAACGTTATTTCTGATTCTTTATTTTCTTTTTTTGTATGAATTTTACATGTCAGTAATAATATTTGAAAAACATTGACTGGTGTATATTTGGTGTACAGCGTATATTTCTTGCTTAAGTGTTTGTAGTCAAAAAGCGTTATTTATCTCTATGAACGTCCATGGTTAGAAGGTAGGAAAAATCTATGTATAAAATGTACACCTCAGTTTGCGTTTCCACTTCAGGAAACAGCGCTTACGTATGTATGAAGTTGAAAACGTAAATAAATACGTTCCCTACGAATTTTTAAAGCTAGAAATATTCAAGTAGAGACTACGATCCGAAAACAGTGAAAATCCTAAATATCTAAAAATTTTAAACGTCAAAAAAATGCAAGTAAAATGACAACGTCTAGTAATAAATATTGCAACTTAAATACGTGAAGTTATAGATACCTATATGAATATGCTTTTAAATATATTAAACTTGCAATTTTCCCGAATATACGGGAATGCGAAAATCATATATTTTTCATAAATCTTTTTTACATATTCGAGATATAGGTACGGGGCGAGTCGCTCATCACTTCCACGAATTTTTCAGCCGCACTCCACACACAACTAAATTGAATTTCAGTGCAAACGGAATACGATATGAGCTTGTGAACTGAAAAAAATTACAATTTTAATACCATTATTGGTTTTTCTCGTGTAAAGTAAGATAGACGGATCATTTCAATTTCCTGAACTATTGTTGACACACTGTGTGATTTCATTAAAAAAGCATGGTATGTCCTTCACACATTTATTTCGCTAAACAACAGTTCGCAGCTAAATAAATCCACATGTCACTTTGACAGTGTTGTCAGTGATGACAACTCGCTTATTTGGAGAAGAAATATTCGAGCGGCGCCCACGAATCGAACAACGTATTATGGAACGACCCCCCACTATATAGCCGTATTTTGACTCATAACGCAGCGTCGAAGTGGCACCGAACAAACTTCGTTTCAAAAATCTGGTCGCCAACACTAAGGCCGAGAGTGCAGATTTTTGGAATAGCGCGTAATCGGCGCTACTTCGGCGCTACGTTAATTTACCAGAGTACGACTGCAGTCAGAACAGCAGTATCGGCTTTACACCTAAATCTAATGCGGTTGAGCCTCTCTTAAATCAACTGATTGCCCACAACAACAATTTGATTATAAATATTTTTAAGAAATCTATGACAACCTTAAATTATCTATTATTTTTTTTATAACTTTGGTAGATATTTAAGAAAATTCCTCTGACGTTGAAATTATCTCTGTGACGTCATCTGGACAGTTGGTCTTATCCTGCTGTTTTTGTGAACAAAAAGTGAGTATAAAATATTTGAGTTAGTCAGTACATCAAGTAAAACTGTAATCGTCATCGATGAGAATATCAAAATCTTATTTAGTCTTAGATAATGCAAGCAATAAACATCTGTCCAAATGACGTCACAGGTACATTTGAATAATCAAATTTTAGAAAAATAAAATACTATAAAATATGCAACTTCATTTTTTTTTAATTTCGAGATAAAGTACACATATACCCCGAAATTAACAAAAAAGAAGTTTTTGAACTGATGATAATTTAAAAGTTTTGGTCCAAGCTCATAAGTGAAAAATATCACGAGACACGAATTAACGTGTTCACACATTATGAAGGCAAACAATAGGTTGTTTTCTTTAATTATACCGTACCCACAAATTATTATTATTCGTCAGAAAGCTGGTTGTTTGTATACATCGTTAAAAAGTCAATGAGTAAACAGATTTATAATTTGTGATATTTTCTATCGTTTTTGAATTTAATTAAAGCTGTTTTGTATTTAAATAAAAGTTATTTAATTTGCAATATTATTTTATAATACATTATTTAATGCTAAAACATACATAGGTATTTAAAAATATTTTTTTTTAAAATAGCTGCTGTCTGTAAGAACGTCAGAATAAATCAAAATATATTTGTGCATCAAAATATAAATTTATAAATGTCTTAAACCTTCTAATGGATTATATATTGGAAAAAGTTCCTAATTAAACATTTTCACTATGTCGGAATTATTTTCATTCAAATTAGCCAGTCACTAAACGGCGATTTCATAATTATATAAACCCCTATTATTTTTATCGTATGCGCTCATTGTATCCCACTGCAGGAGCTTACGCCGCCCTTTGGTATAATGGTGCTCGAAACATAATGCATCACGCTGCTCCAGTACGGGCTGGTGGATTGTAATGACCGCCATCTATTGGTAGTAACCGGAACAGATTGCTTAACGTGTTCTCCGAGGCACGGAGTCAGTGATAGTTATGTACTTAAATCAGGAAAACTCATTGATACACGCCAGAATTCTAACCACGGCCTCACGGCATTATAAATTTGAAACAGGTTCGTTGTACTCAGGCTATCACGACACAATATATATGGGTACAATATATTACATTAAAATACATGTCCATATATTTATGAGCCCAGTACGTGCTAAAACCCAAAATTCACGCATCTAAAGAGAGCGGTTTCCAAGTGGACATAATCCTGAATTTTTGTGTAAACCAATGCAAATACCTTTCAGTATATCTAATGGGCTATTACAGTGGTAGAGGTTTAACCCCTTATTGGGTAATTTAGAGGAAAGTTGAGTTTTTGTCCCCTTGACACGGACACCGCAAATCGCGTAGTAAAAGGGTCGCACTCGCCCAAGGGTTTGGATAACCCCTTCACCATTTTTTTATTAAGAGTCTGAGAATAAAATTATAATCCGTATTAGACAAATTGAAATTATAAAAAAAAATTAAATGAATTTTTTGCTGTTTTCGTAATAAATATTGTTCGATACTGCACGCTTTAAATCTATATACTATGTATATATTATTATTATAAACAACATTCGAGTGTGTATATCAGTTGGTTAGTACCCATGATACAAGCATAATACTGCTTACATTGGGATTAGATGGCGCTGTGTGAAACGTCCCAGGTATTATTATTATTATTATTATTATTATTATTATTATTATTATTCCTATTATTATTATTATTATTATTATTATTATTATTATTATTATTATTATTATTATTATTATTAATCAGAAATCGAAATCGAAGCTTTCCGTAAGATTAAATGCTTAGAACTGCCAAGGCCAGTCTGCCACTCTTACATATCAGAATTAAAATAAAAGGGGAAATAAGAAATTGCTCTTAAACTTAATATCCTGTACTGTCGTCTTGTCTTCCAGACATATTATATTAACGTTACTTTTCAATCTTGCTTTCAACGAAAATTACATTCTTTTCTGGTCCTAAAAAGAGAAAAACTCTAAAGCCGAAACATTGGAATGTTATGTCCATAGTTCTGTGGTAAAAGTTCCGAAAAAGTCTTGAGATTCATCTCCGTGTTGACAAAATATTAGGGAATTTATTTTGTTAATAATCTCGATGTAAAATTTTTGAAATTTGTCTAATTAATATGTAGCAATTAGTAGAAAAATGCTTTCAAGTAAAGATAGAATTTTAGAAAGCTTTATTTGAAAGATTAAAAGAAAGATGTAATGATTTTCTAACGGGTAGGTAATGTTTGGGCAAATCAAAATCAGGCTTGATTAACTTAGTAGGTTGTAGGAGTCGCGGACCGCAGCCTAGCGACCGCCACAGTTTTCCGTTTTTCTTCGAACGACATTTAATGAAAAAGTTTTTACTGTCACAATTAGTATTAATGGTCATTAAAGTTATATTGCTAAAATGCATCTGTCAAAGAATATTTATCAAAAAAGAACAAAAGATAAAAATACTCTATCATAACTTTGTTTTTTCGATCGTAAGTAACTTATCATGTACTTATATTACTTAGTTGATCTAATGAATAAATATATAATTGTCAGATTGTGAACTGTCGATAAGTTGTAAACAGGCACAATTTGCAATCCACTAGGTTAGATTAGGTGTCCTCCCCTGTTAATCTCCTGTGGACCTGTCAATAGATGGCGGTCGTTACAATCTCCAACCCGCAGTGGAGCAGCGTGGTGGATTTAAGCTCCAAGCCTCCCTCATCCCGAGGAGGTCTACGTCCCTGCAATGGAGTAAAAATGGGCTGGTGAAGCAGTTAGAAGTTTACAATTTCATTAGACTGATTATAAACTAACGGTTTTTTTAGAATCTTACTGTGACACATAAAGTATATAAAATTCAAACAAATCTATTGAGAATATGAGAAATATTATATAATGTCACAATCGTGTCACAAATATTTTTTTAGTGGTACAAATGGAATTGCTTTCTGCGTCTAGTGTATTTTTCTTACACGGAAGATTTTCAGCTGTCCTCGGATCCTAAGGACTTTTGTGCGGAGTTTAGTGTTGGTTTATCTCGTACTTTTGGTTTGTTTGTAATCTATACTATCCAAATATGAAATGTAATGATGTCGATTGTTTGTCACTTCTTCACGATGCATAAGCTAGAAAATTTAGCTAAAAAGATAGTACTCGGTTTATGTGAATTACTGATTTATAAATAGTGGTCTACCATTGGTGAGAATTCGACCGAAATTCATTATTTTTTTAAGTTTGAACGTTATTGAGGTTCTTTTGTTAATACCTCCATGTTGTATACCTCCATAATCATAGCATACCTATTTGTTAGTTTTTTGAATGTAGTACTAAAGTGTAACGAATAGAGACTTCTCAATAAAAGCTTAGACTGAACGTCGAAAGTGCCGAAGAAAAACTATTTTCAATTTTTTTTTTATTGTTAACACTAAAGCTCGTCGATAGCTACTATAAAAAGAAAATCGGTTGACAAACAGAGGAGAAAAAGGTAAGTAACTATTTACTATAAATTTTGAAATTCTGTGGATTTAATTTAAATATGTCAATATTTCTATAACAATCGATGAAACATTTTAGTTAAAGGATATATTAGAAGCAGATTTATCAATGGATTTATTAAAATATTTCAGATAGTTTCAAAACATAAAGAGCATGCTTATGATAATTTTTGCATCGCACCCTAATGGAAGTAACATGAAATATTTTTTTATAAAAACGGAGATTAAATATGTTTTCAGATGAAACAAGACAAGATAGATATATGCTATAACAAAAATATAATTGGTGAAGATTTTAAAAATTTCTAATACATGAATATTATTTGAAAATGTAGTCCCTCGGGCTATTCTCAAGTTAATACGTTGATATAACAACTTGGACAAAACCGAGAAATCCAGACATTGTATTATTAAAGTTAGATTTGAGCTTTTCTTATATATTCATCTAAACCTCAGGAACTTTGAGATTGTAAAAGTTATTCTTTCATTTGGTCGTATCTATTCTTTACATTCATCCCTCACAATGAAATGGGTTATATACATCTTTTTAGATATTTCAACGTTTTATATGAGATGAAATAGACGTCAGGAATTCTCTTGTAAGTTTCATATATGTCAAATATGCTGTCTAGCTAACTAGCCATGCACGTGCCAAGTTACTTGTTTTTCGTACGCAAAAGCAATGCCCCTTTTTAAGACAGTGTTTTGTAATAATAATAATAACACACACAATCACAACAACGTCTAGGTCCCAAACTAAGCATTAGCTTGTATTTTGAGTACCAAGCGAAAACATCACATATATATAACAACCAAGACCCGGTGCCAGTATTAATATTCATCATATAAATACTGACCCGACCTGGGATTCGAAACCGGGACCTCCAGCTTCGCAGGCAGGGTCGCTACCCACTAGGCTAAGCGGTCGTCGTAGCGGTAAGCGTAGCACGAACACTACAAAAAATAAGGTACTTTAAGTTTCTTTCAGTGTTTTTCACAGAATGGTCGCGTATGTACCTGCGTAAAATTAATTTTATGGCGTTCAAAAGTGACATCGGAGTCTTACTTGAAAATTAATGTATTTTTATTTTTTATTCCTTTCCCTTTAAGTTCTGGGTAAGTATTTGTGTCTTCCTAGAATTTGATAGTGTGAATATAGTACCAAACTAGATCACATATATCATAACATATAAAAGCGCGAAGATCTCAGAAATGGCGTGACAGAAAATATGTTTAGGAAACCGTTGGACAGAGTGTGTATAATATCACTAAATCACAAGTAACCCATACAACTTAAAGTGAAAATGGATTGTAGAATTTGTATGGAAAAACACTAAATAACGCAATTTATCAATTTGAGATCCTCCATTAATAATGCACCAAATAAATGTTTTAAAGAGACATTTGAATTTGTATAGCAATCTATACATGATTCGCGTATCAATTCAAAGCCGATTTAATTCGATGGAGTTTTCTGGACAAAACTAGAACGAACCTTCGGAATGTATAAGACGTAATTATTGACAGCCGATACTGTCAGTCCATTTGAGTCGACATTAAAAGCCAGAGCAAGTGATGACAGCAATCTTAAATTTACGTTCAGTAAATAAATAAACGAATTGTCAGTGTCAAAATGAAATGTTACAATAATAGTGAATTCAGACAGTCGGCGCATACAATATCACTTGTGAGCGTAATAAACATAAATGAATTTAACAAAATTACGAAATTAACTTTAGTTTCACATACGTAATAAAATGTCTAGACAATCATGTCTAGACATAGGCGGCCATTGCAGTGCTTCCTTGATTGTCTAGTTAATAATCAATGAAGCACTGCAATGGCCGCCGCGTAAGTATGTGTGAGTGAAACTTTGCAGTTAACTGGTGTTTGTTAGACTTACTATGGTTAGATACTCTTTCTTTCGCATGACGACATGAGAACCATCAGTATATGAGCCTATGTGAACATTCCTGCGGCACTACAACGCCATGGCAGTCCCAACAGCATCCTACAGACATTATTGAATTGAACGCGCAGCGCGCCGTAGGTTCGACGCGTGTACCCATAAACCGCTCGTGTATAATTACTGACAGAACGCCTTGAAAAGAGTTACTTTGAATATGCGGGCAAGCATATTGCCCCTCACCGCCAACGACCTACGCTCCCTCTTAATATCTTCATCATCCCTTAGGTCGCTCGTGACAATATGGCCCAAGTACTTAAACCTACTTACTATAACGTGGTAATCATAATAGGTGATATGGTGTTTTCAGATTGATGCGTCTGTACATAGCAAGCTGAACTTACTTACTAAGATGCATCGGTAGTTCGCGATGCTACGTCCAGGCATTCCCAGGTTCATGCTTGGTTTAACTAATAGCTAACTAAATTTTAATTTTTAATGAGTATCCTATATAGAACACAAAACTGTTTTCATTCGCTAACCGCCAAACGTAGGTGCCCAAAAGGATGTTAAACATTTTTAATCGCGACATTTAAGTTAACAGCCACGACTCCCCGAAAAGGACCCATCGAATCGCCCTGTAAACGTTCCGCTTAATGTCGCGTAACAAAAGGCCGTAATAGCGAGGCAAAAACCACAAACACTAGACATTTCTGTAATTGAAATTGTGGTGATATCAATTAAACTAATTAGTAATTTCGAAATACCAAAAATACTTAATTTTATATAATACCATATACATCACGACAACGTCTATGCCCCAAACTAAGCATTAGCTTCTCTTTTGGGTACCAAGCGAAGACACCACATACATATAACAACCAAGACCCTGTACCAGTATCGATATTCATCATGTAAATACTGACCAGACCTGGGATTAGAACCCGGGACCTCCAGCTTTGTAGGCAGGGTTGTTACCTACTAAGCTAAGCGGTCGTCAACTTTATTTATTTATTTTATTTTATGCAGGATAATTTCTATTTATTGCTTTTCTTTTGTAATCAATGACCTTTGTGGTGACTAGACACGCTTATATCGTTCTATTAGGTCGGCATGTACAGTACTAATAAAACTGTTTACGATGTGATATTTTGGATTAGTAATTATTGATGTATAAATGCGCTTCTTGTTCCGAAAAGGCACAATACATTGTTATTTTATAGTCACCACATATACTAATGCTGAATATTTTTAATCATGTCGTAATAGGCGAGTGGTGACGAGCCCGTTTCTTGTTAAGAAGGCCGTGGTTCGAATTACTACGTAACTATCACTGACTGTGTCTTGGAGGGCGCATTAAACTGTCGGTCCTGGTTAAAATCCGCCAACTCGTACTTGAGCAGCGTGGTGAATTAAGCCCCAAGCCCCCTCATCTCGAAAAGAGACCGAAGCCTCTGTAGTTGGGCATTAATATTTTGATGATATGGTACATATACCCAGCAGTCGAAGAAAAAACAAAGTTTAGTATTGACCCACACTATAGATTATTTGTTTAAAAATAAAAAGACTGCCCTTTAAGAAAATCAATATCAAAAATTCTTATGAAGTAAATAAACCATCCAATGTACTATATATGTATTTTGGAAAAATACGTATTGCTTTAAATAAAAACATTCTAATGCAGCTGTGTAACATATCTTCATCACTTCATCAGCCCATTTTTTACCCCACTGCAGGGGCTTAGGCCTCCCCAGGTAAAGGGGGCTTGGCGTTTAAATCCACAACGCTATTCCACTGCGGGTTGGGGATTGTAACGACCGCCATCTATTGACAGCGCCTGGGACCGACTGCTTTACGTGCTCTCCGAGGCACGGAGTCAGTGATAGTTATGTACTTAAGTCAGAAAAACTCATTGGTACACGCCCGGATTCGAACATGTGAAAAAGAAGTGTATCATATAAAGAGAAGAAAAAAAGAATAGAAAACAAAACGAGAAGAAAAGATTAGAATAAAAGAAGAAGAAGAAGAGAAGAGATATAAACTTTGATTTACTCCTACCTTTAACTGTATTAAAAGCTTCCATTACTTTTACGCAAAAAATCTCATGTTATTTTAGTTACTATATGTTCTTCGATGCAATATCATAAAATATTTGTCCGCTAAGCGAAAGCTCGCGATTAAACGTTTGAGTGCAAGTTACACGACAAAAGCATTAGAGATATCAAACCTTGTCGTGATTATGTCGCGCCTAGAAGTAGTGTTTGTAGGGCGAAAACATATCTACTAATACATATATACACATATATATTTATATACACACAAACAAAGAATGTCCTATCTACTCGTAGTGAATTAAAAAATCGACGGATCTCCTGTTTTCGCACGAACTTCTTACGACATTGGAAATGAACCTAACGGAATAAAGTAAACACACATATTTTGAATAATATTTTTCGAATAAATTTTTTTCGCAATAAAAATAACACAACTGTATCTGAATAAGCTTAAAACTTCGAAATATAACATTCTGTACGACATTTCGATCGAACAAACCGAATTAGTACGAAATGTAATACCGACGCATATCCGACTTCCAACTAAGGGCACCCTTAACCACTACTTCCGGTTGTCCGATTCTAACAGTTTTAGTCTCAATCGATTCCCCGTTTAATTACCCCGAGCTGTTTTTTAATTTTTGTCTCATTCGGACCTAGTTCTCGAGATATCGGGCTCTCAAAATGAAAATCGGGAAACAAAATTGCAAGTTTTTTGGTTTTTTGCCGATATTTTTTTTTGTTTTTGAACTTTTTCCAAATTGTCTTTTGCCATCTTATAGAGCTTGCCAAGTTGCGTCTTTTGAAACTACGTTCATCCCGATATCTCGAAAACTCTTTGTACAATTTGCCTGTCTCACAAAACTCCCAAAGACCCCTATACTTCAACGAAATGAAAGTCATTTCCAATGACAAAACTTCTCATCGATGATAAAACTCCGTTTACCATGTTTATACAGGGTTATAACGTCAATAATATGTGATTTTGTCTTCGTATTGAATAAGTAACATTGTAAAAATCATACGACAAAATTCTTATTACAGCAAAACGCGAGAAGTAAATGGTTGGTATATGTTGCCATGATAAAATATGATATATCTTATTAGCCCTTAGCTTCACAGTAATCGTTGAAACAGCATTTTTATCGGTAGAAAGCCCATATTTCGCTTAGTAATATCATGTTATATATCAATGTTACGTAACATCAGATGGCGCGGCAGTAACGGAATGGGGGAAGTGAGGAAAATCGTAACACTTTTCTAGGATACGCGGAAGAACAAAACGGTGTAAAATACGTTTACTGCATTTATAAATAAAAATACGCTTACATGGAGTAGGTATAATACGCACACAATCGGCAACAATATTGTTTTCATTTTGCATCGTATAAATATTGACGGTAAGCAATGAGGATCGACCAAAAATTTTTAGAATACAATTGATTACTTTTTTATAAAAATATAGACAATCTGGAGTATTTTAGTAATAAAAAAAATATGTATCGATTTTCAGCGAATCGATGGATAAAACTTTGTAGATGATGACGTCTCTACTACTAGTTGTAGCTACGATGTTCTAAGTATTGCAGTCGTTCATATCACCGTCGACCACTGCACGTAGTAATGACGTCACATTTACGTTTTCTTTTATACCTCAGTTATATTAAGCCACGAAATTTCGTATTTTCTCTATTGAATAATGACACCTATTCCTATAAATACAAATGTCCATTGACTAAATGAAAATTATAAAAAAACAAAATCTTCTGGACACGGAGTCGAATGCGCTTTATATAATAATAATAATAATAATAATAATAATAATAATAATAATAATAATAATAATAATAATAATAATAATAATAATAATAATAATAATAATAATAATAATAATAATAATAATAATAATAATAATAATAATAATAATAATAATAATAATACATGGGACTTCCCACACAGCGCCATCTAGTCCCAAAGTAAGCAAGTATTATGCTTGTGTTATGGGTTACTAGACAACTGATATACATACTTAAATATTCTTTATAATATATACTTATATAAATATTTTTTTTTTGAAGACACCACATACATATAACAACCAAGACCCGGTACCAGTATCAATATTCATCATATAAATACTGACCCGACCTGGGATTCGAACCCGGGACCTCCAGCTTCGTAGGCAGAGTCGCTACCCACTAGGCTAAGCGGTCGTCAATGTATATGTAGGTATAATAATAGTATCTAATGTAAAGTCCATTTCGTATATTAAGAAAAAACGTACATAAGAACGTACAAGCACATAGGTACTTTTAGGTGTACTGTTTCTTAATATACGGAATAGAATATAACATGATTGATTACCATCAATAAGATTTAAACATATACGTCAGAGTATTATGAAAATCTAATGAAAACTACACTTTAAATGTTTGAACATAATGTACATATTTGATTGATATCATATATAAACTAAACCCTAAGGGATTGGAAACTCGTATTTGTCATAATAAAATTATATGATAGTCAGTGAAAGTTGCTTCATAAACTACGGAATGAGACAGCAAATTCTTGTTGATTTGTATTTTATTTTATTGTAGTTTTATTATTAACATACGTTTTAAGATTTTACATGCACTAATTTCTAGATTTTTTATCTTTATTTGTAAATATGGATATTTGTCCGAAATAAACTAATTATTATTTTTATTATAAATTGTTTGGCAATAAATAAATCGTCATATTAATAATGATATTTAATGCTTTGAAATTTTTTATATTATTCGTTAGTGCAACATTTTTATATTAAATTATCACTTCCACTGAAGATGAAATTCTAACGACATTTTTCTACTTATATTCTGTTGGGAAATACTTTGCCGACTGTACCACTTAGTTGCCATCACAATAAGATTCTAAGTAAATAGGGTTACTCGGGGTATACAAACGTTTTCTATGCAATTGTATTAAGGTTAAAGCATTGTCGTTTAATATAATGTGGGGTTAATCTATTGTTGTTAAATTCGTAACTAGTTCAAAACTATAATTCTGCTTACAATTCTCTGTTTGCGTTAGCGCCGACTTTGAAAACTAAAATCGCATAATTGGCTGCGATCCTTATGTAAGTTTTCGATTTTTTTTACAATAATTATGAATTTCAGTTATATAATAATAATAATAATAATAATAATAATATATGGGACATCCCACACAGCTCCATCTAGTCCCAAAGTAAGCAAGTATTACGCTTGTATTATTGGCTCCTTGACAACTAATATACATACCTATTCTTTTTTTTATTAATAAATGCATATATAGATACTTCGTCTATGTTAATTTGATGAAGCAATAATTGGCAACATTTGGCAGGAAAACTCTTCGGATTGAATAAACTCATTAGTTTGGTGCAAATAGGGACATTTATACAGCCGCTCATTCAATAATCAAGTTAAGAGGGGCCCACCCAGTCAACTCTCCATACAATCGCTTTAGCGTGATTACGAAGTTATAACGCATTTGAATCTGGAGATTTTCTTTTATCCAGTATTATTTGGGGTAATACTAGGTTTGTCTTGAACCCAAATTCCGAAATTTCTATAAACATTTTAGTTATTAATTAACCCTCAAAAAGCGTAATATTTACTTTCATTTTACCCAATATTGAACAGCTCTGATCTAGTCGAATAAGAACGAAATAGATTTTATTTTCAAAACGAACCTCGTTCGTGTAAAGAAGATTGTATGTGATTTTTTTTTTTGAAACTTTAATTGGTTTCTGTATAGTACAAAACACGCTAAAGCTGGATCAAGTCGCGGGTACCGCGGTCTTTCAATTTTCCGTCTGAATCTCGCTTTCCCGCTATCTTCTCCTACGAAAAGTTGTTTTTATTGATATTAAATATTTTATTGTGTGACGTGGACAATGCCTTTATACAGCTTCTATAATTTAGTTATGACCGATTATAACATAAAATTGTTTGTAATGCCCATATGCAGCTGCTTACGCAAACAGTGGAGTATTGAGTTGGTATAACTTCTCAAATGGTCCCTGTGTCAGACTATTAGGTACCATTACAATGCATACACTGTTGTTCCTTGCCTGATGCATCAAAATTTATTGTCCAGCTAGGTCTATTTCTGATTTGACGTAGCCAAGTGTGCGCAAGCATCTACGGTATAATAAATAAATAAATTTGGTTGGTGTACAATCCGATACGAAGGGCTATAGGGCTTGAATTCACCACTAACAGGTTGATTCCGACCAAGTGTTGAATCATTTATCGCAAGCGGTAAGGCGAAAAGTCTATTTTACTGTTGCTACATTGCTAATACAAATGTTTATTATGTCGAATATAAGTCATTATGAGCGATGTGCACCTGTGTAGTTCAGAATCAGCCCGCAGAGGCGCTGATGAGAGGTGCTATCACAAATTGTCAATTGTCATATTAAAACTTTTTTGTGCTGAACATTATAATTTTCAAAATTAAATCCATAAAAACATGTTCCTTATATATGTAAAGATTCGTAGATCAAAATCTATAGGAATCAGTTATATTCGGAAGATAGATATAATTTCTGGAAGTTTATCATTCTCATACGAAAAATCCATACTGATTAATAGCGAGCTGACATACTTAATACAGGTAGGTACCTATTTTTGATTATGTAATGTCTGGATAGAGATTCGGCGTCAATAAACGTCAATATTATGCACACAGATACGGTTTGTACATGGTTAGTATGGCGTAGCTAGACTACCTGTATGGTTTGTTGAGTCACATCTTCATCAGCCCATTTTTACCCCACTGGCTGGTTTAGGCCTCCCCCGGAGTGAAGGGGCCTTGGAGATTAAATCCACCACGCTGCTCCACTGCGGGTTGGGGATTGTAACGACCGCCATTTATGGACTGCGTCCGGGACCGACTGCTTAACGTGCTTACTGGTACACGCCCGGATTTGAACCATGGCCCTATGGCCTTATAAATTTGAGACAGGTTCGTTGCGCTTTGGGCTATCACGACACGACACATTGAGTCACATACAAGTACGTAAAAGTTAGCTTGCCATTTTTCTACACATTGTATTGTGAGGGTCCATGCACACTTACGTACTCACATACGTTGTTAATTCATGAGAGTATATCCAGTTTTTCTGTTTAAGGTTCATGTTAACACTTTACGTATTATACGATGCCTCAATTATTACTGAAACTTCCGGAAAACGTACCTACGATACGATAATCATGTTTTCCGAAGATACCCGAGTATTTCCGACGCTTGGGTTCCCACTAGTCCGGCTGACAGTTCGATTGACTGAACTAATGAAGATTTATCGATAACTCACCGCTTGCACATTTGAATTCGAAATTAACAACGACGCTATACTAACTCGTAGGTGGGTGAATGTGATTGAGTTAAATTAATCAACCAATTGCTACAATACTCTATTTGACTAATATTACCTAAATATATTGTATTTATTCAGAAAATATAAAAATTTACTATAGAGGATGACAAACTTTGTATTCGGTTGAAGAATATGGAATTTATAAGATATTAAAATTTTATCTCTGTCTCTTTCTTGCAAAACGAAAATTAAAATTATTTTAAATGACCTGACGTCACACATAAAAGTACGCCGTGCGGTATTGCCCTCTCTGCCTAACAGGACATATCAAACATTCTTAACTGTGTTAATAATGATTTATTCAAAAAAAAAAAAATTTGCTGTTATGATATATTTATAAAACTCTTTCATATAAAATATTTAAAATAAATAGTCAACTAGCCTATTCGCTCTTGCGCTTGGAGAGATTTTACCCTTGCGATGGGAGTACCCATCGTTACCTAAATTTAATTTGAAGGACCTGGCGGGAGTTGCACCAGGAAAGTAGAAAAGAAAGGAAATCGACAACCCACTCACTTCACTTATGCTGTCTTTCCGAAATCTAGTGCTCCTTTCACTCGCTTTTAAGACGAGTTGTATGCATCGACGCAGATCTAAGTTCACCAATAGACAATTTCATAATATATTAGCTTTCCGCCCGCGGCTGCGCTCGCGTGGACTACGCATTTGTACCGAGAATCCTGGAATAAAAAGTAGCCTATGTCACTCTCTTATGAACTATATTTATGTAAAAAATTATAGTGGTCCCGGTGCAACTGTGTGGTGCACACGAACGGATCCGCGAGCGGAAAACTGGTTTAAAAATAAAATGTAGCTCATGTTACTCGCTAATAATGTAACTTTATATAAATGAAAGAATTTTTAAAACCGGTCAACTAGTTTTTGAGTTTAACAAACAAAAATAAAATTTTTTCTGTCTATAATTTTAGAGGGTATATATAAATATCAATGTTTAGCGGTGTCACACGCGTTTATACAAAAATATATGAGAGCGGAATTTTCTTGATCAGTTTCAAGCGATAAACGGTTTTACAAGTGTTTTGTAATGTAAGTGTCGCGAGAGTATATTGTTTTTATTTTATTTAAATTACGTGAGTTGTCTTGGGTTTCGGAACTTTAAGGTAAAAGATAATACGGAAATAATTTTTGAACAGAATAAAAATACGGATTCCAAATCCGACTATAATGTGGCGGTGACAACATTATAAAAAGCGGAAAAAATCAGTAACTATGTATTACAACACAGAGATGGAATCAGGAACTAGATGAAAGTGAAAGGGATTGAAAACAGTGAGTGGTAAGATGGCGGTGAGAGTGGAAAACGACTGCAAGGGCGTTATGTTTTTTCGCGCGGGCGAAACTGGTGAAAACATAAACCACGTTTTCGATGACGCTCCGAATTTATTGTAAAACATAACCATATTTTAAGTTTGTGTCAATTAAACTTAAAAAAAAATACGAAAGATTTATTAAATCTTACGATGAAGTGTAATAGTATTCTAATATTATTAGTCTAAAATGTCTAAAATATCAGGAACATTCTTATATTATGATACGTTTATAGTACTTCACTTGCTTTGAATTCTGAAGTGTCACCTTATTTATTAGGAAAATTATCATCACAAAATTCACGAATTTTCATTATATAATATTAACATAACATTAGATACGTATACATCACAGCAACGTCTAGGCCCCAAACCAAGCATTAGCTTGTGTTTTAGGGCACCAAGCGAAGACACCATATACATATTACAACCAAGAACCGGTACCAGTATTAATATTCATCATATAAATTCTGACCCGACCTGGGATTCGAACCCGGGACCTCCAGCTTCGTGGGCAGGATCGCTACCCACTAGACTAAGCGGTCGTCGATGTCGATACAGTTATATCTTATATTAATATTGTTTTTTTTTTTTAAATGTACTTTGATAATATCTTTAAAATCAATGATTATTTCTTTATTTCCGTATGAATTACGTCTATTTTTACATCCATTGTGCTAATTTTCCATTTCCCAAAGATGACATTTTTCTCAGTGTAGGTGGGCGCACGTTTACTACTATTTTCTGCATGCAGTTACTCTGTATTTCTATACTTTTTTCTTGTATTAATACGTATTTTCTGTTCCTCCACAGGTGTCGGACGACATTGGCTACGTCGTATATTCGGCGTTAGGGAGCTTCTACATACCTTCATGCATTATGGTGTTCGTCTACATCAGGATATACTATGCTGCGAAGGCGAGAGCGCGAAGGGGTATAAGGAAAAATCCACGGCCGAGACCAGTAAGTTAATCTTTCGTTTTTAATGCTAAAAGAAATTCTTCAAACGCTTCGTCATTAATATGAGATGAGATCCGTCTAAGAACCAATAAAATGCATTACAATTGGTCAATTTCAAACTTTTATTTTAGACCCAGTTCAATTAAAATATATTTTATCCCTTTCTTTTAACCCGAGTTATACTGTGGCAAGATTAAGACAAGATATATAGTTTGTTTGTTTTTTTTACCTCATAACAGAGCAACGAAACGACGTCATTTTCTCTATATCAATGGTTGAAAAGACAGACAGTAACAAAATCTACGGTTTATCGTGCTCAAAAGCTTTAGCGGAATACTAAATAAATATTGATTGGGATTTGTAGTAAAAAAACCAAGAAGTTAAATAAGAACACTGAAAAAAGTGGATAACAAAACTGGTTGTGTTACCATGAAAATAGCAAAACTTTGATAATTTTTCAACAAAGTTAGTTAAAACGTAAGCTACTGGTTTTAGACACTATTTTTAGGTAACTAATAATCAAATTTTTGTTACTTATAACTAAAAACTTTTTCTGTGAAAGTGACACACACGGCTGTGGTAACAGATAGAGTTATACTATATGTATGTCCACAAAAAAAATCTCCGAATAAATGCTATCTATAACTGATAACAAGGATTTATAGGAAATTGCCTATCTCTAGCCATATCCATGTAAAAACCAAACAGCATCTTCTGTATGGCGAAACGTCGACTCCGATTCACTGGTCCACGTTAGTCCATTTAACGCGTCAGTGATCGTAGTGAGCGATTCAATTCGCTCGCTAATCACTTCCGGAACACGACTACACTATTAGCATATCGTCGGTGATAGTGCAAGACCGCGTACGAGCAGTTTGTAAATACCGCGTATCTACAAAAGTCGCAAAATTGACATATCGCGCCAACGGATTCTTAACGCTGATTCGCTTAAATTAGATTTAACGCCATTTAAAATAGCCAATAGAGAACCTCGATTTTGGTATCGAAACAAAACCGCGTAACAGTTACAGACCTCATGCCGGCAGTAAATCCGCGTATTTACATTAATAAAGAACAAATCTTTACACGATTAGTGCATGCTTTTAAAAAATAATATTTTTTTCGTGAATAACTATCATGTAAGTATGTTCATTTCGCATATATCGTATCTTTACTGTTATATCTTTGCCTGAGTGATAGCGTTGCGTTATTTTTTAAATAATTAATGATTCTAGACCATAATAATTATGGAGAACGGTGAGAGTGTTCAGTCTTCTTTAGAAAATGCAAATATTAGCTATGAGGCTTTAACTCTGCAGGACCTATGTAAAAGACAAAAAATATTGCTGCATGAAAAAAATCAAATATTGCTGCATAAAAAAATCAAATATTAAATAAAAATTCTAATCAGAATAAAGTTATATGGCCAACAGCCGCGTTTGTTAGAGGAATTAGAGCAAGAACGTCAATTCGAAAATTTAACATCTCAGTCTGTTAAACAGTCTACGATTTCATACCAACCATACCATCAGATGAAGATATTAATGTTAAATTGGAGTATAATAATAATAACCTAGACGTAGACGAGTTCTCGAATGGCCACGTACCGGAAAGCGAAGCGTTGGACGACCCCCGGCCAGGTGGACAGGTGACCTGAAGCACCATACCGGCGATAGTTGGATGCGAAAGGCGGAGGACCGTGTGTGGTGGCAAGCCTTGGGAGAGGAGAATAATAATCGAGATTTCTCATAAGACGATTCAGTTGCTAATCCATCTTTTGTCGACATTTCAGTAATAACAGAGGTTGTTGTCATAGCCAGACTATGGAGCGGGCTGTCCTCGGCATTTCTTTGATGGACAAAATCAGGAACACTGACATCCGTCGAAGAACCAAAGTTGTCGACATAGCCGAAGCGATCCGCAAGCTGAAGTGGCAATGGACCGGTCACATTTGCCGTAGAACTGATAGGGTAGACGAGTTTTTGAGTGGAGGTCACGTATCGGGACGCAAACGTTGGATGCCCCCGGCCAGGTGGACAGATGACCTGAAGCACCATACCGAGGGTAGTTAAATGCGAAATGCGGAAGACCATGTGTGGTGGTGAGCCTTGGGAGAGGCCTATATCCTGCAGTGGAGAGACACGGGCTGATGATGAATATGATGCTTTAGGCACGGATTTAGGTGTATTTTTGTAATAAAACTGAATATTTTACTAAGAATATATGTTATGAGTAAAGTTTTGTTAATGATCATAATATAATATTCAAGTACTTTGATACAATGTTTCATTGCAAATCCGCGTACCCGCTATAAATATACAAATTTTTCTGTTATTACTCATTCCAAAACCGCGTAAATGACTTTACACGGAATCTAAATGAGCTAATGGTAAATTTATATTACTTACTTATGAAAGAAGCCATAAAGAAGTACCAAACAAGTTCAGTCGAAAAAATACATTCAAATTTTCGAGATAATCACTTTTTTCATCCTCCTGTAAAATTGTGAAAACGCTGTTACGCGGTATTTACAAACTGCTCTTACGCGGTTTTGCACTATCACCGACGATATACTATAACCGCAGTTCGTCGGTTATTGTGCGCTTCAGTACCACTGTCGCTATGATGCACTTCGAAATTTGTTGATTTGCTTGGATCCCCAACTAGCACTCAACTCAAAAACCCTTAAAAGCTATAAAACAGCTGTAGAAAACAGTAAAAATTTACTAACTTCTCTTTTTTTAACAGCAAAATTTTACAGTAAGCCACGGAACAAATGGACATGTTTGCGGGAATCGAACTCGCTTTCTTTGGTTCTGCAGCTAAATCTCTAACCACTAGTCCAATCGTTTATTCAGGTTATGTGCAGCCCAGCTCTAGTTGGCTCAAGACCTATGCATTGTGTATGCATCCATATAGCGTACCGCGTTTCGAAATGTATCCAATTGAATATGCATGTAGTTACTAGTTAGTAAACAGGGCAAAAGGTCAAGTTACATATTTGCTTCAAATCAAATAATATTTACATTTAGCTATGACAGTTTTCAACCGCGCCCTCTGGAGGCAACATGTGATAGTATTTATGTTTAAAACTCGAGTGCTAATTTCTACGAAATGAAATGCGGTCTTAAGGATTCATAGCACCTTTCTTTAATGTCAAGCGGTAAAAAGAACGTATAAGTAGCAGTTTTTCTTTAGCAGTCGCAGGTATGTTAATATACCACAGCTGCATTCAAGCAATTGCACAACTAGCATAATATATAATACGAAAAATAGATGACTTTTACAATCCCATTGTGTTTTCAATAAATCTTAAATGTGCTCTACAAGCGTAAAAGTTTAAGGTAATCAAAATTTATTCTAGGTGTCGTGATAGCCCAGAGCGCAACGAACCTGTTTCAAATTCATAAGGCCCCATAGGGCCATGGTTCGAATCCGGGCGTGTACCAATGAGTTTTTCTGACTTAAGTACACAATATCACTGACACCGTGCTTCGGAGGGCACGTTAAACAGTCGGTCCCGGACGCTGTCAATAGATGGCGGTCGTTGCAGTTCCCAACCCGCAGTGGAGCAGCGTGGTGGACTTAAGCTCCAAGCCCCCCTCCTCACCCTGGGGGAGGCCTAAGCCCGTGCAGTGGGGTAAAAATGGGCTAATAATGATGATGATGATGAAAATTTATTCTAGAACTGATACAACACAATTTCTATAAATTAAAAATAAGGTTTGCTTTTAGTATCGCACAATAGGCCCATCATAATAATTATAACAAAACTATAAACATACTTAAAGGAAAACAAAAATATAAATAATATTTTTGGTACGTGGAATCAGTTTTAGAATTTAAAATCTTTCCAAAGGAGAAAATCTGTTCTTTTCTCGAAGACTTCATTTTTTCTCTGATTCATGCAATCCATAATTTTGTTATCATCTGATATGATGAGTCAAACATATACGAAAGCGATATTTTCACAGTGTATTTATAAAAAAACACAAAACGAAGATGTAGGTAATATGAAATATGCTCTTTTTCTTCTTCTTCTTCTTCTTAATTATGACGATTTTCTGCATTAAGCAATTACGAACAAAATAACGTCGAAACCGTTTCCATTTCGCCAGCCCATTATACCTCACGGTTTAGGCCTCCCCTCCAGGTTGAGGGGGCTTGGAACTTAATCCATCACGCTGCTCGAATGCGGGTTGGTGGGTTTTAACGACTGCCATCTGTTGAAGGTAACCGAGACCAACGGCTTAACGTGCTCTCCAAGACACGAAGTTAGTGATAGTTATGTACTACTTAAGTCAGAAAAAACGTCAAACGTCGACAACACAGTTCAAGCTAATATGTCAAATTGACATAACTTTAACAATAACCTAACGTTAAACGCACGGAATCGGACAGTTCCGGTAAGGGTTAAACTAATTAAAATTTAACAAATTTCTAGTTAGAACAACGTATATTATACTAACCGTTGATTTAACAGATGATTGTTCTAGCCTTTTAAACCTTAATTAAACAACCCGCCTTCACCCGCACGCTATATTTATTTTATAAAATTAGAACACCATTAAAGTCTAGTCATAACCTGTTTTACATTAAGGATCCTAATGCGTATATTTCAAATATTATAAAATTATTCTAAACTTTGAAGTCCGTTTATTTTTCATCTTGAAATACCGTTTCAGAACGAGCAACAAACGAGTTTCAGCAACCCGGCAAAAGGGACGCGGCCGATGCCCGCGACGCCAGCCATGCCGATTTCGACTGGACTCGACACCAATTCAAATAACAGGTGAGTTCTTAGTCAAAATTATTGCACTACTAATGACCCGTCCCAGCTTCGCACGAGTAGCAGAGCATATAAGCCCTAGTTTTTTTTTCTTTCGTAGTGTCTTACCAGCTAGCTTGTTGCATCGAACGTGAGACTTGGATTTCATTAAATTTAAATGTAACGTGAATTCATCCTACTTGGAGTATTTTTAATACATTTTATTTCCAATTCCTAAAATATTTGAAAAAGCAAAGTATAAATACACAAAAACAAATTACAATATTTCTATGTATACAACATTGATAACTTCTGCCTAATTTTACATCACGCGAGTCGCATCGGTGTAGGGCTCCGACCGCGATATTTCGCGATAATTTCTAAGTTAATAAATTAAATTGTATGGTGTAAAGGGCAATTGTAATGTGCATGAAATTCAGAATGTAAATAACGTGATTAATTTGATAAGGATTTACACTGTATCCATATGAATTGCTTTTCAATCACCTCATCATATGACGTCATTTTATTAAACATAAAAATAGGTTTAGTAAGCTATCCATAAAAGATAGACATATGATGTCAAAGATTTTTTTGTAATCCTATAAAAAAGAAGCAGTTTTGGCATACATTATTTTGTTATATCTCAAAGGAATTAGGCAGCGTTTTCAATGAAAGCTCCCAGTCGGCTAAATTTTTTCCGACGTCTTCATCAAAAGTCGTCATATTTTAACTAAGTTGCCCAAAACATTAATAAATTATACACATAAACCTTCCTCTTGAATCACTCTATCCACTGATGTCAACCATATCCCAACCCGTTTGGCAATTTTTGAGTTTATCGCGTTCAGACAGACAGACGCAGCGGGGGACTTTGCTTTATAATATGTAGTGATTATCAGATAGGACGCGCAAAAATTTGGTACCATAAGATGTACACGAGTTTCTGCATCTTTTAAAACTATTGCTTTTCGTCTACCTTTATAACTTTCTGAAATGTAGCCGAATCTCACTCTCCTAGGTAACTTATATAATAATCATTCAATGAAAATGGCACCTACTCAGCCCACAGTTTTCGATCGATTCCAAAATTTGTTTTTCCAAACGGTATACAATGTATCTGCCTCAGGAGCTTATTTTTCATGTTGTCGATATTGGCTTTCATTTTTGAAATAATCAACTTATGTCCGAAAAATCAAGAATTTTCGACTTTTTTTCATCATTTTCGATTTTCCGAAGAAGGTTATGAACTGATTTTAGAAAATTTGGTATCATACGATACCTCACAAGCTCTTTCATTTTCTGCCACCACTGCCTTTTGCCTGCCATGCCATAAATTTTGGAAATATAGTCGAATTACACTCCCCCACGCAGACGATTTAAAACATGTTAAAACATGTTAAAAATAACAAAATTGTCACTAAACAAAACTGTGCATTCTAACTCGCTCCAATGTCGAAAGTTCATAGTTACTTTAATATTAAAAGGATTAAAAGCAAACAATAATTTGTATACCCATAGAGTTTGCATTTGTCTTGAGTGTCGAAGCTCTTTGACGACGACGTTTGACTATACGTGTGACGTAACGTACGTAGGTAATCAAGTGTAATGAAAGGTAATCAAGCAAGGCGTGTTTATCCTTTCGTAGATTAAATTTGAGCGACTGCGGCGAGTGCAAAGAGAATAAACAAATCAACTGTAACGACGTGAACGTTAAGATGTTCGTTATTTCTACATCTTCGATATTGTCTATAGTATCGTCTATATTATTGTATATATGCTATACTATACTATAGTATTGTCTATAGTAGATATGACAGTCCATAGTATAAGGATTCAACGCTTTTCTGCTCCGAGCTTTTTTGTCTTAACACTGTTTAATTTTAGGGTTCCGTACCCAAAGGTTATGAAGGGAACCCTGTTACTTAGACTCCGCTGTCAGTCTGTCCGTCCGTCTGTCATAGACCTATATCGTGTGAACTGTAATAGGTAGACACTTGAAATTTTCACATAGTGTGCATTACTATGCGGCCGCTCAATAACTTTATCCAAACAAATTAAAATTTATTAAAATTAAATAAAAGAGAAGCCGTTTTTAAAGCGATGAACTTTTTATTTTTAAGAAAAATTTGTTTAAAAGTCATGTGAAAAAAATCCCTTTTCTAGAAATTTATTCTCGGATTTCTTTCTTTCGATTAAATTTACTGATTTTCATGTTATTTGAGGCATTCGACACAGGAATTTATGCTGATTAGATTTTGGAATCTTTCTACATTTTTTTTATATATGAGATGACAGATCGATATCAAATTTTTAGGATATATAATGGAAATATTTAGTGGATGTCACTGGAGTGTCGAAAATAATGTAAAACTGTCACCTATTTCTAAGTTGTAGAGGGTTAAAAAATCGGACTAGAAACAATAGATTCCAGATTGTTTTCATTCATAGAGGGAAGTTAAAAAGTTGATCGGTGTATTTTCACGCAGAACCTCTTGAGGTAGGTACCAGCGCAGCAGGATAACTCGTGATATATCACTTTGAAAACTTTTGTCGCATTTAGTTCGTTTGACGATTCAAGTTATTTACAAAAAGAAGTTTGAAGATTTATAGTGCAAACGTAGATTACATTAGTTTGATAAAATTCATAATAACAAAAACATAAATAGTGCAATTTCCACAGACAGGATTGATTTTCGGAAAACGAGAAAGATGGAAACATAAGACTTCACACTTATACAATGTCACGCATAATTTTACAATTTTTCTTTTCTACTCCTCTCTTTCTATAGTTTCTATAGAATCAGAAAAGGCGTACGACAAGTCTTTCACAGTTTATATCTTAAGTTTTTTCAAGTATTCTCATCCAATGACGACCGCTTAGTTTAGTGGGTAGCGACCCTGCTTACGACGCTGGAGGTCCCGGGTTTGAATCCTAGGTCGGGTCAGTATTTATATGATGAATATCGATACTGGTACCGGGTCTTGGTTGTTATATGTGTGCGGTGTCTTCACTTGGTACCCAAAACACAAGCTAAAGCTTAGTTTGGGGCCTAGACGTTGTTGTCATGTATACGTTATTATTATTATTAATATTAAAAAAAATATTGAAACCAAACCTTTGTAACATTTTGATACAGTGAAAATACTGAGTTAGTATACGGAAATAACACACACTACAATTTTTACGCGACAAAACGTCGTTATCTTTTTATTTCGCACTGAAATTGTCTCGATCTCCGATGACTAACTACTTATCCATTTTTTTTTCTTTCATGCAGGGAGAGTCAAATATCAACGATAGAATCGCAACAAGTTCAAATCCCGACAGTGACGTGTGATTTCGCGTCAGATATTTCGACCAGTGAGGCAGGTGACACACTGCCTCCTCCACCACCACCTCCCGACGAGCGGAAGGACACGCTGAAGGTTATTCTATGTCATCATCATCCTCATTTCATGCACTATCAACAACTGAGGCATAATCGTTTGTCGCTGGGACGAGGAAATGAAGGCCGAATATATTGGATTGTGTGCAGGATCATATCAAAGAAAAGGAGTGGATGCTGTGTCGAGTTGAGGTGTACCAGAGAGGCGAATGAAAGAAAAGCACATGCTGCTTTGACCCCAAATAATCGGAAAGAGGGCAGACAGAAAATAAATTTAATTTATCATCAGCCTCTACAGGGAGTGAAATTTCTCTGCAGCTCTGCCTTTCATGAATAGTTTCGGGATAATCATCTTAGTCTTATTTCTTTGGCGACATTTCCTAGCGAGCACCTAACGTCTAAAATTATAATTTTTCATGCATATATTTTAATCTGAGATATTACATGGCTATATAATTTTCAACTAAACAGAAATTTCCAAAATTTCTGAACCTTTATTTTATTATTTTATGGAACCCGAACAAAAATTATTGTTAGTAGGTAACAATTTACTGACCCACTCACCACCACTATTTTTTCTTGCCTTGGTCCTCCATCTCATTGCAGCTACCAACTCTATTCATGTTCTTCTGACTTCACCAGCTTGCTTCACGACTGTGAGTTTTTTAGGACCAACATAAAATAACTAAAAACTAAATTAACACTGTTTTGACAGGTGGTGACTTCTGCGCAAGTAACCAGAAATCCACTAGCAACTTGTCCACTACGCGGTTCTACGTTATCAGTGAATGGCGAATTACAGCTACAGCAACAGCAACAACAACAAAGATGTCGAGCGCCAAGTGTAGCTATCGACACCGACATGGTTTCAGAATTCGACCCCTCGAGTTCTGATTCCGGTGTGGTCAGCCGCTGTTCCGTAGTGAAACCTTTAAAACTCCGAATCTGCCAACCCATATTCGGTAAAAAGACTGACACGACGAGACGGCAAGAGCACAAAGCGCAACCTACCAAAGCAGAACTAGAACCTGCTTTACCCAAACCACACAAGCCGAGGGATCCAGAGAGAGAGAAGAGAAGATTAGCCAGAAAGAAGGAGAAGAGGGCTACGCTGATACTCGGTTTGATAATGGGGAGTTTCATAGCGTGTTGGCTGCCTTTCTTCTTTCTTTACATTCTCAAAGCGGCGTGTAGACAATGCGTGATACCGGGCAGCGCTTTTTCTATAGCATTCTGGCTCGGTTATATGAACTCTGTACTGAATCCAGTGATATACACGATATTCAACAAGGATTTCAGAAGAGCGTTTAGGAGGATATTGTTCAAGTGATGTTTGGCTTACCTGTGCTGCTACAGATGCGTTGCTAATCGCATCAAATTGGCTCAAGAGAGAGCAGCACCGGGTCTTTACAATGTTCGATAAATTCTGCCAACCCTGGATGAACTTTGCTGTTTATACTTTTTTACTCCGTGCTCTCCCGTTACGTGATTTACCCTATAGTGCATGTTTATAATATTCTACCCTAGAGTTAGGTTAACCATAACAGTAAATTATAACTACGTAGATTCGATAGTAACGTAACATGTTAGCCCAAACCCCTGACAGTATTGTGTTTTTGAGTAAATACAGCACGTCACGAGCATTTCAAATACGATGGTGTGTGCCACCGAACAAAAGCAGTATCAATTAACTCATGATTTTTCTTAAAACAAAATGCTATCGGGCGTCCGGTCTATGTTACGTTAATGTTGCTTTTATATAGTTATCATTTACTCTTATGAATATACATACGACTTATTTGTCATCGGATAGTCTGTCGGTCGGATGTAGTACGATTATTTTGTCTTTCATCAAATACACAGGCATCAGCTGCCGCTGGAAAGAGTAAGGGTTGAAATATCGCGTGTCGACTATCGTACGACTTTTGGTAGTATGTATAACTTAAGTCTAAGTAGTTTCTAAGGTATTTAACTGTGTAATTTGTTCGCTTTGTATTTATAGACAGGAGATTTTTTGGATTATCCAAAAGTAGATACATGTAGAACTATATTGTCGATGCTTTATAAAGAACTTGGATGAATAATTCATTCATTTTAAATTCTGTTTTAACCAATATTAATTTAATTTACTCAATTTAACTTGTAATTTAATTTGTAAGTGAAAAAGTATGTGTAGCTATGTAATTTAAAAACGAATATTGTACGATGCGTAGTTAGTGTGGTGCTCTGATTTGGAATTGTTTTAACGGTAACTTAGTATAACGATATAAGCGATCAAAGATCGGGATAGACTTTTAAAAAGCTTACAAAATTAAGTACAACGTACATTCCTTTCAAACTTTAATATACTGTTATACGTTTACTATAGTCATTATAGCAAAAAAAAAAATATGCATACTTTCTAACAAAAAGTTAGTTTCAACGAGCTTTTACGGCGTTAGTGTGTACTAGGGACAGCAGCTTTTTGTATGAAGTGAGGAAACCGTATACTGAGTTATCGCAAAATTAACACTGTATTTAATATTCATACTATAAAGAATGTGTTCGTTTGTACAGTTTATGAACTAGTAGTACAAAACTTACAAGAAGATTGCAGATTTTTACATAATTAGTGAAATATTAATCATGGACAGGGGAGTGTCGGTAAGTAAGTTTATTAAGTGATATATTATTTAAAAAAAGAATATTTAAGTAATATACCAGTTGTCTAGCACCCCATAATGCAAGCATAAAACTTGCTAACTTTGGTACTAGATGGCGCTGTATATGATGCTCCAGATATTATTATATCCGCTCTTCCATCTCCGACACCACATTGTAACATTACATTTAAATTCGAGTTCTTTATAAGGCTTAATTATAATTTAGTTGCTATTGAGGAATTGTCCCTAGATTACTCTATAAGATATTATTAATTGATAGACAAAATAAAACTGCAATCTCACTAATGGATTTGAAAACGATAATGCTTATGAGTTAAAATTCCTTATTGTGTAAAAATTGAAGGAATTTCTTAGCTTTAAAAAACTTTGCTTAATCCGATAGTTTACTCGATTTAGAAATACTCTGTGGATATTGGAATAAGACTGTCGAATGAGATTTACGAAAAAAAAAATTAGTGCAGCGAATGGAATAAACAATGTAGAAACGCTTTTTCTATTTTCTTTGTTTAAAACTTTAACTTAAGGTTTCTAATAATATTAACAAAGTATACTGAGATTTTAGGAGTTGACAGCACAGAATACCTACGGCTAGAATAATTTTATACGCTAAAAAGATATTTGATTGTCATATGATTCTTCTTGTTTTTCTTCTTCTTCTAAGTTAAAGGTGTTTTCTACCTATAGCGATTTCGCTAGTGATCTCATTCACAGTTTTATAGCCAATAAAACTATTGAAGCATAAAAATCTGGAATATTAATTTTTCTGTAACAATTTTTTGCCAGATTTTTATGTTGAAAAAACCCATACGCTTATATGTACAAAAATTCCATTAATTTTTAAAATATCCTATATGTAAGGTCAAGCGCGCAATATTTAGGTTGATGTGGTTTAGCTGGTCCAACAGACTATTTAGATCACGGTAGGTAAAAGCATTCATATGCTAATGAAATGTGGTCGTGGATCAACTAAGCCGTTTTGTGTACCTATGCGCGCATGGCCTAATCTTTACTATACAATATTTTTATATCCTTAAAAAATTATAAACCTCAAGTTCCAATACCTATAATAAAATAATCCTAAATAATTAATCAAATTTAATATTATAAAAAGCCGTTAAACCTAACATATTTACGCTTTAAACCTTTTTAAAAGAATATTGTAAAGATGCGGTATGTAACTGCATTATGAATGTGTATTACAATTTTTTTGTTAAAAAAAAAAGAAAAATTAAAATTAAAAAAAAAAGTTTCTTATCTACTTATATAATAATAATATATTATCATAATTTTCCAATAAAAAAATATTTTCGAAATATATTGTGTTACAATATATTTCACAAATAATGTTGTACAATAAAAATTATTTTAAAATGTGACTTTAATAATAAATATATTCTAGAGACATTTTTGAATATTAAGTGTTTACGGGAACAACCCTAGTTCAAAATTTTGTGAAAATTTCACCTATTGTAGATTTTAGACTAAATTTTGTTACTTATTATTGTCAATATGTATTATTATTTATTCTTGTAATTATACATTCAAAATGCAGTGCAAATTAGGTTAAAAAATATATAAATAAAATTTTTGACTGTGCTCCGTGCCTATCGAACAAGCACCACACAATAAAACGCACTTTTAAAATTTGTTAATTTTAATTAATTAATACTTGTATATATACATGTAAATAATAATTGGATTTTTTCTTCATAATAATATAAAGCGCTGGACGCATTAAATGTCTGTAATTGTCTTCTCGTCTGTGAGTTTTGATGTTTTGTTTTGTTTTAAATATTACATAAGATTTGTAAAAATACTAGAATAGGTTATACTGTGTAAAGAAAACGATATTTAATTAAAATGAACACCAAGTACTTTGATAATTTGTTTGTGGTGTGTTCGTCTTACGAATGTCCGGCGTTTTTTAAGAGTTTCTTAATAGAATTAAGATACAACATATAATATTTGTATTCATAAAAACACAATTCATAACATAATTAACATGTTTAGAATCCAATGATTTTATGTGTATAAGAGTTTACTTTTTACGCTAGCTTTTTACTTGTCGCAGGGTATCGTAAAAACATGTTTGGATAAAGTGTGACCGAGTGATTGAAAAATTCCAAAAAAAAAATTGTGTATGTGTATTTATTTACGCACGTAGGAAGTTATACTTCCTTGGCGCGAAACTATCGTTAACCAATATCAAATATAATTAATAATAGTTTGAATAAATAACACTAAAAACATACAAAATAATAGTAATTAATATAAATATTTTTTAATTATAATTAAAAATATAAATGTAAAATATGTGTATAAATGGAAAATAATTGTAATAAAATACAATTTCATGTATTCAGGAAGTAATAAGACTTGAATAATCTATTAAAATAATATTAGAAAACATTACACTAAAAGATAGACAATTTTTAACTTTTTAAATTTTTTTAATAAAATTAAAATAATTTATGCAAAATCAAGAATTTATCTGATGTATGTCTTTGTGTTTAAAAATATTTTCACAATAAAATAATTAACATACACTCCAATATAAATAAAGTTTTATAAATATTTACAACAACATTTACTGTCATACTAATAAAAATAAAGTCATTAGAAACTAACTTCATAGTGTTTTACATCGGCGCGCGCAACTTACGTTACATGCTGTAAATTCACTTTGATCTTTTTCCCTAATACGCATAAGGAAGTATAACTTCAATAATATTTTTTTATTATTTTTTAAATAATCTTGCTCTCGTTCGACGTCATTCAAGTGATGCTAAAAATCTGACGTAAGGATGATATACTATAGACACAAACATTAAATAATAAATAATAATATTATTTTACATCTGATAGGCAACCCTATCACTTATTTGTTAAATCTGTTAAAATGTTAAGTGGATAGATCTTTAGTAAATACAATTTCCATAAAAACTTAATAATTTTCAGTTTTATTTTGAAATATATCGTCTTCAAAACGTAGTCTAATTAATATTTTTTCGTGTATTTTTTTATTTGTTATCATTCATGCAGATCCTGGTGTACTTTCGGTGGAATGAAACCAGTCAATATTTACTCATAATATGCCAAGTTTCTCTCTCAACCACTCTGAAATAGAAATCTTAGAAAAATTATTACGTGCTTTATACTAGCATACGTAAGATTTTTTTTTTCAATAAAACAATTTAGAAAATTGAAAATGCCATTGTACCTCTAAAAATTTTTATCCTACAAATATATATGTTTTAATTACCTAACTTTTGGTGGGCACTGTAGCCCATAGAATGCATAAAGCACACAGGATAAGGGGCATTTATACAAAAAAGCAATACACAGGTATTTCTGTTATTTTTTTTCACTCTCTCTGGACAAATCAAAAAACGTTTAAATCTCTTTTGAATTATCCATTTAAACATTTTTAGCTCTTATAGCAATAAATCAGTAGATCCGACATAAATTTGTTTTTTCTCATAAAAATACAAATAAAACAACAACGAGTTCATTCTAAATCAATAATGTATATTTATTACGTTAGATTTTAGCCATTAAGTGAAATTATATTTTAGTATAAATAGATAAAACAAAAATAATGAATAAACACCATTGCCGTAATTCGAATATAGGAAATAATTATAATATTTTAAATAATAAATAATGATTACGACATTTTTGACAATTTCACTCGAATTGATCAAAAAAAAGGTATTGTAAATAACTGTTAGATATTATTTTACGAAATTAGATGTTTTACAGACATTAAGCCTAATTTAAAAAAAAAAATTTCTCCCACCAATAAAAAAATCTTTTAGTCTTCCAAAGTGCGCGTGAAATTAGTTAGTCGTTAACTGTATGTGTGTTTAGGTGATTTTTTTTATATGGTATATTTATGTATACAAAAACTTTCATATATTTCTCGAAAAACCATTAAAAATAAAAGAATTTAAAAAAAAATATTTTTCTGGCCTTATCCTCTAAAGTAGAGAAAACAGGGTTTTGTTAAAATATATTTACTGTCAAAAAATTTATCAATCAATCTTTTTGAAATGTGTGAAAGTTTAGATGATTTTTTTTTAAATCGGTAATATGGAGTAACAAAATCAGACCTTCACAATATTGCATCGGGCCCTTGCATATTGTGTCGTTCTAAAACAACATTTATTTATTTTCAATAACTTCTGCGTTGATTTCATTGACAAAATCAATACGGAATTTATTTAATCAAATATATTAGTAACATACGCAATAATAACTGAAGTGAATTTCATTAATATAACATATATTTTAAGAACGTATTTATTATTTTGTTTTTAGTAATTCAAACTAACGTACTGAATGCCAATCAAAATCTGGTTATTAGATGAATTTGCCGTGTAGAAAATTCGAAAATATTCGTTAATAATTATAATAATAATAAATAAGACGTTAGAAACTTGTTCAATATTGTTCTAAATCTATTTATATTATATAATAATAGAACGTATAATCTATCCTAGAAATTGTTAGACTTATTCGAGTTAATTTTGTAATTTATTCCTTGTAAATTTTTAACTGTCTAAGGTTAAACTGTAACTATTACATCTTATTGATTCAAAAATGTAAATGAAAAAATATACGAAATACCAATTATACAAATTTTAATCTTTATAGTGCAGTTTTATTTTCAACTGTCTTTGTCAGATATGTATGGTATATATATAGGTATAGGTATATCAATTAATTATAATTTTGCATGTTTAAATTTTATTAATTACACAAATAAATAGAAGCCGCCGGCGGTTTCGCTCGTCTGGCTTATAAATGTGTATTAGCATATACCAATTGCTGATTTTACAAGCACACTGAAACATGAACTTTTCAATTTCCAACTAAATGGTTAAAATAATGTTTGGGTAATATCTGTATATTAAAAATATGTACTGGCCTGTGGATTTCTTGAAGAGTGAAGTTTCCGTCAGCACCCCGAAGAACCGTTGTAAAATAGTCCGTTATAAAAGTGATAAAAAAAATTAACTTTATAATTGTTTTTCTCGGTAACCGTTAGTTTGCGCCACCTGCTTACCTAAAAATTTTGTTAACTTCTATAAGCTCTGCGCACTAAATTTCTTTGACAATGTTTAGCTGAAGACGGTGTATAACGGGAGCAAAAATCCCGCACCCGCCAACTTCGACCAAGTCTAAGCAATGAATATGGAAGCAATAATTCTATAAAAATTAAAAACTGTGTGTGCTTGTTTGTATGACTGTTTTTATTTTGAAGGGGTAAGTAAGGCATGTGGAAAACTTCAAAAGCATTAATGTGAAACGGTCCGAGCTAAACGGAGAGCTTCAGCTAGTTACGTTTACCTAAGTCAGTTGTACGTAACATGGGGCGCTAAACTTGCTAATTGGAAATACAACTTCGAACTTAACTTTGAAATTCTGTAACATTCTGACATAGAGCAATTAGCAATTTAGAATTTTCCAGGGATACATCAATAATTCCTAAAGTAATAATTATGGGTAAAAACTGTTATTAAACTTAATATAATTTCAATCAGGGTGTGTTCGATAGCGCAGAAGAATCACTCGTCTATATACACTGTACCTAAGTCGGTTCACGTCAATTAAATTTAAACTACAATATTGTTGATTTTTCAGCCCATTGATTAAGTCCTCGGAGTTGGTTCCACACATTTTCGCTCCGTTCATTTTTCCCTACACACTCCCACTTTCCCTTTTATATTTCCTCTTCCCATCTATGTGTGGAATGTCCCATGTCTTATTATTGTCTATCCCGGTCCACCTTCCTTAATTTCTCTGTCCTTCGCACCCATTCCATTGCTCCTCTTTCACCGTTTCATCCAGTAGTTCTCCTATCTCCTATTTTTTCCTACTCTACATGTTCCATCAAGTGTTTTAAATTATCCTCTTCTTCGCATATTTTGCATTCTCTAATTTTCTATTCCCGTAGATTTACCCCTAATTCTCGTACTTTTGTCAATTCTCAATCTTTTCGCCTTCTTGTCTTCTTCAAGAAAAGTTGATAAAAACGCTTATGGAATGAAATATAACAATATAACAGAAGATTATAATATTTACAATATTTATAGCAAGATAGCGACGTAAACAAGATATAACAAGATTTGACAGGTACCTAACTGGTTGCCTATGAACCTAAATTACATTAGATAACCATCATATACTTCTAAGAGTAATCTAGACTTTCAGTTAGACTATAAAGTGAAAATATGGCACTCTAGTGTGACACCCTAACTACCTTTTTTCCCTCCAAACCACAGTATAATAGTTTCTACGTAACGTACTCCGCATTCCCTTACAAAACGCAAAATGTTACGTTTTTTTTCACATACTCATTCTCAACTGTCGGACCACATATTATTATAATAGTTACTATGTCCATAAGTATCACTAACTTGAGTTAGATTTTGCAAATTGATTTCTAAACGCTTCCATTCTCTTACATATTCTAGTCCGTATCATATAATCTAGATGCAATAGTAGCAGGGGTAACCTATACCTACAGGAATCAAACTTTTTGTTTAATTCGATAAACTATACGCGCTCTATTTTAATTTTTTTTTTGGACCATGTTCAGCCGAACTTTGTATATTGTTTTTTATTCTTGAATGTTCACGAATTAAATACTTGGATTCCGGATTCACTTTTCAGACTCACCGATGATATACATTTTTTTTAATATATTATACATAACAATAACATCCTGAATAACTGATATTTCTATATTAGATAGTGAGGTCAGAAATAAAAAATCAATGCCACAATATATTGTAAGAAAAAAAAACTTAAATTCAATGTTTTGGTGATTACATAAACGTTAAATTGTCAATTTTGCAAAATAATAACTTCCACAACTATCCTATTAAAACTTTGGACATTTGCGTCTTTCGAGCTTTATAAATTATAGGCTACGGAAATTGGTCCAGTGTGAATTTAACATTTTCTTATTTGAAATTCAGGGAATATAAATTAACGAGATTAGTAAAGATAAGTTAACTAAAATTAACTTAATGTTGTGAAAATTCAATTAGTTTCATGTTGAAAATGTTGTGAAAAATGAACAATTTCGAAAAACAAACCCGCGCCTTTAGTTTTTTTTTCCTATGATGTATCAAAATATTTAAAAAATTAAAAGCGCACAAACCAAATTTTTTTACCCTGAATTTATCTGAATACGATATAGTTTTTTGATGCCAATCGGTTAAGGTTTAATGGTGTGCAATCGCTAACGCCGTTTGTTTGGAAAGCCAGTATGTACATTCCTCTTATCACGAAATGTAGTTTAATACTATTCCTGTGTAGTACACTACCATATGCTTGGGATACGAAGTAAAAATGTCTGAAGCCCTATGGAAGTAACATAAAATAAATTTTATATCAAAACATGATTACTTATCTTTGGGGCGATGTGCATTTGAGTGACGACAAAACGAGACAGCTGTCATAACCATCATACCTGACGTCCCTATGGTTACAATTACTATATGCTGCCTCTATAAGGTGCGAAGTGAAAATTAATAACTCCATGGCCCTAAGTATATATCGATAGTCATTTTATTTGTCCTAGAAATACAAGCCTGCTAATATACATAATTTATCCAAATCGCGGCCTATATACATAAAAATAAAATTGTATTTATTTTGAAAGTGTCACACGGGTAGTTGGATGACGAGGTGAACCAAATGAAAGTCCTTATTCAGTTAAATCCCACCGCGCCGTCACTTCTCTCCCTTCCTGTTTTTCTTCTTTCGATATAAACTGTATGTGTTGTCTCTAATTGCACGTACATTGCTGCCGAGAGAATGTCTCAGTGGGCCGCCCGCCCTTATTTACCTATACTACGGGCTGTTTCAAGCGAGCGAATCGGTGAAGGACGCTGCTGGTAACTTTATTACAATAATAATAACCTGGGACATCCACAGAGCCATCTAGTCCCTAACTAAGCAAAGCTTGAATTATGGGTACCAACAATACTGAATCTGAATACTCTCTTTTTTAAAAAGACCTTTCCCGGCGGTTTTACATCTTTTCTACATCCGCCGGAGGTCACTTTTTCTGATTCTCACTCTCTATTTTAGCCTGTTAAGAAGAGTGTGTAGTGGCTTTCCATACACAAACGGCGTTGTATGAAAATATATAAAAAATTAAAAACGTATAACCTAGTTTTTGTTTATCTGAATTCCGTATAATTTTTTTGCGCCAAACGGTTAAGGTTTAAGGTGTCTTAGTATGTTTAAGTGGATGTGTCTTGGTTTAAAATTACTGTTATGTACAGAGCTAGCGCAATGGAAGCGTATTGGGAAAGTGATACAAATAGTGCTGTCGAGTTACTGAGCAGCTGTCGGGCACTTACCTCAGGCCATTCATATCCTTGCATGTAGACTTCTCGCGTCCATGCAGGCCAGCTCAAGGCTAAGCCAGATCCAGGATCCCCAGGTTGCCATTCACCAGCGTCACCAGAATATAACCAACATCGAATCAACCAACGTAGTCGTATTAGACACCGAAGCAATGAAATAAGGCACCAAACCGTATTAATAATGTAGATTGAAACAAAAGGGAGATCTTTTACTCCAGTTAGCGTGCATTCGCCAGGTCGGCCGATTCCAACAAGAGGTCGCGATGAGTCAAAGCACAGAGTATGTGTTACCATAGACGACGCGTCAAACACAGAACACACATTTTTATATCCAACAATTACTTTTAAAATTAAATTAGGCACTTCTCTTATATTCACGCAAGGGGAGCCGCTGACAAAAAGTTTGTTTCCATACATAAAGAAACGAAGTGGTAAAAATATTATGAATCGCACTTCCAGCGGGAATAGGTTTCAGGAAATCGCTGTCAAAGCGAACTTTGTATTTCTTATATTGGTCCCCCGAGATAACAACCTTTTAAAATTTCAGAACGGAAAGAGTTTACAAAGTGACATTAATTAGCACGAAAATCCTAAAATGCGCAATGGTCTACGATCATAAATCACTGGGATTCAGAGGTCTTAATGAAATCACCTTTATTGGCGGCAATAGCACAAATAAACCAACAAACAAATACGAGTTCTGTAAAAATAACTCATAATTTGTTGACTCATTGTGCACGTACGGTAATTTACTTTTCCTGTTCAAATCAGCCTATTATGCCTTACTGCAGGGACTTAGTTTTCCCTTCGGGATGTGGTTGCTTGGAGCTTAATCCACTACGCTGCTCCAGACCGGGTAAGTGGATTTTAACGGCAAGCGTTTGGTGACGGCATGAAAACCCGCAGCCAAATTATTACTGTCCCTAGAAGCAATAGCGCGCCCTCACACCCGCGAAGTTGAATTGCTCTACTTATATATAGTCAAAACGCACAGTGCGCTCTCTATGGTATCACACTTACTGTCTACTTTATTATTCTATGAAATTTAAATTACGATGTTATTATTCCATCCCTAAACCTTATTAATCTACGGTTCAACCTCAAAGTAAACGCAAAGAGCGAAATGATATTTATTTCAGTCTGATTTACGCATGGATTAATTTTGTAATTACTCATCCCGGATTTAAAACTGAATTTAATTGAAACATAGAAATTGATATATTGAAAACTGAATTTGAAATAATGAAATCAACGAAATATTTAGCAGCTGTATAAGTATAATGGAATATTTCCTAATTTATTGCTTAGTAAAAACGTACATTTGTTGAACGTAAACATTTCTATATAAATTTTGAATTTCCATTCCATCTATTCCAGCAGCCCATTATGCCCCACTGCAGAGGCTTAGGCTTCCACTCGGATCGATCCACCAGGATTAAGCTCCAAATCCCCTCACCCCTGAATTGTAATACTAAACAATAATAATAACATATACATCACAACAACGTCTAGGCCCCAAACTAAAAATTAGCTTGTGTTTAGGTTACCCAACGAATACACCACATAGATATAATAACCAAGACCCGGTACCAGTATCGATATTCATCATATAAATACTGACCCGACCTTGGATTCGAACCTGGACCTCCAGCTTCGTAGGCAGGGTCGCTACCCACTAGGCTAAGCGGTCGTCAATGAAACTAACTTTCAATATTTCTGTCTTATCTGCCCGTCCTTCACGCTCCCAGATATCACCCGAGCGACTGTTTGCAACTTTCAAAAACTTACCAATAACTACATTTGTTAGTAAACTAAAATACTTCGTTAATTAAATAACAGTTAATTAATACTAACTTTGTCGACGTGTAGTTTGGAGGGATCGTCTCCAATTCGCCACTGTAGAATTCGGTTTTACTGTCGCATGTTAACTAATAGAATTGTGTAACGTTATTGTATGAAGCACTTCACGTCACGGTTGAGCTGCCTTTATATAACGTGACAGAAAACGTATATTTCAAATACGCTGTCGTCGCAGGGCCTGCGAACTGAAAGTGTGTTTAAATACAGAACAGTTTTAGAGTTCCGTACCCAAATAGTATTCACCAACAGGAACATTAATTACTTACTAACGGTCCGCTGTACGTTCGTCCGTCTGTCGCAGAACTGTTTTGTCTGAACCGTAACAGGTAGGTATTCGAATTTTTCATAAAATGTGTATGTCTATAGCCTCTATAATAATAAATAATTAAAAATAAATTTAATTTAAAATTAAAGGCGGTCCCTATTACAACAAATAATAAAAATAAAATAAAGTCAAAAATTAAAGGGGGTATCCAGCACTCTATGTATAAAACGTGTTTTTTACATTGTACGGTGCTACGGAACCCTTCGTGTTTGCGCGTTTTACAATAAGATCCCAGTTGAAATACAAGATCTACCTCTTAACAAGTTTAAAACTACAATAAAACGAAAGCTTTTTGCAAAAGCTTATTATAAAGTAACGGACTACTTAGATGATGAAAGTCCGAGGGTGTATATAAGCCACTCGCCTATCGATTTGCTTCTATAATATTAATTTTAAGCACTTATTGTTGAAAAATTGTTTATAATATTGTTAAAAAGAGCGTCCCTTAGTTTCTTGCGTAGTCTTCTGAGAGGAAACAGCATTTTTTAAATGCGCCTTTATGGTGACGTTTTTCTACAAAGTAATAAATTTACGTATTCGTACATGTTTCAAGATTATGTTACAGAACTACAAAATAAAGATATTTGATTGTCCGATTCTCACTTAGCAGGTTTTTATAGAAATTTTTATCTACATTGCTATTTATATTCGTAATGTATAAGGACTATAACAAAAGTCACGAAACAATGTAATTTCTAAGTTAATTTTGTTAATAAGAAATATGTTTCGTGGTAGGTGGATATACTTATTCAAAGTTGTTAAAATCAAGACTTTTTTATATTTTATATTTTTGTGACTGATAGCACTTTATATAGCTTTGTGAGACATAGAACATCGCCAATGGAATCCACCCAAGAATAAAAACAGTTTATCTCTCTATACTTGGTGTTCTGCTGAACGTAGTCCGAACTTATACACCGTTAGAGCTTACCGAAACAAGGGAAAATTCAAAAAAATTAAATAAAAGATTTAAAAATGAAATTTAAAACATGTTTTTTTTTTGCGCCATCCGCTCACGTGAAACTTTTTCTTTAGTTCGGTAAGCTCTGCTTTTGGACTACGTCCAGCCGAATGCGCGATATTTTATATACGGGGTGTCGTCTGAACGTAGTTCTCCCACCCCCTACTGACCTCATCTCAAATGACTGATCACTAAAACACTTTTCACGTTATATTAACAACGTAAATCTTAACCGGAAGCCCGCGCCAACGGAATTATTTCGCATCGAGTAACTCTTAGGGGTTTCTCGGCATCTTCGCGCCGGTGACACCCTATTGTATCTTCTGGCCGCTTCGATGAAATCGTTGGAGCTTTCGGGCTAACGACATGCGTCCTTATTCTGCTTCAGGCGGTTGTTTAGTAGGTGCAACTCGCGCGCGGAAACTGTAGAGTTTAATCCGCTTACCCACCGCAAAGGGTAAAACAAAAAAATGAACGTAGTTCAACTATGAACATGTTTTTCTCGGTAACCGTTAGTTTGCTCTATCTGATCACTTTAAACTTTTTCTTTAGTTAGATAAGCTATACATGCTTTATAAGTTTGGACTACGTTCAACCGATATATGAATGCACAGCAATTCACATATTTAAAACGGTTCATTTACTTAAATTTGGAAAAAAAGTTAATATGTCATACCAAATAAATATCATTAATATTGACATAGACCAAAAAAATATATAAACTATGTCATTTAAAAAGCGCAGTATTGAATTGTAATCATTTAAGCACCGGATTTAAGGGATACCAGATAACTATAATTAGTACACAACGGCTGACTATGTCGACCAGAAATTGTATACAGCTGTCCATCGGCATAATATGATGTAACTAAGTGCCGTTGAGACCTTTTTTCTTTTCAAATATCCCCGATGTCTGATTAACCCGAACGAAGCCTGAAAACAACGTTAACTTACAAACCGGAATAATCGACACACACGAAAACCGAAATCCTCGTGAGACCTGAAACACAGAACTATAATTACATTGTTAATACTACATCGGTGTAATAATTACTGTACAAATTTAATACCGATACAGTGTAGTAAAATGCAGTAGTCTAACTTACTTAATTGTATTTGTTTCGCACGCCCGGGCACAAACCGCTTTGAAAGACACTGGTTATCTATTAATATGAAAATAATGTAATAAAAGACTGTTGAGATTCTTGCGGCGCTTCTCCTGAAAAGAAATTGACTTTTCAAAGGGCAGCTAACTTTTTGTGCAACGCTATTATAAGTATAAGGGCGGTATTATGCTACTCTACGAACGGTCAAACAAAGTATCATGAATCATGTACCGTTCTTGCACCCTATTGCACCCTCAATTCGCCAAAATTACCAAAAGATATCTCCATCCTAATCTAACATTGTGACGTGTTCAAACGTCAAACGGATTTGCTATAGAGTCATAAACGTCACTTTACAGTATCGAAAATGTCAAATACAATTTCGCCGGGGTGAAGACCGGCGCGGGGACCTCGCGCACTGAAATTCGCCATCTTGCATTAGCTACATAGAGTATGAGTGGTTAGACGGTAATCGCAATGAATGATCGAAAGAATCGATCAAACTGACAAGTCACTTGTTAGTTCATTTTTACTTTTCGGCGCTTCGCTCAAAATTAAAAACGGATGGCTGGTTAAGGCTCAGCCCAAAGCTACAGAAATTTCGTGTTTCCGTCCCACTTCCCCGCAACGTTTACGCTTGGCGACGCATGCCTGAATGCTTTAAGCTTTTAAAATCATGTATGTATTTTCTTTTTATTGTAAAAACTCCTACCTTCCATAAAAACTCAACAAGAAAAGAGTGCTCCTCGGTGCTCCTACAAAAAGGCCCAGCCTTAACTGGTCAACGATCCGGGCAGGCGTTATTGTTATAAACATCGACGGCATTAATCTGCCGTTCGTACTCACTCTATGGTACTATTTAAACAAGATCCCTCCAGTAAGACTTGATCCCGCGAGAATATCTAACAAGGCAACTTCCATTTAGATAATTAATTTCCATATAACAGTTTATAACGTCTATTGGAATAAGCCATGATTTCGTAATCATCGTGTGGAACTGATTTGACGAGTAATCATTCGATTCAATTCATTCGATGTCGATCGAACAACTATCGAGTTTGTTCTAAAACTAGCTTTCGTTCGCGGCTCTGCCCGTGTGTAACTATGTTCTCTCATTTAAATTTGTCTAAATCACTTTAGAATCTGAATCAATTAAAAAAATTGTGCAAATAAGTCCATAGCTTGTCATGTCAATAATGATGTAAGTATTAAGATTTTCCGTTAGTTTTTCATAATGATCTCGCCTACTGTTTATAGTTTTTATTATTCTATAAATCTATTTTACTTTAAAACATTAAAATAGGTATAGTAAGCTATCCTTTTTCTTTTCTTTGGGCCTATAAAAGCGAAACAGTTCCTTCATATATTGTTTTGTTATATCTCAAAGGAATTAAGGCAGCGCTTTTGAGCAAAGCTCCCAGTCGGTTTGATTTTTTTCCGACATCTTTAACAATTATCGACACATTTCGATCAATATAAACAAAACATTATGAATTTTCATATATTATTTTCCTCTTGAATCACTCCATTGGTATCAACCACATGAGAATCCGTTCAGTACTTTTTGAGTTTATCGTCTTCAGACAGACAGATGTACAGACGCACCGAAGGACTTTATTTTACAACTAGCGACCGCCCGCAGCTTCGCTTGCGTAGACTACAAATTCCTGTTATAGGTACTATTAACGTTCGAGATGGTTTATACGTACTTTTTGCTGGAACCAATTTTGGTCACACCCATTCAAACTTTCAATCTTCATTCCCCTTCCACCTTTTAAAAAACCGATACAATTTTTCATCTCCCGTTTCCCACTCTTAAAATGTGAAAATCTAAAAACCCTGAAACACGTCATTATTTAAGTCCCTCCATTCCCATCCTTAAGTTTGAAATTTCTAAAAAAGCGTTTCTTAACTTAATGCTCATGTTATAAAATAAACCTATGTTTCAAATTTAAGCTTCCTAGACTTAGTAGTTTCGGCTGTACGTTGATAGATCAATGTGGACAAACGACAGACAGATAGACAGACAAACAAACACAAAAAGTAACTTATGACGCTCTTGACAACCTTTTTTCACGTCTGCAAAGTTTCATTAAAATCTGTTCAGCCGTATTGAAAATTAGCTCCAATAGATAAAATTAAATTGAATAGACACATAGGCGTACAGACAAACAGACGGAAAAAAAGTAGCTAATGTCAAATCTCTTGACAACCTTCTTTCCCGTCTGCAAAGTTTCCTTAAAATCTGTTTAGCCGTTTTGGAGATTAGCTTAAATAGACAGATACACGTACAGACAGACAGACGGACGGACAAAAAGTAACATTTGTCAGTTTTGACGACCTCCTTTTCATACTTGTGGTGTTTAATTAAAATCGGTTTAGACAGATGGACGTACAGACAGACATACAAAAAGTTCTGTATGTCACTTTTGACTACATCCGTTCCATATGTGTAAAGTTTCATCAAAATCGGTTAAGCCATTTTGGCCGAAGCCGATTTGCTCGAATAGACAGGCAGTTCGTTTTCATATATATAGCCTATAACCCTCCGCTAGAGTCAGGCTATCAAAGGCAAAAAGAATTTTTCGAATCCGACTGATAGTTTCAGAGATTAGCAGATTCAAACAAACAAACAAACAAACAAACAAACAAACTCTTCAGCTTTATAATAAGTATTTCTATTATATAGATTAATAGATTATAAGATAATAAAAAAATAAAATATTACTGAAAACCGTATTTATTTTTATTTTATTTTATTCGGAAAACATACAGTGCTTATATAACTATACATAACAGTAATTAAATCTAATCACCATTTAAATGTTTCCACATATATACAGCTAAAATGCTAGTTTGTAAATACAGACTAAGTTATTATTAAAAAAAAGAAGAAAAATTAAGAAAGAGAACAAAAAGTAATCTAAGCAAAAAGAGAACCATTGAACCAGTCTTCGCTTAAGGTATTTTTGAAAATATTTGGACGGGTATTAAATAGATCTAGCACCGGGAACTTGATCAACTTGTTAAATTCATTAGCAGATCTGATAAAAAATGAATTTTTCTATAGTTAGAACCGTGTTGATTAACATATAAGTACGCAGAATGTCTTATAGCTCGATTCGGAATTTTCAAATTAATTTTAGAAAGTAAGGACGGAGAATCTATTAAACATTGTGCAATTTTGACCAAAAAAACGATATCAGCTATGCTACGCCTTTCTTGGAGTGGAAGAAAATGTTGATTGTGGCATCTAGCATAATAATTAGTATCATGACTCCTACACTTAAACTGTAAAAATTTTAAAAATCTTCGTTGGATCGATTCTATTCTTTCTATATAAACGCTATACTGTGGATTCCATACCTGCGAACAATACTCAAGGATGCTGCGCACCATGGAAGAATAAAGAATTTTGATAACCTTTATATTAGAAAATTGATTGCTAGCCCTAATAAGAAAACCCATTGCCCTGTTTGCCTTTTTAACAATAAAGTCAGTGTGATTTTTATATGTTAATTTTGTGTCATGTATAACACCAAGGTCTCGTATTTGCTCGACACGTTGGAGTTCTTGGCCGTTTAAAAAATATTTGTATTTTGGGAACATAGTTTTACGAGTAAAGGTTATAACATAAACTTTTCAACATTTAAATCTAACTTGTTAACAATACAATATCGTTCAAAAGATGCTAAATCCTCTTGTAATAACTGATGGTCCATAGTATTATTAATATTTTTAAATATTTTCATGTCATCGGCATATAGAAGAAAATGTGAATGTTTGAAACAGGAACCAACGTCGTTAATAAAAATGTTAAAAAGTAACGGGCCTAGTAAGGACCCTTGGGGAACTCCAGAGGGAACGTAATTCCATTTAGAGGTGAAACCGTTCACCACAACAGCTTGAGTTCAAAGTCTATTGCGTGGTTAGGAAGTAAAAAGTTAACGAACAGAGGCAGACAGCGAATTTATTTTCTCCCGCTATAGTTTTAATATTTCGATAAAAACTGCTAAGATATTAATTTAAATTGTATGGTGTAAAAGACACTTATAATGTGCATGAAATGCTTAAGACAACTAACGTATTTAATTTGATAAGGATTAATATCACGTTTAAAAAACATCTTCGCAAATAGTACATTATGTTAGAACAAATTTGATAGTCATAAAAAAGGTTATAGTAAGTTAACCTTAAAAGATACACATATGTTGTTGCTGACTTTTGGTTAGAACTTTTAAAGGGGTACAATTTCGTCATACATAATTTTTGCTTAACATCAACCGTTTACGCAGCGCGCGCGACGGAAGCTCTCAAAAGGAATAATTTTTCCCGTTTTTGTAACATTTTTCATTGATGCTCCACTTCTATTGGTCGTAGTGTGATGTAGTGTAGCCTATAGCCTTCCTCGATAAATAGACTATCAAACACAAAAATAATTTTTCAATTTGAACCAGTAGTTCCTGAGATTTGCGCGTTTAAACAAACAAACAAACAAACTCTTCAGCTTTATAATATTAAGTATAGATATATAGTGATATTGTTTTGTACCCGAGAGTACAAATACAAAGTTTTCAACACCAAATAGAATATTTGTACCTCTTGCTAGATATAGTTATGGAATGAATTAATGTAGAACGTAATATTATATATTATTATTATTATTTTTGTGTATTATTTGGACTAAAATTATATCTAGAAAGTAATCGATGTACGTACAACTCTAATGTAGAACGTGGTTTTCTAAATATTAGCTATAGTTTGTAAACTAGTTAATCCTAAATAGTCGTGATATTTTCCTAGGAATTTGCACTATACCACACCAGTACTCACGGAAATGTAACTCGCGCAGAAAGGCTATTTTTAAAGCGAAATGTTTCGTAAACGGGGTCTAATTTTGAAGAACTGTCAACCTCATTTGATTTTTTTTTAAATTTATTTAGAAACAAACAGTCATTTTCATCTATGTTCATACAAAAAGAACTTAATATCTAGACCTAGAGTTTCCCATACAATTAACATAAATAACTTAGCCGTGGTCCGCCTACTCGACAGAAAAATCCACAGATCTTGCAGTCCCCGCAACCATCGGTTTCATTGAAAATGAACCTACTCAAATCCGATTTTCACAGATTATTTCATTTTATTGCCACGAAATCGTGGCATTGCCGCGATTTAAACTGCAGCCCCTGATATCGTCAAACGTTTTGAACTCGATAATGAAGCATTCGAACGAACACAGGCCGAAAGGCGATGACCGTAATGTTAACAAGTTCCCGATCGTCCATAAAATCTAACATGTGATGTCAAATTTTTTGTTCGATTTCCAACCGATTTCCAAAACTTTAGTCTCAAACTGTAACTACCGACGCCCTCTAACCTTTTGTATAACACTTCAAAGCGATCCGACGAATACCCTCTGAAATATAGTAACTTATATCCGCAAACACCAGCGATCGACCAAAAAATCTCATCTTTCGGAAATGATTTCTCTTACAATTACCAACCGATTTCCAAAAACTTGATCTCAAACCGTAGCTACGTTAATAGTTGAGATACTATATTTTTTTTATTTTGGATATCGGTCTCTGTTCTTGAAATATTTTTGATTTAGTAAAAAAAATCCGAAAAAATCCCGATTTTTTTACATTTTCTATTTTTTTTCAAAAACTACAAAACCGATTTCCAAAATTTTGAAGTCATGCGATGTGCAACTAAATAATTGATCTTTTAAGATCTTAAAATCTTAGCTAGATTCTATACCCTCGGAGTTATGGCTAAAAATGCGTCTCCCGTGAAATAGATTTGATAGTCATTTTCAATGACAAAACAACAAATAAATAAACAAACTGACCTTAATCTTTATCTCTTTCAGTAAATGCCGACTTAATACATTTTTTAAAAACAACTGAGGAATCACTAAAAAGATCAACATTGCCAAACCTATGATTGTAAACTTCACAAGCACGTCTAACATATGAATTTCGGGTATGTCTACTTTTTGATGTATTTATAGAAAATAGATTCATCTTTCGACAACTTTTTTCTCGCTTATGAGGTACTCTAAAAAATTTTAAAATAACTATTCAATGGAACCCCATTGGAGAAGCAATTTTTTTTATCTTTCGGTTTTTACGTGAGAAGAACTTATACAAAGGTGTGTATAAATATTTTTTAATATTTATACACACCTTTGAATCATTGCTATGGTTGTAATATTGTCCGAATACAACGGTCGTCACATACAAAACATATTATGGGAAGTCGCCAAATGTTTTACTTCCAACGGAAAACTAGAAATAACTATATTTTTCCTTATAATCGCCCTAAAACAATAAAATTTGAGTTGCCTAATTAACCGTCGTGCGTGGACACGATGACAACGAAAGCGGACTTCTATACACGGTAAGATGGGGGCTCTGTCTGTTGCAACTAGGTAGCGTGTAGGGTTGGAACGGTAAACTTGCTTACCTCTCGCAAAGATTTTTGTCTGTTCGCTTCACCTTCTGGAAGAGTGGACATTTACGCTGGAGCGCCGTCTGCGTCTCGATCTTGCACTTCTCTTTTCGCCAGTCGACCGTTTTGATGCCTTCGGATTCAGACCACGGCCTTTTAAACAAGAAGCGGACTCGCTGCCGCTCGACTAATTCGATACATATATAGATTAAAATCTAGAAATAGTGTAAGAGTACACTTTATAAGAGTTTTTTACGCTGAACTCCGCTGAGTTTAGGGCAACGAGTTCTAAGAGCGTATTACTGTCGTCCTGTCTGTCTGTATATGCTAATCTCATTAATGACTGTAAAAAATTTACGGGTTTCTAAGGAAAGTTTGTTTGTATAATATATATTTCATGCGATATTGTCGATACAATAATGATATTCGTCGATCAATTTGGAAAAGAAAAGTGAAAATTCTGCAACATTTATAGTACGAAATTAACTCCATTTCTATTATAATAGTTTTTATTCGAAGCCTTTACGACCAATAGTTCAATTTTTTTAGATGTGTTTTTGTCCCTATAGCGAGCCCGCTTCTTGTTTAGAAGGCCCTGGTTCGAATCCCAGGGCGTATACCAGTGAGTTTTTCTCACTTAAGTATAGAACTATTACTGACTTTGTGCCTCGTAGAGCACGTTAAGCCATTGGTCTCGGTTACAATCCACCAACCCATACTGGAGCAGCGTGGTGGATTAAGCTCCAAGACCCCTCCTCTTGAGGGGAGGCCTAAACCCCTGCAATGGGGCATTGATGGGGTGATAGTAAGTGTGTTTTTCGACCTAAAAATATTAAATTTTCAGCGCGGTATCAATTCTGCCGGGCAGTTGGGTGCACAGTCCACTTTCAATAGATTGTTTGACTTTCGAGCTGATTATTGCTACGCTAAACAAGTCGTCCGCCAGCCGTAGATACTTGCTATCCGTATGAACCCAGGGCGTGTCACTAGTCAAAGCCAAATATATTTATTTTGTAATTATGTAACATAATCGTAAAATACGTCACTAGATTATTCATACCTTTTGGGCAGAAAAAATCTTCGGATGTTTTTATTTCCACAATAGAGTTATTTAATTAATTATCTCATTAGAATGAGTAAGAAACTGAGGGACTTTCTTTAAAAACAAATAAACAATTGTTTTGTCAAAAAATGCTTAAATATTAATAATTGGATTAGATTTAGTACAAGATTGTGTTTCCAGGTAATATTTGATCGAAATTCCCGTAATTTCTTAAAGCTACAACAACATCAAAAAGATAAAAAAATTATAACATCAATTAGGACTAAAAAAGAAACATGATTATGTCAATTAACAGACTTCATTCTATCATATTATTGAAACAAAATGATGTACGAGCAGTCAGAAACTCTGTAATAAGCTTTTGTATAACACGTTATGTTCTTGTTTTGAACTTGCTCAAAATATAAATTTCGGATGTCAACTAGAATCTTATTGTAAAAATCTTATTGTAAATTGCCCTTTAAAATATTGTTTATGTAATTGTGCCAAATACTTTTTTTTAAATAATTTTAAAAAAAAATATTTCTACAAATTAACAATATTTACAACATAAAAATATCGTCCAGGTTGGTCCCATGCGGCATCGATCCCATTACGCTTGCACTGTTTCCGCGCTGCACAGCGATGCTCAGTTGCTGTGCGAAATAGGCGCCCGCTCTGGGATCGCCAGCAGTGCTGACCAGACGGGTGGACAAATCCTTTACGATTTTTTTTGTATCAGACGACCACAGACCGAGTGTCTCTATTGCAACCGCCGCAAACTTGTAGTGAGGAATCAACCCCGAGTATTTGCGACGTTTACATAATTGGGCCTGGTCGGCCGCCGCGCCAGCACTCTGGGCCGTGGCCCGCACATGGGACGGGGCCAGAGCATCCACACATGTGGCATCCCAAATCAAAGCACGGCCCAGGCACCAAGGCACCAACGTTGCTCCGTCGGGTCTCTTGCCATCGTCCCTGAACAAACCTTTTGGCTCTAAAGATGAGGGGATAGATGCTGTCATAAGAGCCTGGCGGATCAAGTCATTAATGGCTCCGTGGTGGTAGATACGTCCGGCACTTTTGAGACACGAAAGTCCGTGGCGACCCAGCCGGTCGACACCACGGCCACATGGGCATTGATGAGGCTCGCACACTTCTGTGCCTAACCGCAAACACACAGCGATGCGTAGTGAAAAATATTTTATTCATTACATTTCAAATACGTGTTTACCTTTCTTCATATCGTCGTAACGCTGTAACAAAATGACGTGTATTTGTACACGAAAATAGCTAAAAATACGGAGACTAAAATATGATTAAATTTGACGTTTGTCCGGATCGAAATTTTCCACGGTATTCAATACAAATCTAAAAGACGGGTGGCGCCACGCACGGAAGCTAGTTAAAACATAATTTCATATGAATTAAATCGTACAGACTTTAATGTAAGGATTTTATTTGTGGTTTATGTTTAATCATTTTATTATTGTACAAAAATTAAATTTTCAATTTACACACATCTCCATATGCTAATTTAGAAAAGGTTTTTTTCGTAGGAAAATAAAACTCACAAATTAAAATTGTTTTTAGCCTTTCATAAGCAAAGAATGGGAAGGGAAGGTCGCAAAATTTGTATTACGAATTAAACGTTTTCAACAATAACAGTTCTTTGGGATTGTTGGTGCACATAATATTGGTGTTTTCATAACATTAACTGTGTTTCATTATATTTACAACAACATATTTTTAATTCGAGTTTCAAACTGGGCAATCACAAGTGTCATCGTCATCATCAGCCCGTGTCTCTCCACTGCAGGATATAGGCCTCTCCCAAGGTTACCACACTTTTTTTTGTGAGGGCCCAATCTGCATAGAGACATTCACCCGGTATGGTGTATGACTTTAAGAGGGTTTTGCCAATAACCGCCATGCTTGGCAAACGGGTTGGTTATCGCAGTAGATTGTTTCACAGAAAATGCTGCTGCCCATCTTCTGCTAACCAGGGTTAGTCGCCTATTACGACACGCTTCCCAGTGGTGGCAGTGGGGAATCGTATTTTTTGCCGTCATCAGATGGAACAATAAGTTACAAACAAAAGCTTTTACTAAATTAAAAACTAAAAATGCCTACAAATATCAACAATCATCTAAATCAGTGGTGCTGTGAGGCAGTGTCCAAAGGGTTGGCGGCATTTGCCTCGCTGTATGACAATGTCCGAGGTAAAAACTATACAACACTCCCGTCACCCGAAGAGTTAGTTCTCTGCCCAAAGCGCCGACATGGCGCGTTTGATATATCTTGGAAAAACTGACCCACTTCAGAACCCCACGGTTCTATCGTTTCAAACTCGATTTTTTTTTCAAAGGGAAAATATAAATTAGTCTATATTATAGGTAAACAAAAAATAAAAACTATGTGTTAAAAAATTTGGTCTAAGCCCATTTTCGTAGTAAAAACAATCATCTACTTGACGACCACCTTTGACTTAGATTATTATCCCACTGATGTAAATGAGAAATAGTAGTTACCTATCAAGGATTTGGAAAAATATTAGAAAAATATTTTTTGTTCAGCGATTTTTCGATACACTGTCCAACATATTTACCTTTTTTTGAGGCAAAAAAATATACGTGATTTTTGGTAGAGCCGAGGGCAGGGGGAAAGCCTTGAACCTCACTATGTATTCACCGCGAAGGCGGGGGAGGTAATAAAATGGTCTAAACACTTTTACGTGGTCAATGGATGACTTTATTGCAAGCAGATTTGAGCCGCGTGGTATGTTTCTTTGACTGCTCTCCTTCTAAAAATAAACGCGTGATGTTTAAGCACATTTCCTACCTGCCTAAATAGGTTTTAGTCTATCCAAATGTTTCATCAAAGTTCATCAAAATCGGTTTACTGGTTTTTGAGTTCTGTACAAACAGGCAAATAAAGATTTAATTTGGGGTTCTCGTATTGTCGATAAAAAGTTAAAATTGGAATTTTAACCTTTTCGGTATCGGTAATTTTGTTATAAATACATATTTAGTTTTTTCTATTATATAATCGGAATATCTAATATAAATGTACTCGTAAGAGGGTTATCCTTATAGGTTCGTATATTACATTAAGATTCTAAAGTTTATATTCCTGATTTTGTTCGTTTCTCTATAGGTATTTTTTGGTAAGCTTTCAGAAAAATTCTTGTAATTATTATCTCTGGGGCTAGGATGTTATGTCGGGCTAATACGATTGCGTTTTGACTATCAAATAATAAATCTTATATATAAATTAACTTATCTTTTTCGTTTTTGTAATAATTTCGGTATATGTATTTTTCTAATAGCTTTTGGTTTTCAGTTACGATTTTTAACTTATTATTAAATGATACAAATATTTCGCTATTTAAATATATTTTTTGTTTATTTGTTTTGTTTGTTTCTATTAATTTTTTTTTCTAAACGTACAAGTTCGTCATTATCTAAATTTTCTGAAATTGCCTTTATAATATAGCCTAAACAGTTAATGAGACCTCGTTTGGTCCTACTATTATGCGTGTTATACAATTCTCTTAACTCTATTTTATAAAATTTAAAACGTTTGTATACATCAGAAGTAAAATTATATATAACATATATAGCATTTAAGTTTGACAAATATTTATCGATTTGTTCATACAAAATATCAGTAGGTTTTCGATGAAGTCCACTCAATGTAGGTTTTCACCTACGATTTCGTTGAATCTCCATCGATTTTCATGAAAATTGGTGAGTAGGTGGAGTATATCTTAAGAAACAAAAGTGACATAGTGTCAATTTGCGCTTTTGCCCTGGGGGTGGATGCCACCCCTTCTCGGAGGTGAAAATTATCTTAATAAATATAACCACAGAAATCGATAGAAAAATAAATTTGAAGCAAAATTTGTTAAATAAAGTTTTTGGAATAAATCAATACTTTCTGAGTTATTAAAGATCAAAGATTGTAATTTTTCATGATAAAAAATACATGTTTTAAAGCGGTTTTTAATAAATAACTCAAAAACTATGAGTTTTTACAAAAAATGTGTCATTGCCAAAATTGAAACTAATAAAAAAACAAACAACAACACAACAAAAACAATCTGTACTTTGAAAACCTTCTAATATTAATTCAAAGTGAGATATAGGTAATTGTATGTACTTTTTTTTGTCGGCGAGTACTTCAATCTAAGTATTCAAACTGAAATAACGGGAATCCGATGCATTTTATGACATTTACTTTCTGAACACTTTTTAAAGTACTCAGACATACCTTTATAATTAGCATTAAAAAGTTAATAGCATCAAAATTGAACAAGTTGTGATAAAAATAAGATGACACTTTCAATTTTTTTTGGAAAAAACGAAAAATAAAACCTTCACCATTTCCACAAAAATTCAAATTTACGGTTATCCCTAAAGGACTTTCTTTTTTTAGCATAAGTGATGACCTCAAAAATTTTGCGCGGTTTAGAATGCTTATTTTTGAAAAAAAGTATTTTCAAATTTTCGTAAATTTCATTTTCTTTTCAAAATAACTTCAAAAATATTGGATATTCGTAAAAAATTATAAAGAACGAAATTTGAGTACTTTTTAATAAAGATTTTGGTGTTTTTTTTAATTTTTATAGGATGAAAAATAACTGAGATAAAGACGTTTAAAGCCTAACTTTTACTGCTAGAACCATGTAAACGGGAGTCTTTAACCCATTATCTTTTAAAAGATAAGGGCTTTAAAAAATCTTATTTAAAGCGATCTTATAACTCTTGAAATAACCTTTCAAATGGTTTATAGATGAATCTGATATCTTAAAAATAAACGGAGTTATAATTTATATTATAAATAATTTCAGTTTCCAAATAATAGGCCAGTCAAGACAAATTTTTGAGTAATTATAAAAATAAAAGGCTTTTCATATCGTACCTTATGGGAGAAGTAGAAAAAAATCCATTAAATGCAAGCAAGGAAAAGGAGAAGCTGATGAATTGAAAGTAGAAACAGCACTTGAGAATGAGTGCTCCAAAAAGTTATAGTAGCACAAGACTTTGACATTTCAGTTATTTTAACTGCCCGAGCTAAAGCTGATGAAGAGATTTATTTTTTAAAACTAGAAAAACAGAATGTTAACTCCGTGATATATTCTTCAAAGAGCTTTGAATTAAATTATCCAAACATAGGAATGGTCCTATGTTTGCATAATTTATTCTCTTCTCTCATTGTTTCTCTGGATGTGACTCCACTTCTGCGTTTTATAATAAGGGCAAGAAAGAAATTATCAATCATTTAGACAAAAGACCTGATTTGAGAGAGAAGATCGATATATTTTATAATAAAGCCACTAATATCGATGCCATTTTAGAAGCTGGCAGGTACTGCACAATATTATTGTACGGAAGTGCGACAGATGTTAATATAAGTAAACTGCAACGCATCGAAAGCCTATTTGAAGCCTAAGCGAAAGCTTATTTGGAACGGATGCGTTATGAGTCCTTTAAATTGTCTTATCTTGTCCCAACAGTTGCTGCATTAGACGAACATATCAAAAGAGTGTTTTTTGCAAATCTAGATATGGCTTGGAAACAAAGTTTCCAAACAAAAACCCTCATCCACCTGCTCCAGAAGAGCTATTAAAAATTATTTTTTGCAGTTGCAAGAAAGGTTGCGGTGCTTCTTGTGGGTGTCGTAGAATAGGGCTAAATTGTAATTCAATCTGCGGATCATGTAGCGGTGATAATTGCCAAAATAGCCCTCCAACAAATGAAGAAATTGGTGAAGAGAGCTGTGATGAGCAATAATAAAAATGTATTTAAATAAAAGATGAATAAACGTTCCATATATTTTAATATTTATTTTAATACATTTTTCTCTTAATTAATAAATTAAATTTTCATGTTAAAAAATATGTCACGAATCAAAAAATATTTAAAAATTATTTCCAACTTTCAAGTATGCTTTTTCATCACTTTTTGCACAAAGAGTAGTTTGAAGAATGTGAATTGAATAATACCTATTAATAAAGTTTGAAATATATTAATAAAATTTATCTTAACTATCAAAAAAGATTCTAACTAATTAATTAGTTAGATTCTAACTAATTATTTTTTTATCAGCTTTAAAGCTGATAAAAAAATTATTATTCCATAATTAATATGACAAGGGGTAGTTTTTAAGGGTGAAAAATTTGGCAATAAATAAATATTTTAATACTCGAAAAATAAGATTTCACTTCAGTAATGTAATATTTGATAGGTTAAAGTTTTTGAAACCAATTTTTACAGTGATTCTTCAATAAAGGGGTAGTTTTAAAGGTTTGAAATTGCACTGTCAACCAAAAATTATATCATAAGTATCAAACAAACTGTTTATGTAATGTTAATATGCGATTTTAAAACTCAGAACTACAAAAAATGATTTTTTCATGGTTTTCGATTTAAGGGTTTTTGCTAAAAGGGTTGAAAAATTAATGAAAATCATAAATCATGCATATAAATATTAAAAAACATTTATTTTATCTAATTAAACACAATTCCTTAAGCCAAAATGGTTAAATCTGCATTTTTTCCCATTCTTAACAAAATGGGTGGATTTCACCCCTAAAATGCAAAAAGCCCAAAACGAACATATGTCATTTTTGAGTAGAGGGTAAAATATACTCAAACCCAAATTTTTATGCAAATCTATGGAGGTTCAACGAAATCAGAGGTTGTAGCTGACTTTTGCCTTCATTGGCTTTACTATATACCAATAGCCGTCGATCTTTAGTGCCGGTCCGTGAGATATATCGACTGAATTTCCGCTTGGCTGGTTGAAAGCTGCGGCGGCGGCTGCTGTTGCACACCATTTTGTGACTGACATGAGGGAGTATCTGCAACGCGGAGTTCATCCTTATGATATATGATTTCAGTTTATGATTGCGTGGACCTATAATCAAGTGAGTTTTACGTTCGACTACTTTGGAAATGTTATAGAAACCAGTTAAACGCGGTTCTTTTTTGTTTTTTCTATGTTTACGGTTTGGTATGTAATCTAATTGCTTTTTTTCACTGGCTCGTTTGTTTTTCTTCGCTTACTTTCTTTTTGTAACCTTTCTCCTTTTGTTAGATCCATATTATCGACTATACTACAATGTAGAGTATGGAGTAGATCGTATAGCTTCTTATTGTAGTTCTGAAGTTTTTTATAATAAAATCCAAAATTAATATTATACTTATACCAATACAAAGTAATAGCTTTAAATTTTAAACATATGGATAATTAAGATCTATAAAATAAAAACTAATTAAAAATTAAAAATATTTACAAATTATAAAAATACTATGTCTATTATGATAAATGACAAAATTTTAAAGAGACGATGGGTTCAGGGTACCAAGGATGCTTGCCGCGTTGCCGCGCTGTATTGCGACACTGATCCTCTGAACAAAGTATTCCTTGCTCAAAGGATCCCCTGTCAACAGACACAGCGCGACACCCAAATCGTGGACAAGTGATTTGGTATCCTTGGACCAGGGACCAATCGTCTCGACAGCAAAAGGGATGAAATGGTAGCGATTTATAAGTTCCATGTGCTTGGCTGTTTTCCTACGAGCTGCTGTCTCAGCAGCTGCTCCAGTTTTTTTTGATGTATTTTTTATATAAATTTGACATAAAGTATCTACGCAAGTTACATCCCAAACAAGAGCTTTACCATTTCATTCTGGTTCGCTTCGATGCCAAATAATGCTTGATGCGGTGTGCACTTTGTTGTTGAGTTTTCCGTACAGTTAAAGATGATGACAGTCAGAGACATGAGTTCAACTTTTTCTTCATCGGGGTGTGATTCTCGCATTATTCGATATTTTTCGATTATTGTCGAATGTGCTCGTTTGATGTCAGCGTTTGACGTATCATGTCTCGTGCTGGTTTAATGTACTGTGAATCAATTAATCTGTCCGGTCGGTTTACCTAAATACTTTATAATTTTACATAGAGTCGTCTTTATGTATGATATTGAGTCATTTTCTTCTATTTTTTCCGCGACGAAGTATTTTGTTATTTTATCAATTACGACCTACGCCGGCTTTTTCGGATCTATATATTTTTTCCAGTGTTTAGAAAATTTTTTAAAAAATTTTACTAAAGGTATTTTAATGTGGACATCATTTCCTTCCAAAATCACGCCACCACTCCAAAGAGCTCCAGTGAGCTCATTGGAGCTGACTGAAACTCACTGGAGCTGACAGGAGCTCACTAAAGCTGACTGCAGCTCATTGGAGCTTACTGGAGCTGACTGCAGCTGACTGGAGCCGACTGTAACTTACTGGAGTTCACTGGAGCTCACTAAAGCTCACTGGAGCTGACTTGAGCTTAGTGGAGCTGACTAAAGCTCACTGGAGTTGACTGGACCTGACTGGAGCTCACTAGAGCTGACTGGAGCTCGCAGGAGCTCACTTAAGCTCACTGGAGCTCACTTGAGCTTACTGGAGCTGACTAAAGCTCACTGGAGCTCACTTGAGCTTACTGGAGCTGACTAAAGCTCACTAGAACTCACTTGAGCTTACTGGACCTGACTAGAGCTCACTAGAGCTGACTGGAGCTCGCTGGAGCTCACTTGAGCTTGTCGTTAAAATCCACCAACCCGCACTGAAGCAGCATGGTGAATTAAGCTCCAAACCTCCTCGTCCTGAAGGGAGGCGTAAGTTCCTGCAGTGGGGCATTAACAGGTTGGTGGTATGGTATACTATTGTAAACGGAAGATGAAACTCACTGACTTCCCCGATTAGTGAATAGCCGCCCATGAAGCGGTGCGGTTCTGATGATGAAAAAATATTAATGTATGCTTAATTCTTTCACACGCTACTTTGGAACTGATAATTCGTCTATATTTTCACTACACTTAACCTTAACTTCTTTATCAAAACTCATTATGGTATTTCACTGACTTTCATTCGTTAAGATCGCCAATACCATATTCGTGAGGTTAAACGCTATAAGGCTTAATAGACATATCAAATAACTGCTCATCGTCTGGTTTTCACCGTACTTTCAGGAACAAAACTAGTGATGGAGGAGTGTCCGAATCCTCGATAACCGACGTCGAGGATGTGTACATAATAATATTGTCTGTTCATAGTTGTTTCTGTTTCAAATGAATTTATAGAGAGATTACGGATACACGTTTTTTTTTATAAAATCCGACGTGTGTAATTATTTGTGACAAGAAGTAATCTTGTAAAATTTTGAAGTAACGACGTAACTCTTTTATCGTTTCCCTTAAAATTTTAATAACAAAGTAAATTCTTTAATATCTTAAAATACAATAAAAAGTTAATCTGTCGTTCTATCCGCGTTGTCAAGAGAAACTTATTAGCAGTAAAATAACCATTACTTGGAATTACTCTATCTCCGACCTTACTTTTATCACCTAACTAAGACGCGCTAAGTATTTAGCTAAATAAAATAAAATTTCTGTATGTCATTTCTAAATAAAGGCTTTTTTTAAACTCATAGGGTTACTTGCAATTTACCAAAAACGCATTTTTTTTTTAATTTTGTTCTTTCTGTCTGTTTATTAGTCCGGGCTAATCTCCGAATCGGCTGGACCGATTTTGATGAAGCTTTCACGAGCACGTAGAGGAACTTTTATAATATATTATAAGCAACTTCCTATTCTCGAAGTATTTAGGATTCCTGTGTAAACTTCAAAATTTGTAGAAGTTATGAACACCACGCGAACGAAGTGACGGGTGTTGGCTAGTGTATAATAAGAATCACATCCATTCACTAAATAAGCTAGAAACAAGTCGAAAGCTAAACACAATATCTTCAAACGTATATATATACTAGATACACAGCATGAAAAGAAAGCACGACTTGCTTTTATATTTTTAATTCGACTACGCGTCTACTGACTCATTAGTACTCTCGGATTTAAAATACATTTTATTAAAAAAACAACGTGGTTCTGTCCCCCACGACACACCGCTCCGCAACACCGGGCAAGCGTGTAGCGTGTTGTATGATTCTGTAGGTCGATTTTGATGAAATAAACAGTGAATGTTATTTAGAATAAAGCTTCATGTTTTGCAGTAATTCGATTACACGGACAGTCTAAGATTTGATTATATGTCTAGGTGAGATATATACAACATGAAATAACTGAAGTTAGAAGCGATTACAGTTGTTGTACTATAATAGCTGGTCCAGCATTCGTTTACTTATAGAATTTCAGACCATTGCAGTGTACGCAGGCCCGGTGAGAGCCAGATCGCGCCCTGGGTGTAAAACATCGTGGGGCCTACCCCAACTTACTTTGAAAAAATTTCCATTAATAAACAAAAAGTTTGTTTGATCTTTCTAACGAGAACTTATTTTGAATCTAGAGTAAGCAAAGAATTGCAGAGTAAGTAGAATCCTGAACATAACAAGGATTCAAAATTGCGTGTGAAATATCAAATGTTCTGCCTAACAATAAGAAAAGGCTCGTGTTTTTAATAAAGCCATCATTCCTTGAATAGGCGTTTGTGAGACACTTTTTCTTTAACTTGACGGAGTTAAGTTCACGCTGATTATTCGATAATTCAAACATTTTCGATATTTAGGTGTAAGTTTTATATTCTTCACGTCATCATCATCATCAGCCCGTGTCTCTCCACTGCAGGATATAGGCCTCTCCCAAGGGTCGCCACCACACACGGTCCTCCGCCTTCCGCATCCAATTACCCCCGATATGGTGCTTCAGGTCATCAGACCACCTGGCCGGGGGGCGTCCAACGCTTCGCTTCCCAATACGTGGCCTCCACTCGAGAACCCGTCTACCCCATCGGTTGTCGGTTCTACGGCAAATGTGACCGGCCCATTGCAACTTCAGCTTGCTAATCACTTCGGCTATGTCGACAACTTTAGTTCTTTGACGGATTTCAGATTCTTCACGTATAAAACCGTAATGTTTGTCTGCCTGTTTCAGCTAATCTCCAAAACAGCGGAACCGATTTAAATCATACTTCACATTCATAAAAAGAATGTGGTCAGTGACATTCGCTACTTTTGTCTGTCTGTCTTTTTATAATTTAAGAACGGCCTGACCCATTTTGGTAAAAAATGGTATATAGAAAGAACATGACATGTGATTGCGCAAATGATATATGGTGAAAGTGGGAACATAGTATGACAGTCTTTGCTCTTTGAAGTTAGAAACTTGATTTGAATTAGGTGCAGCTACTGAGCATAAATAAATAATGACGTGTTTCAGGGTTTTTGGATTTCTACATTTAAATGGGGGAACGGGAGGTAAAAATTTTAATGGGACCTATGTGTTTTTCTTTTAAATAAGAACATGAAAATTGAATTTACAGCTACTCGAATCATTATAATAGTAAATAATAATAAAAATAAAATAATAAATAATGTGTTTTAGATTTTTTCTTTTATTTTCGCTTTTTAACTAGATTAATAGATTTTCGACTTTGCATAAAAATTTTATGCTTTCAAAATTGCATAGAATGCCGTAAACTGCACTAAAATCAAGCGAAGCGTTCAATAAATATCGCAGTTCAAATATTTCCAAAGTAACATTTTCTTTGATCCCAGGTTTCTGAGCTTGAAGAAGTCTAAATGTATAAAATTTCTGTTTTTTTTTTGGAGAGCTCGGAAAATGAATATTATAAACTCGAAGAGCTCAAAAACCACTAAAATCGATATTTTGAGCTCGAAGAGCTAAATAGCTTTCAAATTTTTGAGCGCTTTAAACTTGAAAATAACGGGAAGTTTCAGGGATGGCCTGCAGGGTCAACCTATTTGTAAGGGGAGGAACCAGGGTTAAAGTTTGTTCGAGAGTATCGATTTTTTAAGGTAGGAACTTGCATGAAAATTAGAAATGTAGCTATATATTATAAATAAATAATCACGTATCCAGGATTTTTAGATTTCTATATTTCAAGGGTGGGAAACGGGGGGGGGGGTGAAAATTTGTATGGTGGGAATATCGGTTTTCTTAAAGGTAGGAACTTGAAAATTGGAATAATAGCGACTCATCATAAATAAATACTGACGAGATTCAGGGCGTTTGTATATTTACATTTACTGTACACGCACTGTCTTTTTTGTTGGCATTACCTACTGTATTTTTAACTGGAAATACTAAATATTTTACTTTCGCGACCAGCGTGGCTATGCAAACGATATCAATCACTTCTCAATCATTTTTTTGCGAACGGATTCGTAATTTTACCAAAATATAATGATCGCATCATGTATTTATTGTACATGGAACTATAATGCGACAATTTTTATTTAATAGGATTATTTACGAATCACAAATCCTTAAGTTCATAAGGCTATTTGAGTAAAATCACGAATCTGTCTGTAAAAAAAATTTAAGAAGTGTTTGAGGCCATTTGCGTAGCCATGCTCACTGATGCTGATAAAACACGAATCCTTCTGTTAATGAAAAGTCATTGAGATAATTTGCGTAGCCGCGGTCGTAAAATCGTGCAAACTGCATTGAGCGGTTCATCATCATCATCATCATCAGCCCGTGTCTCTCCACTGCTGGATATAGGCCTCTCCCAAGGCTCGCCACCACACACGGTCCTCCGCCTTTCGCATCCAACTACCCCCGGTATGGCGCTTCAGGTCATCTGTCCACCTGGCCGGGGGGCGTCCAACGCTTCGCTTTCCAGTACGTGGCCTCCATTCGAGAACTCGTCTACCCCATCGGTTATCAGTTCTACGGCAAATATGACCGGCCCATTGCCACTTCAGCCTGCTGATCGCTTCGGCTATGTCGACAACTTTAGTTCTTTGACGGATTTCAGTGTTTCTGATTTTATCCATCAAAGAAACAGCGGTTATTTAAAACAATTAAAGCTTTGGCGCTGGCCGAGCTCCCTTGTCTTAGCCTGGGTCCTGGTGGTACTACTACCCTTGCACCCCCCCTAACGCCGGCCCTGAGTGTACGTATCTATGTATAAAACATCATTGCCTTAAGAGGACTGTGAAATCGCTGGGTTCAAACGAAGATACCTATTTCCATACTTATCTGGTATCTCAACGCACCGCCCGTCATCCAGCGCGCAGTGCGAAACGAAGAGTTTCAACTTTCCAACAAAAGAACTGAGTTCAGTATTGACCTACATATTGATTCTATTCCATCAGCCCTTTTTATACTCCATTGCAGAGGCTTATGCTTCCCCTCAAAATGTGGGGGCTTGGAGTTTAAATCCACCACGCTGCTCCAATGCGTTTTGGTGGATTGTAACGACCGTTATCTATTGACAGCAACCGGGACCAACTGTTTAACGTGCTCTCAGAGGCACGGAGTCAGTGATAGTTAATGTACTTAAGTTAGAAAAAACTCATTGGTACACGCCCGGATTCGAACCACATGGCCTTATAGCTTTGAAACACGTTTGCTGCGTTCGGGCTATCACGACATATAATCACGACTATTGATTATTTTTTAATTAAAAATAAAAACGCTGCCCCTTAAGAAAATCAGTATAAAAAATAAAGTTCGGCGAAAATACATTTAATTTCGATTTGTGATTTTCTATTCAGCAAGGTTTGATAAACTTTTATTTAAAAAAAAAAAGTAGTGAAATTGCAATACAGGAATAAATGCTGCAAGATAAACTGAAATCTAAATAATAACTTTACCACAGATGGCACTATCACTAAAGCTTTCTTGGATAACAACAGTTACTATAAGCTTTCAAACAAGTATACAATTTACAATTGTGTAAGGTTCCGTAGCGTGTGCTAAAAGCAATCTTATAATCGCCAATTACACAAAAATTTTGTTGGTAACTGAAAATTAAGTATACTTATCTCAAAAACATTAATTGTCGACGTGCTTTCATCAAAACAATTTTCGTTGAAAGCGATTGTGAGGGGCTGGTTTTCCGATTTTCGCAGATTTTTTATAAGCCTACATTAAAAATCTTGAGGAGGAGGTAACGATTTTAGGAGCTCATATCTCTCCATCATTATAAACCAAAATAAATAAGTCACTATAAACACGGCATTTTCAGTATTTTTCTAATAAAATCTCAAACGACCGAGAGCGCGGAAAAAAAATGTTTCATCTCTTAGTTAAATGAAGAGTCAATAATTTAGATTTTTTTTTTTTAAAGTTAAATTTAGTTTCTTATTTTAAGGATTCCTTTTTCGGAATAATTACTACAGAATTTCATGGTGGTTCATATAAAACATCTACCTCTGAAACAATTAAGTTGAATGGAAAGATGGCGGACGTATGAACCAGTGATATACAGACAGACAAACGGACAAGACGAATTTATAATGGTTTCTTTTTCGGTATTTTGCCGGGCCGGTCAGACAAGAAGTTTATGTAACACAGTGCTCTATAGTGAAATCATTTTTGATTGATTTTATTGATTGTCCGGATTGATTTCATAAAGTATGCAACCTCAACGTTTTTTTTTTGGTTCGATTATACTCTTGATTCATTTCAATTTAAACAATGTGATAACATCTGAATTTATTAATAGATTTTATAATCTCACACAGGTTATTATGGCTGCTTTATGGGCGGGATTTTGTTTTGTGCTTGTGAATGCAGGAGATATTTCTTCTAAGAATATAATAAATTGAGTGTGATTCTTATCTGTCACGTGCGTGTTGTCACGAAACGAGATACGATACGTGTTTAATATAAACTGGGATCGCAATATGGCGGGAACGCCGGAATAGCTGGCGAAGTAATTTATAATAATTTATATCTACTTGTCGAATCTCAATACTCAGAGAATTTCCACCACCCTTTCACTACTAAAGTTGCGTTCTAAAACTATGAAAGTATTATGTACCTGTCGTACTTAGAGACGCTACGTCCAAAAAACGTTATCTCAATGGCGAATGGTGGTTTCGATTTCTATTGAGATTGAATAGCGAGGGCTCAGATAGCGCGCGTCGATTATACAGTTTGAACTACACAGAGCATACCGCTTCGTAGAAACTTTGCTCATCGAATTCAAAACTATTTTCTTGAAAGAACTACCATTTTCGAGAATATCGTCACAAAAATTTGATTTAAAAATGTATCAGCTGATGCTTAGCAAGTGCCAAAAAAAATAGTTAAGAAGATAGAGCTTAACAGTAGGTTACAGATGGTATGTAGGCGGATACGCTGTCCACTCCAAGTATGTAGAATGTTGCATACTCTACAAAAAAGAGGGTTCGGCCAGTATTTAATCCTCGCTGTATTTTTGTATCAATATTTACAGAAAAAATATTGTAATAGAAGAAATACTGTCACACTTTTTTTGATATCTTGTTTAGTTGTTTTAGAATAAATTCCTGAAAATCATTATTTCCGTCGGTTCTTTGTTTTGGAAAATAATGAACCGTAAATTCGATATTAATGCGATTAAAAAAAAAACGTACCGCCCTAGGGACTTTCTAATGACCCTGTAAATTTTGGCGCCAATTCATACATATTTTAGGAGCGGAAACAGTCACGACCCGCAAGCTGTTTGACGAGTATTTTATAAGTATTTTTGGGAATTTTTGGGAATTTTTTCTTGTAATTCTGTCTCACAGGAATAGGTCGGAGAAGAGGGATTGAAACGGAGATGCCCATTCGAAGCTATGAACAAGACATTTTAAAAATTCACAACTTTATAGATTAATTTTTCAATTTTTTTAAACTGTTATGATATATATAGAATACTATTTCACATAAAACAATAATTAAAATATAGTCAACTAGCCTATTACCACTCACTTTGGGACGTCTGTGCTTTGAGAGCAACGCGACCAAGCCGGGCATTCATCCTATTGTGAGTAGTGAGTACCTATTCGTATCATTAAGTACCTATTGCTGAGATTTGCTCCACTGAGTCCCGCTACACCTAAAACTGGTTGTTGCGACGCGACTTGTGCCTACTTTCGGATACCCCATAAAGTTTGATTGAAACTGTAAGTCGATAAAAATCAATTAACAATTTTAGACCGTTACAATAGTAAGGAGCTTAATTATTAAAACTAAAAAGGTATATTTTGTTTTTCGCAGTTAATGTCGTTTTCCTTAAAAAGTTTTTTATTTACCTAATATGCTTTATGCTATTTGATGAGCAGATTCCGTACCTACATATATTATGGCGGGATACCATGTACCTCTGTTCCAACCTATTTATTCAGGTAAGTAGTTAGGTATTATACTGAGATGTACTATTATAAGTAATATAAATAATATGACATACATAAATCTTCCCCAAATATCAATTTCCCCACTCTTTACGATATTAGCACACACAAGAAACAGACAGATGCGGGTGGTATTTTGTTTATTATTAATGTAGTGATAACCATGAATGTAGCGTTTCCCTAATTCGTAGTGGTTCCTAGGCGATAACTGTCATAATCATATATTATATAAAAAACCGGCCAAATTCGAATCGGACTCGCACACAAGGATTCCGTACCACTCATGGTACCACCGTACAATAAAAAAAAAACAGGTTACGTTACGGACCACCTATAATTTTAATAATTTTATTATCAATAACCTAATTTTAACTTTAATTTATTTTTATATTTGTTGTTATATAGCAGCCATAATAAACACACTCTGGAAAAAATTTAAAATATCTATCACAGTTTAGCCGATATAGCCCTGTGATAGACGGACGGATGGACGGACCTCTGGGTACGGAATCCTAAAAAGTAGGTAAATACTGGGTAATACCCTCTAATTTGGTATAACCACTTTTTCTAACATAGATACAGATCGCGTCAAATTTTATTTAACTGAATACAACTCCGTATGCGTGCTTGCGTAGTTACATCCCCATCATATACCCCAATATACCCCTCGCTCACCACCAAGCGACGACATGACACCCACATAACAACGGCCAACGGGGATCGTCTACCGTACACCAACAGTATCCGGTATCTGGATGTCACACTGGATAAACGATTGTCTATGAACGAGCACGGGCAACCTTGAGGAAGGAAATGGTGTGCAGACTGCTCGACCTAATTATAGGGTATAGGTCCAAGGCAAGTTTCGAGACCAAACTGCTGGTAATCCGGATCTGTCTAGCACCTGTGCTTGATTACCGATGTGTACAGCTCTTGCCACGCATCAACAAAACAAACCAGCTAAAGAGCATCGCATATTTAGAATGTATCGCAAATATATCGCATCGCATTGAAACACGTCGGACTAATCCCTTAAAATATAAACACCCAGATATTCTACGGAATGCTGGACGAGGACCCGTACTACAAGGGAATATACGACCTACACAACTGCCTGTTGCATAAGGTCATCCAGCTAAAGACGATCCCAAACTGCGAGGCGGCTGGCACCGCTCACACCAAGCATAGCATTCACAACATTTTGCTGCCGTCAACCCGAGTCGACCACGTTCGAACAGCCATCCTTCCAACCACGAGGAAGCAGCCCGTCTCGGCGGCGGCTGAAGGTAGGATGGGCCTACTGCGGTAGGTGACGACCTGACGTCGCCATAATAACTATAGTGCGCACTAGACCAGACAAAAGACGCGACTGCAGTGCGATTCGTTGTAAATAATATCTTTACAGACTATCGCTTAGGCTGACTCGATTCTCGAGCAGCACGCCTCCAGACTCTTTAGTACGTAAGTTATATGTTAATTATAAGTTATTTAGAAGTCAGCTATAAGTTAGCCACTAAAGTGGATAAAAAATATTCTCTGATATCTTAATAAAATAAGACTGGTTTAAATGAGATACGTGTTGAGTGATCAAAGGTTGTATTCAGTCTGTTCTTATTCTTACATACTAACATGCATACATGTATACTTATACCTATGCTTATGCTAAGGGTGATGTCACGTACTACACCACCGGGGCCATTTTTTAAAAAAAATTTTTATTAAGATGCAAAATTTTTTATAATCTAAAGTAAACAACAACAATACAAAATTTTTATGACAATATTTTAAAAAAAATTTACGACAAAATAGAAAAAAAAAATTTTAACATATAAAACTACGACAATGATAAACTTTTATAACATAGAAAATACGATAATATAAAAAAATTACTACAATAAAAATTTTTGTTTTTTTATTTCTAAACAATTCTTTTCAATATTACACATTTTGTTATACAATGTAATTTTCTATAATTTTTCTATTTAATTTTCCTATTTGTTTTTATTAAAACATAAATTTTTGTTAACGAATTCGGCTCGCGACATTCGTAACGAAAAATCAAAATTTAAGTAAATTGCATTTTTCATACTTTATTTTTCATTCGCTTCTATTTTTATTTATTACCTTTCTTTCAATCAATACAAATCTATTAATCATTCGTTTTAACTATACAACTTTCGGGTGATCAGGCCGATTGTTTATATCGTTATCACGTAAACTCTTTTCTTTACTTAAGAAGTTTTTATCGCACTGCTTGATATGCGATGCGTCATATTCGTCTGTGCTCGTTCGTTTTCGTGAACTCGAGCCTTATGTAAACATACCCTTGAGCGTTAACAAAGAACAAAGAAGTTTTTTGCTCACTGGCGCGTCTGGATGGCGCGTTCGGCGCTGACGCATATCCGCTGCTTGGGAGGTCGACTTCGTTGCCATGTGCATTCTGGAATGACTCATAGTTGATTTGCACAATAATTTTTTCTACAACAATTTTTATAATTTTCCTAAAGAGAAATTTTTCTCTTTGAGTATTCAACTCAGCTTATAACACGTCTTATAACTAACAATAAACACAATAGAAAATACACTTTAACACAATAGAAATACACCTTTTTAAATGACACAAAATACATTGAAAAAAAAAGTTTACAAGAAATTACTTAACTAATTTTAAAAGTATAATAGACAATTTTGTATACTAATATTAATATGCTACTATAAAACATTACCAAATAAATTTTATAATTCTAAAAATTTTTTCTTAAATTAAACAATAATTGAAAAAGAGAGAAAAATTTTAACTACAATTTAAATGTTGTAAAATAAATTGACAAATTAGGCATTCACCTCGTGAAATGTCTATGACAATTTATAAACTTTGTCGTGATTTAATTTTCACTTTTCACTATAATGACCTTTTCACTATATCGACTTTCACTTTGTATACACGGCACTTTTATTACTCACGATTTAAATGCTGGATTTCGTCGCAATCCTTTTCATATGCTTCATGGCATTTTTCATGGCATTTTTTTTTAAGCCATTTAAAATAACAATTATATTCTTCATTTATTCGCGTAGTAGTGCTTAACTTTTGAAGTAAATTTTCCACTCTTTGTTGATGTGTATCGATATCTGAATCGACATCCACTAAATTTATCATTTTGATATTTCTTGTATTTCACATATATTCCAAATATTAACTTTATAATTATTTATTTATAATTATATTTAATTTTCTTAAGATAAAATTTTGTTTTTGTATTTTTATATTTTTATTATATTTTTATTTTATTTTATTTTATATTTATTTTATATAATTAATATTAAATTTTTAATATTTACATTTTTACATTTCTTCTTCTTCTTCTTCATTGTTGGGTGCCTGTGTGAACTGGTTATGCGCAATCACGGTGAACTGTACCACTCAGTAGACAATATTGTATTGTTCTGATCATTATTATTTTGAATTTTCGAATTCGGAAATTTTGAATTTAACACCTTTTTTCGCAGGGTCTTGAATTTAACACCTTTTTTTCGCAGGGTCGCCATCTGATATCTTAATGAAATAGGACTGGTGTAATGAGAAGACGTGTTAGTTATTCGAAGGTTGTATTCAGTCTGTTCTTATTCTTACATACTAACATGCATACATGTATACTTATACCTATGCTTATGCTAAGGGTGATGTCACGTACTACAATTCTGTTTACGAAAACAATAAAGTGTGTATGCCACATCGTTCCCCCAGAACGAACCTGGCATGCAAACTCCACCCGTCTGCGCGCGACAGTGTTGATGTAAACCCCCACCCAATACTTATACCCCAAATAAGAAAATTCATTCATTAATTACACTGCGCCTCGCTACATTTCCTATGCGGTTACTGCGGCGCAACTTGTGCAGTCCGTGTGGGGACGGCAAAAAATGCAATTCTCCACCGCCACCGGGAAGCGTGTCGTAAGAGGCGACTAACCCAGGTTAGCAGAAGATGGGCAGCAGCATCTCTCTGTGAAACTAGATACTGCGATCACCATTCCGGTTCCTGGTCTGCCGCGATCAGTCGTGTTCGGTCCTCCGAACGCCTTTCCTCTCCGCGTGACCCATGTGTAGCGGCCCGTTGCCGAGATCCCAGTGACAACTACGTAGTAGATGCCTGTGTGTGTAGTGTTTGTCGTAGATGTTGTCGCGCAGCGGCAGTTAGCCTTCGTGGCGTCGTTCCGGCATTCCAGCCAGCCTATGCGCGTTTCGCGCTCCGTAGTCCTTTCTGTATTTTCTGCATCATGGTGTGCTCTATGGCAGCTCACGCCTTTACAAGCCGATCGCGCTACCCATTTCGTGAGTTAAACTCACATAACCGCACTTAGATTCCTGTGCAGCGGGAGCCGCGCAGTCGACAGTTAGCCACGTGTGGGGGCACGTGGAGTCGCTCCGAGTTCCGTACTCCGGGTTTTTGACGTGCATTCACTCAATAACTCCATAACTTCTATTCATTTACTGCCACTTAATTATGAATTAAAATGTGTTATTATTATAATTACATTTAGTCACTTTAGGGAATACTTCCCTTCTGAACCGGAATCGTCATTACTCCTTCATAAACCTATCTAGGTGTTAGGTCTGTCACAATTAAAGTCATTCCACGTCATATTAATAACGATAATCTTCACAGGGGGCCCGCGCCTCTGGCATTATTTCGTCTCGAGTAACCCTTAGGGGTTACCCAACAACTTCGCGCCGGTGACACCCTAGTGTGCCACCTGGCCGCTCCGATAAAGTCGTAAGAGCTTTCGGGCTAACGACATGCATCCTTATTCTGCTTCAGGCGATTGTTTAGTGGGTGCAACTCCCATATACCCCGCGCGCTCGGCCGCGCGGAAGCTGTGGAGTTTAATCCGCCTTCCCACCGCAAGGGTAAAATAAAAAAAAGCGACTTGTGCCTACTTTGGACCCTTTAGAACGCGGACAGCCCATCCAGTTATATTGGTATATTAATGCTTAGTTAGGATATTTTTGAAAATGGCGCACAATGAGTGATTAAAATTTACTGTTAGCGTCATTTTGAAGAAAACTCAATTATATAGAGTTTTATACTTATAACTGTAAATCAAATAATTATATAATTGTATTTACACTTAAGTATATTATTCTTTTTTTAAACATTAAAAAGAATAATATAATATGAATGTCAATGAAATATATGATATTATGTTAATTTCTTCACTTTGTGTTTTTAACATGGGTTACTACGTTATACAGTTATTACGCTTAAAAAGTGTCATGGGCCGCTAGCTATCAATCACGGTTCAAACAAACTATCAAACTCGTACGAAATATTTTTCTTTTTATAATGTCACATGCGCCATCTTGAAAAACTCTTAGCCAAGCGTATAACAAGCACTGGCTTAGAATCCATTTCAACGCCACACTTTGTATTGAGGCGTACATATGACCTCGTATCCGGTGTTGTCAATTTCCATTTTGAAAATTTTATTCTAAATAACCATTTTTATTATTTTATTTATTTATTTATTTATTAATCATATAATACAATAACGTACTACAATACCCTGCAAAACTGTTTCAACAGTTTGACTGCAGGAAGAATTACATATAATGTGTCATAATGTGTATACAAAATTTATTTATTTTCTTATTTTCGAAAAAAAAGATCTAATGATTATACCGTAATTTAGTGATTTTAGCTATGTAACCTACCCACACAATATTATACTTAAAAATCTACGATTTACACAGTGTGGTACTTTTCTGGAGTGCGCCGCTATGTCAATAATCTGTGATGTCAATCGTTGATTTTTAGCTAATGTCATTCATATGTCATATGTCATCACGTAAATGTTCCGAAAAAATTTCCTGACTTTCGCTTTGTTAGAGTTTTGATATTATTTGTTTTTGTTCTCATAAATAGAAAAATGCCAGCAGGCACTTCTACAATGGAACCTGTACGAGAAAAGGCGTTCCAAGATTACAGAAAGAAGTTAATGGAACACAAGGAAGTGGAGTCGAGGTTAAAAGATAGTAAGTAATTTATGCCTAATCATCGCTAGTTGTTTTTACGAAATTGAATAAATACCCTTTATTTTTCACATGTAATCGAATAATGCGAAGGTTGGATTAATATAAAGAATAATCCTTTAGGTAGTCCTATCTTCAGACTTCCCAAATTCTAGCAGATAAAGCAAAAAAAAAAGGCCGATGTTGTCTGATGATGTTTTGATTAAGTTATTTACTTGCAAAATGGCTTAACGACGAAAACAGCAATGGCTGTAGAAGAGGTAGCGCTTTCCAAAATAGCCTGCTGAAAAGTTACAATTATTTAATCAGGCTTGTAGTAGTGTAGAAACCTCATTCAGTAAATATTTAAAAAAAAAATGCAATAAAATATATAAAGCTTATTGGTGGCTTGTCGCTCAGCTCCGCTTTGCTCCTCGCATTATTACAAGCAAACCCTAACCTAACCTATTTTTTTGAAATGATGGACCATCAACCTATCTTAGCAGGATTTCAAATTGATCATTGTTATGAACACAATTTTCATCAGCATTGGAAAGCCAGCCCGTAGAGGGTTACGGGGGAAAATCTTGAAATAGGGCGCAAGAATTGGTGGCTTAGGGGAGGGGATGGGGTACCCTTCTGGTACTCCTCCCACAAAAAGATGCAAGGTTACTGAGAAAAACTACATAATTAAAATTTTCTTAAAACCAACCTAACATATGACATCCATTTTTTGCTTGTCCTATAAGATATCCATAATTATGTCATAGCATAGAAGACTTTCCATGAATGCTAATAATTGTGGAATGCGATAAACCATTAAATTGAATTTAATTGAAACTGTTGAATTGTTAACCTATTTTGGTTTAAGTTCTAATTATTAATAAAGCTTTTCAGTAGCTTGTTGATTCACCTCTTGAATTGACATGATGACGCCAGTTGTAACCTAATGTATAAATTTAGAAATGGTAAACCATCAACCCAACTTGGCCAAATTTCAAATGGATCAATTAACTTTTGAATAGCTTGTAGCTGTGCCCCACTTCACTACTTGCATTGACGTAAATAAAACTGATTCGTATCAGTTTAATAATGGTAGACCATCAACCTCACTTAGCCCGAATTTCAAATGAATCAATAAGTTTTTGAATGGCTCGTCGCTCTGCTCCACATCTCTCCTCGAATTGACATGAACAAACTTAACCTAACGTATCAATTCAGAAATAGATAACTATAATGACTTGTCGCTCTGCTATGCTTCGAAATGTGGAATGCGAAAAGGCAAATCTGTCATTAAAACACTTGAAACTGACAGTAAATAACTTTTGCAATGTTCATATTCTGGATGGCTTGTCGTTCCACTCCACTTCGCTCCTTGCAGTGATGTGAAACTATGTAACCCAATCTATCAAATTTAGAAATGTTGACCGTCAACCTATCTTAGCCGAATTCCAAAGGGATTAGGAAGCTTCTGGGTGTCTTGTCACATTGTTCTAATAACCATGCCTAAACAGTAGATATATTAAAAGATATTAAATAGGTGTCTGTTTCGGGAATCCAACCCCAATAATGAACAATATTGGATAATAATTATCGCTGCCAGACCAGACTATCCCTTCAAAAAGTACTGTTAAAAAAATACTGTGCGGAAAGCTATGGTCTGATTAAATAATATTAGGCAATTTTATTTTATTTTACTTTATTTGTTTTATTTTGTGATATCAAATAATTTTATTAAATTGTGTATTTACATTAGCTTTAAGATTATTGTTACCAACTGACTATGGACCCTAGTCTGAAATAAATGTTTATCTAATTATTTATATAAAACCAATATAAATAGTGATATATAATTTTATGCCTATTTAGTATCAGATTAAGGTTGCTTTTCAAATTTTGCCTAATGCAAAATGCTTCTTCTTTTTTTTTTGAGGACATCCTTTGGTAAATCTTCCATGGTGTATACGTTGTCCGCAAAGCTCTCATTACCAAGGATTTGGGTTTTTCGCCAATTAAGCGTTATTGACATTAGTATGGGTCACACATGTTCTTCAGACCTTGCTTCTTCTTCCTTCTAACTGCAACTTTAGATTAGATATATCACTGTTGTATGGCAAATTTTCTATTCCCTTATTTCGTATTTCCTTTCCATATAAGAAATTGTATTTCAGTTTGAAAAATCTTTTCAGTGCGTGACCAATTAAAAGATCTAACTAAACAATATGACAAGAGTGAAAATGATCTAAAGGCACTTCAGAGCGTGGGACAAATTGTAGGGGAGGTTCTCAAACAGTTAACTGAGGAAAAATGTAAGTAATTTTCTTAAAATTTTCTAAATTGTATTTCATATTATCTCCATTGGAATAGCGCGATAAGCCGACATTGCATAAGCAAATGATGCACCATTGCACAATGAAAAAGTTTAAGGGTTGTCACAAAAAGTTGTTGAAAATCATAATTTATATACTTTTCACATTTATTAAATTATTTAAAATATTAAAACACAAGTAAAAATTTATAGTCAAACCAAAAACTTTTGTATCAAAAAAGGGTGCTTTACTATTCGGTAAAAACAGCTTTTTGCGTACTATCACTAATATATTTAATAATATTACAGTCATCGTAAAAGCCACAAATGGACCACGTTACGTCGTCGGATGTCGAAGGCAACTGGACAAAAACAAGTTAAAAGGTGGCACCAGAGTAGCTTTGGACATGACCACGCTTACTATCATGAGGCATTTACCTAGGGAGGTCAGTACAAGAATCTGGAATCAACATCAGCAGGCTTCCGAGTTTTCTCTTAACTCTCGAGTTTGGATATTGTCATAGAACTGGCGATGTCAATAGAGCTTGAGATATTTGAAAACTACCCAATAATGTGTCACATTCATGAATAACAAGTGGTACCAATTCCCTCATAAAACATAATTTTAAAAAAATCAATACACATTTTAAAGTTGCCCAAATCCAATCCAGTTAAACTCGGCCAAATCAAAAGGGGTATTAAGAGATCTTCACTTCATTGTCGTCACTCAATCTAATACTTTACTCCAATCTATCTTGCTTATTGTCACTATGTAACATTTTGTGTAAAAAGTCACCTTTTATATTGAAGGGGCCTATATAAAGAATAGTGTTTTGCAGAACATTCCAATCAAATTTAATTTATCGTCATGTGTTTTCAATAGTTCTTTCGGAAACAAAATTAGTAATGGGGAAGTGCCGATAATCTACATTGAGAATGTACATGTAACAATAAGTTTCAATCAATCAAGTCAGTTTTTGCCCATGGCTCATATTGGCTCATCAACATTCCTATGATTATTCTCCCCGTATTGTCACAACTTGAAGCTTTGCTCATTATAGTTTTATATCCAAAGTAACGTTCAAGGGAGGATAAACAATAACTTATGTCCCTACCGTCGCGTCGTCTAAGTGCAAAAAATCATGTTGATTTGTTGTTTCACTACACATGAAGAAAGTACAAACAATTTCACTTTTGAGTTACTACATCATTTTCAGTTCTGATTTCCCTAATTTCAGGTTGACCCTTTGGTGTACAACATGAGTCATGAAGACCCAGGTGACGTGACATACTCGGCGATCGGTGGGCTGCAGGAACAGATCAGGCAGCTCAGAGAGGTGATCTTCAGTTCAGTTCATAGCTTAACCTATTCCATAGCTTAACCTATCCGCTACTTATTAACAATATTTGGTCAGATCGAAAGTCACGTTATTCACGTTATTTTCTACATTTTAAGTTAAAAACAAAGATCTGAAGTATCTAAACTACAATAAGATACTCCTAAGAAATCACATAAAGCTACAATATGCGCCACCGATGTAAAAGGCCGCCGGCTGTACACACTCGCCGAGCGGACGCGAGTGCCAGAAGCAGCGTTATGCGGGTAAATAATCCAGTTAAATTGTGTTTTTACTAGGAAAGTCTTGGGGTAGTTCTGATTTCTTTCATTCTATATGTATTTTGGGTTGCTGAATCCGAATCTGAGGTTTGCGGACAAAATTTCGTGACGCAACATTGAAGAAATCGCAAAAAAAGCAAAAAAAATTGCTTTTTTCCGGTTTTTTTCCCTAAAATTCGAAAACTATTAAATTTTAGTAAATGATTTGTTTACAGAAATTAAAGTACATGAAATTCTCTATAAATATAACTATTTCGTTTTTTTTTTAGACCAACCGTTTGGTCTCAAATGCAAGTTAAAAATTGTCAATTTTAAGCGGTTTCTGCAAAACCTACTTTGTATATTATAAAACTATATTTTTTTATTAAAATGCTGTTATTTGATAAATTTCTCTTAATTTACTACATAAGTAATTAAAAAGAAATAAAAAGGATCGAAACCATTAAAATTCAATATGGAAAAGGTAGGACTCTAACAAAATAAAACTTAAAATATCGTTACTTATGATCATATATTAATAATATTACAAATTATGATAGGTATGGAAAAATTATATGAGCCGTTTGCCTTCTAGAAAGTCCTGGCTGAGGTTCTTCGGTGGCGATGGGTCCCGGTACATATTCTGTTTGTTCTGGAAATTGAAAGAGGTGGTGTCATTTCTCAAGGAGAGATGAGGATTGCAAAATAGATTGTGAGATTAAACATATCTTCCGCATCGTGCTGAGGTTCTTCGATGGCATCGGGTTCTGGCTAAGGGTCTGATTGCTCCATCGTCAGCGTTAGGGATCGTTCTCCTGGAAAATAAAAGAGGTTGTGAGACACTGACTTGTGATTATATATCAAGGAGAGATGAATGAATATAAAATAACTTGTGAGATTTCACATACCTCTGTCTCTTTCTTCAGTCTCTTCTATGTCTATCTCAGAGCTATCTTCCGGGTGCTCAACGTTGTCGCATAGACCTTCGCATGATGTGCAGATTGGGAAACAATGAAGGCCCGCCTTCCTGCATCCACAATTGCGTTGGCAGCCCTTTTTACATTTACATGAAATGTACCGCAGTATTGAGTTTGGTGCAGGGTCCCAAGTGGTTGGCGCTGGCACGAGACCACTACTAGTTCTTTTCTACTTATACTCACTTGGGTCTTTTTGTTGCTCGTCAGGTGTGGCTTGACCGGATAACCATTGCTGCACCTGATACTAAACTCTCAGTGAATTTTCTCGTGCAGCAGCTTCGGTAGGGGGTAATGAGGCAATGTTGGTCTTATTTTTGTATATGATGAGGATACATATTGCCTGTATCTCAAATTGTTCAGACTGGTCTCTTTTTTTTTCATATAGAGCCATGAGAAACATGTTTCCTGCTGTGGAAATCTCATCTTGATATGCGTTAGGGTCTCGCCTGACTGACTTGTCTTGGGAGAAGTACCGTGTCTGTGAATGTATGTATGTGTGTGTGCTAGGTGCCATCCAGTAACTAGTTTATAGTACGCTAGTGTGTGCTGGTACTACTAGCTACATACATACTACAGAAAGTTAGCACGTTGTTGCCGATTGGAATGTGAATAGTTTTTAACTTAGATATTTTGCTTTTTTAGCAATATAGCTATAATAGCTGTTCAACAATAAAAACATCAATCAGAACGTGAATTCTCCGTGTGACTCGGTCTTTATTGAAATCAACTTAGAAACCAGGTGAAATTCACTGAAAGCCTTTCAATAAAAAACTAAAAAGTGGGTTTTGCAGAGACCGCGGAAAATTGCCAATTTTCAACTTGCATTTGAAACCAAACGGTTGGTCTGAAAAAAAAACTAAATAGTGATATTTGAAGAGAATTTTAAGTACTTTAATTTCTGTGAACAAATTATTTACTAAAATTTAATAGTTTTCGAATTTTAGGCCAAAAACCGGAAAAAACCGATTTTTTCTACTTTTTTTTGCGATTTCTTCAATGTTGCGTCACGAAATTTTGTCCGCAAACCTCAGATTCGGATTCAGCACCCCAAAATACATATAGAATGAAAGAAATCAGAACTACCCCAAAACTTTCCCACCAGCGGCCCTTTAGAATACAAATTGACTGGATTATAAAAGAGAAGGCCCTTCGCTTGCTTTGAAGGCGCTCGGCGAGTGTGTACAGCTGACAGCCTTTTACATTGGTGGTGCGTATATATGCATAGAACAATCAATAGTAATTACTTATTTCCATGCCACTCACGCGTCACTGATGCTATTGACAAACGATGGAACAGTCAAACTGACAATTCGCCTGTTAGTTAATTTTATCTAATCAACCTTTCAGCAGTCCGATCGAAATGAAAAGTTAATCGCTGATTAACAAATGAATTTTGTCAACTGTTGATGTGTTTGTTTGTTATGAATATTGATCTTGATCTACAATCACGGTCCGATAATATGAAGCTGGCAACTCCTATTTCATTGCAGAGAGCGAGGGAGTGTGTTTGGCCAATCATATATTTAATTAGCAGACCAACTGGATTCTCAGAGTATATTCATTTTTGTTTATAGGGATATACTTTAATTGGAAAAAAAATGAAATATAATTCATTGGTTATTATATATATAATTATAATTGTATATGGATCAGGTTATCGAGCTGCCCTTGATGAACCCTGAGTTGTTTGTGCGAGTCGGCATCACTCCACCCAAAGGCTGCTTGCTATATGGTCCGCCCGGCACTGGCAAGACACTGTTGGCGAGAGCCGTTGCCTCGCAGCTAGATGCCAACTTCTTGAAGGTAAGCTTTGCGCTATCTACTTTAATAAGAAACAATCTTTTGACATTTGTGACAATAATAATACTATTCGTGGAAATTACAATTCACCTAAATATGCATAATTAAAAATGATTAATACGTAATTATTGTGAGCTACTGATCTAGTCAATGGCACATATAATAACAATAAGCGCGTCCTCTTCAACAAAATTATGGATCATCCGCTATTTCACATGCTAGAGTATAACAAACTAATGACTACACTTTTTAAAATTCGAAAAATACCGATTATTACCGGAGATATCACAAATCAAATTTTGTATTTTTACGACCTGCTCATGACGTCACTCGGTGCCGCTACTAGACTACAAGACCGTGGAAAAAATTAACATGTGAAATGAACCACCGTGAATAACGGTTAGAAGGCTGTTACTATATCAGAAAATAACTCTGAGCACTATGCCGTCATTTCTGAGCGGTACAGGTGAGTATGTGAGTGAATGGAATTTCTCAGGTACAAATTACGACAAATTATTAATGTACGGCTTTTGTTATAGTGTATATATGATAAAAAATAAATGTCGAAAAACCTAGTGCCGTACTAAAGTGGTGGTGCCGGAAGTCAGTGCAAATTTTTAATTCGCCGATAATTGCAGAAGCAATATAGGTCATTTATTATTGTACGGCATTTGCGTGATTCTTTTTGTACACATATGCAGATAAAAGTATCGTTTACGGGTAAAGACCCGTAAACGCCGTACATATTTCCACCGCAGGGGTCGAAAGCCAAGGGTCGCAACCCTTATCTCTGAGCAGATTATCCTTATTACTGACTTCCGGCACCACCACTTTAGTACGGCACTAGGTTTTTCGACATTTATTTTTAATCATCTATACACTATAACAAAAGCCGTACATTAATAATTTGTCGTAATTTGTACCTGAGAAATTCCATTCACTCACATACTCACCTGTACCGCTCAGAAATGACGGCATAGTGCTCAGAGTTATTTTCTGATATAGTAACAGCCTTCTAAGCGTTATTCACGGTGGTTCATTTCACATGTTAATTTTTTCACGGGCTTGTAGTCTATACGTAGAGATTATCCACGTTAACCCATAGTAATGTAACCGAGTGACGTGATGGCACGATTTACTTTGAAAATTTGTATCTTCGGCATTTTTATAGATATCAATAAAATTCACTGATAAATTTTTCTTAATAAATATAACATATTTCTATAAAATTCAAAAATTTCAAGAGTCGCTCATTGTGGGGCTGATATGCTAAGTAAGGGATATGCTTCGTTATTTGAACGTGCTATATTTAGCAGTGGGGGCACCTGTCATCTAGCATCCGCCATGACAGCCTACATCTTACAACATGTTATATTATACTACTGTATGTGTAAAGTTTATTCAATCCACTCATATTTGCTTACTATGAATTCTATATAGTTTTGTTCTATTCTCTATGATGGCAACTTTTTCAGGTCGTTTCGTCAGCGATAGTGGACAAGTATATAGGCGAGTCGGCGCGTTTGATCCGCGAAATGTTCAACTATGCACGTGATCACCAACCCTGCATCATTTTCATGGACGAGATCGACGCTATCGGTGAGGATCTTTGTTAACCAACCCACAAAGATGTAATGTTACCACAAAATTGTGTTCTTATATATTAAATGATTGACTGACCGAGGGTAGAGACCCTAACTGCGGAGTCAAAGGGCCGCGGTTTCGATTCCCGCCCGTGACAAATATTTGTGCACATGAACATGTATATTTGTTCCATAATATCTGGGTGTAAAAAAAAGTATCTATGTATTATGAAGAATATTTAAGTATGTATACCAGTTGTCTGTTACTTGTATAATACTTGCTTACTTGGGGACTAGATGGACTGAGTGACTAGATGGATGTCCCAAGTAATATTATTATTATATGAAGCCTAAAAGGTTTCAAGCTATCTACCATAATGTCACCCCAAAGTAGAATTTTACTAGACTTATCACTCTGCCCTCATATGCCTATGAAAACAAGTTTGTGATTTTAATAGTTAACATGTGTAAAAATTTAAGAAAATAATTATATTCGTTTCATTTTTTACTAAATATATGAATAAGATTTGTTAACCCAAACAAACCTACAATTTGTTGCATTCTCTTTACTCAGGCGGTAGACGATTCTCTGAGGGTACAAGCGCCGATCGCGAGATTCAGCGCACTTTAATGGAACTTCTCAACCAAATGGATGGCTTCGATTCCTTGGGCCAAGTCAAGATCATCATGGCCACCAACAGACCTGATACCTTGGACCCCGCCTTGCTGAGGCCAGGCAGGCTGGACAGGAAGATCGAGATCCCATTGCCGAATGAACAGGCTAGGTGAGTGGAGAACGAAGTGATGAATGATGACTTTCATGAGCATACATAATGTTCTCATAGATGTGATGCGAGGGCTGCACTTAGAATAACCACTTCCATCAACCTAACTAAGTAACTAACAACCTATCTGCCTATCTGACCACTGAATTCATTTTTAAGAGAAACGCGTGATCATACATTGCGTGGTTCGCAGAAACGTCTGCGTGATTAAAATAGCACGGTGTTATGAATGACAGTTTTCGTGCTGCGTCTTCAGAAGACAACATTAAATAAAGTCTGTGTATAAATACACTTGCAAATCTTGGTTTGAACGCGACAAAACAAGACAGATGTCATGTCATTATTGAAAGTGAAATTTGACTCTTGCAATCTACCTTATTTCATGGTTGCTTTATATAATATCTATGGTGAAAACATTACCACACTGTCAAAATGAAGTAGATTAAACATGCTGTATGATTTAACAATCAACATACATTTGCCTCATGTCGTGATTGTGAAATGAGCTGAATATGACCTCCTAACACCTTGACCTGTACGTATGGCAATAATTAATTTACCATAACATACGATATTATCCCATTTTGCCTCACTGCAGGGGCTGCCTCCTCCACGCTGCTCCAGTGAGAGTTGATGGATGTTGACGACTGCCATATTATGAGGGCATCCGCGACCTACGGTTTAACGTGCTCTCCAAGGCATGGAGTCAGTGATAATTATGTACTTAAGTCAGAAGGGGACTCGTTACCACAGGCTATCACAACACCAACCATACCTATTATAATTAACTTACCAATGGCTTCATAATTAATTGTAGAAGTAAATTAAATTAGAATTTAGGCAGTTACTGTATAGAGAGCCTAAGTCAAGTGACAGTACTTTATCAACAGATTGGAGATTTTGAAAATCCACGCGTCGCCGATAGCGAAACACGGCGAGATGGACTATGAAGCGGTAGTCAAGCTCTCCGACACATTCAACGGAGCTGATTTGAGGAATGTTTGCACGGAAGCAGGCCTGTTTGCAATCAGAGCTGAAAGAGAATATATCGTTCAGGTAATATTATAAAAACGTGCGGTTCTGCCAGTAAGTCTGCGGGCACAAGGTCGACGACGGCCGAGCGATGGCGGTCGGGGAGCGGCGGTGATATGGCAGCGATGTATACAACAGCATAGCATACTATAACAACGGGCACGAAATTGGCGAGAGCGGAGTGGGGCGATCGGGCGATGCACGGGCGGGAGCTGAACGACGACGGCGCAGAAACGATGGAAACAAATTAGTTTGGATTTGTCGCTTGCGCGATTATAGTGTTGTATTGAATATAATTTTAAAGTAAAGGAAATTGATGATGAGGACCTTATTTCGTGTATTTTATCAAAAGCTGCCATATGGGACAGTAAAAACGTACACCATAAACACAAGAAGTTTAAATAAATAAGTCTTGGGAAGAAATATTCTGTGATCGCTTTTTTGTACCCACGCGAGATACCGCTGCCTTTCCGCCCCGCGCCTCACCACCCCGCGGTCGCCGTGGCTCGGCCGTCGCAAGTCTCGTGCCCGCAATCTGATGGCTTTGCAAGTGAGGCAAGTGTAATTTAATCTCATTCAAATTAAACAATAACTGATTTGGTAATTATTTAGTTTAATTAATGCCATAGCTTTTGTTTTAAAATTATATAATAAAATGTAATTATAAACCAAATATTTCATATCAGTTTATTGTAATCAGTTAATTTAAGTGAGACTCAGCCTTACTTGCCTCACCCGCAAAACCACCACTAAGTTCTGTGTTTCCAGTAAGACTTACGCAAATTATTATTGTTATTATTTAACATCTTCTGCTGATACGCTTATAATAATAATAATATCTGGGACATCGCACACAACGCCATCTAGTCCTAATGCAAGCAAGTATTATACTCTTATTATGGGATACTAGACAACTGATATACATACTTAAATATTCTTTTTTTTTAATATACATATATAGATACTTTTACACCCAGACACGAAAAAAATACACATGTTCATGCACTCAAATATTCGTCCGGGCGGGAATCGACCCTCGGCTCCGCAGTTAGAGTCTCCAACCACTCGGCCAACTGGTCAGTCATGTATCACATTTATATCACTTGCTGCCAAATACTTATCCAGGCGGTTTCTGAATTGGTTCAAGTTGCTGGCATTAATGACTTTTGTAGGCAACCCGTACCAGACTCCGACCAACCTATTAATTGAATAGAGGGATTACACGTAGCGAGCTCTCGTCGCAACTTTGTATCATGCCCATGCAAGTTTATGTATTTTTGTTTGGTTAATTTTGACTCTAGCACATTGTAATGTTTTCCCAGTATTTTGTAGGTCTCAATAAGATCACCACGTTTTGCCTCGTGCAATGTGGTTAGTCCAAGGATTTCCAGATGTTTCTCATAGCCGATATTTTTTAAAGCTCGCGGTAGTTTGGTCGCCCTTCTATGGACTCCGTCCAACAGGTCAATATCTTTAGCAAAGTTCTCCTGTAAGTGCACTTTGCTACTACGGCGAAGCGAAGACAAAAACAAATTCATTTGATCAATTACATAGTACTATATAAACATTATTTCCCTATTAATAAGAAATTAATGCCGTTTGGTGGACTGACCGATTGGCTGAGTGGTTAGAGACCTTAACTGCAGTACCAAAGGTCGGGTTCGATTCCCGCCCTGGGCAAATATTTGTGTGTATGAACATATCTATTTATTCCGTTTTTAGGTGTAAAATGTCTATATTTGTAAATATTACTAGCTTTCCGCCCGCGGCTCCGCTCGCGTGGACTATACAGTTGTACCGGGACCACTTTTTCCAGGATAAAAAATAGGCTGTTTCACTCATCAGCTTATAAGGTATACCTACGCAAAAAATGATGAGGGTCGCGGTAGTACTGTGTAGTCCACGCGAGCGGAGCCGGAGATAGCAATCAAAATATAGCTTATGGCACTCAAAGATAATGTAGCATACTAATGGTGAAAGATTTTTTGAAAGTAGTTCCAATAATTTTTGAGTTTATTCGTTACAAACATACAAAAATACAAATCTTTCCTCTTTATAATATTAGTGTAGATAAAGAATATTTAAGTATGTAGGTATAGCAGTTGTATAGTACCCATAATACAAGTTCTGCATAGTGGTGCTACTTACCGCCGCGCCCAAGTGTCCACCCGTCATACACAGTATAATAATAACCTTAAACAGTTGTCTTGATAGTATTTTGTTTAATACCTGTGTCAATACATCACAAATTAATGTAACAATATTTTTCAGGAGGATCTAATGAAAGCGGTGCGCAAAGTGGCCGACAACAAGAAATTGGAAAGCAAGCTGGACTATAAGCCTGTTTAGAGCAACATTTCAGTATAATGTAACCTTACTTATATAATAAAGAGTTTTGTTTAATGTGTATTGAACTAATATTCCAAAAACAGTAAAAATAGATGTCATGACAGGTTTTTCTTTTAAATTCTATTCGAATGTCTTAGGTCTAACCTCAAAAAGTGAAACGGTAGGTATATATCGCAGATTGCGGCGCTCGACTATCTTTGCGAAGAAAACAATAAATGATATACAGTATGTAAAACCGATCTGTGCGGCTCTGAAATTAGTCACAAAAACGTCGCAATAGCAATTCCGTAAAAGCGTTGCAGCTAAAAGTATGGCAGAGCTACGCAATCGGATAAGCGAAAAGTAAATGGATTGAACTTTTGTGGTATAGTAACCTGCCCACATTTTAATTATTTTTTTTTTAGTTTCCCACAATGTAAGTGGTATATGTTGATGGATATGATCATGCGTCTTCTAGCAAACATTCATAATCTCTTGTTATACATAACTAAATAATTTTCCGTTTTCGAGCACATTATTTATGTACCTATAACATTTAGACGTCTTGTAATTTAGATAATATTAAACTAGTAGGGTTGTGTTTGAATAATTTCAAAGTATATGTTCAGTGCCGTTTTACTCAGAAAGTGGTCATTCAAATATAGTTTGGCAAAATTGGTTTAAAAAGGAGTAGATTACGAAATTACGATTATTTTCGGACCTATATGGGTACAGGATACTTATACAAACAAAAAATGTCAACTAATATGTCATGTTAACCAAAGGCGTGATCCTAGTCACTCGGCCACCACTTCTCGCTCTGTATTCAATATATATTATATCTATAGAGCCTAAGATCAGTGGTGGTGTTTTCATAGTTTCAAGTTACTCATAAAAAGCCTGGCTTGCCCTACAAAATAAAGTACTTACTATCGAATATAAACTTCAGGAACATAACATATTTAAAGGCGTTAAATAGGTTAAATTTTGCACATCAATGTACTTTCAAAAATTAACGAGTACCTATGACCCGCAAATCCAGCGTCACGCTGCGCGGCCGGTCGCAAGTATTAGTTGAGGCATAAATACACTCGTAACTGTTAGCTCGCATTTTCCGGCTTGCAAATTCAAATTTGACTTTGTAAACGTCACGCGACGACCGCGTAGCCTAGTGGGTAGCGACCCTGCCTACGAAGCTGGAGGTCCCGGGTTCGAATCCCAGGTCGGGTCAGTATTTATATGATGAATATCGATACTGATACCGGGTACTGTTATATGTATGTAGTGTCTTCGCTTGGTACCCAAAACACAAGCTAATGCTTAGTTTGGGGCCTAGACGTTGTTGTCATGTACTTAGGTATAAATCTTTCTGACTTATGAAAAATGATATACCTATATGCCGAAGTTTAAGATAGTTCAGCCGCGGATGGCTCGTCTTCCATGGTTTGGGCGTGAAAATAAACTCGTTTTCTTGCTTCTCGATTTTTAATTTAGCCGTTACGATAATCAAATCACAAATAAGTTCGATAACGTCTGTCAGAAATTGTGTTATGGGGTGTTTGTCATTATAATGGATTTCTTCATGAGTAACATCACTTCTGTGATTTACTAACAGTAGTAAATCACGGAAGGGAAGGGAACTATAAATATGCTTACCAATGTCCAGGTTAGGTAATGGAATTGTCATATATACATCTCATGATGTAGGAGTTTTCTGGATTACTACTGCTTCGCATTCTACTTAAAGTACCTACACCACTAACCACACCCATAATTTGTTACACCAATCCCAATTTTGTAGCTCTTGTCGTTTCCGAGATACAGTGGATAGGTACGCTAGCGTAAGACTTACGCTAGCCACCCCTGTAACTTTTGAACCTATTGACTTATTTAAATAATTCCAACGCTAGAATTTGTTGCTAATTTGTTACACCAGTTCCGATTTTGTAGCTCTTGCCGTTTCCGAGTTACAGTGTAGGTATACGCTAATAATGCCGCCTAGTAGTCCGCTCTTCAGGATGCTACAAGCTAAAATGAAACTTATGTACAAAGAGTAAAGTCTGCCTTGGTAAAATGATCGCGGAATGATGAATAATTGAAAACAAAAACATATTTTTTATCTATAATTCATCTTTAATATTGCTGCCTGCTCGTGCCGACAAGATTTTTTTTCTATTCTAAACTTTATTCCGTTCACATAAGATTTTAATTTTTCACACACTATGAGTTTTTGCTATAAACTTAATGATTAAATACGTAACTGTGAACTATGTCAGTAGGTCAGTAGGTAAGTCACTGTCCGATCTCATAATTTGAACAGTAGGGCGACAAAGCATTCAGGTTGTCAGTGTCGATAATTTTTTTTCTGGCACATGAGCTCTTACGGCCAGGGCCGGCGATAGAGGGAGTGTAAGGGTAGTAGTACCACCAGAGCCCGGACTAAGAAACGGGGGCCCGGTAAGGTGGGGTGGGCCCCGCAATGTTTTACACCCGGGGCCCGATCTGGCTCTCGCCGGGTCTGCTTACCGCAACGCATGTGGTTATTGTTTTCTTCGTTGCAAGTTTGATACATAGTATTTTAATATAAAAAAAGTGGTATTTTATTATAAATATGGTTAATCATTGTACTGTGTTTATAAACAATAATAGACAAAATAAAAATATATATTTATATTTAACTACCTAAATATCTTTTTCAAACGGTGTTTTCAAGTAGATAATTTGCTTGTATGATCCTTTTTTAATGGGAAGAGGGAAACAAACAATATTTTCACCTTATTATTATTGTTAAGTTTTTATTTAACTTAACATTTATATGGGTGAATGGGTGGGTATGTATGTTTAGTTAAAGTATTGCAAGCAGGAATTCAACCACTTTCGTTTTTTTTTTAAACCACCAGGCCAGTATGATCTGAAATTTGGTGTACCTACCTGCGTAACTTCGATCACAATGCGATAATATTATATAACCTGATGCTGCACCCAGGATTATCTCACAAGAGAACTCCTCAAGATACGTGATTAAACAGACGTTTAAAAGCTTGTGTTTAACAGGCATTTTCAATAAATATTTATTATTAATACGTCGTTATCATTACTCGCCTCCTAGTCTGCCTGTCCTTAAATTAAATTAGTATTTAAAAAGTATTTTTGCTTTGTTTTTTGTATGAACGTGTTCGATTTGCAATGCAATAATACTTCCTGATAATGGTGGAGGAGTTCGTGCGCTGTCTGACGCGTCGCATGTTCGACCGCGCCAACAACAGCTCCTTCGCCCACCTCCACAACATCGCTCCGCGTCGCGAGCGGTCACCGGCTGGACGCCCGCTCCCCGCGAACTACTGACGTCGCCCATTTATTTATTTATTTATTTAGGTACATCAACAACATGCTATATTAAACGCTTATAAAAAAGTATGATTCAGACTTATTTCTAATATGCATGTCAATTATAGATATACACAACACTTATATCAGACAACAAAATCAATATTGTTAAATATTATTGCATTTCACAAACTCTTTGGAACACTGACTGAATATAACGTAGAAAACAATTTATTTAAATGAATGAAATAGTTTAGTTTTGAAATTGAACAGTGAATCATGAAAAATATCAATGTCTTGTGTTTTTGCGTTAATAGTATTGTACTCCATTGATATTCTAGCAAGTGGGGAATGTGAGCCGAGATTTGTTCTAGAGGGAGGGACATGGAATATTTTTGTTATAGGTTGCCTTGGGAAATTATAGGGGACTGCCAACTTAATTTGTTCAGTAAGGTCCTTACAATTCAATTTATGATTAATTACTTTGTGCACAAACATTAAATCTTCAAGTAGGTATCCGACGGTCACGTAAGGTATTCATTTGGAAAAAGTTTAACCGTTGATTGTAAGAGGACCTGTGTGAGATACCTTGAGAGGTGAATGCAAGATATCTAGTGAAGGCACGCTGTATACTCTCTATCCGTTGTGAGTGTATAGCGTATTGCGGATTCCATGCTATGCTCGCAAATTCTAAGTGACTTCGGATTAGTGAATTGTAAAGAAGCATTCTGGTTTTTGTCTGTTGAAATTCTTTGGAATTCCGTTTCAAAATCCCAAGCATTTGTGCCGCTTTTTTAACGACAGCATCTGTCTGAGCAGTGAACTTCAACTGGCTATCCATTACAACACCGAGTTCACGTATCTCGTTTACTTTTGCCAGCTCAATATTGTTTATGTTGTAGGTGGAGTCTAAAGGCCTCTTTTTTCTCGTGTATCTAATGTGAAAACATTTGCTTGTGTTCAGGATCATAAGACTGGAAACACACCACTTCTGAATATTGCTGAGATCTTCCTGAATAAGTTCCACGTCTCTAAAGGAATGTATGGTTTTATAAATTTTTAGATCGTCAGCGAAAAGAAAAAATTTACAATGATTATTTTGCAGTGAGATATCGTTGATGAAAATTAAAAATAGAATCGGACCCAAATGTGATCCCTGCAGAACACCAGATTCAGCATAGTACGCATTCGAGTTGTAACCATTAATGGAAATCACTTGTGGTCTTTTTGTTAAATATGACTTGAACCAGAGAAGCAAAGAACCACCAATGCCTATCCCTTGCAACTTTTCAATTAATAGTGGATGACTAACTTTATCAAAGGCACTAGAGAAATCAGTATAGACAGCATCAACTTCTAAACCTTTGTCGAGTTCAAGCGAGAGATAAGATATAAAACTAACCAGATTGGTTTGAACGGAACGTCCGTTTATGAAACCATGTTGGGAATCCGTTATTATTCCATCTGTGTACTGCAACATTGTATTATGTAGTAGGGATTCGAATAATTTGGAAAAACACGACAGAATAGATATAGGACGGTAATTTCTTACATCAGTCTGGTCACCCTTTTTATATACTGGTACGATTCTGGCTCTTTTCCATTCCTCTGGAAAGACACCGTCTTTGAGAGAACGATTTATAATTATAGATAGAGGTAAGGAAATCAAGAATCCACAACGTTTAACGAATGTAGGGGGTATACCGTCTGGGCCGGCTCCCTTAAAAATATTCAAACACTTTATGCATTTGAGGATGTCGGTTTCAGTATAGTACAATTTAGAAAGGAACGCGGTACTACAACTATTTGCGAGAGTGTTACGATTAGTATTTGACGAAGCCTTACTGTGTTCTGATTGGATTGTGTCAGTTGAAGTATAAACAGAAGAAAAGTGAGAAGCAAACAAGTCAGCAATTTCAGCTCCCGTATTAGCGTTTTTGTGATTCATTTTCATATTAGCAGGAAGTGATGTATGATGTTTTCTTTTGTCTCCAATATACCACCAAATTGCTTTAGGATCTTTAGAAATTGCTTTTTCAATTGTAAGTTTGTAATCATTATAGTTTTTAGACATTAATTTATGACAATGTCCTCTGACCACATCATGTTCAATCTTATCTCGGGGGTTTTTAAATTTGCGATATCTCTTACGGATTCTTTCCTTTTCCTAAAGAAGCCTGATTAAAGCTTCACTGAACCAAGGGGGATATTTAGATTTTTTGCATTTTCTCTTTGGTACAGATTTATCAATAATCTCAAATATTTTTTTATAGAATACCGAAACCATTACATTCACATTATCAGAGTTATGTAATATTTCTTCCCATTTTGTATTAGTAAGTTGACATTTAATATAATCATAATCAGCCTTGAAATAATTGTGATCAGTTCTACCTTTAGGACGGAGATAATTTACATTAGAATAAGGAATAGATATTAATAGGTTAGGGTGTTTAGGATCTAATTTATTAAAAGCTCTAAAGGTTTGGTTACATTTAAGTCAGGTAAATTACTTAAAACGAGGTCCAGAATCCTACCATCAACATTACATATACTATTAGATTGACACAAATTGCTTAAAGAAATAAAATCCACTAAGGAATAGCCCAGGTTACAGTTACTATAGTTCAATGGAGTAGTATAAGCACAATTATCCCTCCGTTTCCACTCTACGAAACCCAGGTTGAAGTCACCTAATATAATAACATCATCTACATTATTAATAACCTTGTCTACATTTTCTAGAAATTTTGTTAGAGTCTCCAGTTTGACTGGTAGAGGTAAATAAACAGCACATATAGCAATTTTTTTAACTTTGTTATTGATATTTATTTGTATTATAACCCACATATCTTCGCAATCTGATTCGTAGTTCAATATACGAGTTGAAAGTATGTCTCGCGAAACCGCTATCATAATACCCCCACCATCTTGTTTAGATTTTTTTGAGAATATACGGTCTCTACGGTGTACCACATATCTGGAGCTCATGAATTCACTGTTAGATATACCAGAGTTTAACCAAGTTTCAACAAATACCAAGACACCATAATTACACTGTAGGGTATTTTTCAGGACAGTGTTTGTTTTGGTTCGGAGACCACGGACACTTTGGTAATATATATCAAGCATTTTAAGTACTTTATACATTTTGACACTCAATGTATTATCACTTATTTTAGTTCATTAACTTTAGACTCTCAATGCTGCGAATTTGAAACGATTGGCTTGATTCATCCTTTCTGACAAAAACCCGACCATTCTGAATCCAGACAAATTTGTAAGCTTTCTCTTTTGCTAGTTTACGAGCAGCTGCGTGCAGTGACTTGTTTGTAGGTGTCAGATGTTCCGAGATGAAGATGGGAACACGAGTTCCTCCCAGGCCTAAATGACGGGAGCTTAACTTGTCTTGCGGGTTCTTCTTATTGAATCGGGTTACTGCAGCAAGTACAGAGTCACGTTGGCGTGGACTACGCAGTTTAACAATGACTGCCCATGGTTTGATGACTGATGATTGACCGCCGGGGCCCTGTCCTCGGCGAGATGATGTCCGGGTACAGGGTGGACCCTACAGCTGCACCTGCTCCTCTCCCAATGGATGTAGATGACCCGAATAATAATAAAATAAATATAGTATTGCCCTCGGAGGATGCCAAATTTTGCCTGAAAAGCCCTAATTGGTCGCTAAAAAGGGCGCCGAAAAGTCGCTTTAAACCGCGGGAAAGTTGCACATAGATAGTAAATAAGAATTATACAAAAATAGAGTATAAAAGGCGAACGCTCCACCATACCGGCACTTCTAATTTCAAGCCTTACATCATACATAGACTTCTGAAACAGGTGAACAGGCTGAAGTGCGAGTACTAGCTAGTTGGCGGGAAGCTATACCAGAAAACTCATACCTACTGGTGTTTTGAATCGCAATCCAACCACAACCAGCACTCAGTACAAAGTCGTCCATTGAGCCGAGCTATCCTGGCCGGTCCGCTCCGCACACCATTTAAATTATTGTCTTTATATAAATCTTATACTACAAAATGAGCGATTCTTGTAAATATATATGTATATTTAGCGTACCTCGGACACGGCTCTAACGATATGGATGAAATTATAAACAAATAAACTATTATTTTACCCAATTATCAATACTAGTGGCGCGGCGCCATCTCGTAACTTAAAACTAGTTCTGTTGCGGACGTGTGGTATCAACTGTTACGTACCTTTAGAGATAACGCAGTATTTTTTTTATTTAAATAACCAGTTAATGTGTAGGTAAGAACGACAAACATTCATATTCAATAAGTATGTGAATCATATCTAAATATATTTAAAAAAAACACGATTTCCCAAAAATAAAAATAATTAGCACAAACTAGAATGTTGGATTCTAATGAACGTTAATTGCCACTAAAAAAACATCACGCGAAACTCGATCGCCCGATTTTGTTATAAAAGAAATAAATAAAAAAATAAAATTTGTAATAAATATCAAAGTATATTTACATAATTTTATGTTAGTAATTTTTTATACACAGTTTACAGAATCATTAAAGAGTATATCAAGTTTTAACAAGCCGTCAGTGTGCTATATTGAGCTTTCACCTTTAGACAGTCAATATAAAAGTTATGAAACTGAACAGCGAAGAGTCAACATTATTGACTTTGTTCTTTATGAAGACAATGGAAAATAATCTTCAGAATCCATAAAAAATATTTGTAAGTTGGGTTATTCTTGAAACCTAACTACGCACGCCACAGCTGAAGATTACTCTCGCTCGTGCTTCTACTAGTCAGAGTTCTACATTAGTAGTCTGTGGTTCAACTTAACAACAGTAGTCCATTGAATGTAGCAACTCATACTAGTGTATTGACTATTTCGCTCCGACTTTTGTCTGTGTATATTTATTTAATAACTTATTAGAAACAAATAACAACTAATGTTATGTAACCTCAGCCTTTCTTATTTCTTGCGGTATTTACTGTGGTATAGTTTTAGTAATTACTATACAAACGTTTTATTTGAAAACACACAGCGCGTGACAGAGCACTACGTACCACAGAGATCGCAAGCGAGACAGATTCGATTACGCCGTTTTGGCGTAGTTTTAGCAGCCGCATATTGTATCCCGGCGGAGTCTAACAAGCGCAAGCGTAGACCATCTTCAGTGTATGATTTCAATAACCGAAACTATTCAATTGATGAAACTAGGCAGTGTACCGTTTTTCCTCGCTTTCTCTACATTCTCGTAGTAACAAGTAAAATCGACATATCCGTTTATCCTTTCATTCTTATCGTACGGCAATCTACCAGCGGGATACAAATCCGACGACATGCTGGATGTTGAAACGTTGCTATCCGCATACGAATCGTTTGTCAAAATATTTTGGTCTCTAGAAGAATTCGTAAATATTTCCGAATTCAACAAAGTATTAGACTTCGATTGTATTATAGGATTGAAACGTACAGCGTTTGGTTTCGTGTTATCATTTTTCTGAATATTCTGGTATGGCTCAGGTTTGTTGGGACAGTTGGGTAGTGGAAAATTGAAATTCCTGATCAGCAACGTCATTTGGCTGTTAGATTTTGGAGTCAGATTGCTTTTCATGCAATAAGACATGAACTCTTGTTCGATTTCTTCTAACACCGATTGGCTTAGGTTATCAAAGTTGGTTGCTTTCCTGAAATTTTCTACTACGATTTGTGATAGTTGCTTATTAGTTTGTTCACTGTTTCCTTTCACTTCTTGTATGCGCTTGTAGACGCCCGAACTTACCAGCACCAAGAATCTGTAATCAAAATATTTTTGCTTAAAATCCAAAAAAAATCATTCAATGAAGATGTATTGAAAGTCAAGATGCGTTAACCGCTGCACAGTGGTCTGAAAATCGAGCATAGCACATAATATCAAAGTCGGATATGAACATCATGTCATTCTAGCATTTCATTTCACCAGCCCATTATGCCCCTACTGCAGGGGCTTAGGCCTCCCCTCAGGGTGAAGGGGTATTTTAGCATACAGATGATGAAATAACTGAAATGTATAAGATTTTAAACATGAGTCATAATCCGAGAGAAAGTAATTTCTTCTTGTTTCTGTATTAAACCGATTGAATGATCACTCTGTCTGATCAGCGCGTATTGATAGTGTTAAACGGTTTGAGTCCATTCGCATATAGATGGCGTAACTCGTATAATTTTTGTGTTTTATGACTTTTCATGTTTTTACTAATGGACTCGGCTGATAGTATTTAGAAGATGCTACATAGCATGCATATATGTATTAGCCAGGAAAAAAAATCGAGAGAAAAAAATTAAGTAGTTTCTTTTTTGTACTGAAGAAAACATTTTCGATTCGTTCAAGACTGATCAGAGCGCTGCCATTTCTACAGTCTATCATTCTGCATAAGAAGTATCTGGACAAAATATGCATTACATGCCACAACTTGCCTGTCCGGCCGCTATTAATTAATCATTTTTAAAAAAAATTTATAATAATAAAGTTGTGATAGCCCGAGTGCAGCGAACTTGTTTCAAATTCATAAGGCCGTGCGACCGTGGTTCGTAACCAGGTATGTACCAATGAGTATTTTCTGACTTAAATACAATAACTATCACAGACTCCGTGCTTCGGAGAGCATGTTAAGCAGCCAACCGGTCGGTAAAGCAACTTAAAACTAAAATTTAGTAGTATAACAGATTCAAATTAATAAATAGAATTGCCTATTTCGACTTATAACAACGCGGTAATTTCAACGTTACATTATCATGAAAGTATCACGTACTATCGATAATATAAAAAAACGTCCGTGCACATCACTAAAACTCGCTCAAACTCTTGTGAATTTCGCACACATATTCATTTCCGTTTCGGTCATGCGATGTTTAGATGTGAGTAGGTCTCCTACGCTAGTATATGTATGTCTATGGTCTAGTCTAGTAATTGAAGCTCTGACTGGTCAAGGGCCATTTAACGAGCACTTTTTTGCTCTAGGTATCTCATACAATCCTCTGTGTAGGCCTACATAGAGATTGAAGAAACGCCGCCCGCGTGCTTTTAGAGTGCGTCGGAGTGACCGCTACCGGGCGACATGCCTAGGGTCACCGAGGACGTTCCCAGAAGCCATCGGTAACACAAAGAGTCTGCTGGACTTTCTAGTGGATCGAGGGTAACAGAAGTAGAGCCACATGAACACGCAAAACAAACGCTAGGCGAAGTCGATTTACGGAAAAAAAAACCCTGAAAGTGTCAAGTATCAAGTGGTCAAAAATGACCCAAAATTCTGCTTATGTAATACTTGAACAGCCACTACCTATGAAAATTTTAGCATTTGAAATATAGAATATTTCTAAGATGATATGGTTATCTGGATATACTTGTAAATTACTTTTGGATAACAAAAAAAAAATCCAGAATTTTTACCTGCAGGAGTCATCCAGAACAATAGGTCCATGTATTTCTGGAGTAGGTATGACAGGTTCAGCTGTCGATGCACGGATGTCCGGAAAAGCTTTGTACAAGCCTTTGACTAAGTAGTTTCCTAGACAACGAGTTCCTGACTGATTGCCTAGATATTGTGCTGGAAATAATAGACATAATTTTTAGTGTTATCCGTAGTATGTTAAAATACAAAAATATAGAGTAAACAATTGAACGATCTCAATCAGTAACAACCAATTATATTATGCTAAGGATAGTTGATGAAGGTTCTATTGCATGGATCTTTTTCTAGTTGTATGGGCAATACAACTAGAAAAACATCCATGCAATACAATACAAGGGGATACAAGGGACATTCCACACAGCACCATCTAGTCCCAAAGTAAAGAAGTATTATGCTTGTTATGGGTTACTAGACAACTGATATACATACTTAAATATTTATTATTTTTAATGATATATACATATATATTTTACACCCCGACCAGGAACGAAATAAACATGTTCATGCACACAAACATTTGTGCCAGGCGGGAATCGAATCCGCTCTGCAGTTAGGGTCTCTAACCACTAGGCCAATCGGCCGTCAATATGGATCAATTGACTCGTCTTCGAGTAGTGTCACTAGTGTCCACAAATGAACGAGGCACAGTCACTCATTTAGTGTTTGATGTAGTAATTACACACAAAGAACTCACGAGTCACTTTACTCTGGTTAATGAAATCTAAGTTATATCTAAACTCTGATAATAGTAAATAGAGTATGTAAATTAAGCTGTTGATCAGTAATCAATGTCAAGTTTAAGCAGCTCACTTTCCGGTCAAAATTCTGTTTCTCTATAGATAGGTACTCGCTACTCACCATTCCTCAGTTTGTCCACATCGAGTCCCAATTGAGACAGTCTCAACAACTCATCCTCATTATTGAGACTATGATCAACTGATAATTGTACCACTCTCAACACACAGTTCGCATCTGTCCTACACAGCAAAGCTCTCGCCTCCCCAACATTAGCGACGAATAATTTGTTATTATGCACTAATGCTAAAATGACAGTTGATCCACCGGATAGATGTTGATCTATTTCTTTGAGCCGTGCTAGTATTGCGTCGCAGTTTTGTGATATCTGAAATTTAAAAAAATATGTTTAGGAATAGAACGTAAATATATAAATATAATATACACTATGTACTTCTATTAAGAATTCATATAATGTGATACAGATGATATAGAACCTATCGACAAGACAAAATAATAATTTTTTTATTTGCATGAGTTTCCCTTGAAATACAGACTGTTAATGGGTACCTATTATTGTATGGTGAGTGGGTCAGGCTTAGCGGCAACTTTAGGGCTATGGTTGCTCTATGGCCAATAAATTAAATTATTGTACTACTGACTGCCGATCCGCGTGTTCGAGATATTTTCGTTTTGTTGGCTGTAATTGAATTTAAGTGACATGCAAATAAAAACTTTTAGTATTATACACACACAAATGGCATAAATTATTTATCTATGATAGTAATCCTTCTCAACAGTAACCCTGCATAAAATAGTAGCATGCATATGTTACAATAAAAACCTATCTTCAGTGAAAAAGCGTTTTTCCTTGTAAAAATTAGTTTTGACTAGTTTAGTAAAAATTATTTTTTTGAATAGTTCTAACAAAATTAATAAATGAAAATTTAATTTTTAAATTCAAAGTTTCCTTGGGTCACTTCTAACAAACAATTCTTATTGGTCGAGCAAAGTTTTTCTACCCTGCAAACAAATAACTTGGAAAATCGATTTGTATAATTTTGGTAGATGACTGAGTTGAAGCAAAATAGATATTATGGTAAGACAACATGCATAGACCTTAATTAAATGATGTTGGCTTTCCCTGTAGTAACCGCGTTGGAGGTTGATTTCTGGTTGTCTATTGGGCACCTAGTGGCTATTAGATCAATAGAGCGCGGTGTCACGCCTCCCATACCATACAGTAGGGAAGGCTAACGTTATGCTGCATACATTGAGCCAAGAAAAAATCTCACAGACAACGGTACCAACCTGTGTTTCATTCAAGGTCTGCAACTGATACTGCAAACTGGTCCGTTCTGCTATCATCTCATCGTAGTTTTCAACATATGCTTTTTCCACTGATATAAAGGCATTCCTGTAGATAATGATGCAATTGTAGTTTTTTATAACAAATGTACTAATATTATAGATGATAGATATCACAGCGATTGTCTTAGAAAAAAAATTTAGACTTATTTATTTCAATGACATAACATATATTAGGTTTTGACCTATGAAGTTGCCGTTCTTCAGTACTGGCTATTTCAATTTTAAAAAAAATTTTGATTGGCTGTGAATTATAAATTCAAATTAATTTTGTTTTAAAAACATGACATTCTTTTTACAAAGTAAGTCTTTTGTTTATTGATTAGCGTTGTGTTTTCATTACATTTGAACATTTTTCGTCGTAATGGACACTTTAAAAATTCGTGTAATTATGGAATATGAGTTCCGTCGTGCGGATCGTCGTCGATCGTCGTCGTCCACTAATGCGGCACAAACGGCACGTAACACCAACGTTTACGGAGAGAACTCATCAAACGAACACACAACCCGTTATTGGTTTGCCTGCTTCCGTTCTGGAAATTATGACTTGAATAATGAACCTTGTGGTCGTCCGGACACTTTGGTCAACAATGATGAATTGAAGGCGATTGTGGCAGCTGATGATACTCAAACTACAGCTGACCTAACAGCAGCCTTTGATGTTAGCATCAAATAAATATTGACCATTTGCGACAAATTGGCAAAGTAAAAAAGCTTGATAGATTGGTACCCCACGAACTTAACGATCGCCAGCACAACATACGCGTCGAGATCGGCCTCGCGTTGCTCAACACGCACAGAAATTAAGGAATTTTGAACCGGATTGTTACCTGTGATGAAAAATGGATTCTGTTCGACAATCGAAAGCGCTCAGCAAGTTGGTTAGATCCTGGTTCAGCACCAAAGCAATGTGTTAAACGAAAAATAACCCTTAAAAAGGTAATGATCACTGTTTGGTGGTCTAGTACCGGTGTGATTCATCACAGCTTTTTACAAAATGGCATGAGAATTACTGCAGATGTGTACTGTGAAGAACTGAAGACAATGATGGAGAAGCTCGCACGTCTGCGACCAGCTCTGGTCAATCGATCGTCCCCGCTGCTCCTTCACGACAACGCGCGACCCCATACTGCACAACATACAGTCTCCAAGCTGCTAGAGTTGGGGTTGGAAGTTCTCCCTCATCCGCCATACTCACCAGACCTTGCACCTACCAACTAATACCAAATTTGGACAACTTTTTCCAGGAAAAAATTCAATTCAATAAAAAATGCCTTTGAAGAGCTTGTTGCCTCCCGTCCAGTTGATTTTTACAAGAAGGGCATCAATAAACTGCCACTGCATTGGCAAAGATGTATCGATTGCATCGGTGATTACTTTGAATAACAGAAATAAAGATGTTTGAAAAAAAAAATACTTTAACTTATTTCATAATATTTAAAATTTTCATTAGATCTGTGTGAATAACAGAGGTTTAAGTATAATGAAAACAAAACCTGCATGGTGTTTTTAATCTAGGACTATTTCAAATAAAAGCAACTGTGTTCTAAATTCAAAATCAATAACACTATTAATCTCACAGAGAATTGAGTAGGTTAGAGGTGCCATGTGACGGTGTTAGTACAGTAACATGTGTCCCAAAAATTATTACTCACACAACGAATATAAGTAAAAATAATAAACACACGTAAATAGTTTTGCCTCAGATTTATATCATTTTAGAAAGCAGTTAAATCGTTCATCCCTTTCACTTTTAGGTTTGGTATGATTTGATGTTGAATTTTAAAGTTTAGGCTATGAGATTTGTCTCAAGTATGCAATATACTGCATACTTGAAGGGAACAATGCATCTGCCTACATGCTATCTTTAACTTACTCTAATGCTGTGATTAATCTTATAGAAATAGCGAAAAGCGGCGCGAGCGGGGCGGGCCCGCTCCTCACTAAAATCACAACACGCTATAGAAAAGACAAGCGCTCATATACCCTGCTACTACTGAATAATTACCACCAGTCGGGTTATTAGTTGACAAATGCCTTTTAGCTAGTAAAATATGCTTCATCGCAAAAACGTCGATTATGCAGAAATTTCGTGAAACACGTCCAAAAATAAAAACAATGTAAAATGGTGTAACTTTTCATGCGTACGAAATTGTGTGAACGCTTCCCCCCGAAAAGGCACCTCACACCCCCACTGAATGGAATGCTTCGTCTATTACAGTAAATATCTTATCATGCCTTTAGCGGGGAGTATGCGGCACAGGAAATACATACAGAGGTTCGACGAAGGCCTCTAGACAAAACAATTGTGAGGTAAGAGCGGGAGATGAGGCGTACCTTTTTAGCATTACTTTAAAAAGTCCTTGCTAAAAAAGGCTGTCGCATTGCACTCGAGTGAATTAATTATTTTATTTATAAAAATTATTGATTATTGTTCTGTCACTATAGTACACACAACGTGTGGCGCCACTACTAAATTTCTTCTTTGTTTGCACGAATAATGATGTACTTAATTAAATATAATACCACAGTAAATTAATACCTATCTCTGAACCTACGAGTCACAGAAATATATTGTCCATAATCTGAGATTTAAGTGAACATGTGACCAATTTTTTAAATTTATATTTTCGAAACAATCAATCGCAGACCTATCGTGTTGGTACTCAAACTTGTTTTGACGAGATCTATGAGACCATGTGACTACCTTTTTAAATGCATATATTTTGGAAACGATCAATCGCAGACCTATCGTGTTGGTACTCAAACTTGTTTTGACGAGATCTATGAGACCATGTGACTACCTTTTTAAATGCATATATTTTGGAAACGATCAATCGCAGACCTATCGTGTTGGTACTCAAACTTGATGTTTTGTCAAGATCTACGTGACCACATGACCAAAGTTTTATAAGCTTATATTTTCGAAACGATCAATCGCAGACCTATCGTTGTGGTACTCAAACTTGATGTTTTGTCAAGATCTACGTGACCACATGACCAAAGTTTTATAAGCTTATATTTTCGAAACGATCAATCGCAGACCTATCGTGTTGGTACTCAAACTTGTTTTGACGAGATCTATGAGACCATGTGACTACCTTTTTAAATGCATATATTTTGGAAACGATCAATCGCAGACCTATCGTGTTGGTACTCAAACTTGATGTTTTGTCAAGATCTACGTGACCACATGACCAAAGTTTTATAAGCTTATATTTTCGAAACGATCAATCGCAGACCTATCGTGTTGGTACTCAAACTTGTTTTGACGAGATCTATGAGACCATGTGACTACCTTTTTAAATGCATATATTTTGGAAACGATCAATCGCAGACCTATCGTGTTGGTACTCAAACTTGATGTTTTGTCAAGATCTACGTGACCACATGACCAAAGTTTTATAAGCTTATATTTTCGAAACGATCAATCGCAGACCTATCGTTGTGGTACTCAAACTTGATGTTTTGTCAAGATCTACGTGACCACATGACCAAAGTTTTATAAGCTTATATTTTCGAAACGATCAATCGCAGACCTATCGTGTTGGTACTCAAACTTGATGTTTTGTCAAGATCTACGTGACCACATGACCAAAGTTTTATAAGCTTATATTTTCGAAACGATCAATCGCAGACCTATCGTGTTGGTACTCAAACTTGTTTTGACGAGATCTATGAGACCATGTGACTACCTTTTTAAATGCATATATTTTGGAAACGATCAATCGCAGACCTATCGTGTTGGTACTCAAACTTGATGTTTTGTCAAGATCTACGTGACCACATGACCAAAGTTTTATAAGCTTATATTTTCGAAACGATCAATCGCAGACCTATCGTTGTGGTACTCAAACTTGATGTTTTGACGAGATCTATGTGAACATGTGACCAAATTTTTCCCAAAGCTTTTTTTTTAACTTATTAGTCGCTGATTAATCATTTGGTACTTTAATTTCACTTTTGAAAGATATCTACTTATAAAGAACCGAAAAATCCGATTTTTTTCTGGTTTTTTGGTCCTTGTCTGTTGGGAGAATGAAACAAAAAACCTAAAAAGACTGCAAAACCCCTGAAAGAACAAAATTGATATGAATAACATCGAATTAGACCAAAAACAACTAGAAACAATAGAATTGGCCCGAGTCGGATTGAGTTAACCGAGTCAAACCGACTTGAACCAAAAACGGTTGAGTTAGATCAAAAAGGACAAAAAAACTGAGAGGAACCGAATTGGACCGAAACCTACTGAGTTGGCTCATGTCGACCAATTTGTTCAGTTCAGTGTATGGTACAAGATAAGTTGAACAAAAACAAAACCTTTACTTCCTGTCTTATGTTTGAAATTGGTCTAACTAAATGGAGCGTACCGAAAGCTAAGATGTTTTATACACATTAATAAATAATAATTCCATCAGCCCTTTTTATACCCCACTTCAGGGGCTTAGGCTACCTCTCAAGATGAGGGGGCTTGGAGCTCAAATCCACCATGCTGCTCCAGTGCGGGTTGGCGGATTGTAACGATCGCCATCTATTGACAGCAACCGGGACCGACTACTTAACATGCTCTCTGAGACACAGAGTCAGTGACAGTTAATGTTCTTAAGTCAGAAAATACTCATTGGTACGTTTATACTATGGCGGCGGGAAGCTTTGCTATCTCTATGAGTAATCTAGTATACTAGTAATCATAATGACATAAAAAAAATTACCTCAATATATCCCTAATTTCTTCATCTGTACTTTCAGATGTTAATGGAGCTTGAAATAAAATTTCCACGGCCATTCGTTGTAACACAAAACGGGCAGCATCTACCCCATTATGAGGTTCAAAAACACCATACAAACATCTGAAAAAAAGTTTTTAAAAGTTATTCACTTACTTATATAGCCGCCCATGGAGCTAGTTTAGACTCAGACCTCTGAAATGGTGGCATTTTTACCTAGATATTAGTTGTATTTAATATTTAAGTTTTATTTTGTTGATTCAAACATACCGGCATGAAAATTATCTTATTTTTATTCCAGAGCATTCTACCTGTGTACTTTTTTTTCAAATCCATGACTGAGTGACAATATTTATGTTATTACCCTATCATTTCACATGACCATGCCGACTTTCCGGGCTCATCATTAAACTCTGAAAACCATACCTACCTTCAGCCCATTAATGTCCCACTGCAGGGACTTAGGCTTCAACTCGGAATGAGGGGCTTGGATTTTAATCCATCATGCTGCGGGTTGGTGAATTGTACAACTACATCTATTGATGACAACCGGGACCAACAGCTGAACATGCTTTCTGAGGCCCAGAGTCAATGACAGTTATGTATATAAGTTAGAAAAAACTCATTGGGGCATGCCCTAGGATTTGAACCACAGCCTTTTGAACAAGACACAGGCTCGCTACCACTCAGCTATCACCATGTTATATCAATGAAATGTTAGCATCATTTTTTTTATTTTTTTCCATTTCATTACATACCTACCTGCAAAAAAATTGTTTTTAGACATTGATATAAAAAAAAAATATTTCATAAAAAAATAATGTATTTGGTGAGAAGATTCTGAATATGTATAGCAGGATGCCCTGTAGTCCTATCTCAACCTACGTTATTACATATACAATATTTAATTTACTTATGAAACTGCTTGTTACATTTTTGCTCCATTCAATTTTCTCTATACTTCTATACCTTTTTCTTATTTCCTATTTACTTCCATCCCTTTTTCTTATTTCCTATTTGCCTCTATCCCTTCCCATTTTCTTTTTCCTTTCTTAGTTTCTCAATTATCTGTACCTATTTTACTGCTTCTCCCTCCCACTTTCCTCCAGTAGTTATTTTATTTCCCTCTTTCTCCCACCCAACATGCTCTATCAATGGTTCTAAATTTCCCTCTCCCTTACATATTTTACACCTATCCTCATCTGCCATCTAATACTTGTTTTTCTTTTTCAGATTCCCAAACCTTAATCTAGCAATCATCTTCTGACTTCCTCATTCCCACTTTTGTTCGGGTACTATGGACTCTTGCAAACTTTTAATTCCTTATATTGTCTATTATACCTTGTCTGTAAAAGCCTGCCATATTTATATACCTAGTTAGTTAACTTCGCTCCTCATAGTGACATAAACAAGTCTACCTAATTTAGCAATTAAAAATGGTAGACATCCATTTAAAATTAAGTAGGTATATTTTGGCCTAATTCCAAATGGATCATAAACCTACTGGGTAGCTTGTCACAATTTTCTAATTACTAATTCTAACCAATAGATATATAAACAGAAATTACGATGGTGGCTGTTTCTGAAATCTAATGCTAGACTAAGATTGTGGTTTCTGTGTATTTTAGAAAGCATTCTACCTATTCCAAGTTAATTACTTATTCTCTTGTATTGTTAAATTTCTGAGCATGTAGGTACCTAAATGTGTGTACTTTGGAAGTAGGCTTTAATTCTACTTTCAATATATTCAGTGAGCATTAGTTATGAAATTATTAACGAATACTTACGAATTATCTTCCCTTTGACAATAGAAACATAGAATTTCATCGTTGGAAATCGAATTACTTCTCGAGGAACATTGGCCCACGCAAGTGTTCCTACATTTCGGCAAATCTGCTGTCCACAACTGAGCTATCATTTTCGTTTTGTATTTTGATGCTAGTTTATTATTAACGGCTTACGTAAGATTAAACATCGAGCCAGGCCAGAAATAGTCCAAAAAATATGTCCAAAAATCCAAACACAATTTTAGTTTACTATTTGATGTTTCTTCTTTTTTTATTTTTGGCTACTATGATAATTTTGCTGTACCTATCTACTGCAATCTACTGATACTTTTCGACTTTCATGATGGTATCTTCCACTCAATTCCATGCTATTCTTGTACTATTTTGTGCTGTTTTGTGCTATTTTGTGGTGGTAACTGTCAATGTCAACGCAACGCCATCAGTGTAACCTCAAGTGTAATAAACATATGCTTGGTACTCTATGACGTATCTTTCATAGGTTAGGTTGAGTAATAAAGAAACTAAAAAATAATCAGTTACACCCATGTTACACCTAAGTCATATAGTTCCCCAACATTTTATACCTACGTACAGTTCCAATCAATTTAACCTTTATGGCGGATGTGAACATAGGCACTAGTCGCGTCGCAGTAACTAGTTTTAGGTGTAGCGGGACGCAGTGGAGCGAGGGGCATATGACTGAACCTGTGCAAGCATGATTAAAGCAAAGCGTTGTATTCTGATCCGCCATAAAGTTTGATTGGAACTAGGTATATCTAAACTGTACGGTTCACTCTTCATAATCTATGATTTTCATTTAGAAATGGCGGCAAAAGACAAAAATTTGTTTTGATTGATTTTACTTGATGGTTTGCTTACTTCACGCTTACTTACTGATGTTAGGGTACGCCGCCACCACAAAATACACAGGGTATCTTACTACCTTTTTTCCTCGAAGTTGGCGGCAAAAGACAAAAATTTGTTTTAATTGATTATAGTTGATGGTTTGCTTACTTACTGATGATAAGTTACGCCACTACCTTTTTTCTTCGAAGTTAACTCATTTTTATAAGTTTTCAACATGCACGACGGCATTTTTGAATTGAGGTTTAATTGTTTATTTTAGTTATTGTAGTTTGTTTTTATGTAAGTATATATTCTTTACTTTTACAAATATTTACAAAATTGCAAATAAAATACATTCAAAATACTCCAAGTAGTATGAAATTATGTTACATATAAATCTAATTAAATCTAATCCACATGTTCGACGCAACAAGCTGATATGACACTAGGTACGACAGAAAAAAAACACTACGGCTTATATGCTCTGCTACCCGTGCGAAGCACTTTCATTTGATATGAACCATGACATATGTATTGAAAATTGTTTTAATTGTATAATTTTCCCCTAAAGTAATAATTTTATTTGTTTATAGTTTTTCCTGTAAAATGCAAATGAAGCTCTATTTTCCATATATTTTTTTTCCTTCAAATTCTATACACTTCAGTTTTGGGGTTAAGGGGGGTTAATCAATTTTCTTTAATATCTTTGTAACATGAATATTAAAGTTATAATAAAATTTGTTTTTACTTTTTATAATAAGCACTTTCATTTGACATATCACTAGGAGCCCTTTTAAAGTTTATTTTTTATTTTTTTACTTAGGTCCCCAAAATGGAAATATTTTATTTACGTTATACATTCGTTATTGGAGCACCAAACTATGTAAATGTATCGAATTTCAACTTTTGCATCTAGTACATTTGAAGTAAGAGGCTGTGACAGATGGACAGACATACGGACACCAGAATGACTCTATACAGGTTCTTTTTTTTCATCTTTGATGTACGGGACCCTAAAAAGGAACCCTCATAGAATCACTTTGTTGTCTATCCGTAAGTCTGTCGGTCTGTCCAGACCCTTTTTCTTCGGAACGCGTGGAGGTATCAAGTTGAAATTAGTATCAAATACTAAGGTCAATTAGCACTAATATAGGCTTTAAGTTCAATGAAAATTATGACTATGTGTGAGGTTCAGCTCGGGTGACTAAAGTATCTTCGCTTCCACGAACTTTGGCCACCCTTCTGTGATCCACTAAAAACCCCGACTGGGATGTCTGCTAGAGGGTTTCTAACTAAGAGGCAAACTTAGGGTTCAAACCTGATTGCAAAATAATCTAAAGGGACAGTGGGAACCTAAAGGTGACAAATATTTAAAAATTGTGTGCCTCAATGATATAACATAGAGATAGACGGGTTATTAAACACGCATACTGTTTTGATAGATATGATTGAATTTGTGCAGCGATAATAAAGTGCAAATTGACTCTCTGACTTTAGGAACACACCTACATTGCTTAGACAACAGTGAGTGCTTGTAATTTAATATGAACTTATTTATTATAAATTCAAATTGACTCTACATTTTAGTTAGAAAACGTTTGTATGGGAAAAAGAAAAGAGCTGTTTTTAGGGTTTTTCCGAAAATTATTCGATTTTTTCTCACCATAAAAACCATCCTTGGACTTCAACGAACATTTAAAAAAAAGAATTGGTAAAATTGGTCCAGGCGTTGTTGAGTTATGCGCTTATCAACACATTTTGCGATTCATTTTTATATAAATAAAGTTATAATATGTATTTCCAATAATGTGCACTTTCATTTGAAATGATTTGATGCACATAAGTTTAAAATTATTTTTTTTCAAATAGTTAGTTCTTATGGCCACCTTCCAGCTCTGTCATCAGACCGTCTTCACTACATGCTATGTAAAATGCTTGTAAATATAAATCCAATGAGCCCAAACACAAACGACCATTTTATTTAGTTGAGGAGTTCCTATGGCCATTTTCTGGCTCCATCGTAAGACCCTCGTCACTATGCGCTATGAATAATATTTGTGAAGACAAATCCAAAGACCTGAAACATGATGGGATTATCTTGTTCAGTTGAGAAGTTCCTATGGCCATCTTACGGTTCTAACATCCGACTCGTCACTATTTGCTATGAAAAGTGCTTGTAATAACAAACCCAAATATTGTTTAGTTGATGAATTCTTATGACCCCGTTCTGGCACCCAGTCACATTGTCTATCCGTTATATTAGACCTCGGTACACCAAATGGCAAAACAGGAACGAAATAGACGAATTAAAATATATTTATTTAGAGAAAACAAAAACTTGACATTATTCACCACTCAACATATCCTTCGAATCACCACCTGTGTTTATATTAAAATGTTCTATTTTGTCTTTCACTTACTATACTGTCAATATATACTGATAAATTTTTCCTCAAACTGTACGTCGCATGTGCAAACTGTCGGCTTCCTTGTGATGGCCGGCACGCTTTGGCAGCGTCTCAAAGGGCGTGGGTTAAAATAATGGCAATGCTATATATGAACAGCCAAACAATTCTGTTGATAAAATACAGAAATTGAATTATTTAGACTGGTTAAGAACCGACATCAGAAATATTGGTGCAGAGCCTATTACAATCATGTATTTGGATATAGAATAAAACATTATTTCATCGATCAAAGTTTAATGTCATGTCCATACATAGTGAAACTCCAATCATTTTCCATTTAGCATTTTTTATGTTTTTATAATATATAACTGGCTCCCATAACCTAAGAGCTAAGTGTGACTAAGATTCATTATTATAGAACCTATATTCTATATTATTTTTTCATTCTGACAAGAAAGCGAATGTTCTAGCAAAAAATGAATTTTTAAGAAATTATTAAAAAATAGGGGTCCGTCTCCAATTTTCTGACTATTGTGTTTATCGTAAAATAAAATCAATACATATACCATAATTGACTATAAATTATGACCTTCTCTCAACAAGAATGCAACACTTAACTAGGTCATATATAGAGAAAATAGACATGTTTACAAAATTATTTCCTTTAACACTTAATTTTAGCTGTTGTAAGCTAAACATTAAATCTAGTGTCACGATTGAGGCGAGCGTTCAATTATTGTACATCAAAGGTGCTCCGACAAGAAACTCCGATACAAAGAAAATAATTTCAACTCCTCCAATGCTGCTACTAAGACAGCACTACCTACATATTTTAGAGATGACTCACTATTAATATGGAATTTTTTACTTAAATGCACAAACAATAATATTTCTTGTATTTGAATGTAAGTTATGCAATATGAAAGAATATCAGTCATCACCTTTTGTTGTAGTACTGGCTCAAAGATTAAAGAAACACAAAAGTTTTGAGACACAACACCCTCGGGAACCTTGTCGGAGTGTGGGTGGACACATATCAATTTTAGTCGCTCTTCTTGTCTGTCGCTTTGGTTTCACTCTCACTCTTTTCCGGCAGGATGCTAGCTTCTTGTTTCGAAGCTTCATCGAAATTACCGACCAGATTGGGTACTTCATCGTCCTCGTCCAGTGGTTTAGGGGCGGCCACACTTGATGCCAGCCTTTTGAGTTGAGTTAAACCTTCAGGGCCGAGCTGGCTGAGTATACCTGGCAGCATTTCACCAATTTGCTTGTTTTCACCGTGGCCTGTGATGGCAAATGTATTCGCAGCGAGGGAAGCCTGGGCCTTAGGGTTGTTGAAGTGTATGACTGTTCCATCATCTTTTATCATATTTACTTCCTCTATCCCAGGAATCGTGTTGACGGATAGCTTTTTTAATGATGATTGCAGTTTTTTGTCGTCGGTAGCAGCGGTCGCATGGACCACCTTCTTCTTACGTCTTGGAGTACCCTTGCCGCCGATGCGTACCTGCGATTGCAGTTTCTTCAGCTTTTCAGAATTCATTTTACGTGCTCAGACGTGTCACCTATTCAAACAAACCTGATGCACGTTTTGATGTTGTTATTAGATCGAGTTGTGATGGTACACGTTAATCTTCCATGTAATTTGATAGTACGCACGTGTTTTTGAACACCGGTTTGCTACAAAGGGAAAATGGTGGATTTCCGATCTCAATTGCCGCCCTCCGATTGGCATGACTGGTTTTGACGTTGGCGATTCGTTATACATACAACAAGTCAACATTAAAATTAAGGACAGTACCTACCCACACTTTTTCTTTCAAGAATATATACGTAACATGTTGGCATAACTTGATCTACTGGTCTGCACACAATAAATATCTACCTATCCGTTTAATTTAACAGTGTTAACATCATAAATTAGAACGGCAAAAAGTGCCTTTTGCTCTCTCCTGGGGTCACTAGTTGGGTAATTCTGTAGTTTGACTAATACCTAGCTGTCAAATACCTTAGAACATTACGAGACAAGACGGTTTTCTTAAATAAATAACTAGATGACCCGGTGCACTTCGTACCAGCTGAAAAACATTTTTAAAATCCACTGAAATCCACTGCCTTTTTTACGAAAAAACTATTTTAATTAACACTGACAAGCATCAATCAATGCAGACAAGTAAAATGACAGAATTTACGCGTAACGAAACGCATTTTTTGGTTTAGTTTATCAAATTCTTAGGCAAACAAAGTTAAATTTTCTAAATTAATTTCATACTTCAACAAAATATTAGTAAGAAATAGAAAGTGTTATTAAGACATTATCTTAAAATTTTAATAAAAAATTGGGAAAAATAAAAAAAATTATGTTTGCTGTAAAGTTGTGAGACATATCCAACAGGTGGCACTGTAAATCTCAAAGTTTAATTAATATTTATGTTTTTAAGATTTTTATAGATGTCTCTAGCCTCAGAATAAACAGAAGGCGCCTGTAAGCGTGAAACTGAAGAAACAAAAACCACTCTTAAATAGAGTGGTTTCACTTTGTTGCGATTAGTCACTCCGTTGCACTTACCGCGTTATAATGTACAGCACAAGTGTCAATTTTAATTTTAAAATGTTGTCTTGTGTCGTTCCTACATGCAAAAATGCTGCTGGGCTTACGAAGAAATCGGATGGGATCACATTTCACTTGTAAGTAACGTATTCAAAAGTGGATTTATTTAATTATTGAATTTGTTTTACATACTGTGATTGACTTAAAAAATGGCGCGTTCATTTTGTGAGTGTTGCCAGTTCCATCGAAAATTTTATCTACTTTTTATTTAATACCTGTTTAGAATACTCTATTGTTTGAGTAATAAAGCACCTGTGTGAACAACAAAGAACAAAGAAAATTGAATTGGATGAAAGTCATACAAAGAACACGGCTAGATAAGTTTTTGAGACCATCAGAGCGGAACGTAATTTGTTCGATTCACCTTGACGGGCAATATTTTTGTGACACGAAATGTGGTTTAAAAAAACTAAAGAAATCAGCTATTCTGACTAAGGTAGAATTAGTCAAGATACATTAGTTAAATATTATTCATATTGCACCTTTCCTGTTCATTATGTAGGTCATAATTATATTATAAAATAATCCAATTTCATTCCATTCCATCATCCCTTTAATACCCCACTACAGGGGCTTAGGCCTCCCCTCGGGATGAGGAGGCTTGGAGCTTAATCCACCACGCTGAACCAATGCGGGTTGATGGCGGGTAGGTGGTTGGTGGGTAATCCAATACCGTACTGATAAATGCGGAACTCATTCACAACTAGTGACTGGAAATTCGGTATCTATTATACCAAAAATTTCATTTTTTCCTAGAAAATACAAAGAATCTTCTATGCATTCCGATTAAAATTAAATTTTGGTGAATGGAGTAATATATGAATTATCTAATAATGGCATGCTATTTCGGGATTTGGTATTGACATCACAATGGTCTGAGTCACATATAGAAACATCTGAACCTTCGATTTCGGAAAATGTGCGTAGGCACTTACCTACCTAAAATTTTTATGTTTAATTGATTACATTTGATTTTTTGTTTTTGATTAAGCATTTTGCTTTTTCATTTTATGATAGACTTAAAGTTTTTCATTTCAGGATACACAGCCACAATCGCCTACACGATCAAACTCAGAAATTGGTGATATCCATATTTCTGATTTGGACTTTCTATGTGATACAACGAGAAAGCTACTCAATAATGATTTATAATAGTGAAAATAATGGTAGCATTGCAAAATTATTGTCTTAGAATTGCCTCAGCTTCATTATCTGTCAAAATATATCGTAGGTTATTATCGGGAACTGTTGCTTATTACCTGTCGAAATCAATAAAATGTTCGTTTTGTGTAGAAGCAATTGGCCTCAGGTGTGGTATCGATTGTGATATGGATTGAAAAATAAAGGCAGACTTTATTTCCCTTCCCAAAATCTTAATTAGGGGCCGTCCATTAATCACGTGATCTTTTTTTAAGCATGTTTTAACCCAGGGGGGGTTAAAAAATGCTTGAACCCCCTTGGTAATACATGGTGAGGTTTAAGACTACCCCCCACCCCCCACCCAACATCACGTGTATTATTAGTATCTACAAAAATTCTTAAATTTTTAGAATCTTTTAGAATATCACCTTAAATACGGGTATAAAGTATAATCTTATTTTATTCTGAAATTAAGCACTATGATAAAAATATGTAGACAGAAAAATTGCAGGTTGTTTTTGATTGGTATAAAAAACGAATGATGTACACTACACACCGCTTTTCGATTTAAAAATTGCGCGTTTAAAAAAATAAATACAAGTGATATCTTACTACACCCCCCTCCCCCCTTGTGACATTTCGTGATTTTTGTCAAACCCCTCCCCCCCCCCCTTTCAAGCCTCACGTGATTAATGGACGGCCCCTTACATGAATGTCGTATTATTATATTATTACTTACAAGAAGCACATGCCCGAAAAATTTCAAATGAAGATTTTGTTACAAGTTCAAATATCGAACGTTTAGCAATCGTTCTTTCAATTTTCAAGAAATTCATTGAAAAAAATAATATATTCCTTGTAAATGATGACCACATAAATGGTGAAAATCATAGAAACGGCGGTTATTGAAAAAGATTTAGATATGAAATTAGGTGCCTACATTATTTATTTAAACGTAAAATTCTGCAAATCAGTTCAAATTCTAAAAGAAAATATTATAAAAAGCTTACACAACAAAGGGGTACCTAATAAAAACTTTACTTACTTAACCTTACTTTTAAAAACTTACCTTATTGAAGCCGGGTTTTATTTATTGTAATAAGTATAAAAAAATTAATGTTTGTTTCCTTTATTCAACTAAAATGGTATGTATGAATTTCATGTCGTTGTGAGTTACTTTCTATTAAATGAAGAACACTTGTGTCAGAAGGTCATGCTACTTCCTTTCTATAATTATACTCGTATTGTACCAAAAAACTCATTAAACTCAAGTAAACACCTGGCGCCTGAAGGAAATTTGAATGTTGTGAGTTTTGGCCTAGTACCTAAAATAGTTAAAACTTACTATAAATGAACACAAGTACGCGGCGACCGTAGGGCTGCCCCGCAAGAAATAATTTGTGTTATATAAACGCACCCTAAATATACCTATCTGTAAATATTTTTATTAAACACCTTTTTTCTGATTTTATATGATTATCCCAAAAACAGTAGAAAATTTATCCCGATCTAGCAACATTACGCGGGCGGGAAGTGAGGCAGGCGCGGGACGTACGTAATGTTTTTGGACACAGTGCAGTATGTGTGATCATAATTGAGCGCTCTACCTGTGTCTCTAGCGTACTTTTTCTTACGATCAACGAAAAATTTATCGTAATAATCGTAATTCAGAATGATTCTGTGGAATGGTATTTGGTGACGTAGCTTAGCGAATTTGCGCATGATGCGAATTAGGCTGAGCCTTAAATTATAATGATTTCAACAATAAAATTGGTCTTAAAAAGGTATTCAAAAGATATTTACAATAAGTAAGTACCTATAACAAAAAAATAATTTTAGACCAAATATTTGTTATCAGTAGTTGTAATCAGTTAATTTAAGTGAGGCTCAGTCTCACTTGCCTAATCTGCAAAGCCACCACTCGCTATTTTATAGTTGTCACTATGCTATGTCAATGGTTATAACTCACTAGCGACCGCCCGCAGCTTTGCTTGCGTAGACTACACATTCCTGTTCTAGGTAGTATTAACATTCGAAATGGTTTATATGTAGTTACTTTTTGCTGAAACTAATATTGGGTACACCCATTCAAACTTTCAATCTTCACTCTCCCCACTCCTTTAAGAAAACCGATACTCCCATAGTGGTCACCTCCCGTTTCTTACCCTTAAAATGTGGAAATCCAAAAACCCTGAAACACGTCATTATTTATTTATGTTAAAATTTTTATGTTTCTAACTTTAAAGAACAAAGACTCTCATACAAAGCCCCTCCATCCCTTCCTCCTTAAATTTGAAATTTCCATATATTCATTTCTTAAAAAATTTATACTCACGTTATAAAATAAACCACTGTTCCAAATTTCGGCTTCCTAGATTTAGTAGTTTCGGCTTTATCTACGCTGATAGATCAGTGAGGACAAACGACAGACAGCCACAAAAAGTAACTGATGTCACTCTTTACAACCTTTTCTCACGTCTGCAAGGTTTCATTAAAATCTGTTCAGGCGTTTTGGAGATTAGCTCGAATAGACACATAGACGTACAGACAGACAGACGGACAAAAAGTAGCGTATGTCACTTTTGACCACCTTTTTTTGCACACCCGTGAAATTTCATTAAAATCGGTTTAGCCGTTTTAGAGATTAGCTCGAATAGACAGATGGACGTACATACAGACATACAAAAAGTAGTGTATGTAATTTTTGACCACTTCTTTTCCACATGTGTAAAGTTTCATCAAAATCAGTTTAGCCGTTTTGGAGATTTGCTCGAAATGACAGACAGACAGATAGTATTATTTTATACATATAGCCTATAGCCATCCCCAATAAATATACTATCCAACACAAAAAAAAAATTCAATTCGAACCAGTAGTTCCTGAGATTTGCGCGTTCAAACAAACAAACAAACAAACTCTTCAGCTTTATAATATTAGTATAGAGATTAGCTCGAATAGACACATAGACGTACAGACAGACAGACGGACAAAAAGTAGCGTATGTCACTTTTGACCACCTTTTTTTGCACACCCGTGAAATTTCATTAAAATCGGTTTAGCCGTTTTAGAGATTAGCTCGAATAGACAGATGGACGTACATACAGACATACAAAAAGTAGTGTATGTAATTTTTGACCACTTCTTTTCCACATGTGTAAAGTTTCATCAAAATCAGTTTAGCCGTTTTGGAGATTTGCTCGAAATGACAGACAGACAGATAGTATTATTTTATACATATAGCCTATAGCCATCCCCAATAAATATACTATCCAACACAAAAAAAAAATTCAATTCGAACCAGTAGTTCCTGAGATTTGCGCGTTCAAACAAACAAACAAACAAACAAACAAACAAACTCTTCAGCTTTATAATATTAGTATAGATTATAACTCATTATTAGAATATAATTTGGGTTATAATGGGATAATAATGATGATATTAGAATATGTCTTAATATGATATGGGTTATAGCCTAAATATGTACCTAATAGGTATACCTACAAAATGTAAAAATACCCAGTCCATATGCGGGTGAAACCGCGGACGACGGAACACTTGTTATATACCGTAGGTACCTACACTGTACTAGTACATTACAAAACTACAGTGTACAACTAGTACACTGTAGTTTTGTAACTATTTTTAATAGCTATTTTTAAAAATCTATCGATACTTTTGATATGACATGACAACACTACAAACCATATAAAGCGGGAATATTAAAGTTTCCATTGCTTTTGGTTAGTATTAAGAAATCATTGTGTCGGCCTAGAGTTAAATTTATGGTTAGGAAGGCATTAATTACGACTAATCGTAATCTTACCCGGGTTCAGCAAGAGCTATTAAGCTAAATATGTTTGAATTGCTAATTAATCAAAGGCCAAATTGCTTTAACGCACGCCATTTTGTTGCGTGCGTGCGTGTTGGGTATTTTGAATGGCTTTTCGTTAGTTCACTTTATTTCGGTAAAGGGTTTCCGGTTTTGAAGTTAACTCACAATTTGTTGTTTGTTTATTTTTATGTTACAAAATGAATAAAAAATGTTAGACAGACTAATGTCATTTATTATTTAAGTTAAAATAACTACACCTTCATATGTGTCAAAAAACGGAAACTTAAACTTTTAGGTGAGCTTTTAGGTATTAATTTTATAACGCAAAATTGAGCAATGCCATACTCGTATATCGATGCATACTTACACGAGTCCCTACCGCACTTGCACGACTGCCCGGCTGTACCTACTCCTACCCAGATCAATCAGTTGTCGTCGTGAACTTAATTATGTGTTTGTAAGTGTGTCGCAAACGCAATATACAAATATCCTTTGAAATATTGCGAATAGTCTTACAGAATCTTACCTCTAAGATGAGGAGGGAGCCATTGCTCGTGTCACGCGATTTAAATTTTATTAAGTACTTAAATCTAAAAGTCATCAGGCCTTCAGAGAGGTTAAATGTCATTGAGCCTCACGTATTTTGGCTATATATGTTATAGGCAATGTGTATAATGCAGGCATTCTATACAATGTCTAGGAAATGTATAGAATGCCGGGGTCATTCAGGCAATGTATGAAATGATGTTCAATGTTTAAACTATTTTACACTTTACCTAGGAAATGTATAGAATACCTAGGTATTATATAGAATGCCGGTTGAAGCATAGGTAATGTATGTAATAGATTTTTCTTCTCTATGATTTAGTTAGATTGGTCTTTTGAGATCTGATGATGAAATGATAGACTGATCTTTTGAGAGCTAATCCTAATTTCACCTTCCACCAGCAGACAGCGCTGATAAGACATGTGTTCTATTGGTTGGTACAGATCGCGCGGCGAGAGTTTGGCTTTGACAGTTATTGCGCAGAAATTTGAAAATTGGGTATCAACGGGCAATTAGCGGGGTGCGGGGCGGGTGTGTAGGCGCACGCGGTGCTCTGATTGGCGCTCCAGTCGTTCCCTGCCTCTCGCATGCCCCGCGCACTCCTGTTGTACAATCACATTCACAAGTGAATTGCTATTTTCGTTAATTGTTTATTGTTGTCGATTGTTATTATTTGTTGAGTTATAGTAGGCATGGGCTACTATTAAACAATATGTAGCTAGCAAAAATGTTAAATGGAATTTACAAAAATGTACCAAACTTATCAAAGAAAAAGTATCCTTAATGGGTGCCCAGGAATGGGAAAAAATATGTAAAAAGGTAAAAGATATAGAAGAAGAGTACGCCAAGAGTGACCATGTAGTTGATTTACTTACCGAGCAATTTATAATTCGCGTCGATAATAGTTCCGAAGACGATGATTCTGATGATGGTTATGAAGATGATGATGATTTTATTAAAAAACAATTATTTAGAATTTTCATCGCTGTCTCTGTAAACTTTAAAAGGAAATAAACATTTTATATAAGTAAAATAACTATCAATAGTTTTAATAAATGAAGAAGTTTATCTATTTCGTATTATTTTCTAGCATTATTACCACAGTACATGAATTTTGACCCACTCAAATATCCAACCTGGTACATAAAAAAGGAAAAGTATTGTGTGCGTGACAGTAGGTACCCATGCGCAGTAATCCCCTCCACCCCGAAGGTCAAAGCCAAACTCTCGCCGCGCGATCTGTATGCCTAAGTACCTAAGAGTTTTTGCGTCAAGAGCGTTTCTCACATAGCAGTTCCCTACGGATAAACGTTTCCATTTACAACGTACCAAAAAATTGCTGCAGAAAGTCGGCCTGTTCATTTCTTACCATTTGATTATGGAAATTTGATCATGATACAAAAAAAAACCAACAGTTAACCTAACACAACGAACGAGTTGCAACTTGTTTACGGGGTAGTCCCGCACGCCGTACACGCGTCTCCTTCCCGTGGTCGTTCATTATACACATTGCCTGATGCGCTTCGGGAATTTTATACAATACCTAGGCAATGTATGAAATGAATTGTATTATATACATTGCCTGAACGTTTTAGGCAATGTATATAATGCCTAGGCGTTCTATACAATGCCGGATTACACACATTGCCTATAACATATACACGCACAAGAATACGTTTAACAACTCAGCATTTATCGAGCTTACGTTAACCGATTTACCTACTTGGTATATTTTCGTGGCTAGAGTACAGAGTGGAAAAGGCCTGGTCATTTCTTCTGAAACAGATATCATATTTTTTTGTTGTGTAAAAAAATATATTGAAACGTGAAATATATACTACGCTCGTGGTATTATTTAAGGCGAAATGTTAACATTTATATTGTGAAAGATAACAAAAGAAAGAAACGAAAAACTTATATAGGGGTGTGCATTTTAATGCATTCATATATAAACAGTCATTACAAAAACACTACCTCCAACACACACGTTAGTAAAGGAATTAAATGTCAACAATAAATATCAATTTGTACGCTTGCATAAAGAGTTTTTTAAAACAATACTGGCAATTAATTATGTAGATTTTTTTTAAACAAGCTAATTACATGTTGCGTCGACTCCGCTGGTATCGGAGGCGGTAAAGCCGAATCTACATCCATGGAAAAAGAAATCTAAAATAATAGAAGTACCACTTATGTGAAGGTATAAAAACCTGGAATCTTCAAAGCTTTCAACAAAGAATTTCAATTGCACTTTTCTTATTTTGCCGCACTCAGCTCGGTCGGTAGCTGCTAGCTCAATCAATCCTAAAGTTAGGTACCTACCCACTTAGGTATATATCTACCCATATACCTTCACGTATCCGGGTGCTTTAACCTTGTGTGCCTTTAAATGTTATTAATAGTATAGAAAGCATATTATCTTGACGCCAATACTTCAAGCCGGGGCATAGAGCATAGCGGCGGCAGCGGAGGCGCGGCGATGCTTCCGACAAATATGAAGAGCCGTTGACTTATAGATCACTTACGTTCACTTACGCAAAATTTGAATAATAGTTTTGAGTAAATTACAATATACCTCCTACCTATTAAGTAGTTTCAGTTAAATTGCTCGTCCGCAGACAACCCCTACTTACTTCATTATTAACATTGAAAATCTCCCTTGCAATATATATCTAGGTATCTATAAAAATGTCAAACGGACTGTCACATCAAAAACAAGCCAGATGTGCCGTCACAATAAAGGAAAATATAGTCCTCAATTTTATTTTTCATTTTGTAGGTATCTATAGTACTTTCAATATACCATACCATCAGCCTATTAATGTCCGACTGCAGGGACGTAGGCCTCCCCTCAAGGTAAGGGAGCTTGGAGCTTATTCTACCAAGCTGCTCTAATGCGGGTTGGCGGAAATAACGACTGCCATCTATTAACGGCAACCGGGACAGTTATGTACATAAGTTAGAAAAAAAACTCATTGGCACATGCCCTGGCTGGGATGTGAACCACGGCCTTCTAAACCTAAATAAAAAGTGTGCTCGCTACCACTTGGCTATCACGACATATAACCATTTTCTATATCGAGTGCCAAAACGCTTATCAAGTTAATCGTCTTTTAAACAGAAGTTAACCAACGTTTTTCTATACCCACCCACACCAAAAATCTAGGGTTTGGTGGTAAGCGGTACGACCGAAATGCTACACATCTGGCGCAATAGACACTACTTTCAATCTTGTTCGTACATGTGTAGGTAACAACATTCTTGCTGGTAGGCATAACTTGTAATTTTTTATGTCATTTTTTCATAGTTTACTTTCAACAAATTCCTGTATTTGGCGTTCGCTTTATTATATTAAATACAAAAAACGGGGACGTTACGCATCCGTTTCACTTGACGTACGTCAACGTCCAAACTCGAAGATAAGTTCACTAAACACTAAAGGCGTCCATTGTTTACTACTTAATTGGCTAGCCAATTCTTATTTTAGCCTTCTAGTGAGGGAGGGAGGGAGGGAGATGAGAACAGAGAGGGAGGGTTACGCGATATGTTTTCATTTTGTTTGTAGTACCGTTTATTAAATTCTACCGTTATTGGACTTTGGTTATTTTGTTTACTATAACCATAGGCGCACTTATCAACCCCCTAATGCTAATACACGTATAGGTAATTGGAATTAGAGAGATCGTTAATTTACAATCAAAATAGATTTTTTAAATTTATTTTTTTAAGTAAATAGTTGGCTTTACATTTTAGCAAGCGTGCGCCTTCTAGACTGTTGCATTTAAAATTCAGTGCTAGATGGGCTTTTTATATAAACAAAAACAAATAAAGGTTGTGAAAGAGACTACTAAAACTATGGAGTTATATGCCAATTTGTAGGTACATAGGGTACATAGTGGTATACCTACCGTGGTCCTACCAGTAGGTCAAATCGGTGGGACCACAGGCCTTCCACCAAATTAGGCAACCATGAGCGTGATTCCGCATAATATATCAATATTTTAAACTTATAATGTAATTACAATTTATATAAAATAAAAACGTTTGCAATTTTACCTTATAACCTATATACTTACAAACAAAAAAATATTTATATCCGTAGGTACTTCCTTAAAATAAATAATGATCGGAAAAGCCTTGTTTACGGAACATGCATGGCGAGTTGAATACGACACCCCTTTGTAATGGTAATTTTACGTGTGTAAACACTACCACCTTTTAAAAAGATTTAATATGCAATACGTAAGAGGGCGTCGATAAAATACGTGACGCACCATGGACGTTCATAGAGATCCCGCAAAAACTTGAGCAACGAAATATACACATACCTATACACACAGACCAAATATATAAATAAGTCCTCAGACCAGTTGATGTTTTGAAATATTCGCTTTGAACAGAATTTTGTATGACCCACGTGAAAAATTGAAAAAAAAATCAACATAAAACTAAATCAATTTTCACGTATTATATGTAAAATTAAAAAGTTAGACCGTTGCTATCTTTGGGGATCGACGCTATGGATTCAAGTGGAAAAATTTAAAAAATCTAAATATACCTATCTAACCCCGAGCATTCAAGTTTTTTTCTTAAGATGTATCAAAATATTATAAAAATATATAAATTTACAAATCTAGTTTTTGCTTATTTGAATACCATATATTTTTTTGCGGCAATCGGTTAAGGTTTAATGGGGTGCAACCGTCAACGCTATTTGTATGAAAAATTCCCAGTACTCATTCCTCTTTGAGTTTCAGAATTTTCTGGACGGTATCAAAATTTCCTGGAGTGTCACCTCCCTTTAGCGGTCCCGGTACAACTGTTGTGGTTCACGCAGGAAAATCCGCGGGCGGAAAGCTATAATGTAATTACGAAAATCATGCAGATGAAGTTGTTGTGTGAACTATGGAAATTGTATTGTTAAATGTAGTAAGCCACTAAGAAAATCTACAAATAAATACACACGAAAACTCAAGGAATCGAATGCATGACCCGCGAGTAAGTATTGTGGGGTGTTTGAGACCGCCCGCGTGGGCCACACACCGCTATTGTTTCAACAAACGACACTTTTATTGCTGATCACATAGTGATGTGCACATTAAAAATTTATTCATCGATGTCTAGCATACATTAATTTCATACCTACCGAGAAAAGTTAATAAAACGGAACAATACTGAACACCAAAACACTTATAGCTTATAAATGTTGTACAATTGGTAAATAAAATTGTAATATATTAGATATACGGGGTGGTCGGGTGGACGCAGGCCAAACTTACATGCGTGTAGAGCTTACCAAACTAATCAAAAAATTTCAAAAAACAAAAAAAGATATACTTAAGTGTTAAAAAGATGAAACTTTAAACATATTTTTCTCGGTAACCTTTTGTTTGCTCCGTCTGCTCATATGAAATTTTTGTCCAGTTTCGTAAGCTCTACACGCACGTCAAGTTTGGACTACGTTCACCTGAACACCCCATATCTGTGATATGGAGCTGTGGTGGTCATTTGCCCAAGCCTTTGATACAAAGATCGTAGATTCGATTCCCGCCAAAAGCGTGATCCGTCCATTTTTAATTAAGAGAAATAGAAAATAAGAGAAAACCTCTTTTCATATAAAAAAGAGGGTTCGGCCCGTGTCTAGTCCTCGCTGTATTTCTATATCAATATTTACAGAATAAATATATATGCGATAAGAGAAATACGGTCACAGAGCTGTATGTTTTTGTTTTTTGATATCTCATTTAGTTGTTTAAGAATAAATTCCCGAAAAACATGATTTCCGCTGGTTATTCATTTTTGAAAATAATGAGCCGTAAATTCGGAATTCGAAATCGCCCTAGGGATATTCTTTCTTAATAACCCTGCAAATTTTGTTTTCAATTCATACACATTTCAGATGTGAAAACAGTCACGGTCTGCAAGCTGTTTCGACGGGTATTTTATAGGTATTTTTGGGAATATGCTCTTGTCATCTCTGTTACTCAGGAATAGGTTAGGCAAGAGGGATTGAAACAAAGATAGTGATGCCAATTTGAAACCATGGAAAGAAAGACTATCCCCTTAACTGCTCCCAAACTCCATCGGACCAGACATTAAGAAAGACTTTACTCCAGTATAGTCGTAGGGTGAACCCCTTTCGATGTAAATTATATTAGTAGGTATCCAGTATATGAGTACGGGATGGAAATAAAATATGGTGGTTGAAGGAAAAGTACCCCATTTATCTATGATTACAATTTAAACTGAAAGAAAATATTCTTTTCTTTTTCAAAAATAAGTAAAACTGCATTCAAATGAAATTTATTTGAACAGAAGAAACTGTGCATTCTTATATTTATTTTCCGATCTTAATAAATAAAGTGTATAGTAGAACTGTAGTTAAATTTACAAAAATGTGTTCTTTTTATTAACGAAAAAATCTACAATCAGAAACATCAGAAATAAAAACTTATAACACATTTTTGTCCAACAATTTTATTAAATTTTTCGAAAAAAGTTATGGTCCAATTTTCAAAAATTTGGTACCTACCATACGATGCCATGAAAACGATCTGATATAAACATTTTCAATGTTAAAAAGTTCTAATTTCAGTTTTTAAAGTGCATAATTTTCGATTTATCTATAGTTATGCATGTGGGAGCAAGTTTTTTTGAAAACCAACGTTAGAACTGTTTTTTTTTTTTTTAAGAACATGTTTTATAAATTTAACGACAATTTAACTGTAATCCGTCTATCCGTCTGTCTGTCTGTATGTCATAGGAATTTCACTCCCATATTATTAGTGCTATAAAAAAGCAGACATTTGGAATGGTTATGCATATATTTGTAATCAATACATGACGTGTAATATAATTTTCAAAAACCAAATTTCTATAAAGTCCTATGCCCATACATGCATGCAAAGTGGGGGTAAAAATTTATTACTTAACTCTTTGGTGGGTTAACGTTAAATAGGTATTTAACAATCATTGAGTTTATTTGATATGGCTTTTCAAAATTCATTTCCCGATTACCATGTAATTGGCTATAAAAATTGCTATTCCGAAAAATCCGAAAAAGCTCATAATAATTGTACATAGCAGGAACTTACTGCAAAAATTCACGACTAGCGCACTTGACCGGTTTTTTCTTAAGCAATTTAGACAACCATAAAAAACATGGACAGTATAACGAGCTGCGATCGGATTGAAAAACTATAGTGTAGATGAAAATAATCTTAAAAGTTAGGTACAGTTTTGAATGCTTTCGTGTACCTATTACTGAAATGGTTTATAGGTATAGCCGTTTTTATAATTATAACCCTATCTCAAATTACATAGAGTCGTAAATTTCAGTTCACAGTATCGAAGTGACATTACGCCAATTTTGGGGGGTTGAAACCGGCGCGTGGGGATTTCTCGGGGGAGAAGAGCGGCGCGCGGGGACCATGCGCACTGATACTCGGACTAAAAATCGCCATCTTACACCAACTATTAGCTATAGTATGAGTGGTTAGACGGTAAACGCAAAATAGAACTTTTAGTTAATTCGTATAGGTAGGTACTTTTATGTCTGATATACAAACATACATATTGTTATATTATATACAATATAAAGTATTAAGTACACTCAGACACAGAACAAAGTAGATGTATTCATGCATACAAATATTTGTCCCGGGAGGGAATCGAACCCTTGATCCGACCTTTGGTTCTGAAGTCAGTGCTTCCAACTATTCCACAAAGAGCGATGAATCAGTCTTCTATTTCAAGATGTAATATTAAAAATCATAAGAATAGGAGCTGCTATGTTTTGAATTATTATTTCATTTTGGTTATAGAATTTGGTTTGTATAAAGCCATAACTTCGAAATTTATATATAAACATCCTACACTTATAGAAATTTCGCATATTTATATAACTACTACGACTTTTCTATAACTAGGATGCATAGAGAAATTTCAAAGTTTTGGTTCTATACAAACCTAGTCCTAACCCAAATGAGTCTATAATTCAAAACATGCCAAGATTGAAATGCGTAGGTATTAAATTAACGTCGTAATCGTTTGAGAGCGTTTGTATCTAGGAGTGTTCACGCGCACAGCCCCTTCTTAAGTAAGATATAAAAGCATAAAAACCACCATTAAAATAGAAAAATCGCAAAAATTATGTACGTCACCTTTTCTTTTCATATACTTACTTATTTCTTTCAAATTTAGTTAGCTATTGCTGTGAAAACAATTAAGTATTACGTACCTCATCAACATGACCATTTCAACCGTCGGATATCAACTGCTGGACATAGGAACCTCTTTTGAATCTCCACAACACACGGTCTTAGGCCGCCTGTAGGTAAGCAGGAGCGTCAAACCGTATTATGTAGAAAAGGGACCGCTAACTAAAAAAATGAGTTATTCAGAGTTGAACTACGCATTGACTTAGGCCTAATCTGTACTTGCGGTGCTACAACCCATGAACTAGCTGACACTCGTCTCGTGTTTAGTAGTCTTAATAATTTTTGTAATAAGTTAGTATTAGTATTGATTGACCGATTGGTAGAGTGGTTACACACCGTAACTACAGAATCACAGGTTGCGGGTTCGATTCCTGTAAGACGCAAATGTCTGTGTGCATGAACATGTGTATTTCTTCCGTGCCTGGGTGTAAAATATTTATATAAGTTGTAATATAAATAAAAAGTAATAATATCTAATACCGGGGGTAGTTGGATGCGAAAGGCGGAGGACCGTGTGTGGTGGCGAGCTTTGGGAGAGGCCTATATCCTGCAGTGGAGAGACACGGGCTGATGATGATGGTGAATATCTAAAAATATGAGATGCCTAATACGCATAGGTATACAGGTTTTGCCTTTAACGTTTGGAACTAAAGATAGAGTATCATAGATTTTTTCAAGATCCTGAGTGGAATGTCTAAATGATATACCTACTTACATTGTAGTTTGTATAGACGTATTAGGTAGTTGCAAAAATTCCTCTCTATCCCGTTGTATTTATCAACTCGTAAAGTTATTTAAAAATCATACAATAATCTTGCCTCCAATCTTTTTTTGTTACAGTTATAAACCATTTATTATAAAGCAATAGAAAGTGTGAAGATTATTTGTATAAAAAACAACTGTTCAACTCATAATAAATGAATCCAGATAAAAATCTTTCGTTTCATATAAATCAAATCATTAAACGTTATAATAAACATTTTCTGATCACCTTTCAATATCGATAAATGATCTGGCCCATTATTCGAAATTAAAGCGAGACGGTAGATGGCTATTTTCATATGTAGAAAGAGTATGCCTATATTTTCGTGTTGCTATCTAAAAGGATTAATATATTTTATACGATAAACAACATTAATTCATATTGCATTATTTTAAAACATAATTTATCTTCATTGTCCTAACGCACTTGTAACGTTTCGGTACTCAGTAATATAATCGAACGTTTAAATTCAAATATCTATCAACATTTATCATTACATTTTGTGTCTTACAAATACAATCATTGAGTCTGGATTTGAATACAGATAAAACCGATACTCTTCAATCCTTATTTGCATTTTCACGGGCGAAACTTGATGGTAAAGTGTGATTATCAATGGCGAGTGGTCATTTTGTGTAAACACAGACAAAATATGTGGGTTCGATGCCCGTAAGGCAAAATTTTACAAGTATAGATCATAAATTCGACTACTAAATTCGACTGGTACGAATTCATAGACAGATTTTAACTAAGAGTTCTACTAAGAAATGACGTTAGTGCAGGTAGGTTCTCATAAACTTCTTGTGCATAATCCCTGCGGCTACAGTTAAATAGGTCTCTGTTGAAGGTCTGAAGCTGAGAATGCCTGAGAGCTTATACAGCGTGACTTTATACAACCTCCGTGGATTTTAAAAACTGACTAAATACCTACCTACGTATCGAGTCCATATAGCACTATACCTATGACAATAACAAAAGTATAAAGTTTTCCTAATTAGCCTACTTATTTATTATTTCTTTTTTATTCTATCGAAACGAAACTGTTGAGCTTATTCAAAAACAATCAGAAACAAAGCAAACACAATCTAAATGTACCTATAAAAGATTTTTTCCACATTTTAAATGGTTTCGTTTAGTTTTGAGACTGATTTTGTTTGCTCAGTTTCTACGGTCTGAACAGTCGTCTGCACGCCCTCGCGATAAACAGTTTTCTTCCACATTTCACGACCCGTTATTTGCTCGCGGTCAAGCCAGTTTCTTATTGCATTTTACCCCCGCAACTGCGGGGGTGCGGGCGAAACACAGGCTGTCAGTTCTATACAAGCAAGTTCCTGAGATCAATTTTCGACTTGTCGACATTTTTCCATGACCAATTTTATATTACAAAGTTTGGTGAACAATAAATTATTTAATTTATTTTCATGAGCGTTTTCTGGAATGTAGGTATACCTACTAGAATGACCGAATGACATGTGGATTCGAAGTGACAGTTAAGTCATAGAAATGTCTAGCTAAAGTGGCATAAGTGATATTTCGAAAGAGAACATTAGTGGATTATCCTTACTAATATTATAAACGCAAAAGTTTGTATGAATGGATGTATAGATATTTGTTGTTTGTTCTTTCACACAAAAACTACTGAATGGATTTTAATGAAACTTTACAATGATATAGCTTATACATCAGAATAACACATAGACTGTAATTAATAATGATACTAGGTTTCGCCCGTGGCTCCGCCTACACAGTTATACTGGGACCGCTATAATTTTTTGCATAGATATAGTATATAAGCTGAGGAATGTCATAGGCTACTTTTATCCTGGGGAAAAGGGTACCGGTACAATTGTATAGTCCACGCGAGCACGCGAGCGGAGCCGCGGGCGGAAAGCTAGTTTTTCTATATATTATTGTTGTTGGGTAAAATAATAATAATATAATAATAATAATAATACATGGGACTTCCCACACAGCGCCATCTAGTCCCAAAGTAAGCAAGTATTATGCTTGTGTTATGGGTTACTAGACAACTGATATACATACTTAAATATTCTGTATAATATATACATATATAAATATATTTTTTTTATTTTTTTATATATATAACAACCAAGACCCGGTACCAGTATCAATATTCATCATATTAATACTGACCCGACCTGGGATTCGAACCCGGGACCTCTAGCTTCGTAGGCAGGGTCGCTACCCACTAGGCTAAGCGGTCGTCAATATGTGAATAAATAAATCAATAAATATGTGAACCACTTTTCGTGTTTTACAGACTTAACTCCCACAGTGGAATCATAGATAAAATATGCGCAGACGCTCACCCTCGCTAAAAATTGTCTACGCTACGGCGACAATTCATCAAACGTTCTGATTGGCTTGGGGCTTGTGTGCGCGTCGCGGGGACATGAGAAGGGGGTTGCTAATTGTGTTCCAGTGTGCAGATAAGGGACATACTCGTTGATCGAATACGGCCTATCTAGCAGCTGGGCAACCGTCTGTGGGCCTTTCTTCGATGCGGTCGTAATACCTATGTTAGACGAGTAATATAAAACGAGTATAGTAAACATTGGCTTACACCAAAATTTCAAAGTTGTACTGATGGTTATATACACATACATATATCTATACATGACTGACCGATGACCATGAGAGACCTTAACTACGAGGCTAAGGGTCACGAGTTCGATTCCCGCCCGGGACAAATGTTTGTGTGCATGAACGTATTTGTTTTGTTTCGTGTCTGGGTGTAAAATATATATATATATATCAAGTATGTAAATCAGTTGTCTAGTACTTAACCCATAACACAAGCATAATACTTGCTTACTTTGGTACTAAATGACGCTGTGCGGAATGTCCCATATATTATTATTATTACCTATATATTGAAATGAATAAGGTCCGAGACAACTTTTCAAAATATCAATTTTTCTTTTTACGAATTCATGAACTTCCATGACAGTTCATCTGAAACGTGAGATTGTCCCTTTGACGTCAAATGCATGGTTTAATTTATTCAGCTGCTTTCACAGTACAAAACAAAAGCCTTAGTATAATATTTTAAAGTTAGTCACATTGTCCGTCATAGTTGAAATAATACCTACCTAATTTTCATGAATCAAACAAAACATTATGATTTTATTTAGTGTAAGATAAATGCAAAAAATCTGTAAACACCTGTCGAGATGACGTACTGCAAGAAAACATAACTACCTGATCAAATTTTGAAAAAAAAAACTATAAACTTCAGACGAAAGAGAAAGTATACCTACACTGAGAGAAATCCTTCGTCTAGACGAACGTACCTATATTTCAGAAATATACAGTCAACGTATTTTAGACTTAAATACGTACAATATAACATAAATACGGATACATCAAAAGTACCTACACCGACAGACTTGTCCTGCAGCTGCATAGTTACCTACCTACCTACTGTGTTACGCTAAATTAAGTAATACCTATATACCACGATTTAAGTACACAACATCCTTTTTTCATGCTGAAATTTTTCTCAGTGTAGGTACATACGTCAATTTATTCCGAAAAAAATATTATGTAAAAAATTTTAGTCCAAGCCCATTGGAACAATGAAATATAACTGAAGCCTTAAATGTCACCTATATACTCCAATTCCAAGGGATATCTAACCAAATAATACCCGAATAAAGCTAGATTTTAATACCTACGCATTGATTCCACACGAGAGTAAACTAATGTCTACAGGAAATGACCTCGTGCAAAGTCTAAGAAACCATTTATGGTTTTAAGGCGGTCATTACGTATTCCGATTCGTGACTAAAGGTGTATTTTGTTTGTCGCAATATTAGCTACTGCCTGTGTTAATGAAAGAATACCGGACAATAGCAGGGTCTGCTCCCTAGAAAATTCTGCAAATCAAATCCCTAAGGAAATGTTTCTTAATTAAATGTAAATGCCAGCGGAAAGATCTATATGTTTCATGAAATCTCACTTATTTCTGATACTATCACGAACATGTATAGCTCTAGAAGCATTTCAAACAACGCCAAAAGAATGGTTAAGAACAAGCTGTATATACCTATGCGTAAGCGTCCATACAAACCTCTTAATTGATTATTACGCGTTAGTTATTGTATTGTAGTGTAAATTATTAGTCATCATCATCATCAGCCCATTTTTACCCCACCGCAGGGGCTTAGGCCTCCCCCAGGGTGAGGACGGGCTTGGAGCTTAAATCCACCACGCTGCTCCACTGCGGGTTGGGGACTGTAACGACCGCCATCTATTGACAGCGTCCGGGACCGACTGCTTAACGTGCCCTCCGAAGCACGCCCGGATTCGAACCATGGCCCTATGGGGCCTTATAAATTTGAGACAGGTTCGTTGCCCTTTGGGCTATCACGACATTAGCCAAATTATTAGTAGATAGATTGAAAACAACAATTACATATACATAGATAGGTTTGGATATAACCATATATTGCCATACGAAACTAGTTCTAACTCAAATGAGACTATAATTCAAAACAAACCACGATTAAAGTGAGCGTTTTAACAATTTGATACCATATGTCTTTTTAAAAAGACGTGTTTGGCGGTTTTTGGAAAATTCCATTAATAAGCATGTTCAACTTATTTACCTACCTACTATCGATATAAAATACAAAGATTATAAATAGTTAGATAGATCTTCGTTTGATTCCCCTTTTTCCAGTGTTGGTAACATAACTAGGCATCTTATAACAAGATACTTTTATTTTTATTTGTAATTCATAAGGCAACTTACAACAGGCGCCTGGGATATATAGGTATCTACCGTGGGTATATCTAAAGCTACTAATGTACTAGGATGTATTAGGACAGGGTCCGACTTTGAATTTTAAGTTATTTGATTTGTTATGAGACCCATGAGCAGGAATACTATGCAAACAGATTTATAGTACTGGTTGTAAATAATAATAATAATGCCATAAAATTATGGCGGAAGTGGTTCGTTAACATAATTAAAAAATATTGTTTCGATAACGAATATCAAATTGACAAAAACAAAACCACTTGTCTCAGAGTGGTCTACAAAAATTAATTTCGACAACTTGTTATTTCCTAGATCGTTGCTGTTTCGTGATTCAACTGCATTCCCGTGGAGGACAAACAGAGCAAATTATATACCGAGATAGGTCCTTTTGTCTAAACTTTGAGCGATTTCATCTAAAGAAATATCGTTTTTTCTTTTAATGAAGATACAGTTTTGAAAATTGTAGTCGGTAGTAGTTTTAGTACATATAATATACTTGCCTACTTCTAATGAGCCTAAAAAAATATATATATAGCTGTCACTCCAAATATCCAGGACTTGCGCACGGAAACAAAATCCAAAAGAAGTTCTTTGCAGTTTTTTTATTGGATTCTGTACAGTTATTCTAAATGTTCGATACCGCTGATATGCATACAAAATTTATTTGACCAAAAGTAAAAAAAAACACTTTGTTGTGTTTATTTATATCATAAACCTGTCGTTAAGTTCATTAAATATATTCTTCCTAACACCAAACATTTATTATTCTAGTTATGGAAAAACGCGCTCGCACATAGGTACGTCTCTAAATCGAAAATTATCAACTTCAAAAACAAAAATTAGAACAGTTTTCTATGTTAGAAAGAACGTATTCATATAAATTTAACGACAATTTTACAATTTATTTTATTTAGATGTTAGATGGATAAAATTAATATAAAAACGTAAAATAAAATAATAATAAACCTCAACTCAACAATGCGTGTGGCAGGGGTGGCCGCTGAGTCCGCGGCCCGTCTGAAACACAATAAATACACAAACTTGGAAAAATCCTATATCTTCATTCTTTTTGCTGTGGAGACCACGGGCTGTTGGAGCCTCGAGGCCAGAAATTTTATTAGGAGCATCGGTCGCCGACTTAAGGAGAGGGGGTGTGACCCCCGCTCGGGGTCGTTTCTAATGCAGAGGTTCGCCATAGCGATCCAGTGCGGTAATGCCGCGACCGTCATGGGTACCTTTGCATCGGATTCGCCAGGGACTGGTTATTTTTAGCTTTTAAGATTGTATATAGACTTTATATTTGTAGATTGCTTCCATAGTTTTTAATTAGATTTTAATTTTATTATTATTATCATATAATTTGTATAACAGTCAATATTTCTTGATAAATATAAAATATTTAACATTAAAAAAAAAACATTGAATATATAATTTCTGGTCAAATAAATTTTGTATGGAAATCAACGGTATCGTTTAACTTTAAATATCTATGACGACATCTTGTGGTTAAATATAATATAATGTTAGGTCTTTCCTATGAAGTTGCCGTTTTGTATGAAATAAGTAAAAGTATTTTTTTTTTCAAACATCTTTATTTCTGTTATTCAAAGTAATCATCCGTGCAATTGATGCATCTTTGCCAACGCAGTGGCAGTTTATTGATGCCCTTCAGTGCCCTTCTTGTAAAAATCAACAGGACGAGAGGCAACAGACTTTTCAAAGACATTTTGTACTGTCTCTCGGGATTTTTTTTCCCCTTAAAACGTTGTCCATATTTAAAAAAAAGTAATAGTCGGTAGGTGCAAGGCCTGGTGAGTATGGCGGATGAGCGAGAACTGCCAACCCCAACTCTAGCAGCTTGGAGACTGTTTGTTGTGCAGTATGGGGTCGCACGTTGTCGTGAAGGTGCAGCGGGGAAGACCGATTAACCAAAGCTGGTCGTAGACGAGCGAGCTTCTCCATCATTGTCTTCAGTTCTTCACAGTACACATCTGCAGTAAAGCTCATGCCATTTTGTAATAAGCTGTGATGAATCACACCAGCACTAGACCACCAAACAGTGACCATCACTTTTTTAGGGGTTATTTTTCGTTTAACACATTGCTTTGGTGCTGGACCAGGATCTAACTAACTTGCTGAGTGCTTTCGATTGTCGAACAGAATCCATTTTTCATCACAGGTAACAATCCGGTTCAAAATTCTTTCATTTCTGTGCTTGTTGAGCAACGCGTACGTTGCGCTGGCGATCGTTAGGTTCGTGGGGTACCCATCTATGAAGCTATTTTCCTTTGCCAATTTGTCGCAAATGGTTCAATATTGATTTGATGCTAACATCAAAAGCTGCTGCTAGTTCAGCTATAGTTTATATTTGGACTATAGCTGCTACTATATATATAGTATACACATAGTAGCAGCTATAGTCCAAATTTTGAAAAAAGTAATAGTCGATAGTTCAGCTGTAGTTTAAGTATCATCAGCTTCCATAATCGCCTTCAATTCATCATTGTTGACCAAAGTGTCCAGACGACCACAAGGTTCATTATTCAAGTCATAATTTCCAAAACGGAAGCAGGCAAATCAATACCGGGTTGTGCGTTCGTTTGTTAAGTTCTCTCCGTAAACGTTGTTGATGTTACGTGCCGTTTGTGCCGCATTAGTGCCACGACGGAACTCATATTCCATAATTACACGAATTTTTAATGTGTCCATTACGATGAAAAATGTTCAAATGTAATAAAAACACAACGCTAATCAATAAACAAAAGACTGACTTTGTAAAAAGAATGTCATGTTTATAAAACAAAATAAATTTGAATTTAGAATCAGAATTTTTTGTTTGAAATGGCTAGAGTACTTAAGAACGGCATAAGACCTTATTATATGTAAAATACTCTTTATTAATGCGCAAACAATGGATAACTTTAAGCGATATTATGTAGGAGTTCTCCGCATCTTCACGCCTCGACAAATAGGCGTGGTCAGGAACGTGATGTGAATTTGAATAATTGATTATTGGCTACGGACTGACGGTTTATAGGCGATGGGAATAAAACTGGGCTTTAATTTTAACACCCACATATTATCACGACCATAAACAAATTATGGGGGATTATTTTAATTTATTATTTTTATTGCACAGCCAGAAATTACCATCAATTTTGATTCACTAGTTAAAAATCAATAATCAGATAACATGGCAATGTTTTTACAATGGTAAAACTAGAATTTTTTTAACCGCCAAAAAGGCTCACATATCTAGCAATTACAGCGATGTGAAACATTTTACTTGATTGGCCTCAACAGCTAACAGTATTCTTTAACTGGAGTTATTAACTAGGTACCTACCTACCTTAGATATATAATAGTCAAAATGGAGCGTTTCGTGGAACGAGCGTGGAGTGGAGATGTTAGTAAGGTGCATCGAAATGATCGAACACGTGATCGAATGTTAGACTCGGTGATTAGACAGACAATACGTTGAGGATCTTTGTTTTTTTTTTTTTGCAGTTCCTACGAATTTTACATGTGCCCTGAGAAAAGTGTTAAAATCAGTCGAGCAATGGATGACCCTCATAATAAAAAACGAGGAATACGAAGAGGGAAAAAACGAGCTTCTGAGGAAATTATGGTTATAATGAGGCGTAATTTTCCTTCCTGTGTTTCCTCGTATTGATGATGATCTCGATCATCAAATTGCTCTATTGTACTGATGGTGACCCATCATCTTTTTTGAAGAACACTTTTCTCATTGCGGATCACACAAAATTCTACTTCAAAACATCAAGTGTGAGAAGCGGCGTATATTCGCTCTGCGGCTTTTGGTTCTACAGTTGGGATCTCTGACCACTCGGACAAACAATCAGTGTCGTTCATGCAACATGTTTCGGTCATCCATATTGCTCTTTTGATAGTATATCGTCGTAATATTTAAATAAGACCTACCTCAGTGTTCACAATTTTCTTTAAACCGACCAAATCCGTTGAATATTGACCATTTTCTTATGCAGGTAAGTACGTAAGTAGATTATTCTTAATAAAAATATTAAGTGCTGATTTAGGTATACATGTCCCAAAAGTCAACGATAGGTATCCCATGAAGGACTGATAGGCCAGCTCATAACATAGCCAGAATAATTAAATATAATTAGTATTGTTACGGGCTGCTAGTTCGGATTTTTGGGATGCACTAAAACACTAATTTATTTATCTTTATTTTATTATACTTAAAACGAAATCACAAATAAACTTTAGAACAATCAACATCGAACACAAATTATATCGTTATATTACTCCGCTTTTCGCAACTAATCGCACTTGACTTATTCTTAAAAACTATCCGTTCGACTAGGTATGTATCGATCTTGCCGTGTGGTTGTACACCTTCCTCGACCTGGGTGCTGCTCAGCAGGATCTCCCGTGTTAGAGTAACGCTGATGAAGACGGCAAATAACGCTTCTGTTGACACCAAAATACCGAGATACCTGAGATTGACGATCTCGTAAGAGTTGCAAGCGGCACTGCAAGAGGCCCAAAGCCCTGTGTTGTGAAATCTAGACGAAGGTTTATATCCGATAGGTACCTAGTGGACATTTGATAGCTAGGAGACGACGACGACAACTTTGACGTATCATTTTATTGTTCAGTAATTTACATAACCCATTATACCTACTGCAGGAGCACAGGTCCACAACGCTGCTCCAGTGTGAGTTAATGGATTTTAACGACTGCCAGCAGGTGACGATAGTCGGGACCGACGACTTAACCTGCTCTCCGGGGCAAGGAGTAAGTAGCTAGTGGTAATTATATCTACATGTAGGTACTTAAGTGAGAAAAAATTCATTGGTAGGTACATGCTGGTTTCTGGGATTCGTACCACGACCTTCTAAACAAGAAGCAGGCTCGTAACCACTCGGCTGTCACGACACTGCCTCGTCTGACATAATTACTTTTAGTTCACAGGTATCAGTAGGTAATTTTGAAAAACTCTGCATTCCAATCTTGGCCTCATTTTATATTTACAAAAAGTACCTCTACTTAAATTGAGCTTTGTGCACTCTATTTCCTGCGGGACCTGGTAAATTTTACGTGGCCTCTGTTGACGGTTTGGAAACTTTTACTACATATGTCTCAAGCATGCATATTGCTCTACTGATAATGTTTGATAATAATATTTAAAATACACTTTTCTCAGTGTAGATTGGTCAATTGGAAAATTATCTCGTGTTTTCGTGAATTACCAACCAAATACTCCCGAGATGCCTTACCTATAATGATCGTAAAATGTTTAGGTTTTATGCTAAAAATGTAAGAAATAGTGTTAGCATATAAATTCCAATTTTAATACAACTATTTCCGTTTTTCTAAAACCACGAAGAAAAACCAATATTTTGTACCTACCTACTATAATAGTATACCTAAAGTGTATCCGTTATATTAGACTTCAGACGCCGGCGTCGGTATCCTTTGAAGCGGAAGCCAAGTGGCGGCGGCTTTCTTTGTGAACTTTTGTCGGTATATGCGGTGTCCGCGTGTCAAAGGGTGTGGGTTAATATAATGGATAAACTATATCTACTAATATACCTACACTGAAAAAAACTGTTCTTTAAAGACCTATTACGATGATTCACTATCAGTAGAAATATGGATGATCGAGAGATCATAAAATGCGAAGTTTACCTACGGAGAAGAAAAAATATGCTTCAACATAATTACGTTACAAAGGATAGAACAAGCACCATATAAATTATGCTGATTCCTCGCACCATATTTTATGATGACTCAATCATCCATAATTCTACCTACTAATAGTAGGTACCTAAATCATCATAATATTTAAAGAATAGGTTCTTTTCTCATATTGCTGGTCATTACCAATTCATCACGTAGTAGGTAGGTACCTACCTTAGACCTACCTTAATTAAACACATTTTTTTTTATACTTAGTTGCAAATTATTAAATTGCAATTTAAATAATTAAAATAATAATTTAAATACACATTTAGTTAAATAAGCAGATTTATTTTAAAAATAATTAATGTTCAGATATAAGAATTTAATTTTGGGCTACAGTGTGTGGGATATGGAGTGACAAGTTATATGTTGGTACATTATGATCTACTTTAAAATAGACGCAAAAATTACCTATATAGACAGGTAGGTATGTACCTAGCTACAGCACAACAAACACGCAACATCTGTCTCAATAATCTACAAGCATTTTTTTATGAGTAGGCAAATAGTAGATAACTACTTAACAGGGTCAAATTAATTAAATTAAATAATAGGGTATAAAAGAAATTACCCAACTAGATACCTACTTAATAATTATTTTCACTTAACCGTAAAAGATAATTGACGTCGATTTTAATTAAAAAATAATTGTGAAATCCAAAGGAAAGGGTTCAGTCGATAAAATTAAATGAGAAACAATAAAAGCCATTAAGCTTATAAAGCTACAGAATAGATAAATGGCTAAATTTAATTGAAAAGATATTAATCGTTAAAGAAAAGCTTGGATTTAGCTTGCATATACGTCACACTGTCACAGCCTGTACCTACCAAAACGAACAATGTGGCCACTTCTACCACTACCTTGATTCTATAATATCCAAATAAATCTAAGCACACATACAACACTAACACTTTTTGAATTCCAAATGGCCATTTGATTTGGTCGGTTAACTTTCAAATTTTCCACTAGACACGCCCACTACGAAAGCACTTAACGCTAAAGCCCCGCCTTCCGACCAATATAGACAGCCATATTCAAAGAAGGAAAGGATTTTGCTTTTGAGCCACGCCTATTAAAAAATTTAGACCAATCAGAGCGTGAGCTTCCATTTTCGATCACGGCAGCGGAGGCGCAATGTTTTAAAGCAGTCATTCGGCCGCGCGCCGCCTCGGCGTTCGTATCGTACTAACATGGATTCTGTGTTGTGATTTTTGAACATGTGCTGAAATTGTTTTGTGTTGTGTTTAATAGCAAGCATGATGCCTCTTGCACCGACACCAGTTGTGGCGGTGCCATCAAAACCAAAAATCGGTTTTAGTATAGACAGTATAGTTGGAGGGAACGAGAGACCTAGATCGTCACCACCATTGGCGTCGCCTGGTTCTCCTTCTCCCACTTCGCCCAGAAGTCCTTCTCCTAGACCTCTGTTGAGACCAAGCGCTTTGCCTGCGGTGTTCCCTGGTCCAGAACTGAAGAGGTTACCTTACTTGGAAGCTCAAGCGCATCATCAACAATTTCTGGCGCATTTCCAAGGTGCTGCTTTAGCTGCGGCGATCGCTCACCAACAGCAGTCTTTTGGAGCGCCTCTACCTCCTCATCCACCGCCACCTGCGCCGGTACCGAGGGAGTCTTATCAACTGTACCCATGGCTTATCAACAGGCACGGACGAATATTCCCGCATAGGTTCCCTGGAGGTCAGTAATATATTGCTTAACGCAACACTCTCTCGCAACTTAGTTATTGGGTGCAAACCATTCATAAAACGAAAATTCCTATATTTTATTAATTAATATTTGAAATTTTAGCATTTTGGTTTACTCTAAAAGTAGTAAATTCAAAATAAACATTAATTTCCTTAGATAATAAACAATATATCAAAATTTCGTAAAATTTAAATGGAAATAAATTAGCAGTAGTCCAAACTTCCTTTTGTAGGGTTCTGTATCCAGAAGAACTCTATTATTACTAAACCTACGCCGCCCCGTGTGTCTGATGTTTGTTTCACCTTTTTAAGGAGCTGCATCTTGTTAGATAGCTGGTTGCAATTTTCACAGAGTAGGTATGTGTTATTATGGCGGATATCCTATAAATAATATAAACGAAAATAAAAAACTGGTGACCCATACAAGAAACGTGTTTTTAGGATATCATAAAAATTGTATAGGTACTTACCTTAATACTTAGGTACATACATACAAGCGTCAAACTTTGTGTGATTATAGTGCTAACTCTAAAGTAAAATAATAAATTAGCAAAAGCTGTCAGATGTGAGTAAGGCTGAATTGGGCTATATCCCGAACTGAGTGAAAGAAAACACATTTTATTTTGTAAAAACAAAACACAAATTATATTTTGATGGTACGAAACGCTCAGTGTGTGAATTCGACTCGTACTTGACTGGTTTTTTATAACTTAAATTTATTAGATAAATATCTCAGTATATATACGACCGATATACCTATATCTACATATATTTAAATTTACGAGATTTAGATATAGGTACCTATGTTGTTTATTATGCTTAAGGGAATTAATGTTTATTTTGAATTTAACTTTTCAGTTAAACAAAATACTAATATTTAAATCTTAATCAACATTGTATAGGAATCTCTGTTTTATGTATGGTAGGTACTAGGTACCTATAGGTAGGTATAGGTCTCAGGTATAGGTACCTACTTACATATATATGACATATTAAGTTAAGCAATGGATATATTGAACTAGAGTATTTTTGTCTATTATACCTACATAGCTATACCCATAACCTAATTATATATTTTCGTTACCTCATCGGAACAAATTAGGTAGGTACCTAACTCATCTCTATTCAAAACACAATAAATTATCTACTGATATATTATAAAACACATAATCCAACTAAACTTACTTAACCTAAATAAGTTTTGTTTGAGCTAACTAAAATCTATGCATAGATAAAATACGTATTTACTTACCCAGTTACGTTTCTTGTTATGAATAACGGTTTCGGTGTAAAAAAATAACACAAGCTCACAGATTTCATAAAAGAAAAAATACTACCCTAATCCTATCCCTAATTAGGTAGGTACCTATACACGTATTATCCACAGAGCTCGTCCGCGTGCCGTCGGCATTAAAAAAAAGAAACGTTAACCATAAATAACTGAGTTAATTCCTTTATCCATCGACAAGGGTTGTTTATCTCGAAACACTGGCACTTGAGATAAAAACCGCTATGCGTTACTAAACGTCTTTAAAAGATAAATTAAATAAAATACTGTGACAAGGCCACTACATTGTTTTTGTTTTCTTTTATTGATTGATTCGAAAGTTATTATTATTATTTTTTAAATTAAAACTATAGAGTAAATAAATTTGACAACAGTTTTATGATTATAACGTTACTCTGTTATGTGATGATGAACTAATTCATTAATATTATGTATTTAATATTACATGTATATATATTTTCAGGAAAATAATAAATTTGATATTTGTTTTTTTTAGTATCACTCAGTATTTAGATATTGAGATATGGCGCCACAAAGCTTTTATACTACCGTGGGAATTGTGTCAGTCTGCGGGCGCCGGCGGGATACCCCTCTCCCTTAAACTCGCGGTCGCTATACTCTCGTGCGTAGTATTTGTGTTTGACGATAAAATAACAAAATATATTTGTTGTAACAATTAAAATACATTCTCACTTAGGGACCACCACCAAAAACATTTTGTTATATAATTATTTTGTCCCTATTACAATGAATACCTACTTCTATCATATGTATTGTACCTATATTTCTATCACCTGATTCCCAAAAGTTTGTTACAAGCAACGATGCATTAAAGTGTTCATATTATGATTTTTCACTACCTATTAGTAGAGCAATGGCAATGGTGTCGTGATAACTCAAAGCGCAACGAACCTATCTTAAATTTATAAGGCCATAGGGCCAAGGTTCGAATCCGGACGTGTACCAACGAGTTTTTCTGACTTAAGTACATAACTATCACTGACTCCGTGCCTCGGAGAGCACGTTAAGCAGTCTGTCCCGGACGCTGTCAATAGATGGCGGTCGTTACAATCCCCAACCCGCAGTGGAGCAGCGTGGTGGATTTAAGCTCCAAGCTCCCGTCACCCCGGGGGAGGCCTAAGCCCCTGCAGTGTAGTAAAAATGGGCTGATTAAGTTAAGTGAAGAAGTGAAGAGCAATGGATGACCGAGAAATACGAAAAATACGAGGTGGAAAAAATACACGTTAACATAATTAAGTTACGAACAGGAACAACGAATAACGCTGATTCGTATTTCTTCCTTTTATGTTTTCCTTGTATTTTATGATGCCGGTCATGCATTGTTCTACCGATAGAGTAGGTACCTACACTTTTCTCACAGTGAGATAAAGAACGAATAGAAGAAGAGGATTTTTAAATTCCACAGTAAAGTAAATGCTTCAGATTTTTAGTTGTACCTATATAGATATCAATTAGAAATATTGGTACCTATATATTTACGATGATGATCGATTGGCCGAGTAGTTAGACACCCTAACTGCGGAACTAAAGGGTTGCGGGTTCGATTCCCGCCCGGGACAAATATTTGTGTGCATAACACGCTTATTTAATTCCGGGTATATTATATATATAATATATAATATTTATTCTATGTATATATTATTAAAAAAAAAGAATATTCCAGTATGTATATCAGTTGTCTAGTAACGCACAACACAAGCATCATCATCATCATCAGACCATTTTACCTCACTGCAAGGGCTTAGACCTCCTCCAGGGAGAGGGGGGGTTGGAGCTTAAATCCACCACGCTACTCCATTGCGGGTTGGGGATTGTAACGACCGCCATCTTTTGACAGCGTCCGGGACCGACTGCTTAACGTGCTCTCCGAAACACGGAGTCAGTGATAGTTAATGTACCTATACTTAAGTCAGCAAAACTCATTGGTACACGCCCGGATTCAAACCATGGCCCTATGGTCTTATAAATTTGAGACAGGTTCGTTGCGCTCTGGGCTATCACGACTTCACACAAGCATAATACGAGGCATGTTTTTTAAGTAAGTACCGTTTTGGAATTAAAAAAAGACGTGCAAAGATATGGCAATAATTTAATTTTTACATGGAAGCCTGTACCTTAATCTACTTTTCTACATAATTTCCGTGAATATTGTCATAACGTGGCACCAGTGTTTGAATACCCTCCTCATAAAATTCTGCCGCCTGACAACCACGGTATCACAACTGTTTTGACTTCGTTATCGTCTTGAAGACGCTGACCGCCCAGGTGTTCTTCAAGTGCAGGAACAAATGGTAGTCGCTGGGCGCCAGATCAGGGCTGTATGGAGGATGATCTAGAGTTTCCCATTGAAAATCTTCATTAAGGACCGAAGGACGCCCACTCCGTTCTTCATCATGCACATTTGTGCAGCCGTCTTTAAATGCTCTCACCCATTTCCTTACCATTCCATCCCTCATAATGTTTTGTCCGTAAACTTCACAGATCTCACGATGAATATCGATCGATTTTACGCCTTTAGCACTAAGAAATCTTATAACAGCCCGTACTTCACAATCGGCGGGACTCACGATTGTCGGAGGCATCTTAAATACTCAGTAAACAACGCATAACAATGAAGAATCAGACTGTAATGGCGTCAGTGCGTAGACAAGAGATGTAGATAACCAGCGCGTATGCGCAGAACGCCGACCGTAGCGCTGCGGCGGCGGAATCGCAAAACGGTACTTACTTAAAAAACATGCCTCGTACTTGTTTACTTTGGAACTGGATGGCGCTGTGTGGGATGTCCCATATATATTTTTATTATTATTATATTTTAATAATTGTAGTAGGTTCTTTCACCCTGAGAATCTTCATCATCAGTCGAGCAATGGATGGCCCTCATAATAAAAAACGAGGAATACGAATAGGAAAAAAATATACGTCAGCAGAAATTATGGTTCCTGTAACGTAATTATGATGACGCATAGTTTTTTTTCCTCGGTTTCCTCGTATTTATGATGATCTCGATCATCAATTTGCTTTACTGATGGTGAACCATCATAGTATTTGAAGAGCACTTTTCTCAGTGCAGTCCATAACCGAAAAGCGAAAACGGAACCCTTCTATATTCATTTTAACTTTCCGTCCACATGTCACAGCTCAAATCTCAGCCATTTCTCCATTGATGCTAATATGAATCTCTCTAACAATGAGATTGGAACAAAATTATTAACACATAATTTTAATAAAATAAGCTTCCTCTTATAGCCTGTAATTTTTTTACACATTTTTTTCAAAAATTTTTAATTTAAATATCCTTTTCACGTCATCTGGACATATATTTACTATTTTCACTATCTTAGACTAAATAAAGTCATAATATTCTTATTGTTCCATGAGGATTACAATTTCATTTAACACAGTGAAGTTAACATACACAATAAGCTCAACCGCCCAAAAGATGTCACGGAGACAATTTCAACGTCAGACCGATTTTCATAAAGATCTTGGCAAATTCGTAAATAAAAAAATTTTTATTTTGAGAGGTTATTTTAAAACCTTATTAACTAATCACCATATCAGCGCTTGCATCAACAACTTTAAATTTTGGTCCAAGCACATTCTTTAGACATTTAATTTTAGCTCTCCATACATTAAACGAGAGAATATATTATATTATGTTTTTCGTAGAACATAAGGGTATATCGTTGAACAAATCCTTGAAATTACTAAGTAGGTTCTATTTGACTTTTTTTGTTAAGGTAATATTTTGCGAGATATGTAATATAAGCTCTTATTTATCGACCGATTGGTCGAGTAGTTAAGACCCTAAGTGCGGAGCCAAAAGTCACTGGTTCGATTCCCGCCCGGGACAAATATTTTTGTGTATGAACAGATCGTGATAGCTCAGAGCGCAAAGAACCTGTCTGAAATAAGGCCCCATAGGGCCATGGTTCAAATCCGGGCATATACCAATGAGTTTTTCTGACTTAAGTACACAATATCACTGACACCGTGCTTCGGAGGGCACGTTAAGCAGTCGGTCCCGGACGCTGTCAATAGATGGCGGTCGTTACAGTTCCCAACCCGCAGTGGAGCAGCGTGGTGGACTTAAGCTCTAAGCCCCCCTCCTCACCCTGGGGGAGGTCTAAGCCCCTGCAGTGGGGTAAAAATGGGCTGATGATGATGATGAACAGATCTATTAGGTCCGTATATGGGTGTAAAAGTATTTATATATGTATGTATTATTAAGAATATTTAAGTGTATATATATCAGTTGTCTAGTAGGTATCCAATAATACAAACATAATACTTGCTTAAGTACTTTGGGAGTGGATGGCGCTGTATGTGACGTCCCAGGTATTATTATGAATATTCCTAACAATGTGTATCCCTCCCCCTTAAAGTATCAACCATGCTATTAAAAATCTAAAAAATTACTTAAATACGTATCTATTAGTAGAATTACCTAAGTAACTCTTTTAAGATATATATGTACTATAGTTACTCTTGTCTAAAATTATTTTGAAAAAGGTATGTTTGCAAATATTTTATTTTAATATACTTTTTGACCCACCACTCCCCCTGTGTAAGAAAAATTAAAATTTGTTTAAACCCCCTCCCCCCGTATCCAATCTTACAAAAAATTGTTGTCTACCAAAATAACATAGAAATACTTAGGAGGAAGAAAATATAAAAATTCGTAGGTTTGTAATACAGAAAGTAATGTTTAAATAATATTTCAATTTATAGACTTTATCATTTTTAACAACATTCTTCCTTTTGGAAAGGAGTGTCAATGTTAATCTTTAGAGAGAGTTGCAAAAATAAAGGTGTAGGTACAGTTTGTTGTAGACGTAAATTATAATTTTAACTTACTTTTTTGATCTTACGTAAAAACTATATACACAAAAAAAAAGAATTCTGCTAACAAGAAAATATAATCTTCAATATATACAAATACCGCATATTGTTGGACCAATGCAATTGGCATTTATAAAAGTATTCTTTTTTTTACACAAAAAAAAATTAAATCAATGCACATTGCATTGGTCCAAGAATATGCAGTATTTGCATATATTGAAGATTATATTTTCTCGATACCAGAATTCTTTTTTTTTTTCTGTGTAGACAAATATTAGACCTAGTCAGATCCCTCTCTCCCCAAATCATCTTACGTAATTAATTAACAGCCCCTTACGCAATATTCAATTAGGTACCGACAAACAGATAATTTCGAGGTCCGAGATAAACTTTCATTCAAATGTTGGTAGATACCTAGTCGAAAATTTTTCGAAACTCCAAATTGTTACGTGCCCGACAAGTACTGGGTCCTGGGTCGGTTTTCAATGGGCTTGGAATAAAATTTTGAAGTTACTCTGATAGTAATTAAAATTTGAAAGAAAAAAGGTTCCAGAACCACCTAACAAAATATCATTATTTAATTTTTTCTAATTCGCCAAATATTTGTGGAATTCCTCAGACGTTCAAATTGTCACTGTGTCGTCACCTAGACAGTTCAGTTTATTCCGCTGCTTTCCACAGTAATAAAACAAAATCAAAAAGTAAATACCTACCTATCATATATTTAGTTTAATCGCTATGTTAAATGAAATTGTACTCCTCATGAATCAATGAATATATTATGAATTTCTTTAGTCTTAGATAAAGCAAATAAAAAACTTCTGTCCAGATGACGTCACAAGGACATTTTATTAATGAAATTTTGAAAAAACCTTACTAAGAAAATTGCAAACTTTAATATTTTTCTATTTCGAGGGAAGTTATATATTAGGTCTATATATTCGGAAAAAAATATTAAAAAAAAAATTTTAATAATTTTATTCTAAGCACACTTCAACCTCATGTGTATAGGTGGCTGTGGCAGGTGGCATTCATATGGCTGTGGGTTGTAGATACCTATCCTATTATTTTCGTCGCTATAAGGCGCAGAAACTTCTATCCACTTATACACATTATTGGTCTGAGATTAATATTTACAAATATGACAACCATAAATACATTTGATTTACTTAATTACACGTGATATATAGTCGAAGATAACTTTTTGACCCGACTTCGGCTACAATGTTGCTATCTCGTCATTAGTCGTATAATTAATGAATGATATGATAATTTCGTTCCCAACGATGCTTTGTTATCGTTTGCAATTTTGTTGCTTTTAATAAGAGAACAGATAAATTATAATGTTGATCATCAAAGGTTATTAAAGAGTTTATTTTTTTCTTATTGTATATCTCATTGTTTTTAATTTAATTTCAAGGCGAAGAGTTCTTTACGTCAAAAGACGTATGATTTTGACATGACCGTGTCAAGCTATTTTCTCGCTATTTTGAATTCTGTTACATTATACGCAAATAAAATTTTACATTTACAGCATTTCAGAGCATTACCAAAGATTTTCTTTTAGAACTACTTGCTTTTGTCAGCGGGTCTGCATGTGAGGCGCAACTAATTTAAACATATTGTTGCGCAACATGCGCAACAATATGTTTAAATTAAAAAAGATATTTACCTACTTATGGTCTTTGAATTTATCATTTTCAGCAGCAAATCACCTTTTAGTCTTTATTTATATTTTTTGAGCCCAAAATTATAAAATTAAACAACAATAGGTACCTACGTATTGAATTTTGTTTTTTTTTTCTAAATTATTTCGAATATATTAATATTTTTATTTGTGCGTGCCATCCGCCCAATATAAAAAAAAAAATATCCAATGACACGCTTCCGTGATCCCTATACGAATATACACTCTGCCCCCATTGTAAAAATATTATCTTTATGAACCCGCCCCATTATGAAATGCGACCGTTTTTAATTAAACCGGCTCAGCGACACTTTTCGTATGCCATGAAAAAATAATAAAAACGCCCCAAAAAATATTTTCATACAAAAGTATTAAGTTGACAATGAATGGCTTTTTTGACGCGATCAACCGACGCCATTGTACGAAATTCGATTACCCTTGTTAGAGATGTGCTGCTGCCGCTGCTGCTGATAATATTGTATCGATTTTAAAATTATAGTCTACTAGCTTTTGCTCGCGACGTCGTTTTCATATGGGAATACAATAGTCTAATTATTTTGAATGCATGAGTCAATCAAATTAGATTAATTAAGTTAGTAACTTATGTCAGTTATTTTAGTATTGCAGATTGTGCGAATAATGCTAAGTATGCATAGGTAATTATTGTAAGGGGCTAAACGGCCCTTCAATTTTTAGTACTGGGTCTCTGGCTTTATAATATATATATATGTATCTTTTCTTATTCTCTTTTATCCCATACATTCAACCGATCTAACTATACTCTAACGCAATGACATCTCCACCCCAATTCTGTCAAATCTTCGCAGCAGCCCGAACTGTCTCCAACTTTTTTTAAAATAATTCAAAAATAATTTTATAATTTATGTTCTATACATGATTTAAATTTGGAATTACATTAAAATCAGGTATTTTTCTTAGAATGATCAGCTGCTCTATTCAATTTCACCCCCTTGAATTTTTCATAAACTTTTCCTGAATACATACACATGTTATATAAAAGCACTGTCCAAAAATTTTTGTTTCTAGGCCCAGCTGCTTGAACTGTGCGTTGATAGGCTCATTACGTCACCCGTCAGTAACTCAGTCTGTTATTTTTCTTATTTTTTTAATTTTCTTACCTTCTTTACGTATGATAGTCATGGTATCATCACTGAAATAAGTTACTAACTTAATTAATTTACTTTAATTTACTCATGTATTCAAAATCGTTAAAATAAAATAAAATAAAAATAAAATAAAGTAATGTATAGGTACACTTTTACGTCGTATGGTAGTCCTACCCATGTTTCCGCTAACACGTAGGTTTAACATCATTTTATCTATGTTTTTACATTTCCGTTCCCGTAGTTCTTTTTAATTTTATTTATCTAGAATATACTCGTGTAGTGAAAATATCTTTTTCTCCTTTTTTCATTTATGTAGGTACTTAATAAATATTTGTATGCACAATAATAGCCTATCGTTTTCGAACTACGAATTTTCTTTAAATAAAATATGAAGTAAGTATTCTTTTGATGCTGCTTGTTAAAAATAGGAGCATAATGATACATGTAGCTCACATGTTGAAACATAATTTTGTCTATTTAAATTGGAAAAATTCATTAAATTTTTTTAAGACGTACAAAAACACAAAAAAGAAATTTAAAAATGTTTTTCGGTTCAGAAATTTCTAACATAATAATCGATTTCAATATTTTTTTCGAATAAATTTTCTAATGTACCGACATTATTGCATTAGAGTTATATAACACTGTAGATACAAAGGTGCAAAATAAAACAGTCTGCATTTATACGTAAATCATATACCATATTAATTCATTGAATTGTATTATATTATTTGAATATGTACAACGTAAAAAGTAATGAAGTCTTAAAAATACATTTCTTAAACAGGTAAAGTCAATGCGGGTAACTTAAGCTTTCAATATAACATTGGCCCACTCTTCACTATTGCATTATTTTATTTTACTTTACGATTCATTTAAAAATAAACAAAATGTTTCTTAAGTTATTTTGTACCTTAGTATATCCTTAACGCACCCATAACTCAGTGACATTGATACTGGCAATAGATTTAAAATTATAGACTATTTTGTCGGCAGCGTGATTGTGTCGTCGAAAAGATTAAGCAACAAAGTTATTTTTTACGCAGTGTCTGGATAATTTTAACAGGTATATGGCGCTTAAATTGTATTTATTGTTTATTAGTGTTGACACATATGCAAGTATAATTTAAAATATCTACAAAGTTACAGCGGTTTTGAACAAATTGTATGATTTGTTCAAAACCGTTTTGCCGCCGGTGAAATACGGCTAACATTGGCCCGGGCGAAAATTACCAGTATCGTTTATGAATTGCTGCCAATTGCTGAAGAGAAACTAGGAGAGGAAAGATTGCCGGTTGCTTACCAAAGCACTTGCGAGGGAAGCTTGTTTCCGGGGCAAGTCAGATGTACTCAAGCTCCAAATTACGAAATATTACATAAGCAAAAGGCTGAATAAGCATGGGTATGGCCAAAACAGGTTGATGTGTGGAAATGTACCAAGAAGAACATCATGAAAGTGCGTGAAAAGAACGCTATAGATATGAACCAAAGCTACTTTGATAAAAGACGACTTTCTGTCTATGGAGTGGGGCTATTAAAGAGCTTATATATTGCTATCATATGATCTGGATCTTGGAACAGTGTATTAAATTTGCATGTTATAATACTTTGTAAGACTCATTTTTAATTGTATTTTGTGTCAAGGATTGTAATATTACAAGTGTAATTTTAAAAAACTTGATTGAGAACAAATGTAGTACCTGTGTCATGGCAACATTTTTATTCAGCCTATAATTTCCACAAAAAAAATATTTTAACGGTTATAGGTTGTCTACGGGCACTGAGTACGTTTATAAGCATAAACAAGAGGCCAAAGTTATAATGAGAAGCTCAGAATTCAAAATAATACGTAATAATTGAACATGGGTAAAGGTGGGCCAATTACACCTCAAGTCTCCATATAACTTTGGCCCACAAGTTTTAATCGTTTTTTTTAAATTTTTTATAAGAGTAATGCTATTTACGAATGATGCAATACAATCTAGGCGTTTAGATGCCACCAAAAACATAGGCAACGTTTATTACAAGTTTTAACTCTCTCTTTTCCTTAACGATATTCAACAAAAGTGGGGCAAAGTTACCCACATTGACTGTAATTTGCCGCTTAGTTTTAATGTTTGTAATTGTATGACGGTGTTTCCAGTAACATAGAGATAAAATTAATAAGTGTTTAATGAGGCTCTATTATGCTGAATAATAATTTACCGCATCTACCCGAGTGATTAAAATATTAGAATAACAATATAAATCATTTTACAGTTGACATTCTCATTTGAATAATTACGAGTTCATAATAAGGCGTGTGTATACCTGTTATATGACAAAATACATGTATCTCACAGTATATCATAATATATATTAAAAAATGAAATTGAAGTTATTCACTATATTCTAGTATTGTCCAATTTTTTTTTCGAAAAGATTTTCACGTTTATGTTATTTGTGTCAATAGAAAAGTTTTTGTGCTATATGAATATCATTTGAAAATTAAAAGTAAATATGACCAAAAGTATAAACTATTTTAGGCAGGACCCGATTATAAAATATTACATACTCAATACATAAATACATATACTTTTATACTTTTATTTCTATGTACCTAAATTATAGTAACGAAACGTATTTTTATATAATCGATTCGTCATTTTCGATATCTTTAACAGCTACATGCACAACCCTAGCATGGCCTCGTTATGCTCATGTTGGTAGCTGTCCCAAACGTCAAACCTTCGGTTACGCGCTCCTTTCTGTTAATTACATCGATTGTTGTTCAGTGATTTTTTTTTAATACACATCTTTTGAAAGCTTCTAAAAGGATTGAATGACTTATAATTGGATGTAATTTGGAGCTTGTGAGCGAATCGTTACGTTTTGTTAAAGATTGTAGAATACAAACTTACCAGTACATTCTGAGTATGATGCTGTTAATTAAATTGATTAGGAAAATAATAATAAATAGTTAGGCTTATACTTAGGTTATAATGCCTAGAGTTCTTATTTAGATACTCATCCTAATTATTCTAAACTAGCTTTCCGCCCGCGGCTTCGCCCACGTGAACTATAGTTGTACCGGCACAGATAAATGTACCTACGCGACGCTCCAGAATATATTGTGACACTTTCTATTCTAGAACATTCTACAACTTAACTACCGAAGAAATTTCTATCTCTACCTAATTTCATCAAAATCCATTTAGTCATTTTAGCATGTAGAATATCTATCCTACAAGTCGGTCCTAAAATCGGTCAGCCGTTTTCGAAATAAACCAGAACAGACAGACAGACTCTACAATTTGATTTATTTAGATAAAAAATTGCTTTGCACTCCTGACAACGCCCTCTTTATGTTTGCAAAATTTCAGTAAAATCGGATTCGCCGTTTCGTCTACTAGCCTGAACAGACAGACAAACACACAGACAAAAACTAACTTATGTCACTCCTGATACCTCCTTTTTATGTTTGCGAAGATTCATTGAAATGGTTTATTCGTTTTGGAGATTAGCCGGAACAAAAAGACAGACAGACAACCACACGGACAAAAAGTTACCTATATCACTCCTGACAACCTATTATTAATGTCTGCATAGTTTCATTAAAATCTTTGAAAATTTAGCTCGAACATACAGGTAGACAGACAGACGTATAGCGTATATCATTTCTCACACACTTCTTTTCACGTCTGCGAAGTTTCATTAAAATCGGTTTAGCTGTTTTAGAGTTTAGCTCAAACAGACAGAAAGACGGACAGACACGCGAACACAAAGTATTGTATGTCACTCCTGGCAAATTTTTAATCACATGTGTGAAGTTTCATTAAAATCAGTTCATCCCTTTTGGAGAGCAGTTCGAACAAACAGACGGACGGACAAACAAACAAACAAAAAGTATTGTATGTCACTCCTGGCAACATTTTGATCACATCACTGTGAAGTTTGAAGTTTGCATCAGCTGTTTCGGAGATTAGTTCGAACAGACAGACGGACACATAAACAGACAAAAAGTAGCTTATGTCACCCCCGATAATGCCCTCTGCACGTCTGCAAAGTTTCATTGAAATCGGTTCAGCCGTTTTGGAGATTAGCTGGAACAGGCAGACAAACAGACAGAAAGACAGACAGACAGACATAATAATTTATTAATATAGATAGATGAAGAGTTCTGTAAAGTCCATGATGGTACCATGTCAGCCTACACATATGTACTGACCAAACATTTCCTTAGCCTTACTTTATTTATATAATACTAGCGACCCGCCCCGGCTTCGCACGGGTAGCAGAGTATATAGGCCGTAGTGTTTTTTTCTGTTGTAGTGTCCTATCAACTTGTTGCGTCAAACATGTGGATTGGATTTAATTAGATTTAAATGTAACGTCAGTTCATCCTACTTGGAGTATTATTTTTAATGTATTTTATTTCCAATTCTATAAATATTTAAAAAAGTAAAGAATAAATACATAAAAACAAACTACAATGTTTCAACATTGATAACTTCTACAGAACCACGCGTGTCGTGTTGTCGTCCGGTATGGCCGCCCGGTTGTTTGTCGCGCGATATTTTTATTTCGCAATAACTCCGAAGCTATTAATTTAAATTGTATGGTGTAAAGGACAATGACAATGTGCATGAAATGCTGAAGGTAAATAACGTATTTATTTTGATAAGGATTAATACTGTATCCATATAAATTGCTTTCCAATTATTTTACCATATGACACATATTTTTTAAACATAAAAATAGGTATAGTAAGCTATCTCTAAAAGGTAAACATATGCCATTGCGGACTTTTATTTAGTCCTATAAAAGAGAAACAATTCTTTCATACATTATTTTGTTATATCTCAAAGGAATTAGGCACCGTTTTTGATGAAAACTCTCAACGGGCTTGATTTTTTTCCAACTTCTTCAACCATAATCGTCAAATTTCAACTAATTTGCACAAAACATTAATAAATTATAAACACAAACCTTCCTCTTGAATCACTCCGTCCATTGGTGTCACCCATATGCCAATTCGTTTGGTAGTTTTTGAGTTTATCGCGTTCAGATAAACAGACGCGACGGGGGACTTTATTTTATAAAATGTAGTGATTTGGATAGAGAGTCTGCATCAAATACTTAGATAAAATATCAACTAACTGTAAGGTTATAATTTACGCATACAGAGATGATTTCTTCATGGTTAGTATGGCGTGGTAGCGAGAGAGATTATATGGTCTGTTGAGTCACACAAACAAGTATACATTTACTGTCATTTTATTGACATTGTATTGCAAGGGTTCATCCAGACATCTTTGTAGCTTTTGACTGTGACTTTGCTCGTATCGACGAATTATATCATAAATTTTTTTATAACACAAAATAATATTAAGGCGTGTTGTCGCGGCTGCGTCCGCCGCTGAGGACTCCAAGCGGCGCAAATATTTAAATATAGGAGACCAATACTTTTTTGCGCCGTTTGGAGTTGAAACCCTGCGGCCGTGGGGTCCAGAGGCTAAGCGACTCGCCAGGGAAGTGTCTGTGCGATTGGTCGAGGAGTCTGGCGACCGGAAGGCTGCGCTGGTAGCTATTTCCGTCAACGTATAAGCCTGGCTATACAAAGAGGAAACGCTGCCAGTCTTCTGGGTACCGTGACTCCAGATATTTTTTTAAATGACATATTTTATTTGTAAATATGTTATTATTGTTTTTTTTTTCTATATCATTGATTGCATTGTATATATTTGAATAGAATTTAAATAAATTTGTAAGTATAAAAAATGATATTAAGGCGTTATGTTTTCGTCATTAAATCGTTTTTAGAGTTCCGTAGCCAAATCGTAAAAAACAGAACTCTGTGTGATTTTGTTCTGTCCGTCTGTTTGTCTGTCTATCTGTCCGTCTGTCTCAACTGTATATGGATGTTATTAAATGATGTTGTGAAATAACGAAAAATTTTTTTTTTGGAGTGTGGTGGTCATACATGTAACTGAGAGAAGAAAAAGAAATCCAGTTCACATGAACGTGTGGAGTACAATGATAAAGCGGTTTCTTTAAATATTAGGGGCGAAAAATTCTGAAAAATTCTTTAAGAGTGAACTTAAACTTAAAATACACTTTAAACGAAACTTGGTTTATGTTGAAAAATTTTTGAGGTATGAGACATTACTATTTAGACCCCCCCCCCCCCCCCACCCTGCCCGAATATAATGTTTATCGTAACTACAGAACCCTTACTGTGCCTAGTCCGAAACACGCTTAGTTGCCTTTTCTTATTTTGCGACGCATCGCTTTGTTTTTAATATATATCGATGATTGATCTATACAAAATAACTATCTATCCATATACAGTGGAGCAGTTGAGGTAGAATATTTTTTAATAGTCTCCTAGAACCTGTGATTATAATTTATAAATAATGTTTTAATGATTCCGTATAATTCCGCTTTCGTGTGTCACGCACGTAACATTTGCGATTCAGTTGTATGCAATTAAAATATCATTAGTTTGTCTCTAATTCTGTATGCACTCGATATTTAATACTGGTAATGTTATGTTTGAACATTGACCGTTTACCATCGTTTATAATTTATTACCTGATAATTTCTCTTCACGGATTACGTTTTCAGTTGTACATGAAAATAGAGAAAGCTTTCTTTATGTTATATAATATCGTGATACACATGAAATTCGTTACAGTGATTTTTACAATATTCCGATATTGTAAAAATCACTGTAACGTAATCCAGTAGAGCAATGGATGACCGTTATCATAAAAATATGGGTCAACGGAATGTGCGTAGTTTTTCCTTCTCAGTATGATGGTCTCAGTCATTAATTGACCTTTCCCAAATTTTTGAACTAAAGGTCGTTATATTTTATTTCGAAAGAATAGGCTGGTTTAAGAAGCTAAATTGGTTTTTTTTTGTGGATCGGTATTTATAAAGATATATTGAAAATTCTTATAGCATGACGTCACCGGGTGGAATTATAAGTTTAGCCATTGCCGCTGAGACTGACATTGTTTTTATAAATATGCAAGGGCAATAGCTAAACTTATAACTCCATCTGATGACGTCACGTTATAAGATTTTTAATATAATATATCTTCGTAAATACCAATCCAAAAAGAAAAAAATTCTATTTAGTTTCTTAAAATTGCCTATTCTTTTGAAATAAACAATTTTATTTCAAAAGAATAAAATAATAAATAATATAAATAAGAAATAAAAAATTTTGGAATGGTCAATTGCTCTACAGATAATGAACCATCATGTCATATAAGAACGCTTTTCTCAGTGTACATACGTAGGCCATTAAAAACAAAATGCATATATTCATTATAATTATTATACAATTTACAAAATTATACCTGTATGAGCTAAGAGAAATCTACAACATGCAGATTTACTTACCTATCATTTAAATAATCGCTAGCTGACGTATAACGCTTTCTTAATTAAGTTGTCGGTTATACGATTAACTTGAACTTGTTTAACAGCACAATCAATGTATAAAGTTTATATCATGTAAAGGAAAACGGGTTACAGCCGTTTTGTGACATTATTTGATGTTAATTCCTTTTTCTTGGAATCCTTCAATTAAATTACTTCATGAAATCGACATTGGAGCTGCACAAATATTATATTAGAATATATAATAATAATAATAATAATAACACACACAATCACAACAACGTCTAGGTCCCAAACTAAGCATTAGCTTGTATTTTGGGTACCAAGCGAAGACACCACATACATATAACAACCAAGACCCGGTGCCAGTATTAATATTCATCATATAAATACTGACCCGACCTGGGATTCGAACCCGGGACCTCCAGCTTCGCAGGCAGGGTCACTGCCCACTAGGCTAAGCGGTCGTCTATATAAAATAATAATATATATATATAACATTCAGATGCTACAGTCACGGTACGAAAGTCCCGAAATCGCCCCGAAGAGAAAACCGAGCTTCCAAGTTTTATGAACGATTGGCCGAGTGTCAAAGACCCTAACTACGGAGCCAAGGATCGCGGGTTTGATTCTCGCCCGGGATAAATAATTGTGTGCTTGAACATGTATATTTGTTCCGTGCCTGGGTGTAAGCGTATCTATATTTATATTATAAAGAATATTTAAGTATGTATGTCAGTTGTCTAGTGCCCCATAACACAAGCATGATTGCTTACTTTGGGACTAGATGGCGCTTTGTGGGATGGTATTATTATTATTAAGAGAATCAATGAAATGGCAAAGCAGATTTCTTACGACTTTTAACATCTGTTGTAATTTTTTTATATTTTATATGTATAGGTACCATGTTAAGAAGGTCGATATAATTGGTCGTAAAACAAAGTGTAGTTTTTAACAGTTTTTAATAATCACGTTGACCTATTCTCAATAAAGAGTTGACGCCATAAAATTAATCAGATATAATAACATTTTTAATTTCGTTTAATAAAGTTGTAAAATTAAAATACAAAGTACTTAGTGAGCTCAGCCGTTGCCCGCAAGAGTTATCCTTGCACCGGCGGTATATTGACATTTAACTAACGACATAATAATTGTGATATTTTAACGCGGTATATCAATTACTTGTTTAATGTCCAACGCTCGACTTGATATTATGTGTTTTTATGCGTTTTTGCACACTTAAGTGTTAAGGCGATGTTACACATTTTCGGTTACATGACGCAATATGGGATGGTGATGGGATGTGTCGTAAAATTTATTTTTTTAATTCATAGTGGTCCACACGAAAAGTATCAAAAACAACACATTGTATGATTTTTTATTACCTGGCTGTAGTTTTACTTATTTTCATATTATTGTTATTATTATGTATCATAAAAATCATAGAGTAAATTAATTTCACAGCAGAGTTTGGTTTTAATAGAGTCATGAATGTCACTCCACAGTGTCGAAGTGATATTACGCAATTTAGCGGGGTTGAAGACCGGCGCGCGGGGATTTTTACGGGGTGAAGACCCAGCGCGCGGGGACTATGCGCACTGAAAGTCGAACTGAAACTCGCCATCTTCCACCAGCTAGCTAGAGATGAGCGGTTAGACGGTAAACGTAGAAGAGGGTTTCTAGTCAATTCGTACTTTTATAATAAAAATAGTATAGGTATTGTTGATTGTCACTCCACAGTATCGAAGTGACATCACGCAATATTGAGGGGTTGAAGACCGGTGCGCTGGCGTCTTCACCCCCGTCAAATCGCCGGTCTTGTTATCAGTTTAATATTGCCTATTTATTATATTCATCAAAATTTGACTGACCGAGTGGTTACCCTAACTGCAGAACCAAAGGTCGTGTGTTCGATTCCTGCCCGGGACAAATATTTGTGTGCTGAACATGTCTGTATATTTGTTCGGTCTTAAAGCGAAAGAGACATGTTAGGTTACGACCGCACCAAATGTAATCTATAGCTCAGCTAACCCCCTGGGGAACAGGTGAGCTCATGGTATACACCTATAACAGTTAATAATGATACATTAGAAGAAAAACGTTGTGAGAATTATCTTGGTCTGGTAATGGATGGTCATTTAACGTGGATACCACATTGACTATGTGATGTACAAGTTGGCATCTATTACGGGCTCATTGTCTAACATAGTTTCACAGCGTCAAGTTCGAATGTACATGACATACGGTGCCGAAACATGGACTCTCACAGCAGGACTGGTCCACAAATTTAAAGTCACTCAGCGCGCTATGGAGCGGGCTATGCTCGGTATTTTATTGATGGACAAAATCAGGAATACTGAAATCCGTCGAAGAACTAAAGTTGTCGACATAGCCGAAGTGATTAGCAAGCTGAAGTGGCAATGGGCCGGTCACATTTGCCGTAGAACCGACAACCGATGGGGTAGACGGGTTCTCGAGCGCAGGCCACGTATTGTGAAGCGAAGCGTTGGACGCCCCCCGGCCAGATGGACTGATGACCTAAAGCACCATACCGGTGGTAATTGGATGCGGAAGGCGGAAGACCGTGTATGGTGGCGAGCCTTGGGAGAGGCCTATATCCTGCAGTGGAGAAACACGGGCTGATGATGATGATGATGATGAAGTTCGAATGTATATAAGTGTGTGTGATCTTACAATTGCATAATTCATGATGGATTCGCTTTCGAATCCATTCGAAATTCGGGCAAGATAGGATGATGGTCCACCATTTATAAATTGATAGATTAGGTTTGTTTACATTAAAACGTCGAGCCACCGATAAGATGAACGTTGTAAAAGTTGAACACATGAAATGATGAAGAAATCAATTTTAAAAATTGGCCACAACATATACCTATAACTCACTTAGTAAAACAACCTCTGATATTCCATTCCATTCCACAAGTCCATAATGTCCATCATGCAGAAGCTTAGGCCTCTCTAAAGGGTGAGGGAGCTTGGAGCTTAATTCACTACGCTGCTCTAGTGCGGGCTGGTGGATTTTAACGACTGCCATCTGTTGATCGCATCCGGGACCGATAGCTTAACGTGCTCTCCGAGGCATGTAGTCAGTGATAGTTATGGTACTTAAGTCAGAAGAAACTCATTGGTGCACGCCCGGATTCGAACCACGGTCGCACGGCCTTCTAAACATCGAAGAGGTTAGCTGCGCTCGGCCTATCACGACACTACCCATGACGTACCTCATAGAAATTTGGAGTAGTGCTGTAGAAAGGAAAATACTGTAAATTCAAAATAAAATGAAATAACTTCATTAGGTACTTTTCCATTGCCCGTAGGTACTTAATAAACAGCATTAAAATTTACAAAAACGCTAAATTAATGAAATGTCAACAATTGTACATCATACAAGGAGGTGTAGTTATTCGTAAAATACCTATACTCGATGAAACCATCCACACTTATCGTTCACACGATTAAGAGGAATAAAAAGACGGACAACCCGTCAAGCAGGTTATATTGTTTTGTCTATTCGAACGAATTGCAGCAAAACAATGTTAACATAAGGTGGAGTACCACTCTTTAACAAATTACGTATCTGCCTACAATACGTTACTTGACTACAGTTTATTATATTATATTTATTAAAAAAATAAAAATAGACTTTATACGATAACAAAATTTGTATATTCGGTTGAATAATATGGAAATTATTAGCTATTAAAATTGTATCTCTGTCTCTTTCTTGCAAAACAATATTTACATACACTCTGCCTTCTCTGTTTAACAGAACATTTTAAACATTCTTAAGGTACTTTGTTAAGAATGATTTATTTTTTTAAATTCTTTTACTATTATATTTAGAAAACTCTTTCATATAAAATAATAAAAAAATAATAGTCAACTAGCAAGATAAGACAAGAATTATGATAGCCCGAACGCAGCGAACCTGTTTCAAATCTATAAGGCCGTGGTTCTAATTTGGGCGTGTACCAATAAGTTTCTTCTGACTTAAGTAGGTACTTTAACTATCAGTGAATCCGTGCCTCGGAGAGCACGTTAAGCAGTCGGTCCCGGTTCCCGTCAATAGATGGCGGTCGTTACAATCCGTCAATCCAATAGCAGCGTGGTGGATTTAAGCTCCAAGCCCCTTCATCTTGAGGGGAGGTCTAAGCCCCTGCAATGGGGTGTAAAAAGGGCTGATGGAATGGGATGGAAGTCAACTAGCGTATTATTAAATGTATAGGTACTTTTTCAGTATATTTTGAGATAATTCACTTTTATGTCAACAATAACATAATATTAAAATAATGTTCATGGACTATTAGATAAGTACGTCGATTATTAACAAATTGTTGATGTGAAACATCCAATGTTTGGATGGGACTGAAAATTATCCGGTGGCATGTCAAGACGTGTCATTAGGCAAGCTCGCACTTTGTGGACACTTTTAAATTTTTATCCTGTTAGGTACTAACCTTGGTACTGTAAAACTTTGTAAAACTTAGTAGAACTTTGAGTGAATAAATACTAAATACAAATACAATTTTACACGCATTGTTTATCAATTCATCTATTCTCATTTAAACATGTTTTCTCTCTTTTCTGCAACGCTTAAGAGAACTAAACCGAAAATTATTTTACCATATATATAAACAATATTACAACTAAAGTATTCTAATAAATTTCCCGTAGTTTTTTCAGTGAAAATTTCAGCCAGCAATTAATATCTAGATGTAACTCTGCAAAAGTAAAACAAACTAAAATGTATTAGTTTTTATTAATTAAATTTCACATCTGCAAATGACTTGTATTTTTGTCTGTAATGAGACATAAAATTTCTTAAGCCACAACAATTTTTTAATAATTATACAAATTAATTTCAGGTCCTGACATTCCGGGCTTCTTACTACAACCATTTCGAAAACCAAAAAGGATTAGAACGGCGTTTTCTCCGTCACAGCTGCTCAAATTAGAACACGCCTTCGAGAAAAATCATTATGTCGTAGGAGCCGAAAGAAAACAGCTCGCTCAAGCCCTCAGTTTGACAGAAACTCAGGTAAGTGTCTCAGATAGGTATATTTAAAATACAAACTTTAAACAAAGCTCTATTTAACAGATGCGGTTGTTTTACATATGATATTTTTTGAGTTTCTCTTATGGTCTTTGTGCTGGAGATTATCATTAAACGTATTAATAAAAATAATAATAATAATATTTAGGACATGCCACACAGCGCCATTTAGCCCCAAACTAAGCAAAGCTTGTGTCATGAGTACCAAACAACTGATATACATACTTAAATATTCTTCTATATATATATATTATAGATACTTTTACCCCCAGACTCGAAACAAATAGACATGTTCATACACACAAATATTTGTCCCGGGCGGGAATCGAACCCGCGACCTTCGGCTCCGCAGTTAGGGTCTCTAACCACTTGGCCAACCGGTCATTCAATTCAATTCAGTCAGGTCCGTCAATTATTATAACCTTTTTGCATCACCCGCGTGTTTAATGTTTAGAGATAAAAATATACCAAAAATTCGGCTGAACGTAGTCCACACTAACAGAGCATGTAAAGCTTACAGAACTAAACAAAAAGTTTCAAGTAAGCAGATGGCGCAAACAAACGGTTACCGAGAAAAGTAAGTTTAAATTTTAATTTTCTATCTTTGTTTATTTCGGTAAGCTCTACACGCTCTGTAAGTTTGGACTACGTTCAGCCGAACACTAAATATATCATTACTATCATAGGATTTCTTAAATAGGTACAAAAATTTGAGACCCTAACTGCGGAGCCAAGAGTTACGGGTTTGATTTCCGCCCAGGACAAATATTTGTGTGCATGAATATATTGTGTTTCTTTGTTCCGTTCCTGGGTGTAAAAGGATCTATAGTATATGTATATATGATGAAGAATATTTAAGTATGTATATCAGTTTACTGGTACCCATGACACAAGCTTTGTTTAGTTTGGGGCTAAATGGCGCTGTGTGGCATGTCCTAGATATTATTATCATTATTAATATGAACCTAATATAAAGATACAAGAAAAATGTCGACGTTAGCGAATCTAATCGGAAAAAAACGGCTAAATCCGTTTCGGACATGCATATGCCTAGCGTTCAGTAGTATGTACCACTAGCGATAATCCTAAATATCAATCACAAAGCAACGCCGGCAAAACACGTTACTTTTGACATTTTTTTTGTAATGGATATTTTATATTATAATATTATTATAAAATTTGCGTAAACGAGGTTTGAATTTAGGACTTCATTTATTAATGAAAAAAACCGGCCAAGTGCGAGTCGAATTCGCACACGAAGGGTTCCGTATCACTGTACAATATAAAAAAACACGCTTCTTGTACAAACAGGTGATACCCCTTTAATTTTTACCTTTCTTTTGCTTTTATTATATATGAGCTAAACAGATTGACAGACATACATACAGAAAACAGCTTATATTACTCCCGATAATGCCTTCTGCATGTCTGCCAAGTTTCATTGACATCGGTTTAGCCCTTTCTGAGATCAGCTCAAACAGACAGACAACAGACAAAAAGTAGCCTATGTCACCCGCGGTAATGCCCTCTGTACGTCTGCAAAGTTTCATTGAAATCGGTTCAGCCGTTTCGGAGATTAGTCGGAACAGACAGACAGACAGACACTTCAATTTTATTAATATAGATTTGTTGTCACAGCGGCCATATAGAGTACATACTTCATGAAAATTTCAAGAAGCAATGATCTCACAACCACCAATCATCAAATAAGTCGAAAGAAAACCCATTGCTTGTATGGGGACCCCCTTTAATTTTCAATTTTATTTTATCATTTGTTATTATAGCTGCCATAGTAGGTACTTAATATACACTCTGTGAAAATTTCAAGTGTCTATTTGTATTGGTTCAGACGACACAGCCCTGTTACAGACGGACGGACAGATCGACGGACAGCGGAATCTTCGTAATAGGTATAATAATTACCATTGGTACTATTTGGGTATTGAACCCTAAAAAACAGCTTAAGACGTTGATGTACATACGGCATATCATTTCTATTTTCTTATTGTTATAAATTTACATTGTAAACAGATATTTTATTTAAAAAATGTTACGTATTTATTATCAATTTAATAACAAACCCGTTAATTGTAAGATTGTTGTCATTAACAAATTTATCTGGGTCTTAAAATGTGTAAGGTCACGTCGAGCGGCGTGAAAGGTCAATCACTTTATTTTATTTTACAATGAAACTGATATCGTTATATACGAAAAACTTTTGACATTGTATTATGTTTATTTTAAATAATTCTGATTGGTATATCAAAATATTTGCGATAACATTATTAATAGTTAATTGGTAAATAGTTTGCAAATTAACGTCATCAGAACTGATAAAAATACAAAAAAAATATATATATATATATATATATAATAATTATAACTATAATACCTAAGACATCCCACACAGCACCGTCTAGTCCCAAACTAAGCATAGCTCGTATTATGGGTACTGTACATTATCATCAGCCCGTGTCTCTCCACTGCAGGACATAGGCCTCACCCGAGGCTCGCCACTACACACGGTCCTCCGCCTTTCGCATCCAATTACCCCCGGTATGGTGCTTTAGGTCATCAGTCTACCTGGCCGGGGGACGTCCAACGCTTCCCTTACCACGTATTGACGTGGTTTCCACTCGAGAACTCGTCTACTCTATCGGTTGTTGGTTCTACGGAAAATGTGACCGGCCCATTGCCACTTCAGCTTGCTAATCACTTCGGCTACATCGACAACTTTAGTTGGTACTGTACAACTGATATAAATCCCTTAATAATTTTTGTAATACATACGTATACTGATAAAGACGTGTTAATGTACACAAACATTTGTCTCGAAAAATGAATCGAATCCGCGACCTTCGGATCTACAGTTAGGGTTACTTTACTAACCACTCTAATAAATTTTTTTTCCAGTATGTACCTGTTGAATTTACCTCGTCAATCAATTCAATCGAGTCATTATCACGGGAAATGTCATTAATTATGTTTAATTTTTAAACTCCTATCAATAGAAACGGTTAATTAATTAATTAAAACAATGAAATTACTGTTAATGTATATCAATATTACCGCTAATTGCATAGAGAACGCGAAAAAACTGACTAGCCGGTCATTACAAATGGATTGCGTGTTAATGTACCGATAGAAAATATTTAAAAATATCATATATATATATATATATATGGTACATTATAATGTTTTTTAATTGTTTTCTATTACTACAAAACTCTTTACGTAAAAGAAATATATACGTATCCTTTGAGCTTTCTGCATTGGTTTTCAAAAATATTTTCACTCCATACAGTCTGAAAGTCCCGCGATACGGGAATCAAATTGTGTTTTTGCACCTTAAGGATAAACGGTACCTTTGATTTCCATACACAATTACTATTTGGCCTGAAGTAATGAATCCAACGTTATTAGGTGCGTTAATTTTATCATCTTCATAAGTTAAATGCATCGTAAAATTGTCGTTAAATTTATTTACAAAATGTGTCCTTTCTCACAGAAAACGGTTCTTATTTTGGTTTTTATAAAGTTCATAATTTTTGATTTACCTAGATAAACCAGAATTAGAACTGTTTGGTGTTTGAAAGAACGTATTTTGCAAATTTGCGGCAGTGAAGCCTGGCGTGCGGGAATCTCGCGGACTGAAATTTGTTACACCAGCTAACTTGAAGAAGAGTGGTTAGATGATAAGCGCAGAAGAGTGCTTCTAGTCAATTCGTACTTTTATGCCTAATTATTACAAATATTTCTTAAATTTTATATAAAATAACACTGGCTTGTAAGACTTCCATTAATTTAATGTAAAGTGACACCTCTGACTGCATGGTACAATAGAGTAGGTAAGCCAGTTCGAAATACGCGGGTCTCAACAGAAAGAGACAGATAATAAGAGTACCTAATAGGAGTAGGTACCTTGATTTATACTTTATACCATGGGCTAATCACTTGAAAAAATATTTTGTATATTATAGTTTAATTAGCGACATCTATATGTCTTTCAAATACACTATTTAATGTGAGTTACTAGTGAAAAAAATATATTTTGTCTACCTATTTTTCAATACTTTATTTATTATCATATATTACTAGCGGCCCGTTCCGGCTTTGCACGGGTGGTATTCGTTTCTTATAAGAATCACGTTTTTATCTCAGTCTTATCTCATTCCCGTTCTTCCTTTACCGTTTTCGTTCCCATCGCATAAACATTTTATCGTTTCCGTTCCTGGCCCTGGTTTCATTTCCTTTTCGTTTCCATTCTCATCAAGAATAACTTTTTTATTTCAGTCTTAACTCTTTCCCGTTCTTCCCTTTCCCGTTTTCGTTCCCGCGGCACAAATATTTTATCGTTTCAATTTCTGTCAGTCTCAATTAAATAAATTACACTTTCGCGAAATAATATTTATATAAGCAATTATTAAATTACTAAAATGGCTATTAAAAAATAAGGGTTGATCGTAGAAGGGTGAAAATTGAGGATTGTATGTATTTTTGTATGTTGTATCATAAAAAAATAGAAATTAAAAATTTTGTCTAAAAAATTTAAAAAAAAATTTAGGGGTGGACTACCCCTAACATTTAGGGGGATAAAAAATAGATGTTGGCCGATTCTCATAGATACCGGATAAGCACAAAAAATTTCATCGAAATCGGTCAAGCCGTTTCGGAGGAGTATGGCATATTTATATAAGCAATTATTAAATTGCTAAAATGGCTATTAAAAAATAAGGGTTGATCGTAGAAGAGTGAAAATTGAGGATTGTATGTATTTTTGTATGTTGTATCATAAAAAAATAGAAATTAAAAATTTTGTCTAAAAAATAAAAAAAAAAATTTAGGGGTGGACTACCCCTAACATTTAGGGGGATAAAAAATAGATGTTGGCCGATTCTCATAGATACCGGATAAGCATAAAAAATTTCATCGAAATCGGTCAAGCCATTTCGGAGGAGTATGGCAACTAAAACTGTGACACGAGAATTTTATATATTAGATAAATAAAATACGAAAACTATATTTTGGGGACATTTACTACACATATTTATGTAATAATTAAAATTCAATTTTAATACATACATATCTCTAAACAAATTTGAGAAATGTGGTCTAAAAGAACAAGAACCCAAGGAATCAAAATAAAAAAACTTGAAATGTTTAAATTTGACAAAACGTTTGTTTTTTTATTACGATAGTTTAGTGCAAGTTTTGTGATTTATTCCCATTTAATCCAGATTCCATGCTATTTTGTTATTAAGTTTATTTGTCTCGTTATTATTTCTTTATTGTTATTGCATAACTATAATTGTTGAAAAATGGAACCCGGCTGTAGACCATATTGTGGATGCAAAATTACTAGTTAGTACATGTACCTAATGCCTATATTACGATCAGTATTCTTTTCAACAAATTCAAAGAGTAGGTACATAAGCCTCAAACTGATATGTTTATTTTCTAGGCAGTACGAAGCCAAGCGTTCCAATCATACATGTGGTTCCAATGCACCTATTCCCTGATCTAAGTCGTTTTCCTAAAAGGCTAGAGGACTGGATTCAAAGTAATAACGGAGACACTCTTTCTCTACGTGCTCTAATTTCGTATGTAATTTAATGACATGTTTGTTTGTGATAATGATATTATATTGTATGGTTTGTCTAATCACGGAGTCTTACATTTTGCTCACGTTTTTGATCTTTTGAAAAGTAGACATGAAATGCTCCAGGATTTTGCGCCATTAAAGAATAGCTAGTTTTTGACAGTTGTATGTGCCCTTTTATGTGTATACTAATAAAGTATTTCACTTTAAAACAAATGTTTTATTTTATAACAAACATATTAAATACTACTAATAATAAATTAAAATACTATAGTGAACCGCTAGATGACACTACTGACTAGCCGTAGCGACATCTATTGTTGGGCAATTAATAAAATAGTAAAAGTGATAGCGCCATCTAAATGTGGTTCAAATAAAACAGGCACCCAAATAATCAAGCTGAATCTCTAAAACCTACATACCTATATTACTCTATGCTTTATACTATGCTATACAGTTATTTTCCATCCTTTTTTCTCCCATGCCCAAACGATACCCAACCGTTACATACAGGGCTTTGTGGAGCTTGTCTACTCTAGTTATATGATTTCTATACTTTTAATACATTGTCCAAATGAAAAATAAAATAGAGAGTTTTACAAAATGGCGTATGTGGCGGTGACCTGTTTTCAGGCGTTATCTTGTAAAATATAACTAAAGAATTGGCTTATGCCTTGATTTGAGGATTTAATGTGGATTTTGAAAATATAATAAGAAGTGGCTGTACGGTCTTCTGACCTTTGCCTATCCTATAAAAGATGAACAAGGAATCATCATCAATCGAAAAATGAAATATGTGCCACGACAAGAGAAATGAAGGCTGTATGGAAAACTGTTTGGAAAATAAGTTTTATCGAAAATATTCCGTGTAATCATAATTTTTAGCACCCAATGAACGTAAAATATTAAGGTTGTAGCACTATGAATTATATTTTAAATCATTATCTATTTGTTTCCGGGTAGTGAAAAGCGAAGTGTTTACCTCTCATCCTATTTTCCTACTATTATATCTACTGCACAGACAAGTCAACCTTATAGACTACGCTTTGACAGGGAGTAGCATTCGCCAAGGCTATGTAGTGACACAACATAACTACGTCACTAGTGAGCCGTCAGTTGGAAGCACGTCGGAAGCCATTAAATTGTCAATTTTGAACGAGCCAATGAAAACTAGCCGACCTCTCCCCGCATTCCGCCACTTTTTGGCGATTTCGTTTTAGTACTGACGTTTATTAAAGCATGGTCTATAGGTTGACTGGTCTGTGATCTACTGTTATGAAACACCGAAAAAAAAATTTTTTATCTCTTTCAAACATCGCTAAACCTGCTTGTGATCACACGTGTACGTTTTTGATTTACTGTGAGTAAACGTAGCAATCATCGGGCAGACAGCTTTTTCATATCTAAGTGTGGATTGATGCAAGATATTGCGCATGCGTTGACCAAAAATGCCTACCATCTCTACAATCTCATAGACCTTTACTCTTCGATCATTTAATACGATATCATAAATTTTGGTAACCTTCTCTGGTGTGGTCACCTCGACGACGGGGCGTCTAGGACGTTCAGCATCATTTGTGGTTGTACGACTACAACGAAAATCAGTAAACCATTTAGGAAGCATTTTAATAGATGACAGCAGAGTTCCCATAATATGTATCAAATTCCGCGCAAGAAATTCACTCTTCTTTATGTTTGAGAAAATGTTGGAACTGTTTTTTTTTCTGGCTGTCCAAACTTCCAAACTAAACTAACGAGCAGAACTGGTTAAAAATTTGTTTGAAGCCTGAAGAAAGGTGCACGATAGAGGTTTCATGCAATTTTAAGAGACGCATTACTCCGCCCTCGTATCTGTAAAAGATAATTATGAAGATTATTTTTGTTTTGCTGTCGGTATGGCGGCCGAGTTCGCGCCGGGCGTGGCTCGCGCAACCTTGTTTCAATTTAAACTTATGCACGTTTCAAATAATGCATTGACCTAATATGTTGAATGCTAAATGCTTTTTTTTAATGATAACAATAAGGCGTGTGTTGAAACGTTCTTTTCGTTCACAGAATTAACGAACTCTATGGTCAGCCGCTAGCCAATAGAGACATCATATCGCTTGTTCATGCCTCCACTTATGCAGTTCTCAGATCGGATGAGGGCTTTAGTTGTTAAAGCGATCTTAAGCTTACTAAATCACACGAATTCGTTTGAAATTAGAGGTTTGTAATGCAATTGCCACTGCAGCCCGATGACGTTAAAATAGCTTATTACATTATTTTTTAACATGTTGTAAAGCAAATCTAAATTAATTAAAAACAAAAGCGTATCCCAAACTAAAATTTAAAAATACCTACATATTAGAAATATATTATCTATTTAAGTATAAATAAATTAGTGCCGTGCGGCCGAGTGCGCAAAAGGCTGGCGGCATTAACAATGCCTAAGCATTGCCCAAGGTAAGCGCGAGCCCTCCGGTCGATGCGTCAATGAATTTTAGAAAAACCGACGTGCTTCAGACCTCCATAGCTCCATAGCTCCATCGTCTCGACATTGGTCTCGACTCCAAATGGCACAAACTAGCTGCTTACTAAAGCAGCGCATTTGCGTCGTTTGAGATATTCAGCAGCATTCCCTGACACGACTGCTGAGGTCGCTCGAATGTGGGATGCTGACGCTGCCAGCGTATTAACACAACACGCCCCACACAAGGAATCTCTCCTGTTTCCAAGATACGACGGTTTTCTTACTATTATTACTGCCGCACCGGCGCCGGTGATCCTCATTAGTCCTGACCCTGAGACACAGACTGGTGACCCTATCACCAAACGTTATCTTGTCCAACATTGTGCCCAGATTGGTAGAAGCGATTGCCTGTAGCCAACAACTCGACTCCTCAGACACTTTTTGCATGTAGATATGATTTGCGGGGTGCAGACGATAATCACAGCTGCGTCATGACCGTATGGCAACCAAACTGCCTCGTGTCACTTAATTTTCATGTAGAACCAGCTCCCCAGTAATTACTGCCGTGAGAGGCAATCTCCGCGTACGTCCTCACCCCCGCCGTGTCGAATTAGTTTGGGTTTCATAGTTACAACATACATTGCACTCTCTATTATAACTATATAGGCTAATATATCTTCTTTGTAAGAAAGGTGAGTTTTTTTTTACAATTTACCACTGAAACATTTATTTTGCGATCGATGACCGATTCAAGTAGACAAGAAGTGGCTCTGTAAAAAAAAGTTTCAGTGGTACCTGCTCTGTTAATATATTTCTTAGCTCGGTGATTTTATAACTACTAAGTAAATAATTGCTGTAAATTTATTCAGAATATTATCACGTCTGAGAGTAAAAGTTCATGAATAAAATATACTTGTACTTACGGTAATTTAATTGTCTACCATAAATCTCTTTTGTTAGATTTTCTAGCCGGTTTTCGCATTTATTACCACATCGATGCGGCTAATTATTAATTATCATTACGAAGGGGTAATGAAGCGAGTCTGTTACTTTATATGGAAATACTTAGCTTTTCGATGGGGGAGTTTTTGTTTGCCGTCATAGTTTTTATTCAACTTAAAAAACACTAATGAGTGGATGTTGCTTTGCTTGTGTAATTATTTTTTAAATTTACGAACCTACGGCAATTTTACAAAATTAAAAATTTTATTTATTTATACGACGTAAGCTGCTTGGATTTAGAACTCACAAGTATTTATTTTTATGAATTTGAAGAATGTTTTGAAATTTTCAATCCTACCATACTGTTGCGTTTCTTGTGGAATATCAGTCAAACTTATTATCACGAAGTTAAATTATTGGTGTTATGTATAAAATTTGGAATCACCTGCATCAGCGTCCGTCCGTCTATCACTGACGATTTTCTACGAACCTGATTTAAAATTCGGCACGAGCGACGGTAAAATAAGTGACGGCGTGAATCATATTGCGTGATTACAAAAAAAAATTTAATAGATTTTCATCTAGAGTATTACTTTAAGGAGATAACTCAATTCACTCTCCTTATCCTATATCCGAAACAATTGTTCAGAAGAATTTAAAAAATGAACAGGACAATTGAGCCTAATAATAATAATCTTTACTGCCAATCACAGTTACAGTTATATTTAAAAACTAATTTAAGGAACATACAATAAACCTAATGCTAAAGTGAAAGGCTACTGGCACCTAAACTAGGACAGCCTGTATTATAGGTACCAGCACCCTTCTCCTGATCTCCGGAATTAAACATGGTTACAGTTTTTAGGAGAATCATAAATATGTAGTTAAAAACAAAAATATCGAGATACGCAATACGTTACGTACATCCGAGTTCTGAAAAGCTGATCAAATCCTTAAATTAATTTGTTAACCGACGATTCAATTTTAGTTTTTGTTTGGAATGTCGAAACGTTGATAAGACAACAATTTATGAATACTAATTTTATGTATTAATTTAGAGCTATCACATTATTCGTTAATGTAGTAACAATTTATCGTATTTTTAAAATACAAAAAGTAAAAGCATTCGAATGCAACTGTGTAACTCACCAAAATGGCACCACATGATATCTCACTAACATCGCTTTCTTAAATATATTTTGCTAATATTTTTCAAAAAAGATGAACTAACGTAACAAGCGTTTCAATTTGACGCAACTTAATGTCACGTTGTACGTAATAACTTTGGTCAGTTGTAGGTATATGGCGCAAAGGGCGTAAGTTTCGAATCCCGTACCACACATTGTACGAAGAGCAAGAAGCCGTTCGCGTGGATTGTTGCAAATACAAAAGAAAAAATTGTTTCTAGTGAAAAACGAGCAACGAAAAAATTCGTTATATAAATTAATAAGAACGTTATAGGTTATAAGTCACTCAATCAATAAATGTGTCATCATCATCATCATCAGCCCATGTTACCCCACTGCAGGGGCTTAGGCCTCCCCCAGGGTAAGGAGGGGGTTCGGAGCTTAAATCCACCACGCTACTCCAGTGCGGGTTGGGGATTGTAACGACCGCCATCTATTGACAGCGTCCGGGACCGACTGCTTAACGTGCTCTCCGAGGCACGGAGTCAGTGATAGTTAATGTACTTGAGTCAGAAAAACTCATTGGTACACGCCCGGATTCGAAACATGGCCCTATGGCCTTATAAATTTGAGACAGGTTCGTTGCGCTCTGGGCTATCACGACACAATAAATGTGTGCGTAAGCATAATAACTTACTGTTCTGGTTCTAGTGTGAGTGCTTAAGTATATAGCTGTATATAACGACCGTGCATAAGAATCATATGTTTTGTCACATTGACGAAGAGAGGCTGAATTTTCAATTCTCAATCACCACAAATCTCAATTTTCCTGTTGGCGTAAATTACAAACCTAATAGGCACTACCTGTATTCATTTCAGATGTAAAAGCGCGCTTCCAAATGAGTCAAATGACTATATGAAATACAATGTTAAGTTTATAGAAGAGATTAAAGCGAAATATAGTGTCAAGAAGTTGCCGTGCGTTTTGCCGAGTGTCACAGAAAACCAGACGCTGAGTAGACGTAATAACAATATTCATTTGTTTTTATATTGAAATAATAAAAGTAATCACAAAAATCAGTCATTGTATCAGATTTAACACGTTCACGTTCGTATTTGTATCGCGTTAACCCTGACAACACCCCGGGGAGAGTCTGACGGAGCTGCTACTTTTGATTTATACATTTGTCGGGGATCGGGCATTCGTTCGAGATTGTAATGTAGTTGAACAGAATAAAAATAATAGCGAAATCCCCATATCAATATGCTTACGAATTATTAAACATTAATTTATTCCTTTAAAAAATTAAATTAAAAAAAAACACGTCAGGTAATGTGAATAAATATAATAAATAAAAAAACGAATAAAGCGATCAAAGATATACACTTATTTTTGGTTTCGGTTTCAGTGATATCATTGACTAGTTAGTTGCTGGACTAGTGCTCTAAAACTAAGTGCACCATGTTCTTAGGAATTTTCTGAAAAAATCTTTTTGTTGTGCTTGTGATGTTTCTGTAACACATGCGTATCTTGGGAAAATCGCAACAGGGGACCTTGTATATTTCTTTTATTCGTATACTCAGATAATGTTGCAAGACAGGGATCTGTTTCGACGCCCAGTGGAAGCCACTACAAAGTTCTTTCCGCTTTAATATATTTAACAGCGAATATATAAGTAGGTCTTCTCATGTTTTTCACTGTTTTTGGAACAAAACTAGTAATAGGGAAGAGTAGATAGCGTTAAAGGTTTGCACTTAATAATATATATTTATCATTACAAAAATAAATAAGTATGGATAATCTATTCAACTTAGTTGTTACTGGTATTCTACTAGTGTCAATGGAGGTGCCACGCTTCTGTGTAGGTACTGCAGGCATGAAAACAGGACTAAACACGGAGGCTGACCAGTCTCCGTGTTTAGTCCTGTTCTCCTCTTAAGAAGTAGGCACAATTACTGTCGTTGTACCATCTTTAAACTAATCGAAGATTGAGACTAATGACAAATGGAAATAGATTGTTGTTTACTGGTAATCCAACCTCGTTTGATGTCACAGATGTTTTGATTCCACAAGAAACAGAACTTTTAAACGCCATAAACAAAAAACGTAGAGATTGTCTTTTTCCTGCAGACTGCACGATTTATATTTAAGTCAGTGACTGCGGATGGCATCAACTCCAAAAGGTGAAGACGGTCTTCTAGCAATATTTTCCTATAGGCACTAAAGTTTAGTTGGTCTTACTAATTATCCTGTACTATAATAATGACATCAAAACTATAGCATATGCACCACGTGGAAGGAGTCACGAGTTTAAGCTAGTGTTACACAGGGGTTTAACACGTTCAAGTTCTTATTTGTATCGCGTTAACCCCGACAACACCCCGGGGAGAACCTGACGGGGGTGCGCCATTTGATTTATATTCCGACTTTATTTTTGTGTTGCCATTTATCTGGTTGAAGGATTATGTTTTTTTATTTATTCATGATTTTTTAACCGGCTACGAAGAAAAAGATATTGATGTTTAGAGAATTTTGTTTCGGATACCCTTTGTACGTCATATGTACAGAATTCTGTATCAGTATTTCAGATTAATATTTGTACGATACGGTATTGGGTTCATATAATAATATTGATAATGGATGAGAGTCTGCATAATGAAATCGTGTCGGATAGTGTAATAGCGCTCCGACACTTATTAAAAATTCCTTTCTTATCTCTAAGTATACATATTGAATATTATATAATGATTGAAAATACAAAAAAAATATATTCTCGCTTAAAGGGGTAGACTTTTCATACAAAAAAGAGGGTTAGGCTCGTGTCTAATCCTTACTGTATTTCTGTAACAATATTTACAGAAAGTATATGTGATAAAAGAAACACTGTCACATAGTTTTTTTTTAATACCTTGTTCAGTTGTTTTAGAATAAATTCCTGAAAAACATGATTTCCGTAGGTTCTTTGTTTTTGAAAATAATGAGCCGTAAATTCGATATTAATGCGAAATTCAAAAAAAAATCAAAACTTACCGCCCTACCCTAGACACATTTTTTTTAATGACTGCAAATTTTGGTTTCAATTCATACATATCTCAGGGATGAAATCAGTCACAGGCCGTAAGCTGTTTCGACGGATATTTTATAGGTATTTTTGGGAATTTGGTTCTTGCCATCTCTGTCACTCAGGAATAGTTCGGGGAAGAGGGATTGAAACAGAGATAGCGATGCTAATTCGAAGCCACGGATAGAAAGACTATCCCCTTAAGGTTAAACGATACCTCTGATTTCCATGCCAAATTCATTTGACCAGAAGTAAGAAACCATGCGTTGTTATATGTATTTTACCATTTTATTAGGTAAAGTATCATAAAATAGTCGTTAAATTTATAAAAGTATGTTTTTTCTAACACAAAATTGTTCGTTTTAGTTATTTAATGGCGAACAAGTTTTTTTGAAACCAAAATAAATAATGTTTCGTTTTATAGAGAACATCTAATATATAAAATTCTCGTCACAGTTTTAGTTGCCATACTCCTACGAAACGGCTTGACCGATTTCGATGAAATTTTTTGTGCTTATCCGGTATCTATGAGAATCGGCCAACATCTATTTTTCATCCCCCTAAATGTTAGGGGTAGTCCACCCCTAAATTTTTTTATTTTTTTTTAGACAAAATTTTTAATTTCTATTTTTTTATGATACAACATACAAAAATACATACAATCCTCAATTTTCACCCTTCTACGATCAACCCTTATTTTTTAATAGCCATTTTAGTAATCACAGTTTTCGTTGCCATACTCCTCCGAAACGGCTTGACCGATTTTGATGAAATTTTTTGTGCTTATCCGGTATCTATGAGAATCGGCCAACATCTATTTTTCATCCCCCTAAATGTTAGGGGTAGTCCACCCCTAAATTTTTTTATTTTTTTTTAGACAAAATTTTTAATTTCTATTTTTTTATGATACAACATACAAAAATACATACAATCCTCAATTTTCACCCTTCTACGATCAACCCTTATTTTTTAATAGCCATTTTAGTAATTTCCATACTCCTCCGAAACGGCTTGACCGATTTCGATGAAATTTTTTGTGCTTATCCGGTATCTATGAGAATCGGCCATCTATTTTTCATCCCTCTAAATGTTAGGGGTAGTCCACCCCTAAATTTTTTTTTTTAGACAAAATTTTTAATTTCTATTTTTTTATGATACAACATACAAAAATACATAAAATCCTCAATTTTCACCCTTCTACGATCAACCCTTATTTTTTAATAGCCATTTTAGTAATTTAATAATTGCATAACTAAATATTATTTCTCAAAAGTGTAATTTATTTAATTAAGACTGACAGAAATTGTTGAAACGATAAATATTTGTGTTACGGGAACGAAAACGGGAAAGGGAAGAACGGGAAAGAGTTAAGACTGAAATAAAAAAGTTGTACTTGATGAGAATGGAAACAAAAAGGAAATGAGACCAGGGCCAGGAACGGAAATGATAAAATATTTATGCGATGGGAACAAAAACGGGAAAGGGAAGAACGGGAATGAGTTAAGACGGAGATAAAAAAGTTATTTTTGATGAGAATGGAAACGAAAACGAAGCTACACTAGGGCCAAGAACGGAAATAATAAAGTATTTTTGCGATGGGAACGAAAAAATGAAAGGAAGAACGGGAATGAGACAAGACTGAGATAAAAAAAGTGATTCTTATGAGAAACGAATACTACCCGTGCGAAGCCGGGACGGGCCGCTAGTATTTTATATATTTAACGACAATTTTATGATACACTTATCTTAGTAATATGGTAAAATAAATACAATAAAATGTGGTTTTTTATTTCTGGTCAAATACATTTTGTATGGAAATCAAGGATTATAAGAAATAACTGGGAAAAAAAATAAGTTTAAGTTAAATAAGTTAACATACTAATTGGAAAAGGCTCGAGCTATAGGTGTAACTATATCAACTAAATAGAACTTCATAAATGTATGTAATGAATTGTAGTAATTGTTCGCAGATCACACCACTGTTTTTCATAGTGATCTCTAAAAATATTTAAAAATAGACCAAAAAAACGGTAAAGTGCGAGTCGGGCTCGCGCATTGAAAGTTCCGTACCACCACACAACATTTGCGTTGATTGCGTTGAGAAAAAAAATGTTTATCTGTTTTGGTCACAGCTCAAAAACTATATTATGAATCAGCATTTCCAGTATTTGTTATTTAAATACAGTATATATTAGATAATGTACAATATGCCTACGTCGACTGGATTCGTGAGCAATATTGCACCATTCACAAAATCATTCAAAACAATACGTTTCTAATTATTTGATAAATGAAAAATGTAAATATATTCTGAATATTTTGTATAATGTATATTGGTCACTTAAAGAACGTATCCAAGTTTTTACATCTATGAAAAAATAATTGTTTCTGCCTAATATTAATCTAATGGTGTTGCTCTAAATACGTTTATATTATTTTTTTATGCAAATATGTCGTGTTTCAGCTCTCGAAAAGTTAATTATAAGTAAATTTATCATAATTACACGGTAATTATACAAAAACAAAATGTAATAAAGAAAACGTGATTAAAAGTAGGAAGTACGCTTCTTAAGACCAATTTAGTTATATAAAAATACGATAACTCGATCAAAATTTTGAAGGTAATTTATGTGGAATTATGACATAAAACATATGTGAATATAGCCACCTGAAAGAAGATATATTCAGTTAAAAACAAGCCGAGTGCGTATCGAACCATGCACAGTGAAGGAAATGCAGCTAAATGTCTATTTGTTCCGTGTTTGGGTGTAAAATATCTACATATGTATATATTATAAAGAATATTTAAGTGTGTATATTAGTTGTTTGATACCTATAATACAAGCTGTACTAAGTTTGGGACTAGATAGAGCTGTGTGGAATGTCCTAGGTATTATTATATGTGGGTAGTCGCATACACATAGCCCCTTTTTTCAGCACTCATCTGTACTTACGTTTTTTTCTAAAAATGAAAAGAACACAATGAATTAACACTGTCAGATATGCACTTACAATATATTTAAATTGCGTTCCAATTAAAATAATACGAGACATTAAACGTTCTAAAATATCATATCCCTTTGAACGACCGTCGGGTCCGATTTCGTCAGAACAATATAACACTAACAATCGTATCATTGTCCAATACAGTCGACATAAAAACCCCATCTGGCCGCCCCCGGTCGTAAGTCTCCGCAAACAATCGAATTAATGCCGCGCGACTGTACTCATAATAGCGTAAAGTACACTCGCGCTAAATAAATACGAGGGATCCGAAAACCAGCCCCCGAAATACGATTAAGTACTTATGTACCCGATTATACTCTCTCCCCCTAAGGATTAAACGAAAGTGAAACGGCAGCACGTTCTATCTTAAAGCCAAAAAGAGACGCAACGATCAAGGGAACGACGCAATTACCCGGCGGCCGTGAATTGGGCCAAAATTTAAGCGGAAAGCTATTTATCCGTATATTACTTTATTGTCGATCCATTATCGCGGGAAAGGGACGGAGCGTTGGGGTTGGAAAATTTGCAATTTTTGCGCGTCACCCCGATCCCTAGGCTGCCATTGGTTACGGGTGTCAATGTAAAAGAGGGACGGCGCTATATAATATCTCCCGTGTTAGAGAGAGGCTATCGCTAGTCGTTTAATGGGGTTGTTACGAAAGATCGATGTACCGTGAACGCTTTGTTATAATTGCGCGTTTGATAATATATTTTGAACTTGTTATACTGATTAATGTTTACTTTTGAAATTCGTTCTCGGCATTTTGTGTAACCGAATTAATAATGGATAATAATAATATAGACATACGAGATTCGGTTAATGGCGTGTTGAGTAATCGGTTAACCGTTGGTGCGAGCGTGTTAGTTTTCATTATTGCAGATATGATCATAGTCATAAAACATGATGTATTGTTTTGTAAAAATATTGTTATATCATATGATGGACTTCGTGTTTGTTTTAGCGGAATCAATTTTAAAGGCGATACACACGTTCTGATTGCGTTACAAAACTTTTTATAACATTTAAAACACTTCGATTGATGTCGAATTAGGGTATGTAATTAGTATTTTAATATATTAGTGATAATATTGTTTATAAGAAGTACAAAAAAGAAAAAAAATCCATTTTCAAGACGAATCGTTAAGTATTAGTTAACTCTATTAATTTTTATAATTTAATATTACATTTTCATAATTTATGGTTATTTAAGTTTATATCAAAATAACGAATACTTGCAGCTTTTATTATTATAACTAACTATATATGAGGTGGCAAATAAATATATTTTAATGGATAAGTTTAAAGAAATTGTTCATCATGCGTAAAAACATCTTTTTAACAGAATACAAGATCAAAAACCTTCGTGTTATATGTCTCACAAATTACGCTCGACTTAAAAAATCAATTATCTTCACATAGCTCTTGATTAATTATAATTAAGCTCTTAATTAATAAGACGACCGCTTAGCCTAGTGGGTAGCGACCCTGCCTACGAAGCTGGAGGTCCCGGGTTCGAATCCCAGGTCGGGTCAGTATTAATATGATAAATATTGATACTGGTACCGGGTCGTGGTTGTTATATGTATGTAGCCTCTTAGCAAAAATATTTATATATGTATATATTATAAAGAATATTTAAGCATGTATATCAGTTGTCTAGTAACCCATAACACAAGCATAATATTTGCTTACTTTGGGACTAGACGGCGCTGTGTGGGAAATCCCATGTATTATTATTATTAATTTAGCCTCCTGTTAAAGATCATAATACCTACCTCAAAGTCGAATATTTACAGGCGACCAGAAATTGGTTGAGTGTTTTGCATATAGTGAGAGCCATCAAAATAAATTTATGGTCTAAGGCTGGTCGGCCAAGCACATGGCTTTAGATTTGAATCCTGGCACCACTTTCCTATTTAATTTATTTATCGGATATTTCACTGAAACTGTTTGAGTATGACCTGTGACGGCACAACCGTGACGTTCTAATGGTCTCCCGTGACGTTAAATTCTAATTTAACCCCTATCGTGTGACGATAGCTAAGATTTCATTCATCAAAAACTGCGTTATTTTGAAATTATTGCCTTTAATTATTAAATATCTAATTTTCAGTCGGGTAGTAAAAGTGCAAAACGGTTGCGTGTATATGAAGCTATATACATTTCCATTGAAATCATTTTAACACAAAATTACAATGTTCTAATTATAATTCTGCAGTGTGATTGGAATTATATATACAACTATTTATAACGTCAATTCATTTCATTAATGGTAATTTAAACCATCAATTTACGATTTGGTGTCTAACGACATAAAGATGCATATATGTCGGTATTTTCAGCCGACGGAAGTGGAAACCGGATGCAGCTAAAGTCGTGTTCCGTTTCACATTAAGTTCGCGCACTATCGCAACATGTACTAAATAATTATAGTGCTTTGAGGCAAGTTTTGCATATAAATTTTACTATTTGAATTAGAAATTTGACATTTATTTTTATTATTATCGAGATGTAGATCTTGCTAACGTTACATTAAATTAATTTATCTGTTGCTTATTATTTTGTGTCCAAAATAGTACAATAAATAGAGAAAAACGTTTTTTTTTTTCATTTGCGTTACCTAATTTTGGAATTTTCATGGGTAGGTATAGAGTTGTCTATTGTGTATCTATGGCGGTGACCTCGTACTAATAAATCTAAGATAAATTACAGGTCCTTCTTAGAAAAATTGTTTACATTACTAAGCAAAATTTTGAATAACAGCTGAACTAATTAATTATATGTCGTATATTTGTTAGTTTAAATTTGAGATTGACTACAGTTAGCTATCAAAACCATAATAAAAGCCAGTGCGTTTTTTTTTTATTTTCTCGCATCTTGAACATTTTTTGTGGGTTCGTAGCTCAAAAAGTAAAAAAACGCGACTGTTACATATGGATAATAATGGTCCATCTCAATATGTTTGTGAACACCCTTTTTGTTAGGAATGGTAAGAGGTATCAATTTAAAATTAATATTAAACACGGCGGTGTGAACTTTGGCAGGTTTTTTATTTAATGAACTGTAAATGATTATTATTATTTTTTCCACAAAATGACTGTAAGCGATTCGATGTGATGATAAATATATTTCTTAAGTTTAGTAAGACTTTTTTTAAATAAAAATACGCCTAATTACATTAAATTAACCATGACTGTCGTTTTATAAGGTTTTTTATAGGCACCTACTATTGTTTATTTGTTTTAAGTAAAACAAAGACGTAATGTCTAAGTTTATTTAATTAAATTAAATCTCAACCCTTCCTTGCAGTTATCTTTCGCAATAAATTGAGCTGAAAGCCGACATACGGGCGATCGCGACCCGCGCCGGAAGTCGCCATTACCGCGCCTCTCCACATCCGCCGACTTAACTGTATACGCTATATGTCGGAAATTCGGATTTGGTCGTCGTTAAAGCTAATGGTCGAAGATCCGTGTGCCGTTTGAAATGTTGGATTTAAGTAAATTGTTTGGTGGGGTGCAGTGACATTTAAAACGCATTAAGGTATTATCGATTACCGAGTTCTTCATCTTTGATTTGTGATAACTCAATCAATTTGATGAGAGTTTCTCGTGTCTCGCTTTGACTTAAAGTGAACTTCTTTACTTGGGTCTCCTCCGTACCGCTATCACCATGATGTCGCAGTTCGCAAAATGGCGTTAGTGGCAGTTACCTTTATAAATCATCGATTAAATTATTAGTGTTGTCAATGACGAATTAAAGACCGTTTTGTATCTTCTTCTTCTTCATGTACAAATAGGTAAAGTCAAAACAGTTCAGTACTTTTTTTTCTCTATTTGTCACCTTTTTTTTGTTCAATAGCTATTTACGACCTTTAGAATTATCTTTAAAAAAATTTTGGAAACTGATTTTCACCCCCATTTTCGACATCAAGTCGAAGCGCTCACTTACAAGTTTATATTCGTCATAGGTTTATACTATATTCAAGGAAATTATTGCATTGATTATAGAGGTAACAAAACAAAAAAAAATTCAAAAGCACCGTAATGACTTGGAAACTTAAAAACAAAATTAATGAATTGTGGTCGAATTACGACCACTGGGCAACCACTAGTTTTAAATAACTAGCCCAATCAGAATGCACAAAAATAAGACCTGAAATTGCATTAATAATACATGGTACATCCCTCACAACGCCATCTAGTTCCAAAGTAAGCAAGTATCATGCTTGTGTTATGGGTTAGTAGACAACTGATACACACTTTTTTTAATTCCATTCCAACAGCCCTTTTTATACCCCACTTTAGGGACTCAGGCCTTCCCTCAAGATAAGGGGGCTTGGAGCTTAAATCCATCACGCTGCTCTAATGCGGATTGGCGGATTGTAACAACCGCCATCTATTAACAGCAACCGATATACATAATATATAAATATATAAATGTTTTACACCCAGACACAAAACGAAATAAACATGTTCATGCACACAAATATTTGTCCCAGGCGGGCATCGAACCCGCGACCTTTGGCTCAACAGTTTGGCTCTCTAACCACTCGGCCATTCAGTCAGTCAAAAACGATTCGTTGGAACGATTGCTATTGTACATAATCGTTGAATTAAGTATTTTTCGGAAAGCTCGCCGAATTTCTGCTTGTATGTTGAGCACTGTGTTGATTTAATTGATGCTTTTTTAAATAACTCGTCCTGCAATTTTATGCTTTTTACTAAATATGGATTGTAGACAAAAATTTGTTGAAATCAAAGTTGTATATGGAAAACTGAATCACTTCTATCTTTTGTTAGAATTTAAAAACTGGTGAGTTACTTAAAAAATACAAATAGTCCTTTTACATTCAAAATGGCGGTCAACAGGCCGAATTTTCACTAAAGTATCAATTCCAAGAAGTTCTCCTCCTGTGACTGAAAATGTGGCAATCAATTGATTCGATTAACAAATGTTCATTACAACTGGCCTAAAAAAAAATTCCAACCAATTATGTCTCAATATTTAGACAATCTGGAGTATTTTAGTATTTTTTTTTAATTTTTTTACGGATCTTCAAGGAATAATCGATTATTAAAAATTCATAGCTGATGACGTCGCTACCTCTAATTACTATAGCTACGATGTTCTAAATATTAGGTACACTGGTTTATAAGGCCGTCGACCGTTGCATTTTATATTTCTGGTATAAAGCCTCCAGAAAATTATACTTTTTCTGTTGAGTAGGTAAAAACACCTACCTATTCTTTAAACACAAAATTGTAAACAATGTCTATTCCAAATAGGCTCAACCACATGGATTCACAATTAAGTACCTAACCGGAATAATTAAGTAACATTGTTTACTCCTTCATGCATCTTCATGGATATTAAGAAACAAATCATTTTAAGTACAAAGTAAATAAAAAATATACAATTTCTCACACCCGGCTCCCATTACATTGTAAAGTTAAGTCATTCGAAGGCATTTTACGAGAGGACAAGAATCTTTTGTATTCGTTTAGATTTTAATACTGTGTTTAAACGTAATAAAATAGGTACTATGAGTAAGATATTATTGTATGAGTAAGATTTCCATAGATTTTACGTAAGTGCCAGTTACTGCCTTGTGATAATTATTACTAGAAGTAACTGTTAAGTGCACGGAAATAGAAAAGACGGTAGGTATTTATGTTAACTTTAACTATTGCCATTGCAAAGTTCTTTCTGAAATTATACCGTACCAGCCCATTATACCTGCAGGGGCTTATGCCTCCCCTCAATATGAGGATGCTTGGAGCTTAATCCACCACGCTGCTGTGAGTTGGTGAATCTCAACGACTGCCATTAACAGATGGCAACTGGAACCGACGGCTTTACGTGCTTTAGCTGAAAACTTGAAAAACTATATGACTGACCAATTGGCCTAGTGGTTAGAAACCTCCTGCAGAGCCAAGGCGCAGGTTCGATTCCCGCCCGGGCAAACATTTGTGTGCATGAACATTATTTGTTACGTGTCTGAATGAAATATGTGTATATATTATAAAGAACATTTAAGTTCGTATATCAGTTGTCTAGTAGTACCTACTCATAATACAAACATAATACTTGATTACTTTAGGACTAGATGGCGCTGAGTGGGATGTCTTGACGATCGCTTAGCTTAGTGGATAGCGACCTTGCCTACGAAGCTGGAGGTCCGGGTTCGAATCCCAGGTCGGGTCAATATTTATATGATGAATATTTAAACTGGTAGGTACTGGGTCTTGGTTGTTACATGTATGTGGTGTCTTCGCTTGGCACCCAAAACACAAGCTAATGCTTAGTTTGGGGCCTAGACGTTGTTGTGATATTATTATTATATCAATATTAATTATTACTGAATTTACAATATTTTTGTAAGTAAATTCGGTAGGAATTACACGCACCGTGTTTCGCATTACGTATAACAAAAAAGTATAAAAAAGATTCATACATGTAAGTAATAAAAATATCATGTGACTATCTAATGAATGGTCCTCCCCCAAGTTAACACAAAAGTCGTTAAGCCATATGAAATTATATCATCAAGCGTATCATCAAATTTGGGGTTACTTGAATAATTTTATTCGAATTGGTCTTTATTGGAGGGCAGCATTATCGTAACAAGGGACGATTTAACTAAGCGTTAACTATTAGTTAAGTTTGGCATAGTTACAGTTGACTAATTTTAAGATGGCCTGTATGGGATTGACGTGGATGTATTGTATGGATTATTATGGCAGCTGTGGCAATGCTAAAAAAATACCTTAGAAGAAACGGTTTATTTGATATCTATTTAAGTATCAATTATATTTGTACCTAGTTTTGCGGCCACGGCTTCACTCGTGTGGACTACACAGTTGTACTGGAACCGCATTTTCCGGGATGAAAAGTAGCTTACGCCACTGTTCAGCTTATTATAAACTATGTCTATGCAAAAAATTATAGCGGTCTTAGTACAACTGTGTAATCCACGCGAACGGAGTCACGGGCGGAAAGCTAGTTTAAAAATAAAATATAGCCCATGTTACTCGCTGATAATGTAACTTTCTATGGGTGAAAGAATTTTTAAAATCGGTTAAGTAGTTTCTGAGGTCATCTGTAACAAACAAACAAAAAAATTATACTTATATTTAAAGTAGGTATAGACGATCTATATTGTGAAACTTGACGTCGCGATTAGTATAATTTTAGAGTTATGATAAAAAACATTAATTTCATATAAAGCTGCTTCTGTAGTAGTAAACTTCCGAAGGGTAGATAACTTATTAGCGTAGGGTTCAGTGTAACGAACAATGAAACCCATGCTAAGATATTTCTCAGTTTGTTTCGCTATCCAATAGTTTTCAGATTTGTACGTCTAGACATCCATTCATTGAATTCTTCTATAAACTTAACTTTTTGTAATCAACACTTGCCACACATAGCTATTTAACACTTCGGACGTAACTAGTGATGGGAAATTGTCGATGATCGATATCGAAGATATGTTCGTAATAACAAAAATGCTCTTACTAGGTTATTTGCTGAAATAACGCGACAAAATAGAAACATTACACGTAAACTACACTGGCCACAGTCTACAAATATCAAAACGCAAGATGTCACATATCATCAACTAATACATATTTGTATGTTAGTATGTATATTCTCCCCTCTTTCATACTCCATTAACCAATATTTAAGGGGAGGGGCTACGCGGAAGTGACTTGATTGATTTCTGTTGTTACGCGCAAAAATTTTTTAATGTACCGTGACGGAGTGTATGGGCTTCTAATGGATGTTTTTTTTTTCGTTATGTGTTTTTATAATAGGGGTGACTTCGAAAAAATAAAAATAAAGAGTTAACCTTTTTATTCAATACTAGCGTTCGCCCACGGCTCTGTCTTTGTGAACATACCTATATAATATACCGTGCAGTCTTCTAGAACGAATCATAATCATCTGCGTTGGGATCCCATCTAAAGTGCCAATTTCTTTCAAGTAGGTAATTTATTTTAACGCAACAGCTCTTGAAAGTGTTATATAGCTACTAAGTGATAAAGAAGAAAATTACATCATTTATTTTTAAGACGAACTAATTATGGACGCCCCCCGGCCAGGTGGACTGATGACCTGAAGCACCATACCGGGGGTAATTGGATGCGGAAAGCAGAGGACCGTGTGTGGTGGCGATCCTTGGGAGAGGCCTATATCCTGCAGTGGAGAGACACGGGCTGATGATGATGATGAACTAATTATAGATTAGGTTGTAGGCTTTAAACCATAATACAGAACATAATTTTCAGCAGCATGCTTATATACACAATATGTTGAACTACAATTTTATATATTTTAAAATTGAAATATAACGTAGTCTTCATATAAGTGGCCTAGATTAGATAAGACACCTTTTAGATTAGCTTAGCAAAGTGCTTACTAAACTAGGCTCCCTAATAAAACTATATTGTTTTATAAATAACAATGCGGACCAAAATAGGGACTTTAATATGACAAGTTATATAACATAATCTTGTTACATACAAGAATGAATTCATTACTTTGTGGGGAAACGTCCTCACAAAATCGCATTTAACAAAGTACCTACTGGTTCCTCTCAAAAGAATACGCAAGAAACTAAGATGCTATCTTTTTTAATAACAAATAAATAATGGTAAAAAAAACGAATTAAATAATAATGTTTTTGAAACAAACTGATAGGCGAGCGGACTACACCAATGGATTTTTAACATTAATTTTTTACATCTAAGTTGTCCGATACTTTATAACAAGCTTTTGTATAAAGCTTTCGTTTTATTGTAGTTTTAAGTATGTTATGGGGTTAATCTTCAATGTCAACTGGGATATTATTTGTGAAAACGTATATATTGCCCTTTAAAAGATTATATTATTTTATTGAGTCGGCTAACATGGTCAGCAAGTTTATCTTTGTTTCTTGTATTTATTATAAAATAAATATAATATTTAAACAATTGATTATAATTTTTAGTTAATTAATTATGATTATAATAATTAATTATATTTAATTAATTAATAATTAAATATAATAAATATTTTATACATTTATATAAAATATTTATTATATTTTATATTAACGTTAATATTTAAATGTTATTTTATTTAAATATTTTATAATTATTTTCCAATATACAAACTAAATAGACGTATAATCTGTCTAAACTATGAATCTGTCATTTTCATGGGTCATTTTGCTCGGGTTATCGCATGGATTTTCAAACGATTTTCATATTTCTGGTGTCTAAGACTTTCTTACTATAATAATAATAACGTATACACCCCAAGAACGTCTAGGCCCCAAACTAAGCATTACGTTGTGTTTTGGGTCATCATCATCATCATCAGCCCATTTTTACCCCACTGCAGGGGCTTAGGCTTCCCCCAGGGTGAGGAGGGGGGCTTGGAGCTTAAGTCCACCACGCTGCTCCACTGCGGGTTGGGAACTGTAACGACCGCCATCTATTGACAGCGTCCGGGTCCGACTGCTTAACGCGCCCTCCGAAGCACGGTGTCACTGTTTTCGGTACCAATTACTATGGCTAAACTTTCCCCACAATATGTAGTAAATATAAACATACAGTGCCCGGCCGTAAGTAATGCACACGAGTTCTAAAAATCAGGTAAGTAAAAACAAGTCTACAAGTAAAACTATAGGTTTAATTTTTTATTCAATCACAATAAAGTCAAGCAACGTCGTTTTGTGATTGAATATAAAAATGATTGGATTTCGTAGTTTTATTTTTAAACTTGTTTTAACTTAGCCGCTTTCTATAAACCGCGTGCATAACTTACGGCTGAATACTGTACAAATATTTTTGAATTTTCTTTGTTAATGCACTTTAATGAAAAATTATTATTCATCGACTAATCTATAAACAGTTTATGACTGTAAACAAAATACACATTTTGAATAATAAAATATTGAATCAATTCAATGCCTCATAACATTGAATAGCAAAATATTCACATTTTAATAGAAATTTATCGCTTGAATTAGATTGATAAGAACGAACTAGAAAAACGATTTTAAAAACTAATTTAACCACGATAAGTAATACGCAATTCCCTCTATAATATAGTTTTATATAGTTATGTCACTTCCATACTTGACTGACCGGTTGGCCGAGTGGTTAGAGATCCTAACTGCGGAGCTGAGGGTCACGGGTTCGATACCCGCCCGGGACAAATATTTGTGTGCATGAACATGCCTATTTGTTCCGTGTCTGGGTGTAAAAGTATCTATATATGTATACATTATATATTTAAAAAAAATATTTAAGTATATATATCAGTTGTCTAGTACCCCATAATACAAGCATAATACTTGCTTACTTTGGGACTAGATGGCGCTGTGTGGGATGTCCCAGATATTATTATTATTATACAAATATTACAGATTTTTGGTACACACAAAATATGACTTCAAATGTAATAAAATGTGATAAATTGTTACGGGCAACACTAGCGTCATGGCGCCAAGTGGACGTATTAAAAGATACGGGCGAAGCCAGCCAATAGCAGCTCTGGTTCTGGGTCAATTCCAAATTGATTACCCTTGTTTTATTTGTGATCCATACGAACCTTAAATAGGAAGCACGTAACAATACTTTGTGTATGTTCTGTGTGGTAAGATTTTGATAAGTTGTTATTATTTGATAGATTTTCGATAGGTTTTCTACAGACTTCAAAGCTGGTACCCTTTCAAGACTAATTTTATCACAAAAGTTAAGAGTTTCATAGTTAGAGCAATTCCAACGGATTCTTGAATTATAATTGTGACTAAAGTCAAAATATTTGAATCTAAATAATGCGTACGTGTGAAAATTTAATTCCTATTAATGGGTGTGTGTTAAGTATGACTTGGTTTTTTTAACACGTAATTTAGGTAAAATCTGAGGTACAAAATTTAATTTTTGCTTGTGAAGAATTTAAAAATTCTGTCAATACGAATATAGACTGTTCTTAAAAGTGTGTTAATCATATTATACAATATTTATACAAAAAAAAAAAAACAGTGAAACAAAATGCTAAAAAAATGGAATTCTGCCGAAATTAGAGCATCCAAATTTATTTTATTTTTGTTATTTTAGACAATGTATCAAGCTAAATTATCAGTAGTAAAGTTAAGTAGTTACTTAGTTATTTTATCCTGATTTTAATTGTTTAAATATTTGGTCCAATATATTTTTTAAATAACCTATAAATGAAGAGACGAAAGACCTCACTTGAAAGATCGCCGAGCCTGAATATGCCTAAACTAACGCAGTGCGAAATAAATGTTTGTAATACAAAACTCTTTTCATTCCTTGATATTTCTAGTTCGAAAATGCCACTTTTCCGTCTGAATACTTTTATATTTTATTATTTATATACTTTTTGATTCTACACAAATCATTTCCAAGACTGGGGCATTATTAACGTTAGCAAAGGCTCAGGTCATAGATGTGCACAGAATTACTAGATCACAGGTAACCAACTGAACTAATTTGTTCTGGATTCATAAATGCCCTATACTGGCCCATATAGCCTATGCTTGGGAAGAAAATCACGCGTTTGATTTACTTCCATTTCATTCATTCCATCAGCCCATTATACTCCATTGCAGGGGCTTAGGCCTCCCCCCAGGGTGATGGGGCTTGGAGATTAAATCCACCACGCTGCTTCAATGCGGATTGGTCGATTGTAACGACCGTCATGTAATTGACAGCAACCGAGACCGAATGCTTAACGTGCTCTCCGAGGCATGGAGTCAGTCACTTAAGTCATGAAGATTCATTGGTACACGCCTGGATTCGAACCGCGGCCACACAGTCTTGTAAATTTGAAACAGGTTCGCTGCGCTCGGGCTACTACGACACACGATTTACTTAGAGAAGAGATATAAAATTATTTTGGACTCAAACAAAAGTATCAGTCGACATATTCCATACTTCATAATTAAAAATTACGTTTTGTCATTTATTTGCTTTGTAAAGATAAAAACAGATTTTTATTTAAAAGTCTTGGTATCAGAGAAAAATCATCTATTTATGTCTTGCTTATTTTACAATAGATATTAACGTGTTTGGTATTTTAATATTGGATTATAAATGTGAGATTCTGAAGTAACATAATATATTCGAAGGCGAAGAATTCAGCTGGGCTAGGCTACTTTCGGGATGCTTCATCATCTGTTCTCGTCGCTACTACCACAATGTGTTAAGACCAAGGTCTTCAACCAATGCGTCCTACCTACAATGACGTACGGTGCCAAAACATGGACTCTCACGGCAGAACTGATCCAAAAATTTAAAGTCGCTCAGCGTGCTATGGAGCGGCCTATGCTCGGTGTTTCTTTGATGGATAAAATCAGAAACACTGGATTCCGTCAAAGAACTAAAGTTGTCGACATAGCCGAAGCGATCACCAAGCTGAAATGGCAAAGGGCCGGTAACATTTGCCGTAGAACTGATAACCGATGGGATAGACGAGTTCTCGAATGGAGGCCACGTACCGGAAAGCGAAGCGTTGGACACCCCCGGCCAGGTGGACAGATGACCTGAAGCACCATACCGGGGGTAGTTGGATGCGAAAGGCGGAAGACCCTATGTGGTGGCAAGCCTTGGGAGAGGCCTATATCCTGCATTGGAGGGACTCGGGCTGATGATGATGATGAAATATATATAAATATCAAAATGTCAAGAGATTTAGGTATATAAAGTTATTACAAGTGGGTGCGATTGGGTGGTTTGGGCTAAATTCAAACCATGTCGTATATGCGCCAAATATACTTATTTATTATAGTACGTATATAAAAAAGACTTAACAGTGAAAACAAATCGGGAATATTTTGTTTTGAGTCTGCTATTTACTTTTGGGTACATTATTTTACAGCTCAATAGAGGAGTAATTGACAATAATAAATTAATTTGTTTTCTATTTTTTTTTCTATATCTAAATTTGGTTCTAAGTTTAAAACATCTTTTAATAGGCACCTAACAAATTTTTAAGTTATGAGCAAACTAAAACTTCTTTTATAAACATGAGGTAAAACAAATTGAATTTTCATAATGTTATTAAAATTATCAACATTAATCTGGTTTTCACATCTATTGACACTCCGAGCAATGACGCAGTTGCCAGAGCCACGAAAGTGAGTAACGCTCTGGCCTTACTCCCCACACTCAGCAGTTTGTAGTGGGGATATAGGGAACAACCGGCTTCTCGTGTGAAAGCCGATTGTTCCTTATATCTCTCCCACTGATATTATTTAGCGTGACGCATTTTCGTGTCGTTTTAGGCTCACCCCGTGCCATAAGATGTTTCACTTGAAAAAAAATTGCTAACTCATAAGTATTTCATTTTTCAACCGATTTTAATTTTCGTTTCAGATTCTGTTATTGTATCAAATGTATTTGTATATTTTCTTGAAAAGTAAAACATTTTGAATATCCGTTGACTTTCACAATTCACCCTTTAAATTAAATACAACAGATGACGAACCATGTGCAAATTTTCCTCCCTTGATATTTTGATACCTTTATGGAAAAAAATAAAATGACATAGAAGCAGACAAACGGAATCGCGAGCGTCGAACAGTCATTTCAAATTCATTCCTTATTTCTTAGTGTTTGTATGTATATACAGCGTTCACACAAGCGCCACTGACATGAATGGATTTCACAAACGATTTAACACGTGACAGATCACCCTATATAAAAAACACGCTTGCTTTTTTACGCGGCAAGGAGAGTAATGTAGAAAAATCGAGTCGAGGAAATTTAGCGTGAAATTTTCTACAGTAGCGATGGGGAGGGTAACGAACGATATTTTTTATGAAGATGGGAACGTCACAAAAAGAACTAATAGTAGGTAACTATCGATATGAATGAATATGATCTACAGGAATAGAGATCGCATGAAAGAACAATCAACACACGCACCGGATGTATAGGTATCAGTTTTGAGTGGTGGGGAATGGTGATGACGTTTTCTCTTTGCGTAAGTGCTGAAGTACAAAAAATAGAAAGTAGTTAGTTTTCACTAGATTTGGACAACTAATCATGATATACCGGATCCTGAAATATATTGCAAAGACGGCGGTAAGGACTGCTAAGGCAAATATTTGTTGGACGTTGGCTCACTTTAGAGAAAGCAACATTTTGACAGTCCCTTGTCAGTACATTTATGAAAATATAATTTATGTACATAAAAACTTAAATGCTTTCTCTAGGGTGGGTGATGGCCACAACTTAAATACAAGACATAAGCATATGTTATCAATCCCCAGGTTCAGACTCTCAAAGCTTAATAATTCTTTCATGAGAAATTGTATTCATTTTTATAATAAAATTCCTAAAGAAATGTTGAACTTAAATTCAAATCAATTTACAAAGCAAGTTAAAGTCCAACTCGTGAAAAAAGCTTACTATTGTATTAGCGAGTGTTTAAATGATAAGTGCGCATGGACATCATTGTAATAGTTGTAAGCATATTTTAAAAAAAAAACGACTAAGAAAAACATATATTTAAATAAAATAAACAGGGCGGAGTTTCTTGCCGGTTCTTCTCCTTCTAGTTTTGGAACCGGTACCTAATCACCTAATCAATTCATTTTGACATTACATTTGAAATGTATATCTAGACATATATTACTAAATAAAAACGACGGAAGTGATGTCACGCAAAGGCGAAAATCTTCTGAATTTAAATAAAGAAATAAGGTTATTCAAATATAAAAGTAATAAAATAATATTTAAAAATAAACAATAACATTTTTGTGTCGTGAAAGCGCAACGAACCTGTCTCAAATTTATAAGGCCATAGGGCCATGGTTCGAATGCGGGCGTGTACCAATGAGTTTTTCTGACTTAAGTACATTACATTCACTGACTCCGTGCCTCGGAGAGCACGTTAAGCAGTCGGTCCCGGGCGCTGTCAATAGAGGGTGGTCGTTACAATCCCCAACCCGCAATGGAGCAGCGTGGTGGATTTAAGCTTTAAGCCCCCCTCCCTCACCTTGGGGGAGGCCTAAGCCCCTGCAGTTGGGTAAAAATTGGCTGATGATGTGAAGTGAAGTGAAGAATAACATTTACCTATAGTTCTAAATACAATATAATTCGAATAAAATAGAGTATATTTATTAAATATATTCCATTAATTTTATTTTACTAATTATTTATCATAAATACAATTTATAATGTCTCGTAGTTAACTTCGAATTCTATCATAAATTAGAAAAAATAATATCAAATGAGATAGATGTTTTACGTTTAAAATTAAAAAAATAAAACAAAAATAAGACCAACAAAATATCCGACTTTAATTTATTTTTAATAATTTTACGAATTATGACTTATATAAAATAAAAATATATTTTCGTGTAACATGATTTCGATTTCTGTCATAAATAGTATAGAAAATAGGATATAATTTTATACTGTATATTTTATTTATCTGTAACAATTTAGGCTGTGGTTTTAGATACGAAAACTTGCTTATTATAACGTGATCAAGAATATTGATATTTTATCTTACGTCACGAGCCCCTCAAACGTTTAGCCGACAATATATAAAGTTAATAAAACATAGCCCGCAGGTATTCAATATAGACATGGCGAACTTAATTGAATTTGTGGCTTAATTTTTATCCATTAAAATTACATGAACTACAGCCATGATTAATATTTTAATATTTTTTTTTGTTTAATAGTGACTCTATTTATCTATCATCGGGCTATTAATTTGAGGTTAATCTGACGCAATAAGTTATTCTAAGAAATATTATATTAATCTTAAACGGGGATACTATATCTACGCGGATACTCGTGGCCTGTAATTTCGCAAGCTCGACTTTTTTTAATGGATTTTTTTCGAAAATATTGACCAATAACCAATTTAAGTTACTTATTAGTATTGGTGTTTTATTTTTTGGAACCAGTAGTCAACTCGCCCCAAAACAAACTTGGACTATTGGGACGAGTAGTCATATAAAAAAATTAATATTTTGTTCAGTGGTCATCTCGTCCCAATGTTTTTCTCTTAAAATTGTATCCGGATTTTATAGAGTCGAAAACAATTGTTTCGATAGAAAAATAAAAGACAAATTTAAATTAAAAGGCATCACAATGGAAATAAATTGGCTTTGTCCGAAAATAAAATTTAGTCATATTACTTTATACCTTAAAATATTTTTTTTACTCTTTATTGAAAAACATACTTCCAAATATAATAATGTTATTGTATACATATATTAGAAATTCATAAAAAATTTATCCAAATCACTTGAATGTATAATTTTTATGATTTTTTTTTTCGAATATGGTAGTAATTTTCATTTGTAAGAAATATGGTACTACACTTCCATTACTCGACCTGTAAGAGAACAACATAACAGGTTGTAACTACATTGTTTAAGAAGATTAATCGGGGTCCCGGGTTCGAATCCCAGGTCGGCTCCCGTATTTATATGATGAATATTGATACTGGTACCGGGTCTTGGTTGTTATGTGTATGTGGTGTCTTTGCTAGGCACCCAAAACATAAGCTAATATTTTGTTTGGATCCTACACGTTGTTGTGATGTATACGTTATTATCATTTAAAAATATTTTCTTTCACAGGTCAAGGTCTGGTTCCAGAACAGACGGACAAAACACAAACGGATGCAGCAAGAAGAGGAAGCCAAATCAGGAAACAAATCCGGAAACTCCGGTTCAAAACCGGACGAAGGAAGCCAATTCAACAATTCCTACGAAGAAGAAGACGAAGAATTAATAGACATGGACATGGACGAATTGAGTGAAAGTGAAAACGAAACGTGAGCCAATTATATAAATAGGACTTTTTTATAAATAACGGGCATAGATTCCAGCCCTTAAAACTTGTAAATAGTGAAAGGATATTTATGAGTGAAGTAGCTGAAATTGTTAAGCCTGGTTTACACGATTGTTAAGCCGCAGATGTAAGTTGATAATAGCTATTGGATCCAACGGTTTCTTTAAATGTCAACGCACCATCAGATATATAAATTTAAACCAATTAAGTGTAATATTGGAAACCTAAGAGCCGCGTGAATATTAAACTTAGTATTGGATCCAGTAGTTATAAATCCAATACTAAATCTAAATTAAGCCGTTAAGTGTTGTAGCTAAAAAAAACTCAAGCCAGTCGGCCGTGCGACTAGCAAATATCCATTGGATCCAGTGAAAATTAGAGATAAGATCTTGTTTACACGAAACTAACTGTTAATACGTCCAGTGTGTAACTACAAACCAATGCAATATTGGTGCGATACGACCCCTTGGCCAGATGCGCTGATGGCCTAAAGCGGCGGAGGACCGTGTGTGGTGGTGAGCCTCGAGGGAGGCCTATATCCTGTAGTTTATAGACACGGGTTGATTATGATGATGACGACACTTCTCGAACAATCTACGAAAATTATTTCATTAAATAAAGAATTTAGTGATTCAGTGGTTTTGTGTAAACCGAATTTTATTTACCGAACGATTTCGAATGAACATGAAATGTAAAAAAAAATTGATCTCATCAAAATGATCTTCACGTGTGAAAGACAAACTATATATAGTTTCCCTGAAACACTATGATTCTCATAGACAAAATAATTCAAACAGAAGTATAAGGTTTAACAGATAAGATAACATGCCATTCTTTTATATGGGCGCATTAGGTATAACAATATCATAAAGATGTAATAATTTTGGTTTCCACAGTCACAAGTGTTGTTCATTCCAGGTAATTATCGATCTATAATCTAATATAATATTTGAAGTAAAAATTGCAATTATCTAAAGTTTACTTACAAGACGCAGAGTCGTCTCGTGTCACTGGTTATAAATTAAATCAAAAAATGAGGACAGAGCGCTCCTGTTTTGGCGACAGGCCTGGGTGATCTCGCCGCAAAAGATTGATCTGATACCCGGTTGTGCATAGAATCCGCTACTGTAGGTATATCTTCATACCTAAAATGTGGAAAGAACCAAGTCTGGTTATACCAATAACAAACATAATACAGTTATTGTATTCTATATTACCATATCTACTATACAAACTAGTATCTACCTAGAAACTAAATAGTATCTCTCTATAAAAGTGTAACAAACATAGAAACAAATAGCGTGTCTTTCTTTTTTAATTTAAAATCTAAACCGAGGAAGTTCCTCCTAGCTATACCAATGATGATGGAATGTGTTAACTTCGCCACTCAAGAAAAAAACTACCCCGAAATAATTATATTTTTTAATAGGTAGGTGTTACTCTTGATGTGGGTATAATTTTGTGATCGTAATCACCGAGGCCAGTTACGAGATACGCTTAGAAATTATCTTTGAGTCCCATCGCGGGCCCTTAATTGTGTGCCTAGTCGTCCCAAATTGTTTTCATATTCCGGACAATTTCGTCAAATTTTGGTTCATTACTTGGCAAGTTATTTGAGTAATAGGATCTTTCTTACTATAGCTACATATTGTAACTGCCTAGCGTTTTTCGTGTGTGTTCAGTAAATCAGACCGAGTTCTCACTATCCGCCAAAAATCACTTATGTAAAATACGCATGTCACCATGACAGCTCATTTATTTTGTTTTTAAACATCTTCCAATCTGGGGCTCCGGTCGAGTACGACTTCTTAAATATTCCAAGATTCGATAGTTCTAGTGCTTCACAGAATACTTTTTTATACAACTGTCTTGGCATGAACTTAATGATGGGGAAAGTATCGATATTAATGTCGAGGACGAGGAAGAATACGTTGGTCTATTTAATCTCTCACATGTTGACGCAGCAGGTACTGGTACTGTACAAGAAACTCAAATTATGTAGTGCTTTACATGAGGCTTTCTTATGAGGTTAGCTAAATACCTACCTACTGGAAATCAGTCGAAGAGGTACCTATCCATTACTTTGCCAGCAGCGTTTGGTTTTAATAGAGCCAGAAATGTCACTTCATAGTGTCGAAACTGTCAAACGCAATTTTGCGGGCGCGCGGTGACCTCGCGGACTGAAATTCGCCATCTTGCACCAGCTATCTAGAGTATGAGTGGTTAGACGGTAAACGCCGAAGAGGCCTTCTAGTCAATTTGTACTTTTATGCATTACTCAGATTTTGTTGTTTCTTTGATGCAAGCAAAATGTCACATTACAATTTTCGAAACAAAGTAATAATTGTTTTTGTTTATTATAATTAATTGTATAGGATATTTCTTTGGCCGATTTTAGTATGAAGTTAGCAAAGTTCTATTTTAATGAGACCTCAGAAATATATCTGAATTCATAGATAAAACTCGCATACGGCTTTACGAAAAATCCTATTGTTAGTTTTCAATTATGAGAATTTCACCTTTCTCCTTTTCTAAAGCGGACTTTGCCAACTGCATTTGAAATTGGAAAAGTTTACAGATATAAATTAAAATAATAATTTGGCATTTCTTTCGCTAATAATTATTATAACAAAATTTGTTTTGAATTAAAAAATATTTACCATTTAATAATAAAATATTTAAATATGCATACATTATAAAGAAAATTTAAATATGTATATCAGTTTTCTAGTAACCCATAAGACAAGCATAATACTTGCTTATTTTGTAACTAGATGGCGCTGTATGGGATGTCACATGTATTATTATATTTTTATTATGACTTGTTTTTTGGCAGGTAGGTTTTTGTTCTGAATTGTTTAGGTTTATTGAATGATTTGTGTAAATTTGATTTTAATTTATTTATCTCTTAGGTTGCTCTTTTTACAATCTGATTTATATAGATGCAAATCTGTTATTAGCAGTGTGTTTTTCCTTTTTACTAACTTTACTGTTCTATTTCTGTACGTTGATGATTAACCGAATAAAAATAAATCACTACATAGTATAAAATAAAGTCCCCCGTCGCATCTGTCTGTTTGTCTGTCTGTCTGTCTATTACAATATAGATATTACAAAATAATGTATGCAGGAATTGTGTCTCTTTTATAGAACTAAAGAAAAGTCTGCGATAGTATATGTCTATCTTTTATGGATAGCTTACTATACCTATTTTTATGTTTAAAAAAAGGTGTCATATGATGAGATAATTGGAAAGCAATTTATACGGATACAGTATTAATCCTTATCAAATTAAATACGTTATTTACCATCAGCATTTCATGCTTATTATGATTGCCCTTTACACTATTCAATTTAAATTAATATCTTAGGAGCTATTGCGAAATATAAATATCGCGCGACAAGCAGGGTACCGCGCCGGCCAGCCATCCCACGCAACACGCATGGTTAGGCTGTTTTCAATGTTGTGTATAAAGAAATATTGTACTTTGTTTTTATGTATTTATTCTTTACTTTTTCAAATTTTTATCGAATTGATAATAAAATAAATAAAAAACTCTGCAAGTAGCATGAATTTACGTTACATTTGAATTTAATTAAATCCAATCCACATGTTCGACGCAATAAGCTGATAGGACACTACGCAGAAAAAACACTATAGCTTATATGCTCTGCTACCCGTGCGAAGCCGGGACGGGTCGCTAGTAAACTATAAACAAAAAATAAGGCTGTTGACAAATATTGAAATTATTATCTACACTATTCAAGAAAGTATCCTATAGTAATTATACCTGGGACATCATACACGGAGGCATCTAGCCCCAAAATAAACAAATTACGCTTGTATTTACTAAACACTTAAACAAAAGTATTCACAGTGATTTATCTTAACGACCCTATCGAATGTGGGTAGCACACCTTTTATTAAGCCGGTTACTTACTTTTCCATTGTTAAATACAAAATTAATTGAATTCTGAACATTAATGGCCGATTATGTACATTAATTTTGTGTTTACCTTTTTAATTTGCGCGTCTTTTGTTCGTTCGATTTATGGCGCGGACCACATGGGTTTAATCGGGATCGATAAATGTATGAACTCTAAAATACCGGTTAAGCGGGAATTGGATACTATTCAGGGAAAAAATTAATAAAAACATTAATAGTTCAAGTAGTGTCGTGATAGCCCGAACGCAGCGAACCTGTTTTGAAGCGAGCGTGTACCAAGGAGTTTTTTCTGACTTAAATACATTAACTATCACTGACTCCGTGCCTATCGGAGAGCACGTTAAACAGTCGGTCCCAGTTGCTGTCAATAGATGGCGGTCGTTACAATCCACCAACCCGCATTGGAGCAGTGTGGTGAATTTAAGCTCCAAGCCCGCTCATCTTGAGAGGAAACCCAAGCCTCTATAGTGGGGTATAAAAAAGCTGATGGAATGGCAAAAAGCTCAAGTATAAAAAATAATAATAAATAAGAGCAGGTTTTTTTGTACTTCGATAATTATTTTTTTAAATTTTGAACCTGCCTACGCTTTTCTAGGCTGAAACTTTATAACTCCGTACTATTCCGTAGTGACCCCAAATCTAATTTATTATTAGCAACTAATCTAGTGAGTAAGAGGTTGCATTTTATAAAAAAACATTCCATTCAATCAGGTCATTATACCCTACTGCAGGGGTTCAGGTCTTCCCCCAGGGTGAGGGGGCTTGGAGCTTAAATCTACCTCGCTGCCTCAGTGCGGATTGGTGGATTTTAACGACTGCCATCTGTTGACAGCAACCGGACTCGACTGCTTAGCGTGCTTTCCGAGGCACGGAGTCAGTGATAGTTATGTACTTTAGTCAGAAAAACTTATTGGTACACACCCGGATTCGAACCATGGCCTCACGGCCTCATAAATTTGAAAAAGGTTCGTTGTGCTCGAAAAAACTAAAATTTTCAAATACTTTTTTATCTTTTATGTCGAACTGTTTTTTTTATTGCCTTTCTGAACAATGATCATCCAATGAATTCAAAATACACTTGGACATGGAATTGAGTTTCATCTTTTTCGTTGGATAGATTTGCAAAATTTCATATATCTATTAAAAATTGTGCTAAATAAAGTTATAATATTCAATTGCGTTTGGCCGGTTGCCCAACTAACTTACGAATATGTAATGTGAAATTATTTTAGTCAAAGTGCCTATATGCTCCTACTGTTGTACAGTGTATTCCACGGAACAAGGATCGACGTTGGAAGTACGATATGGAAAGGCGTATGTCGCTCATACAAATTTATTTATTTGTTAGGAAAACCAACAGCTTTAATATTTTAGAGTAACAATCTATTTAAATATTAGATAGCCTATAAAAGGTTCTCACATGTAAAAAAAACTCTATAGAAATAGATAAACTACAAACTAAAACACTTAATAAGAAATTACAAAATAAATAAAACATATCCGTAATCAACACCGATACACAGTACACTCGCGAGCACCCTTCTGTTCTTACGCCGTCCAAACACTTGTTGGCGTATCTTGACAAATCAAAGTAAAGGGATGTATGTATGCGTAATATTAGCGTAATTGGAAATGTGATGTTTATAATAATAATATCAGGGATATCCCACACAGGGCCATCTAGTTCCAAAGTAAGCAAGTATTATGCTTGTATTATAGGATACTAGATACTATAAGATAATATTGTCGTGATAGCCCAGAGCGCAACGAACCTGTCTCAAATTTATAAGGCCATGGTTCGATTCCGGGCGTGTACCAATGAGTTTTTCTGACTTAAGTACACAATATCACTGACACCGTGCTTCGGAGGGCACGTTAAGCAGTCGGTCCCGGACGCTGTCAATAGATGGCGGTCGTTACAGTTTCCAACCCGCAGTGGAGCAGCGTGGTGGACTTAAGCTCCAAGCCCCCCCCTCCTCACCCTGGGGGAGGCCTAAGCCCCTGCAGCGGGGTAAAAAAAAATGGGCTGATGATGATGATGATAGGATACTTGACAACTGATAAACATAAGTACTTAAATATTATTTTTTTAATAATATATACATATGTAGATTCTTTTACACCCAGACACGGAACAAACAGATATGTTCATGCACACAAATATTTGTCCTGGGTGGGATCGAACCCGCGACACTCGGCTCCGCAGTTAGGGTCTCTAACCACTCGGCCAACCGGTCAGTCAAAATGTTATGAACAGATTTGTCTGCAAACTGGCCATCGCCACTGACATTTCCAACGTCTTTCTTTGTTCCGTGGAGTATTCATATTTCCTGCTCGGCGATCGGACTCAAGCGTCCTCATAAAAAGTCCTTAACGATATTTTAGTTGTTCTTTACTGTGTCGTTTTTATAGCTTCGTCGTTTTGTTGAACAATATTGTTCGAAGTCGGGCGAAACGATCGCTTATTTTACGATTGCCTCTCCTTGCATTGGGAATGTTGGACTCGCGTACTTAAATAATCATACACTTGCACTCTTAAGCCTGGTTTTCATCAGCAGAGTTAGCGGTGGAATTAAATAATATAAAAAATATCTTGGACATTCCATACAACGCTCTAGTCCCAAAGTAAGCAAGTATTATTTGACGTATTTGACGACCGCTTAGCCTAGTGGGCAGCGACCCTGCCTGCGAAGCTGGAGGCCCCGGGTTCGAATCCCAGGTCGGGTCAGTATTTATATGATGAATATTAATACTGGCACCGGGTCTTGGTTGTTATATGTATGTGTTGGCTTGGCCTGGTATCCAAAATACAAGCTAATGCTTAGTTTGGGACCTAGGCGTTGTTGTGATTGTGTGTGTTATTATTATTATTATTATTATGGGGTAGGTACTAGACAATTGATATATATGTATATACTTAAATATTCTTTATAATATATACATATATAGTTACTTTTAAAATTAGACACGAAACAAGTAGACATGTTTATGCACATGAATATTTGTCTCGGGCGGGAATCGAACCCGCGACCGATGGCTCCGCAATTAGAATCTCTAATCACTTGGCCAATCGGTTAGTCTAAGAATCAACTACCAACTACCAAAGTATTGTAGTAGTTATTGGTAGAGTACTAATCTTTGTAAAGCAGATTGACAGCAGGACAGAGGACATTGTTGACTCTACTAAACTGGTTTTGTTTCCATCACTACAGCGTTGCAATCTATTCGTGTAAAATTCGGTGTAAGCAAGTTATGATGTGCGTTGTAACAAATTATAGTCACTTACATGATTCACCGAAATATCAACTTTTGTCTGTATACGTTAGCTTTCGAAATCGGTAGAGTGGCTGAAATAAGCTCTACCGTTAACTCTGTTCCATCTAACATTCTCTAATAAAAGTAGACTTTTAATCATAGTTACTAATACTTACCTACTTACTCTAATTTATTTGCAACGACAAGTCCGCGACCAAAAAACCTGAAGTAAATTGTTAACCACTATGAGAACGCACAGACAATCGTGTAGGTTAGAGGTGCTATGTGACAGTATTTATTTAAGACACGTGTCCCAAAAATAATTACACCACGAATATAAGTAAAAATATTACGCTTACGTAAATAGTTTTGTCTCAGATTTAAATCATTTTAGAAAGCAGTTGAGTCGTTCATCCCTTTCTTTTTCATCTTTGGTGTGATATGATGTCGAATTTTAGAGTTCAGGTTAAAATAAGAGAATCTGTCTTAAATACGCAACATATTGCACACTTGAAGGGGACAGCGTATATAGCCGCCTACAACTCTAACCTCCTCTAATGCTCTGTGTGAGAACGGATGGCGCTTATTTCGATGCTGAAGCTGGAAAGCTGTCGTTAAATGTAATATGTTCCATATAGTTAGATATTAGGTATATAATGATTTGTGACGTTTCGATTGTTTATTAGAGGAATGGATATTTAATTTATATAAATACTCCTATATTGTGAAATCACCGTAAGATGTAGTTGTCCGCGCTGATGACTCATGAGTCACCTCTGCATCGAAAGACAAGGCGGGTGTATCATTTCTCGTACTTGCCCAGTGTTTTAATAAGGATAGCAAACTTTTATACTTTAAGGTGTTCAGAAATTGATTGTGGATGTAACTACACATGTGTATATGTGTATATTAAACCTGAGCGAGAAAGATGATACGGCAAGCATAATACAGAAAGAGATAGTTATCTGTAATGATTACCCTTGAAGTAGGCTTGTTCAGCATAGATGAGGAGAAACGGCAATTATGGAACCAAATCAAATTACGACAATTGGCTTAGTTTTAGATTCTCATTTAGTGTGCGCTAATGCCACATCTACTTCCTATAAAGCATATAATATCATTGGAGGATCTATTTATTTGTAGTGACCCTTCTGATGTTTTTTAATATGCGTTGTTAACGCAATGCATAAATCAATGTGTAACTTCACATAATAAATACATTTTTTTATAAGTATAAAGTTGACTACAGTTTTCGAAATCGTTCGGTATATAGATCCTAATAAATGTGTATAGCGTTTATCGATTTTTTTTTTAAATCGATTAAGTACGCTGTATCGATTTTATAGAATGAGATGTTTGTAGTATACGTTAAAAACCGGGCATAGTTATGTAGTACCTAATTTAAAAATTAAATATTTAACACAGCTCAAAGTAATTTAAAAACTTTACATAACTATCTCCCGCATTAGATTTATTAAGACAGTTCCTTTAGACTAACGATTTGATTAATTATCGATCCTCAAAAAAATTCAGTATTATGTTCATGTAAACTCGTAGATCTTAGAATAAAGCTCTCGTGGGGGTCGATCAAATACAATGATAATTTGTAGCAACATTATTATGAATATATTGTGAAATAATATTGTTTTCAATACATTTGCTATTTAATACGATTTTTATGGCATCGAAACTTGGACTGTAATGTTGTATTTTACGGTACTAGGCCTTTTTACTTTACACCAATCACAAACGAGCATTCTGTTTGTAACGCATGCATGAACCGCGAAAAGCAACCGCTCGCGCCCTTAGCTCCCGCCCGTATTATACATTTCAAGTATCTACCTAATTTTAATCGCAAATGTATTGAAAATCGTCGTATGATGCTCGTACTCAGTAAGCTGGTTATTTTAGTCATTGGTTTATTATAAACACTCTGCTTCGCCTCGTGCCTGTAAACACCTCGACTTTAATATACAGCTTACCTCACTTGTATCATAATGTACTATTATATTGTATTTAACATTTAACTGGACATCTTAGATAGTATGATAAACAGGATCGAGCGTTCCATACCTACTTAAAATTGATCAAACAAATGAATAAAATGTCAGGCTCAGTGATTAGACGGACTTTACGTCGTTATCCTTGTTTTAAATAAACGTTTTGTTAAATTACACATGAAATGTTATTTCTGAATTTTTAATTTATTTATATATTTTTAAATCCGTATATTTTTTGATCACATTTTTGATGTCACAATATAAACATCTATGTTTGAGAGTAAATTTTTTTTAATTTCATATAGAATACGGCAACGAAAAGTTTATTGCTTTGATCCTTGCAGTATTTAGTACTAGAGAATCATTTCCGAAGCAATCCGTGCACATTCCTTTGCCAATTTCCCTGACCCGTTGGCCGAGTGGTTAGAGACCCTAACTGCGGAGCCGAAGGTCTCGGGTTCGATTCCCGCCCGGGACAAATATTTGTGCATGAACATGTCTATTTGTTCCGTGTCTGGGTGTAAAAAAAAAAATATCTGTTATGTAAATATTATGAAGATTATTTAAGTATTTATATCAGTTGTCTAGTACCCCATTATACAAGCATAATACTTGCTTACTTTGGGACTAGATGGCACTGTGTGGGATGTCCCAGATATTATTATATTATCATAATAATTAAATTACAAATGATGAAAATGATAAATCGCGTTACATAAACGTAGGCCTAGTTCATTACCTAGTATAAACTCAATTACAGAAATATATCTTCCTGTAAAACGTGGAGTCGCGCGTTGTCGAGAGTTGGGGGAAAACGCTCACGTTTTATTGAACTTTGCATGTCCTGGTGACAGGCCCACGAAGGAATATAACGCTAGAATTGGTTGAGTTCGCGGCAATTCATATGGTTCGTATGTGAACTGTGTCTGCCACTAACAGAGATCTATTCTTTTGTTAATGTTTTTTATATAGAAATTCTCAAATTCAATATTGTTGGAACTGATCTTATTATATACCTACTTAAGAATAGTATATAACACCTAATAATTTCAAATGACTGTACAAAAATGGACGAACCAAAAAATAACTGGTTAGTCGATTTTAATAAAAAAGAAATGTAAATAACCTATTTATTTCTAAACTTACATAACGTAAAACTAAGTAGAATAAAATTATATTGTAATATATATAAGGAAAGAAACTTGTTCCTTCTGTCGTTTTCGTGGGTTTCGAATGCCATAGTTAGTTCTGTAAATAAACTTATATAAATAATTAAGGGAATAACTGTAGCAATATTTGTAAATTCTTTAATATAATTTCATAACTTAGATGTATATACGTGTGTGTTAGATTTGAAGGGTGATGTTATTCAAAAATGAGCATTCAAGCGGGCATTACAAGGTTGAAAATATTTATTGTGGAAATGAAAATAATAAAAACTTCAGATTAACAAATGCTAGCGTGTATATGTATGGTCACTATAGACACGGACAAAATTACAAACATACGAAATATGAAACAATAACACAGACAGAGGTAGACCTCACCGAAGCAAGAGTGGGACATTTACTTTTAGTCAATCTTGTGTTAATTCGACACAAGACTTGCAATTACAGCTACGTGGTAATGCATCTATACACTAGTAATTTTTTATTGAGTCCTTTGTCCTTAGTATATTTATGTCCTTTTTGGGGACTTTTAAGCTTTTCAAGAACTTTCTTATATTATAATTAATTAGAAACAATAGTATTTTGTAGTTTCCTTTAATACCGAAAAACAATTTTATTACTAAAGACAACAAGGATAAACTTAAATGCTTTGATATAAATTTAAATTATTCTAGAAACACAAAACGTCACAGGTACTAACAATTCTATTTTTTGGCAAGGATAAAACACAAAATTGACATCTATACTTACAGGAAAATCGGCAAAGAAGGAAAACTTTGTACTAAATTAGAATTTGGTGATCATTGAACATGTATACATTTTCTCCCAACATAAAACTGTTAATCTAAGGAATTAAAAATTATGTAAGTAAAAAAAAGAAATAGTTATGTCTTAGCTCATTCCTGAATAATATCGTCCGAATAGCTCTCAAAGTGTTGTGTGTATATCGGAAAATAAAACAAACTTTTTTTGTCCACTGTACCCGGTGTCTGTTAAACTGAGCCAGCTTCCTTGAAAATGTGAAGCAGTAGGTACTTAAAGACGAGTGATATAAAATATATGTTTTTACTCATTTATTTCTAATTGTTTTATTGAACCTTGTCATTCTGTTATAGCTTAACGGAGCGGGGTAGGGTGGTTCCGATTCGCCATCGCCGTTCCGATTCCTCTTCTCCAACATATTTGTGAACCATGGAGACTACAGGAAATTCTGAAAAATATAAATAAGATTTTCATCGAAACAAATCAAAAAAGAAAAGGGTTCCGTACCACCGTACAATTTAAAAATAAACACGTTTCTTGTATTGGCGACCGTTTTTAATTTTTAACATTATTTTATTTTTATTATTTGTTGTACACACTCCATAAACCTTTTAAGTGTGAGCAATGATCTCACAATTATACCAATCACCAAAAGTGTCGGAAAAAAACACATTTATAGTATTGGAACTCCTTTAAATTTTAAACAATATATTATTTTTATTATTAGTTGTCATAGAGGCAATATTAATATATACACTGTAAAAATTTTAACTGTCTATCGATTACGATTCAGATGATACAGCCCTGTGACAGACGAACGGATGGACGGACCCATAGCGGAGCTTTAGTAATAGGGTTCCTGTTGGATTTCGATTGTATTTTTTTGTGTATGCTACTTATATCTTCGCCGACTGCGAACAGATTTAACACATTAATAAAACTTATACATCACCTTATTGTTTTTATTTATTTATGAACAGATAATAAAATATGGTAACCTAAATCTGACCTGATGACAAGCCAAAGACGAGATAAATAATAACTTGGTTTTGAACCCGCGTCATTAAAATCGTTAGTAATTACTTGTCGCTATTCGTATGGAGAGTGACCGGCTGGCGCAAGCTTAACAGGAGCTTTTTGGAAAATGCTAGAATGTCTATACCTTCGAATAGATAAGGAGACACACTTGACATGAGTGATGACAATAAAGTGTAGGCTAAACTTTATAGAAATAAATTACATGAAGATGTGTTCTACTGAAAAGAGTAAGATTTAACGAAGTAGTGTAAGGAACCTGGCGTATATTCTATTTAGTTTCATACCGAACACCGAATATACACGCAATGTATATTGCGTTTTTTTTATAACTGAAATGAAGGGCCTTAAAAAATATTATGGATAAACATCGAAGGTGCCATAGTTGTGAACGACCATTTTCGAACAGTGTACCTACATGAATGCTAAAAATTTCAACTAGTTATTATTTCAAGTAAAGGATAAGAAAGAAATGAAGGAAAAATGGAAATGCAGTAGTTACTTATTTAAAAGAAAAAAATTACAAGAAAGAGTTTTCTAAATGTATCATAATAGTGAAATAATAGAAAGAAAAATTGAGAAAATAAATATGAATGTTTAAAATGTCGTGTTAGACAAAGAGGGTGATACCGCACGGTGCGACGTTAGGACATTTAAAATTTAAAATAATGTTAAACTTAATTTTTTCAAGAAAGAGACAGAGATATAAACTTTTAGTAGCCGATAATATTTTTTTTATAAACATTCTTATTGTATAAAGTCAATTTTTATATTTTCTCGATAAAAAATTTTTTTTAATTGTTCTACTACTGTATTGAAAAGAAAGCAAGAGTAGAAAAGGTGCGAAAGATAAAAAGTAGGTAGTGAATTTTGATTATAATAAAAAACCATGTTGTAAGTATGCGCTAATATGTTTTATTTAATATGACGGGGGTTTACTTTCGCAAGCAGCCGGTCGTATGTTCGATTCTCGCCATGTGCATTCTGATTAATGAGTTTTTAACTCAATGGTGGCATGGTATAAAAGCATGACAACACGACAGAAATGAAAATCACCAGACTTATATCATCACACCATATTAGCCATGTTACCCCACGGCAGGGGCTTAGGTCTGCTCTCGGGATGAGGTTTCTAGGAACTTAATCCACCACGCAGCTCCAGGGCGGGTTGGTGGATTTCAACGGCTGCCATCTGATGATGACAACCGGGATCGACGGCTTAACGTGCTCTCCGAGACATACGAGGGTAATGGTGTGTATTTTATGTTAAAACCGAAACGATACAAACGCACCTACTGCCGCGGCCTACTACGCGGCCGAAGCTGCCAGCGATTTCTAGTTTTGTTTATCTTTTGTTGTGTTTATAAAAATCTAACATTTCAAAACATAGAATTATAGCAGGTAACTTTAAATAGAATAATTTAAACTATTTCGATGGAGACGTATGTGTGACACGGGCCATATGTCACTTTACGTAGTGACAGTTTGTAGCCTATAAAACACACGATGCATATTTAACACAACCTTCGTGCATTCGTACATTCTCGGAATAACAAGTACATGAATTTTAAAATTTATGGTAATATTTATTTATTTAAGAGAAACTTGGTTCGCCATGTATGACCAAACGCTGCCACAGACGCTGATGTCAAATTAATTTACTCTATGCATTTATGGGTTTAATTCGTCTAATTTAATGGGTTAGTGTTGAAATTAAAAAGCGTAATACGTTATATATGTATAGATCATGTATAGATATATCTATCTATACTAATATTATAAAATAGAAAATTTTGATTTTTGTTTCTTACGGATAGACTTAGAAACTACTAAACTAATTTTAAAAGTTCTTTCACATATAGAAAGTTATATTATTAGCAAGTAACATGGGCTGTATTTTATTTTCGAACTAGCTTTCCGCACGCGGCTCCGCTCGCGTGGACTACACAGTTGTACCGGGACTGCTATAATTTCTACGTAGATATAGTTTATAAATTAAAAGAGTACGTGTTTTAATGAGTACACTCTCGAGGTAGTCTCATTGTCACCAAGTGAAAATCTGATGATGTGATAGCAAGGAAATCGAGGAATACCCTTAACTCTTATAGGCGCGCATAGTGTGTTTGAGCTTTATTTTTACTTATTCAGGTGTTTGCGTCTGGGAGTCATCATTTCATGCTGCTAAGTTGATGATGGAAGCTACAGTTACAGTAATCTCGACATTACAAGATTAAAACTGCATCAGGGAGGTCGCCAACAAAAAGAACACCAACAATAGCCATTCCTTTGGCGGTTCCCCTCTAAAATATCATTAAAACTACATTGAGATTCAAAGTCAATACCGGCTTAAGTCACTTTAAACCCGCTTAACCTGCGAAAAGAGCCAGCGACGCGAAAATTTCTAAACCAACGCCGCCCTAAAGGGATTAATTAGTTAGTGAAAAATAAAAAAAAATATTTGTCACTCGTTTTGCCGTAAAAGTCTCTAATATTGTTAACTGATTGCTTTTTCTTGGAATGTTTTTGAGAAGTCACACCGCTTTACCTGAGATTTAAAATGGATATATTTTTTTGGTGCCAATGATGCGATCTCCTGATAATACAGTTAAAGCTAATCCAAAACATAATAAACCTAAGAAGTTGTTTTTTTACACGGAAGGGTGTATAAATTATCTAATTAATTATTCCTTAACCGAAAATTGTCGTTTTTGACCCGGACTAGAAAACTGGACCCTATTACTAATACTCCGCTGTCCATCTGTCTGTTTGTTTGTCTGTCCGTCTGTCACCAGGCTGTATCTCATGAACCGCGATAGTTAGACAGATGAAATTTTCACAGATGATGTATTTCTGTTACAGCTATAACAACATATACTAAAAAAACAGAATAAAATAAATATTTAAGGGGCTCCCATACAACAAACGTGATTGTTTTGCTCGTTTTTGCTCGATATTGAAAACGGCAACAGGTAGACGCTTGAAATATTGACAGACTATTTAATTATATATTCACTATAAAATAAATAATTAAATTAAAATAAAACAAATATTTAAGGGGGCTCCCACATAACAAACGTGATTTTTTTGCTCCTTTTGTTATCTTGTACGGTGGTATGGAACCCTTCGTGTGCGAGTCCTACTTGCACTTGGCCGGTTTTTTTTAATGTTTATCATACTCAAAAACTTCTTGAATTTGTGCTGATGGTTATAAAAATTAAAATAAATGCGGTTCTGTAACAACTTCTAAAAAATATCTAATTTTACAATTCTAAGTTGCATTTATTAACAGTTGCTTGTGTTTATAAACAGTGTCGGTTGCATTGCAAACTTGTATGTATTCACAGATTTTTCGATTGTAATGTAATAAAACAGCGACATCGCGCGAACTTTATCTTCTATCTCATTGCGGCGCTGGGGTGTGAGCGAGATGTAATAATCGCTTATCACGACGGTCGCCGTCGTTACTACACTAACCACGCAAAGGTGACGTCAATCTAAAGCACACATACGTACGCTTGGACTTTAAACGTCTATGCTATATCAAACAGAGGGCCAAGTGTGAGTTTTTTACTATTAACTGTGTAGTTTGCGTTTTTTATAATTTGTATGGAAACTCGTACAGCACATCTAGCGGTCGTTTTAGGTAACTTCGAGTTTCCATACAAATTACGGAAAACGCATACTACACAGTTAATAGTAAAAAAACTCGCACTTGGCCCTCTGTAGCGCCTTCGCACACATTTAGGTACTGTATTGAATTTCTCCTAGTTCTCATGCATAATCAGTGGTGGATAATATAGCATAAAGCATTATTAAAAACGCGTTATTTAAGCCCAACGGACTTAGCATATTATATTGGTTGACTCTTGGTGCTATTAAATAGCACGACGCGATCCCGCAGTCCCGCTTTACCGATAGAGCGATGCGATCAGCACAACGAACGAGATTGCGCGCTGACTGATTAGCAAATTTAGCAATTTAGCATTAGCTTGGCATTAGCGCAGCTGTCGGTCGACAGCATGTGACCGCCGCCAAACGCAACGAACGATTCTCGCGCTAAGCATTCCTGCGTGTTATGCTATAGCATATTAATAAATATGCTAAAATAATATAGTTAATAGTCTGAAGCATGTTTTTAAAATATAGCATATTTTTACACCACTGTGCATAATTAAAACATACATTAATCAATATTTGATGTTTTTTTTTTTTTTTTTTTTACCCTTGCGACGGGAAGGCGGATAAAACTGCTGAGCTTCCGCGCGCTCGGGCGCGCGGGGTATGTGGGAGTTGCACCCACTAAACAACCGCCTGAAGCAGAATAGGGACGCGTGTCGTTAGCCCGAAAGCTCCTACGACTTCATCGAAGCGGCCAGACGGCACAACTAGGGTGTCGCCGACGCGAAGTTGTCGGGTGACCCCTAAGGGTTACTCGAGGCGAAATAATGCCAGAGGCGCGGGCCCCCGGCCAACGTTATTAGTATAACGTGAAAAGTATTTTATTGATCACTCATTTGGGGTGAGGTCAGTAGGGGGTGGGTGCGGGGGGCGCGGGAGCGCCCCCACTTCAGGTTCGACTTGAGAGTTGCCCGAAAAACACTCATTGGCTTTAGTCAGCTGCTCGACTTCGAGAGTGAGGTCGTCAGGCTGATCTGTCAGAGCATTCCGTGGTCTTCTTAGGAAATGATTAGGAGGAGGTGCCTCGTAAGCGGCAGCCGAAACTATCAATGGATTGCTGTGATTAGTGGCTCTAGTGAAAAAACGCTCTGATGCGTCTTTCATGTATTTTGAGATTGTAGGGAGCTCTAAGTCTCGATGTAAAACTGAGTTTCTGACGTACCAGGGTGCGCCAGTCGCTCTTCGACAGAATTTATTTTGGACGATTTGAAGTCTGTATAACAGATTTGGTGCTGCATGGGCGAAAACGGGGGATGCGTAAGTCATCACCGGCCTGATACATACGGTGTAAAGAGTACGCTTATTGCGTAAAGACATTTTACTTTTAGGGCCTAACATGCCGCTAAGGCGGGAACTATAAAATTTAGCTAAGTTGCAAACACGGTTGATGTGATTTTTGAAATGGAGGTGTTTATCAAGCGTGATGCCTAGATATTTGTAACTGTGTTGCCACGGAATGGTCACGTTATCCATTCGAAGATGGGAAAGCTGGTACGGAACAACACTAGTTAGTCTAGTTTTGCTGTACCTAAAGTGTATTGCTGCTGATTTTTCTGGGTTAATCTCGATTCTCCAGAGGTGAAACCATCGTGTCAGCTCATCAATGGCTCTCTGGAGGCGAGGAATTGTAAAAACTGAGCTATTACTGCGTAAATAGAGTGCAGTATCATCCGCGAATAGGGAGAGTTGGACGCCGTTAGTGGGTTGCGGTATGTCATTAGTATATGCCGCGTATAATAAGGGTGATAAAGTGGAGCCCTGTGGAACACCGGCTCTAATTAATCTTTTGGAGGAAAGGGATTGTCAATATTTGTATGTCAGGTGAGCACTCATAACAGCAGCGCGTGAGACCAGTGACGCTCACTATCCTATCTGTAGTCTGTACTATAGGTAGGTAGGTATATTGGCACCGATCTTATCACTTAGCGTGTTGTGTTAGAACTGAATACTTTCGGCGAAATTCCACGTCAACAGACCATGATGCGTATCTTCGACAGAAATACAATTAGTCACAAGTTAACGGCTGTGACGTGTGTGAAGAAATTATTTAACTATGCTTAAGCGACTCAATATTAGTTTTACGTTCGATAAGTTTAGACCGAAATTTTAAAATTGTGCTAATTATTAAAATTTAAAGAAATAAGGTTGTAGAATAACCTCTGAAATATCTTTTTTAACATTAAAAACGTTTTGTCGATCGTTGAATTATAGGCCCCATTTCACGAAATAAGGGGAAATCATCGAAAGTGGTCTAGGTGGTGGAATGTACCTATTTGATGCATAGACATAATTTGATGTTAAAAGACGCGTATGGACGAAGGTTATCGTACGGTATAAAATTTATTGAAATCGGACCAATAGGTTTTCGAAAATTCAAAAAATATCCAAAATTTGGGCGAAAAAAATCTGTCTTTTTTTACTTCCGACTTGATAGTTCAGAATTGGAAGTAGATTAGAAGAAAAATCAAAAATGCTTTAACACCTGCTTGAATCCCTAGCTGCTTTTTCAATAACCAATAGTTGTGCGAAATATGTAATTTTTTTCTATTTACGAAATTACTAGATATTTATGAAAATTCATCTGACGTTGAAATTTTCCCTGTGATATCATCTGTACAGTTGAATATAGCGCGCGGCTTTCTAAATAATATGACTGTATTTAGTCTTCATCTTCACTTCATCAGCCCATTTTTACCCCACGGCAGAGACTTAGGCCTCCCCCGGAGTGAGAGGGGCTTGGAGCCACCACGCTGCTCCACTGCGGGTTGGGGATTGTAAGGACCGCCATCTATTGACAGCGTCCGGGACCGACTGCTTAACGTGCTCTTCGAGACAGTCTAATATGATGCAAATAGTAAACATCTGCCCACAAGACGTCACATTGCGTCACAGGGATATTTAATTAATAAAATTTTGGAAAAATATTACAAAGAAAATAAAAGACCTATATATGTCTAGAACATACTACCTCTTATAATAAAAAATGTTAAAAAATATTGGCCAGGTGTTTTCTTGTATGTGATGGCACATCTTAATTCTACGTTTATTGCACTTAATGAATATTAATCTCGCAATTCGGAGCTGTCATTAATTTCGAATATTTTTTGTGTAGTTTTGTATCCCATGGGAAACTTTCCCTAGGATAAAGAGTACCTAACCTTACTCTCCATCCCTTCAATAACATCACCGTCTAAAAAATCGTAAATACGCTGTAAGGAAAACTTGGTAATACCTTGAGTGTAATAAGTCTTTATTAGGGACGTTTAGTTAGTAACAAATAAGTTCTAGGGCCCGGAAACACATGGACGGATGAGTAATGTTTGAGTCACGCATCTTGACGTCTGAGCGACGATGATATACACTTACAGACAAGTCAACCTTATAGACCACGCTTTGACAGGGAGTAGCATTCGCCAAGGCTATGTAGTGACACTACATAACTACATCACTAGTGAGCCGTCAGTTGGCAGCACGTTGGAAGCCATTAAATTGTCAATTTTGAATGAGCCAATGAAAACTAGCCGACCTCTCCCCGCACCACACCACTTTTTGGCGATTTCGTTTTTGTACTGACGTTCATTAAAGCGTGGTCTAAAGGTTGACTGGTCTGTGTATACACTCGTTCGACCAATTGTGAAGATGTCAACTGATCAATTGACTAATTTCAAATATATTATGTCTATCAACTTTATACAGAGAGTAAATAAATTTGATAGCAGCGAGAGTCAGAAATGTCACTTCACAGAATCGAAAATGTCAAATTTTGCGGGGGTGAAGATTGGCGCGTGGGGACCTCGCGTCCTAAACTCGGATTGAAACTCGCCATCTCGCAACAGCTAACTAGAGTACGAACGGTCAGACGGTCGGACTGCACAGAAGAGGGCTGCTAGTCAATTCATACTTTTATGACTTTATACGATAACAAAATTATATTCGGTTGAAGAATATGAAAATTATGAGCTATTAATATGTTACCTCTGTCTCTTTCTCGCAAAACGAAATTTTACATTGCTTTAAATTAAATCTCGTAGTTTTAAATGCCCTGACGTCATTGGCTGTATTGTACACCATGCGGTATTGCCCTCTCTGTCTGACAGGACATTTCAAACATTCATAACTTTGTTATTAATAATTTAATTTTTTTAAATTATTTCACTCTTCCTATTTATAAAACTCTTTCATATAAAATAATTAAAAAAAAAGTGTCAAGTACCCCATTGGTAAACGTGTGCGTTTGTGGTCCGTCCCACTTCACCACATATCACTGAACAGTCCCAATAACTGCGCAGAAAAAAAAAGACGAACAATTTAAAATAGGTACACTATTCAACCAACATGATAACAAAACTAAGGGTTAATGTGATGTGTGAAGTTAGGTCAAAATCACATAAAAATTAATTTCTTAAAAAGAGAAATAGTTGATAAACGCATTCCATTCGTTTGTCTAAATTAACTCATTTGTCTATACGGCTTTGTTTCTGAAACTTTTTCTGCCAAAAGATGACAATAAACCGAATTGTCATTTTTTTTATACTTCTACTCAACATTCGCACCGTTTTTTCTTCATTTCTGACAAAGTGGTTTTAATTACTAGATATACATATATCTCAAAGTAAAAGCAATAGGGTTAGAAGACATATGTCGTAATAGCCGTGTGATGGCTTTTTTTTGTTTTACCCTTGCGATGGGAAGACGGATTAAACTCCACAGCTTCCACGCGCCCGAGCGCGCGGGGTATGTGGGAGTTGCACCCACTAAACAACCGCCTCGAGCAGAATAAGGATGCGTGTCGTTAGCCCGAAAGCTCTAACGACTTCATCGGAGCAGCCAGGTGGCACATAGGATGTTTCCGGCGCGAAGTTGTCGGGTAACCCCTAAGGGTTACTCGAGGCGAAATAATTCCGTTGGCGCGGGCCTCCGGTTAAGATTTACGTTATTAATATAACGTGAAAAGTGTTTTACTCATTTGAGATGAGGTCTTTAGGGGGGGGGGGAAGCCAATAAGTTTCTTCTGACTTATAAGTAGATACATAATTATTAATGATTGATTGTTTGTTGATTTCAACGACTGCCATCTATTAATGGCAACCGGGACCGACGGCTTAACGTGCTGTCCGAGGCGCAGAGTCAGTGACAATTATGTAAATAAGTTAGAATAAAAATTATTGGTACATGCTCTGGGATTCGAATCACGGCCTTCTAAACAAGAAGTGGGCTCGTTAACACTCGGTTATCATGACATATTTCTCTCTCATAGCTGCTAGAAAATACTCCTAAATATATTTTATTATAAAGCAATTAGTACTTCCAAACTAAACTTTACGTCATGTAACCCTATATATTTTGCCTGAATTCGACAAGCAGGTATCCTTTCTACAAGACAGCTCAAGTTACTGAAAGATTAATTCATCATTCATCATTCAATCATTATATGAACTATACCGTTTTAATTCAACACGGCAAATACGCGATAACGGTAAACGGCTTTTCAAACCGGACTTGGCTCGATTAAACTCGATCGATGTATACCTACCTTCAAGTAAATACTAAATAATGACAGGCTTGCCATATGTGAATAAAACACTTACAGTGTTGCCAGTTGAGTGAGGTAGTTATTTTATTGCGATCTCATGTTGTAATAAGTTCGATTTCTGATGTTATTATATACCAAAATCTTCTCTCTGACGTTTAGAAACGAACAAACCCTTCGCACACAAAAATTAAGCCACTCCACGTGCGCTAATTTGAAAAATCTTCTAACCAATCAGTTGTCAATCATTTTGACTTTATACTCTCTATAGGATTGTTAATATGTTCTCATATCCGGTCTTGTTAATCACAATCTTAAAAAAATTATGACTAAAAAAACATATTTCAATAAAGTAATAGAACGTAATAAGTTCTGTATTTTGAACCATATTTTCGATAAGAAACATAAAAACGGTATTTTACAAATAGTGATTTTATCGAATTTTACTGATTTTTTTTAGTTCTCTACAGTTAGGAATATTAGATCCATGTCATATATTGCCGTAAAGATAAGTATAATTGAACGTCGGATAATGAGTCAACCCACTTTACTAAATAATTACAGTAGTTTTATGACTGTTATAAATTAAAGCAAATAATATTTTTTAATTAAATCCATTTAGAAACTCTTTAAGGATTTTTACAATATAAGTGTAATTAGAAATTACACGTGGACATCATTACAAATTTTATTACACAATTCCGTCTAGATTAAGGAATAAAGTTACTGCTCGTAAATGCTAAAAAAAATTGGTTATAATTCGATGGTTATAATTTCGCTTTTGTGGAATATAGTTATATATAAGTTTATATTCAATTAGAGATTCATATAGTCTTTGATTTTTTATATTTTTTCATTAGAACACCACCGAAATCATTTTTTATGGAAATTAGTTTTTTAAAAGTACTTTTTTAAAATCAAACTGTCCTGAAATCAGCTCTATTGTTTTGAGTCAACAAGACTTTTATTTCCGCTGCCGAAAATAATATGCGGTCGCTCACACAAATACAATTGTTATGTGTTTGTAGAAAGGAGATTCAGAGAAAGAGTATCTACATACTAAATAACTGAATTAACAAGTAATTTGAAACTGCAATGTTCAAAATTGTCTTAACTATTAACTGAATACTATACAACAAATGATATGTGCTAGTAGATAGGTACAATTATAATAATACCTGGGACATCCCACACAGCGCTGATATTTGACCACATTGACCCTAGACAACTGGTATACATACTTAAATATTCTTTTTTGTAATATATACATAAACAGGTAGATACTTTTTTACACCCAAACATGGAACAAATAGACATGTCCGTACACACAAATATTGGTCCCGGACGGGAATCGAACCGCCGACCCTTGCCTCCGCAGTTAGTGTCCCTGCCACTAGGCCAATCGGCCAGTCATATTAATTTCTTATAATTGCATTAAATTTAATTAAATTATCAAAGTTTAATTACATACCTTGACCTACACGACATTAATTGATAAGTCGATTTTAATAAAGTTCAAACTATCATAGATATTTCTCTACGAACAGTTTCGAATATTTTTCATTATGGCTCAGTTACCACGGCATGTATTTATCGTATTTTAGTGAAGTGGGCGTATTTTCAGATATTACCCCAAAAATGAGAATTTAAACAGCCACTTAACCCATCAACGGCTGCGGCCCAGCTAATGGGATAACGCAACGTTGCATGTTTCCATTGCATTGTTCATAAGACATCAAATATTCTAGCCCAAAAGAAGTTGCATGAAAGTTGCATCAGACCTGACATTGTTTCCATTAGCCAGACCATATGGGAACGTTACTGATTTGACCTCTACGATTATTCCCAGTTCAGGTATGTATGTTGCCAAGTTGCCATCTCTATTGCTCTCAGGCACGGCACTGCAAATTCTAACTGTATTTGTCTAATATTCCAAATATTATTTTAATACGAAAATATAAAAATAGAGTTAATAAGATACGATAACAAAATTCATAAACAAAATTATATTCGATTGAAGAGTATGGAACTTACAAGATATTAAAAATTTACGTCTGCCTCTTTCTTGAAAAAGAAGTTTAACATTTTACATGGCCAGACGTCAGACCATGTGGTATTGCATCCTCTCTCCAACAGGATACTTTAAATTTTCATTATGTTATTAAGTTTTTTTTTTAATTATTTCACTGTTATTATATAATTTTATATTTAGATAACTCTATCATATATAATAATTTAAAACAATAGACAACTACCCTATTTATTACATCTATTCGTTTATTTACCAACGACTTATTTTCTTATTTTATTAATACAATCCTCGATTTTTTACGTATTTTATACATAGAAGCATATCAGTTAGTATATTTTTACCTATAATTTTTTTTGGCCCACTAGATTTTAAAAAGCGTGACTTGTATGTAATTAAATCTAACAGTAGTCAAACAATTTTGTATTCTTTTGTAAAACGATGAAGCCATTTATCTAATTTCATGTTTTCAGTTTCAACGGACCGTCCCGACACGTATTATAGAGAAACAAAACGTCACTACTCAAAATCGTAACGTCATTTGTAACGTATCGTATAACAAAGGCACCACACACAGATAATCGCAGTTTAGGCCTATCCGTTTATAAACATAATTTGGGCCTGTTCATTTCATAAATGTAATTTGGGTGAAATTGGTCTTTCGTTTAATGATAATTTATTAGGTAACTGGCTAGCGTTTTTAATTTGACAGATGTTTTCTTTGTCTTAGAATTTTTTTATTGGTTTGCGTGTGTAAGAGCCCTTTTTTATAGCCGTTAGGTTATTACCTAATAGAGCCTATGTAATGACGCTTGTAAAATGTTTTACGATTACTCATTTTTGTTTTGAAAAGTGAAATAATCGTATCTAAGTTAAAAAATATTGCATCCAGGAAAGATGTTCACGTCATGAATGCGGGTCCCTTGGCGTACCGCGTTCGTTACAACCGACTTTTACCTGATAAAGGGAGAGTGATGCCAAGTGATGAAGCGAAATATCTAGAAACAGATTATTTATTCGATTATTTGTTACGATTGATAGAAAACTGATTTTAAAAGTCTTTAATCAAAGGTATGTTTGAAAATAAATCATGTTTCAAATGACTGTAAGATTCAATTTCTGTATCTAATTTAATGGTTGAAAAATGTATATGAATATTATGGTTAGAAAATTTGCATTTTGGATAGACCTTGCCTTAAAGTGTACAGATTGGGTGTATTTTTTTAATACGCTTATTCTGCAAATGCTCCAATATTTCATGCAGTTTACTTATAGGAAAAGTTTCTGCGTGAAAAACGTAAAAGTACAAATTGAATAGAAGCCCTTTTCTGCGTTTACCGTCTAACCACTCATACCCTAGCTAGCTGGTGCAAGATGGGGAGTTTTAGTCCGAGTTTCAATGCGTAAGGTCCTGCGAGCCTCTCTTCACCCTCGAGAAACCCGCGCCGGATTCACCCCCCCCCCCTTTCCGTTCAAAACTGCCTAATGTCACTTTGATACTGTGAACTGACATTTATGAATCTATTAAAACCAAACGCTGCTGTCAAGTTAATTTACTCTATGGTGAAAAACTATCTTCGTATGAGTGAACTCAACTCGTGACTCATCGAAGTAAACTATAATTTTAAAATCGAGCTATTTTGATTTTGTTATATCCTATTAAGTCTATTTTCTATATTTTGTTAAAAACACCTACTACAAACTCCTACCACGCTCTTTTATCATTCCTTTTTTGTCGTGGTTGCGTGATAGAGCGCCCGTTTTTGACCGGCGTTAAACTACCTCATTACGTAATCGAGAACAGTCGAATTATGTTTTGAAAATACGTTAATAATTGCCCTTTCTTGTTTACTAATAATAGGATGTTTAGCTTTGAAAACAACAGAATGAATGAAAAGGCCCACAGAAAATCGAATAAGTTAGAGGTGCCATGTGACGGTATTTGTTCAGAGACACGCGTCCCTAAAATTCATGACGAACTCACGACGAATATAAATAAGTAAAAACAATGATACGCATACGTAATAGTTTTGTCTCAGTTTTATATCTTTTGGGAAAGCGGTTAAGTCTTTCATCTCTTTCACTCATATCTTTGGTATGATTTGATATCGAATTTTAGAGTTTGAGTTATGAGATCTGCTTTAAATATGCAATACACTGCACACTTGTCGGCGACACCCTAATGTGTCTGCTGGCCGCTGCGATGAAGTCGTTGGAGCTTTCGGGCCACAGACAAGTCAACCTTATAGACCACGCTTTGACAGGGAGTAGCATTCGCCAAGGCTAAGTAGTGACACTACATAACTACATCTCTTCTGAGCGGTCAGTTGTAAGCACGTCGGAAGCCATTAAATTGTCAATTTTGAACGAGCCAATGAAAACTAGCCGACTTCTCCCCGCACCTCGCCACTTTTTGGCGATTTCGTTTTCATACTGACGTTTATTAAAGCGTGGTCTATAGGTTGACTGGTCTGTGTTTCGGGCCAACGACACGCGTCCTTATTCTGCTTCAGGCGGTTGTTTAGTAGGTGCAACTCCTACATACCACCACATATTACACATACTGTAAAGTTTAATCCGCCTTCCCACCGCAAGGGTAAAACAAAACAAAAAAAAAAAACTGCATACTTAAAGCGGACGGCGTATCAGCCTACATGTCAAATTTAACCGACTCTAATGCTATGTGGAAAAGCCGTAGCAGGGTAATAGTATTTGCCATCGAATGATTTTAAATTGATTTTCTTTTCAAACGTCGATATCGTCTTGAGAATGCAATCAGCTGAGTATGAGTTCAAACATCGATCGATCCTAAATTCAGATGACACGAATACTGAGTTGTACTCAATCGTCCACTCATAAATTTAGTACTTGAATTGGCCTAAAATTACCTCAAACTGAAGTACGATTTCACGATTGGTGAAAGAAGAAGTCATTACTTACACTTGAAATTTTAAATAAAATAATAATAATAAAATACAGTCCAAAATTAAAGGGAATCCCATGCAAGAAACGTGTTTTTTGATATTATACCTACGGGGGGCAGTAGGTACAGAACCCTTCGACTCGCACTCAGCCGATTTTTTCAAAATTTTTTATACGTGTTATTTTTATACTGCTAGTCGATCTTTATCTTCTGTATGCGTGTGATGTGATAATCATTAATTAAATAATTAAAAAATACCAATCACCAAAATCGGATCAGTAGTAGGTACGTGTATTTGATGTAATAAAATCGTTGAAACATCACTACATTTCTCATCACATGCCAATTATTTAATTTTTTATAATCACAATGGATGTGATATAATAATTATATATTCAAAACCAAACTCGGTGATACAAAACCCTCAACAGAAAAAAAAACACTTCACGTTTGCCTTAATTTATTGACAACAAACAGAAACTTTTACTGCTGTTTTTTAAATAAAAAAAAAAACTAGGAATAATACATACTACTTTTCCTAAAGAATTCTTACTAACAGATATTTTTAGTATATTTATTTTACTGTATTTTTATTATTAACTCTAGTCAATCAATAATGACATGTTACCATATGTTGTGTTTTTTACATAATTTCACTACAATTTACAGGACTTTTGCCTATAACTCTTCATCTCAATGCCTTCTGTTATTACCAGTTAAGGCGGTAAAGAATTTTGTATTAGTGTTTGTTAAGAGGTTAATATCTTCATTGCTAACTTCAAAATTGGACTTATTTTAAGATATTAAACATAACCCTAACTTGAAATGTTTCCAGGGTGTCTAAGGTATAGGGTACGTATTTATGTCATGATATTTTTCAAGTGTTTAGTTACCTATGATCTCTTCTTTAAATTACCAACTGTATTTCTAGTAAGTTGAGTGTCCAGTAATATCAATTAAGTTATTTAGCAGTTATTATTATTTAGCACCTCATTTTTACCAGCTAAAAGAAATAGGTAAAAATGAGGTGTTACGCATATGTTCTTTTATATGCCCGTACTTTTCTTATGTAAAACATGATATAATGTATAATCGACACACATAAATACAGAACTAAAATATGCCTTTCAGTGAAATTGCCTTTTAACTTTAACTTACTAACGAAATAGACATATTAATTACATGTCTAATTAATTATCGTTCATATAGCATAAGGTTTAATCCTATAGCCACGAGGATAAAGAAAACGCAGTAAAATGCTACTAGTGTCTAACCAGCACGAAGGAAACCTACTAAATATGTGCACATATTGCCACTTGCTCATCACTAAAATTGTTTCAGGAAGTACGCCAAAAAAAGAGCTAGAATGTTTCCACCCTAAAATATAAAAGTAAAAAAGTAAAGACTAGTAGTGAAGTGTTGACAATGACAGGAAGGTTAAGTCATATATTTCAAAAATATAGGTAAGTACGCATATTATCGGCATTGTCCGTATCAAAGTGACATGTGGAGTTTATTTGCAGATGACGTGGATAAATTAGAACATTTATTATACTGTAGATTGTTGTACTGTAGAAAAGCGAAACAAACCTTTGTGGATATTAGTATTAGTTTAAAAATCTCGACAGGTCAGGGATTGTCGAGTTCCTATACTCCAATACATAATAATTAAAAATTTGTATTTGCGTAATTTTACACTATTTGCATCTTAAGAGTTTTATTCGAGTGTGCACAGTGTGAACACAATGTGATTGTGTTGAACACGGCTTGTTCGCGGCTTTGTGTGTGTAAGCGCGAACAACTTGTTTGTTCAAAGATTTAATACACGGTAAATTTCTTAACGATACCTGGCTTGCCACGGAGTTAATGCAGAGAAATGCAACTGACTTTCGAAAATATCTTAAAAGTTCTGTATTCTTTGAACTTTACCAATAAGTCGATTTCTTTTTATGAATAACGATTAAATAATTTTTGATGTAAAAATGTGGTACTGTTTTATGAATATATTTTTTTTAATGTAGGTAAATTATGTCATTAAAATTCATAAGTAATGTAAGAGCACTTTTTTGTATTTATTTTATTATTGAAAAAGAACAAACACATTTTGAATTAATACAGCATTGTAAAAAATACAAAATTAAAAATTTGTTATTTGTTTTAATACGAAAAAGTTAAAATTAATGTTTTACAAAATAATTATAGTTGGAGTCTGAATATGAAATTGTCGTTCTAGCTAGCGCATGGTTCTAGCATTTCAGCCGGTAGTTGTTTTTAAACCCAATAAAAATATTTGTATTTAACAAGGGTCATAAAGTCATAAAGCCGGAGTCATAAAGCCTCATACACCCTTTCTGGACACTTTCTAGATTAAAACTACTTGCTATTAAAATAAATATATGATGTACCTACACTAGGAGTACAAACGTACCTTAAACCTAATAAAACCTTGTAACATAATGAAAATCACGCAAAAGGCGCTTTTGGAATCAGTTCGTCTCGTTTTTGCTGCACTATACCCATTGTATTAGAACGAGACAAATACAGTTTTTAAAACTTTTCTTCCTATTCAGGCCTACCTTTGTGTATGCATACGCCAAAATAGATTAATTACTCTGATCACTGAAAATAACATGCGCGGATACCGTTAGGTTTTAATTTATGAGAATGTCTTTAAAATTATTTTAATAATATTATAACCAAATGAAAAAATCCATGAATACAACTAAGCAGTTGGAACCATAAAATTCAGTTACTCCTTTCTCGCCGAACCCAACTTAATTGGATATATCATAGGCGTCTGTTTGCGCATGCCAATTGATTGCAACTTAACAACATGCCAGCAAATTGCCAACACGAAAGAAAGAGACGGCAATTATCACGACACTCATTTAAACCGATAAGAGCAACAGAGACAGACATGCATCTTTAGTTCGATTTAAACAGAGCGGCGAACATAATGGCCATGTAACGTTCGAAACGCTCCGGGCTTGAATTTTTTTTAAACGAAATATTTATTTTTAAGGGTCGATTATTTTTGTTTAAAAGCGTTTAATCACGACACGGACCCCTTAAGTGGTCGTTATGGCGCCCAGTTTTCTAAATCATTTACTATAATTGATCAATAAAATGTTAATTTTTATAATTATAAGACAAACCGGTTGGGTGTAGTTAATTTGTATCTGGCTGTAGTTTGGGTTTTTTATTAGTGCCCCCGTTCACTATTACACCAAGATTATAAATATTTTTTTATACCTTTAGTGCTTTTTATCAAAACGAATGAAACGAAAGCTATTAAATTAATTCGGTGTTTGTATATCTGTCACAAACAATTATGCTAAATCGTTACCAAAACAGCATCCTATCGTTGTATTTGATTCAGCCAGTTGTTTACGAATGAGCGATTTAATCGAAACTAATATTTTAACACAGATTCATTACAAATTGCAATACATCATTTCAACAACATTAGCATATATCATGCAGACCGTATAGACCTACCGATCAGGTCGACGGTTCATTCAAGAATGATCTTCTCTTCAAACATTCAAACGTCTGCTTCTGTCTCAAGCAACGAAGCTCTTTGGAGTTCGAATGTCCTGTAATTAATCATAAGATGTTTAAAATGTTGACAACATTAGAGGAATGTATAGCAAATTTCCATACAAACGGCGTTAATAGTTGCCCCCCATTAAACCTTAATTAATTTGCAAAGAAAAATTATATGATATTAAAAATTTAAAATCATTTAAATAAATAATTAAAATTAAAAATTTTCAGTACCTACCTATTATGCTTGATGTAAAAGTTTTATTTTAAAAGAATCAAATAGTAATATATATATACATATCGCACACATTTTTGTTTCAAGAAAATTTACCTAATACAATTTCTGTGTACTGGAAAAACGATACAGTGAACTCAGCATAACGGTTAATATTTAAAAAAAAATATATCATAAAAAAGTTATTGCATTTCGATTCATATAAGGTCAAACATTACAGTCATATCAAAATTATTGAAATCGAACACGGCATCAAAAACATCTCTCTATCAAAACCCAAACGCTAATGTTTTAGCATTTTGTCGAAAAAAATACCGTACACTCATAAAAAAAGTCGATTGGATCTACTGCGTGATTATATTTTACATTATTAGCCTTCTGTTCGGAATATAGTACAGTCTGCTTACTTGTAAAACCATTATTTGACTTAGTCACTTATATCATAAAAAATTAAAACACTATTTTATAGCAGAAAAAGTAAACTGGCCTGGTACGTGTCATGTTATACGAGCCATTGAGCTCATTTTAACGTGACAACTTCTTATAGCTACGTTCAAAGAAATTAGTGATATGGGCACAGATATATAGGCCTATTTCTGGGCTTTATGTTTTATGTACTCCTAGTAGGTACATACTTATTGTTTTGTGTGCATAAACTTGTTATTTGTTAGGTATCAGGGGATAAAATATCTATAATATGTTTTATAAAGATATTTATGTATTTGTGTTATGTATCAGTTATGTAGTACCCTATAACACAGGCTCTGCCCGGTTTGTGACTAGATGACTGTGTGTGAGATCTCCCAAATATTATTTCTAATATTATTTCTATTATTATTATTTTTCTGACGTCACCGAACTGCGGTGGAAGCCGCAATATGATCATCTAATTTCAGGGGTTTTGAAATCATTTGATATGATCATTTAATAGTACTTATAATAATAATACTCGGGACGTCCCACACAGCGCCATTTAGTCTCAAAGTAAGCAAGTATTATGCTTGTATTATGGGGTACTAGACAACTGTTATATATACTTAAATATTCTTTATAAGTATTTACATATTTAGATACTTTTACACCCAGACACGGAACAAATAGAGATGTTCATGCAAACAAATATTTGTCCCGAGTGGGAATCGAACCCGCGACCCTTGGCTTCGCAGTTAGGGTCTCTAACCACTCGGACAATCGGTCAGTCATTTAATATATTTAAATTCGCTTTCGCAACAAAATAGCTCATCCAATCGAAGGTATTTTGATGTTAGTTTGCATATACATAAGCAATTAATAAAAATATGACCGTTGTAAACAATAAACACACATAGTTAATTTCTACCCAATGATAATGGCGTAAGTTTAAAATTCGTGATAGCTCGAGGGCAGCGAACTTGATCGAAGTTTAGAAGGCCGTGCTATATACCGTGGTTCGAATCCGGGCGTGTACCAATGAGTTTTTCTAATTTAAGTACATAACTATCACTGACTCCGTGCGTCGAAGAGCACGTTAAACCGGTCCCAAGTGCCATCAACAGATCGCAACGGTTAAAATCCACCAACCCGCACTGGAGTAGCGTGGTGGTTTAAGCTCAAAGCACCCTCACCCCGGAGGGAGGCCTAAGCCCTGCAATGGCTATAATAGGCTAGTGGAATGGAAGTAATAAATTGTGAAAATAAGCCAAAAAGACTTTGATAATATCTACTAACGATATAAATAGTACCTATTCAACTAAATAAGATGAATACACTGAAAAAAAAGACTTACCTTAGCAACTTCATTTCACTTTAGAGTTAATGGAGAAGAAGTCGTGGACAAGAAAAATGATCCAGCGGCCTTTTTAATTTTACTTTGACTAGTTTGTTTTTAAAACTTTGTTATATTTTATAGATGTGAAGAATTTTAAATACCTATTATATTCCTAAATTTCTTTTAATAAAATATCTTGTGATACAAATACGATGTTTGATTACTTTTACCAAACACGCTAACACATTATTAATAATAACCGGTAAATATAATTTTTCTCTCGTTATACATTAGATCAACCAATTGTTGCAGTTATTATTAATACTAAACGCATTATTACACTGACCGTAACGTATATACTAAAACGGGCATAAAGTAGGTAGTCAAGAATAATTTATTTCACAGAACAGGTTCGTTGTATTCATGAATCACTGTACTTACCTTATTCAGTATTGACATATTTTTATTGTATTTCAAATATTCGCTTCTTTTCGCTTATTTTTACTTTCAATTTTTAATATAATTTTACAATTTATACGTTTTACTTCATGTAAATATCAATTGAAATTCGATATTTGTATGGCGAGTATAAATTTGTTTTTTTCGAGGCAAAAACATATTATCGAATTGGTAGTCATTGAGAGGTGCCCTCCCCCACCCTTGGGGGCCTAAGCACCTGCAATGAAGCATAATGTGCTGGTGGAATGGAATGGAATAGAAAAAAGAATGTTTGTCAAATGATTTTTTTGTAGGTTCATGCACAAAACTATAGCCAGTATACATAATAATTTCAGATCATGTTTAATTTCTAGTATATTACCTTCAAGAAAATGAAAAAAATGGTAATTTACAATACGCGCCACCGATGTAAAAGGCTGCCGGTTGTACACACACTCGCCGATCGGAGGCGAGCGCTACAGGCAACGCTATGCGGGTAAAAGAAAAGGGCCTCTCTGGCGCTCGCCTCCGATCGGCGAGTGTGTGTACAACCGGCAGCCTTTTACATCGGTGGCGCTTATTGTAACCTTATTTAAAATATTATCTATGTAGTCCCCGAAGCCCGCAGGTAAAAAAACAGATTATTTAAATTAGTAATCAAAGCGACACTAGCGCCTACACAATTAGAATTTTAAAATTATCTTCACTAGATCGCAATTTTAATTTATATGGCGCCGCCATGTCAGCCCATTATAACCCACTGCAGGAGCAGACCTCCCCTCGGGATGAGGGTGCTTGGAGCTTAATCCACCACGCTGCTCCAGTGCGGGTTGGTAGATTTTAACGACTACCATCTGGTGACAGCAAACAGAACCAACGGCTTGACGTGCTCTCCGAGGCACGACACGACACTATATGTAGCATTTAGTTACGAGTATTTATTTATAAAATATTTAATAACACGAAATTCAAAAAAGAGAGGGAATAAAACATTTTTTTTCGTTATTATAGCAATATGAATAATTGGGGCGGGGAAAAAGTTTCTTCGCATTTAATATGAAAACTCAAGACATTTTTTTTTTCAAAGTTTATTTACATTTAATTCCAATATATATGTGCCATTTTGTCCGATGATTGTCGGCCATTTTGTAGGTAGTCACATGATCCCGTTGCTGTAGAAATTTTGGGACTTCTGATCAAAGAAAACGCGACAAGTAGTTTTGGCTGTTCTCTCTTGATGTTAACCTGATACTGTATAAAGAATTCTGAAGAGACCGGAACAGGTGGAAATCTGAAAGTGCAAGGTCAGGGCTATATGGCGGATGAGATAACCTTTTTAATGGTATCAAAATCAGCCAGATACAACTAGTACAGCCAAAGAGATTTTCTTGAAAGTATACACAAACTATATGCGAAAAGACTTTATCTCGACCTAATTTAAATCACAATATGCTCCGTCTCGTGCATTAGGCTCAAGAAAATTACACATCCAAAATGTGACTATTTGCAACGCCTTTTGTGGCTGATAAAGGCAATCTACAATTTTAATCTATGTGTGTGCTGAATTTGAACTTACAACTATCATATTATTATTAGATTTCTTAGACTTGTGACAGAATAATGAAAAACTTTGATTCTTTTAATCAAGTTTGGTATTGAACTTTAATAAAATGGCTCATTTCAAACAGTATCTAACGGTGGGCGTAGTTAGCAATATAAAAATCACACAGCAAGCTATAAAGACGGCTGTTTTGTAATGAGAACCAAAAAAGGACCTAATATAATGACAGTAATCCCAAAAATTAAGTTAATAAATATGCTCGGGATCGAATGTGAAAGTTTCAGAAGAAACCCAACTTTAGCAGTGAAGAAATCCAGGCAGAAAGGACAGCGCTACACATAATATCGTTAAGTAATAACCGACATCAATAAGTTCCCGAGGTTATGTATTTACATCCAACTGCATTAACCATTACAGCTCCGAAATCGATGCTTTGATAAAGTATCAAATTTCGTGTTTAAAACTTCGAAATTAATGACTCCATCAAGACGTTCTGCGTGTTAATTGGACAAGTACATAAATTTTTAAAGCTGCTGTAGTAATTCAAAATTGTTTACCATTATGTTGAATAGGTAATGGCCATGACTTTATTAAGATTAGCTGACTGGCCACCGAGTTTGTAATACACACTGACTAGAGGTCGTTATCGTGAATAATAATATTACCTGGGACATCCTACACAGCGCCATCTAGTCCCAAAGTAAGCAAGTATATGCTTGTGTTATGGGTACTAGACAACTGATACATACTTAAATATTCCTTATAATATAAATAGATACTCTTACACTCAGAAACGAAACAAATAGACATGTCCATGCACACTAATATTTGTGCCGGGCGAGAATCAAACCCGCGACCCAGGGCGCCGCAGTTAGTGTCTCTAACCACTCGACCAATCGGTCGGTGAATGCCTAGGCATTTTACAGAATGCCTTAAACGATCAAGCAATGTATGAAATATCATTTATTAGTAATTTACTTAGGCATTTTATAGAATACAGAACGGCAAATAATATTAATAACGTATACCTACATCACAACAACGTCTAGGCTCCAAACTAAGCATTAGCTTGTGTTTTGGGTACTAAGCGAAGACACCACATACATTATAACAACCAAGAACCCGGTACCAGTATCAATATTCATCATATAAATACTGATCCGACCTGTGATTCGAACCCGGCACCTCTAGCTTCGTAGGCAGGGTCGCTACCCACTAGGCTAAGCGGTCGTCGCTTTGTGTAATTGTGTAACATTCGTAGATGTGGATTGCGGGAGGTCATGCGGGATGGGCAGTGAATGCGTTACGACTTGATTTACTTTGGTTCAGGCAGTATCGTTTCCCATTGTTGAATTGTTAAATGTTTACTGTCATAAAACAACTCAAAAAACAACTTAAAAAACTAAATTATTTAAATATAAACAATGAACGCGAGTGTAAAATTTTATTGACTAAAAAATTTGCTTTATTTGTTCACCATTTTATACTTTACCTGGTCTCTTAATGGCATTCTATATAATTCCTAGGTTATTGTATACTTTACCCAGGTAAAGTATGAAATGGTTAACAATAGATAGAATATTTTATACATTGTATAGAATGACTAGGTATTTTGCGCAATAACAATATACTTTGCCGGTAACGCGTTTATACCTTTATATTGTTATACAAGCTTTTATAAAGCGAACTTCCAAACTGCCCTTAATTAAACCAAAAATAAAATAAAATTGATTAACATGTTTTTTCAATCTTAAATAATTTTGTTTGTATCACATCACATTAGCTTGGTTTTCCATATTTATTCAATTAGTTAATAGTATTCCGTTGGGACATTTTCAAACTTTCTTCTATGAATGGATTCGAATGATTTCTCCAGGTAGGTATTTCTTTTAGTAAAGTCGAGAAAAAAAATGATTTAAGTACCTAACTAGTTGTTATAGTTCATCTCGGTCTGTCTGTCTGTCGGTCGCGATAGAGATCAAACTGGACGTACGTCAGTTTCATCTTTTATGGGCCTTGATTTGTTTTACTATTGTTCTCAGTGTTGTGTTACATTGTTTATTTGTAACGGGAAAAAGCGGAGTTTCTATTGCCGATTTTTTTCAAATAGTACGAACTTGCATAAGTGAAAAACAACAATAGTTTAAATATAATTGATAGAATAATAGTATAATAATTAGACTGACCAGTTGGCCGAGTGGTTAGAGACCTTAACTGTGGAGCCAACGGTAGCGGGTTCGATTCCCGCCTAGAACAAATAATATGAACAGGTCTAATTATTCCGTGTCTGGTTCTGGTACCCATAATACAAGCTTTGCTTAGTTTGGGGCTAGATGGCGCTGTGTGAGATGTCAAAGATATTATATTATTGTAATGAAAATCATCATCATCAGCCCATTTTTACCCCACTGCAGGGGCTTAGGCCTCCCCCGAGGTGAGGAGGGGGGCTTGGAGCTTAAGTCCACCACACTGCTCCACTGCGGGTTGGGAACTGTAACGACCGCCATCTATTGACAGCGCCCGGGACCGACTGCTTAACGTGCCCTCCGAAGCACGGTGTCAGTGATATTGTGTACTTAAGTCAGAAAAACTCATTGGTACATGCCCGGATTCGAACCATGGCCCTATGGGGCCTTATAAATTTGAGACAGGTTCGTTGCGCTCAGGGCTTCAACGCGGAAAACGTTAAAAGCTGGAGTCCCGCAAGGCTCCACTCTCAGCCCGATACTGTACTCAGCGTATACAAATGATATTCCGTTGCCGCGCAACGGAGTCCAATTAGCACTGTTCGCCGACGACACAGTGCTCTATTTTCGCGCGCGCGTTAATAGTCATATCGCTCCTAAACTACAGTCCTCTATAGACGAACTCACGTAGTGGTTTCGCCTATGGAGGATTGAACTAAATCCGGACAAATCCGCGGCCATCTGTTTTCGCCATTCCAAAGCGAAAGACCCCTCACTCCTCCCAAAAAACATAGACTCACTGAAAATGTCCGGTGTCAATATTCCGTGGCAACATAGTTATAAATATTTAGGTATTACGCTTGACAAGCATCTGCACTTCCGCGATCATGTCAAGCGTGTTAGCAAACTTGCCAAATTTTATATGGCCCGCCTGTCCTGTATGATAGGTAGCCGTAGTAAGATGTCGATGCGCAACAAGCGCACACTCTATGTGATGGCTATCAGACCGGTCATGACTTATGCATGCCCGGTCTTCGCTTACGCCAAAGAATCGATACTTAAACCGCTACAGGTCATACAGAGCAGATTCTGTAGAAGAGCAGCAGATTCTCCTTGGTACGTTCGAAATAGTATACTTTACAGCGATTTCGACTTACCAACTCTTTCCAAGTACATGAAGGACGCGTCAGAGCGCTTCTTCGCCGCTGCGGTCGCGCACCCCAACCCGCTACTTTCGGCAGCGGCCTCTTACGAGCCCCCGCCCGCCACCCACTTTCTCAGACGTCCACGGAATGCACTAACAGATCCTCCTGACGATCTCACCACCGAGGTAGAGAGTCTCAGGAATGCAGGCAGATCAGACCTTCAGTCTGACATAGGCGAACAGTACCTAGCGCCCGACATTACCTAGTTAACGTAGCAAATCTGTTCGAATGGCATCTGAGCCTTGTTTGTTCACAGTCGGGCCGTCCAGCTCGAACTGCCCTCCATTGCCGAATTTTTAATTCTTAATTTTAATTTTAATCATAAGCCTACGAGACCCGCCAATAGGCACTAACGCACCGAAGCATCCTCAATGCGTCCGGTCGTCGTTCATGTCAAATCCTATACGCTCTCCGGAGTATAGGTTGAGGAGTCGTTTAGCCGGTCGGGCTGCACCTTCTGTGTAGAAATCCCAACCCGGCACTATCTGCGCGGTAGGTCGGGCGCGCAGATGTCTGTAAGCAGATTCGGCCCTCACTAAAAAAAAAAAAAAATAAAAATAAAAAAAAAAAAAGTTGCGCTCTGGGCTATTACGACATAATTAAAATATAAACACAATTTAAATTTTGAAATAATATAAGTACTTATGATTTACACTGAGATTTCGAATTATATAAATGCTAAGCGATGGTTAAATGATAAAATATGACTAGCTTGCGTTAACACAAGTTTGGTTCATTGCTTATATACCTAATGTTTGGATAGAGAGTCTGCGTCAAAAAACGCAGATAAAAATATCATCTATGTATGGCGCAGCGAAAGGACGTTGTCTAGTGAATCATACACACAAGAATGTAAAAGTTGGCTTGTCATTTTTGTTGACATCATTTTGCGGGTGTCTATCTAGACGTTATACAATGCTGGTGCAACAACTACCTAATATCAATTCTCTTTTAAAAAAATATCACAAAACCAGCGACATCAACAGTCTTTAACGCCATAATTCTGTACGTATTATATTCTTAGGCACACAATGTTCTTCCACACACACGCGCCATACTTCAGTAACCGGACACCGGTCGTCTCGGTTACAAGCAAACTCAGGGATTGAAACGTACTGGGAGATTTTTCACTGTACCAAATCAGGGTTACCTAGAAATGAAAAATACAAACGAGCCTGAATGGAACCAATAAAACGATCGATGAACATCGAGGAAGCAATTGAGGTAGATCCATACCATGAGAAAATTTGTGGTCTCATCCTACCCATAAAGGGCTTATGGGTGAGATGTAATGAGCTTATTTATAGGTCTAACCGAATATAGGTCTTAACCTATGAAGTGGCCGTTCTTCAGTAGGTACTGGCTATTACAAACAAAAAAAAAATTTTGATTGACTGGGAATTCTAAATTCAAATTAAATTTGTTTTAAAAACATGATATTCTTTTTACAAATTCAGTCTTTTGTTTATTGATTAGCGTTGTGTGTTCATTACATTCGAACATTTTTCATGATAATGGACAGTTTAAAAACTCGTGTAATTATGGAATATGAGTTCCGTCGTTTCACTAATGCGGCACAAACGGCATGTAACATCAACAACGTTCACGGAGAGAACTTAACAAACGAACGCACAGCCCGTTATTGGTTTACCCGCTTCCGTTCTGGAAATTATGTGTTGAATAATAAACCTCGTGGTCGCCCGGACACTTTGGTCAACGATGATGAATTGAAGGCGATTGTGGAAGCTGATGATACTCAAACTACAGCTGACCTAGAGGCAGCTTTAGATGTTAGCATCAAAACAATATTGGACTATTAGCTACAAATTGGCAAATTTGCACCGGAGTGTTACCTGTGATGAAAAATGGATTCTGTTCGACAATCGAAAGCGCTCAGCAAATTAGTTAGATCCTGGTTCAGCATTAAAGAAATATGATAAACGATAAAATTACCCCTAAAAAGATGATGGTCACTGTTTGGTGGTCTAGTGCCGGTGTGATTCATCACACCTTTTTACAAAATGGCATGAGCATTACTGCAGATGTGTACTGTGAAGAACTGAAGACAATGATGGAGAAGCTCGCTCGTCTACGACCAGCTTTGGTCAATCGGTCGTCCCTCTGCTCCTTCACGACAACGCGCGACGTCATACTGCACAACAAACAATCTCCAAGCTGCTAGAGTGGGGGTTGGAATTCTCCCTCATCCGCCATACTCACCAGAACTTGCACCTACCGACTATTTCTTTTTTCAAAATTTGGACAACTTTTTAACGGGAAAAAAATTCAATTCCTAAGAGACAGTACAAAATGCCTTTGAAGGGTTTGTTGCCTCCCGTCCAGTCTATTTTTACAAGAAGGGCATCAAGAAATTGCCACTGCGTTGGCAAAGATGCATCCATTGCACGGGTGATTACTTTGAATAACAGAAATACAGATGTTTGAAAAAAAATACATTAACTTATTACATACAAAACGGCAACTTCATAGGTTAAGACCTAATAATATGCGTGTTAAGTTATCATGCACTATGTTTCTTCACTGCCTTACATTTCGAGGTATTTCACTTGGTTCACATTTCATCTTTGCTCTTTAGATAGATACTGGCCAGCAAACGAGCGCAGCTTCATTATATACATAAAAATCGGGTGACTGAGTTTTTTTTGGCGTCACGTAGCGTTCATCAGATTCCAATAATCTGGTGTTTGTACTATGTTTTTTTGGAACTGACGGTTTAAAGAAACATCTATTGCAACGCCCTCTGGCGACTTATAACCACAAAGCTTATCTGACGACCTGCTGTTAAGTGACACCTATGTAACGTAAAAAGCCGCGCCAAGAATGACCTGTTCGTTTTTGAGAATAATATCCAATGCAGCGCCCCCTGGTAGCGCATAACTGCAAAAAATATTTGATTATTTGCTTTTAAGGTATACCTATGTAACCGGAAAAGCCGTATCAAAATCAGTACAGTCGTTTCGAAAAAACACATCTACTGCAGCGCCCCTGGTGTTAATCACTATAAAACTTATCTAGAAACCTGTTTTGAGATGATAACTCTCCGATTCCTCTATGTCAAAAAACCAAGCATCCCGGGCTCGTGTTTCAAACACATACATAAGTTGAATTTATTAAAATTAAAATTATTTGTTTTAAATCAAGCGCTTGGCTTACAACACAAACAGCTCTATAATATTCCTTCAACTGAATTTCCGTTAATTTCAAAAGGAAAAAACAAGTTCTGGTTAATTACATATAGGTATTTGTTTTAATTTTTAAGATTCCGGTGCTTAAATAAAAAATATAACCCGTATAGTTCCCTCATATTAGTCTGTCCGTCCGTCCCTACTGTGTAATGTTCCCATACGACCCGTACAGTTTCCTCATATTAGTCTGTCCGTCCGTCCCTACTGTGTAATGATACGAGTATTGCAGGCATTTGCTTGATTTATCAAGCATTTGCTTCTGGTTAGGCATCCGGCCGGCTTTACTTTAAATCAGACATTTCAAAAAAAACTCCTGTATTAACAGTTTACTTACTTTTTTCTAAGTACTTGCCCTATTTCCTAGTATCCTAGTGCTTCGTGTCACATCCTCGTAGTTTTTACATTTACAGACATATGTCATTAGTTTTCATGAATGTTTGTGTTATTCAGGGTTAATTTTAAACAACTACAGAAAATTATAATAAGCGCAGACAATTATAAGAATCTTTTCAATATATTTGCTATTAATACAGTCTTTATGACATCGGAACTTGAATCGTAATGTTGTATTTTACAGTACTAGGCCATTTAATTTACACCAATCACAAACGAGCATTCTGTTTGTAGCGCATACATAAACCGCGAAAAGCAGCCCGCTCCCGCCATTAATACATTTGAAGTACCTGCCTAATTTTAATTGCAAATGTATTGAAAAACATCGTATGATGCTCGTACTCAGTAAGCTGGCTATTATAGTCAACGCTTTATTATATAAGAACTCGGCTTCGCCTTGTGCCTATAGACACCTCGACTATAATATGCAGCTTACCGTACTTGCATCATAATGTACTATTAGGTATCAGTACTACAGAACCATCACTTCATAAACTTTATTACGTTTTATCGGCGTTTAAATAAATGTATGTTGTAGTTTATTTGTGTTCAAACGACAGAGTGTTGGATTGAGACATCCCGAATCACGTGATCGTGGGAGAAGCGTATTAAAGTCACTTTGAAATTTATCGTTTATTGTCATTAATTTATTTTATAGCCGTTAAAAACGTTTATTTAAGCTAAACTTACTTTCTCAGAGTTTTTTTTATTGAAGAAAGTACATAAAAAAATTGTCTTGAGACCAAGTTATAGACTTTTTAGGAACTGAATACATTTTTCATATTAAATTTTTTAATTTAGATTTAAGTTAACTAGAAGCTTTTAATATCAATGTTACCACCAATTTAATATTATTTGTTAAATTTAAGATGCAACACACTAAGGACAACTTTTATCTTTATAACGAAATACTGAATCAAAATTTCATTGACCTCCAAGCGTAGGCTCAGCACTACAAACACGACGTTTTTCATTCAATTTCCCGACTTAGCAATGTGGCTCTGGTCCAGTATTTGGATGGGTGACCGACAATCTTCATTCAAAAATATATTTTCTCATTGCGTTTAATATAGGGCAACTTTTCATATATCGTTTGATAATTTTTAATATGGCGGCCATCTAATGCGGCATACCAAAAGCTTATATTTAATTTATACTACAAATATTTTTTTCTCCGTGACAATGACCTACCTAAAGTTAGTTTAATTTTAGGGTTTGATCTTTGGCTTTGAGTGGGTATTTTATTTACCTACCTTTGAAAAATAAATAAAATTGCAGTATGTATATATCAAAACATCTTTACTGACTTGATTTTCTTTTCATTCCCTCTCTGTTTTTTGAGACATCACATTTAAATATTATATACTTTATGTGTCGTGATAGCCCAGAGCGCAACGAACCTGTCTTAAATTTATAAGGTCCCATAGGGCCATGGTTCGAATCCGGGCGTGTACCAATGAGTTTTTCTGACTTAAGTACACAATATCACTGACACCGTGCTTCGGAGGGCACGTTAAGCAGTCGGTCCCGGACGCTGTCAATAGATGGCGGTCGTTACAGTTCCCAACCCGCAGTGGAGCAGCGTGGTGGCCTTAAGCTCCAAGCCCCCCTCCTCATCCCTGGGGGAGGCCTAAGCCCCTGCAGTGGGGTAAAAATGGGCTGATGATGATGATGATACTTTATGTATATTATATTTAAATAATTAATTATTATATAATTAAGGCGAATCTAATGACACCTCATATGTTAAACTCCCATAAGCTGTTTAGGCTACAGAGCGTGTTGAAGAATCAGACGTACATACACACAAACACACACATATAATAGCAAAAATGTTACCCTACCCAGTCAAATAACAAAATTCATTAGTATTTCATCTTATTTCGAATCGAACAAATAAGACAATAAAATTAAAATTCGTAAATAACAAATTCATATATCGTAAATTAGTCTATTAACTACAATTTTATTTACTGAAAGATGTTACAGAAAATTCAAAAATGTATTAAAAACACGTACCACGACATCCCAAAAAAAATCAAAATGTTATTTTTGACTGGAAAATACGAGGTTTTTAACCTTCTCGTTCTTATTTAATTACCTTATGTATGTTTAAACTCAAACAATAATGTAAAACCTAAAGTGTTGTTAATAACTCAGTCTGAATTTAACACTCGGAGTCGAAATGTTTCTGTCAGTTCTAAATAATGCCACCCAAGCATCAAACCCGCGTTAAATAGAGGTGCATTCTAATGTGAAGCGATATAATTTCATCGGTGTTTGGTGACTTATGTCGAAAATTCGGTGTGCCTGTTCAGATACCATACCATTAGCGCATTAATGCCCCACTGCAAGGGCTTACGCCACTTCTCAGGATGAGGAGGCTGTTCAGATATTTGCTTGGATTATTAACACATTGATACTTGTTAACTAAATATCAACGCAAACTCAAAATATAAAAATTAAAAATCAAACCAATTTTGTTGGAATTTTCGCAATTAAATAGATGAAATGGTGGTTCAATGTCTAGGTACTTATTATCACACTTGTGTTTTAAGAAGTAGAGAAATAAAAAGTATTATAAGCCTTGATTGTATACAGGTCTAGATAAATTTTCGGCATCAAAAAACGTCACCTAGCGGTTCGGTTATGATGGACGCACAAACAGACAGTTACGCGGTTACAGTACATGGTTGTTAGTACACCGTGGCTACACGAGGCGTGGCGAGAGTGTGTGCTCAGTGCTGTCAGACACAAAGCTTGTAAAAACTAACCATTTTTTTTTTGTTATTGTATCGCTATAGCTAGCTAGATATGTATAAATAATCAACTAATGTAAATTATTAATAATTGCAGGTTGATAGAATCACGAATGAAGAGTATTTTGCTTTTATTATTATTATTGTTATTTATTTATTGTATATACATTTTCAAAAAGAAACAAAAACAGTGTAACATAAACTGTATATAGTTTTTCCGTATACCGTTCTTCGTCCGTTGATTATTTTTTGCCATTTCTTTCACCTTTAAAAGATGTGATAAATAAAAAAGTCGAATAATTATGAATTTCGATCAGATGTTGTGAAAATACAATTAGTTTCATGTTGAACATGTGAAAAATGAAACAATTTCGAAAAAAAAATCCTGCGCATTTAAATTTTTTTTTCTTATAATGTATCAAAATACTTTAAAAATTAAAAACGTGTAATCCTTACATTTTGTTACCATATATATAGCATATAATTTTTTTGCTACAATCGGTTAAGGTTTAATATGGTGTGAATTTGCCACTTCACAATTCTCTTAACTGTATGGACAATATGAGTGGCCAAATACGGTTGTGATAGTGAGTAGATAGTGACAAATGTCATTAATTGGAATCGAGGCCCTAAGTTTCCTAAAAACACGGTAACGCCCACAGATTCAGTCGTTATGTGACATTTATTGGTTTCGGCCGCATTCGCGTGGGCTGTTTCCTGTCCGATCATTGTTCTCAATTTGATGGCGTCAAGAGTCGATTTACAATGATCTACAAAATCTGGTTATTTAAAAGCTTAAGAAAACTATTAGAAAAATGTAAAAATTCGGTTCGTGTGGAACACCCTTTCACGTAATTCTTCATTTCACGTAAGAAATTAGTTCCTCGTTTATGGGAAAATTAAAACGTTTTGAATACATGGTGTAACAGCGCCGTCTATTATACCACAAATAGCGTTCTGTCCAACCACCTAAACCCGAGTGAGTAAGTTATCTTCGGTACTAATGCCGGTTGACGAATATTTAGCGTAAGACACACGTGTAGGGATGTCAAATTTATCTTTGTTCGTAGCTTCGCATACACATCGAATCTATTAGACACAAGCAAACTTCTGTGACAATTTTATAACTTTACTTTTAAATTAACCAAACCTTTTTTGTTTGGTCTCCCGACGCTTGCGGTAGTGATCGCCGGGAAGCGTCCTCTACCCCACCGCACCGCTTCCCCACTTGTGTCACCTTTTATTGCGAAGATGTTCTACTTATAGAATCTTAACCTACTTTGCTAATGTTTTCGTATAGTTTGCCGGTTTGTAGGCGAAACAGTTGACGACGACCGTCCGCGGACGGCCTTCACATCTACCAATTTGGCTCAAGTTCGATTCGTGCCTAATTCAAACTGATATTGCGTACGTACCTACTCTCAAAGTACAGGCACTGTTTTAATGTAACAAACTGTTTCAATGTTGCAAAACTCAATTACTCGAAGCTGACAAAAGTCAAAATTTCCATGTAAGTATATCACAGCATACCATCAGCTCCTTATTACCCTTCAGCAGGAACTTAAGCCTTCTTTCGGGATCAGGAGGCCTGGGACTTGAGCCACCACGGTGCTCTTACTATTACTTGATGGCAACCGGGACCGACAGATTAACGTGCTCCCCGAGGCACAGAGTCAGTGATAGTTATGTAAGTACATAAGTTAGAAAAAACTTAATGGTACATACCCTGGGATTCGAACCACGGCCTTCAAGACAAGAAGCGGGCTCGTTACCACTCGGCTATCACGACACCCCATAGATAGCTATGTAAGGTATATTATAAACTTTTTCACAACGAGTCATGTTCAAATGTATCACTTGGTTTCTTACATTCAGGGTAAAGTTTCAAATGACAAGTTTTAAAACGCATTACGGACCTTTTAGTCCAAACGCGAATTCGCTGTCACATAAATATTATTGTAATATTGATATTTGTTTCAATATTTAATAGACAATTTAGACGAATGGCTATATTAAGAAAATAAATATCGCTCAGTTTTGTGTTTTTTGACGTTTATTACTCGTTTAGAATGAATTTAAATTCGTAAATGCACGCAACTTTTTTGGTGCCGTCATTTTCAAGCGCTTGTATTATAAAAGTTGTAAGAACGCCTAAAAAAGCGCTGAGCCACTAAGTATTAAATTTTTGCAGTGTTTGTGTCTCAAATTACATAATGGGTCGGTGGAGAAGGCAGAGCTTTTTCAGATGGCGCTATAATCGCTGGTACCCTGGTACTTTGTCATTACAAGGAAAATTGTCATTCTCAATCAAATACATTTCGTGTATTTATTATGATCGGACAAATTATATAAACACATTTTTTTTTAATTTATTTCTTTTAGTCCTTTGATAATTAAGAGGTTTTTAAAAGAAACAAACATAATTTATTCGCACGGTAAGTAAAACACATACGGCCTTCTAGGCCCAAACTGGCCCGAGCTTGTATTGTGGTAATTTTTGGACAATTTGGATTTTGTCGGTAGATTTTAGTATAAACATAGACAGATAATTAAGTTCCAGCGAGGACACTCTGCCTGGTGGGAGCAATTTGTAGTTTTCCTCCCCATCACGTTTAAAATTGAAACCCTACGTCTGTATCTATGTAGATAATTTTATTTGCGACGCGACTTGTGCCTATGTTCACATCCGCCATAAAGGTTGATTGGAACTATACCACGTTGTAAAAACGAAAATGTGAGCAAAAAATATACGCCGTACACCAAATATACACCGGTTGATAAAGTTCAGTCAAACTTCAATAAAAATCAGCTAAAATTGGCGAAGAATATATCGTCACAAAGAATCAACACGGGATGAAAGTATGGCAGGCACGGACCGCCCCTGTAAGCCAAAAAGCATACCTTAAATTTTTCCAAACATTTAATGAAAAATAAACCGCAGGAGTGCCAGTGAGAATATTTCAATTTCCCGCGCGCTCGTATATTCGAATTTCCGCCCCATTCCTATACTGCCCTCTCACTACATTTGAAATTTTTCGAATTGACTTTACCAAGAATTTATCTCACTGCAATACCCCATTAGATAGGCAGACAGATACTTCAATTTTATTAAAATAGAAGATTTACAAAGATGACAAAACATAATTTCTTGGATTAAATTTAACTCTTGCACGTTAAAAAAATTCTGTCACAAATGTCAGTGAATCGGTTGTTTCAGAAAGCACATTTATCCTAGATATTTAACTTTTCCTCAGGCAAGAAACTTATTGGTGTAAAATTTCTCAAAGAAAGTTTTTCTTTTATTATTACTTATTATGAATACAGGAAGAGCCACAATGTTAACAGATATTAATACTGTAATAGAGATAGGTCTTAGAAAGATTTGATTTTGAAAGTTTTTGAATAGGTATATGTTTTTTTTTTCTAAATGGGATGTGAGCTATTTATAAAACAAACCCTGTAGATGTGTTCTAATTAAATGTTCTATTCTGGAAAAAAAATTATGCAAATTTTAAAAAGGATTAAAAAGGTTTTCAATAAAATATGACAAAACAATGTTTTATTTTCCTTTATTTTTTACTACAAAATGTTGACATTATTATTTCAGTTATAAAGTAAACGAAAAAAAATCAGTTTTTTAACTTTGAACTAATCTAACCAAAATTTATTGGACAGGTATTGGACCTATAACGTTTTTTTTTCCTGAAAAAATCGTTAATTTTTATGTTTGTCAAGAAATTTGATTTTACTTGCTGAAAACACACATCTATGTGTAAGAAACGTAAATTAACCCAAAAGCGAACCTTAAAAAAAAAAAACAATTTTATTACCGGGTCAGTGTTGTTTAAATTTTTGCGCGTGTTTCCCTCTTAGAAGTTATTCATTTCAAAAGCACTTTCATATAGACAGTTATGTGTAAGTAGTTAAATATTTGTTTAGTTTTTTAAACAAAAGTCACAAAAGTACATCGCACCGTAACTAAGTCAGTGGGCAACCAATTATACGCACTCGGAACAAGCCAAAATAACAAACACGACGAAGCGTGCTTTGGCCCCACCTGTGTATTGGAGGTAACCAAGTGTGGAGGTGGATTATATTTATAATACAGAGCGAAAAATATACATCTTAATAGCGAGTCTTGTGATATAAAATGTGCTTTGTTCATTTTTTTATAATGGGTAGGAGTCATCACCGTTCAAACTGCGAACTATAGAGCAATCACGACCGTAACTTGTTATCAAATATCGGGTTGTAAACGAAACAGTCGATGAGAACCATCCGCGGACACCGGCGCCTCCTCCTTCACACCCACCACTTATGTTTATTTTGAATATATTTCACACTAACAAATACACTGAGTAGCTAAACCACATAATTTTGTCGATTTCGTACCTCTATCCCCTTTTACAAGTATATTAGGCTGAACATATGATGCGCGTACTCATCATCACTTTTCTTCCAGAAAATACGGTCAAAAACAAGCGATGATCCATCTTTATAAAGCAGATATAAAGTGAACTTGACAGCCGACAATCAGTTCGGTGAGTTTAGAACATAGAATTACTGGAGCTTGAAAACAAAACAAAGTTCGAATTTAGAATAGAACAATTATATGGAATCTCGGTTACAAAGGGACGCAAAGAATTCATAATATGCAGACATCATATTAGTAATTTTATTCCGTTCTAATGTCTGAAAAAACTCCCGGAGTTCTCAGTAAGCTCTTTCCACGTATTGTAACCACCAGAGAAATCTGTCAGACGTTTATATTAAGCTGGGAATAAGTTATCTCGCTTATCATAATCTAACAAAGGATCACAATAGCGCCTTACAGCATCATCAATATATTACCAACTAAACTAAGACTAAAAGATCTTGATCGTTTGAAGGCGTCAGTTCGGAAGTCTATCGTATTTTTTTTTAAATTAATAAGAATATTTAATTTCAGAATATCATAAATGAATTAGAGACATATAGTAATAGATAATAATAACTAAAAAAAGGGCACAATTTTGTCGTCCTAGTATACTCGATAAACGTCGTAAATATATTCTCATGCTAGATCTATATTTTCTAGATATACGTATTTGTAAAAAATATTCAATAATGCAAAACTATGCCTACAATTATTTAAGATTTTTTTTATTAATGATATTCAAAGTAACATTTCTAGAGTTCATTTATTAATTCAATTATGACATAATTTGTACAGTAATAATTTATTAACATATTTTAAATAAACTCCGATTTAATGACAAAATTATTTTATATTTTAATTTTTTAAAATTTTCTTTATTTTAAATTGAAATACATAAAACATTTGATGTTTTAATAATGCCGTCTCTTTATTTTAAATTAAGAAGTGTTTGAGCGTTTGCGTGACGCCATTCCCGTTGTTTTGTTTTCGAACTGCAGTGATTTTAATCATTTTCACTGTTAAAATAATAACATTTTCTAAGAGTTTGTTCACTATGTATGTTTTTTAAGGTTTCATCTACAGTTAAAGTTCAAACTAAGATTTCGATATTGTTAATATACGTTTTTAGCAGATTTGCCAAATAAAGTTTGTATCACTCGAGTGGTTCAAAAGCTTACGTTTAACATAAACAGAACATTAAGCAACTGTCGGTTGAATGATACAACGTTAAGCTGACAAATTGGGAAATTAAAAATATCGTAATCTTAAGTTTAACTATAGACGAAAAAAGTTTTTTCAATAATTTCTTAAGTTTCAGAACTTTTAAAAGCAAGCTTTATGTTTGTTAGAACATATTTTAAATTTGTACAGCTCAGCTGGAAAATACATTTCCGATTTATGAAGTTGAATGCTAAATGTTTAGTGAATTAGAGTATTTAACGCATAATGTTTCGGGGAAAATATTTCAAAACTTATTTGAAAAGTTTGAGCACAACAGAAACCTGTAATTTCGTCTGTACATATTTTTACACCAAGAACATGTTCGGTCATATTTCGTTTAAACAAAGCCAAATTTTAGTTTTAGGCGATTCACAAAAACACAAAAAGGCTACTTAAGGAAAGCCAGTCAAACAAGTTGCAGTATTTTATGATTGGCTGAGGGCTTTTTTAATTAAACGCTGATTTGAGTGACATTTCTTCAATCAATCAATCCCTGCAATTCACATTTCGGTATTAGAATTTAATATCTTGATATTTTGCTGAATCTCATTTTCGAAATTACATAATTAGCGACTCATATTTAGAATCGATTGGAAACTGAAGCACAATCGTTCTTCCTCTCTTTTCAGTTTAAAAAAACGAGTTAGGAGCGAAAGAGGACGAATGGTATTGACGTGATGTTGTGAGAAACGTAAAAGACCCGATCACAGTATAGAGATACTATTTTCGTTCACCGTTCATATAGTATCAAAATCGTTCAATCCCACCACACTCCTGTCACAGCATAGCGCTAAGGTGTGAGACCCGTGAATTACCAACTCTGCGGGGAGCTATACCCCCCACCACCGCCCGTCTTTCCCCCTACGGCACCTTCACTCCCCCCCACTTTTCTTACCCCTCGATGTCCCGTCGAGTTCTTAGAAGCAGATGTCGAGATAGGAGCAAAGAAACTGACAAGTTGGACTTTAGTACTAAATTGTTGAGTAAAACGAGTGATAAAACAGTCTTTGTTCTGTTTTGTTATTTTAATAAAGTGTTGTTCGTGTATAACAATATAACATTTTTTACAATATTTACACAATCAAGTAGATACAGAAACAGACAGATAAATTTAAAAAAAAATCTGTGTTGGTTATAGCAGTAATGAAGTTACATGCTTGCCTACCTATTTTAACTCGTGTTTCCGTTGCCGTTTCCGCTCCCATTTACAATCACTACATATTTCTTATTATACATCAAATCCTATTTATAACTTTCTAACATGCAGTACCTACCTACTTACGTGTTTCGCCTGCGCGCGCGCAACTCTTTCCAATAAATAATATAAATTATGAGAACTAAGATTAAGAATATTGGATTTTGAATTATAGATCGTTTACGAATATATGAATAGGAATTGGTGTTTAATTAACAACATGATTATTCAACAAATCATCTTAATGTCATAATCTTAGCTGAACTTACCGTGTCGTTGAAGTCATTAAAATACATCCCGTTGCTGTAAATCATATTGAGAATTTATTAACATTAGGAAATCGATAACGTAACCACTACAAAGTTGGTATATCTATTTACTAGATTTTGTTTGCAACTTTGTCCGCATGTATAGTTCCTTTGCATTAATTACATTTAAAAAAAATTGTATTTCGTCCACTAACGGAAATCCGAAAATCGTTGTACAATACTTTTCCACTTAAAAGGAATAAAATTTATGTTAAAAACTAATAAAATAAGGATTAAAAATTATTCCAGAACATGACAGCTTAATGTATCAACGAAGCATATTATAACATTCGAATTATGTATTACTTTTTAGCTATATATGCATCCTTCTCATTTAGTGTTATTTTTCCATAAAAGTTGTTTTATAGTAAGGTTAATGAGTATTTTTTTAATTTCATGTAGTGCTCTTCTTAAAAATAATCCACCCAGCAAAAAAAGCTTTGTCCAGATCTTCATGCCTAACTTAGAAAACTAAAGCAATTAATATTGGGTTGAGGAATTCAGACCCCAAGTCCACCAACTCACCATCAGATGTGACCATATCTTGTATACTATATGTGGTATTGCACGTCTGGTATTCGAATATAAGAGAATGCTAGAACGACGCATGTATTAAGTTTTCATTTCTTATTTTATAATTTATTTTCAACATAAAGAATATTTTACTCTATAAAATAAATAAATATCGATGGAATTTGTATTGTTTGTGATTTAAGTTTACCAAATTCAACACTCATTGGTCAAGACGCCGGTGGCGTGAACCGAACCCATTACTTTTGTAATAAAGACGGGGTACTGACCACTCGGGCACAGCAGCATCTAAAATGTGAAAGGGTGTTAGTTTCTTACTAAGTACCGCTAAGTACCTTCTTTGTAATATTCCTCTGATAATTTGTACGCCCATCCGTACTGCCGCGCTATTTAAAAGTGCAATAACTCGGTTTTCGCTTCTAACATATATATTTTATCATGATGAGAAAAACGAGGTCTATATTTCCTTCCTAAACAGTTTTAAAGTGTCTTTCGCCAACTCAGTTATTTCACTGACCATAACCGCAATATTTAGGGCTTTGATGTATTAAATAAAAAGTTTAACCGCGTTTTCACAATGAAAATGTTTATTATATCGTTTTTGTGTGGAAGGGATATCCGAAATATATGATAGTAGAGAAAGGGCTGTAGTTTCAAAAGATGCGAGGGCTTGTGAGAGGCATCGTATGATACCAAATTTTCTAAAACTTGCTTTAAGTTTTTTTCGAAAAATTGAAAATGGTGAAAAAAGGCGAAATTTTCCGATTTTTCGGGCAAAAAGTTGATTATTCTGAGTTGGAGTGTGTGAAAATAAGTAACTCGGCGTTCGACTAGTCCTACATTTTTCCCAAAAAAACCCTCTGGCGTTCTGGCATTCTACATCATTTCTTTTGTAGTTCGAAATCCATCTTAGTCACAAAAGTATTCACTTTTTAAAACTAAATACCGCATTGTTAGCATTTTTGAGTACATGTTAAAATTCATGTACGAATTCAAAATCTCATAAAATCCGTAACGAAATTTCTCATTTTCCTAAAAATTTAACACCCATATAACATCAATGGGACCTTTGAAACCCTATCTTCCGATAAAAACTTCTTTTTTTTTAAAGAGGTTTTTCATACAAATATACAATTTACATATAAAATTTTCAAATTTTAACTAAAACAACATTAACGATTTCTTAGGCGAAAAAATAGACTAAAACAAATAAGTTTCACTACATTGCCTATCGTTTTCACGTAATTTACGTTTTACGTGGGTTGTGGAGAGAAACCAGGCTTCCATCGAGCTGATAGATAAGTTGCCGAGCCTCGTGGTACTCTACGACTTATAGCCGTAGTTGATTTTCGAGACTTCACATAGTCAACATACACTGAATACTAAAACAACTGCAGTAGGTCGTGATAGCCCAGAGCGCAACGAGCCTGTCTCAAATTTATAAGGCCCCATTGGGCCATGGTTCGAATCCGGGCGTGTACCAATGAGTTTTTCTGACTTAAGTACACATTATCACTGACACCATGCTTCGGAGGGCACGTTAAGCAGTCGGTCCCGGACGCTGTCAATAGATGGCGGTCGTTACAGTTCCCAACCCGCATTGGAGCAGCGTGGTGGACTTAAGCTCCAAGCCCCCCTCCTCACCCTGGGGGAGGCCTAAGCCCCTGCAGTGGGGTAAAAATGGGCTGATGATGATGATGATGAGTAGGTACAAACCATTTTAATATAGGTAGATACTTACACTGTTTAGAACTTGGACTATTAGACAGGGATACAAATATATATTCATATCAGTCCATTGTGCCACACTTCAATGGCTTAGGCCTCCTCTAGGGATGAAGTTGCTTGGAGCTTAATCCACCACGCTGCTCCAGTGCAGGTTGGTGGACACATATATGTAAACTCCTATTTATACAAAACGAAACATAATTTTAAAACTAAAGGTAACTTTCCATAACTTCAGACATTTATTTATTTATTAGCTTTAATAAACCTTTTTACGTCCCTCAGTTAATATCTAATAAAATATTCGGACTTGAACGCCATAATAAAACTAACACATATAAAAGTGTCAAAAGTACACAAAATAAGGTGGCACGTTTAATACCTTTTTGGTGTTATTAACGAGCGTTTAAGGGTTATTAATGGACTACCAAATTTAATGCCTCTGTGACGAAACAATACAATAAGAGACGTTTTATAGTCGAATGATAAATTCGGTTCTCGGCGAATTATAATACAACAACAAAGACTAATACAAAGTATGTAAATTATTTATTGGATGATGTTTTTAAAGACAAGACACCTCTGTGTACGTATATGTGTCCAGTAAGTCCACTTGGATTAATATTTGCGCGCCTAATAATTGGACCTATATGTAACGCAAAAACCGCTTCAATATCAAATAAATTAAAACTCTTTCCATCCCGTCCGTGATTAAGCAACAGTCAGACCAAGAGACAACGACGAAAACATTTCTTCCATTTTTTATATAAATTAGTATTAAAAAGAAAGAAAACGCTTTTTGGGAATTTCAACCCCTCCCTCCATACGGTGCCCGTTGTAGTCGCACTGTTTATACTGCCCTATGGCCGCCCTGCATCTACTGCAGCGCCACCTGATGGCCAAATAGCCCTATAGCACATAATGAATCACCAGGAAAATTCGAATCGTCAAATAGTTTTTAGGCTAAATCTTCACAAACATACATCACACAACACATCCATACAATCGATATACGTAATAGATTGATAGGATACTTAATGTAGTATTTATTCATAATCCGATTTATTCATAGACAAATAAATACAGCATCATTTTATAACAGACACAGCTCAATAATCGATTTATTTCTCGAATCGAAGATGATATTAAAATTAATCGATTAATCGATACGAAATTCGATATTCACACGCTCAAGCTTAACGATTTTTTCCGTTTAAACGTTGAGATTTCGTATGTAAATTGACATCGATTTTTACGCGGTTCTAATATTTTGTAACGTTAATTACATATAAAACTGTCATTTACATAAATAATGACAGTTTATAATAAATGTTAGTAAATTTATAATAATATATTAATGTTCCCTCTATAAAAATATAGGTAGCGATGTGGTTCTTGAATTTTAAATTCGATTTTTATTTTGAATGACATACTTTGTACGAAACAAGTTAGTAAATAATTACTGGATTTTAATACCGATAAAAAAAAAATACATAAAGTTATTATCTATATTAAAATTTAAATGACATTAAACAATAAGTAATTTTTTTATCACTACATATTATAAAGTAAAGTCCCCCGCCGCGTCTGTCTGTCTGTCTGAACGCGATAAACTCAAAAACTACCAAACGGATTGGCATACACCAATGGATGGAGTGATTCAAGAGGAAGGTTTATGTGTATAATTTAATAATGTTTTGTGCAAATTAGTTGAAATATAACGATTATTGTTGAGGACGAGGGAAAAAATTTAACCGACTGGGAGCTTTCATGGAAAACGTTGCCTAATCACTTTGAGATATATAAGAAAATAATGTATGAAGGAATTGTTTCTTTTTATAGGACTGAAAAAAGTCGGCGATGACGTATGTCTACCTTTTATGGATAGCTTAATATACCTATATTTATGTTTAAAAAAATGGTGTCATATGATGAGGTGATTAAAAACAATTTACATCCTGTACACCATACAATTTAAATTAATAAATTAGGAATTATCGCGAATTATCGCGGCCGGGGCCCTATACCGACGCGAATCGCATGATGAAAAATTATTAAGAAGTTATCAATGTTGTATACATAGAAACATTTTAGTTTGTTTTTATGTATTTATTCTTTACTTTTTAAATATTTATGGAATTAATTGTAAATAAAAGACACTACGACAAAAAAAACACTACGGCTTATATGCTCTGCTACCAGTGCGAAGCCGGGGCGGGTCGCTAGTCTAAAGATATTTCATGGCATAGAGATACCGCGTTGAGACAACAAAAATGTGAGCAAAAGTATACCACGTAGGTACAGTACCCGGCCGTAAGTTATGCATACGAATTCTAAAAAGCGGCTAAGTAAGAACAAGTTTAAAAATAAAATTATAAATAATCTTGTAATTTTTTATTTAATTATAATAACGTCAAACAATGTAGTTTTGTAATTTTATGAAAAACGATAAGAATACCTATAGTTTTATTTTTAAACTTAATTTTATTTAGCCGCTTTCTAGAACTCGTGTGCATAACTTACGATTGGGTACTGTACAACCAGTTGACGTTTCGAAATATTAGCTTTGAAGTAGATTTTTGTGTGACCCACATGTAAAATTCGTACAGAACAGAAAATAAAAATTGTGAAATAACATTTCATGTGTAATTTAACTAAACGTTTCTTTAAAACAGTGGTAATGACGTATTTAGCTGTGTATTTAACATACAGTTTATTTTCCGAAAATATAGACAAAAATAATATGAGTCATTAATTTTCTTATTTATTTTTTTCCGAAAATTAATTCATTATATATCCCTGTGACTTCATCTGAGCTTACTAATTGTCTTCCTTTAAATATTTTATATATTATGAGGATTACAATTCCATTTCACCTTACCTCAATATTTTTTATTTACCTTGGTTTTTTACTGTGGAAATCAGTGCAATGAGCTCAACCGCCCAGATGACGTCACAGAGATGATTTCAACGTCAGCTTAATTTTCATAAATACCCGGCAAATTCCTAAACAGAAAAAAAAATTTTTTGAGACGTCATTCTAGAACCTTATTCCTTTTAATTTTAATGACCATTTGCACAACTTTAATATTTTGGTCCAAGCCCATGGAAGGAAACTGTTGTACTTATTTTGAAAGCGTTTTTACCTCCGAAGCAAGTAAACTAACTCCGCGACCCGCTTTTGTATGCAGAATAGCTCAGTTCTCACTTGATCATGAAATTTTTTTTTTTCTCTACACAGGGCTATTCTGTTTTGAAATGGTGAAAGTATATTGAGCTCATCACCAACCAGTAGCTGTTAGTTGGGTTAACCTTAAAAAAAAAAATCTATTGATATTCAAATGTCGTGCCTGTGATGCGACAATAATATTAGTTTTACGCGTTTGCTTGAATCGTCTATGGTGTAATAAAAATGTGTGGGACTTTCATGGAACTTAAAACTTAAAATGCCCATAAATTATATTAACTGACGGAAATTTACATAATATTACTTTATTGGAAAATCATAAATTGATCGTTAAACATGTTTATTCTTTAGTTCTTAATGGGAACGAGATAATTTATAGTAGGTAAGCATAACTAATATGCTTATATTTTTTTTTCGTGGTGTTGATAAATCGCTATTCTAATTACGAGTACATTCAAATATTTAACACTTTAGCGCTATTGGCAACCCTGATTCACTCCGTATTAAGTGACAAACATGGAGGTTTGAACATCGTAGCGCCAAATGGAGCAAGCATAAAACAAGTAATGCTAGTGTTTTGGGGGAGGGGGAGAGTGAAGTGTACGTTCGAATGCGACAAAACAGAACAGCGTCGAGGAATAATTTGCCGAACTTATTTCATGCTTGCCATGCTTCCTCCATAGGGAAACCGCGCGGAAACGAAGTTCACATAGGTACAAAAATATAGAACAACGGTAGATCTTGCCAGCGAGAAGCAAATCTGCTTACATATTATGTTTCTGGGTCCGAACCAAAAATGAGTCTAAGACTTGAAAATTTCAAAATTACTTGTTATAACATGGTTGATTTATTTGGTGAAACCCCACTCGTGAATACAATTTAAATGTGGAACTTTCATCACAATCGATTTAGTGGTTAATTATAAGCATTCAAATAAAACACTAATATAACAAAGAACCAAATAAAAATTAAAATGTGTCAGTCTATTATAATAAATTTCCCAACAATATAATAGCAATAGATAAATAAAATTAATCAGTTAAATACACTATTTAAAGGACAAAGCTCAGTATTGTCCCACACTGTTGATTATTTGTCGTGATAGCCGTGTGGTGGAGAGCCCGCCTCTTGTTTAGAAGATCGTGGATTGAAAGCCAGATACGACCATATTAGTACCAATGAATTTTTTTCTGACTTAAGTACATAATTATCATTGACTTCGTGCTTCGGAGCGCACGTTAAGCCGTCGGTCCCGGTTTTGTACCCAATCCCGTTAAAATCCATTAACCTGCACTGGAACAGTGTGGTAAATAAAGTTCCAAGCACCCTCATCCCGAGGGAAGGCCTAAGTCCCTGCAGCGACGCATTACGCCTCACTGCAGGGACTGGGCAGGGAACTTAGGCAAGGAATGGGTTTTATATGGAATATGGCATGGTTTTGATTACATTTTAAAATAAAAGAACTGCCATTTAAAAAAATCAATGTAACAAATTAAGTTAGGTACGTGAAAATACCTATATCGGGGTTTGATACACTTTGAAAAAAAGTTATGAATTTTGCAATTGCGATGGAGTAGATAAACCATTCAAAAGATGATGGAAAATCGAAATAAACTGAAATCGAATTAGTTGCTATACTTTACCGTACATGGCGCTATCTATCTAGTTATTTATTATTTACAACAGCACTATCAGTACAGTTGTTTTGAATAAACCTTAATTATCAAATTTTAACAAAAATTATACACTTTTAAACACGTGACATGTATTATTTCTGAAAAATCCGTGTTAGTTAAAATTATAACATTCGAATACAACTGTGTAACATATAAAGATGGTGCCACATGTACAAGTTTTAATGCACGATATCTCAAAAACGCCACTTTTTGAAAATATGAGATCTCACAAACAACTTGCAAAAATGACGATTTTTCAATGACATATGTCAATTAATAATAATCAAAGGCAACTAATAATCAAATAATAATAACTTGGGTCAACCTAATTGCATATAACGCACTGATGTCATTTATACCTAAATTTTTTATATAAATTATTCCAAATATTTACATCAAATATAAACAGTATATTACAATTCCCAACCGCTCTTGCTTCCAAAGAAATTACCGAATACATTCATAGTATAACAGTGCTACCGGTTATAGAAATTGGGACTTTTCTTAGAATGGGCACTGAGCGTAACACGGTATATTTTGAATTAGGCAAAGATACTGTACACAATGAGCTATGTTATAGCTCGTTCAAATTTTCCATAACAAAATTCGTTGCTATGAAAGAAACCTAAGGATATTTATAAACCTTGGAGCCATCCACATAGTACGACGTCGATTTTTGCCGATTCTTGATTCCCCCCTCTATATTTTACAGTCATAGGAGTCACAAAGGAGGAGGGATTCATATCTAATGAACCCCTCCTCCTATGTGAAAAAACTAACGTCATTTAAATTAACTTTCTTATTTATTACAAAATCAATGTTTTTCCCTATAATTTTTTTACCCATAGAAAACTACATCATCAGCTAGTAACATGGGCTATATTTTATTGACAAACTAGCTTTCCGCCCGCTGCTCCACCTGCACGGACTCCACAGTTGTGCCGGAGCCGCTTTTTTGCATATAGTTTATAAGCTGAAGAGTGACATAGGCTATTTTCTGTGCTGGGAAAACAAATTCCGGTACAACTATGTAGTCCACGCGAGCGAAGCCGCAAGCGGAAAGCTATTTTATATGAAATGAAAGAAATATTTGTAACAATTAGGTACGTTTTAAGCTATTATTTGATAAATAATAATTTTACAATACTTTACAAAATAGTTAATAAGTTTGTGGGTGTCCCCTCGTTGTTGGAAAATATTTTCTTTCGTCTTTCACGCCGACGGAAGAGAAGTTGCCGACAAAAAGCTTTTTTTTCAGTTACAAATTTTAGAACATGTTATGGTAATAATAGTTTCTTGAGGCGTGTTTACCGGTTGTATAACAATCAATTATGTGATATTGATATTTTCAACTGCACCTTTATTAATGTAAAGAAACTGGTCTTGACTGTTTTGTCGGAAGAGAATAGCAGTCAGGAGTAACTGTTTAATTTGTATTACACCATTTTATTGTAGTTAGCTTACATGAATGATGTTACCATTAATTTTTGTTGGATGCACTTTTATTTCTATTTTTTATATAACCTATTTTATGCAGTAAGATATGAGGTTCTAAGGTCTATGAGAAATTAAATGTTCATTATGTAAGTTAAGTAAAAGACTGTTTGTCTCTAATAAAAAAAAAAAATAAAAAAATGTCGGTGGTTGAATACCTTAACAATTGAAATGCAATGTCCGTTTTCACTTATTGGCCGGTGCTAACTGTAGGCGCGTGCTTCAATATTATACTCAATAAGATTGGCTACACACTGAGAAAAGTGTTCTTCAAATAATATGATGGGTCACCATCAGTAGAGCAATCGAGAGCATCATAAATACGAGGAAACCGAGAAAGAAAACTAGGCGTTATTATAATTACGTTACAGGAACCATAATTATCGCTGAAGCATATTTTTTTCTCTTCATATTCCTCGTTTTTTATTTAGGGGTCATTTTATTGCTCGACTGTTGATGAACACTTTTAGTGTATATTTGTCCTTCAACGATGTAACTTCCTTAGAAGAAATAATAATAATATTTCTTCTAATATTCTAATAATAATACCTGGGACATCCCACGCAGCGTCATCTAGTCCCAAAGTAACCCAGTATTATGCTTGTTTCATGCGGGCCTAAACAAGTTGGTAAACCTACATAAATATTCTTATTGTAGATACTTCTTTTTTACACCCAAACACGGAACAAATGAACATGTTCATGCACACAAATACGTGTCCCGGACAGGATCCGAACCCGCTACCCTTTTCACAACAGTTAAGGTCTCTAACCACTCGGCCAATCGGTCAGTCATAGTTGAATAGTTTTATAGGCTACAATACAAGTTTTATAGGGTGTCGCGATAGCCCAGAGCGCAACGAACCTGTCTCAAATTTATAAGGCCATAGGGCCATGGTTCGAATCCGGGCGTGTACCAATGAGTTTTTCTGACTTAAGTACATCAACTATCACTGACTCCGTGCCTCGGAGAGCACATTAAGCAGTCGGTCCCGGACGCTGTCAATAGATGGCGGTCGTTACAATCCCCAACCCGCAGTGGAGTAGCGTGGTGGATTTAAGCTCCAAACCCCCCTTCTCACCCTGGGGGAGGCCTAAGCCCCTGCAGTGGGGTGAAATAGGCTGATGATGATAGGCTACAAAACTAATCAAGATACTAAATGAATGACGAGTAAAGTTTTGAGTTGTGAAATGAAATAGCTGGAGTAGAAGTCGAGAATTCAATAAGAAGAAGTATTGCGGCTAAGGAAACGAGAACGGGGAACATTTAATATTCAGATTGAAAGGGGACTGCAGTGTGAACCGCGATATACGGAATCTACTCATCATGAAAAAAATTCCTCAAAATTATTTTTCAGAACAAAATTATGTGGTTATTGGATTATAAAAGCGACATGTTTCAGATGCCCATAACTACAATATTTGACATCTGTTATTAGCTGAAATATTTTTAAGCCTTTAGCAGTATGCCCTGCAATTCCATTCCATGGTTTTTATGTACCGTTTGTACTCAACTTCATCTAAGATGGGAGGTCTTATGGTGTACATTGTTTTACGTTTGAAATTATTACACTGTCTTTTTATTGACCCCTCTTGTCACATAATGGCTTCTAAGAACATATCGCCCCAATGCATTGTTTAGTAATAGGCAAGATGAAACTTGGTAACGGTTTTGATAAAGCTTTCTTTATTTTAAACATCCGACAAGATTCCGATTAATTAAATTAAATATTACATATTCATTACAAAATACTTTGACATTGAATGTAATATTACTAGAAAAATTACAATTACCAAAGTAAATATAAATAAATAAAGAAACCCTATAAGTAAGCCTACGCTGTTTTTCCGTCGCGTCTGTCTGTCTGTCACAAGCTGTATTGTTTGACCCGTAATAGGTAATTTACTTGAAATTTTCACAGAATGTGTACTTCAACTGCCAGTAGTAGATATACAACAAAAAATAAAATACAAGAAACGTTTTTCGTTTTTGTGATTGGTGGTTGTGTGATCATTGCGTACACGTGAAATTTTCATGAAGTGTGTATTAGTATGGTCGCTATGACAACAAATAATAAAAATAAAATGAATTTTAAATTTTAAGAGGGTCCCCATACAATAAATGCAGTTTTTTTTTTATTCTACGATGCGATGGTACAGAACCGAATCTTTTAATTTTTAGATTGGTTTTTTAAGTTTTAGATTGACGGCAAAAATATTCTTCACAAGAAATAAATACTTAAAAGAAATTGAAATTATTTCAAGTTGTGATTTATAGTAAGTAGGTACAGTTGAAAAAAACTTAACAGATAGATAGGTATATAACTAGATAAAACATGTTTTAAACTTTTATAATTTCACTATGTGCATTTACGTTTGTGAAAGTTGTTACCGGGATTCATATAGAAAGTCGCAATTTCAACCCATTGCAATATGAATGAGTAACAGGTCGTTTTGTTTAAATTAATAAATTTTAAAATATTTCCAGTGTAAACCGACTTTTTTTAACATTCAAGTGTCGTAAGTGGTTTTTTCTGGCGTTTTTAGTAGTGTTTTTTTTATATAATTACAGCTGTGAACATTTGACGGGCGAGTCACGTTTTCGTCGCGACAAGATTTATTTAGTAACAAGCTCTCATTTAACTATCTGATAACACTAACCACGTACTTACGGAGAAACTGTTTAGATAGGAACGTTGTGCTTTACACTCCGTCCGACATGTTTTCGGTCGCGTTAAGTCAAAGTAGGACAAGAGACGAACGTTAATATGAGCAAGCTACTCGTTTTGACTTTACTCAAATAAAATTCAGATTTACCTGTTTCTGGTGATATATAACTTTAGTTGGCAGTGAAACACAACTTAAGCAGTACCTAGTTGATTCTTCACCCATAGCTCTGAAAGCTTTGTAATTACAACAATAGTACAAACAACAACAAAGTACAATAACAGTACGAATAATTGATATATGCTTCGGGCTGAGTAGAAGCGCAAAGAAACTCAACACTGCACTCAACACAAGAATATTTTTTTTTATATAACGTTATCTAAAAAAAGACATTACAATTTAATACTTTTTTGAAATATTTTGAATCTGAAGTATTTTAGTATGTAGTACTTTAGTATTTTAGTATGTAGTCACGTAGTACTTTAGTATTTTAGTATGTAGTAGTACTTTTCAAATTTTGATGTTTAGATTTTCAGGGGATAATCGGTTGTTTAAAATGTATAGCTGATGACGCCAATAGCTAGAATGTTCTACGTACCTATTGCATTTATTTCTAAAGCCGTTAACCGCTGCATATAGCAGTGACATCACATTACTGTTTCACATTTTCTATACCTCTGTTATTACGCATCCAAAAATTTTCATATTTTTTCCAATAAATTACGACACCTATCATTTCTTTAAATACAAAGTTTTTAGACAATGTTGCAAAATTTTGAACAATTCCCTTTTTCTATTTTATCGACGAATATAAAAGCCTTTACAGGGCTTAGATGTGTATTTTAATAAACGATTTTATTTTATTTCATAACGCATTAGGTACAATGTAATAAATTAATATCGACATACGGAAATGGCGAACGCCGCATGCCGTGTGACAAGTTTTGGTTACATTCCTCTACTTCCGCGTTAAGCTTGGATTACATTCAAGCGACAATCCTTATTTATATTCATACTTTAATGTAAACATAAATTAGTAAAAAAAATTGGCGAATATCTCACCCACATAAAGCACAATTGCTGTTCATAGAGGGCTGTTTTTTGAAACATTTGTAACATGTATGCAATGCATAAAACTTTTCATGGAGTTGACACTAATACCTAAGAGTATAAAAATTTGGCACAATATTTATTAAACGTTTTAGCCTATTTACCTAAAGATAAGAGTTTGTTTAAACATTATGTTGCTAAGAGAAGCTTTGAATTGCAACTTACGAGTTTTGGTTTTACATCGGTGCTTTATAGCTATTTTGATCGATGGTATGGCTGTGATAAGAAGGTTACAGTTCAGTTGGGTTACGTTAAACAGCTAATATTCTACATTCATTGAATGTTCATTTTTCATATACTTGAAAGCGGAAGTGCCAAATGTGAAATGGCAAAAATAATATCTGTAAATGAAGAATTTACTTGTCGTACGTAATAACTTGTTGTTAATCAATTAAATTACATTTTAATTTCATTTATTAAAAATTGTTGAATCCTCGTTAATTGTTTTATTGATGAGCCGATGGTTCGCTGGAGACGACACGGCTGCAAATATTTCCGAAATCGACGTATACAAATTCGAAGTAGGTAATATTAGTCTAATTGTAGAGGTTAAAATCAGTTTTATCTAACCGGAAAACGCATTCTCTTTATTAATTTTGCTACAGTTTTATTCTTGTTAACACTGCTAATGAGCGCGTCTTGTTATTTTTTAATAGAAACATGTTACATTTATTTAATGAATCTAATTAGTGAAGGAACTTTATTAATGTCAAAGATAAAAAGTATAAACTTTTATAGGAAGTCGTGCTATGACGTCATTCGGTTGCATTACTATGGACCATAAAAGTACGACTACGCTCAGCCCTGCCGTCAAATTTATTTACTCTGTTCTATGGGCTAACGTGGGTCATTTCTACGTAGCGCTCGTCAAGTGACGTCACGAACGAGTCGTAAATACTTGTACACAAATGGGTATGTTATATTCTTTGTAATGATTGTCTTTTTTTTAATTCTAAAAGTGTAGTAATCAGTTTGTAATACACTGCCGATTGTTATGACTGATTGATTGGCCGTGTGGTTAGAGACCTTAACTGTGGTGCCAAAGTTTGCGAGTTAGATTCAACCGGGACAAATATTTGTGTGCATGAACGTTTCCACTGGTGAGCCTTTTGATAAATAAATAAAAATAAATAAATTTCCATTTGTTCCGTGTCTGGATGTAAAAAGTATCTATACAGTTTTTTTTTTGTTTAGTGAGGGCCGAATCTGCATACAGACACCTGCGCGCCCGACCTACCGCACAGGTAGTGCCGGGTTGGGATTTCTACCCAGAAGGTGCAGCCCGACCGGCTAAACGACTCCTCAACCTATACTCCGGAGAGCGTATAGAGTTTGGCATGAACAACGACCGGATGCATTGAGGATGCTTCGGTGTATTAGTGCCTTTGACGGGCGGTGCCTTGAGGGCGCCGTCTCGTAGGCGTATGATTAAAAATAGGGATGAAGGCCGACGCGTGTCGGTCCCTCGGCAATGGAGGGCAGTTCGAGCTGGACGGCCCGACTGTGGATCTATACAGGGTGAGGTTTTAATGACCAGCCAAATTTTAATATAATGATCTTTGGTAGAAAACCGATAGCCGTTTTGTTTCCTTTTAGTATCGTTCTGTAGAAAAAAATTGAGATATGACTACACAAACCTTTCCCGAAAAAACCAATAACTCTAGTCACCGTTCACACCCGCCGCCCCATTTCGTTTCAAGGCCTCGGACGCGTCCGTTTACTATAGCGTTAAGAAGGCAACCAAACCAGTGTTATGAAATAACACTGTAGATAAAATAATTTATTATGAAAATGTAACCCATATTTTTTATCTACGCAATTAGGTCTATTGGTGATACCTAACATCTAGAATAATTTTGGCCGGTTACTAAAGTCTTACCTTGTATATGTAATGTATAATAAAAGAATATTTAAGTATATGTACCAGTTGTCTAGTACCCCATAATACAAGCATGATACTTGCTTACTCTGGGACTTGAGTGAGATGGTCCCAGGTATTACTATTATTATTAAATAGCGTATGATATATAATTTTATGATTTCGTAGAACTTTAGTTACTGTGTAATTAAAATACGTAGCTCTAAATTTAGTAATATTTTGTATGTAACCTCACCCTAAAAACTCTAATTCGTCCATGTCAAACTTCAACCCGCTACACGTTTTCTTGCTATGGCTATTATTAACCTGAGGTTCAAGCTTTGTTGGGGAATTTAAAAATTACCCACTTTTGGGGAAAACACTACATAAATGCATTTTATAAACAGTACAATGAAGGTAGTTAGAGGAATCTTTCTTTTTCATCGTACCCATTACGGCAGGTAAAAACTTAAGTAGGTGAATTCTTCTTGATATATTTATCATTCAAATTGTAATTGTGAGACTGTTCCAAAAAAGAAATCAGAAAAAATATTTGCTAATATTTACAAGTAGTGATATTTAGGAATGGTTAGTAAAAATGACACTTATAAAATATTTTTAATTACCTTGTTATTTTTAATAAACGTGCCGATAATTATACACAAAATTTTCTAATACAAACGAATAGCCAATTTTGCACAAAATCCTTTAATTAATTTTTTTTTTAATAATTTGAACTTTCGGGACATTTTATGTCTTTTGTGAACCAGGACATGTCCTGAAAAAACAAGCCAGCTGGTCACCCTATGGGAACGACATGAGCAACATCTTGCGACGCGTTTTAACTCAGATAGTACCTTATTTACCAATTCAGGACCGGAACTAGTCATCGTTGGATAGACAATTTGGTTTATTCAATATCCGGTCTCGGTTTGATTTGTTACTTTGTATTATAACGAAGCTTGTTGGGCTTTATTAGTGATCGGTTGCGATAGAGCTTGTTCTGGCTCGCTCCAATCGTTAACAGGCTAGTTAATGCACGCGCTATATAGTTTTACATGGTGACTTTACTGACACTCTCCGACATATCTATATATATTAGTCGGATACCAATGTGATAGATGTGGATATGTCTATGAATATCATCATCATCATCATCATCAGCTCATTTTTACTCCACTGCAGGGGCTTAGGCCTCCCCCAGGGTGAGAAGGGGGGCTTGGAGCTTAAGTCCACCACGCTGCTCCACTGCGGGTTGGGAACTGTAACGACCGCCATCTATTGACAGCGTCCGGGACCGACTGCTTAACGTGCCCTCCGAAGCACGGTGTCAGTGATATTGTGTACTTAAGTCAGAAAAACTCATTGGTACACGCTCGGATTCGAACCATGGCCCTATGCGGCCTTATGAATTTGAAACAGGTTCGTTGCGCTCTGGGCTACCACGACACAACACTACACTATGAATATATATATAACATGTATTACAATAGATTTATATTATAAATCCATTGTAATGTAAAAAGTATACATATATACATATAGGTCAAAAGAAAAAGGAACTACATTGTATTTCCATCTTAGTATTAGCAGCTCACATAAAACCATAGAGAAAGAAAATCGATAACGTTCCGTCCAACCACCTAAACACTATGTAGGTACCTACTGGTGTAAGTAGGTTTGTTGGTGAAACGGTTGATGATGACCGTCCACAGGAACCCGCGCAACCACCTTCACCAAACACCTTCATATCCGTTTCACATTTTAGTTTACGTTCTATTCATTGTTCAAACTGATGCTACGTATACGCTAATATCATTCGCTTCTGTCTATTTTGTTATTCTTAAATATATTAAAACCATTAACTGTTGTCATGAAATTAAACTGAAAATTAATTTTATTACACAAACAGGACGCCATATGATTACATAGTAAAATGACAACCCCGTGTTATAATTAAAAATAAACATCCCCATCGAGTAAATTAAATAACGAGTCATTGGTGACCCATAAATAAGGGATGCTTATGCTCAATTGATCGCAAATTGCTATTAGTTTCGAAATGTACGTACGCTGAATATAGGTGCAGTGCTTTATGAATAATTCTGACAATATTGTAAAATATCTAGGAAGCGTAGATGAACTTGATGTGTACAGACAGAACGTTTTTAGGGTACAGTACCTCAAAAGCAAAAAGGAACCATTACAGATCACTTGGTACGTCTGTCTGTTTATCTGCCAAGATAATTTTTCTCAGGTACGCGTAAATATATCAAGTTGAAATTAATACCAAATATTTAAGTTTAGGATCCGTAAAAGCTGTATAAAAATCAAGGCACTAAGGCCTCCAACAGAGCGACGCTGATGTCGGTCGCGTGCTTCAGGGCTTCTTATGATATCAAATATAAACCACATAGAGTTCCGCTGACGATCAGCAGCGAGTTTTGTATGAAGTTCTCTGCGTCGCCGACGACGTACGCGACAGACATCAGCGTCGCTCTGTTGCAGGCCCAAGTCGACGCAATAAAAAGAAAGAAAAGCAAAAAGAATAGGCCGTTTATGCCTAATATTTTGAAACTTACAACGTAAATCAAAACCTATGGGGTACTTCCAGTTGACCTAGAATTATGAAATTTAACAAGTAGCAAGGTTTAATAGCAAAAGTAAAGGAAAAGGCCCGAAAATCGACGACCGCTTAGTCTAGTGGGTAGTGACCCTGCCTACGAAGCTGGAGGTCCCGGATTCGAATCCCAGGTTGGGTCAGTATTTATATGATGATTATTGATACTGGCACCGGGTCTTGCTTATATGTACGTGGTGTCTTCGCTAGGTATACCCAAAACACAAGCTAATGCTTAATTTGGGGCCTAGACGTTGTGTGATGTATATGTTATTATTATTTTTAAATACCATTTACTTAGAAACGCGTGGAGGTTATCAAACGTTATTATTATTATTATTATTATTATTATTATATATTTTTAAATACCCTGTACTCAGAAACGCGTGGAGGTATCAAGTTAAAATTCATATCAAGTATTTATGTCGACGGTATCTTGAAGCTTTAAAAAGATCGAGCGTCTAAATCAACGCAATCAAAAAAATACGGTCAATTATACCGTATATTTCTTGACATGTAAATAAAATCCTTATAGTTTATAGGGCACTTCTACTTAATCTAGAATTATGAAATTTGGCAAGAAGCAAGGTCTCACAGCATTTAACGACGACGATAAAGAAGCGACGGTTATAGTACCTTCACAGCCGCTGACACCTTAATCTTGCTACTGCGACTCTACACGACGCTATGCTCGAGCTAGAACATAAAGTTTGGCTTGATATGTACTTGCTAATTCAAAACCGGAACAAATCATTGCGTTCGATTCAATACTAATATATACCATACGAATATACCGTCATGGCCAATAATAATAATAATAATGTCACATCACACAGCGCCATCTAGTCCCAAACTAAGTATAGCTTGTATTATGGGTATCATACAACTTATATTCATACTTAAATATTATTTATAATAAATACAGATAAAGATTTTGTGCACCCAGGGAACACATAGACATATCCATGCACGTACGTCCTGGGCAGGAATCGAACCCGAAACCCTTGCTCCGCAGTTAGGGTCTCTAACCATTCGGCCTGCTGGATATAAAATTGTATGTTCGGTGTTAGACGCTTAGTCTATGATAACACCTACTCTGTGGTTTGACACATCGGACGCTGCTGGTTGGAATCGGTTTACCGTTGAATGCACGCTAACGAATTTGGAATAAAAGATCTACTTTTCGTTTCGATCTAAATTATTAATAGAAAGAAAGAAAGAAGTTAGTCTGTTAGTTTCGTTTTCACGCCTAGACCGATTTTAATGTTTGGTAAGGAGATAGCTTGCATACTGAATGGGGCGCTCATTTGATGAAATAATACAAATGTATAATTTAGGCGGGCGAAACCACTGTGACAGCTAGTCTTTATACTTTAACAAAATTTTCTAATAGGCGAAATATCGAAACTCACTTTCAAATAATTATTCACTAGTATTTACCGAATAGACCATCAAAAGACAGATGTACCAATACCGAAGCGAATTTTTTTTTTGTCCGCTTAGTTCGTTTCGGCCCATTGTGCGATTCTATGGTCATTGTATGGCAATTGACTTGTAGTGGCTTATGGCCATTCGGAACGGCGATACCAATTATTCGGTCGAGCCGCCGAAGTATTTCAAAGTATTATAGATATTTTTTTTCAACGAAATGTCAAGATAAATTGGGTGGTTTCTTGTAATACGATGATACGTCAGTAGGGTTGTCATCACGAGTTTCTTTAATAAGTATTGACCAAAAATTTTAAAATTTCATTTAAATACTTTTTTATGAGAATATCGGTACAATGTGAATGATTTTAGATTTTTTTTTTTTAATTTTATGTAAGGTTTTTAAAAAAAGTTCGTCGACGTCATATTAATGTTTTAGAAGTTTTCTTTTTATATCTCATTTATTACGCTTCCAAAAATTTCATATTTTTTCTGTTGAATATCTGGTACTTTGTAACAAATAAAAACGCGAGAAAAATGACAGACATAAACAATATTGTTTCAAATGAACGTTTTGTTGAAGTACACGTGTGATACAATTTCAGAACCTTTATTTTTTTTCAGTACGAATTTGGCATGTGAGTCAGGCAAAATGCAAAACATCAACTGGCGTATATTTGGTCTACAGCGTATAATTTCTAACTAACTCTAACTCTTTCGCTCACATTTTATATGGTCGATTATGTTTCGGCAAGTCATCCTGCTATATTTCTAAGAGCAGGGCCACAAAAAGTAATTTACTTAGACGTCTTATTGACTATCAAATTCAACGTAAAAAAGTTGTGTGAATAATAATAACGTATACATCACAATAACGTCTAGGCCCTAAACTAAGCATTAGCTTGTGTTTAGGGTACCAAGCGAAGACATCACATACATATAACAACAAAGACCCGGAATATTCATCATATAAATACTGACCCGACCTGGGATTCCAACCCGGGACCTCCAGCTTCGTAGGCAGGGACGCTACCCACTAGGCTAAGCGGTCGTCAATTGACCGCTTAGCTTCAGCTTTGACACTATGCCCATGAGCACAATTCCATGTTCTGGCGTTTAAAAATTACCGAATTTTGATTCAACTGTGATAAGCACTCATGCTCCTGGGCACTTCACGAGTCATTTGACAGTCCGCCGCTTTTAGTTCTGTTCTGGTTACTAAAGGAAATAAGGACTCTGGTATTTTTGATTAATTAATGAGCGAAGCAGTTAAAAGGAAAATAAAAACAAGAGCTATTTCACAAAATAGATAAATAGGAAATATTTTTGAAACCTATTTATTATACAATAAATTTTAAAAATTAAATTCGACTACTTACAGGTTCTTTCGAATGTAATAATAAGTAATAATAATATTTAGGTCATCCCTAGTCCCAAAGTAATCAAGTTTTATGCTTGTATTATGGCCGCTAGACAACTGATATACCTACATACTTAAAAAAAATGTTCATAATAAACACATATATAAATATTTTACACCCAGACACGAAACAAATAGACATATTCATGCACACAAATATTTGCGGGAATCGAACCCGCGACCTTTAGTTCTCTATTATAATAATATTTAGGGTCATTCAAAATCAACAAGCGTGTCACAGAAATTTTATTATTTTCGATACCTACGAGTTTTTCTTTTCTATTTCAAAATAAACTGCATTCTTTGCACTATATCCAAATATAATCTTTATTCTTCACGAAGAAATTTTTCCAAAAAACTTCTTAGATACATCATTTCCTATTAGCGGCGACAAATTTTATGCTTTTCGAAGTATTTTTGTATCTTCATCTTCAACGCTATGGACAACATCTGTCCTCTATGTCTTTGCTTATAAGATTTATCGTTTTGGACCTCGTTTTTGTGCAACTTTTTTTTTAAACCAGGTGGACCGTATATCTCACTTTGGGAGTTTTTTTTTTTCAAAAGATGGTAATTATTGCTTGTTAATGGGTGTAAAATTTGAGGTTTTGTAGAAACAGATAATTGTACTCAAATTAGTGAAAAACATGAAGAGCTAGCTAAAAACTTTTTAAGAGATGTGTTTGATAAATAAAGATTCGATGTATTAATTAATTCTGAGATAGAAATAAAAATTCATAGTTTATACAAAAGTACATAAATTGCGCTTAGTAATAAGCTATTGGTAACAGAAATGAAGAGCTTCGACGCCAATGATTTATCACTAAACTCTAATAATACTTTGCCTAATGTATAGTTCCAATCAAACTTTATGGCGGATCGGAATACAACGCTTTATGCATGCTTGCGCAGGTTCAGTCATATGCCCCTCGCTCCACTGCGTCCCGCTACACCTAAAACTGGTTACTGCGACGCGACTTGTGCCTATGTTCACATGCGCCATAAAGGTTGATGTACTATTTGTATATTTGTACTATTTAATTGACGAAACTATGTTACCTGGTTTTTAATGATTACTGTCTATGTAGGTACATTGTAACGCTTCAAAAAATATATTTCAGGTATATACTACCTACTTACTTACTATAAAATATGTATGTAGTTAGTTAGTGGCAACTATGTCGTAAAAACTCAAAACGCGCGATATCATATTACGTTGTTATCTCATTGATGTTTCAATCTACGAGCGCCCTGGCGTTTACCTGGAGTCATATTACTTGAAAATACGTGACTTTCTGTACGCGTAGGCGTCATCCACTATTGTTAGAAAGGACTGTAAAAGGAATATAGTTAAAAAATATATACCTTAACTAGTGATAAGATGTGGCTTTGCCGTGAATTAGCTGACCTAATATAATATAAAATATAAGTTTATTATAGGTCTCCGAAAGGTTGACTTCGATTTATTATCAAACATTAAAAATTATTTTGTCTAAAAAAATACAATATTTATTTCTTTTTTAAATTTTAAATAGAATAAAAAATATCTACAGTCCATTTTTAACCCACTGCAGGGGCTTAGGCCTCCCCCAGGGTGAGGGAGGCTTGGAGCTTAAATCCACCACGCTGCTCCACTGCGGGTTGGGGATTGTAACGACCGCCATCTATTGACAGCACCCGGGACCAACTGTTTAACGTGCTCTCCGAGGCACGGAGTTAGTGATAGTTATGTACTTCAGTCAGAAAAAGTCATCGGTACACGCCCGGATTCGAACCATGGCCGTATGGCCTTAAAAAATTGAGACAGGTTCGTTTGTCTTCGGGCTATCACACGATATTTTTTTTTATATTTTACTATTGTACAATATATATAGGTTTTTTATGGAGAGAAAATTTAATTTTCAATAAATAAGGAACTAATGGCTCTAAGTTTTCTCTCACATTTACACTGGTACTCAAGATATAGATAGAAGCATTACTTTGGTCACTAAAAAACATAAAAGTACGAATTGACTAGAAGCCCTCTTCTGCGCTTACCGTCTAACCACTCATACTCTAGCTAGCTGGTGTGTATCCGTTGCGAGATGGCGAGTTTCAGTCCGAGTTTAGGCCTTCTCCCACTCGAAATTGCGTTTGACATTTTCGATATTGTGAAGTGACATTTATGACTCTATTAAAACTACACGCTGCTATCAAATTAATTTACTTCATGCTTAAAAAATTTATAGAAATTCTGATTCAATTATTGGCGACCGGACAGACAGAAATATTATTTTTTGTTTTTATATCTGTAGATACCTTAAGCTAATTTAAGTGCAAAGCCCCACTTTGTCGGATTGACAGTTTATCGAAACCTAGTATCGGGCGCACCAATAGCGGATTTTTTTCCGAAACTCCGGTGAAGGAAATTTTTTCAACTGAAATGAAAAACTGTCAATGTACCCAGTTACTCTAGAATTATAACAAGATTTACAAGACACTTATAAATAAAGTTTACAATACTATACCTATTTATAAAGCTTTAAGCCTGCTTTGAATTAAAAACTAATAAAAATAACTTAAAATACCTACAAATTGATTTTACCTGGGACAATAAAATTCTAGACAACTCATGTAAAATTTACTTTACAATGAATAGTAGCTTCGAATCTAAACGCTGCTGTCAACCAGTAACCTGTTGGGACATCGGGTCACCAGCACCACTGAACTGTGACATTTCAACCTTGAGAATAGACATACGACACATATAATCCAACTCGATGAAAACATATATTTTAAAAAACCTATTTTTTTACACGCTTTAATTTAAAAAAAAAATTAAGAAATAATCATTAGCGTTTTAATCTCAAAAGTATAACATTTAAAATACAAAATAAAAAACGCTCGTGAAGACAAATCGAATGAGCTGAAACTCGGTGGGTTTATTAGAAACCATTGATGGGTTCTGTTAACCACTTTTCAGCTCTGTCATCAGATCAGCTCAATAGAGCCTTGTCATTCATTTATACAAACAGTGGTGGCTCAGCGGTCGAAATTCGTCCGTAGGTACTCACTTTTTGATCGATGCGAATTGCAAAAAAGTAAGATCATCATATTGGGCTACGTGCAAAATTGCGCTTTTAGCTTTTTACCATATATTATAGAAGCATTTTATAACAGAACATTTATTAATTTTAGCTTTCTGCCTCGTTCTCCATATAAACTTTAGCTTTGTCAAATCTTACACCCCTGCGTGCGCCCAATGTACTTAAAAAGGGGTACAAAGTTTTCTCTTCACGTATTAATATTATAGATCGGTAAAAGAGCTCGATTTGGTTAACCGGTGAAAAGTTTCCTCGTAAAGAGTCTATCCTGGTAGCACCATTAGGTAGGTAGGTCACCAGATTATTCTATTGGCATCGAATTACATACGTATGCAAAATTTTAAATAACGTGAAGTAAAAGCTTATAGAAAAGTCGTCGGTTACACTATCCAGAGATCTGTCGCAGTGCGTGCAAAGATCTTTGCTTTCTTATTGTTTTTTCTTATCACCAAAAGAAAATTAGTTACCCAAGCCCTATTTTAAACTCTATCACATCAAGTTTTGGTGAATAATACCTCCATAGTAACGACAACAAAATAACCTAAAATTCAAAAAGCCATTTAACTAACAGCCTATTGTTTTCAAAAACCTTGTGAGTTACAAAGAAACCTACTAACTTTTTTTCCAAATAAATGTTTAATGCTCTTTTCTCCTTTATAACAGTAGTCGATCACAGAATTTATATTCAATAGTCATCCCAAGGATATTTTTAATAAAAACAAACCTGTATACCTAATATAACATTCACGTGTGAGCCACGCGTCGAATAAAATATGTTTGATTTGATGGAATTTCATGATAAAAACCTATTAAAATGCGACTTGAATAAAACGAATTAATAATGAACTGAGATTTTTATGATTTCTCATTTTTTTTAAATGTTGCTATTTCGAATCGAACTGAATATTCAATGAATATTTAAAATTAATCATATCGAATCACATTATGTAAAATTAAATAATTCAGGCACCTACTATATCTTTACTCTATTTTACTATAAATTAAAATGGCCGAAACACGACAGCCAAAAAATTAACAAAATTCCATGTTCATCGAGCATAATTTTTTAAATCTTTTTGTCTACATCTTTATTTAAATACATCTTATGCACCCGAGAAGCATTAAACTGATTTTGAATAATTTTCAGTTTTTTTCAATTCGTTACAAATGATATAATTCAGCAACATGATATAGTCTAAGTACCTACCTATCTACCTAAAGATGTCATTTTTAGATGTAAAACGAATAAAAAAAAATAGACTTCATCTATACCGTTGTAATAATAAATTAAAATAAACGTTAAGCTTTCAAAGACTTTTTCTGTCTCTTTCTTACAAAACAATGTTTAACATAAAATGGCTATTCTAATTTGCAAAATAATAAAAAATAGTCATGTACCCTATTAGACTTGTCCACACAATGCAGATAATCTCACAAGTAAACCTAGTTAAATAAATGAAAAGAAACTGTTGATTTATACCAAAACTATCACAAAACTAAAGCAATTTAACGCAGTTAATACGAAACAATGATGCCCCTTGCGGTTAAGTGACATGGCATTAAAACTCCATATATCCGAAACTTACAATGTGGAGCCATAAATTTTGTAAACCATTATTTCAAAATAATTAGCAGCACAATGAATTAGTGAGTGTATTTATTTTCTGACTTTGGGAATCGGTTCTGAGTGTACAGGGCCGAATTCAGTTATTGTCTTTTAATTATATATTAGTCTTTTGTTACGTTACTTAATTTTTTAATTGTTAATTTTTGTATTTCCACCATACGAAGATCAATCAAAAACTGTCCGGTATTGAATATTTTAATTTATAATTTGCGCGAAATTCAATTGTCATTCTAACATTTGTTTCATCGGTAAATGAAATGAAATTTATTTATTTACCGGAAAAAAGAGAAAGCATTGCGTGCAACACGAACAATAAATTGAAATTTATTTATGAAGCGATTTGATATTCTATGTCTAATATGGATAAAATGTAATAGACCAGTAAAAAAATTTTTAATGCGTTTTAACTATTTTAGGTGTAAGTAGTTTAACTAGGTTAGGTTAGGTTCGTACTATTTCACAATTCAAATCTGGCGTCCTAAGTTAAAACGTGGAATCAGAAGCTGTAAACATGAAGAGCGCTCTATGAGGACTCCTACGCAGATGCCAAAGAATTTTTTTTTTAATGACAAATTAGTAGGCAATGAACAAGTTATTATTATACTACATAAACATTTAAATTACACAGATATTCAAAAATAAATCGTGGTAGGGAGTAGATGGAACACCCACAATATGCTTTGCTTCTAGTGATTTCAGTTTACCAAATTGAAAAAAATATCCGAAGAACTCAATACAAATGTAACAACGAAGTTATGTTGGCAGTAGCGGAGTTTTACAAAAGCCATGAACAAGATTTTTTTTCTGTAGGAATAACAAACTTGAGTAGCGGTATAATAAATGCGTTAAAATAGAAAATTTTATCGAAAATTATAATAATTTTCGATGTCATTTTCATATTTCGATACCATCACCGGAAACTTGTTGATTGGCCCTCATACATCTGCACAAGTGGGATGTTACAGACCAACATCGTACAAACATTAGCCAACGCCTTAAGAATTACATAAACTTTAGGTGATATCTAAGACCAAAGACGCGTGGAAGTGAATTGCTTGATTTGCTAAGCGCGTCCTAAATTTAGTCGTTTATTGGCTGCCTAAGTGCAGGTGGTTCACAACCGATTTCCGTGTCATTGCGAAAATCTTTTAATTGCTTATATTTTATTAATGTTCTTAATATATTTCACGATTTTAAAGTAAATATTAATCCAAACCGCATGATTTGACCTCAACATTTACCAAAATCGTCACAACACTATTTTGAAAAGATATTGTTTAAAAAAGTAATCCTTGAATTGTAAAAAAATTAATGTTAACATTTCAAGACATACCTGTTTATAAATATCTTTTTCAATTTAATCAATAGTATAAATTATATCAGCAACTGTTATTAGTCTATGGATTCGCATTAACTAAAATGTAGTGTTCAAGTGTAGCGTCATCTCTTTTACTCATGTGTACTGTCACGTTGGAGTGAATGTACCACTATAGTGCGATTCACTTGTATCACACGACTGCGACAATTTTTTTGTTCACAAAAGCGAGTCCGCAGACATATGTATGTCAATAATTCATTAACACACGTAAGTTCCCTATTGGAGCCCTAGCCTTACTCTGAGCTAAGTGGTCTGAATAAAATTTATATATTCTTTAGAGTACGTCCCTGTGACGTTCAGCCAAAACCCGCAGGCACCCCGCGGTGCAGCCCGACGCGTCCGAAAGAAACTTTTGCCTTTGGGTCGATCCCACTCTCCATCGAGATATACCTACTAATATACAGATAAGTGAAATGAATATGGGATAAAGTGGACGTACAATAATTTTGCTATAGGTAGTCACAATCAATTGCGATCCACATAAAGTTTAGACGTTTGTTTAAAAACCCTTTTTGTTAACACTGATTTAAAAATTAGATACGATCTTGAAGTAATATCTATGGTTTCCATGTAAGTAACTGTCCACATTTTGTACCTTAATAGCGCAATGTTTTGAATAACAAATGTAAATTTGATTATATTTATTTCCCTGAATAATGCTTTTCAATAATAATAACATTTAAATAACTTCTAAGTACCAACAACGTTATTGCAGATAGTATTTTTCATATACCAATGACTTAAATAAACATATTTATTACACGCAAATTGTATTTTTCTGTACAAATTAAAAAAAGTAACTAAACTAGTAGTCGACCAGTGATCAAAATCCTATTGTATTCACTTTTTTGAAATAACCAATAATAATAAAGCGAAACTAAATCAATTTAAATTGTAAGGGTTATGATATGGACAGTATTTGTAACAGAGTATCTATAGGCTGAGTTTTTGAAAATAGTGAAAAAAAAAAATTTTTAAAGCCATTTCCTTTCATTTTTCACATGACATTCTTTTGTAGTACTTAATTCAATTTCATTCTTTATTGCTTTGTCACATGTGAATTTTTAGGTGGTCAGACAGAATCATTTTACACACTATGTGACGCCTCTTAGGAGCACAGCAATTTAAGAGGGCTATTTGCTTAACTTAATGATTCCTAATTAATTTTAATGTAAACCTATCTTATATATACTTAATTTTTATTAGCAACAATATCAATTGGTGCAATAATATAGGATGTTATATTTTTACAAAATCAAATAAATTGATTCCCAGTTCACGAAAAAAATTTCTAAAAAATGTGAATATGCAGTTTATGATTCTTCAAAATCCAAATTAAGGCTCCTTTGAACACTTTTCGCTATTTCTGATTTAGGATTTGCCCTTACAGTCCGATTTTTAAAACTCATCCTGTGTATAGATTTTCGTTTTTTGCACTCCTAATCCAGAGAAACTTTAACTATACCAAATTTCATACTCGTCCGTGCACGTAGACACCCCTCTTTTTTCGTCGGGGGTTAAAAAGGGGTCCAAAGTTTTTTCTTTGCGTATTAATATATAGATAAGTCAGTTATCTTATTAATATACCAATCACGTAGCGCCATTTAAATACGATCATCGTTTTATTTTTGGTTCCTGATTGGTCAAACCAACAAACATGCTGATGTCACATGCTAATTTAATCACAGTACAACTAGTACAAGCATAGTATACCTATAATTGCTTGGAGTATAGTTTAGAGTTTTTTTACGCATGAATTTTCCAGTCGATGCGTATGAAGTTTTTTCTTCACCCAGATTTAGATTTTAGTACCCATGTAACTCTTAGAAAAAATGTATTAATAATAATATCTGGGACATCCCACACAACGCCATCTAGTCCCAAACTAAGCAAAGCTTGTATTATGGGTACCGGACAACTGATACACTGAGAAAACGTGTTAGTTAAAATTAAACGAATTTTTGTTAATTTTAAATAAGTAACTCTGTTATTATATAGCATGCCGTTTTTTTGGCAAAAAATAACCCACCAAACTCGGTAAAATTGTTTCGGTTAAAAACAGTCAAGTTAGACGGTTAAGTTTATGTAGGTTATTAATAACAAAGTAACTCGGCTATAGTTTCTCTGCTAAAAATAACCTAATAATATTCGGTTCGAAAAAACAAACTTGCTGGGCTATTGTAGCCAACCTACTCTGTTAACAGTAACCCGTAAACTTGTTTAAAAGTACCAGTATTGCTCGACTTTAGTAGCCAACCTACTCTGTTACAAATAACCTACCAACTCGATTAAAAGTAGTAGTATTGCTTGGTTATATTAGCCAACCTAATCTGTTAAAAGTAACCCCACCAACTCGATTGAAAGTAGCAGTATTGCTTGCCTGTATTAACCAACCTAATCTGTTAAAAGTGACCCACCAACTCGTTTAAAAAAAAGTAGCAGTACAGTACTGTTTGGTTGTATTAGTCAACCTAATCTATTAAAAGTGTTTAACAATGTAACTACTTTGAATTGTTACACTTTCCATTTCAATTCACTATTCAGTGAATAGTGAACTAAAATGAAAAGTAAAATAACAAATAATGTGAAGTGAATAGTATTCTCCATGAATAGTATTAACTTCACATTATTTGTTGGAAGTGACTAAATCTGAGCGGTGAGCCAACCTCAATCCTATGGTCGGCCTGGTGCGTGTGTGATGCAAGTCGTTTGGTGTGACATCTTGCGCCAAAATATCAAACTAAATTAATCCAAACAAAATGTAACCCAACAACTTTATTGAAAGTAGCAGTATCGCTCTGTTGTTGTTGCCCACCTAGTCTTTTAATTTTAACATACCTAAAGAGTGAAAAAAGAAGACCAATTAGATTATGTACTTTAATTTCAAATTCGAATCACAATATTTTAAAAAGAACAGTTTTATTCTCCAAATTGAGAAAATTATGTTTACTTAAAGAATATCAGTTCCACATTTAAAAATTGCTAACCATATTTAAACTCACTAAAATACGTCTTTCTTTTAAATTTTAAATAAGCGAATATTACTGTGTTAAAAAATGTTACCTGCGTCGGTTAATGTTTTATAACTTGAAAGAGTTAAAAAGTAACACGTTGAAAACCTATAATTGTAATGTAAGTCACCGTTTTACTTGACTAAAATTAACTAAGCCATCTCGGTTAGATTTAAATAAACGAATTTCACTATGTTAAAAAATGTTACCTTTGTAGGTTAGTATTTGTTAACTAGAAAGGGTTAAAAAGTACCGTTTCACTCGGCTAAAATTAACTAAGCCGTCTCGGGTAATTTTACATAAACGAATTTCACTGTGTTAAAAAATGTTAACTTCGTAGGTTAGTATTTGTTGACTAGAAAGGGTTAAAAAGTACCGTTTCACTTGGCTAAAATTAACTAAGCCATCTCGGTTAGATTTAAATAAACGAATTTCACTATGTTAAAAAATGTCATCTTTGTAGGTTAGTATTTGTTAACTAGAAAGGGTTAAAAAGTACCGTTTCACTCGGCTAATATTAACTAAGCCGTCTCGGGTAATTTTACATAAACGAATTTCACTGTGTTAAAAAATGTTAACTTCGTAGGTTAGTATTTGTTAACTAGAAAGGGTTAAAAAGCAACATGTTGAAAACCTATGTTTATACAGTAAGTAACCGTTTCACTCGGTTAAAATTAACTAAGCCGTCTCGGTTAATTTTAAATAAACGAATTTCACTGTGTTAAAAAATTTTAACTTCGTAGGTTAATATTTGTTAACTAGAAAGGGTTAAAGAGTAATATGTTGAAAATCTATGTTTATAATGTAAGTAACCGTTTCACTCGGTTGTTTTTAACACATCTACCTATTACTTTTTAAACAACTTTGCGTTTGTTAACTGTCACACAAATTACTCAGTACAGCAACAACCGTTCACTCGGTTGTTTTTAACGATTCCACTTAGTATTTTTTAAATAACTTTGTTTTTATTTATTGTTAATCAAGTAGTTTGGCGACCACAACCGTTCATTCGGTTGTTTTTAACCTTTTTATTTTAACCGTTTTGTCTTGTTTATTTTCAGCTTAGCTAACTTGATAAAATTTACAGAGTGATTGTTTAAAACTAAATATTTTGCAGTTAACCGAGCGAAATTCGCACTCGGTAAACGCTCCGTTTTCTGAGTGTATACATATAATATATAGATATTTTACACCCAGACACGGAACAGATAGACATGAGTTTGTGCACTGTTTGACAACTGTTTATGCACGCAAATAGTTGTCTTGGATGGGAATCGAACCCGCGACTCTCGGCTCCGCAGTTAGGTTTTCTAACCACACCTTCAATCAGTCGATCTATATAGGTATATATTTTTATGTTATTATTATTTCAATCGTGTAGTCCCAATAGTGTTTGAATAAAACGGCAATGACCTATGAAAAAACGGATAAGCGGACGGAACGGAGAAAATTTACCTAAGGGTTTCTTGTCGAACTATAGAACCCTAAAAAACATTAACTTTGTTTTTCACACGCCAATGCCGCGTCCATGGAGGATTACAATCAATTGACTCACCGATGACTGCGTGACAAAATTTTTTGGCCACACAAGGATAACGATTTGGTATGTATCAAACGAACATCTGCCGGACGCACTGACGGACAGACAGGCGAATTAAATCTGGGGGTCGATTCTATCGATATACCTATACATGTATAAGACCACGGCTCTTTCTCAAAAAAGTAGGAAGGATATAGTATTCCAGTTAACACCATCTTACATACATATCTCGAATTTTTGTATGCTTAGGTATAGAACAAAGTTCAGTGTTGACCCACACTATCATTTGCTTAAAATAAAAAGACTAGAACTCCGCGCCGTCGCTGGGAGACAAAAAATATTTCACGTATATGTGAATGGTTGATAGGTATATTTATGAAATCGCGTAATTTTAACAATCGTACTTGTATACAACCTGCTCCGGAGGTACCCGAGGGATTTTAACAGAACCTTCCAATCAATGTTAGAAAGAAATAATTGAAGGGGTAAGTGGACAAAGGTGTTAACTAACAAAAAGTTCAAAATGAGTTATGAATGTTTTTATGTTGCTTCTACCACATTTGCAAGCCTGAAATGTATGCTTGTTTGTCAGTTAATACCTTTGCTATATAGGTCTTTATTTTTGACACGAATCAAAATTTGCGCAGGCGATTTATGATCATTTAAAATCTAATTCCATGCAAAAAGTCGATTTATTTTGTTTTCTCAGATAACACCTTTGTCCACTCACCCCTTCAATCTTAATATTTTTTTCTGTCTGTTGCTCATTGTTTTAGATATGAAAGAAAATGTAAATATTAGAATTAATACTTTTGTGCGGTTAACGAAAAACGTACTACGTGTAACGAAATATTTACACGATATCGTACGGTACGACAAGTGTTATGAAAAGTCTTTTATATAGCGAATTAATGATAAGACAAATTATAAAATAGTAAATTGAACAATTAAATGCGATTCGATCAAAAAATGCAAGATTGAATAAAAAGTTATATTCACATTTTTTTCTTATCCTAATCTCTGGAATCCCTGGGCGAAATCCCTCTGGCATCTCCAGAGCACGTTGTTACGTAGTAATATTTTTCGAATTAAAGTCGAATAAAACGAGAAAGAACCCCTTACTTAGAAGAAGAAAGAGAGAAAACCCCTTACTTAAAAATACCGGATAGGTACAATTGCCAATACAAAGTTGGTTAATCCCCATTACTTGTTTAGCTATCTCCAAAAAGGAGTTTATCTATTTGATTTTGATAATTACAAGTACCTCCTAATCATAATTACTTACTATCAATTTGTTGTAGTGTTAAAATTTAAATGAGCATCCGTGTTTTACAATACATTTTAAAAAATCCCTTTTAAATGTCTGGATTTAATTAATGTCTGGATAAAGAGTCGGCGTCAAGAAACGTAGATAAAATTATCACCTAACAGTTCGGTTGTAATTCACCCAACGGAGACGGTTAGTACCTACGTGGTAGTATAAGCGTGGCAAGAGTATGTGGTCAGTTGAGTCACACACACAAGTAGGTAAAAGTTAGCCTGTAATTTTTGTTGACACTACTGTGAGGGTCCATGCAGACATTATATATGTTAACTTAATCAAAGTTACAACTGAAAGTTATTTGTCTCAGTACTCGTCGATTTTATGTATTTGACGGGTCAAACTAGGCAGGTTATTTTATGTAGATAGTAAAAAACTACTTAAGGATGCTATTCTGAATTGTTTTCTTATAATTTTATCACATCTGAAAATCATTTTAGTAGCACTGATTTCACTTGGTTTCATTACATGCTCGTACTAAAGCGCAAACAATAAATTTTTCATTTATATAGGACTCTAGAATTTTTCACCTAGAATGTTACAATTAATCGATGGGTACAATGCACTGTTGTTTCCGAGCAATGTTCAGTTAACACACTGAACGGAAAAGGCAAATACCTATGCGAATACTTGCAAAAGTATGTGGGACTTCCCACACAGCGCTGTCTAGTCCCAAAGTAAGCGTGCTTGTATTATGGGGCAATAAACAACTGGTATGCATACTTAAATATTTTTTTATAATATATACATATAGATACTTTTTACACCCGGACACGGAACAAATAGACATGTTCATGACACAAATATTTGTCCCGATCTGGAATCGAACCCACGACCCTTGGCTCCGCACTTAGAGTTTCCAACCATTCGGCCGATCGGACAGCCAATGAAAATAAAACTCGCATACGACAAACAGTTGCAAAAAAACATAGCAAACTCTATTATTATTCAAGTGACATCTTTTCATGGCGTCATACTGTATTCATCTTTCACGCTTGATCTAATCGTGAGCAATTAAAATCCAGTCATGCGTCCAGTTTAAAGTGTCTCCATATAAAAACGTTATAAACCAATACAATAAACGTGTCAATAAAATCGAAAAATATTAATTTTCTATTAGGGAACCCGTGAAAAGGGATTGACACTTTATTTTCCACCTCATATAAACGCCATTTTGTTGGGACTTTGACACTAGTGCGAGCGAGACGCCGTTACACGACAGAAAGAGATGTATACATTTTTTTCTTCGCCCAAAAGTTAACTGCCGGTTCCGAGAAGTTGTAAAGTGGTGCTTATTTTCTGTTATTTGTTATTTATTTTATTGTATTGTTAATAAGCATGTTACGGGGGAACGAACAGCTTTTGTTAAAATATTATTAAACGGTTATTTGGAACTAAATAGAATATAATAGCCGTGAATAATTCCACAATGGTGGAAGCAATCAGGGCCGTATTGTAGTGTCAGTTATTGTAGCTTTGATGTCATCGACAGTTTGAGTGGAATCTTTGATGGCGTAATATATCATTGGCGCCTTCCACACGGTTGACAATTTGTTAAGATATCGGTCAACCTTTATTGATTTCTATCATATTGCATGGCTTGAAAATTTCTTTTTGTAGTGACTCGTGAGGTACTTCTTGGAAGTCGTGTTTTATTTGGATTTTAAATCAAACACATGAGTTGCAAATGTCCCAACTAAAATATCGTGTTATGTATGTACTCGATATAGATTTTTTTTTAAATCTTGTTTTTGGAAGCTTCAGTACAACCTAGGTGACTATGCCTGCAACACTGGGGAGTTGAAATTATTTTATAAACGCGTCAAAACCTGTTGAGTTAATCTTGACCTCAAAGCTTTTCATAAGAAACAATATATTTTCTGGATATTGTCAGAAATAGATTATATGCTTATCACTAATTTGGCAGAATGTTCAGTGCTAAAAAAAAAATCAACGGATCTCCTGCTTTCGCACGAACTTCTTACGACATTGGAAATGAACCTAACGGAATAAAGTAAACACACATATTTTGGATAATATTTTATCCAAAATATAAATAAAATTTTTTCACAATAAAAATAACACAACTGAATAAGCTTAAAACTTCGAAATATAACATTCTGTACGACGTTTCGATCGAACAAACCGAATTAGTACGAAATGTAACATCGACGCATATCCGACTTCCAACTAAGGGCACCCTTAGCCACTACTTCCGGTAATCGGATTCTAACAATTTTAGTCTCAATCGATCCTCCGTCTATTTACCCCGAGCCGTTTTTTTATTTTTTTCTTATTCGGACCTAGTTCTCGAGATATCGGACACTCAAAATGAAAATTGGGGAAAAAAATTGCGATTTTTTTCGTTTTTTGCCGAAATTGTTTTTGTTTTTTATTTTTTTCCAAATTCTCTTTTGCCATCTTGTAGAGCTCGCCGAGCTGCGTCTTTTGATACCACGTTCATTTCGATATCTCGAATGAGATATGGAAATGAACGTTTTGTGAGACAGGCAGACTGCACAAAACTCTTTGTGCAGTCTGCCTGTCTCACAAAACTCCCAAATGATCTCCTATACTCTAACGAAATGAAAGTCATTTCCAATGACAAGAGTGAAAAAATTTAATTTTATGGGAGTTTACCGCACAGTTAATCTTTTTCGATCTATTGAGTTTGTCAAGGCACTCGTTCTCAACAGTTATATTTTCCGCAGCACTTATCGATAAATCGATAAAAATATTTCAATTGACATTTCGCAAGGCCGTCGGTTTCTTCTTCTTCTCATGGCTTTAAATCTAAATTGGAGATAATCTAGCTTACTAACAAAACACAATTTGCCTCAAAAAAAAGCCTCAGGACTAACAAGTAGTGAAAGGGTTTTGTGGGTGGCACCTCACGCTATCTATGGGCAAGGGCCTGTATAGGTACCTACATATATGTTTATTGTTTATCATATTTTCCTTTTCCCATGAATAAAAAAAAAGTACCAGATCGCTGAGGGGTTGTGGCTTTTTGAGTTTTTTACAACTACAACATTTGTTGGCATAACATGGTATACTTGAAAAAAGAAATGAATAAATTGTCATAGCGACACGTGTATTTAAAAAAAAAACTAGAAAGTTGTGGATGATTATTACGCTGTGTAAAGTGTTGTTAGCGAAATAAAAAATGTCAAGGGCTTGCCGTGCGTTATACCGGGCAGACACGAAACTCGTTCATTTTCAACAATCTATAACCGACAGTAGACAAAGATTCTTTTATTCCGTTATTCGTTACATGTAATAAATTATTTTCATCGAAGTCCATAAGATATTTTCTAAAATCCAAAATATTTTTCTGCAGTATTAAAAGCTGTCGTTTAGCTCTTTGACATGGTTCCGTCCGCCCACTTAATTCGCTAAAATATCAGTTTTTGTATATCACGCGTTAATAGATTGATATAGGACGTGGCCGTGTTATGATGGTGTCAAAAATAAAATTCATTACTTGTGTCTTCACCTACATTATTTTCATTATTCGCATTATTTAATTTTTATTCTAATATATAAATATTAACACATCTTACTTACGTACTAGGTATAACTTATATAATTACTTAAAACCAGAGCATAATGTGTGACTCAGTAATTCGATAAACATAGGACATTATAATTGTATTTAACAAATATTTTAATAAAATATAACAAATATTGACGACCGCTTAGCCTAGTGGGCAGCGACCCTGCCTGCGAAGCTGGAGGTCCCGGGTTCGAATCCCAGATCGGGTCAGTATTTATATGATGAACTAGCGACCGCCCGCAGCTTCGCTTGCGTAGACTACACATTCCTGTTTTAGGTAGTATTAAAATTCGAAATGGTTTATATGTAGGTACTTTTTGCTTAAACTAATATTGGATACACCAATCAAACTTGCAATCTTCATTCTCCCCACTCCTTTAAGAAAACCGATACTCCCACACTTTTCACCTCCCGTTTCCCACCCTTAAAATATGGAAATCCAAAAACCCTGAAACACGTCGTTATTTATTTATGTTAAAATTTTAATGTTTCTAACTTTAAAGAACAAAGACTCTCATACAAAGCCCCTCCATCTCTCCCTCCTTAAATTTTAAATTTCCATATATTCCTTTCTTAAAAAATTAATACTCACGTTATAAAATAAACCACTGTTCCAAATTTCGGCTTCCTAGACTTAGTAGTTTCGGCGTTATCTACGCTGATAGATCAGTGAGGACAAACGACAAACAGCCACAAAAAGTAACTGATGTCGATCTTGACAACCTTCTCTCACGTCTGCAAGGTTTCATTAAAATCGGTTTTGGAGATTAGCTCGAATAGACACATAGACGTATAAAAAGACAGACGGACAAAAAGTAGCGTATGTCACTTTTGACCACCTCCTTTTCATACTCGTGAAATTTCATTAAAATCGGTTTGGCCGTTTTAGAGATTAGCTCTAATAGACAGATGGACGTACATACAGACATACAAAAAGTAGTGTATGTCATTTTTGACCACTTCCTTTCCACATCTGTGAAGTTTCCTCAAAATCGGTTTAGCCTTTTTGGAGATTTGCTCGAATAGACAAACAGACAGATAGTATTATTTTATACATATAGCCTATAGCCTTCCTCAATAAACAGACTATCCAACACAAAAAGAATTTTTCAATTAGAACCAGTAGTTCCTGAGATTTGCGCGTTCAAACAAACAAACAAACAAACAAACTCTTCAGCTTTATAATATTAGTATAGATATTAATACTGGCACCGGGTCTTGGTTGTTATATGTATGTGGTGTCTTCGCTTGGTACCCAAAATACAAGCTTATGTTTAGTTTGGGACCTAGACGTTGTTGTGATTGTGTGTGTTATTATTATTATTTTATTAGATTACACATGAAATGTAATTTCAGAATCTTTATTTTCTTTTCCATTACGAGCTTTACACGTGGTTCACAGAAAATTCTACTTTACAGGGAATATTTCAAAACATCAACTGGTGTGTATTTGGTCTACGGCGTATATTTTTTGGTGACATTTTTGTTGTTACATTGCGATATCTTTATGAACATCCATGCTTAAGTATGTGTTGAATTATAATTTCCTTTATTCAAATGTAAAGTTTCATCAAAATCTATATGGTAGTTTTAAATGTTTAAGCTTTCAAACTAAATAAAAGAACAACATTAAAAAAAAAAAAATAGTAAATAATTGGGTTAAAAGTCCCAAAGCAAAAACTAGCATTTAAATTTTTTTTTATATACATTACTGTGCCATTATAGAACAGTCCACACCATCTGTCACTGAACTGTCAAGATGAAAGCTTGTATTTTTTTTTGCAATTTTTTTCCCAGGATCCATAGCGGCTCATATTCAGCCCACTTCGGCCTTTATCGTGTGTTTTCGTTGAATTTCGCTTTTAGTTTGTCCGAATGCCGGTAATTTAGTTTTTGTATCGCAGCACAGTGACCAATAAATTGTTGGACTGACAATATACGAAATAAATTAAGAATTTTTTTATTGATTTACTATACAGTAAGTTTATTAAGGGTTATTTTCCAATTTTACAATAACACTGATTGATAAGTTTGATTTTTGATTTCCAACCACCAATTGAGTTAAATACCAATTTTAACTATTTTTCCCTCATAAGGGTTACCTTTTTATAAATGTTAAAACAGTTTTCCTTAATTTGTAACATTATTGTTAGCCTAATAACAAATTGCATAGTTTTAACTTTAAGAATGACGGAAGTCCCATACGAACCTTATTGTGCTGTCTTATGGGTTATTTTTCAAAATTTTTAAATTACGATATATTTAGTTTCTGCCTTAAAGTTCAAATACAAATGTTCATAGTTTTATTTTGAAAAATGACGAATTTTCGTACCAACTGACTGACCTTTAAAAGAAACCTGGTATCCAAATTACCTGTGATTCGCTCCAGCGGTTTCGGCTCATCTTTGATTATGAATGAGTGGTGTTTAGAATTTATAAATAAAGTATTTTGCAGATTACCTGCCAATATTATTCTCGCAATAATCGCATATGACTAAATTATATTTTTAATATAAATATTGACATTTTTTTCGTGATAACATATGAAGTGGTTTGGCCATATGAAATGCACGTGGAATAACGAGATAAATGTACAGAGCGTATGTGAACGATAGAAGGGTCGGTAAGGGGCGCCCTATAAATTCGAGCGCCGACGTAAAAATCATCTAAATCTTAAACACCCATAAACAACGACTTAGCATGAAACGATCGATGAATGTCAAAGGAATTTGAAAAATAGAAAATCTAGTCTAGTGCAAGTTTTATATGTTTTAGGTATCTACTCGTAAAAAATAACTTAAAAGTACTTGCGTTTAAGCCAATTGTTAGTCCAAAAGTATGTCCATGTTCGCTACCACCACCGTATAATAGAGGTGATATTGTTAAATGGATTAGAGACATCGATACCTTTTGGGGGGTTTGAAGACGAAGTCGGCGTTATTACAGAATAATATTGTTGTAGGGACTTTATAAAAGACGGGTGTGATGATCCAGGGTCGAATAGGGGTTTGACATTTAACCGCCTACGAGATAATCTGAAAAGAACAGAGATCGTAGCTAGACTTGATTTCGTTTGGGTACACCCTCGGGATGAGGGGACTTGGAGCTTAATCCACCACGCTGCTCCAGTGCGAGTTGGTGGCTTTTAACGACTTATTGATGGCAACCGGGACCGACAGCTTAACGTGTTCTCTGAAGCACAAAGGCAGTGATAGTTATATACATAAGATAGAAAAAACTCATTGGTACATGCCCTGGCATTCAAACCACGGCCCTCTAAATAAGAAGCGGGCTCGCTGCTACTTAGCTATCACGACATACGTTTCGTTTGGGTATTGAACCTTAAATAATACATAGTAAAGGGTTCCGTATATAGTCGGAATGAACGTTCGTGGTTATAATTCAAATACCTATAACGAGCTTAAAACAAATCTCTGAAAAACTCTAAACACATCTTATTCAAACAATTTTCGTTGAAAGTGTTCTTAAGACTGACTTAATCTTATTCTGTCTTTTTCACCCGGTAGCTGACAAGTTAAGGGGATATTCTTTCAATCCGCGGCTTCGAATTCGCATCGCTATCTCCGTTTCAATCCTTCTTTTCCGACCTTTTCCTGAATGACAGTGATGACTTGAGCAAATTCCCAAAAATACCTATAAACTACCCGTCGAAACAACTTGCGGGTCGTGACTGTTCCCACCCCTGAAATGTGGATGATTGGAACCAAAATTTGCAGTGTCATTAATAAAGGATGTCTCCAGGGCTGTACGTTTTTTTTTAATTCGCGTTATTATCGAATTTACAGCTCATTATTTTCAAAAACAAAGAACCGATGGAAATCATGTTTTCCAGGAATTCATTCTAAAACAGCTAAACAAGGTTAGGTTAGGTCTTGTTTTTATCAAAAAAAAACAAGAATATACCGCCATGTGACACTATTTCTCCTATTACCTATATTACATATATTTTTTCTGTACATATTGATACAGAAATACAGCGAGGATTAGACACGGGCCGACCCTTTTTTTTGTATGAAAAGCCTACCCCCTTAAAGAGTATGTCAACAACTATTGATTTAAAACAAAAAGTCATCTTGGAACCCCTAAGTATATTACTTTTAGATACCTATTTATTGGTACCTTACAACTTAATGTAACGTTTACATTTTGTGATCACGACCTAACACAAAAAAAATGTTTTTTTTTTTTGTAATTTCACTATGTACACCGTTTTGTAAATTCATAAATTACACCTTTCCGACGAGATTCGAGTTTATTTTTTGCTCTTTGGCTAAGGAACCTTTCAAAAATATAGGCTGTGATGGATTTGTTTTCGATAAACCCTCCAAATTAGAGGCTCCAATAAACAAGTTGGATATAGTATAGTTTTATCATCATGTTGAAGTAAATACATATGTTCAGGTACAAAAAGTCTTTAGTAAAGTGGCAAACCTAACTGGATATAGTTAGGGAACGTATCCATACTACTTCACCCGTTTAGGGGGGAGAGGGGATCTTTAAATACCACGCTTGGTCAAGTCATGACAGCTTTCGGGCTAACGACACGCGTCCTTATTCTGCTTCAGGCGGTTGTTTAGTGGGTGCAAGTCCTACATACTCCACGCGCTCGGGCGCGCGGCAGCTGTAGAGTTTAATCCGCCCTTCCCATCGCAAGGGTAAAACAAAAAAAAAGCAAGGACAGGGTGAGGGGCTAAGGTCTTCGTCACGTAGTTTATATCCACTACGAAAATAATTCTGAATAACAGACAAAAAGATTTGTTTTGATAAATTAAGTTCCGGTTATACTATGTTTTGGCATATTTTTCACTTGTTGTTGAAGGTATGCACGACAAGTGAAAAACTAAATGAATTTTTTACTTTCTGTTTGCAAAAAATTATTTAAAACCATATTTATGAATTACTACGTTAAAAATGCGAGGGTGAAGGGGGTCTTGGTATTTACTACGGATGGTCACAGAGGGGGGGAAGGTTAAACATTTAAAAAATGGGTCATGTAGGTAGTATGGGTACGTTACGTTACCGCATTTCATATTTTGCGAAAGGCTGTGCAGGTGCGCATCATAATATCAGCTATTCATAGACATACATAACTACGTATAAATCGGTTGTCACAGTAACTAACAGTAGGTACAACTACAAGCTCATGTGGTACAAGATCCTGACCTACCTTATCAAGGCGAAATATAGTTCATATACAATAAAATGTATTTTAAAATGAAATTTGTTAAATTAATTTTTTTTATAATTAGAACAACTTTTTTTCTATATATATTTTTGTACCGAAAGTTATGACGTGCTCCAAAACGCGTAACGTTCAGGTATATTCCGACACCAACATTAGTACAAATTATTATTATTATTGCTCTAGTAGGAAATAAAGTTAGGTTTTTTACAGAACTCTTCAATTTTTTTTTTAAATTTTTGAATCTGTTTTTTTAATTATTCTAATATTTTTATTTTTCTTTATATATATTAAAATAAATTTAACAAATTTAATTAAATATAGCCTGGACCGAATTTAGGGTGCCAACCCTCCTTAGTAATGTATATTATTATATAATATGAACAATATTTCGCCTGAGACTACCGTGTACTTACCTATGGACGACACATTCTAATAAAAACAAAGAAAGGCTTGTTTGGACTACCGAGTTATTTGACGATTCGTCACAAAAACTAGCGAACCATGTGCAACTATGGTAATGCCGCATCCATGTAATAATATATCGAAGCCCGCTACTGGGTTTAATCTTAGAAGAATATTAAATTAGTTTATAATATTTCTCACACATCTTTTTTCCAGCTTGAACTCAAAAATTTTTTCTTAGTTTTATAATAATAATAATAATAACACACACAATCACAACAACGTCTAGGTCCCAAACTAAGCATTAGCTTGTATTTTGGGTACCAAGTGAACACACCACATACATATAACAACCAAGACCCGGTGCCAGTATTAATATTCATCATATAAATACTGACCCGACCTGGGATTCGCACCCGGGACCTCCTGCTTCGCAGGCAGGGTCGCTGCCCACTAGGCTAAGCGGTCGTCTAATTATGGCTTTTATGTCCATTGTAACATTTTGAAGCATTTGAACGCTACAGCGCTACAGGAAAAAACAGTCAGTAACTAAGGGTAATGACACCAGCCAAGTTTTAAAATGCAAATTACGCATTAATATGCCAGATAGAAATCATAGTCCGCGACATATTTATGGTGTTAAGCGATTTTATCTCGGCTAATGAGCGAACAAGTAGTTATAATGAGAAAAGACAGGTGTTAAAGTTAGAACGTCGTATAATGAATACTATAAATCTTTTTGGGCGATCGCCGGAATCATTGGGACGATTTAAATTGATTAACCTATGCATGTATTGGGTCGTACATTCGATATATTTTCCGATTGACCGTGTGGTTAGAAACCCTAACTGCGCAACCGAGGGTCGCGGGTTCGATTCCCGCCCGGGACAAAATTGGTGTGCATGAATTTGTTCTGTGCATGGATGTAAAAAGTATTCATGTATATATTATAATAGGAATATTTAAATATGTCTACCAGTTGTCTATAGTACCCCATAATACAAGCTTGCTTAATTTGGGACTAGATGGCGTTGCTGTAAGGGATGTTCCTGGTATTATTATTTCTTATTAGTCCTTCGATCTCTTAAAATATTTATTTTTTCATTTTATGAATATGCCAGATATTTGTACCAGTGACGTAATCTAGTCAGTTGAGTTTATTCCGCGGCTTTCACTGTAAAAACAAATGTCAAAAAGTGTAAGAACATTTCGGTTGTTCACTATATCAAAGGAAACTGTAATCCTCGTGAATTAATCGTTATGATCTAATTTCCTCTTAGATAAAGCAAATAATAAAAATCTGTCCAGATGACGTCACAGAGACATTTTATTATTAAAATTTAAAAAAAAATTACTATAAATTGCATTCTTATTTTTTTTAAATTCAAGAGAAAGTAGGGATTGCAATCCGGCCGGGTTCGACTGGATTCTAATCAGGTTAACTTAACTTTTTACAAAGATTTCTTTAAAACAACATGTCGGTTTGCTAATGGACTTGGACCAAAATTGTTGTATTTTTATACTTTTTTCCGTAAATATAGACCAGTGATTAACTTGAAGAAGAAGAAGATAGATAGATAAAAAAAAATCGTAATTCTCTTTATTATATATTACCAAATTTTATTAATAAAATATCCCTGTGACGTCATTTGGAGAGATATTTATTATTCGCTTCATCTAAGACTAAATAAAATCGTAATTTTTTCACTAATTCGTAAGGATTAGATACTATTTCATTTGACATAGTGCCTAACTTAAATGTTTAAATTTTTTTTATGCTTTTGTTTTGAAACTGTTATATAAAGTAGCGGAAGAAGCTGATGACCTCACAGGGAAAATTTGAACTCCAGATGAATTTTCATAAATATCGAGCTATATTGTAAAGAGAAAAATAGATATTTTGAAAAGTTTTTCTACAACTTTATTCTTTTCAGTTTTAATATCAATTAGCGCAATTTTACAATATTGATACAAACACATCACGCTCGCTAAAACTATGCCAAGGTTTGTTTCATACATTTTCATAACCGGGTAATATAGCTAACATTACCAAAATCCAAGCAGGCACAAGGCAGTTAAAACAATAAATTTCCAAGGAATCCGATGTGCTACCATTAGAATGCATTATCCATGGTTGTTTTGTATGCATCTTACAATTTACATATTAGTCTTCCAACAATGCACATCCGTGACCACACAGGATGATCTTAAATGCACTTTGTTTATTACATACGTGCATAGAATCGTCACTAAATTTTGTCTTTTGGTCAATACATTAATGGAGACGAGACATGACTTTTGATTTGATGGAGACAGTTTGGAGATAGATCATCATGATTTTACCGTGCTTAAGGGGATAGTCTTTGTGTCCGTAGCTTCGAATTGGCATCTCTATCTCCATTTCAAACCCTCTTCCCTTACTTATTTTTGAGTGACAGAAGTTACAAAAGCAAATTCCCATAAATACCTATAAAATACCCGTCGAAACTCTTTTCCACCCCTGAAATGTACATGAATTGGAATCCAAAATTTGTAGAATTATTAAGAAAGAATGTCTCTAGGGCGGTACGTTTCGTTTTTTTGAAATTTGCTTTAATATCGAATTTACAGCTCATTTTTTTCAAAAACGAAGAACTGACGGAAATCATGTTTTTCAAGAATTTATTCTATAACATCTATATAAACAAGATATCAAAAAGAAACAAAAACATACCGTCCTATGACAGTATTTCTCCTATTACATATATTTTTTTCTGTAAATATTGATACAGAAATACAGCGAGGATTAGATCCAGGCCGAACCCTCTTTTTTGTATAAATAGCCTACCCCCTTAACAGTTATTTTACTTGGAAAATATGTTACATTTTAATTTATTAAAATTCTATGATCATGCACTATCAAAAATACGTTTAACTAGATTTAAATTTTTGTTATTTTACGATAAAAACAATTTGGCTTTATGGTCAGAAATTAAATAATATATATTACGAATTTTTTTTATCTATTATAGTACGTATGCTATGAAATGACATGCTTTGAATTGGAACTTTAAATACAAACATTGTTTGTATTGTTAACATTAATATAACAACACATTGTTATATTATTAGTTAAGCTTTTTTTTAATTAGCCTTATAGACTAGGATCTTACTGCATACAACTTTACGTGATAAGCTATGAAACATTTATTCACAATCAAAACTTTTAAAAATTAATGCGGATCAATTGAAACTTTTGACATTGCTTACTATAATGGAACTAGTAAATTATTCTGCTCGGAACCCTTCAGACTAACGGTCGGCAATCAAGTGTTTTAATGGTATAATTGTCCTTACAATCTTTTGACAGGTTTGTTATGTTAGCTTATGACATACGACTTTATGCTATGTGATCCCAGTCTATTATACCATTGTTTTTACTCGTTACTATGAACAAATAATAAAGGTGATAAAAAAATACTTTGAATTTTTCTCTGTAACCGCTAGTTTGCGCCACCAGCTTACCCGAAAAATTTGTTTAGTTCGATAATTTCTGCGCGCTCTATTTTTTGGATTATGTTCAGCCAAACGCGGGCTAAGAGGCTTTAACGTGAGTAAATAGGATCCTAGCTACAGAATAACCATAAAATTATGTATTTTCGACGCATAGCTAAAGGTGCTTCCCCTATTACCAGTTAAAACTTGTACACTGTGTTCAAATTCTAAGAGCTATTACACACGAAAGGGCGCGCGATGCATTACTAAGTGGCGCTAAGGGACTATCACACTCTCATACATTAATTACATGGAAACAATAGTCTTATCTGTTTTTATATTCTGTGCGAGATCGCCTTTATGGCGATACTAAACGGATAACAGTGTTTCCTTGAAAATCATCTAAAAATGCTTCAAACAATTCCAAGATTGACGGTTCGAAAAGAGAATAATTTTAGTTGCCATTAAGATTGGACGTTTGGTAATCGTGCGCCACAGTGTGACCATTTTTAGTAGATTTTTGCTAATTAGTAGTTTTAAGACTTCAAATAGAAATTATTGGTAAAATAGTAAGTATAATAATTTTCAAAAAAATCAAAAAGGAATTTCGTGTTTTAATTAATATTATTTTGCAAAATGTATCGTAACCTAACATACTTTTTGGTTTAATTCATTTTATTTATTTTTATCTTTGTCTTTTCTGATTTCAAACAATAATGTGTGTTAGTATTTTTCTACGATTAAACAATGGCAACTCTGTATTCGCTCTACCGTTTTCATCCACGAAATAATTAACAATACGCTATTTAATGTTTTTTTTTTCATAACCAAAATGTCGTTTTGACTTTATAATTTTACAAAGGCAACGCTGTTAGCTTTGTCATTAGTGCTAAGATCGAAAACGTCCAATCTTAATAGTAATATTTACTGAATAGTACTAACTACTACATAAAAGAACGAATTGACTAGAAGTCCTCTTCTGCGTTCATCGTCTAACCACTCATACTGTAGCTATCTGGTGTAAAATAGCGAGTTTTAGTCAGAGTTTCCGTGCGCAAGGTCTCCGCGCGCCGAGAAATCCCCGCACGCCGGTTTTAACCCCTCAAAATTGCGTAACGTCACCTCAATACTGTGAACTGACATTTATGACTATTAAAACCAAACTCTAAAGTTTTTTTTTTTAGTTTATAAGGGTTTGCTTGAACGCTTATACTCAACTAAAAAACGAAAAAATCTCAAGAAAAGATTCTGATGTTCTGATGATGAAAACATTCGTTGACAAATAGATAGAATCTCATTTTAACTTCTAGAATATAAAATTCCATCAAAAAGTTTAAAAATTGTAGCAAATCTTGCAACACTTTCCGCGTAAGTAGTTTTGAGATCCCTAGGAGAGCCAAGTCAGCCATTCTATTTATAACCTTTTACAATGAAATTAGAGAATTACTCGAAAGCTATTTTAAAACTATACGGTTAAAATAACTGATACTAGTTTATAAGTAATATTTTTTGATAATTTGTGATAAATAACTTTATTTTATTTAAAAGTCGTACCTTTTGGACTTAGAATTACTGACCGATTGAACGAGTGGTTAGAGACCCTAACTGCAGATCCAAGGGTCCCTGGTTCGATTCCCACACGGGACAAATATTTGTGTGCATGAATATGTCTATTTATATAAAATATCTACACATATTTCAATAACATATATATTTCAATAATAGAATATTTCAGTATGTTAATTAGTTGTCAATAAGAAACCTTTAATTTGAGCATAATACTTGTTTTTACTTTAAAATAAATAATTAACATTAAAAAAAAATCAATTTCCATCTCAGTGCGTCCCGATACCACGTAAATGCCACGTCCAAAAAGTACAAGTTTCAAATGAAATCAAATTGGATTATTTATATCCTTTGTCTTAAAATATTAGTAATAAATGATTGTTTATTATACCAACGCTGTGCACAGTTTTAATACAATTTACTTACTTAGCCATGGATAATGAAAACGGCTAACTGGGCTTTTGCCAGTATCTCAAAACTTAACTACACACAAACAAACTTTACATATGCCGAAAGTCTTGACTGTGGTCCAAAAAGAACTGGTCTACGATTTAAAAAAAAAATTACCTACAACTACAGAATACCTAAAACGCTTTATTGGATAACTTATTTTAGTAGCTCATAAAATGAGTTTCTCTAGAGTTTAGTATGAACATTTAGTTTACCAACTGAAAATAAGTAATTTTGTTATAACTTTAAAACCAGAAACTAGTTCACGAGCTATCTACGGAAGTCTTTGAGGTGTGGAATCATAAATGAGAGGTGGACCATTTTTGTGTATTTTACCGCACCTGAAGGGCATTAAGTTAACAAGTTATCCGAGGCTTCGAAGTTAATCGAACTATTATTGTATCGGAGTATCTAAGTCGTTTAATCAAACTAGCAGCGATTTGTTAAGGGGACGGACGTGTTGAGCCGCTTTGGTTTAAAGTGTTTTTTTTGCAACAAAAGTTTATTATAAAACTTTCAATAAACAAATCGTAGACTAAACCGTAAACTACCCATATATTAATTACTATATCATTTTATTAAAAATATGTAAACTTTCTGCATTGTAGGTTAGGCTCGAAATCTTACAATGACACTTTGTATAGAAACTAGTGTTTCTCTGATGCAAAATTAAAGTTTTAATTTGCAAGAACTTGCAGACTATTGACTAACCGATTGACCGAGTGCTTAGAGACTTTAACTGCAGAGCCAGGGGTAGCGAGTTCGATTCCCGCTCAGGAAAAATAATCGTGTGCATGAACATGTCTATTTTTTCCGTATCTGGGTGTTAAAAAAGAATATTCAAACATGTATATCAGTTGTCTAGTACCTACCCCATAATACAAGCATAACGTTTGCTTACTTTGGAACTAGATGGCCCTGTGTAGAATGTTCCGGGTATTATTATCATTATCTTTCAGTTGCGTAATAATGACTATAAAAAATTAATTAATTGCTGAACGCAACTGTTGTGCCTTATCAATAGTCTGGCCTGTATTATACCAGTATACTGGCGCATGAATTTCGAAACTTTCAAACATTTTCGGGACTCCCACAGTACACTGCAGAGTACATGCTGGACTAAAGCGTTTAGATTTATTAGACAGACAGACATTGTTATGATTGTATTTTAAAACCACGCGTGCCACGGTTTGATAACATTTCTAACATAATCTGATTTCTGTGCCTGTCAATTGTCAGACGACGGTAGATATACTACTTAAAAGTAAAAGCTTTAAAAAATGTCATGAATTTGAAGTTTAAAGAAGTTATGTTTGGTGAAAGTTTATATATTTATTTCATTGCTTTAATTTTAGTCATCTATTTTTTATCATAATTATCTCAATTTCTATAATTTGACTATCTTAATTAAATTCGATCACCCTCTTAACAAAGCTTTGTAAGTCGTGCGCACACGCATTCAGCTCGCGCTCCCATTGGTCGTTAAATCATGTGTACGAACGAGAGATAGCTCTCTCTGTAGTTCTCCATCTCTCTCTCACTTACGTCATTACGCCATTAGCCCGCATGAACATGAAGAGCTGTGATTAGCAGGTGATTAAGGGGCATTCAACATCATCAAGTAATTATTTATTTATGTTTTACCCGTAGTGTGTTTTGTACGTAGTATATCTACGACGCACAGAAGAAAACCCCTATTTATTTTTATTTGTATCATTTTGTGTCTATACGAGCAAAATCACTTAATAACTAGCCTTCAAGTTCAAGGTTTGCCTCTTGTATTTGTTATATATTAATCCCCATTTTTTTTTTCAATATATAGGTACCTTCTTACCAGATTTTTAAATAGTTAAAAATATATAAAAGTTTAAGGTATCAATTTGGGAAAGTTGTTAGGAAGTCGATATAATATTTCTATAGTTGTCACAGAACATACAAACAGACAGATAAACTGAAGTATTATTTGTCTTAACGTCTTTTAAGTTTGTAGACTGTATTTCAATGAAAGTTTCTTTGAAACCAATCAATCACTATTTATACCAAGGTTAATAATTACTGACGTTTACATACGTTACGACATAGTTGCGTTAGTTAGCGAATCTTGTAACCAATTGGCACAAGATTCTGGAAGGTTCACCCAGGGATAACCAGACAAAGTTGAATGTAATATTGCTGTCACTTTCTGTCTTATTGTTTCGTATTCCGCTGTTTAAGTAAGTTCATGCGTTCCGTCTTTAGCTACGGTAACGACGAATCTATACGCGAATAATTATTAATATGAGTGATTATGTACATTTTCTTTATACTAGACAAGGTATAGCACGATAGTTGTACGCGTGTAATGAAACGTAACAAGCCACGTCTCGTTGGCCACCGGAAACCAAAGTAATAACTATGAACTAGGGATGGATGTGAACAAATTCGAATAATTCGTATTTTTGTACTATCCCCACTTAACTCAAGCCACTAGGTATATGTACAGTGTGTATAGTATATCCGTTATATTAGACCTCGGTACACCAAAAGGCAAAGCAGGAACGAAATGGACAAATTAAAATATATTTATTTAGAGGAAACAAAAACTTATCACATTCGCTGCACATGAAACAAAAACATATGAAATTCTTCATCACACGTTGTATCCTTCGAATCATCACCTGTGTTTCTAATAAAAACGTTATATTTTGTCATTTACTTTCTCTGTGAAGCGTCGACATAAACTGATAAATTTTCGCTGAAACTGTACGCTGCACGGGCAAGCCGTCGGTTTCTTTTGTTACGGCCGACACGCGCGACGGTTTTCTTTGTGATTGTTTTGTCTGAGTGCTTTGGCGGAGTCTCAAAGGGTGTGGGTTAAAATAATGGATATACTTTAACAGAATTAACCAGTCGAAAATTCTTCACCCCAACAAAATAATAAATTCTTATCAGCTATCATAGGACAAGATCCCGACCCATCATATTAAGGAGGGTTGATACTCTAAATTCCGTTCAGACTATTTTTAATTAAAATTGTTGATTTTTTTTATAATTAGAACAACTCTTTTCCCTTATACATTTTTGTTTCAAAAGTTATTGTATGCTCCAAAACATGTAACTTCCAGGGTATATTTCGACATCAAAAAAATATTGATTATTATTATTATGTTTGTAATGGGAAACTAAGTTTGATTTTTACCATAACTTTTCATTTTTTTATAAATTTATTGAATTTGCTTATTTTTTATTATCCTAATACAATTTAGTACTTTTATTTTTATATGCTAAAATTAATTCAATAATTTTAATTAATCATTGCCTGCACCGAATTTAGGGTGCCAACCCTTCTTAATAATATTTATTAATATATTTTGTAGTACATGAAAAAATTTTCTACTGGAAAAAGAATGTAAGGTTTACAAGATATATCGGGATCTTGTGGGAATCTTAACGCTGATCCGCACGCGACGACCGGCACGTCAAACGGCAACTGCAACGTCAGCGGCACCGGCAAAAGTATCGCTGGCAATCAATTTTCGCCGTGCCGTTGCCGGTGCCGGTAACGTTACGTTCCGTTGTGTGCGGATTGAGACAAACGGCACGTCCGGCACATCGACGGCGTGCTCGCCCCGGGAGCACGTGTTGCGCTATTGTGTATACTATTGTGTATTAAAATCCGATAACAATCGTTCATTGCCGTGACGTAGGGTGTGAATGGTGCATTTGAAAATGCCGTTGCCGTTGCCGTCTGCCGTGCCGGTCGTCGCGTGCGGATCAACCTTTAGACTATGAAATTAAAATGGAAAATAACTTTTTATTAAGTAGTCTTATTTAATTCGTGAATTATTGTAAATTCGAGTTTATTGTAACGAGCAAAATTGTTGTTAAAATATTAGAAGTTGTGCGTTGATTGTACAGATTTTTTTTGGTATGATAACTTTTGACGCCATATAGACGCAAGGTCCATGCCTTTACAGCTTTTATCATATAATTATTTCTATTCTTAAATTTATAATTTTGGCACATCTGCCCCGCTATTCTCCGTTCTTGCTTCATAATAATATAAATTAGTTTGCCCTAAGCTTATATGACATACTAAGTTTTAACATTGAAAATGTTTATCAGATTGTTTTCGTAGGGGAGTGTAATTCGGCTATATTTCCGAAATTTAAGATGTTTGACAAAGGCATTGTGTGAAAAGATGCATAAGCTTGTTGGGCATCGTAAGATATCAAATTTTCTAAAATTGGTGTGTAGCTTTTTTTTGGAATATCGATCATAATAAAAAAAGACGAAATTTCCCTATTTTTCGGACAAAAAGTTGATTATTTCAAAAATTTAAGCCAAAACCGAAAAAACGAAAAAACTTTCGAGGCAGAGAGATTCTATACCGTTTGGAAAAAGAAATTGAAAACTGTGGGTTGGGCAGGTGCCATTTTCGTTGAATGATTATCAGATCAGTTAAACCGGAGAGTGATTGGGCTATATTTCAGAAAGTTATAAAGGTAGTCGAAAGGCAGTTGTGTCAAAAGATGCAGAAGCTCGCGAGGCATCGTATATGGTACCAAATTTTTGCAAATTAATCAATAACTTTTTCGAAAAATAAAAAATAAAATATCAAAAATGTGTTATAAGTTTTAATTTTTGACGTTCTTTTTCAATGTCCTCCGATAGTTGCGAGAAGGGCGACATATATAAAGATTTTTTGTACTAATTTCACATATAGGTATAGATTTCTAAAAATATTGTATCGTGTTCTATCTGGTAATAGTAGTAATTACTTATTGTCTGTTCAGAAGAACGTAGAAGATAAAGGCCTACAGATTTGTTCAACGTACAAGGTGAAATTTTAACAACCATCCAAATTTTAATATAATGATCTTTGGTAAAAAACCGATGGCTTTTTTTGTATCGTTCAATAGAAAATATTGAGATATGACTACACAAACCTTTCCCGAAAAACCAATAACTTTAGTCACCATTCACGGCCGCTTCACTCTCTGCTCCGTTTCGGTCTCAAGGTCTTGGGCGCGTCATGAAAAAGAAGGCAACTAAACGTTATAAAATAACATTGTAGATAAAATCATTTATTGTGAAAATGTGACCTATATTTATTATTTACGTAATTAAGTCTATTGGCGATACCTAACATCTAGAAAAATGTTGAATGGTTGTTAAAATTTCAGCCGTATATATAATTTCGCAAATTAAAGCTCTATTCGAATATAAAATATCGATTAGTATCGAAATACGTGATGGCGCATCACTATCTCTTTTAGCCGTATATGCATACTAGTTAACTTTAATTATCAAAAATGTACGATCATTTTAATGTTCCGATCCTGAGGTTATAAGCACGATCTGCCATTTTGGTTATTGGTAATTACTGGTTCGTGTTTACTCGTCTTTAAAAAGGAATCGGCATAAATATACTTATAGATCGATTAATATACTATCATGATCCTAAGAATACACGGACACAGTATCGCGTATCAGTACCGATGCACCCCTAAGTAAGTCTGCTTTCGTGTACGTACGTGTTCACTTGCACACACTCAAACCATAGTAAGTTTAGCGACCGCCAGTTTGCTGTTAATTTTACCCTCGTAAACTGGTTGACGCTCCTCACTCGTCACTCACTCGTCACGTCTCGAAATCACTATCAATTTTGATATAAACGCCAATGGATCTCTTTTCATAAGAAAATGATAATTTATTCACAATATTTCATGTGTTTTACTTAAATTGAGAAACAAAATCTAAGGGGCTTTTTTTTTATTTGAAAATTTTACTAATGTATCAAATTTAAAACCAAATAATCCTTACAACATAAGTTATATTACCTAACACGAAATTTTATTTACTTTTTCTTTGAACAGATCATATTGTGTTAATAATTTTTTAAAATAATTATAGGTAATTTGAACAATAAATTATTTAGCCTTAATTAACAAATGCTAAATTATATAGAGACAATATTAACAATAAATAGTTTTATTTCAAAGAAATATACAATAAATATTTTTGTTATTAATCTATGCTTTGTCATTTGTACCAATTTGTCACATGAAAGATATATTATTTTTTTCTTTGACATATTTGACAATATTTACCATATATGATTACTTAATGCGCTTCAACATATCTGATGGCAAGGAATTGGAGCGGCCCCTTGCCAATACCGGCTTACCGAATAGCCATGGACCTCCCAAGATATATAATATAATAATAATAATAATACATGGGACTTCCCACACAGCGTCATCTAGTCCCAAAGTAAGCAAGTATTATGCTTGTGTTATGGGTTACTAGACAACTGATATACATACTTAAATATTCTTTATAATATATACATATATAAATATTTTTGCAAAGACACCACACATAACAACCAAGACCCGGTATCAGTATCAATATTCGTCATATAAATACTGACCCGACCTGGGATTCGAACCTGGGACCTCCAGCTTCGTAGGCAGGGTCGCTACCCACTAGGCTAAGCGGTCGTCATAGCGTGTATAAAAAATATACAATGATATAACGTGACACGTACGCGGGGATGAAGGAACCGTAGGCTCATTCCGGCAACGAGGCTCTCTACCAGACACGTAGACCCCTTAGAGCTGAGGAGCGTGGACTGAGGAGGTCTACTTGGTACCCTGTGCTTTAATAATGAGTGATTTTAAACCTACCATGAAGTAAGGAAAAATTACGTAAGTTTACGCATATATACACAACATTTCAACAAAATTGTAGTATTTTTTTGTGCAGTTTCGTTCGCTCATGATCGTATCGCGGAATAATTAATTTCACAGCACATCGCTTCGATATCAAATCCGACAATCTACGTTCTGACTTTGCGTACTGTCTCGATTTATAATTAATTTATTTAAATAAATATCTGAGAACGTGTAATTATAGTTTTTTTTTTTCATAAATTTTATTTCAGTTTTGCATTAAAAATACCCATGAACAAGATTGGCATCTTTAGATAAATCGTATTTTAATAAAGCAACTTTTCAAGTTAGGAAAAATGACATGAAATATAAAAAAAAATAATAAATTGTAACTTATTTCATTCCATTCCTTCAGCCCTTTTTATACCCCACTGCAGGGGCTTAGGCCTCCCCTCAAGTTGAGATGGCTTGGAGCTTTAATCCACTACGCTACTCCACTACGGGTTGGGGATTGTAACGACTGCCAACTATTGACAGCAACCGGGACCGACTGCTTAACGTGCTCTACGAGGTACGAAGTTGGTGATAGTTATTGTACTTAAGTTAGAAGAAACTCATCAGTACACGCCCGGATTCGAACCTGATACAGCGCACTATCAGCGATTAGACAAAACCTACTATTAAATTAACTTACGCAAACATCCATTACGCGAGCATCCATTAATTAATTGCAACACAAATGGCCTCCTACTAAATTTCACCAAGGAGAAGGGTCTGCGACAACCTCAGACCTCACCAGTACAGGAGGTCGAAAAATCTAAAATAAAAAACTTTTGAAAAGGAATATTAGTTTACCGGCTTTTCGTAGATTAGACATTCGTACCTAGACCGCTAAAAAGACGTTCCAGGACATAGTAGAAATTACCGGAAATTTCTGAAACATTCCAAAAAAAAACTGAGATGTCAGTGGTTATTCGTTACATTTTTTACATTCGTAACATTACAAAACTCACACATTTTCGTTATCTACTACCACCCACCCACGCACAACTATCACCAACAAACCACAGACAAAACCCTCTCGTAATCGTAATCGATGCGAGACCAAGGGCTCAGCCATCACAATCGTGAGTGGTATACGGCGAGTAAGTTGGGGAGAAAACTGAGTATTTATAGAAGCTCTTTTATGTTGTTCCTTGTTAAATACAATAATAGCATGGATGGACAAGATCGGCTCAGTGGTTTGCCAATGACAAGGTACCAAATAAGCACATTATCTACGGTAAAAAGTTGCCTATGCCTTCCTTCCTTAAAGTTTAAGCTTTCCATACGAAACGGTATGTTCATCTTCAGGAAAAATAGTAATAATAATACCTCGGACATTCCACACAGCGCCATCTATTGTAGTTCCAAACTAAGCAAAGCTTGCACTATGGCACTATGAATACTTAAATAATCTTTTCTAATATTTACACATATAAATATATTTTTTTACACCCAAACATGGAACAAATAGACATGTTCATGCACACAAATATTTGTCTCAGGTGGGAATCGTAAATTCGGAAAAAAAATCCATCAAATAAAAAGCCATCTCAATGTAGTTTTTACCGATGCGAGTTTATATTCAAAGTAATAAATCCTTTTACTTTCTGCGAAAGTCGTTGAAATAACAATTCTTAGACAGTGTGGCAGTTGCCACATTTTGCTATCTATGATAAGAACACAAAACTTATTATTAATGTAAATGACAATATTATTACTAACATCATAATTTTTCAACAATAAAATAAAAATGCATTAAACATTCCATCAACACACGTCCAAAAAGCTCTCGCGCGTGAGCAAGCTCATTCGCACCGCCTCCTACTCATATTATACGAAAGTAAACTTTGCCTTCTCGTAAAAATTCTTAATACAGTAACGTAAAATTAAACGAGACACGTTATTAAATTGAAAAGCTTATTTAAATTAGGAGCCTGTTTCATAAGGCTTTCATATTCACGTATAAGTTTTTAACTCATACTCATCATTTATTGTTTCCTATAATAATAATATCTGGGACATCCCACACAGCGCCATCTAGTCCCAAAGTAAGCAAGCATAGTGGTCGTATTATGGGATACTAGACAACTGATACTTAAATATTCATTTTTTATAATACATACATATATAGATACTTTGTTGTGTACATGTTTATGCACACAAATGTTTGTCCCGGGCGAGAATCGAACCCGCGACCCTCGGCTCCGCAGTTAGGGTCTCTAACCACGCGGCCAACCGGTCAGTAAATTTTAATGCAGGATCGCTGGTCCGTGCGCTTAGAATTTGGCGCTTAGTTGATATGCGTCTTGGGGCGCCCTTTACCGACTTTTCTATCCGCTTGCATCAGTTCCAGCACAAGCGTCTATTAGATTGCGCTCCACCGAAGTTTTAAGTAGCACTAGTAACTAGAAGGCGCACACTTTATAAACTGAACGATTTAAAACCGATAAATTTCGTGAACTTTATATACTTGAATTTTTTTAGCAGTAGGTATCTGCTTTTCATTAAAATGTATTGTAATTTATTATTTAAAAATTTAATTTTTTAATTAAATTTTGGGTTGGCGAATTGTAACTACCTCCATTTATTGACAGCAACCAAGACCGACTGCTCAACGTGCTCTCCGAGACACGGAGTCAGTGATAGTTATGTACTTAAGTCAGAAAAACTCATTGGTACACGCCCGGATTCGAACCACAGCCACACAGCCTTGTAAATTTGAAACGGGTTCGCTGCGCTCAGGCTATCACGACTTTTATCTATCTCACTCATAACTTAGATAGATCATACGTCAAAATCATTGTTTTAAACAAACATTTTGTTAAACTATACATGAGATGTAATTTTCAGAATCTTTGTCTATTCCAAAACGAATTTTACATGTGAGTCACACGAAATTCGACCTCACGCGAATATTACATAACCTCAACTGGTGTAGGTATTCTTGGTGTATTTTTTTGTTAACATTTTTATTGTCACAACGTGGCATCTCCATGAACATACAAATATAGTTGTAATATCATATTAAATATAATTTTAACTTTCAGACTTAACTGATGTTCAAAGGTCTTTCGGAATTTCTACGTAAAACATCGCAACTCTTTGCTCCATTATCGAAGTAGCCAGAGTTTGGGCTGGGTTGTGCTAACAAGGTGCTAGTGGCAACCAATTATTAACGACGATAAAAACCGACGAGCGCCGAACTAATTTGTTGGAAAAAACTCTTAAAGGCTTTTTAGAGGTAATATCTTTACTACCACTAAAGTCTGTTTTTTTTTACTCAACAATATCCATATAAATCGTGAAAATAAAACACTCCTATTGGCCGTTTGTTACTTAACAGTATAGATGAATGACTTATTGTTTCGTATTTCGTTGGTTTAGAATTTGGGCTGCCTCACACTAGGCACCTAAACACTCACTTATACCGGGTCTTCAGCTGATCGTAGCCAATATATATATATCGTAGCCAATATATATTATAGAGCGCGTAGAACTTACCAAACTAAGAAAAAAAATCAATTGAACAAATGGCGCAAACAAACGGTTACCGATTTTTTTTTTTTATATTCATTTATTTTTTTACTTTTTGTTTATATCGGTAAGCTCTACACGTTATATAAGTTTGGACTATGTTGAACCGAGCGCTAGGTATGCCAGTGTCAAAAAATCTAATAATTTTCCAAAAATCGAACTTTGTACCACTATTCTAAAAAGATCTCCAAGTCACGAGGTCTTTAAAGGCATCCATGTAGTAATTAAAGCAAGCGGTTGTAAATTCGTTGATTGTTTTATTGTGGCTGGCCCCAACTTAATTACATGATATGTCTTGTTGTTACATATTTCGGTTAACTGGTAGCTAAATGGTGGATTCTAGTGTAGATAAATTATATTATCAAGTAATAATCTAAATAAATATATCTTAAAGAAAATTCAATAAGAAATTACAAAAATATTAAAAGAAGTAAAATTTACAACCATTTAGTTTTTGTCATTATTCTAAAATATAAGTACATAGGGGTTGAAATATGAAGTTGCTGTTAGATATAGGGGAAAATAAAATTAGAAATTAATCGTATTAAAATTTAATTCAAAAAACTAATTATAATATATTTCATCAAATTAATGACTGACCGATAGGCCGAGTGGTCAGTGACTGCGGAGCTAAGGCTAGCGGGTTTGGTTCCCGCACGGGACAAATATTTGTGTGCGTGAACTATATGAATATGTATTTCAGTTGTTTAGTAACCTATAACACAAGCATAACTTGCTTGCTTTGAGACTAGATGGCGCTGTGTTGGAACGAAAAAAAATGCCCATTTTCTCTCAGCATTTCTGCAAAGAGAGTTCATGAAGGACATTGCGATACAGCTATGGCTATGAGGAGCAGGAACAAAGTTCATAAAAACGGTTTTACTATTTCTGGGGAATAATTTTTTTTTAGTAGCTGAATGTCGACTTTTGTATTATACCGACTTTTAAGATTTTCCATGCAATTATTAGCTATTTTCCTATTGATTTTATTTTTAATTTAATAATTTGCCGATTGTCGACTATAGCGTAGTTTTGCCGAATTTTCCAAACACGAGCTTAACATGAGCTTCATGGCGACTTTTTGGTTGCGGTACATATTATTTCTCAATATGCATTTTGTAAAATCAATAACAAAATCACCCCTCATATATACATATTTTAAAGTAACAAAATGGAATATTTTTTTTGATAAATAAACACCAACCTGGCGATTCTTTAAAAATCTCATAATAGAAAAGATTTTAATTATTTATTTATTTAGGTACATCAACAACATGCTATACTAAATGCTTATAAGAAAAGTATGATTCGAAATTATTTCTAATATCCATGTCAACTATAGATATGTATTTACAGATACAAATACAGACATTTTAAATTAAGCTAAAATATGTGTAAAAAAAATTCACATAGGTAAATACTTATTTCCAATGTTATTTGTGAATAACACAAAAGTATGTTTATTCGTCTGAAAGTCCTGAATATCTTGTAAACTTATCTTGTCCAGAACATTTTTTATAAATCACATTGTTGAAAAGTTAGAGACGGAAATCCATTGTTAACTAAAGGACATATCTCGTGAAATATTCACATTAATAAAAAGTCACTAAAAACGTTCATACAATTTTCAAAGATATGCCAACGATACCGCTCAAGACTACAATTTAATGCATAGAGAACCATTGCACCCTTAAGTAAATTATAATTTTTCCTTCAATCAAATCAAAAGGAATCGAAGGAAAGATGGTTAAGATACCACACCATACCATACCAATAGTCCATTAATGCCCCACTGCAAGGGCTTAGACCTCCCCTCGGGATGAAGGAGCTTGGAGCTTATTCCACCCCACTGCTCCAGTGTGGATTGGCGGATTGTAACGACTGCCATCTATCGATGGCAACCGGGACCGACGGCTTAACGTGCTTTCCGAGGCTGAGATATGATCCTGTTTCTTATGGACGGACAAACCGATATAACGAAACTAATAAGGGTTCCGATTTTGCCATTTCACCGCGGAATCCTAAAGACTACATAAGAAAAGTGTACTTCAATCATAATAGAAGCCATCTTCTGCGTTTACCGTCTAACCACTCATACTCTAGCTAGCTGGTGCAAGATGGCGAGTTTCAGCCCACGAGGTTCTTGCGCGCCGGTCTTCACTCCTGCGAAATTGCGTTTGACATTTTCGACACTGTGAATGAACATTTATTATGACTATTAAAACCATAAAAACTCTGTTGTCAAATTTACCTAGTCTATGATTTCAATCTGCTTCAATAGATTTTGTGGAAAATATAGTACCTACATGGGACAACCCACACAGCGCCATCTAGTCCCAAAGTAAGCAATTATTATGTATTAAGCTTGTATTAATATTATTATACCTAAATATTTTTCTTCTTTCTATTTAATAATATATACATAGATAAATATTATACACCCATAACCGGAACGAAATAAACATGTTCATGCACACAAGTATTTGTCGCGGGCGGGAATCGAACCCGCCACCGTTGGCTCCGCAGTTAGGGTCTCTAACCACTCGGCCATTCGGTCGTTGCGTTATAAACGTATATAAACAAACGTTTTAAAGATTGTAGGTATAAATATATTTACCAAAACTACAACATGCATACATGTCATTAAATATTATATAATCAGATTTATGTTTGAGGTTATTATGAGAATCATGTCAATATAGCAGCTTGTTTTGATTGTCCGCAAGTTCTATTGAAAGTGTGTACCTACATCTCAATGCTAGTTTGCGTCACTCGAGAACCAAAAATTTCATTGAAATGTAAAGTATCTACTCCTTATCCTCCTTCGTACTTCACGGCACCTCTATAAAAATGCCGTCAAAATCAATTCTATAGTTTCTAAAATTTTAATCTACAAACAAACCATCTCACGAACTCATCCGATTTTTATCATAATATTAGTATAGAAAATTGTACATAGATTTATACATGAAATTCCTGCAGATTCGACCAATGGCTAGATATCTACATTGTGGTAATATAATAAAAAATCTTAACATAAAACATTGCCACTAAAAATACTTAGTAATTGTACTTTATAATGCAATAAAATTTTTTTAAAAATCCGATACTGGGGCCCTCCACGTATAATAAAACGGACATCTTAATTTAGGGTGTTGTAAATACAACAATGTTGAAGAACTAATTTAACTGCTGATAAATCGACCATTGATTTAACAAACTTAAAATTATAAATAAATAACAATAATAAAAAAAATTATAATAATAACACATATTTAAGTTGCAATAATCATGCCCATATAGAATTTATTAAAATAAAAAAAAATATTTAGAGAATTAATCATTTTCTCAACAAGTCAGTGTTTAAACTACAGTTTTATTGGTAGTTTTTTTGTACAACTAAAAACCACTGTACCGAATCCACCGACCACCACTGGAGCAGCGTGGTGGATTGAGCTCCAAGCACTCTCACCCTAAAGGGAGGCCTAAGCCCAAGGGCTTAGGCCTCCCCACTGCAAGCAGTGGGGCAAAACGGGCTGATATGGTATGGTACTGAACCGAATGACGAAAGTTTCACATTTACATAGATATAGAACACACAAGGGACGTATGTATAACTTTTTAGGAGAAAAGAAAAACAGAACAATGTACATAAAACCAGTTAACGCAAAAAATAGTTAAACGCGCAATCAGTATGTAAGCAATTATAACAATTTAATTTATTTAATTCGATTAAAAACTGATATTGCGATACGTAAAAATTGATGTGGGTGCCGATTCAAGCAGTAATTTGTATTAAGTAAATAAATACATCAAAAAATAAACTACAAAAAAATATAAGACCACATTTTTATGAGTCAGAAAAAAAAACAAGTATGAATTCATTCGACGACGAACAGACAGACGGACGGACGCCGCCGCGACATTGACGTATGGCGGGATAGAGACAATCACTAAAATAAAACGAACGAAACGGGGACAAAAAGTAGAGGAATAAATTTTCAAAGCTTGGAACAAGATGTAACTGATAAGATTCGATTTCTAGTTAAAATTATTATGATGGAAAGTGGCGAAGGGTGACCCATAAAAAAGGAAGCAAGCGATGATAAAATTAGGCTATAGACACTATTGCAACGGTCGATTCTATACCATCAACTCATTAATGCTCCACTGCAGGATCTTAAGCCTCCTCTCGGGATGAGGGGGCTTGAAGCTTAATCCATTACGCTTCTCCAGTGTGTGTTGGTGGATTCACTACCATTTATTGATGGCAACCGAGACCGACGCCTTAACGTGCTCTCCAAGACACGAAGTCAGTGATAGTTACGTACTTAAGTCAGAAAAAACTCGTTGGTACATGCCCTAGGATTTGAACCACGGCCTTCAAAGCAAGAAGCGGGCTTGCTACCACTAGACTATCACGACATTCATATAATAATTTATTCATATAATTTCATGTGTATTACAAACACTATTTGGCACATCGTCTTTCTTCAGAAAAGTTTCCTTTGTCAGTTTTGCAGTCGCTTCGATGGGGAAACGCCCGTCATCTGTGAGAGGCGATGTGTCGAATACTCCTTGGAATACGTTAATTTCATTAGGTCTCTGGCAGACGAGCGATATCACGACACTATCTCGACGCGTGTACCTATGATTCCAAAATTAGCATTTCGACGTCACTGACATAAATATTGTGGTGCACGTAAATTAAATATGTCAGGAGGCTTAAAATATGTTTTAATTCATAAAAAAATGATGGGAACTATACACAACACATCGTATTGCTCGTATGCTCGTGCCGTCGTTGTGCATGATTGGTTTCACTTGAGACAGCGCTCGAAGTACGAGGATCCGACGTAGCCGCCGCGCATGGCTCTCTGGACGTGCTGCTCAATTAGCCGCCTGTTGCTTTGTAGCTCATCTGCTGCTTCTTTGTTTAAAGGATTCTCTGGTTTCGGTTCCAGGAACAAGTACTGTAATCCATAAACTATGAAATTCACTGTTAGAACTGGTTTCCAATCTTCTCTCAATATATTTAAACAGACGTTTCCTTCTAAAACAATGTTAGGATGATACACAGCTGTTTCGCACTTTACTTTAGGGGGTTCGTGTGGATAGTTCGGTCCTACCTTAAAACTAAATACAAAACGACCTCCTCTGTAAAATCCTTCATCAGGGCATATGATAAGTTTAAAATTCAGTAAATCTTCTGGATCCGAAAATTCTGTACTGCAAGTCTTGGGCAAATTCAATTCACTCAAATCTTTATTAATTCGAAGTTGTACTGCAGGGGGTTTCTTTTGTGTACCGCCTGTTCTAGACGATCCCTCCTCATCATTTTTTTTTGTTTTTTTAATGAAAACAGTTTAATCATTCTATTAATCGATAATACTACTAAAACTGCTTAGATTTGACACCTCAATTTTATCACTACGTGTTGGTTGTTTGTTACCGATTGCCAAACATGAACAGCTGTTTATTAGACTTACGATTATGTATTTAATATGTTTAAAATTATTTTATAAACTAGTATTTTAATCATCCTGTATATACTACAAAATCATAATGCTACAGAAAAAATTAACTGTTTGACTCTTATTTTTTGATTGTTTTCAAATATTCGCAACGTATTAAAAGACCAGAGGATTTTTTAATTTCGTGTGAATAATATAGCCTTCATGTAACATGGTTTAAATTTTCAACCATTTTGGCTATTTTGACTGTTGGTGCTTAAACACGAGCAAGACACGAGATACTTGTGTACTTTTAGAAATTCATAATTGGCACTGGCATTGGCAATGGCACTGCGGAAGTTACTTGGACTCTACAGAACGTATTATTAGGTGACCATTAAATTTGTATATTAATATAGCTTTGTGTACTGAAACAAATGTGATGTATAGAGAAACATTGAGTTTATATATTTACCTTTCTATTATATTTTCTTGTTTTCCTTTAATTTTTGGATGTCTGTTAACTAAATTTTTAACTCTAAGACGATTGTTGTGTAGTGGCCATGAAGTGGCGTTAAACTTTAACCGATTAACGCAAAAAGGGTATTTGGATCAGCAAAAAATAGGTTCATACGTCTTTAATTTTTTAAATATTTTGATATATCATAAGAAAAAAATACTTAAATGCGTGGTATTTTTTTTTCCGAAATTGTTTCATTTTTCACAACATGTTCAAAATGAAACCAATTGCGTTTACACATGTGAAAAATAAAAATAAAATAAAACAAAACAATGAATATCGATAAGATGTGAAAATGCGCAATTAGTTTCATGTTGAACATGTGAAAAATTATACATTAAAAAAAAAATACCGCATATATAATTTTTTTTTTCTTATGTTATATCCAAACAATTAAAAAATTAAAAACGTATAAACCTATTTTTTGTTGAACTGAATAACATATTTTTTTTGTACCAATCGGTTAAGGTTTAATGGGGTGCAAACGTTGACGCCGTTGGTATGCACATTTGTCCCTACACAATCCTCTTAGCCATTTTTGCTAAGAAATGACAAAATGTCCAAATATTTACCTAGTATACTTACCAACATGCATCAATCAGGTTTTCAAGCCTCCATTACTGGAGTACAGACTTTATCAACATAGTGCTAAGATATTTGGACCCTAAACTCAATGCGGGTCGGGAACTAAGTGACGGTAACCTCGTCTTTAGAGAAGTTAGTTATAGCCGCTTAAACACTACATATATACATGTATAAACTCCTTGTTTCACAAAAGATCAGGTAGAGACTGCAGATCTCCACTTTGTTCGGTGTTTCACACGTTACGAATAATTAATCCTAATATGGCAATTCAGATAATAATTTTGTAGTCGTGAAGATAAGTGTTCGGTTCGATTCCCAGCATTCCCCACATACCGTCGACCCCAATTAAGATCCCGTAAGATTGTCGCGGGAACTTGGCGTGTTTTGTTCTTTTTTTTGCTTTATTTTTATCTCAGCGTTTTGTGTGTTAACAATTTAATTAACGGTCATTCAGATATAGGCTACTTTTCTTTTATTTGTGACATTATATTAGATTTTCACGCTTGTCACGTGTACTTACTTGTGTCTGTGTATGACAAACCCAGGCAGAGACTCAGATAGAGAGAGGGTTGCCAGAGAATAACTTTACCCAAAATAATTTACTTGATACTTGTAAGTCTTATGTTGTATTGATGAGTTTTACTTTTCGTTACATATGAGAAATAAAAGTTGTACTGAGTTTGTAACACTTATTTGACCATAAATCCTCATAAATTAAAAATTCATTGTTCTATACGCCTGTGGCGGAAATAGAATTCATGACCTTTGTACAAAAGACAAGGTCCTTCACCAGTTTAAGCACTCGTCCACCACAAACCACAGCTCACTTTTGCGGTTCGATTCCCGCCCGGGACAAATATTCGTGTGCACGAATACGTCTATTTGTTCCGTATCTGGGTGTTAAAGCATCTATATATGTATATCTTACAAAAAAATATTTAAGTATGTATATCAGTTGTCTAGTGCCCATAATACAAGCATAACACTAGCTTACTTCGGGACTAGAGGGCGCTTTTTATAAAAACTTTTGACTAGCGAATTGCAATCATACTTTTTTTGACTTCGAAAACACGGAAGTTTTCGACGTTTTTAATTTAGATCATTCACCTTTACCTACACGTGAATTCAACATTATTTCAACACGAACAAAACCGTGAACATAGCTGCAGGTTAACAAAATCAAAACAGCATCTTAGTTCAATAATAATTATTTTAACTTTCTAAGATGTTGAACTGAGATATCTAATTGGAAGACTCGCTAAAGGGTCTGCGTTTGAAACTAATTTTAGGGCCCTATTCTTAACTGATACTAATAATATTTAAAAAAAATTAAAATACATTTGTGCGGTGTATATTCTATGAGGCGTGTTATGCATATGTTATGGCATGAAATGTTGAGATTAATATTAATAACTAAGTATGTTTAGAGAGAGTGCGTGCCGAGATAAAGAGATATCCTAGTGGTGGCGATCCCGCTTCTTGTTCAGAAAGTCATGGTTCGAATCTCAGAAACAGGTATGTACCAATGAGTTTTTTTCCGACTTGAGCACATAATAATTATTATAACTGGCTCCGTGCGTCGGAGAGCCGTCGTTACGTTAAGCCGTCGGTCCCAGTTGTCATTATCGGATGGTAATCGTTAAAATCTGCCAAGTCACACTGGAGTAGCGTGGTAGATTAAGCTCCATGCACCCTGAACCCGAGGGGAGGCCTAAGTTCCTGCAGTGAGGCATAATGGCCTAATATGGTGTATTCAGTGAGAAACTTTAATGTCATCGTCAAAAAATACGCCGAAATTATACAATATTGATATGTCGATAAATTACAATTTAAAATTCGTTACTTGTTTTCGGGTGTTTTTTTTTAATATTTTTTAAATTTACTGTTTAAAAATACTTCTAGAATATTTACCTCCAAACAAATTCTCGTGTATACACATGTACCGCTCTTGACTGTGTGACTGGTTGGTGTGGATAAATTAGTAATCAGGAGTACGAGAGGAAGGTAATCGACATCTATGCCATCTCAAATATCAACCTCACCTCACCAGCACGCGCCGGCTAGCGGCGGCAGACAATCGGCTTCCGTGGCACTCTCTGCTGGATAAGCAACGAAGCTCGACGAAAACGAAGCGAAGGTGACCTAGTATGATTTTTTTTCACCGAACTAAACAAAAAGTTTTGAGTGAGCAGATGGCGCAAATTAAGGGTTACCGAGAAAAACATGTTTCAAATATTTTTTTCACTTTTAGTACATACTATAAGTTCGGACTACGATCGGCTGAATACGCGGTATATCTTTACAAATATACAAAATTTTGACCTATGTGTTCACAAATGTAGGTATTTTCATGACTCTTATGAAAGTCCCTACGCGTTATAACAATAATATTGTCTTTATTTCTGAAACTTGTTGTAAACTTAAGAATATTACCCCTATACCGGTTAGCGCAGTAATTATTTATTAGTTTTAATTACGCCCGAGACGCCACCGAGAGGCCAGACGATATATATTTTATTGCTGTTACAAACCTAACTAGTTAACGCCTTTAGTATTGTGTTTGTGTTATTATAAAATATATGTGTGTTTTGTAGTCTGCGCTTGGACTAAATAGCTCGAAGACGTTTATTAATATATAATTCTTCAGCCGTAACACCTTCGCTGTTGAGTACAACCGCTCATTGAGGTAAAGAATTTGGACTACTCCCAACCAGTGTCGGACTAACGTGGTAGGCTCTACGCTAGTCCAACGTTGCTGTTTAGGCACATCGGGAGCTGTTAGCATTCACTGTCACGACGATGTTGGCGGTGCTTGTCTATATCTATTCGAGTCTTTCATTTTAAAACTCATTAATCATTAAGTGACGGGAATCGAACCGACGAACTGTACACGAAAGGCGGGTATACTTAACCACTCGGCTATTATTCATTAACAAATATTTGTACATTCCTAAAAATAAGTCTTTTTGTAAATCCAAAATCCTTTTCAACGGTAATAACAAGATTAAAAATGCTTATCTTTATAATTGAAAAATAATTTGTCATCTTTCATCGACGAAATCTTCAACCAAGAATAATTTATTAAAATGAATAAATGTAAGTGTTCATAAGTGTTCAGGTTTGAGAGGTATATATAATAAAAGTATGTACCTACTCTTTTGTCCGTCTGTCCGATGTATATATGTCAAAACGTTTTTCTTAGAAACGAATAAGAGGTTTTATGTTGAAACTGATATGGAATGCGAAATTCGATGGGCTGATAGTCTTCTAAGACATACATTTTTCTATTCAGTACCATAAGAAGAGCTTTTAAGCTTGTACTTTCCTGCGTCATCAAAAAATCTCGTGAATCACTTAGTTCCTATTGATTTATATAATATTATTTTATTTTTGAAAACATAATGTATGTAAAAAAAATAGCATTATTTAAAAGAAATCGTAATCAGCATAATGGTAATACAAGAAATAAAGATATTGTTACGTGTTAGGGTTCGAATAATTTGGAGTGAAAGACCTGCTGACTCTTTTGAAGACTTTATTCACTAACACTAGGTCCAACACAAAGCACTGAGTCCAAACACTAAGCACTAAGTCCAAACACTAAGCACTCACGATGTATTAGGTCGTAGCCAAGTCGTAGGTTTCACTTGTATCACTAGTTTCGCTTCCAAGTCGCTTCGAAAGTAGCCCAAAAATTGAACTGAGATCGCTCACGCTCCTGCGGCTATTTATATGAGTCGTAAGGAACTCGAGAACATTCCAGAAATCACTCCACTCGCACGAACGTAATCGATCAATTTGGATAATCCTAGAACATTCTTTTTTCTAACGCCATCTAGTATTGAGTAGGGGTTTCGTGTTGTCCTTGTTGTAAAACCCTTCTACAAAGTGGTTTTACTGGTTGACGCTAGATGGCGATCATTACTCTGTCCGTTCGTAACAATATCTAAACTTGCTGACCATGTTAACCGCCTCAGTAAAGTCACAAAATGCTTTGAAGGGTGATGTAAGTTCTTACAATAACGCTTTTACAATATTATTCCTGTTGACAGATTTACCTCTTAAGAAATTTAAAACTACAGTAAAACGAAAGCTTACCGCAAAAGCTTATTTATAAAAAGCTTTTGCCAATTACCTAATTAAAATTACTAATTTCTAAATTTAAGTACTTTTTTAAAGTATTCGTAAATTGGTAAATGCTATTTCGTGCATATGAGCTGGTGGACGAAACCCTGCGCGCGTACTAACTCAAAAAAAAATCGCGTAGGTATGGATCTCGTGGATTGTGTTTTAAATTACCTACTCAATGATAAATTTTATGACAGAATTCTATATATAACAAACATACGCAGAATTGAAACTTGCGAAGCTTAATGAAGAAGTACAGCTTAAACCAACTGTTATTTCGACTGCTAAAGTCTAAAAAGATAATATAGAAGAATATAAGAACATACAAAACAACCAAGGTAATACGACACGCTATTAGGTTAATATCTTTGATGGCGATCGACTCTCCATCATCAGTAATACTATTATGGAAAGTTCTTCAAAAAACCGACGACGGATTTAACCAACCAACCATAAAACCAACATTAAAATATAAAAGATAGTAAAAATTTATGGAAAGGGCTATAATGCGTGAACCTTCGAATGTAAAATTGATGATTCACATTGACAATGACGATAGTGTCAAATGATGTGAAATCGAAGAAGTATGTCGAGAAGACATAAAGTCCGAGTCGAGAGTAGAGAAAATGTAAGTTATAGGAGGATATAAAAGTGACGTGTAAATTTTATGTGAACATTTGTGGATTCATATCCATATGAACTGTTTTGCGAAATAAACGCCTAAAAAACTAACTGTGGGTTTTACTACATAAAAACAAGGCAATATATTACGTAGTATACGTTTATTATATCTAGTATATTTTTACCGGTAATCGAACCCAGACCGTACATTCACTATCCAAAGAGGCCTAAGAGGAGCAAAGAGGAGGAGGCTTGCCCGGGCCTGAGGATTTGTAGCGCTGTTAACTCATTTAATTTATGGCCGTTGAAATGTTCCTGTTAAATTGTTATATTGATGGTCTCGCGTCGTACATCGTAAATAGGGTTATCACTACCCGTTTAATATTAATTTATTTAGTAAAATAATAATGAAAGGGTTTTATTTATTTTCTATTGTAAGATTTTCCAATGCCTAGTTTCAAACATGTTTGAATATTGAAAATTGTTTAAGTCATATTGTAACTTTTTATTTGTGGGTATATGTAGAGTTATCATTTTTTTATTGTATTTTACCAGAAGCTCAGAAAACACGATGGCGTCGGTCCCGTTTGCCATCAATACATGACAGTCGTTAAAATCCACCAACCCAGACTGGAGCAGCGTGGTGGATTAAGCTCCAAGCACCCTCATCCCGAGAAGAGGGCTAAAACCCTGCAGTGGGAATACATTTTTTAATATATTCACTATACACTTCATTCAATTCATCATCATCATCATCATCAGCCCGTGTCTCTCCACTGCAGGATATAGGCCTCTCCCAAGACTCGCCACCACACACGGTCCTCCGCCTTCCGCATCCAATTACCCCCGGTATGGTGCTTCAGGTCATCAGTCCACCTGGCCGGGGGCGTCCAACGCTTCGCTTTCCGGTACGTGGCCTCCATTCGAGAACTCGTCTACCCCATCGGTTATCAGTTCTACGGCAAATGTGACCGGCCCATTGCCACTTCAGCTTGCTGATCGCTTCGGCTATGTCGACAACTTTAGTTCTTTGACGGATTTCAATGTTTCTGATTTTATCCATCAAAAAACACCGAGCATAGCCCGCTCCATAGCGCGCTGAGCGACTTTAAATTTGTGGATCAGTCCTGCCGTGAGAGTCATTCATTTATTCATTCACTATTAAAAAATACGGACGTTCGTCTGTCTGTCCACTGGTCACTTCGAATGAAAATAAAACTATTCAGTTGCTAGAAAGCCAATTTCATACGTAGATACCTACGTATATGGTGGGTTATGGCTGTGGTTACCTAAGGTTAGTATTTACCTTTTTTTAAATAGGTTTTTCATTAAATGCTTAATATATAAAACATCAACTTAATTCAGTATGAAAACTTATTTTTATCGATAAGTGTTAAAATAGGTTATTTGAAAACATTAAATATTTTAGTTGCCAACCCTAATAAGCTCGGCCTATTAGCGCCGCGCTCATGCCCCAAGCGCCTAGGAGCCAATTTGTGCACACGGACAGACAGACGAACAAACAAACTTACTTGTATCACTATCACACCAGTTGTTGCGAGCATTTGTTAACGTAAATATGTAAACAAATTATTCATTCTTTAACTACGTTTATTAAACTAAAAATAGAAAGACTAGAGAAAACTGTTTTATTTCAATTCCTGTCGTGAACTTTAACTGCATAATGTATATGCATTCTTCAATTTTCAATTTTTTCTGCAAAATATAGGTAAGCATAATAAAACTTCAAAAAGTTGTATTTATTTACTCGCCAAGCTCTTTTATATGAAATCCAACAGGACAAAATTTATACATTGTTATTTCGACGGGTCATTTTGACCCTTCAAAATAAAAAACATTATAATAACCAAAAAATGAAATTCGAACTGTTGCAATATCTTAAGGGTCAATTTAAGATGTTTAATCTATACCTATTCCTAATTTCATGTTTCATCATCTAACGGTATCTGAGAAAAATGTGTGTGATAAACAAACAGGCGACTGAATAATTTTATAGGATTTATAGAACCCTACTTTTGTGACAATACAAAAGCAAATCATCTCTTCTGTTGCAGCTTCTAGTTACGCTTTTACAGAATCATCCGGATCACACAAACACTATTAGAGAATTAAATATTATTTTTTATCTTAACAACTTGGTATACAATTTTAATTGGCCAGTTAAAGCACCCTTATTTAAAAAAAAAAAAAAAAAAACTATAAAACATACCCTTTAATTAAAGAAACAGACGTACAAGGCCACTAATCGGTTATTAATACCAGTTCGTTCTCTTTTCCAGCCTATAATTAATAGTAAAAAATCATAAAGTCTCGAAGACCCTTTATTTTAAAGTTGAGTAAGCGCTTTTAATTTTTTTTTTTTCAGTTGGGTTGTAAATTCCATATTTTTTTAAAAGATATGTTGAGGTGAGATCACATTTCTGAAGAAACAGCTGTCGCCAGTTTCACACCAACATTCGGCTCCACATCACCGACATTTAAATGCAGAAACTAGAAGCCGCATGCTTGCTTAACAGAACGACGCAAAGCCGATTTTTGTCAACTTCATTTACCATACCATACAATCAGCCCTTTAATGCCCCACTGCAGGGGCTTAGGCCTCCCCTCGGGATCAGAGGATTTGGTGCTTAATCTACCACGCTTCCCCAATACGGGTTGGTGGATTTTACTTTATTTACTTTAATAAAATTTAATCGGTATCCGCCTTTCATGCTGTAGAATGTAACTGTTGTGACGCGTAACACACAAAGACCTGCAAACAAAATATAGGTAACGAATCACGTGGGCCATACGCACATGCTGTCAGTCGCATTTCCTTATCCTTTGGCTTAAATGTGATTTTGGTTCTAGAATTAAACAGCCAACATTACTCCTCCATTCAACTAATTTTGAACTCGGTGGCTATATACTAAAAAATACAAAATTAAATTTCGGTTTTGCTTATATCTATCAAAACATCTGATTGCATTAATTAAAGGCATACGTGGCACGCTTATCTTGACATTTTAACGTATTTCTAATTTCTATCAATATTCTATTATACTTATTTCAGACCATACCATACCATCAGCCAATTAATGCCCCACTGCAGGGACTTAGGCCTCGCTGCTCCAGTGCGGGTTGGTGAATTTTGACGACTGCCACATAGTATTGGTGGCAACCGATTATAGTTATAATAATATTATTAACACATTCGCGCATACTTGCTTACTGACGTGAATTCTTATTAAAGTTATTTCACACTTTTTACTGACATTTCGTGACGTCCTATTTCTCAGATTTAGTAACATTACCATTTATAATACATCTTTATTAAAATTCAACTTATCCTGTTTTATGCAAACAAAATGTTGATTTATATTTTTATATACCCAAATTCACGGTTCAAATGGCCTAGGTAGCTTTCCGATCATTATTTTATGGGGCGATTTAGTCGATAAGTGCTATGATTTGGGCCAATATGGGGCTATTATGGGCTCTTCTCCGAAACCGATTATTCGTGAACGACTCGGCGTAATTTCGGATTTAATGTGTTATATTTTTATTGGAATTTATTATGTCTAATGAAGTGTCTTGATGCAGACGTACATTTGTTGGTTATTTTAGAATACAACAAGTTTATGTTTTTTTTTAAATCGGGGTTCTGTAACTTGTTTTTTATACCTCTTAACAATTGAAGGTGTTACAAATGCTAATTGAGCAAATCACGCTTTCTTGATATAATATCTAATATCAGTATTATCCATTCATAAAAATTTGTAAAACTAAAGTTACTTTCACTGAATCCAACCTTCGTCTCGCTTAAAAAAAAGGATCACAGTTTTTTCTCGAAGTATCGCTTTGTATAGCGATTCATAGACTAATAATAATACTAAGGACAACCTACACAGAGCCACCTAGTTTTAAAGTAAATAACTATTATGTTTGTATTATGGGTATTAGCGAACTGATATAGATACATACATTCGTAAATATTTTTATAATATCGTGTATATAGATAGATATATAGATATTTTACACCCAGACACGGAACAAACAGACATGTTCATGCACACAAATATTTGTCCCGGGCGGGAATCGAACCCGCGATATTTGGTTCTGCAGTTAGGGTTTGTAACCATTCTGCCAATCGGTCAGTCACCAGTCATATTACACCTACCTTCTAAACTATATTTACGTAATCCCACTAATCTCCAGTAAAATGATAAAATGACTAAGAAACGGAAAGGACAAAACTATAAGGATTAGGTTTTTTGTCATTTGGCTATGGAACCCTAAAAAAGATAGAAAGTGGAACTGAATTGGAATATTTCGTTAAAAAATTATTTAAGAAATTAAAGTTTTATGAACTTTATTTTTTTAACTAATGCCAATATCATCTGTCAGAATATCATCTATATAAAAAACAAAAAAATCAAAATGTTTCATATGTTTATATTACTTAATATTTTAAATATATAAAAAAATGGCCTGACTGGTTCAACATCATGAAATTTCGACAGTAGCTTTCTTTTTGATAGACTATCTAAGCGATTTTTTTTTAAATCAACCTCCAAAGGGGTAAAATGGGGGAGACAGTTTGTATTTCTGTCATTTTTGAAGTTACAATGGATGAAAAATTGTTTTTGGCTTTATGGTTAAAATTAAGAAGGAGGTGTTACAGAATTAATGGAAATTTAACACTTAAGGAATTGAAATAGGGAATGAAAGTTCGTACAGAAATTTTGTCATTTTTAAAAACTGCTGATGTGACTGACACGAAATTAGAGCATAAGGTTTCCACTGAGAAAATTCAATATTGAACTCGTTTTTTAATTAAAATTTAGTAATATTTTAATAATATAGAAAATAAAAAAAATTTATAATAATAAAAGGTATATTTATATTGAACAATGAAATTTCCAGGAAAATATTTAACTTATTCAATAATTATAAGTTAATTTGAAGGTATTTTTTTTTTTTAATTACTTTTTAATTTAGTGTATTTTACATATAGTAAATAATTTAAATATACTTAATTTATTTAAAGAAGTAAGTAAAATAAGAAAAATAGGTAAATTTGAATGGAAATCCATTGTATGTTATATTTCACTATTTTTTTAAAATTTAACCCTTAAGGGAGTAATATAGGGGATAAGACGTTTTTATGGAAGTCAATCTTTCTTGAAGTGAAAAACAGGAATTCGTTTTTATCCTACGAAATATAAATTTAAAGTACTATTTATGGCCATTTTGAACTATTTATCTCTAAAGGGGTGAAATGAGAAATGGATGGTTAAATGGCTCCGACAAATGCGTGTAGACGCACGCGGACGAAGCCCTAGGTGCAGGGAGGAAAATTTGTATGACACGACTTATTTGTCTGAGTTATGCTACATTAGCTTTTAAAAAAATAACTCGTAGCCACTCGTAACCCATTTAATATGCAGAACGATTTACGTCACGTTATTTAAATAAAATGTAAAGGTTTGAAATTTTTGGGGCATTATGGGGTAACACTACAATGGCAATTGACCTTTCCCAAGTTTTTGAACTAAAGTCCATTATTACTTTTTTCAAAAGAATAGTCAATTTTAAAAAACTAATTTGATTGTTTTTTTTTATTTAGATCGGTATTTAGATAGTTATATCATTTTGAAAATTCTTGTAGCGTGACGTCACAGGGTGGAATTATAAGGTCAGCTATTGCCATTGCATATTTATAAAAATAATGTCACTCTCAAAGTATTAGCTGTCATGACAGTTCATGGAACTAATAATGACAGTTAATCAAATTCCCACACATTAATCTAGCATTCATCTTATGACTTCCACGTTCCCCCCTTTTGTTCAGGTACGTTCAGATATTATTTAAAAAGCTCATTCAGACACTTTTGTTCATAAGGAGTATTTTTTATTATCTAAAAATTTTGTACAATATAATATGCTAGTTGTTATACAAAGAAAAAGCACAGTATCTACTAGTTTTGCCAGGTTTCATTCTGAAAATAAAATTCACTAAAATTATTCACGCACTATATTAGAGAAAGTGAAATATCGTTTTCAAAACTCAGACTTTTCACTTGTATGGAATTTATTAACTAGTTACTTAAGCAAGATAATATATTAACGGTCACTTTGAACTATTTGCCAGAAAATTAAGCCAATAATTATAATGCTATATTAATATCATTGCCACCCTGTTTCACCGGCGTAGGGCGTGGCCGTATAACTCAAGCTCGCCGTTATTAACGTGCCGAAGTATTAACAAATATTTAACCAAAAACAAGAAACAATGCGCACGATCTCATATTAAACGGACAAGGGTTTTGTCTTTCAGTATTTTTTTTCTCTAAATATTTTCAAATCATTTAAATAGTATATATATACATATACGTTATACAGAGGAGACTGAATGCAACGCAAGCCGTCAAGTACATAATTCTTCTCGAATGGCTTTTTTAAACATTAGTAAACAATTTCGTATTATTTGTGAATGATAGGCTGTTATTTATATTAAAGGCAACATATATTTTTTGCCCTTATACATAGTGCAGCGGCCCAAGCTGACCGTATAGTAAATACAACTATATTCTTGCTCTGTTACCATATTCACTAATAAATTTTTACAAATTTATAATAATTTTTAAAATAAATACTTATTAAAATATTCCTTCTCAACTATCGCTCAACCTTGAGACGTATGAGCCGCGCCGCGGTGTAATTGGCCCAAACAAATTTTCATTGATATTCGTGATGGGAAAAACGTAGGTAATTTCTGTTGATGATATGTTTACGAGTACTTGAGTGTTCGGGAACAAGGTGTCAATTTGTGGGTATAAAATAATACGGTCAGCAACTTTTTTTCAGCTAATATTTCGAGTTGTTAAGCTGTAATTATAATTTAATAACAGATAATGGTACAAAAAACTAATGTTTTTACTGGACTGCCCCATGCGACTTATATTTTTCGAGTGTGTGTATATATATCTTCGTATTTATGTATACACGCATGTTTTTTTGGGTGAATTCATGGATGTTTGTGTGTATGTATGCATATATGTGTCTTTGAATGCATGTATGTATGCTTGTATGTATGTATGTTTATTTAACAGCACGCTCTGTAGCCAGTTTGTAATGTGCTTGAGTGATTTTAAAAAGTTTATAGTTTTAACTTCAAGGGTGACCGAAGTTCCATACAAACTTAAAAAGGGGATATAAGTGATGTATTGCGCAGTTCATTGTAAAATAAGAAAAAAATTACGTTCTTGTAAAAACATGATTTTTATAAAGAACAATGATCCTGATCAAGCGTAGAACGCCCAGCCACAAAGTGAAAAGATGACTTTGTAAAGGCGGCAGGAGGATGCTGGATGTAGGCCGCTACCAGCAGGTCCTATTGAACATCAATGGACTTCCTATATGGCTGAGATGATGATGAATGATCCTTTATGTTTTTTTAATCTCATTCGTCGATTACGAACATTTTTCTCTTTTCAACTCAACAACCCTGATAGTACATAAGTTATTGCCATTTATTTACAAAAAAAAAGAAAATACGTATGAAAAAAAACTTTAAAAAAAACTTAAAAATCACTCGTTGTCGTTTGTGGACTTTATGTGGAAATGTATTATATATTATATTGTATACATATGTATATTATTTGCCAATTCAAAACTTTATAGTCTAACATCGAGCTAAATAAGATTTTCATATTTCTTGTTTTTAATATTAATTACTACAGGTGTTCCTTAAGTTGGTTAGACACTTTAAAATAAATTGATAGGTACATAGCTTTACATCGATTAAATATCGATACGGAACATTGGCATCCCTACTTATAACAACCTGATTTATATCATATCATTAAGTATAAAATATTTCGTTTAAACATATAATTAGATGTTATTAATAGTGGAAATAATATTCTCGCTCGCCCGCGGCCCATTGATACGCGTCTCTGTTTAAATTAGATTTGTTTTGTTTTAAATTCTCTCGCTTGTAGGATGACCACGATTTCTTAAATTAGGATGCTAATAGAAAAAAAGGAATCGCCATTGTCTTATTTGCATCGGTGGTAATTGTCATTTATGCAGAGCACTCTTCATAATCTGACACTAGAAATGTTCAAATGTTCAATCTGACACTAGAAATGCACTACCGAATCAACGAAATAGTCGGATCAAAGAAATCACTATTGTTATAGGCTAAAGAAAATTAATTTTATAAAATACTTACGTAATGGTATATATTTTTATAATTAATTTAATGAAAAAATATATTCAGTGTAGAAAACAAAAATATCGATTTATTTACACCGGCTAGGTATTTAATAAAACTAACAAAATTTAAGCTGTTTTGTAGCTAAGAAATTATCAATTTCATTTCTTGGAAAATCAGATTAGTGAACTTGTCGGAGTAAAGAAACGTACCTATATTGCACTTAAATTAGAATATTCAAAGATTTCATAAAATATAATCAAAGATCAACTAATTAACAAGTAAAACAATATTATTTTCACACGTATTTTTTTTCCAAATTCTACAATTAACGCTACTTATGAGTACATAACACAATAAATCGAACAGAACTTAAAGTAGGTACTTTTGAGAAAGTTCTGTTCGATTTATTGTGTTATGTACTCATAAGTAGCGTTAATTGTAGAATTTGGAAAAAAAATACGTGATAGTCAGTTAAAGTTTTTAAGAGGTGCATTGTAGCTACTAAAACCCCCAATTATGATACGCCTTCATAATTCCGTTTAGTATAGGGTGACAATGATTTATTTGAAACCTATATTACCTACTACTGAATATTTATTATATGACCACATATATAAATTATTAATAAATATATATTTTGAAGAATATGCTAAAATTTAGTCTTATTTTCAATATAGTGATATATAACCTGTAGTATGTAATAAATATTATATTTTCATTTCTATTCTAGTAGGTACCTACCTACTAGAATAGAAATGAAAATATAATATTAATATATAATATAATAAATATAATAGGTACCTACCTACTAGAATAGAAATGAAAATATAATATTTATTACATACTACAGGTTATATATCACTATATTGAAAATAAGACTAAATTTTAGCATATTCTTCAAAATATATATTTATTAATAATTTATATATGTGGTCATATAATAAATATTCAGTAGTAGGTAATATAGGTTTCAAATAAATCATTGTCACCCTATACTAAACGGAATTATGAAGGCGTATCATAATTGGGGGTTTTAGTAGCTACAATGCACCTCTTAAAAACTTTAACTGACTATAACGGATAGCATTAATATTACTTGTGTTATTATTATTTAACGTTTGTGGATTTAATGTTATACAGAGACTAACTACACTTTTTTTTGTTTATTATTTATACACAATTAAACATGATCTCACATGGTTCGTTGAACACTTTGGTGTTTTATGGACTGCAAAATTTTGTCTCAGAATTTAAATATTGAAATGAATTTTAGTAGGATTTGCAGCTAGAAACCCTGACGAACTAAGCACATTTTTTTCTAAACTTCAGCTGTTAATTTTATGTTCAAAAGATGTTATAAAACACGTAAAAAGGCAAATTATTATCTATGTAAATACACCTATTTGACAAAACGAATCCTTTTTTTTTACTTGGTGATCTCATTAGGTATTCGATAATTTTCAATAATTTCAACCAAAAAACCGATCGCGTAATAAAATAAACATAAGCACGTACTTGCGGGCTAGCCCTATTATCAACTTTCGCATTAAGCCACTTATTGCGGTAAATAAAAAAAAAAACTCACAAAGTAACCGGTAATACCTAGTGTTAATCGATTTACCTCGATGCCTCGAAATCGGTTAAAATTACCCGTTATCGGATTAATTTGCGAGAACTGGCAACCCACGTCGGAAATGATCGGGGCATGCAAACATGGCGTTCGCACATGGCGGCCCATTATTGAATTTACTTTATATAATAATGTTTAATCGCTCGAAAGTGCAGGTTCGAGAAACGCTGACGGACGTAGTGTTGTTTAAAATACAAGAATTCATGTTTACATTTTTTGTAAATTATGTTTACTTCGTTGGGAAATATTGTTTTAAACTATTATGTTATGAAACGAAATTAAATTTCTTATTTACTGCATAGGCACTAAAAGGCACTTAACTAGTCAAAATCTTCAATCGATATCGACACTTCAAAAAATTAATAACTGTTGAGAAGAAATCCTAGACATCAAACGTTATAAATTCTCAAAATTCTAATTAAAGATACCTATAAAATTATAGTGTCTGTCTCTCTGTCTGTTCAGGCTAATCTCCAAAACGGCTAAATCAATACTAGTTAAACTTCGCATAGATGAAAATGAGGATGTCAGGAGTGACATAGTTTACATTTTGTCTGTCTGTCTGTTTGTCCGGGCTAATTTCCGAAACGGTTAAAGCATTTATTCTTTTCATACGTAAACTTACAAAATTGTAGAAACCCGCGGCCGCTAAGCCGCGGGCGCTCTAGTGAACATATCTATTATAGGTGACCGTCAATGTTATAAAATTCAAAAATCCACAGAGTAGAAGAAATTACAACAATTGTTTTGAACTACAATACGATGTACAAAAAGCAAATTTTGAAATAACAATACGTAATAAATGTCGAATTAGATACTAGGCGATAACGTATAGCAATTATTTACCTTTACGTTATTACATAGTACCACATGTCATTACTTGAATTCAACGTATGAATGTAAATTCTATATTTTCAATTAAATATCACATATCATCGACATAGGCACATCCCTACAGAGCAGGGGGCGTGGCACTCATTTTCTTAGCGGTAATTTATACCCACTTCTTAAATAATCACCTCCGAAAGGTCTGTATAGACTTTTGGGTTAAGACAGTCCTAATTATGGGACATTAAAACAGTAATTTATTTGACTGCCGTTGCCTCGTCTTGTAGGTAATGCCCACGACAGTTATGGCTGTGTGCTGTCAATGCTACTGTTGAAATTTGTCTCATGACAGAACACCTTAAACACACTGTAATGTGTCTATATATATATATTTTTCTTGTAGTATTTTCCACACCATCGAATCACACCACTTTAGTGATCTCAGTAAGGATTTATTTTTTTTACCTGCATCCAAAGACCAAAATATATGACATAGTTATTAAATTTATAATTTTCAATTGACCCTCAACCTCAAATAATGTTATTTTTCGATTCATTGGACCGATTTTATTATACAAAAATGTGCCAACTATCCATTAGAAGCACGAGCTTTTAGGAAGACTTTTAGGGTTCCATCTACTCATAGGGTAGGGTACCAATGGGAACCCCTATTACCGTCTGTCCGTCCCTCCGTCTGTCACAAGACTGTGTCGTCTGAACCTTTATAGGTAGGTTGACCATAGGTAGACACTTGAAATTTTCACGGAGTATGTATAACAATGACCACTATGACAACAAATATTTAAAAAAAAATTTAAGTAAAAAATTTAAGGGGCTACTTATACGAGAAACGTGTTTTTTCATATTATACGACTTCCTTAATTGAATCAGAAAAAAGTTTTTTTTATGTTTAATTTTTTTAAATATCCATCTTGCTGTTTTGGTACTTCGTATGCCGTACTTGGTAATTCGATAAATTTGAAGTAGAGCGTTTTCAATCACAAATAAATGCGTTCTAGTTTGTTCCCCAAAATATCTTTTTTACTCCGTGTAACACTGCTTTGCCATGGTTTTTAACATAGATATAGTTCCAATCAAATTTTATGGCGGATCGGAATACAACGCTATAAGCGTGCTTGCACAGGTTCAGTCATATGCCCCTCGCTCCACTGCGTCCCGCTACACCTAAAACTGGTTACTACGACGCGACTTGTGCCTATGTTCACATCCGCCATAAACTTTGGTTGGAACTGTACCTACGCTAATTAATAAATATCTTACGATTTTTATATTCCTAAGAATATGGTGCTTCAATCGCTTCTAAATACGATAGCAATAACGCTTTAATGGCAACAAATAAAAATTCCCAAAATCACGATAATTTCAAAAATACAGAAAATATAGATATAACAAACAAGTCTCTAAGTTTGAACACAATTTTGAGATGATCGAAAACCGATTTTAGATTTTTTTTTTAATAAAACATAAATTACACCGTATTAGCCTAAACTGGTAGTTTTCAAGTAAATTTATCGATAACCACGTAAATTAAAACAGTGATGAAAAAGAAAATTGTATAGTAGTTTGATTAACCGGCTTGCATTGAAGTTAGTTACGAAAACGATAATTACAAATAATGACTCAAACCCTCAAAACCTATACCAAATAAATTAGTTCACTACATATTTTCAAACCTTATGACGTTATATATCACATAAAAAATAGTTTTGATGCTTTTATTTACAAACTTTAATATTTTCAAACCCATAACACGGAATTCTAGGTTGTTGGCCTGGGTCAATTCTGATAAATTGTAATTTGTTCTTCGTACAATAAAACTTTTATTAAATATATTTTTATTTGTCTTACCTTTAAATTTGTGATAAATAATTTGTAATAAATCTTATTCAAGGAAATTGATTGATTCAGAAAGTAGCATTTTGGGTGATTTATTTTTGGTAATAACAAATTTACAGAACTGACTCTTTTTAGAAATATTAAATATTAATAAATTCCTTACAGCTTCTAATGGTTTCTCGCTTTGGCAGCACAAGATCAGTGGCGCCATCTACCGCTGAAAGTTTTATTTAGAAACATAATGGAAATTGCAACAGAAGAAACATTAAGTTCATTAGGAAATTATAACTGACTGTGGAAAAGGTAATAATTTTATCTTAACACATTTTCCTTTTAAAATGTCTGATAGAAAAAGACAGATAATTTGTAAGTATATAAGAACAAAAGAGATGAAGCGGTATAGCAACTTAGGAACGTAAAGTAAAACACGTGATTGGTCGGAAGAGTTGCTCCTACAATTATTATGCTCCTGAGCGTGAGCACTTACTTCGGGCCATAGAGCTAATATAATTTGTATTTTTTTTTAATAATAAGTTATATTTAATCAATTTATAGTAAAAATTATTTAAAAACTAGCCGGTTTTGTTGTCATATTATTAATAACAAATATTGTCCATAGCCGTGATAGCCGAGTGGTAGCGAGCCCGCGTCTTGTTTATAAGGTCGTGATTCGAATCCTAGACATCGGCACGTACCAATGAGTTTTTCCTGACTTACGTACATATCTATCACTGACTCCTTGCCTAGGACAGTACGTTAAGCCGTCGGTCTCGGTTGCCGTCGCCAGATGGCAGTCGTTAAAATCCACCAACCCGCAAGGGCGCAGCGTTGTGGATTAAGCTCTAAACACCCTCACCCGAGGGGAGGCCTAAGCCCATGCAGTTGGATATAATGGGCTGACATGGTATTGTCCATTTGTGCAAAGACAATAAATTCAAACATTCTCTTATTGTTATAAATATAAAATATAATAAAAGATGATAAAACTGCATTTAAAATCTAAAAATATTCTATACGTTGAAGTACACTTACTCAAACAATAAAATCGAAAAAGTATCTTCAGCATTTCACGTTCTTAGGACTTTTCGAAACATAATATTTCCTTCAAAAAACGCTTATGTATGCATGCACTGTATACGTGGTTATATTTATTTTTAGAAAACTTATCAAACTGATTGCAAAAGTTTTAAATTTATTTTGTAGTAGAATTAGTCTGCTATTCATAAATTGTTATTTACAAAAAATGTTTTCTTGGAAATTCTAGTTAGTAAACCTACGTTCCGAAGTAAAAGCATACCTCAAGTATTTTAAACCTCTTCTTACAATTTAGGTTATAGTTTGTCCATTATATTAACCCATACCCATTGTCACGTGGACACCGCATACCGACAAACCGACAAAGTTCACAAAGAAAGCCGCCGGCACTTGGCTGCCGCCTCAAAGGATACCGATGCCGGCGTCTGAGGTTTAATATAACGGATAGACTTTGAATATAAGTTTATTCGGTAACATTTTTGTTGATGCAAATATATAATCAACACGCCCCAGAACGTATCTAAGAAAGTATGACCTTCAAACACTTAATAATTTATGATATGTGGGATATTTCATACACGACCATCTAGTCCCAGAGTTCTCAGACTACATAGAGCCTGAACTATGGGTTTGAGTATATACACCGTGTTCGGCTAAACCATGGCTATACGTAGTCCAAATGTATAGATTGTGTAGGTAGAGCTTACCGAGCCAAACAAAAAGTTTCAAGCGAACATATGGCGCAAACTAACGGTTACCGAAAAAACATTAAAGTTTTTTTTTTAATTTTTTTAATCACTTATTCTAGTTTTCTAAACTTTTTGTTTAGTTTTGTAAACTCTACACGCTCTATTCTTTTGGAGTAGATACGTTCATCGGAACACCCCGTACATACTTAAATATCTGTATAACATGCATATAAATACTGTACACCCAGATATAGAACAAATAGACATGTTTGTTTATGTACACAAATATTTATCCCGGGCGGAAATCGTACTCGCGGCAGTTGGTGTCCCCGACCACTAGACCAATCGATCAGTCTAAATGAACAACTCTATGTGATTATAAGGTCTATGTCAAAACGTCAATTAAAGTGATTACTTTGCTTCCAGCGAGCCACGACTATGAATAGAAACTATTTAGTAATGAATTGGGCAGTGTGCACAGATAGCGTCTGTCCATCCGTCCGTACACACAGACTTAATTAGATTTGTTGGGAGAGTTTGTATTTGAACACCAATTATAGTATCGAAATTAATATATAAAGTATTAAAATTGGCTAAATCAATCATAACGAGGTCAATCCTGTCCATAAGGTATTTTTCGACAACAGTAATTGTTTATGTAGATAGTATAGTTCGCCTCAAACTTTATTGCGGATCGGACGGCAACGCTTTAACGTGCTTGCGCAGATACAGTCATATACCCCTCGCTACACTGCGTCCCGCTACACCTAAAACTGGTTACTGCGACTCGACTTGTGCCTATGTTCACATCCACCATAAAGTTTGATTGGAACTGTACTGAACTCAAATATTTGATCGAATGATTTCACCATGATGTTGCCATAAAGAAGTTGTGGAATTGCTATTAATGTTAAAGATGGTATCCGTTTTTTTTTTGTTTTCTGTAAGATGAGAATTTCAGCTTTAATTAGATAGAAGTTTTATGCTTTAACTCGATAAGCAGAATAATTAATTTAAAAAAAAAATATTCAGAGGTTACAAATAACTTGGTTCAAATTTATGGAGGTATATTTGAATCGAGCACTTTGAATTCTATGATTTACTATAAACTTTTGGAAGTCATGAAAAGTTAATGTAAAATATAAAAAGGTACGTAACTCTGTCCCCCACGAAACACCGCTTCCCAACATCAGGTATGCGTAACGCGGCGCAGCAGCGTGATGCTATAAGGTGTCTAAGTAAAGTAAAAAACTAACTATCTTTTGATTTTGTAGGTCGATTTTGATGAAATAAATACTAAATGCTACTCAGAACAATGCTGCATATGTATTTTGTAATAATTAGATTTTGAATTCAATCAGTGGCTTTTACGTGATGCAAGTACAAACGAACCCACAAACCGACAAACAGACAAAACAATTTCAAAATTACTTTTTACGTTTTATTATTTATTTCGTGCGCCTCTCGGTTATTTTTTGTAAAATGTATGTAAATGTATAGACATAATAATACATAATACATGGGACATTCCACACAGCGCCATCTAGCTAGTCCCAAAGTAAGCAAGTATTATGCTTGTGTTATGGGTTACTAGACAACTGATAAACATACTAAATTTTTTTTTAAATAATTTATACATATTTTACACCCAGACGCGGAACGAAATAAATATGTCCATGCACACAAATATTTGTCCTGCGCGGGAATCGAACCCGCGACCCTTGGCTCCGCAGTTAAGGTCTCTAACCACTCGGCCAATCGGTCAGTCGATATAAACATTGACATGGAAAGTCTAAAATTATACTGATGTATAGACTTCCTGAAACTTTAATCCTTAAACAAATTAGCTACATTTTCTTACACTCGCCTCTCCGCCTATTTACTCCATAACCGTGAACCTAAGACATACATCGAAACAAGATAAACATCTAAAAGACTAATTGTACTCATTAATTTTTAATGAAATCCATAGTGTAAAGCGACTTAAGTTAGCTTTAACAACTCAATTGGGTGCCGTGTGATTTTCTGATCTTGTTAATTGGCCGAGCGATAAAAATTAATTAAAATTATCGCCTCGCTTCGTAATGATTTGTTATAAATGATGTTTGTACCTGAATGTAAAGTCACGATTTCATATTATTCGCTCTTTATTTGTTGTTATTAATGAGAACTTTCTAAATAACGTTTACTCCAATAACTTTGAACGCTTCAAAAGCAACTTAATATAAAGTTTATAGAAAGATAGCTTCAGCTGCTTTTTTGATTATTTGATATCGCACAATTAAGCTAATATACATTTTAAAAATATCTGTTAAATACATATAATGTAAGATATGGTTGATGGGGGGCTTATTGGGTTAAAAGTCCAGAAAGATTTGCGAAAAAATCGTATTGGCATATAAACAGTTGCAATACGTACGTAGGTAGTAGGTACTTACTAAACAAGTAAAAAAAAACTGCTTTCCCGCCGCGGGCAATCGATATAATAATTACAACAATGTTTGTAAGTATAAAAATGACAGGCTTTGTATGCTGAGCGATTGGTCGAGTGGTTAGAGACCGTAATTGCAGAACAAAAGGTCATAGGTTCAATTCCCACTTAACAAATATTTGTGTATATAAAAAAAAACTGTGTATCTAGTTTTAACATTGAAAATGTTTTTCGATCGTTGAATCATAGGCCCCATTTCACGAAATAAGGGATCGTTCGAAATCATCAAAAGTTGCCTAGGTGCCGAGATGTATTTGGTTATCGTATGGTATAAGATTTGTTGAAATCAGACCAATGGGTTTTTCGAAAAAAAAATAATTATAAATATGTCTATTTGTTCTGTGTTAAGTTCATACACACAAATATGTGTCCTAGACGCGGGAATCGAAACCGCGACCTTTGGTTTTGCAGTTTGGTTCGCCAGTCTATTTGTTACTTGTCTGATTTGTAGAATATTTATACCTATAGATAAGTATGTAATATAAAAAATTAGTTTGCATATCATTGTATAGTATATTACTATATGCTCTGATTAGTTTGTGACATATATGGAAGTACATATGTAAAATGTCATAAGTATAGGTATTATCATTATTAAAAACTTGAATCATCTCTTGTATTTACCTATTTAAGAGTAGAATTTCATAAAATCCTTTCTTAGTGGTTGCCTACATCACAAAAGGGAGCTATTGTATAAATTTAAATCTTTTTCAATTATATTGCATTATAATTGTATTGCAATCTATTACAATTTTATATTTATGGATGAGCCAGTCAGCCATAACATTTTATTTTATGCATTTAAATGAAGATTTAAAAAGGGTCTATTTTTCATTTCAAATCCTATGACATAAAGACCACTAAATTAATTTTCACAAAACTTTCACATGTAAAGAGACGTAAGTACCTACTTACCTAAAAATGATTCGATAAAGCGTCTTTTTAATAATGTTTTTCTAGAAAGTAACAAATAAATTGTGTGAGGTGTTTCAAGATTATGTAACATTACTACGAAATAAAGATATATTTGATTTGATGTGATTTGATCAAATAAAGTATTGTAACAGGACATCGCTACTTTTAGGATTAATACAATATAAATAAAAGTAAATCAGAACGCGGTTTCACATATAAGGGATGTACCTATTTAAAGCGGAAGTTAGGCAAAAATAAAATTACAACACAATAATAAAATTACAATAAATAAAAATAAATATAATAATAATACTGGGGACATCCCACACAGCGCCATTTAGTCCCAAAGCAAGTTTTATGCTTGTATTATGGGGTGCTCGACAACTGGTAAATATACGTTAATATTCTTTTTTATTGATTTTTTTTATATAACTGACACATATGCAAGTAAATACTTTTAAAATTCATGCAGACAAATATTTGTCCCGAGCGGGAATCGAACCCGCGACTCTTGGCTCCACAGTTAGAGCTTCGAAACACTTGACCAATCGGTCACTTTAATATCATTACCATATTATATGACAAGAAAATATATATTTATTTCCCTCTATTAATTACCGTTTAAATATTCTAATCGACCACAAATCGCGCATCTGCTATAACGACACGCTTGTTTTTTTTTTCAACCCATATCAATCTTATATCGTATTAATTCAAAATTAAGTATGATAAAAAAACCAAAGCAAACCAATTAACATTTTAAACGCCGTACACACGAGCTAGCGAAACTTTTGACTGGCAACATCGAAACACAATCATAAAATTGAATAATTTAAGCTTAGATACGCTACACGCACACATCGTTACAGAAGAGTGTCGCTTAGGTCGTTAGAAATTGATATTTTGGTGGTACAAAATGAGCGGAACGTTCACTAAATGAGTACCATTCATTTAGTCCGGTCTTGACTAATCATTCACTAGAGTCAATCATTTCTGGATGTCTCAATTCCGGAGTTAATGGCTGCTTATGCTTTTGGAATATTTAAATTTGTAAGTTCGTTGTGTTGTTTTTGATTTGAGTTTCATTATAGCACGTTTAATATTAGTGTTATTTATTAGTACACTAGCGACCCGCCCCGGCTTCGCACGGGTAGCAGAGCATATAAGCCATAAAGATTTTTTCTATCGTTGTGTCGTATGAGCTTGTTGCATCGAATAAGCGGATTGTATTTTATTACATTGAAATGTAACGTAAGTTCATCCTACTTTGGAGTATTTTTAAAGTATTTTATTTCCAATTCTATAAATATTTGAAAAAGTAAAGAATGAATACATAAAAACAAACTACAATATTACAATATTTGTATAAAACATTGATAACTTTGGTTAATTTTATAAAAACGCGTGTCGCGTCGTGCGGTATAACCGGCCGGGGCCGCATTACGGTACAAGTTTCGATGTCATAAAGACCGTATTAATAGGAAATGTGTTGAAAAAATTATTATTTGTACGCAAATATTATAAATCCACAAAATTACGAATTGACTCTACTCTAGCTAGCTGGTGTACCCGTTTGGCGAGATGGCGAATTTCAGTCCGATTTCAATCTGCAAGGTTCCAGCGCGCCAGACTTCACCCCCACTTAATTGCATTTGACAGTTTCGATACATTGAAGTGACATTTACAGATTACTGCTATTAAATTTATTTACTCTACGTAGAAATCTTACTTTTTTATATAAAAACGTGTATTTTACGTACAGAATGTTGAATTAGTCGATTATAAAATTTTTAGACAATATTTCTTGAACAATAATTACTCAGTTACAATTAGTATTACAGTTATAATAGGTACTAGAATTCCACCCGCGGCTTCGCTTGCGTGGACTTACAAATTTGTACCGGGACCGCGAAAGCGACATCCCCATGACATCCCAGAAAAATTCTGAAACTTTCTAGAAAAAAAGTCATAACAAATAGAACATTAATATCTCTAAGTACGGATCACGAACGTCGATGGTCAACCAGCTGTAAGTTTACGTTGTAACAATAAACAAATAAATAAATAAAATCTCAAATTGTATTGTTTTAGGATTATAAAATGCAAGTACAATTATTGAATTACTTCCCATTTTTTAAAGGACTACTTTTTAATATTTTTACAGTTTTCTTTGTAGTGACTTTATAAAAATGTTTTATTTTATCTATTTAACCCATATTTGCCCCCTGATTCGAAAACGATCAACACCCATATATACCCAGAACTATTTTGGACTTCCGATTCTACTAAATTTTGGATATGTTTGTGGTAATAAGTTTCTAATAGCGTTATAACTAATTTCATGAATGTCGGAATTCGTTATGTACCTTTTTTTTGATAGTTCGAAAACGAAACATTAGGCACTTCCCATAGGTACATTCATTATAAGTAAAGAAACAACAACATTTTTCTGTATTTATTTATTTTTAAATGACATATTCATAAATCTAAACATACAAATAAACAAATATAAACAAAATTTAGGTACACATTTGAGAAACACATTTAGGAACTCAATTTAGGAATGAAACGCTACAAAACATTTGGCATGTAAGTTAACCTGACACTTTTGACATGAAGTAACCGTCAAGTTTTTGCAATAAGCACAACGCAGTCGGCTCGGTGCTCTACCGATCATGTGCTCAGCATTACACTTTCGCACTGAGGGAGGTACAGTCGTAGAAATCTTTTTAGAAGGACCCGGCTGTTGCTTATCAATGACGTACTTTTGGAGTAATGTTCGAGCAATACTACGCCGAAATTCAAGTGTGTCTACATCATTGCGCATTTGTCGTGCGATAAGTGTTGCATTGTTTACAGCCACATCAATAAGCCAGAAAATTATGGGGATGTACCATTCTTTTCCTCTAATTGCAATCCTGTAAGTGCCTACATTACCATCTAAACGATCCACGCCGCCCATGAAGCAATTATATTGATATACAACGTCAGGTTGTGGCACATCCACTCTTGCCTTTTGCGCGGCTGAATACCTTCTTTCTGTTCGCAGAGGTTCCACGCCGTACTCACTCGATAACAATGTCACGACACTGTTGTCATGCCAGCGTACAGCACAAATACCACTTTTTTGATCCAACCGACTATCGTAATAACCTCTCGGTTCTTTCTTGAATAACTTGACATCTTTCAAAGGACACTTCTCTATTCTGTTATTTCTTACAGTACCCGTCACTAGAACATTTTGTTCCTTCATTTCTGTAATTAGGGGTAACCCTGTGAAAAAATTGTCGATATAAACAGAGAAGTTTGTATCTTCGTAGACAGCTTTAATCTCCGTCATAAGCTTACGTACGACATGCTGGCCTAAACCGGTCCTGACTCTTTCAGATTTACCCTGGTAAAGATCAGCATGTAAACAATATCCTAGTCGCAAAGCTGCTACCCAAGTTTTAAAACCGAACCTGATAGGTTTTTCTCTGATGTGCTGTTTACACCCATGCCTACCGTAATAAGGGATCATAGATTCGTCTATGCTAATATCTTTTTCAATCAAAGCATATTGTAAAAAAAATTTATTGAGCATCTCAAACAAGGGGCGCACTTTGGCCATTTTGTCACCCGGAGCTAAATTTGAGTTATCAGCCACATGGAAGTACCGCAAAATTTCTTCAAACCGGTTCCGTCGCATAGATTTAGCTATCAACAAATTGTGGGTATCTTCATTACTCTCCCAATACATACGTCGTCGCGGCAATGGACAGTAACCTGTCAGTATAAGAATGCCATATTTCCTTTTTCTACCGCGTAAATAACTGTATGACGAACAAAATGAATTATTACTTCGTGAGAAAAAAATAATTCAAAAAAATCGACTGGATCCGACGCATCTGATACGGTCACCACTGATCTTGGAGGCGGTGCAATCCACTCGTTATCCATTCTAGATAAGTCTCGTTTTACCCACTTACGGGCTTGCGGCTGTCCTGGTCGACTCGATAAACTCACGTCCGATGTTGTGTTTCGAATAGCTAAGGCTGAAAGCGGAAGATCATCTTCTGACTTGCTGTCATCATTGTCTTTATTTCCATGAAGCACCAGCTCAGCAGGAGCCAGAAGTTGTCTACGTGATAAATTTTCGAAACTTACATTTGTTTCGTCGTCCGAATCAGAGTCCGAAACTAATCCATCTCCGGGGGGATCAATATAAATGTCTATACCTGACGCTTCATCGTCCGAATCCAAATTATGGACCCTATCAACTATTTCATTGGTCGATAACGGCTTACTCCCTCTGAAATAAAAAATGCTTAATTAGTATATTACATACGTATATTTTCCCAATGTATCGTTTTCGAAACACTGATTTGATAAACACCTTTCAGGTATTTGAATACAATAATTTAGTTTTTATAATTACACAAACATATTCTAAAATTATCTAACTTTATCCATAATTACGCAAAACCTCTAAATTAGAATTAATTTGGATAATTACTTACTTTTTTGTGAAAGTCGCCATGATTTTGCACGCCGAAAACAGGTCACAACGTGTACTGATTCATTACGGGACAATAAAATTTGTTTAGTTGAAACATTGAATTACTATTAGAAGAAGATACCTTAACCTAATAATAGATGGCGGTAGGATGCACTTTCCGAACGAAACGCATAAGATGGTGAACTTTTATGAAAGCTTAATTTTTGATTCGTTTTCGAATCAGGAGGCAAATAAGGAACCAAATAAAAACATAGTTCTGGGCATATATGGGTTAATTATTACTGTGCCCAACAGGCTCGCTTTAGTTAGAGTAAACAAGTATACTGTTGTACGTAGTACGTAATGCGTTGGTAAATTTATTTATTTGATTAAAATTATAAATAAAATCCTATTTTTTGTGTACGTTATTTTTGTTATTAATACCTACGCAGTGTGATACCTCTCAGTCGCACGCAAGACTCAATTATATTTTGCATCTGGTTATGAGGTACGTTTCCTGGTCCAGCAGTAGTGTCCTATAATCTTTAAGTGGGAACAGTACGTTTTAGTTTTTAGGCAAAGGACGTTGTAGGTAATTAGCGCAGAATGTAAGTCTGCCTTCGAATGATTAATACACAAACATGCGCATGATTCTTATAAATTAATTAGTTACAAAGGTGCAAGGTGTATTGGTGAAATGCAAGAAAACGCGACAATTTTGCTTGCTTCGCTTTTCTTATGTGCCTTACACTTTTTCACTGTACTACAACGAGGTCTTATCAAAATTTCCTCCATTATTCTAAAGCACTGAGGATTCTAGTTAGTTATAAATAAATTCTAGTTATAAATAATCTAGGTGAAAGACTTTTCTTCATCTGAAAACCTCCTTCCTTTATTTGTGCTTTTGCTATGTTGGATTTGCATCCATAGTAGGTTTTTAGATGTATTAGGATTCAATTTACGTGTTAATTTTTCGAAGCAAAATTTTTGATTAATCTTAGGTCTCATGGCCTTTATACTGACGTCTAATTTTAGCTTTTAAACTGTTACAACGGTTTTTCGCTTTTACTGATTCTTTGTAAACCTCCATCGCTTGTGGGTTGAGCTTTTAAATATGAATTCGTTTATTAATTGGAATGTATTGGAATTAAGCTGCAAAACAAGATTACGTTTGTACATTTTAATTGTGATGAATTTTGTGTGAGATGTAAAGGTTAATTTTTTTTGGATTCTGAAATTAGATCTGCAGCGATATTAACTACTTTTTCTGATTGTTTAAAAAGTACCGTATACTTACGGTCGATCTGAGTTTTTTTTTGATCATAGTGAGGTTGTCCTGAAAAATGTCTGCTATTTTGCGTCAAAATAAAAATCCTTTTACCTTTGGAAATAGGAAAACACAAACTGACACACTAATCGACTTTTTTTAGTGTCGTAGTACCTACCTATTTTATTTGACTTTATTTGAAAAACACACAATGCTTATATAACTAAAAATATTATCAGTAATTAAATCTAGTCACCATTTAAATGTTTCCACATATATATGAACCTTAACTATTATTCGCCAACATAATTAAAAAAAAACACTTCAATATGTGTTGGAGTCATTTAAACGCTATGAGGTTTACACGAGTACAATAATTGAACAACACAGGCGTAATATTAATAAGCCTCATTGTCGACTGACAGACAAAATATCTGTTTGTAAATATATGTAAATGTCCGTTCGTACGTCCGTGCGCTTATTATGAGCTGTCTACCGAGATTGATATCTTAGTTTATCTTACAAAGAGATTATTTTTATTATAATATTATTAATGTATTTCACTTCTGTCCGTAAAATATAATAGTAGCGGTAATTTAAGTTGGTCGTGTTTTACTTTTAAGGCTCCGTGCCGCAAAACAAGAAAAAAAACCTTTATAACATCCCCCCGTTGTCCGTCTGTCTGTGAAGACCCTTTTTTCTTAAGAACGCGTAAAAGTACCAAGTTCAAATTAATATCAAATATTTATGTCTGCGGAACCTTAGAACTGTAAAAAAATTAGGATTCAAAGTCAACGCAATCAAAAAATACGGCCATTTATATGCAACATATTTTGACACTCGTACCTAAATCAAAACCTATTAGTACTTCTTGTTGACCTATAGAATCATAAATTTGGCAAGAAGCGAGATCTCATAGTACCAAGCAAAAGGAAAAATACTAAAATTATGAAAAAAATATTTTTAGGATCAAGAATATATGATTTTATATAAGTATGACAAAAAGAATATTCTCTCAAAATAAGTAAGTAAATATATTGTTGTTGCAAGATATTTTTTCTTGGTCTGAAAAATATTTACTTGTTTTGAGAGAAAATTCTTTTCATTGTATATGAAATCATATTTTCTTGATTCAAGAAATATTTTTTCTGTGGTTTTGTAGTTACAAACTGACATAAGGCTTTTTCTAATAAATAAATTTCTTCTAATAAATAAGTTTTTGTGCCATCTAGCGGTGAGTAGCTTTAAATACTTTATATAACAATACCTAGGAAACTCACAGGGTGCGTATCCGAATCGCACTTGACTGGTTTTTTTTAATGTTCTGCATTAAACACGGTAAAATGGAAAACTTGCGAAATCTATTTGATTTTTATATTTTACATAGCACGGATCCTTGCGCAAACGCAAAAACATTTTTTTTTAAGCTACGTAGGTAATAAAGAGTATATCTAGAGTAATTTATAAATTCGTTGAATGACACAGAGTAAGATATAACACATCGTTTTATTTTGCGAAATACTGAACGCTAAAGGTAAGTCTTATCTTCTTTAGTAACTCAATGTAACTAAAATGTAACTTTTTTATTAACCCGTCTCGTGTCACAGTTGAAAGTTACAGAGTCAGGGTTCGTGACAACAGCCACTCCCACTGTCGTCAAACCAAAAATATTAAGTTATAACTTATAAAATAAACATTATAAGTTTCGACACTAATTCTATATCACGAGGCATAAACATTTTAATTATTTTAATAATGTATTGGGTAAGTCTTATGTTATTTGTTCAATTTGTATGTCAAATAAAATTTGGTAACTTCATTCCGAAAGGGAAATATAAAAGGGTTCAGTAGAAATCACGGCTTTCTTCCGTATAAGGGTGCAACAAGTTTGGGAAAGTTTATGGCATATACAATAAATAGATGTTTTAAACAAAATATATTTAATTTTAATAACATATACAACACAACAACGTCTAGGCCCCAAACTAAGCATTAGCTTGTGTTTTGGGTACCAAGCGAAGATACCACAACATATGACAACCCAGACCCGGTACCAGTACCAATATTCATCATACAAATATTGACCCGACCTGGGATTCGAACCTGGGACCTCCAGCTTCGTAGGCAGGGTCGCTACTCACTAGGCTAAACGGTCGTCAAATTGTTCATGCATACAAATATTAGCCCAGAGTTGAATTTGTCGTTCTGCAATCAGTGTCTCTAAATGGTCTCTAACAACTCTGGCGGTTTCTTGAGTTGTCAGAGATTCGTTTTTGTCGTTCGCCGCGTCGCACGCTTATGCGCCAAGTCTCCGCTAGAACGGCAAAACCTTGGGCCGACCGCAAATACATACCTTCAAAATTGTAGGTACGTAGATGTCCGGTTCAAATTTGATTCATCATCATCATAGGGCTTTCTTGCCATCACTATCGGATTATCTACAGATACAGCCTCGGCTTCATCAACATTAAACTTAGCTAACCACAGTCCGTACATTCATTGACCGATTGGCCTAATGGTTAGAGACCCTGACTGCAGAACCAAAGATCATGGGTTCGATTCCCATCCGGGACAAATATATATGTGCATGTCATGTCAATTTGTTCCGTGTCTGGGTGTAAAATATTTATATAGTATGATATTATAAAAAATATTTTAGTTTGTATATCATTTGTCTAGGAAACCATAAGACAAGCATAATACTTGCTTACTTTAGAACTAGATGGCGCTGAAGGGGCTGTGGGGGATATCCCATGTATTATTGTTTTTATTTTTCATAAGAGACAAAATGACTCAGTAACTTTATTTTCATTTTCTACTTTTTCGTGTCCAAATATAAAACCTCTTGATTTTATGTTTATAAAAGTTGTCATAAAAATAATCATAATTAAAATAAAAATTTCCGTCATAAAACGAACACTTTCTAATTAAATTAATAAAATAATTATTGTCATATAACTTTTATTGGCAGTTAATCAATTGGAAATGGCACGTATGAGCGTCAGACGCCACGCTGTTTGAAATAATATTATAAATACCTAGGGTTGCCATTCAAGCGGTATTTGCCGCATTTATTTTATTTATAAAATAAATAAATAAATAATCTAAGTACAAATCACGAATAATAAGAGTTCCTTAACAATTATTAAGACAAAATTATTTTAAGTGCGAGTTCCACGCGTAGGTTCCACCTATACCGTAATATCTGTGCTAAATTAGCGCGTTTCATAGAGCAAGCATATATAGTAAGCTAGAAGACAAATTTGACTCCGTCATTACGTTTTATTCAGTATTATCGTTTTGTAATACCGGACCGCATACTTTACCTTCGTGGAGATTGTCAGTCGTGTTTTCATACAAATATTTTTTCAGACAATGGACGACAATGCAAATCTATTAAATACGATGATCTCATAACGAACGCAAAATATTTTAACACAACATTTATAACGTCGTTTTGAATTAAACTCTGAAATAACTTTTTTTGTAACAAAAACTTGAATTCTTTTCCGTAGTGTATTGTTTTCTACTTTTTATCTATTGCCTATATATTTAGGTGTCTTTTTAAAAATTGACAGCCCTAGAACAGTGATACAAAAGGAGAATTCGATTGTGATTTGAGAATATGCCCAAGTAATTAATTCATAAGTTAGCTTCACACGCAAGGCGAGACCATTCCAAATATTTTGTCTAAAGAAGTTTTAGACCTGGCAATTGCGTTTTATGTACTTAAAAATGTACATATTAAAGAGAAAAAAAAATGACAAAAGATAGAAATATATAGACCACAAGTATGTGATGGAAAGGTCGGAAAGGGATGGACTAGAAGTGCGTAAATAGACCAAATTATTAGTTAATTTAAATTATAGTACAGTTCCAATCAAACTTTATGGCGGATCCGAACATAGGCACAAGTCGCGCCGCAGTACCCAGTTTTAGGTGTAGCGGGACGGAATGGAGCGAGGGATATATGACTGTACCTGCGCAAGCACGCTTATAGCGTTGTATTCCGATCCGCCATAAAGTTTGATGTTAACTATATAAGAGTACGACCAGAATGTACGACATAGGTAAAATAACAAATTTTTAAATAAACTGTGAAGTTGTAGAAGTGAAACTGATTTAAAAAAAAAATAATTATATTATTACTCAAGTGTGCGCAAGTTTTGCTTAAGTGAATTCCCAAACGACAAATTATTTTTGCGTTTAGTTCACCTAAAAAAAATATTTTCCAAAAAACTTAAATCATTTTGTTTGTGACCTCTGTCACGCGACCATCTACCTATTTTTAAATTAAATATTTTATGACAAACTTTGAACATTTCTGCTATCGGTATAAAATTATTTAATATTTTCATGATAATAAATTATTGTGAACTTAAACGAAAATTCTAAAAATATTGTTCAATAGGTAATTAATTTATTAGAAGAATTAATAAGCACAATTATAATCATACTTATAATAATATTAAAATTTATTATTATCAGACAAAGTCTTCCATTCAAACGCGTCGAAATAAGTGAGGAGATCGTTGAGTATGTCACTCGGCGTTATAATTGATTCGCGTTGACAGATTGATTATCCTTCACAAAAATTCGGGTTGCACATACAAAAAAAATGGAATCGTTTACTGTTTATTCACAAAAATTCAAACCTTACAGTTAGGTGCTTTTTCCAACCATTTTACACCAATTCATACCTGATCATAATAACCAGTACATATATATCATTTCGTATCCTGACTTTTTTAACATATCCTGCCATTTTTTACCCTACTTACAATTTTCTGCCTTTTCTACAATTTCTTGCGATTTCCTACCTTACCTACTTTATCTTAACTTACCTCCTGTTATCTTTCTGTCTTTAATTTCGATTCATTTTGACTAAGTTTGACAAATTTCGATTTACTTTGACTAATTTCGACTAGAGTTTGATTTAATTTTTTGAACGGGAATATTTTTTTGGCAGCTAATTACGTGGCAAACTCTTTGTGTCCTTTTTTCCTAAAGGTTGTCTTGGTTGTAACCTCTTCCATTAACACTAAAATTTCCATATACACTTTCAAGGCGTCTAAAAACCAAACTAATCATTTCCTGGTGACATGTACAATAATTACTAAAAAAAAATATCGATTACATGCCAGTGAAAAGTAATCCAAGATGATTTTTTCGAATAAAAATTTTTTTTATTTGAATTTGTAACATATTAGGACAGACTGCATATTTTCAATATTTTTCTGTCTAGAAAGTATTCGAAGAATATCTTTGGTCTAAGTTAATAAGATTAGGAGTTCGTGTATTTACATTTACATAATTTATAAAAAACTTTGATAATTTACATAAATAATGACAACAAATTCTAAAAAACCTTCAGATTAATTCTCGTCCAGAACTGCATCTTTAAAATAATGATAATATCAAAATATCTCGGTATTACTATCATGAAACGCTAAGTGTCGTCATAAAACTTAATAAGAACGTTTCCATCATGTGTCGCGTCTATAATATTTTGTATTATGAACTCGGAAACATCTCGGATACTAAGCCAGAACGGGATGATTATATCAAATTATATTTGCTGAAAAGAGATGGCTATAGCGTGATTACTTCGCAGCAGGACACCTTATCCCTTCGCACCTCGAAGATTCCAGTATTATGTTGTGAAAGTGAAAATGTTAAATGTTGATAGATGCACTGCTGGTGTAAAAAATATTTTTTTACGTATAAATTATAATATTACTGTGTTATTTACGTCGGAAAACAGTTTATTATAAGAGATACGCCTCGGTTACACTAGGATTGGTTGTGGATTTGGGTTATCTATATTTCTACCGTCATCAGATTATTTGTCGCACTAGCGACATCATGATATTGTTACGTACATATTATGACGTATATCATTGACACTTTTCCATCACTAGTTTTGTTCCAGAAAATACGACAAAAACAAAAAAAACTAGGTAATTTAATACGGAAATATTACTGCAGCGATGAGAAGTAGTGTGAGTGGCGAAACAAAAATAAGTTTTATTGCGAGGAAAAAAGTAACAAAGTAGCGTTCAGCTTTTTAAGAAGTGGACGTCTATAAAACGCCTATATAGTGTAATAGTCTCAAATATTTCAACTTTCTTCAATTGTTCGTATTATAGATTAGACTTCGGGAAATTTTACTCCACTAAGATGGATTAGCTTAATGCTTTAAAACAGCGTTCGAAATTTTTACTACTTAACTTTCCTCTAAAACACTGACCACCATTTTAATGTTCACAGTGACGTCACGCCTAGAATTAAACATGTGTTAGTATTATATTGCAATGATTTTTTTTAAATTTACCAATACAAGATTGAGTTTCCGCGGATAGTTGGTATTCGGTGATGTTTATACTAACGTAGATGTTTTAATGACACTGAATTCAACTGAAAAGAAATCGTGAAGAATGTAACCATTGTTTTAACGAATATCTTGTATTTTTATTTTAAACGCTGTAGTTTTGAGAACAATCAATTCCCGTATATTTTTTTGTTTATCATTTTTTAAACTACAGGCACATTTTAAAATTATATATAAATAAAATTACCTATTTGTTTTTCCATTAACGAGTCCTCTCATTTAATTCACTTAAGTTTTTTTTTTCCAATTAGCCCTAAAATTTACTCCAAAATTAAAGTTTGTTTATTTACGCTACACAACCGTTGACCAACCATCCAAATTCAAATTTGGATCACCAAACTGTATATGTATCAAATTTCAACTTTTTTCGTCGGAGAAAATAAATTGTTACAGTGGGCCAAACGACACCACAGTGATCCTACAAAGGCTCAATCATATCTATTAACTTAGTACTGGTACTATTTTTGTGGTCTTTTCATGGTATTTCATACCTTTAGGAATTTGTTTGATTTGAAACTTAAGTATTTCGACGTAAAGTATAATAAAAACATAGTTTTTAAATATGTCCAATAGCATTACTTTTTAAGACGATCCCAGGTAAAATATAATTATTTGATTTAATAAAATTCTAGGCCCGATTTGTAAATATTTCTCGAAAAGTTATTAGGTACTAAACCAGCAATGTACACAAAAGCAAACGTTATCGTAGCCGCAATAAAATATAGTACGCCGGCTCGTTAAGGTGCACGTAGCGTGGTTTATTTCATAACTATCTATCACTGTTAACGATGTTTATTCAACCGAGGTTGAGTTGGAAGCTATTTGCTCTTTTACGGACAACCGCTAATGATCTTGTAATCTATACGTATAACTAAACGGATACGGTAGCGTTTTTTAACTCGTTGTGTGAAATTTACAGTTTTAGAATTTTTCCACGCTTATATATCTAAAACAAAGTTATGTTTTTAGAAATAGATTAGATTTTTTTTTGTATTAGTATTCTATTAATCATATATTTTAAATGATTTAAAAATCGTCTCAACTGTTCGCGGGAATACTTTGACACGTATCAAATTCCAATAAATTTTTCGACTGCCAAAAATGCTTTGAATCAAAGTGTATCCAAGGCAAGGACGGCGAATTTCAGTGTGTCCGCTCAACGCTGCATTCGCACCCACCGTATCCGCGTTCGTCTATCGCACCCGCTGCGTTCACCCGTTTCGTATAGTTCGTCTCAAACTTTATGGCGGATCGGAATACAACGCTATAAGCGTGCTTGCGCAGGTATAGTCATATACCTCTCGCTCTACTGCGTCCCGCTACATCTAAAACTGGTTACTGCGATGCGATTTGTGCCTATATTCGGATCCGCCATAAAGTTTGATTGGAACTGTACTACCGTTATCATTGTCATTGTGTAGCCCGCACTTGTCCCTTTATTCTTTGTTGTTATCGTAAAGTTTATAGATATTTTGTAATGATATTTTGAATGAGAAGTCCGTGCACTTGTGTGGATAAACAAGTTATGATTAATATTATTATTTAATAAAACTGTTCACAAAACAAATAATTTGCAATTATGTTTTTTGATTATAATCTTTTTGCATACCCTACCTGGCGCTACCCAAGCGTGACGTCATGGCAAACACGAAGCGGACGAGTAGTGTTTATTAACTTTTATTCATCTTTGATTTGAATTAAACGTGTGACACTTTGACTTATTTGACGTATGTCAAATGACGTTACTATACGTCAAATGGTTTATCATAACAGATCAATATGCAACCTCTTTAACGAGTTAGTAACACGAAGAGAAAGGCGAAACGAATTAGATTATCATTAATTAATTTTTTTGTAGATACTTAATCAACGTCTTATCTATTCAAAACATTGTGTAAAATAAACCTATAAAGTATGGAATAAAGTTTGACGTAAGTACTTGTGTGCAATTTGAAAACAAGTTTTCGCCACAAACTACTAATTAATAATAATATATACTGCAGTAGATACACGAATAATAATATTTAATTACGGAACCACTAGTTCAACAAGTTAACTCGCTTTTCATACGTTCTTAACGTGCCATAAAACGAATATTGCCCACAAACTGGCGCGAAATAAAGCTCTTGTCATTTGAAAAGCTCTTAATAATAAGTGATAAAAGATAACGTGACGCTCCGCACTGAACGAACGACTTAATTTATTTGTTTAATATTATAACTGCCACTCTCGATTGTAAGGCGTTTACATGGCATCGATATAATTAAGCATATTTTACATTACTTAAACCCTTAAATATTAGAATTATCTAGATGCCAGATCGAAAACTCAAGCAAAGACAACGTGACAAATCTTGAGTGTAATTTTTATGCTCATATTTTTGCGGTTACGACGTTGTATGCATTTTTCTATTTCCTCAAACACTATGAAATATACATCATTTATAGTGCAACTGAAAAACTATTATTTGTATCATATATATTAATATCTAGTGGATAGCTACCGTGCCTACGAAGCTGGAGGGCCCGGGTTCGAATCCCAGGTCGAGTCAATATTTATATGATGAATATTGATACTAGTACGGGGTCTTGGTTGTTATATGTATGTGGTGTCTTCGCTTAGTACCCAAAACACAAAGTAATGCTTGGTTTGGGGTCTAGACGTTGTTGTGATGTATGCGTTAATATTATTATTTGATACGATGATTTAAATCTGAGTGTTCAAGACACCGTTTATTTTTCACTGAGTTGTTAGGTTACGATAGTAAAAAAAAAATTTAAGTGCTGCGAGTATAATTTTTTATTAATTTGAGGGGGTGTCATACATAAGTATATACGAGTATATATTATATTTTAACGAATTCTAACTTACTCTGACTCACTCTAGCTAGATTATTCTTATGAATCAAAGGCAAAAGATACTACGTATTAGTTTGTAGTGATTAACCTTTTTTACATTTAGACTAGGTATTTGACTGATAATAAACTCATCTATTTTTCAATATTCTACATTATAATGATGCCTGTGTGTTTACTAGTTTTTTTGGTGTCCGTTATTTCGATAGAACGTCATGTCGAAATTCTTAAAATATATTTTTTAACTTATTAATCCATAATTTCTCATTTGTATCAACATAGTATCAATTGTGGTATAAATGAAGTATCTGTGTATAACATCTTTTTATTTCGTCATGTAAACGCGACTGTAGCTCATGAGCGAGCATTCACGCCGTCGCGCGTCGGGCAGGTAGCGTGGCCCGCCAGGGGTCCTTTGTCCAGCCCAAATAAATGATTCGCCTCCGATCCCATCTCACTATGTTTAATATTATAATTTGATATTTCCAAGCGGATAAAGATATTAAAGTCACGCTCTCGAGTGTTTATTTAACGCTCATTTAGTTTGGTAAGAGTTATTGAGTTGTAACTGACTTATTACTTTTGTGACGTGTGTGCGCCTTAAATTGGACGTCTCGATGACTTTTTTGATAACGGAAAATAAAGTCTATTCAAAATCGCGTTACATAGTATCTGTAGGTATTAAAATTTATTAAGAAGTGTAGTAAATCCAAAACTATTTCAGTAATTTCAAGTAGAATGTTTGCAGTTAAAAAAATAAAATTATAAGACCGAGAAATTTTTTTTTCGTGTAAATTGTTTTTTTTTTAAGTGTATTTAGATACGAATCATTCGATTAAATAAGAATAATTTTCGATCTTAACTACATATGAACTGGTTATTTAAATATAATTAAATAATGAATGTAATTAGTTTAACATTTAATTAGAAACAGCGCAGCGCCATCTCACAAAATTTCAAGGTAATAGTTGATATCAGGACAAGTAGAGTCCGCTCCACCAAAGAGTCCTACGGCAAAAAAATGAACTAAAGAAGTAGTTGAGGGTCTGTATTTGAGCGTATGAAAATTTCGTCTAATGTCGAATTTTATTGTCTATATAAACGTTTAAAAAGTTGTTTAAGATGCCTAAAAGCCTACGAAGTTCGACTCGAGAAATAATTCTCAGGGTAAAAGAGTTTATACAATGTGCAGACAGCGCCACGTCTATACGAGACTTTAGTGGCGCGGTCTCTACCACACAAACTACTATATGCATTACTGTCTGTGAAACTGAACGTATTTTTTGTGATTATTACAGAGCACATTTTTTTTACAAAAGCCACAATAATATTGAGAAGTATGTATACCTAAAATATACCTAGTTATCCAGTAATTAAACGATTATTTTTCAAAATATATCGACAACGTATAATGATTAATATTATCATAAATGTCTGTAATGATTTCTAATGATGCAACCCCGTTCTAAACACCCGTATATATATTTTTTTTAATGATTCGTAAGTTTAGTCAAGACATACGACTTTTGTGTTGACAGTTCTCACTCTAAATAGTGAATAATATAAGGCATTGACAAACCAACCCGACACATACGGTTATAAGAGTGGCGCTTTTGTCGTTGAAGATATCTTATGGTATTAGACGGGGAGCCAACCACCAAAAATCGTCTCGAATTATTTAAAGGTGAACTTTTGAAAAGTGACTTGCAATACTATCACAGATTGCGATCAATCAGGCAGGTATGTATGTGTTATGACGTGACAGTTTTAAAAATTTTATATATAACTTTTTTATATGTGGCTTTTTCATAAATAAAAACAGAGGCACAAGTTTTGTCGGCTTTTAAAAATCGTAGCAAACCTTGTGTTATATCTCCGATTTGCATCCCTACTGACTTGCCGGACTCCATGATATGTTCGACTGAATGGTATCACACTTATTTATTCGTTATCAGGCTTTCTTAATTAAACTATTAGAGTTGCAACCCTTCTTAAACATTGGAGAGTTAAGGAAGTTGAAACAGTAGCCCACCGTGTTGGTCTGTTGTGCTTTAGGGGCTGTTAACCCCATCATAAAAGTGATAATATTGGTGGAACTTGTGTCGATTATTTGATTTAAGATTTTATAATTCAAAACTTATTGATCAATACGCCCTATGACGGGAATCAAACCTACAACGTTTGTATCTAATACCGGATGCTATCTATTCGACCAGCACAATTCATTTTGATTACCTAAATATATCTAAATACTATAAGGTTTTAAGAAATCGGCTTTTATTTTTATTTAATCACAAGAGCGCCGCCGCAGGCTAATGCATCTATACCTAGTTGACTTTTACTGCTGTCTGTAAATAATACCTGTAAGTAATATTAATTATTAAAAATACAGCTTTTAGTAAACCATAATTATTATTGGTCTCGGGCTCCTAGACTATCAGGATGAGTCAGCGGTATGTCCTTTTGTTGGTAACGCTTCTGAATTGTCTGCCTGTTTGTTTGTGTAATTTATTTAGATACGGCTTGTATACGTCTTTAGCGATCATTGGGCCTGATTATGTTCGAGTTTCTTTTTTTTTTAACCTAATAGGTACTTCAATTTGAATTGCTTTAATAAAAATGTTATAAAAACTTTCAATATTTTCTTAAATGTCTCATCTGTTTGACTAAAATAAATATATTTTTGTAATAATGAATATCTCTCTTCGCTTTTACTTGTGATTTTTATATTATATTTTATATTAATAATATAAAATAATAATAATAATAACGTACACATCGCAACAACGTCTAGGCCCCAAACTAAGCATTAGCTTGTATTTTGGGTACCTAGCGAAGACACCGAAGACAAATACATATATATAGACGTACGAACGCACAGACACTACAGACAGACAACCAGACAGAGTAGGCTTAAAATGGTAGGTTGTAGAACTTGTATGCTAGTTGGTCAAGCTAAACATTTGCTCTCAAATGATAAAATGTAATATTTTTTTGACTATGCGGTGAAAACCAAATAGTTTAGTACAAACAAATAAAGGTACGCAAAAAACGTTTACAAAGCGTATTCAAAATAAAATGAGATTGAGATATTTAGTAGTCCTTGGAATAAAAGAAATCACAAATGCTGGCAGGTCGGAATTAAAATATCTGTTTTTTTTTAACAAGTTATTTCTTTGTTTCTATCTATCTGGTAAAGCATGTATGCGAACATTGAAAAATCGGAGGTTTGCGCGGTAATTAGCATAGCGAATAAAGCATTTTTTTACAATTTTCACCGGGGTTGTTTGTAGTTTTTTCTTTCGTCAACACGTCAGTATAGTTCCGAAAATCCGGCGGCCGTATATCTGGTAACCCGGCCGAACCTTTCACTGGATATTCGGTATCCAATATCCGGCAAATCCACTATCAGGTGCACCACTAGAGCGTTACGCTCTGTTTTCGCAGTAGGTTGATATTCTTCAAAAACTAACAATGCACTTGGTATTCGATGTTTATGCGTAGGTATTCTATGAAGATATTTTTTTTAGTTCAGTATTTCTTCAAATAAGGAATTATTTTATATTATAGCTACTTATATGCTATTACGTAGGCACAATAGCAAACTACCCAAAAATTATCTCAGATAATAAAATGTTTGTTTGTGATCGTTAAAACGGAACACGGCTATTCACTTCCTGAATGCTTGTTTATGCAAATAAATAGTTTCACATTTGGTATATAGCGCGCCACAACAATTTCCTAGATTTAGATTTTAATAACTATAATGAAAAGTTTTCATGTTCTACGGTAGCTAAGGGAATTAATTTTGATTACGGAATATATAAAATTCATATGCTTACCGCTTAGGTTGTATACCTACTTTGTTTGTTTTATAAATTATTACTAACGAAATAAAAGACAAGTTTTCACTGTCGTTTTTGGAATTTAAAACGTCTTTTATCTATTTTTTAATTATTTTTGTATCTAATGCATATTCATATATGGTAGGTACTACATGGGTGAAGTTTTTAATTCACAACTAAAAACGGCGGAATCATTAAATGATAAATTAGAATCATTTTTAAATGTTCAAGAGCTTATGACCTCGGAGATAGTTACAGTTTATCCCCAAACCCCGCCTAAATAAAATTTGTCATAATTCTCCACCAAATAATCATAAATTAAAGTGATTTATTAGGTAGGTCTACGATGTCTGAACTAAGTATCGAATACTGAGAATAAAAACAGACAACTAGTTAGAGCCCCTAACTACGGAGCCGAGGGTCGCGGGTTCGATTCCCGCCCGGTACAGGTATTTGAGTGCATGACATGTCTATTTATTCCGAGCCTGGGTGTAAAAGTATCCATTTATGTATATATTATATTGAAAAAAGAATATTTATGTATATCAGTTGTCTAGTCTAGTATCCCATAATACAAGCATAATACTTGCTTACCATGGGATTGGATGGCGCTGTGTGGAATGTCCCAGACATTGTTATTATTATATTATTGATTACTTAGTACTTATATATGATATATAATTCGTGAATTCATTAGTGGCAGATGTCTAACTTTGCATGTTATCCTAAACATAAAGGCATTATAAGAACTTTTACGACTGACGTTTTTTTTCTAATCCTTTGAACAAAAATATGTATATTTTTTGTTTACAGATGGCGCCACCACCATCACTACATATTTAGACATTTATCATTGTAATATTTTTTCCAAAATCGACCACCCATTTGACCATAAGTCACGCTAGCATAGCCATTAATGACTAATTGTGTGGAAATGACTTGGCGTTTCATGAAAAGATAACTTGGTAGCTTAGATGTGGCGATAAAGTGGTCGTTTTAATATGTCATTCGATCACATGCTAGTAAATGAATGTCTAGTTTTTTTTTTTTTTTTTTAAATTCTGATTATAAATTTACTATACTACTGTCACTATTATTTACGGGAAGGAATTTTTGGCAAAACCAGGTAAAGTATTTTTACGTGATATATTTTTTTTTTTTTTAAAAGCCATTCAATACAAATCGGGTTCACGCGCTGAATAGAAATATTTTCAAAATATTATAGGATTTTTTTATGATTTGTATACCAAAATAAAGCATTTGATTGCGTTTATCTTATCACAAAAATTTAATCCAGATTAATCCGGAAATTGTACCACTATGCCGTTTTGACACTATTTGGATGATTTGAGTTGGCCAGTATAGTTTGTAGGTGATACGTTTATGACTTATAGAATTGACAGAAATCAGAAAGCATTTAACGAAGTAGAGAGTGTATTCTTTGGTTGCATTAATTACTAAGTTGTTCATTTGGCGTAGTCAACAAGTTAATGTGCGATAAATACCTACTTCTGATTTCCTAGGAAAACTCTATAATTTTGGAGAGAAACTAAATTAATCATTCCTTATTTGTGGTTATTTAAGATTCGTTAGTGTAAACTTCAGAAAAATGATATTTTCTGAGGTGTGAACATTTTATTACGTAGGTACCTACTTGTCATTTTCCGGTTTTTCACGTTCCATCACAATATTACAATTCCGCCGACGGTTTCGGCCGAGTTTCATGATTTCGGAATTTCGAAATACAACAGTTGACAAGGATGAAAATACAAAATTTTTAGTAACGCAAAATCACAATGAAAAATGTACGTCTCTCTTTTTAAATTTTTTTGTAACGACGCCAACGCTGTGACGATCGCCATGTTGGATTTGTATTATTTTTTTCCACGAGCGCGAATTCTGTTTGCCTTCAATTTGTTTTAAAGCAAACGGAACGGGCAATCGAAATTTTTAGCAGTGTATTTGAATGTTTTTTAGGGTTACATCCAAAATGAAAAAAGGAATCCTTATGCGATCGCTCGTATAATATATATACAAGTATATGTAATAATAATAATAATATAATATACGAGGTTTATCTATCTGTCTGTCCGTCTGCCATATCCTCATTTCTCGGAATCTACTGGAAGTAAAAAGTTTGAATTTGGTACATATATTGGTTACCCAACCCAATAACGAACGTATAACGTAACCAAACGGGGGTTGAGGACCAAAATAAATTAAAATTAAAAACCTTTCTCAACTGCATCTTGTGATATATTTAATGAAAGTGCTTATTATGAGGAATACATTAGTATTTTTTTTATAATTTCGAAATGCTTGGGTTAAAATATACTTACTAAAGAAAATACCCGAAAATTGACAATTCTCTCTTCCCCCTAATTTTCGAAACTACTGACACTTTTTTGAAGAAAAAAATAAATATAGGTTTTATTTATATTTTAAAGGAAAACCTAAATGATAAACGAATGTTAATTTCAATGCTAAATTTTGGGGGGCATTAGAAAACTATAAAAAAAAATTCTTTTAAATCATCATGTAACATAACAAATAAAAGTGTTCGTTATAGTAGATACAAATACATTTATTTCAAAATTTTAGAACCCATCGTTTAAAAGATATTAAAGAATATATAACAAATTTAACAAATTTTTTTGAATAAGATCTGAACTTCTTTGATACACAATTCATAATATTTTATTTTATTTGAATTATTTAAAATGACATATCAAAAATCAGGATAAGCGGATCTTTGGACGTGTGATACTAGGATGTAGGGATAAACTGAATTGATTCTGATAGAAATCGTATTGGTAAAACGGTCACGTCATCACACTAGAACGGCCATTACGTTAAAAATCGAAACGATAACTTAGACGTTGAAATCTTAATAACCTCGTAGGTTAGCACCCACGTGTTGTATTAGAGGGTAACTATACTTTGTCAATTCCGACCCGAACACGATAAATCCTATACGACCTATCGGAAAACATTAATCCTCTAAGAACATACCGTAACAAATAGTCGCTTTAACAAGCCCTTTTCAAAACTAACCATCTTTAAACGACCATAAAAAAAAAAACAAGCAGACACCTCGTCTATTAAAATTACCGAAATAATGGGTGATTAATCTTACAGGCCAAAAAAGCGTTTCGATTTACGGGCGCTGTCAAAATAAATATGAATGCGTTGGGGCTAACAAGGTGTGGTTTGGATTTTTTTGGGCCAAATTTAGATGTTGAACAAAACCGTCGTAGGGGCCAAGCACAGGTATTTTTATTAATTGAGTACGGGCGATACGATAGAGGGAACGGGACACGGGATACGGTATGAGAGAAATATACCGGCTCGGGCACATTAACGCCGCCGGGGATCTCGTAGGATAAGTTACCACACACTAGCGAATAGTCAATAACGGCTAAAAACGGTATCGAATATATTTTGGGGTGACAACAGTGATACAGAATGCAACGAATGCAAAAAACGCAAGAATGAAGTCTGAATAATCAAACAGACGTCTGGATTATTCCAGGGTTTGGGTTAGCGGTGTAAACACTAGAAAAGTTCTGAGGGTTGAGTATGCTGGAAAAGAAAATGTCAGATAGACTGGCAATAAAGCCGCCAGATGGGGCACAAAAACCAATAAGACACCACAGAAAAGATGAGATAGCATGTCTAGCAGAAACCATAACCGTTGGGTTAATATCGAGTATCGAAAGCCACAACTAAATGAACCGACTTATATAACCTGATAAATGTAGCAGAAAGTTGCTGTGTGTTGAGGTAGTGTATAAGTACTAAGGGAAACTAAAACACTGAAATAGGTTGAAACAGAACTACCATATAAAATGGAGACCTTTCGTATTTATTTATTTATTTCTCACCACAATTTTTAAAACTAAAAGACAGAAATACTACTTAATAGTACAGGTAATTGTGGGAGTCTGGAGCCTAAACTAAGTCGAACCTGTTCTTATAGGTCTCCAGACCCCGTGACTTGTTAGATTAAACTATTACAAACTTAATGTAATTAACGAATAAAAGTTATTAAAAGTTAAAAAAGTTAGGGAGTGACAGTATTTGTCTAAGTGTAAACCTTAGAGCGCGTCTTTTAATTTTTGCATTTTACAGAAATATGTATGTTATATTTATTAAGAAAAACTAATTAGTGAAAGAATGTTACTGATATCTACAAAAATGCCGATTATTTTTTTTTTAATAAATCATGCCATGATGTCACTCGGTTACTGTGGGCTAACGTGGATAATCTCTACTTAGCGGCACCGAATGACGTCACGAGCGGGTCGTAAAAACACAAACTTTGATTTGTTCTATCTCCGGTAATAATCGGTATTTTCTCGAAATTCAAAAATTTTAGTCATTAGTTTGTTATATTCTATACCGTGTGAAATAGAGTATGATTGCACAATTTTGTTGAAGAAAACGCGCTCATTCACTCATGAACTTCATAATTTTTTTCAGTCCAATTTTTTGTCAGTTCTACCGTATTCCGCAGAAAATCGTATTTAAAATATTATATAAAAAAATTTCCGCTAATAACAAATGCTCCTAGTGCTATTATCCTAATCCTCATACCTAATAGTAGGTACGAGTTAGGAACAGAAAAACACAAATTGGCGCGTATAAAAAGTGGAGGTCAATTCGTGAATTCGTAAAAATACTGGAGCGAAAGAGAAATTAATAATATAATAATGAAAAATTAAGTAAATTTAAAATCAAAATTTAAAATCAAATATATTTTAGTGTAGTAAAATCTTTGTGGTGACTGCAGCAGTTTTTGAAAAAAACCTTTCTCTATAATCTTTACGTAATCGTATGTGCCAATTTTTTTTTCAGTTTTGTCGATTAGTTAAAAAATGTATACGTATAAAATGAACGGTTGATGAAATACAAAAACATAAACATTTTCTCAAAGGCCAAATCCCAATATAGCACAATTCTATGCTTTCGGCAACCAGACGAATACAGAAATGTTATTCTTATTGATCTAGCTAAATAAGGAATTATTTGTTTTAAAAGGTTTCTTGCTGAATTGTCGCCCCGCTTCGTTTCTCGTACTGACAAGCGAAACCTGACCTAACTGATTATTTCTGAAATGTAAACCGTTAACCTATGATGGCCGAATTTTTTAGATACCAATTCCAATCATTTTGTTTCTAAAAATTTTATGATGAAAATCTTCTAATAAAAAGCACAGTCTACGTCAAATCGTTACATTTTGCTTGTCGCATTATTTCACTTCATAATAATACGGTTTCTCGCCTATAACATTTTTGAAATTTATGTGGATTTAGGAGTAGTGTGTTAGACCCTAACCGCGATGTTATCGCTACGTTCCGGGAAGGACATGTGTCGACCAATAAACTAATTGGCCGAAGAACGCCCGGTCAGCCTTTAAATAAATTTATACCGCGATAAAGCGTTCGCCTTGTTAAGGTTCGATGCTCGGTTTTGATGTTTTTTTTTAATTCAATTATTCCGTCTATTTATTTAACACTTGGTGGTGACAGCGCGCCATCTATCGTCCGTTTTATAAGTTCGTAAATGGCTTTATTAATTTTTTGTCGCTTCTGGCACAGTACATATGACTCTAACGCCAGACCCTGGTACATACATTTTACACTACGGATGGTAATGTAATAATAAATAATATTATAATATTTTTCATAAAGTTATTATGTAATAACGAATGAATTCTCTTATTGAAACAGAGTTGAATTTGATGCATATATTTAACAAAATATATATCATATAATATTTTTTCTTGTCTCTACTTCTGGCATTTCTCTCAACATTGAATTTGTGCAAGTTTTAATGAAAAAAATTTAAAATACCGCCCGACATGAAAAAAAAAAATTTTAAAAAGTGCGAAATAATATAAGTTTGTTCATTTTCAAATGATTTTTGATCCTTAAAGGCGTCTGCGTCCCCTAATTATTAGGTATTTTAAGTTTACTTAGCGGTCACAGACGCCTTTAAACATCAAAAACCATTAGAAAAGGAACATTATTTTACAAGTACGAAGTAAGTAGTAGTAAGTACAGTAAGTAAGTACAAGTAAGAGGTATTATTTCACACTTTTTAAAAGATAGTATTTTTTTCATATCCGAGATTTCTTAAATTTTAAATTTAATTTTCATTTCAAAATTTTTAAACCTGGTTATATATTTAAACTAATTCATACATGATCAGACAAAAAATTATTTTCAAATTTTTAGTTTTCATTTCGTTAGTTAATATTCCTCATTCCCTTTCAATATAGCGTACATAATTCTACTAGTCAAGCCCTTTCATTTGTTCCATATTGAGGGATTTGTGAAAAAAAATGTAATTCGCCGTATTGTCGGGGCAGCCATCTTGGATTTGAAATTTGTCATAGTGTCTAGTATTCTACTAGTCAAGTCCTTTCATTTGATACCATATTAATGGAGTAGTGAAAAAATATGTAATTCGCCATTTTGTAGTGGCAGCCATTTTGGATTTGAAATTTGTCATAGTGTATAGTATTTTACTAGTCAAATCATAAAAAATATGATATCTTATATATTATGGCGGCGGCCATATTGGATTGATTTTCATCAAACATAACTAGGAACACTCCCGATCAATTCATCTTTCATAGGAAAAAATTCGCATCCAAATCGGTTCATCCGTTAGGGAGCTACGATGCCACTGACAGATACACAGATACATCCACACGTCAAACTTATAACACCCCTCTTTTTGAGTCGGGGATTAAAAATAAATACATCCAACGCTATTATAATTAACTAATTAATTAAGTCGCCACCTTTTGCAAAAGAAGTTCATTGAGAAGAAAACGAGAAAGTATCTATACTAAATCGTAATGGACTAGCACGTCACCTGGTGTAGTTAATTAAAAATTTGTGTTTTTCATATGTCTTACCCGTTTTCATGCAATTAACGCTATAAATTTTAATTAAAACTTAATTTATTTTCGTAATTATTTAATATATTTTTCGATCTGCCAAAAAAACTACCACATTTTTTTGATTTTATCAATTCGATCTTATTTAACACCATCACAACCTTAATAACATTAGTATCGTTTCGCACTTCTGAGAAATGATCGGACTCAGATTGTGCCGATAAAGTCAGGCAGGGAACGTGTTAAATGATTATTTCTCTGTATTACTGACTATTATACCTGCTTAAGGGATTTAGAAAAAAAAAACGTGGGATGGTTAGATTGATTAATTAAATGAAATTGGATTTGGAAAACATTATCTATTCGGCAAATGCAAGTCGTTATTTTTATTAAAATTTTTCATTACCACTAATAGATATATTGACAACAAAAATCACAGGCCAGCTTGTATGTGCTTTGTGTGTGAGTGACTACACGTGTAATACGAGTATAGTAATTTCGGTATGACGGAAACATTTAAATGGTGTTTAAATATAATTATTTTCTATTATTTAATCACTGTGCGTTTTAGAGAACAAAATAAAATAAAACCCGTTGCTGTCACATTTTAGTTTTGCTCTCGCGACTTTAAATTCCGTGAACTAATTTACTGTGTTATTGCATGCACTAATTTCTTTATAATAGTTAGGTACTGATGTGCTTACATATCTATTTTTGATCAGATATATGGCGTGTATTTTGGCATATGTGTTCAATAACTGCCCGATCTCACTTTTTATATTAATCAGATCTTATAGAAAAAAGTCGTGATAGCCCAAAGCGCAACGAACCTGTCTCAAATTTATATGGCCATAGGGCCATGGTTCGAATCCGAGCGTGTACCAATGAGTTTTTCTAACGTACATAACTATCACTGACTCCGTGCCTTGGAGAGCACGTTAAGCAGTCGGTCCCGGACGCTGTCAATACAATAGATGGCAGCCGTTACAAACCCCAACCCGCAGTGGAGCAGCGTGGTGGATTTAAGCTCCAAGCCCCCCTCACCCCGGGGAAGGCCTAAGACCCTGCAGTGGGGTAAAAATGGGCTGATGAAGTGAAGTGAAGTGAAGACAGAAAAAACATCAAAGAATATCTCGTGTATTCCTAATTTATACGGAACCGTAAAGTAAAGTACTGTATTTTTAATGTGCCAAGTATTAATATAATAAACAGATAGGTACATTAAAGAATTCCTGGAAGCAAAACTTTAAGGAGCTATAAAGATTATCTCAGAATCGTAATCTCGACATCGTCTTTTTAAAACATCTTTAATTAGTATAAATTATTTTATTCGTATGAATAAATCATTTTATGATGACATGGAAATGGTTACGCTGGTTAACGACATGCCTTCTCATGATAAGATCGAAATAAAGTTCTTCTGGTTTGCACTTCTATTAGGCCTGTTTCAGTCGGTTACCAGCCCAACCAGTCCTAGCGTTACACATGTTCATGGGACTGTCGCTAGAACATCCATAATGAGAAGAAATTCGTTTTACAGTTGTTTCGTTAGAAAGCTCTCCATTTCCCTAATCTTGTTTAAGCCATCCGAATACCCATTCAACATCAATCTGTATTTTTTATAAAGGCTCCAACGGAGAATACCATTGCCACTACATTTATTTACTCGTTCACCAAAAATGATTTTAAATAAAATATGTCAGACATATGATAATAGGTACGCTAACAAAAAACGAAGCAGGAGGTAGCTTTAAAAAATTATAAAATAATAAAAATTTTGAAACGTTTGAACAGTTTTAAGGATCATTCTCCAAACGCAAAATTGTTAGTGATTATATAGAGAAAAAAAATATGATAATAAGCTTCTTTACCAATGAAATTTCCTGACTCTCATTAAATATCATAGACAAAGAACACCATAGGGATCAACCAACATCAGTGTGTCTTTTCATGTTCTATATGTACAACAGTACCTCTGTTGTTCTGTGTATCGAGGCGAACCTCGTGATCCCGGCTTCCTCTCAGAACCATACATAGTTCCGGTCTTGTGTTTCCTGGTATAGTCCAGGAGGCGACAGCATCAGGAGTATGGGCTTCTGTTTCTTAGTCCGCATACATGTCTGGAGGGCGTGCACGTTGCGATGCAGGTTCAGAAGAAATTGTGGGCGAGTGTAGAGATAATTCGCCTCTTAGTAGGTCTCGTGGATACCTCTTCCGGTCTGATTCCGTACTTCGGTAGTATGCGATATTGTGAAGACTAGGCTCTGATGTTTTATCCAACGTTTGAACATACGTTTGGCCAGGCGTTCGACGAACGCATCTACAGGAATCAACCAAATAGGTACGCTCGGACCACGTTAATTGGAGAAGTCGTTTTGAACTGTCTTAAACGTCATCGCGTGACAAACACCAATCGCTTTTAGGGACTAAGGTTATTTAAAAAAAAACTATTCGTTAACCGAACAGATTCTAATAGCTTTGTTGAATTTTTATACACAACCCTTAGACAGTATTATTAACACGATGAAGTACCTATCTCGTAAGTGCTTCGAAACGATCTAAAACGTGACCATAATGACAGACTCACAAATCAGATTTAAATATAATAATCAATTACAAATATTATATATAATTATTTATAATCATTATTATATTATAATAATTATGAATATTATACATAATTATTAATAAAAATAAATTAGTTTTTAACAAATATTTCGTTGAATTACACATGAATTGTTATTTCACAATTTTTATTTTCTTCCCAACATGAATTTTACATGATTTAGATGATATTTTTATTTGTTGGTTATTAGTTATTTTTTAATTTAATATAAGCTTTTCTATCTTTATAATAAAAATAAATTGTGTTTAAGTTAAATATAATAAGAATTATTTTACATATGAGTCACACAAAATTCTACATTAAAATTAATTTCTCAAAACGTTAAGTGGCGTATATTTGGTCTGCGGCGTATATTTCTTGCTTACTTTTTTGTGGTCACCACGCTGTATTTCTATGTTCTTCCACATTTCCACTTTGTTCAGAAAAGTTTACTGAATGAATTGCACACATTTTTACTATTAATGTCTTAAATTTTGTATTATTCGTATAAAAATTTAAATAATCATGAATTCACCTCCGCGCATAGTTTTGTCTACGCATTTCACAGTTTGTAACGACAAATTGCACTTTCAAGTTTTCAACTTATTTAATACGGAGTTTTTGAAGGAACTGAATAAATTAGAAATACCAAATCATAGCGTTCTAAATTTAAAACCCTTTTCTTCACGAGTGAGAAAAATTGACTTTTGGTCACTCGTTTTTAAAAAACAAAGGCTAGCTTTTCGAATTAGTGAGCGAAAAAGTTATTTTTATTTAACCTAGGCACTACACTTTAACCCAATTTGGTCAGATTGAAAGTCACGAGCCAATTAATTGACAGTGACAATTGATGACATTAATGATTGATGTCAAGTTAATAGGTTAATTTGATACTTATGAATAATTTATTATTTTATTGAGACATGATTTTCCTAACAATGCCACAGGATGTAGAGATATATGAAACGTATAAGGAAAATTATAGAAAATCGTCAATTTAAGTATTTTTTATACTGTCCTTTATTTTGTATACTTTACCAACAAATAAATACAAGTCCTCAAACCAATTTACAGACACCGCGAATCGCTGACTCGAAATAACGGCAGCTAAAAACAAACTAACGCAACAAAGTGAAAAAAGTGTCGCTATATAACGGCACATCGCGCCGTCTGCCCGTCTGTCTGTTCGTTTGTTTACAAGAATGTCCGTCAATCACGGGAGACGTGCGATTGTTTTCAAATCCGCGCCCGCCGACCTTATGTGGCTCGAGTATAATGCTGCTAGAGGTGTATTCATACTGAACTCGTTATGAAAATTTTAAAGCTAGCGTAATCTTATACTGTCGTGTCGTAATAGCCGAGTGGTGGAGAGCCCGCTTCTTGTGTAGAATATCGTGGTTCGAATCCCAAAAACCAGGATGTACCAATAAGTTTTTTCTAACTTATGTAATTATGTACTTAATTACCACTGACTCCATGCTGCGGAGAGTACCTTAAGCCGTTGGTTCCGGTTGCCGTCACTAGATGGCAGTTCTTAAAATCCACCAACCCGCACCGATGCAGGGTGAATTAAGCTCCAAGCATCCTCATTCCGAAAGGAGGCTTAAGCCCCTAAAATGGGGCATAATGGGCTGACATGAATTTTATACTATAATATTCTTAAATGATTAATAACAATTAATTATTCAAGAATATTATTAATAATTAGGTATAATATATAATTATAATTAATAATAATTCTTGAATATTTATATATTTCACGTATCTCGAAAACGGCTTTAACGATTTGGAATAAATTTTGTATTTAGAAAACTATTATCTCTAAACTGGTTTTTTTAATAAGTTTTATGGTTACTAACCAACAGGGGGCGCTACAGTATATGTGTATCTTCGAAACGACTGGACTGATTTTGATACAGTTTTTTGCATTGAATAGATATCACCCACGAGTAGATGATTAAGTAAGTTTTGCAGTTTGTTGGCCACCTGGGGGCGCTGTAATAGATACATATCTTTAAAATGGCTAGAAGGATTTTGACGCGGTTTTTGGCGTTACATAGATATCAGTTAAGAGTAGGTTCTTAGATTAGGTTTGCGGTTACAGGCCACCAGAGGGCGGCGCTGCAATAAATGTAAAAAAATATGCAAGTATAACAATTTTCTAGTACCCCATAATACAAGCATAATACTAGTTTACTTTGGGACTGGATGGCGCTGTTTAGGATGCCCTAGGTATTATTGCCGTATACATATATTTGTGTCGAGTTAAACTTACCTGATATCACGGTAATTTATTAAGTTATAAAATTGGTATTTGTGGCACCAATCACTGTATATGTGTCCTTACATATCTTGTAAAAACGCTTTTAACCAAATTGCCGACGGTTTTTTCGCCTCGATATCAATCGACTGGATTCTTGCGACACAGGACTTTGGTATCCGTAGATTGATAATAGTGGAATAGTAATAATATGGACCTTTTAAGGGTACGAAGTTAAACTTTGCCTAATTTGTTAAGGTACAGGTGCAGAAAAAAATTTAGGCAGACCTAGTCCAGTCCAAACTTTGGATACGAAATTGAAATTTCTTATTATTATTATTATTAACAATACGTGGGACGCCCCCCACAGCACCATCTAGTCCCAAGCAAGTATTATGCTTGTATTATAGGATACTAGACAACTATTAAAAATACTCATATAATATTTTTCTAATATAATGTCGATACTTTTTACGCACAGGCACTGAATAAATAGACATATTCATGCACACAAATATTCGTCCTGGATGGTAATCGAACTCGAGACTTTGGGCTCCACAATAAGGGTCTCTAACCACTCGGCCAATCGGTCAGTCGGTTTATTATTATTATTAATTTATTATTTGACATTTACTATTTAATATATCAACACAACACGGCGGACCGCGATGATGCGACGGGACCCAGATAAGGTGGTTGTCGGGAAGTCAACCAATCACAGCATTACACATGTTCATGAGGGTGTCGCAAGATTTTCAATTTTGCTACAGAGCCGTCGACTTATTTTTTTTATCACACGATGAGACCGTATTTCTCTACTCGCTATACATTTATAATATCCATTGTTCACGATCAATGGACACTTTAAGTGAAGTCAAAGATAGCCATATGAAAGTAACAAGCCTGCATGGAGAGAAATCTAGAAATTTCCGTTTTTGTCCGCGGCGCTGTTTACGTCAACATAACGACTAGTAAATTGATGTTCTTACTGTTATTATGCAACAGTGATATATCGTCGAACGAAGATTTATATCATTAGATACGTCTTCCCCCTATTGTTCTTGTATGACGAGCTCTTGAACGAGTTAGCATTTAACATTATCCATGAACGTATTTTGTCTCTGAGGTCTAATCTATTCTATTATATAAAAATTAACCTGTAACAAATTGGCGAACGTGTAGAGTCTTAATATATTTCAAGGTTCACATTCTGTCGAGACACCTAACCACCTTATATCTTATTAATTTTATTTAAATATTCAGTCTTACACTAAACCATAAATTAAGAAAATAATACCTAGTAAGAGAAAACCTAACATATTTTTCCTATTCTTTTTTGGCGCTTAATATGGCGTGGTAATTTAAATACGTTCATCGACGAAGCTTGCAAAAATTGTTTATATTAATAGACTACGTGCTAACCGACCGACCGACCGACTTCAATTTTGATGCCAACTATAACGTGTAAGTTATAAGTAATTTGACGATGAAATGAAGCTACAAGTACCCGGACGTCACTGAGAAAAATACTAATGGTGAATTCAGATTTTATTATGATGGTTTCACTATTAGTAGAGCAATTGATGATCGAGATCATCATATATATGAGGAAACCGAAGAAAAAAAATTGCGCTTCATCATAATTACGTTACAGGAACCATAATTTCCGCTGACGCATATTTTTTTCCTCTTCACAATCCTCGTTTTTATTATGAGGGTCATCCGTTGGTGGTTGGTGGATCCATCTCGACTGGTGAAGAAACTTTTCTCAAGGCAGGTCAATCAGTCGCTGCGAGCTCAACCAATCCTAGAATTACACGTGGTCCATAGGCGTCTTTCCAGAGCATGTGGGTTCAATTAAAACGCGAACGCTCTTCGCTAACTTCTACATTTTAGTTTGCGTAGTTCGACAAATAAACACACGGCTTCTTTCTATATATAGGTGCATATTCTATAGCTACCTGGCCTGGTAACGCTAACGACACAAGTTTCAGACGAACGCAGCCACAGACTACGAATCAAGTCCACATAAACTCGAAAATCACTTCGACTTCGACTCGTCGTATTTTACACAGAAACAAACTGACAATATAATAAGGTCCGTTCGTCCGTCCGTTGGCGGCAAAAACACGACAAACTAATGAAGTGATTCGCGCCGCGGCGAATTTCCCGAATTTTCGACTGTTATTATGTGCTGCGACAAAAACATGTGATTTAGCGATGTTCCGAACGCGAAAAAGTTTCGCCCTAACAACTACTATAAACTCTGGTTTAATAGGCTATTGTAAGGTTCTTTTAAAAATTAATGAAGCTATCAGTTAAGGAATTAGACAAATTAATAGAGAATGAAAAGGAATATCTGAACTTAGAATGCTTGGAAGTAAAATAAAAATTTTAAAAAAATATACAAAGTGTGTTCGTGAATTTGATACTTAAAAATATTATATACCAAGTAAAGGGTGTATTTAAATATAATGATATTAAAATACGAAGAACGTGAGGAGGAAAAATGACGCGTCAGCATAATTATGTTACTATGAACAGGAACTATACATTACAGTGTATTCCTTGCATTTTATGACATCTTGATCATTTGTTGCTCTTTTGATAGGAACCAATCAAAACCGAACTTACAAGTAATTCTGAATAAAACGTTCTAATTGGGTAATTATTCTACACCTTTAATCACGGTAGATAGGTACGCTGGTTAATTTTCTACATATTTTTTTGTTTATAATAAATAAATAAAAATAAAAAATTTAGGGCGAAACATGGATGTTTATCGAGATACCGCGTTGTCGCAACAAAAATGTGAGCGGAAATATAATACCACGTACCCCCAAAACACACCAGTCAGTGTTCTGAAATATTTTTTGTGAAATAAAATTTTGTATGACCCACATGTAGAATTCGTATTCGAAACAAAATGAAGATTCTGAAATAAAATTTCATGTGTAATTTAATAAAATATTTAGGTATATAAAACTGTCTGTCTAATTTATAAGTGTGTCATTTTACTCACTTTTTGATTGTTTTCGCTCCATTCGCTCCATCCTGAATATTATGCTATCTAAGGACCCAAAATAAAATACCTATATTACCTATATAGTTATACAAAATTTTCAAAGTCTTCACCATTTACATTGCCATCCACTGGACCCGAAACTAAAAATTCTTACTACCTCGTGTTTTATTTATCACCCAAAATACATTTTCTACCATCGGCTGCTCCGAATAAACATAATTTTATGATAATTCCAACACCCTTTTTGAAAAAAGACGCGAGAAGAAACGTCAAACGTTACCGCGTATCGGACCGCCATCTATCCATAATAACTGAAGGAAAAACTTGTGTTGAATCTCACCCCTGTATAAATCTACCGTGATACGACAGCTCGGTTGAATCTTCACTGTTGCAAAGGTCTGGACTATTTTCGTGATATTTAAGTACATTGCTTGATATACAAGTTAAATTTATAGAATTTTTAGAGAACACAAGCAATGTAATTAAAACTATTGCCGTTATGTCTAATATTAATTAGCAGGTTTAAGTTTCAAGTGAGTGATTCGCTAGAGACGGCTTAACAGATTACTTGGAGAAATATTACAGCGTCTCTAGTAGTGCTAAAGGAAATTACCAATTTTATATAGCACCTATATCCCCAGTTTAAACTACTTAATACTCATGGCAGCCAAAACTAGTGCCGTTTATAACCCAAACATCAATTTGGAAAAGTTATGTTATTTTACTTTATAATAATAATTCCTTTATTTCTTTTATTTTGTGATATGATATAATTTTATTTAATTGTGTATTTACTTTCGCTTTAAGAGAACGAAGCCTGTTAATAACGAACTATGGACCCTAGTCTGAAATAAATGTTTATTTATTTATTTATTTATTTGTTCTTCGAGATATACTTGAGGTCTTTTTTTAAAATTTAAAGATATATAAAAAATACTGAATAACTGCTAATCTTTTGCCAATCATTCATCGTAACATTAAAAATACACTTAACTATTACACTTTTTTTATTTAGTGATAAAAATACGTGCCCTGTTTTTTTTTTTCAAAATACATCTTTTCTTTTGAAAAGCGCATAAAACGTAAAACTTCATGAGATGATTGATTCTCTGGTCTGTAACAAGGCAACTAACCTTATACACATTGAAGTAGACAACATTTGAATGACGTTCATTGTGTACCACTGAATTAGTTCATTGTTATTCCTCAATATTATAGTTTCATGATTACACATAGGAAAGTACCTACAATAATAACCTTTAATACAACAATACTTTTACAATCTATACTAATATTATAAAGCTGAAGAGTTTGTTTGTTTGTTTGTTTGTTTGAACGCGCAAATCTCAAGAACTACTATTTCGAATTGAAAAATTATTTTTTTGTTGGATAGTCCATTTATCGAGGAAGGCTATAGGCTATACTACATCACGCTACGACCAATAGGAGTGGAGCATCAATGAAAAATGTTGCAAAAACGGGAAAAATTATTCCTTTTGAGAGCTTCCGTCGCGCGCGCTGCGTAAACGGTTGATGTTAAGCAAAAATCAGGTACTACGGAATTGTACTCCTTTAAAAGTTCTAACCAAAAGTCCGCGACAGCATATGTGTATCTTTAAAGGTTAACTTACTATAACCTTTTTTATGACAATCAAATTTGTTCAACATAATGTACTATTTGCGAAGATGTTTTTTAAACGTGATATTAATCCTTATCAAATTAAATACGTTTGTTTGTCTTAAGCATTTCATGCATATTATAATTGTCCTTTACATCATACAATTTAAATTAATATCTTAACAGTTTTTATTGAAATTTAAAATCTATAGCGGGAGAAAATAAATTCGCTGTCTGCCTCTGTTCGTTAACTTTTTACTTCCATACCAATAGACTTTGATACGGTTGTTAGTAATATCTTATTTTCTTATTATCTTATAATCTATTAATCTATATAATAGAAATACTTATTATAAAGCTGAAGAGTTTGTTTGTTTGTTTGTTTGTGTGATAGATATATTGATTGATTGATTGTTTGATTGATTGATTTATTGATTGATTTATTGATTGATTTATTGATTGATTTATTGATTGATTGATTAATTGATTGTTTGTTTGTTTGTTGGTTGGTTGGTTTGTTCGTTAGTTCGTTCGTTTGTTCGTGTTCGTTCGTTCGTTTGTTTGTTTAAACGCGCAAATCTCAGGAACTACTGATTCAAATTGAAAAATTATTTTTGTGTTGGATAGTCCATTTATCGAGGAAGGCTATAGGCTATACTACATCACGCTACGACCAATAGGAGTAAAGCATCAATGAAAAATGTTGCAAAAATGGGAAAAATTATTCCCTTTGAGAGCTTCCGTCGCGCACGCTGATTGATTTGATGATTGATTGATTGATTGAATGATTGATTGATTGATTGTTTGTTTGTTTGTTTGTTTGTTTGTTTGTTTGTTTGTTTGTTTGTTTGTTTGTTTGTTTGTTTGTTTGTTGGTTGGTTGGTTGGTTGGTTGGTTGGTTGGTTGGTTCGTTCGTTCGTTCGTTTGTTTGTTTGAATTTGTTAATCTCTGAAACTATTAGTCGGATTTGAAAAATTATTTTTGTCTTTGATAGCCTGTTTCTAGCGGAGATTTATAGGCTATATACATAAAAACGAACTGTCTGTCTATTCGAGCAAATCGGCTTCGGCCAAAACGGCTTAACCGATTTTGATGAAACTTTACACATATAACAGGATGTAATCTTTTGACTACACCCTTTCCATATGTGACATACAGAACTTTTTGTATGTCTGTCTGTACGTCCATATGTCTAAACCTATTTAAATGAAACATCAATGAATATGAAAAGAAGATCGTTATAACTAACAAATGTTGCTTTTTGTCCGTCTGTCTGTCTGTACGTGTATCTGTCTATTTGAGCTAATCTCCAAAACGGCTAAACAGATTTTAAGGAAACTTTGCAGACGGGAAAGAAGGTTGTGAAGATATTTGACATTAGCTACTTTTTGTCCGTCTGTTTGTCTGTACGTCTATTCAATTCAATTTTATCTATTCGAGCTAATTTCCAATACGGCTGAACAGATTTTAATGAAACTTTGCAGACGTGAAAGAAGGTTGTCAAGAGTGTCATAAGCTACTTTTTGTGTTTGTCTATCTGTCTATCTGTCTGTCGTTTGTCCTCACTGATCTAGCAACGTACAGCCGAAAGTACTAAGTCTAGAAAGCTTAAATTTGGAACATAAGTTTATTTTAAAACGTGAGCATTATAAAGTTAAGAAAGGCTTTTTTAGAAATTTCAAACTTAAGGATGGGAATGGAGGGACTTAAATAATGACGTGTTTCAGGGTTTTTAGATTTTCACATTTTAAGAGTGGGAAACGGGAGATGAAAAATTGTATCGGTTTTTTAAAGGGTGGAAGGGGAATGAAGATTGAAAGTTTGAATGGGTGTGACCAAAATTGGTTCCAGCAAAAAGTACGTATAAACCATCTCGAACGTTAATAGTACCTATAACAGGAATTTGTAGTCTACGAAAGCGAAGCTGCGGGCGGTCGCTAGTAATAAATAATAACCTTTTACTTTCGCACGTTTCCTTGAGATATTTAGAGACAATGCGAACGCTTTATAAGCTAACTAGCTTTCCCCCCGGCTCCGCTCGCGTGGACTACGCATTTGTACCGGGACCCCTTTTCCGGGAGAAAAACAAGATGTCACTCTTCTGCTTATAAACTATTTCGATACAAAAAATCCTGGGCCTAAGATGTCACAACTTAAAATGCGGCCGGATAATCGTCTGTTCCGGCTATATGCAATCCGGATATTCAGTATCCGTCATCAGATCAAATTCATTGTCCGGTCCACTTCTAATAAAAACATAGTAATCGGTTCTATAATGTACAAATTTCTAGACATATAAATATTGATTACATACGATCGAAGACGTTACACAAAATACATTCTGACAGCTACTCAAATATCGAACCCGATCCTGTATACCATCAATCATTCAATCTACCGCTAGCCCGCGTTCCCCTTTAAATAATTCAGTTGAATTATTCGTACAAATGTCGGCAGTCCCATTACGGGCACGTTCACGGGTTTTTGCAAAGTCCGCGAGCCTCAAACACAATTTATTCTATATATACGAGATGAGTCTGAACTCGTTATTTATGAATACAAACTTTTTGCAGTGGAACATCAGATAGGTGTTTAGCGGAGCGAACAGAACGCTCCCTGGACTAATTGATCGGATCTCTAAAAGGCCTGTGATGAAAGTAAAATGTGTAGTTTTGTTACAAATGAAGGTTTCTACAAAATGTCGTGTTCTTGTATCGTCGCGATATATTTCTTTATATAATATACCTAGGTTCCTATAACTAAATAGGAAACTGTTGATGCCTTTTGTAGTCTATAATCAGTACGGATTTTTTTATTAGTCTCTTTACAAAGACTTCATTTTCTCCTTAACTTTTTAATAGCGTTTAACATAGGACGCTCACGTGAAGATTTCAATACGAAATCTACATATGATAGTATTCGGCTGAACGTACTCCAAACTTATAGAGAGTGTAGATCTTACAGAACTAAACAAAAAGTTTCAAGTGTGCAGATAGCGCAAACTAACGGTTACCGAGAAAAACATGTTTAAAATCACATTTTTTATGCTTAACTTAGGTATATTTTTTAAGCAACCAATAAACACACTAATTACAGTACGCAATTTACAGAACTACAATAAGAATGTAATAAATTTTTGTTTAATCACGTTTACTTGCGTACTTAATCAAACACCGCGATACTGTCTTGCGAATCGTAAAATTGGCGAAACACTACTCGTAACAGCTGATGAGGTCAATGACCGACTATTCTTAGATTTTAAATGTTAGTGGAATTTTTGTTATTCATCATTTTTTAATTGATTGTCTGGCTCGAAATAGTGTTAGATATTTTAAGAGTAAGGTGACCAACCATTTGGTTTGTCCGTGTTGCAAATTATTTTCTCGGTAACCGTTATTTTGCGCCACTTGCCCACTTGAAACTTTTATTTGATTCGTTAAGCTGTACGCGTTCTTTGAGTTGGGACTACGTTCAGTCGAACACGGTATATATCGTAAAGTGCTGCAAAAACTTTCAAAATGATATGGCGCGCGTGTCTTGCAAGTCAATGGCTCCGAGCGAACGAAAACAAATTCTATCGCAGCGACCACGAAAAAAACCGAATAATTCCGAATGCATTTCGCTACAGGTAGCATTAGACCTGTCAAATGAAAATCAACTGCTCCCTCCTTTAGATCACTCTGTCCCTGTTTATTAACGTTGCTTGAATTACATATTAATTGGCCGACCACCGACGACTGACCGTTTGGCCTAGTGGTTAGAGACCTTAACTGTGGAGCCAAGGGTCGCGGGTTTGATTCCCGGCCGGGAAAAATCTTTGTGTGCATGAACATGGCTATTTGTTCCGTATATGTGTGTTAAAATATCTATATACCTATGTATATATTATAAAGAATATTTAAGTATGTAAATCAGTTGTCTGGTACCCATAATATAAGCTACGCTTAGTTTACGACTAGATGGCGCTGTGTGGAATATCCCAAATATTAAGTATTATTAATCTTTTTTAATAGAGTTAATCTATAAGTGAATACTAGTGACGATTATATAATATATTAGTTTCAATTAAATTACTTGTCCGCAAACAATCACACCGAGATTGTTGCTATGTTGAACCACTGTTGAACCCAATGAATTCCGAAGTAAAGGGTCAGCAATAAACTACATCATACAGCTTCATAACATGACACATCACATTTGTATAATTCTAATAGCGCCTATACATTTAAAATACGTTAGTGGCTTTATGATTGATTGTTCGATGTTCAATCACAACACAGAATGTGCCATGTATTTATATTGCCTTAATAGAGTTTGAATAAAATAACTGTGACATACAGACGGACAGACTAACGGACATGGAGAAACTATAAGGGTTTCAAAGACTACAGAAACCTAAACAAAACACTAAGCGTAATAAACAGTAGGTAATACAATACCATGCATCGACCATTATGTATATTTTTATGTTAGACATTTTTAGCATTCGTTTAATATTAAACCGTTTACTTCATAACATTTTCTTATTGCCACTAGATCATTCTGCCACTGGGGGAATGTATATTCGGTTACCTACACCATTGATACAAGGGATACGATGGGGTCAAATTTCGACCTATACTCGACTACACTTCGTAACGTGTAAGTTTATATTTTTTTATCATCGCATCCGAGTAAAGATAGCAAGAACATATGAAAACACTGAATAAGAATAACTGTATTTAGTTAATAAATATAATGTTGTTCTTTATGTAATCTACAAAATCACATGAGCCAATATAATTGTTTAAGTGTACAAACACAATAAAATATTAAAATTAAACTTTCGCGGGCACTTACCCACGTTACGCTCACAAGAAACTTATACGGCAAAAACATCGTTGCATCATTTTTCTATGACAATGATGTTTGGCTTATCATGGCAAAACTGACAAAGACATATCTATCATTTATATCAACGTAAACGTTTCATACAGAATATTTCGTTTCAAACGACATTAAACATGCAATGACAAAAAAAAGACGTTTTACATACCATTTATGAAAATTAATTGCACAAAAGGCGCTAGAAGTCATGCCTCACCTTATATTTACCTTTGTTTGTATTATATTTCACCCTACTAAAGAAACTGAAGCTGCTCCTATTTCATAAAATCACATAATTTGATAGTCCCTTAAAAACGTTGTTTTTGAAATTATGAGGTGAAATTTTAGTATCCAACGAAAGAAGTTCCAACCTATATAACAAAAAAATTAAGACGACAGTGTGGAGTTGGCTATAAAAGTTTTGAAAAGAAATTAAGTGTTATATTGAATTTCAACCTAACTGTCAAAATCTCAACAGCAATCATAGAGCTCATAAAAAATATCTAGGTACATCAAAACACCAGATTTTGATATTTTACCTTTTTTTCATATCACTATGTCATTATTATAGTCTTTCAGTGTCATCATGATCATTTCTGATATTAAAACAATCACTTTTATTATTTCATAGAGTATAGACCCTTAAACGATCACATCATTTCGCCTGTAACGGTGCGGGCAACAATCGTCCCTTATTATCCCAAAGGGACTATACCCCAGTATGCATCGTTTAATAAAATGCCCTGATTGCTGCAACCACTATTAATATCTACCAAGGGTAGATTCTTATCAAGCGGTAGGAAATATCGGCATTTGTCAGAATCAAATTGGTATTTTATTGAATGATAAATAATTAATTATTAAGAAGACATTATGGGTTTTTTTTGTTCGTTTACAGTAACTTCGGACGTACCTACTCGTAGGATTAACTAGTACTTGTAATAGGTACTAATGATCTAGTATTTTCGTTTCTACTACTTAATAATAGTAATAATATCTGGAACATCCCACACAGTGCCATCTAGTCCCAAAGTAAGCAAGTATTATGCTTGTATAATGGGGTACTAGACAACTGTTATTACATACTTAAATATTTTTTTTATAATATATACATATATAGATATTTTTATACCCGGACTGGAAAGAAATACACATGTTCATGCACACAAATGTTTGTCCCGGACGGGAATCGAACCCGCGACCCTTGGCTCCGCAGTTAGGGTCTCTAACCACTCGGCCAACCGGTCAGTGGACTTCTGTTATTTATACTAATTTAAGAAAAAATCAGAGTAAAGTTCTGGGAACAGGGGATATTTTACTCTTTCGAGCTTCGACTGTTTGAAAGAAACGCACTGACTTTATAATCAAAACTAATATTCTATGGAGGTATACCTACATTGCCAAAGTGGTAAAAACATCAATTGCACTTCCCATTTGTCGTAACTCATGCATTCTCTTTATATCCACAGGAAAGACGCGAAAGTGGCGATTTCATTTACAGTACCGAAAAAAAAAGTCTTTCTCAACTTTAACTCATCTTCGGAAAGAACGTCCCCCAATTAAACTGACGATATTCTTTTTTATGAATTTTCGTGATATTTATACCTAAACATTTTATTTACCTTATCGTGTCACATTTTCCGACATTAATGGCATAATCACACCAATTCCCCTCCCCCACAACAACTAGCGTGTAATAAAAATAATTACGCGACTTCGGTTCCGAAAATTAAAACGATAATGTCTCATTTATCAACGCCATTATGAAATCGCCTACAATTACACGGAAAATTATTCTTAAACTTAGCAACCTATTATAAGCCCAATTACATAGAAGTAAGGTATATATTAAAATACTTCTATTTTATTGATACAGTTAACAGAAAACGGTCTTAATATCGTTGTAATACCACCCTTATTTCAATGGACTAGAATTGAAAATGTATATACAGAAATTACGACAACATAGTCCTTATACTAACATACGGATATAGGCGTCTCGTTCTACGTTAAACATATTCTTATATAACTCTCTCTTTCTCACATAAGGCTCTATTGATTTTCCGTGACTTGCACGACTGAAGGAACGTAAGAGGAGTAAATTTACATAAAACACTTTACTAAGATAATACAATATTCGTATTTCATTACTGTACCATTTATCTTAGAAAAGTGGTTATCATTTCTTGGTTTTGTGTATATATAGAAATAACCTATATAGAAATAATTTTATTTTTCACATAAATATTACACTGTAAAGGTATCATAATCAATACACTCGCGTCTTTGTATTATATCCAAAATAATAATTTACATCGTTTTATCAGTTGTTCATCACTTCATCAACCCATTTTTACCCCACTGCAGGGGCTTAGGCCTTCCCCAGAGTGAGAAGGGGGGCTTGGAGCTTAAATCCACCACGCTGCTCCACTGCGGGTTGGGGACTGTAACGACCGCCATCTATTGACAGCGTCCGGAACCGACTGCTTAACGTGCCCTCCGAAGCACGGTGTCAGTGATAGTTATGTACTTAAGTCAGAAAAACTCATTGGTACACGCCCGGATTCGAACCATGGCTTTTAGGGGCCTTATAAATTTGAGACAGGTTCGTTGAGCTTTGGGCTATCACGAGTCCAGTTTTATCAGTTAATTATTTAGTTTTCTATCGAACTGAAACTGTAAAATTGTTTTTGGTTTGAGAAACCTAAAAGTCTAAAGCTTATATTTTCCATGCAGAATTAGCTAACAGTTCTCGCTAATGGACACGAAAATAAGACCACCAAAAAGTTCCGTAGGACTTACACCAGAACGAAAAGCTAATTATTCGATACAGTTCGTGTTTTGTCGCACGTAGCGAAGATATTCTCCACTCATAAGAAGGTTGTCAGTCAGGGTGTGAGATGGAAGCTGACAGATGCATTTTCATAACAAAAGTAGTAGTTACATGCACGCCTTTGATTATAATGTCTGGGTTATTTATCTTCGATGACGCCGGTAGACGGCGCAGGCGGGCTATCAGTTCTTTCTGATGTGGAATATTTCTTCCGATTCCCCACAGTTATCTGATTTGAGAGTCGGCTTCAAAAAATTTAGATAAAAATATCACCTAACATCGGTTATAAAAATTCACAGTGACGGTTTGTAGGTACATGGTTATAGTAAGGCGTAGTTAGGATGTCGTCTGTTGAATCACACACACACACACACTTGAAATGAAAAAATGAAAATCAAAACAGTGCTTCGATAGATAGATGAAAACCAACCAAACTTGTTTTAAGGCGTCGTGGAAAGCATTTTCTCTGCCTTGAGGACATGTCAGATAAGCGAATCCATAGTGCGCGATTTACTATACTATTTACTATAAACTATATTTTACCTAGTTAAAAGCTACCTCACAAATTTCCGAAACCCTCTTCTTATTGGAATTATTTTCTGTAGTCAAATTAGATAATCTAGGCTACACGTAAATAACATCATTATTCGGACATAAAAATTGTTGGTAAGTAATAAAATCTAATTTTAAAGTATTTTAAGCTTTTTAATTACACGGTTGAATAATTAAGGACACTTTGTTAACGAATTCAAAAGCTCTATATATTGCAAAATATGCACTTAAAAAAAATAACAAGTGCCTTCATTGTATTTTAAAAGATCTATTCAACGATCGCCACAAGATTGAATGCGCAAATGAAACTATTTACACAATTAGTTCAATCTATGCTAATAAGTCAGCCCTAAGTAATTTATTTTTTATAAGCAATTTCTTGTATGGTGATTCATGTAAAACATACGGATTGAAGGACGGACGCGCTAACGGACGTACAGACAGACATAGAACCCTAAAAAGGAACCCTCTGAGTTACATAGAACTCACAAAAAGTAACCGCCAACTCTGAAACGCAGCACGCCCGAATAAATAGTCCCTCATATAATAGCCTTCAAACACTTCTAATGACTCAGGCACCATAACAGGATAAAAGTATTATTAGGCACAGCGATAACTGTCAATTATAATAATTTTACAGATACTGACAAACGTAGGACATCAATCAATTATCTGTTACCCCTAAATAAGGTCTCAACAAACTCAACAAAAACTAACCGTCTCGCAATTAAAACTGAAACGCCCGAATAAATAGTCCCTAGTGGCTCTTAAACAAACGCTCCCAATTACACAGACACCATAATAGCATTAAAGTTTAATTGGGCAGATAAACCGGGAGAACACCCTTCGGGGCCCCTCCCCCTTTTTGGTGCGGGCTCCCCGCGTTCCCCATCCTGCGCTCTGATTGGTCAGCCCGAGAGCAAATATAAAGAGCTATTTGAGCTATGCAGATAGCATTATACAGGACGATTTACAATTTTTATAGACTTATTAGCTTTTCAGCTTTAATTTCAGTGCAGACTCTATATCATTGAGCTGTACTAAACTTTCTTTGTGCCCCAACACAGCGCCACTTTGCAAGCCGTTATGGTATATCTATCGAATTCATACAGCTGTTTGCGAATACGAATTTAAGACTCTCATGAAAATTCCAAAATCTGGATTAACCCATCTTGATAAATAGACCCAAAGCGAGTCAGGACGAAATTTTCGCTATGTCGGCTTACCATACCATCAGCTCAATAATACCCCACTGTTGGGGCTTAGGCCTCCCCTCGGCATGAAGGGCTCAGAGCTTAATCCACCATGCTACTCCAGTGCGGATTAGTCGATTTTGACGACTGCCATGTATTGATGGCAACAGGGACCGACGACTCAACGTGCTCTCCGAAGCACAGTCAGTGATAGTATGTACACAAGTTAGAAACAAAATCATTAGTACATGCCCTAAGATTTGAATCAGGGCCTTCTAAACAAGAAGCGGGCTCGCTACTACTCTGTCATCACGACAATATCGGCTTACCTACCTGAAAAGTGACTATAATGAACATCTAATATACCTATCTATCTATCGATGCAATTTTGTATATCAAACTAGCTTTTGCCCGCGGCTTCGCCGATGGCGGAATTCACTTACCTATATTTATATCAGGCCCCCCAAATTGTACCTACGATTCTTTGTAAACCAAATTGTAAATATTTTTTTTTACAATAAAGCAATTATTATTAAATAAGTCGTCCTTGTGACCATTACTCACTCATTTGGGAAAACCTTGAAAAAATTGTTGGCTCTTCTCTTGTTTCTCACACGTCTCATCTGCTGTGCCTACAGATATTGAACCTATCTGGCTAATTTATGTCTAAGATTTTCTATCGGCTGGTGGATGACTGATACATGGAAGTGAGATCATCAGCTCATTGACTAGAGTCATTGCATGCTAAAAATACATATAACATGTTGTTATATGTATCTCAATAGAGTGGAGCATGTTGGAAGAAAACACCACATTATGTTAAGTTATAAGATATATTTAGCTTCAATGATACCTTTATAAAAAGTATTTGTATTAATTAATTTGTATATAAGATTCATTGTAAATTCAGTAAGTATGATGGGGAATACAATAATTTGCTTATCGAAAATGAACAACGCAGATTTCGTGGTAAACGAGGCTTATGCATATAGGTACCTACTCGGGTTAAGATTTATATATTCCAGCTATCTAGAATAAGTACAGGGACAGTGTGTCATTATTTTATTCTGTTTTGGAAATCGAACATCCTGTATACAGAAACGTAACGACAACTTGTCGCGAGCACGTACCTACCTCCGCACCCACACAGGGACAAAACTCGCAAGCTCCCCGGTAGCGAAAAACAGCGAATGTGTGGTTATTTATCATTCAACTATTTATTGTTGAAATGTTATCTGTACTATAAGGTTAAATTGTCCATGATAGGCATGTTTAATCTGATAGGTTCGTTGTTTGACTAATATTTCAAAATATTGATATTTGGTCCAGTGGCGGCGCTAGGGGTGGTGGTACCCGGTGCGGGAGATGATGGTGTCACCCCATATATACTATTTATATTTCAGAAATATGTATATTACTTTTGAAAATGACGTGCAAGCAATTAATTTCTTTAATTTCATTTCGTTGTTTAATTTTTTTGTCAATTGATATTCTCAATGAATCATTAATGTTTTTTAAAATAAAAAAAAAAACAATTTAAAATATAAAAAGCTTATTCGAAGTGGCTTCCATTGGCTGTAATATAATCCTTTAAACGTTGAAGCCAGTTATCAGTAAGCACGCACTTTTTCCATGGGAAAACTCTTCACTGCCAATTGTATGGATTGTTCTAAGGACTCCAAATTATCATGGCGTTTAGAGCAAGCCGTACTCTCTAAAACTAACCATAAATCATAATCCAGCGGATTAAGATCGGGACTAGACTAGACGACTGCCAGTCTTTAGCTCTGATGAAGTCAGGCACGTTCGTTTCCAACCAAGACTGCGTGGACCGAGCTTTATGACCCGGCGCAGAGTCTTGCTGGAAGGACCATACTTGGTTATTGAACATGCTGTTGTTAAGGGGCTTAACTACCGTCTCAAGAATGGTATCCTGATACACTTTCGCTGAGGTTTTGACACCTTTTTCACAAAATATGGCTCAGTCACTCCTTCATAGATAACACCCCACCAAACCATCACTGATGTCGGATAATGCCCACGTTGCACTCTGTCGACTGATTGGGAAGCTTTCTTAGAGCTTTGAGCATAAATACGGCCATTTTATTTGGTAAAATGTTGCTCAATTGTAAAAAATTTCTCATCTGTAAACAAATTTTTTCGGTGACCTCCCTTTGCGTACCGCTTCAATAGTCGTTTTGATTTTACCTCCCTATTCTTTTTTAAATTATCAGTTAAGAAATGACCAGTGCGCCTTTTATAGGCTGCAAGTCCTAAGTCATCTTTTAAAATACGCGACATGGTTCTAGGTGCTATCTTCATCTCTCGAGATAAAATCTTTTGCTGTCGGACAGGATTTGTTCGAATTCTTTCCCTTGCCGCTTTGACCACCTTTTTCGTACGAACACTACGTGAACAGCCAGATCTTTTTCTGTCACGAACAGAAGAGGTCTCATTGTACCTATTAATAGCCCGGTTCACAAACATTTGTACTACCTAGCGTATGTACCACTAATACCAAGCGTATGGAGAGTTAAAAATTATATTTGGCTCCATACCTACTTTGCGTAATGCAATCACAGCGATTCGGTTCTCTTTATCACCCCACTCCATTTTAATATCGCAAAATATTGTATAATGTATTGGCGCCAAAATACGGAAACACAATGAACAATCGTATAAAAATGACAGATTCCAAATTCAAATGTAATATTTTTTATTTTTAATTCTAACAGTATTTACGACCAGACTAGGTATATATTTAGCGTTAAATAAATAAGCAGTACTTACTTACAGAATCAATTCCTCTTATTAATTAAAAATAGGGTGTTTGTCACAATAATGTTTCATTCACGAGAATAATTTTAAATAAACCGCGTATAGTTGTTTTAAGTACGGGAAAAATCTGTGTCAATTCTGTAATTGCGTCACAAGTGCCACAACGTGGCCACAACTGAATTGATTGAAAACAAATGACGATACATACATTTCAGTATCAGTACCGCAGGCAAGTCAGATATAAAAATAATTTCGGGGAAATTCCCGACCATAGACAATCAACATAAAGAATAGTTGTGTTCCACTATGAAATATTATAATTTATGAAATAGTTTTTTGCTTAAAAATATGTTACCTACCTATTTTTAACCCCCGACGAAACAAGAGGGGTGTTATAAGTTTGAGTGTGTGTGTATCTGTGTATCTGTCCGTGGCATCGTAGCTCCCAAACGGATGAACCGATTTCGATTTTGTTTTTTTTTTTGTTTTGAAAGATGAATTAGTCGCGAGTGTTTTTAGCTATGTTTGATGAAAATCAGTCCAAGATGGCCGCCGCCACAAAATGGCGGATATCATATTTTTGCCCTACTCCATCAATATGGTTATGAAATGAAAGGGCTTGACAAATAGAATACTATACACTATGACAAATTTCAAATCCAAGATGGCCGCCACCACAAATAACGGTTTACTTATATTTTTTCACAACTCCCTAAATATAGGTATCAAAAGAAAGGGCTTGACTCGTGAAATACTATACACTTGACAAATTTCAAATCCAAGATGGCCGACATATTTTTTTCACAACTCACACAATATGGGTATCAAATGAAAGAGTTTAACTAGTAAAATACTATACACTATGACAAATTTCAAATCCAAGATGGCCGCCGCCACAAATGGTGGTTTACATATTTTTTTCACAATTCCCTCAATATGGGTATCAAATGAAAGGGCTTGACTCGTAGAATAATGTACACTATATTGAAAAATAAGGAATATTAACTAACGAAATGACAAAGCAAAAACTTGAAAATTATTTTTTTGTCTGATCATGTATGAATTAATTTACTTAATTCAATAAAGTTTAAAACTTTTGAAATAAAACTTAAATTGAAAATTTAAAAAACCCCCGACGAAGAAAAAACTAACATTTAAAAAGTCTGAAATAATACAGGTTTGTTCATTTTCAAATGATTTTTGATCCTTAAAGGCGTCGGGGACCGCTAAGTAAACTGAAAATACCTAATAATTAACGGTCCCAGACACTGTGTGAAACAATTTTGTTTCATGAGGCCAAACAATATGTTACCTATTTTTAGTATTAGGTATGTTGTTATGTACTAAACACGATTTTATAAATTTTATTATTGTGCGTAATTTCACACTTACATATGCGTTTTTTATTATTTTTGCACATCGGTCTGTATAAGGTGGGTGTCACCCCTGAGGCGCGCTCACCCTGCCTCATCCGCATGATGTAAATATGACTCATGACGTTAACATCTTGACCCCCCTTGAAAACTTTTTTGTATTGTTCTTTTTTAAAGTTTTTATTTAATATAAGATGTTTACGCCCACTTATTAAAAGTCAAAATAAATTGTGTAGGTACCACTTGAGAAAACTAGAAGCTTCAATCTTTGGCTTTCAAATTGATGTGTGGTAGGTAGGAGACAGACACGGTTGATAACTCGTCGTACAAGTCTCTTTTGCGTTTTGAAGTCTGTGATTCAGGACACACCGTCAGCTCCAAGAAAGAGTTGATGAATTCTTGTCATCCTCCAATTTAAAGGCGCGACATTTTCTTCTTTGAGGACTACTAGATCGTCGACGTTATTCCATCATCTGGTACCGATTAGAGTTTTTCAGAGGAACAGATTGCGCTGGCATCGACATCAAGGGTCGGCCGATCCGGGTGTCACCCCCTAAAGGGTGACACCCGGGGCGGGCCGCCCCCCCCCCCGCCCCCCCTAGCTACGCCACTGATTTGGTCTAACCTTAAACAATGGTCCAAAATTTTGCACCATTATCCAAAAAAAATATTTCATTTGAAACTTCTACCTACAGTCCTTCTTCAAAATTGAGTTTAAGAGTTTGGATCATAAACCCACCACACTGTGCCTGGTCCAATGCTGGTTGGGTGGTATTAATCCTCACACAAGAGGCAGTGTCGCCGGAGATTGCCTATTTATTTCATTTCATTTATTTACAAATAAAACTCATTGGTCACAAGCTTTGTACTATAGGCGTCTTGGCGACGGTAACTATTTGGTGTGACAACCCCAGAGGCAGACCATAAAAGGAGTGGCCGTCAATCAACTTGGTCATTTTTGTCTCTCAGCCCTGAACAACACTAGACGTACCAAAATCGCTCCTGCCTATGAGTACCGTGTATTTTGTATAACAATGATTAATGTGTGTGTGTTGTGGAATTAATCATATGTTCGATTATATCTACTTTTTTTTTGTTTTACCCTTTGCGGTGGGAAGGCGGATTAAACTCTACAGTTTCCGCGCGCCCGTGCGCACGGGGTATGTGGGAGTTGCACCCACTAAACAACCGCCTGAAGCAAAATAAGGACGCACGCCGTTAGCCCGAAAGCTCCAACGACTTCATCGAAGCGGCCAGGAGGCACACTAGGTTGTCACCGGCGCGAAGATGTCGAGAAACCCTTAAGAGTTACTCGATGCGAAATAATTCCGCTGGCGCGGGCCTCCGGTTAAGATTTACGTTATTATTATAACGTGAAAAATTAAAATAACGTGAAAATATATCTCCTGTGGAATAAATCCTATGTTCGATTATAGGCGGGATATCAGTCATTGAAAGCAATGTCATTTCTACAATAAAAATTGCAATATTTTTTAATTATTCTTATTTCTTACCCTTATAATATAGTTCCAATCAAACTTTATAGCGGATCGGAATACAACGCTATATGTGTGCTTGCGCAGGTTCAGTCATATGCCCCTCGCTCCACTGCGTCCCGCTACACCTAAAACTGGTTACTACGACGCGACTTGTGTCTATGTTCACATCCGCCATAAAGTTTGATTGGAACTGTACCTACATACGGTAGTACAGTTACTGTTTGTCCCGCAGTTATAAGATCAAACTAGCACATTACAAATTTCTATTTTTCTACAAAAGATCAATAAAAAATTACTTGATTATTAACGTTTTTTTTTATTAATGATATCGCCAATAGGCATGGCATACATTTAACATATACTCTCGATATAATATATAATATCCGGATAACAGGTATATAACATATAATTTGTCACAAACTTTATTTTAAAGTCTTATCTACTCATGCTCTTATAACTGAGTTTTAATAATATTATGCGAATGGAAATTAATAAAAGTAGATACCTGCGCAAAAAATACATTAATAAACCGTAATAAAAGGAAAAAAAAATTTTTTTAAATGTCGTTTACCTAATTATATTCATAATTTAAATTCCTTTAAAGCTCATGTCATAGGCTTTAAAACAAAGTTTGTAATTTTGTAATACTTGTTATAAGTTCAGGAGTTATATTGCTAAACTGCATGTGATAGTACCTACCTACTTATATATAAATTAAACTAAAAATATAAATTACTTTGTTTTTAAAATCTGAAAGAAATTGTACCTTTCTTTGCTCAGGCTGAATTGCTATATTGAATAACATCAATAACAAATAGTTACAGATGACATTTTTAATTCATTTACATTCAAAACACAGATCAAAACAAGTAAGAATTTCGTTTAGGCGTGACATATTGTCTTAATGAAACATTGAATTCTCATCATCTATATCCAGACAATACATGATCTACAGTCCTGTAGTCGCTGGTAGTTAAACTGATTCCGCTTCACTCAGAGTTTTTGCGATAAGACTTTTCGGGCACTCTCCTTGGCGGCCGTTAAGCCGCATCGAGGCAGACGCTCGCTATCTAGTATTGAATATAGTCTTTACGGCCGTTGTCTGACACATAATATAACAAGTGCCCGGGACACCCCACACAACGTCATCTAGTCCCAAAGTAAGCAAGTATTATACTTGTATTATGGGCACTATACAACTGATATACATACTTAAATATTCATTACAATATATACATTATATAGGTAGATATTTTACACCCAGATACATAACAAATAGACATGTTCATGCACACAAATATTTGTACCGAGCGGGAATCGAACTTGCGATATTTGGTTCTGCAGTTACGGTCTCTAACACTAAGCCAATCGGTTAGTCACATAATGTACGATTGATCATTTTGAAATTGTTCAGAATCTTCTCTATAAAAGCGCCTTACCGCGCACATTACGTTTTTTGAACGCCCAACCCGAAATCTCCCCTTTCACGCCTCCGCTAACAGCTCGGTAATGGAGTGCAAATAAACTCCTCTAGCCACCCTTTCCAACCTTATTTCGCCACCCTATTTCGTTCAAGTGCCACCCTTGGAAAGATCTGTTTATAGGGAGGAGGCTAAAGAGGTTTTCGCTACCCTCTATTATATAAGCGAAGATCGTTAAAATGGGTTTAAATTACAAATTGCCTGTTTTCGGTAGAACAGGTTATACTTAATTCGTTCAAATTCACTTTTTTTTAAGAAGCAGGCAGAGGAAGAGCTTTCTAGTCAACCTTTACCAAGCACATCGGCTCCTTACATTACTTTCGTCATTCTACTTTCATTCCGATAGACTGACCGAAGTGACCAATTGGCCGAGTGGTTAGAGGCCCTAACTGCAGAATCAAAGATTACGGGTTCGATTCCCGGCCCGGACAAATATTTGTGTGCATGAACATGTATTATTATTATTCATACTATATGACCGAGCAACCACCACACAATCCTTTCCACTCTAGTAACTATATACTTACCTACTTTTAAACTTTCACATGATAATTCTTTTATCTTTTAAAGATACACTTACCCCACACAACATATATACACTATGCTAACTTCGCAGAGTTCGTATACTACTATCTCCACAGAGTCAATTTTTCTTTCGTGCTTCTTCTGTCGTATTAAATATTATTGACTTTCTTAATCTATTGTAAAGGCTTGTATGACTGGGAGCGTATATAAACAATGTTTTAACGGATATTGGCATATTGCTTTATGAGCACTTGGGTAGAACACTCTTAACTCTCTCATAGGCGATCGTCGACTCTTGACTCTCACTTGTTTTCTTTCATTCTTCTCATATTTGATTTCCTTCTCTTCTTTTTTTGTCTGCCAGTCAGGCGGTAACTAGTTAAGTATTTCATGTGCCTGCCAGTGCGTGTGGGCGTGCAGTGCGTGTACACTGAAAAAAAAAATACCGCCGAACAAAAATAAAAAAAATACCATAGAACGGTTTTTAGGCGGTCAAACCGAGTAATTCTATACATATTAGTCATAGAACTCTACAGCACAACCTCCGAATAGCTCCATGGGCCGGTTCAATGTAAATTAACAATATAATTCGGCGGACTATAACCGTCGTGTTTTATACATTTACCGCAGATTATTCGGCAGCAATACACTGCAGAAAGTCACGGACGAGTCCGGCGGTGCAGAGTGATGACAATTCTATGGCTATATGCTATCCGTCGCAATCCTTGCTGACGCAAGTTTTGACTAGTTTTAGATTAGATTGTCTTTGGTGTGACCATTGCAGAGGATCGCATAACTGAACCGGTAGATTTTCGATGCAAATCTATGTGGATTACATTAGATTAAATAGATAGATGAATTTTCTTTGGCAGTTCCAGCCGCCGAATCCTGTTCAGCGCTCCAAGCGCAGAGATCTACGGAGTGCATTTTCCCTTTGAACTCGACAGTAATTATCCACCGCCCGCCGAGGGCCGTTTTTTCTGTAAAAATTGATATAAATTCACTCACCCAGTAAGGAAATTAAGTTTTTTTTTCTGATGTAAGCATCTATTAATAACAATTTTTTGAAGTTCTACTCTTGAGGAGGTAAAATTTTAAGGGGGGTGTAAGTGTATAAAAATTCGTCATTTTTTAAGTTAAATGCATGAAATATTTAATTCTTTCACTTTGTTTTTTAAGCACAGCCAATTTATCCGATGAAAATACCACAGAAAACCAACCGGCATACACCTACCATACCATACCATCAGCCTATTAATACCCCACTGCAGGGGCTTCGCATTCCCCTCATGATGAGGGAGCTTGGAGCTTAATATACCACGCTGCTCCAATGCTGTTTGGTGGATCGTAACGAGTGCCATCTATTGACGGCAACCGGCAACGCAACATATACTTTTATATTAGGAACGAAAAGTCTACCAATTAATTTTAAAATATGTATAAAATATTTTTGTTTTCTAATTTAAAAAAAAAGCTAGTAACATATAGTCTATTATTTAATGACAATAATACGCAAATATTACCGTCAAGACGCGCAACTTTGCCCTAGTTTAAGAGAAAAACAATAAGTAAACTTTGTATTTGAATCTGGCTATTATAACTCCAAGGTCTTTTTTTACTTGTACTAATGGCGGACAAACCGGATATGTGTAAAGCATGTTTACTAGTAATCTAACACTTGAAAAATATAGTTTTTCACCTAGGCAATGTTTGGAGAAATCTTCGTAACTTTGCCCGACCAAGTTTTGAACTAATGTTTCTCTGTGTATCAATGATATCAGGCAAAATTAAGTGTATTCACATGCAACTTTACCTAAAACTAGTTATATGCATTAATAAAACCAAAAGTTTTTTTTTAGGTTACCAGGCAAAGTTACGTACGTTTTGTTTGAATCTCCATACATTCATACTTAGTGCGTCAGGGTTGTCAAATAATAAATAGAAAATATCAAAATATTTTTTAGACTTAAATTTATTTTATTCCAAATCAAAATCATTTTATTAAATGAATAATCTAAAAAAGGCGGTAATTTTCAAAATTAACTTTGAATTCCAATACACCTCTACGAAGAATATTAGGTTTAGGTAGAACTTTAACAATGTCTGTTAAAAAAATTGGGCTTATATCATCTGCTTGCGGCCATCGAAAAAGTCCATTTGCTTTATATCTTAAAAATTTTGCCGTAAAACAATTATCGTTTCCTACATGTTCAATTCGTCCTACATAATATTTGATGGCATTTTTACCTACTTTGGAGCAATGAAATTTTACCAATACATATGTATCCTTATGAATTATTTGCGATTCGTCTAAATCAGCCACCTGAAGGTGTTTATTTGTTTCATCATTTGAATCTTCTTCAATCAATCCAATAAATTCGTCCAATGAGGCTTCTTCTTTTTCTGTTGAAATATCCAGTAATTCAGCAGAAGATGAATCCATCACAGAATATTTGTCTGAGTTATCATCCGAACTTGAAACACTACTTTTTCTCATATTTGACTTCCTATGTGATTGTAATGCGTTTTCTATCTTTTTATTTCGTACGGCTTTTTCTTGTTCTAGACTATCGGCTTTCTCTCTTATTTCCAAGTTAACTGCTGTTTCTTGTTCTTGACTATTAGCTCTCTCTCTTATTTCTAAGTTAACTGCCTTTTCTTGTTCTAGACTATGGGCTTTATCTCTTCTTTCTGAGTTAACTATCATTTCTTGTTCTGAACTATCGGCTCTATATCTTATTGCTAGGTTGATTGCCTTTTCTTGTTCTGCACTATCAGCTCTATTTATTTCTGGGTTAACTGCTTTTTCTTGTTCTAAATTACCGGCTCTAGCTCTTATTTCTGGATTAATAACAACATTTCTTGTACATTCTTGTCCTTGACTACTAACTTTTTTATATAGTTTTGAAATTATTTTGATTTTTCCTGTTTTTTCACAAAGAATTTTATGTTCTTTTATCCCTACAGGTATATTCGAGCTTACGTCAATATGCTTTTGTTTAATTTCCGACGTTGAAGCCCCACAATTAGCAATATCTGTTTCAGTAGACTTTAAAACCACCTTACCTTCTGCACTCGATATTAAAGAAAAATCTTCAGCTGACATGGACTGTCCAGGTTCTATGTTGACTTTTTTTTTAGAGTTCGTTTTTTATTTTTATCTGGGAGTCTATTCTCTTTTAGGAAGTTTAATAAAGCCTGATCAATGCTGTAATGGATATCGTCTTTGTAGTCAGGAAGTTTATTTAGTACTCTATGTGGATCAAAGGGGTGTATACCTGTACAAGCAAAACCCTTCATAATATTGTCACTTTGATTTAGTTCAATTAAATCTAATAGCTCCTTCAAGAGTTTCGGAAAATCACATTTGTTAAGCGTCGATACCGATGGGTTATTGATTTTATAATTGAAAAGAATTTTTCGCCAAGCTTTTTTCATTGGGGCAAAAAAGCTCACATCAAGTGGCTGTAGCAGATGTGTGGCGTTCGGTGGAAGGAAAACAAAGCGAATATTGTTTTGCTCACAACTTTCTACAATAGATACATTAATATGTGATGACAAATTATCTCCTATAATCAGCTTTGTTCCTTCCCTTTCTCTGGCCCATGGTAAAATGATTGTTTGGAACCAGTTTTCAAATGAAGTGTGGTCAAACCAACCCGAATCTGTGCAACCATATCGTGCTTTTCTCGGACCACCGAAACACCATTCTTCATATATATTCTTAGCTTTATAAATGATATAGGGTGGGAGACATTTACCGTCAGCTGTCACACAAAACATTATAGATATTGCTCCTTTGGAATAATTTAAAATCCGTTCAGGATACTTGACCCCACGACGGAATATGCATTTTGAGTTCCCGGGATTATCACTCAAATTTGTTTCATCAAAATTTGCAATATTTTCTGGTGAAACATTCTCCAAAGATTTCTTTAAATTATTAAAATAATCAGTCAATTCCAAAGAATTCTTTTCGGCGCGACATTTTTTTATATTTTGTGTGATACGCACAGTCATTTTTTTTCTATTGCGTACTAAAAAAAAATTTACCCAACGTTTTCCTGGAGGTTTGCCTTTAAATATGAAAGATTTCCCGTTTTTTTCCAGGTAATAATAGATTACAAGTCTTAAATCTAACATGGTGAGCGGACAGCCAAATTCTGCCGCAGCTAGTAAAACCGAAACCAACTTTGATTCCTCAATCTCCGTCAACCGAGTAGGACATCCCACCTGAAATTTATAACCACAAAATAAAAAATATCACTATTGATTCATTAATATTTTTTTATGAGATCAGCTACAAAATGAAACTAATCCATTTACCTGCTTCATGTGTTTGTTTTTTACTTTGTTGAGTATGGTGCGACGGGGAATGCCAAATTGCTTTTCAGCATCATATGAGCTTAGTTTTTTTTCCCTTACAAGTTCCACGGCAACTTGTAACATGTCTAACGAATAATTGCGGTATTTTCTTGAGCCAATTTTGCGTCTGCTTTTATCCATTTTGTGAACTCTAAAACATATTTTATGAGTATCTACCTGTTCTTCATCATTAGGGTAATTAAAGAAAGTAAATTAATAAATAGTAGAAAACAAGTTATTTGGTATATGATTTGTGGTAGCATAATACAGTATAGAGCCTGTTTGCTAGATATTACATTTAGTACGAAACATTTAATACAATTTTATCAAAACAAGAATCAGGATAAATAAAAATATACTTATTTAAAGACGACAACCCTAGCCCCAAAAAAACACTGAACAAGATGTGTCACAAAACATAACCTAACATTGCCCATCTAAATTATTCTATCATTTTATTATTAAAAGAGCATTTAAAATACGGAAACAAAAGATAAATAAACGCGTTAACAACTTACTTAAAAACAAGGATCCTTCTGTTTGTTGAAACTGCAGTGGAGGAAACTTTTGTTAAACGGTAATAACTGTGTGCTTCCCGCTTCCACAAACAAACTAAAACTACAATGATAATGTTGCCAGTTATTAAATGAAACATGTTTCATGGGATGCCATATGAAAAATGCCATCAATCGGAGTATTAGAAGTTTAAAATTATTGAGAGCATAAAATAGTATTACCTAATCAGTAATTTAGGCAAAATTAGGGCAAAAAGGCAAAGTTGCGTGCTTTGACGGTACTAGTCCCTTCCCCGCCGAGAACTATTCTAAAAAGTAAAAATTAAATAAAACCAAGCCCAGAAGTCGTTATAGGTGGCACAGAACGGGTATAGCTATTTCAGTAATAACAAAAGTTATTTTATCGGCGCCGCGGGTGCCGTAGCGCTCTCGACTATACAGAAAAAAAAAGTTGAAAAAAATATATACCTCAGGACAAGGAAACAGACGTAAACAACGCGTAACTTGATACTTCCAATCAAATTTTACTGCCCAAAAACCGATTTAGTCCCATATAATAAATCGTAAATCGTTCGACGGTTTCGCGCCAATTCTATTCAATATGTCTCCGAACCGTAAAATAGTCGGGGGAAACCGATAAAAATTCCATTGAGCAATAAACACTTACAAGAAAAACCGATAGCGAAACGGTAACGAAAAGTGTGGGAAAGGCTTTTTGCTTTTAATGCCATTTCCAAATTTTTTTTTTCTTATAAGTAGGTTTATTAAAATATACAAATCAAGACAGTTTAAGAGGTTATAACATAAAACAAGTATTTTTAATGTTTTAAGTAGATTTATATGTAATTAAATGTTATCTTTCCAAGCTTTGTTCTTTAAAAATACTTTCAAAGAGCATAGGTGCGTGGTTGATCTACCACTTTTGTTGTAGAGACACTTATGAGAGTTGTACAAGAATTACACAATCGAATAAGGACTGTAGGCCTATTCCTGTTTATCTTCTTTAATAGGACACAGAGCCAGTTTGAAGCCAGCAAGTGTTTGTAAGTACATTTTTGGATGCAAATGTTTGATTCACTCCTATGGAATAATGATTTGCACGTAAACTACTGTCAAGCAAACACTTGCTGAATTCATTCTAATCGAAAAATTAAATGTACAGTGTATGGTCCCCATCCTTTAATGTTCAAGTTAATTTTACCCGAACTACGGAAAAGCAGGGTTATGATTTTAGCAGTCTTTAAACGTGCGTATGTATGTATGTGGGGATGTTAGTTCAAAACAATTTATCGTATTTTGGCAAATAAGGTGTTATTCGATGCGTCTTGACATTCCCCGTATCGTGTGGTTTATGATTTATACTAAAATCTACTTATACTAAACTACTAACTAAACTAAACTACTTCAACTCTAAACTAACTAAATTAAATTCTAAATTCAACTACAAATTCTAAATTCAATACTTATGGCGAATTTTGTATGCTTGATTTCGTTCACACATTAAAAAAAATCAAGACAAATAAGTTAGGATTAATTTGAGAAAAAAGTTTTGATGAGCCTATGTGATGAGCACATTTTAAAAATGAATAACATGTATATATTACGTATACAAATCTAAATCTTATACTTAAACGAGCGATTCTTGCATATATTTCTATATATATATATAGTAGCTACTACAAAAAATTACGAGATAGTGCTATATTAAATTGTTACGTATAATAAAATTTGTTTTTGTTTAAAATTGCATTTTTCAAGAAATAAAACTATATAGGTATATACCTACCTAATCTTAAAAAGCAAAACCTCATTTTAATACAAAATTTCATCCAAATCCTTAAAGCCGTTTCCGAGATAGATATGTACCTACGCAAAATAAATGTAATTACTATATATATATATATATATGTATGTAACAATTTAATATAGCACTATCTCGTAATTTTTTGTAGTAGCTACTATATAGTATTTCCCAGAGCTTAGGCTATTTCTATACAAATTTTCAATAGAATCGGTTTAGCGTTTCCGTGAAAGTGTAACCAACAGACAGATAGACACTTTGGTATTTGTAATACTAAGTAAAGAATAGCATAATAAATTAAATCTATTTCAATTACTTTACAGAACAAAAATACTTAAATGAAAATCCTGTGTATTCCTAACGCTAATCCATTGCGCGAAATCGTTCTGAATTTTCCAAAAATATATTTTCGATCGGGTCGGAAAATCGTTCCCGCAGGATGCTGGATAACATTTTCTTCGGCAAAACGGGAAAAACATAAAATTTGTAAAGGAACCGAGTGTAGGGTTTTCCGCTAGATTGAATTTTCATCGAGAACGGGACTCGTCGATTTGCGTTTATTTGAATACCGTGTTGAGACACCCAACGTGTAAACGCTGATTGCTTTGTGACGAAAAGGCGCCTAAAAGGACAAAATGTTTTCACAGCTTTGGCTTTCAATTTATAGTGCAATAAATGTGAAAAGTAAGATTTATAAAATAATACCTGGGACATCCTACACAGCGCTATCTAGTCCCAAACCAAGCAAAGCTTGTATTATGGGTACCAGACAACTGATGTACATACTTAAATATTCTTTATAATATATACTTATGTAGAAATTTTTTACACCCAGACACGGAGCAAATAGACATTTCCATGCACATAAATATTTGTCCCGAGCGTGATTCGAACCCGCGACCCTTGACTCCGCAGTTAGGGTCTAACCATTCGGCCAATCGATCAGTCGAATTTAGGAGTTCTGAGTTCTATCTAAATATTGGGAACGTGGGAATATTTTCAGGAGACGACGGATTTAGAGTGCCAAGGATAGGTAGGTACTTGCCGCAAAATATCTTACAAGTCAATTTAGTTGTAAATATTGGCTTGATGTAATTTTTTGTCTGTTGTTTACATGAGTGAAAATCGTCCAAATTTACATTAGCAACATTGCTAACAATACGGAAGGTTGTGTTATCAAAAAAGTGTAACAATACTTGACTGCATAGACATACCTACTTGTCATGATTGATTATGATTGATTGTCTATGATTCTTATAGATTCACTGTAACGGTTTATTGTTGAATATTACAATTTTAAGAATATCATTACACTTTTTTGGCTAACAAATCCCCGATTTACAAAAACAAAATATAAGGAACGTCATGAAAACGTGCACTTTGGAATAGAAGGCCTACCAACAATAAGACAAAAAAGGTTGACATCGTCACATATATTGAGATATTTATTATCTAATAGACGCAAGAAAACTCCAGATTCCTTCACTGAACTACCAATGAATAACTGCAATGGGGGCCACGTAAGTGTGTGTGAGTGGAACTTCGTAGCATACTGGCGGTCGGTAGTGGTCAGTAAGGCGACTTACTATATAGGGTTGTATACGTAGTTAGGTCGCGATGTTACGTCCGAATATTCCTAGGGTTATAATTCTAATAAAGTGCAAAGTGCAACAACAACTGCACAAATAGGTACCTACCCCACTTTAAATGATCGAAAATGCAAGCAAAATACCAGATTCAGTGATTAAACAAACCATACGTCGTTATCATTGTTTTAAACAAACATTTTTTTACATCCAGAAATTTTTTTTTCAGTACGAATTTTATATATCCTCATCATCATCATGTCAGCCTTTAACTGTCCACTGCTGAACATAAGCGTCCTCCATGGCACGCCACGCAACGCGATCCTCCGCTTGCTGCATCCAAGGGTGACCTGCCACCATCTTCAGGTCATCGGTACATCGAGTCGGGAATATATACAAGGTGAGATTTTATTAACCGGCCAAAATTTTTCTAGGTGTTAGGTATCACCAATAGACCTCATTGCGTAAATAAAAAATATGGGTTACATTTTCAAAATAAATTATTTTATCTACAGTGTTATTTTATAACGTTTGGTTGCCTTCTTAACGCTATAGTAAACGTACGCGCCCGAGGCCTTTGAAACGGAATGATGCGGCGGGCAAGAATGGTAACTAGAGTTTTTGGTTTTTTCGGGAAAGGTTTATGTAGTCATATCTCAATATTTTTCAATAGAACGATACTAAAAGGAAACAAGACGGCTATAGGTTTTCTACCAAAGATCATTATATTAAAATTTGGCTGGTCATAAAAATCTCATCCTGTATATAGGTCACAAAAAATTCTACTATTCAGAACGAATATATCAAAACATTAACTGGTGTATATTTTTTTACGCACATTTTTGTTGTCATATTGAATCATTTTTGGAATGGGTACTCCTTTACGGATTTAAACAGCAATACGTATAATCTCGTGTAGTGTAGTTTTAACAGTTTTCCATGGTTTTTACATAATAGGTAATAAATAGAATAATTCTATATTCTCCACAATATTTCAGAAAAACAGTTCAATCTTCCACGCTTGCCTATTAGTTGTTTTTTTTTTATTGTGAACCGTTGCTTCACCGTTCCCCGAAACGATTTGTCGCAGATATAACGTTAATTTATGTTCAGTTGAAAGGCAAAAAGCGCCCCTTACAGTTACCGCCACGACTAAACGAATTAACTAACTAATCTTTACGAGTTTCTAGGATGGGTATTCAGCTGAAATAATCCGGTCGGTGTTTGAATATTTATTTATTAGCCTTATTCGTTATTATTATTCTTGGAACTGTAACCCATCAAATCTATCAATAATTAATTATTTTTTTTTAATATTATTTTATTTCAGTCAATATACATTAATTAAGACAGCAAAATCTTTGACCAAAAGGAACGCAAAATTATTTATTTTAGAGTTATATACGCTAGTTATGTCACAAACTTTGTTTCATTTGCTGCAAAATACGCTAATCCTAAATCTTGTTCGTGTAACATAGATACTTTAAGTAAGTACCTTAGTTAATGAAAAAAAAACCCCAGCCAAGTGCGAGTCGCAATCGCAATGAAGGGTTTCATACCACCGTACAATATTAAAAAAAAACACACGTTTCTGTAATGGAGATCCCTTTAATTTTTAACTTTATTTTATTTTTATTATTTTTAGCGGTCATAGTACCTAGTACATACTTAATGAAAATTTCAAGTGTAGGCAATGATCTCACAACTCTATATGCTCACAACCACTAATCACGAAAAAAGTTTCTTGTATACCTCATTTAATTTTTCTTCACTTCACTTCACTTCATCAGCCCATTTTTACCCCACTGGCTTAGGCCTCCTCCAGGGTGAGGCTTGGGGCTTAAATCCACCACGCTACTCCACTGCGGGTTGGGGATTGTAACGACCGCCATCTATTGACAGCGTCCGGGACCGATTGCTTAACGTGCTCTCCGAGGCAAGGAGTCAGTGATAGTTATATATGTACTTAAGTCAGAAAAACTCATTGGTACACGGCTGGATTCGAACCATGGCCCTGTGGGACCTTGTAAATTTGAGACAGGTTCGTTGCGCTTTGGGCTATCACGACTTACAATTACACTATCACATTTAATTTTTAACTTTTTATATTTTTTATTAATTTGTAGTTATAGCCGACATATTATAGTTTAATGACTTATGGCATTCTGCTGTGGGGACACGATGCTAATGTTAATACAATCTTCGTGTTGCAGAAGCGAGCTGTTCGAGCAATTCATAAACTGGGATCTAAAGTATCACTTAGAGAAAAGTTTAAGGAAATTAATATAATGACATTGCCATCTCAATACATATTTGAAAACATTATGTACGTAAAAAAAATATTACATTATTTAAAAAAAAATAATGATCGGCATAATGTTAATACAAGAAACAAAGATAAACTTGCTAATCATGTCAGCCGCCTCAATAAAATCACGAAATCTTTTAAAGGGCAATGTATACGCTCTTACAATAAGATCCCAGCTGACATTCAAGATCTACCCCTTAATAAGTTTAAAACTACAATAAAACGAAAGCTTTATGCAAAAGCTTATTATAAAGTATCAGATTACTTAGATGATAAAAATCCATGGGTGTAAGCCGCTCGCCTATCAGTTTGTTTCAATAATAGTATTCTTTAAGCACTTATTGTTAATTTTTTTTTTTTAATAATTTTGTTAAAAAGAGCGTCCCTCAGTTTCTTGCGTATTCTTCTGAGAGGTACCAGCATTTTTGAATGCGCCTTTGTGGTGACGATTTTCCACAAAGTAATAAAATTCACTCTTAAGACGTATTTCAAGATTATGTTACATAACTACGAAATAAAGATATTTTGATTTGATTTGATTTGATTTGAGTAATACAGCCTCTGAAAATTTCAAGTATCTATCTATTACGGTTCAGACGATACAGCCCTGTGACGGACGGACAGACAGACGGACGGCGGAGACTTAGTGATAGGGTTTCCGTTGGTACCCTTGTTGTACGGAACCCTAAAAAGACGTCACACGTTAATTAAATTATATTAATTAACTACACTTTCACATGTCACTATTTTAAGAGGGCACTTTTAAAAAAAAAGGTACAATGTAAAAGTAATTCCAATAGTAAATAACTACGAAAGATTCGTTCACACGCTGATCCTAACAACACTAACCGAAGACGTATCAATTGGGTAGTATGCGCTTGACCATTTTCTGTGGTATGTATGTATGAACGTACCTATCTATTTCTTTTAATTTAATATTATAGTCAATCAAACAAATCCACATCAATAGAGTCTAAACTACAAACGCTGTCATGTAAGTACCTAAATGAAGGGCGTGGCCTGCTTTTGATGTAAAAATTTTCATGAATTAATCTTGAATTAATAGGTCTTTTCTATGAGACGAACACATTAAAAAGAAGAAAACACAACCAAAAATGATTGGCTGCTTGAACTAATTCATTCGATTTGCCATACATTTGTTATAAAGTAACTGCTAAAAAAAAATTAAAACATCTTGACTTTGCGTTTCCCGCCAAAAGTGACAGCGATACGGGTGGCCGTGTTCCGACATAATCCTCTTAATCCGACCCGTTTAGATAAGTAATGAGTTTGTTAGGAACGCTGTCGTACAAATGGCGTTTATTACGCCTCTTTATGTTCACACTTAATCCCTGATTGTCAAAAATATTGTAGTTATATTATTAATTGGAGAGTTAGAAATACAGATCGGCTCCTTCACATTAAGGATTCATTGTAAGTCTGCAGACCTGTATATAGGTAGCTATTTTTCTGATAAAGATATTATTTTATGGTGCCGTAGCTAAAAACGAACCCGAACGCAGCGAACCTGTTTCAAATCTACAAGGCCATAGGGCCGTGGTTCGAATCCGGGCGTGTACCAATGAGTTTTCTGACTTGAGTACATTAACTATCACTGACTTCGTGCCTCGGAGAGCACGTTAATCCGCTGGTCCCGTTTGCTGTCAATAGATGGCGGTCGTTACAATCCGCCAACCGTTATTAGAGCAGCGTGGTGGATTTAACCTCGAAGCCCCTTCATCTTGAGGGGAGACCTAAGCCCCTGCAGTGGAGTACAAAAAGGGCTGACGGAAAGGAAAAAACAGCTAAAAGAAGAAAACGGAATCGCTTTCCTTCTAGTTTAGTTGCATCCTCCATCTGTCTATTCGTTCGTCTGTCTGTTCGTTCGTCACAACCTCATAACTTCTTTAATACATTCATAGAGATACCTAGATAAATTGTTTTGTACTTATGCATATTGAACAGGCAGGATTGACATTTTGTTAGTCTTCGAAAAAAATAATTAAAACCACTTATGTTAAATCTTAAACCTTATCTTAAAATTACGTTGATTTTATTATCCCATCGTGTAGTTACCTACCTTTATTATTATAGTCTAAGGTTAGAACTAGTTCATAAAATAAATAAATAACGTATATACATGACAACAACGTCTAGGCCCCAAACTAAGCATTAGCTTGTGTTTTGGGTACCAAACGAAGACACCACAAACATATAACAACCAAGACCCGGTGTCAGTATCAATATTCATCATATAAATACTGACCCGACCTGGGAATCGAACCCGGGACCTCCAGCTTCGCTACCCACTAGGCTACCCAGTAGGCAGGGTCGCTACCCACTAGGCTAAGCGGTCGTCGACGAAATGACATATAGATTATATATGTAGTTAGAATGCTTGTTGTTTTCAGCTCCTTGATTTTAGAATCTGTCTGTCTGTCACCTATCTGGGTGTAAAATATCTATATATGTATACTATATTATTTAATAAAAATATTAAATATGTATGTCAATCGTCTGGTAACCATAATACAAACTTTGCTTAGTTTGGGATTAGATGGCGCTGTGTACAATGTCCCGGGTATTATTATTATTATTATAGAACATTCAGCGCCAAAGTAACTGTTCTCGTGTCGCATCTCCTGGGGATTTCTGAACGAAAGCTTTTAAGGATCTGAAAAAAATTTTGCAAGTGGTTACTGATTGGGATGTTCTATCAATCAAAGTTATTTTAAGTAACTTCAATACATTGGTTTCGGAAAGGTACTCTATACTGCACGTGTTCCAACACACACTTGCACAACGATATATTTTCATAATATATCCGCAAACCTCAATTTTACGATCCTTCAAATAAATTTCGATAAAAATAAAGTTGTCAGTCGAAAATTGATATGGAATCCGAAAATAAGTTTACATGTGTCCGATACGCACTTATTATAGTCGGTTTTTAGGGTTCTGTATCCACAGGGTAATAACACAGGTAATAACCCTATTACCAAAGCCTCCGCTGTCAGTCCGTCCGTACGTCCGTTTGCCACAGGGCTGTATCGTCTGAACTGTAATAGGTAGACACTTGACCACAGAGTGTGTATTACAATAACCGCTATAACAGCAAACCATAGGAATAAAATACCAATGTGTTTTTTCTGACTTAAGTACATAACTATCACTGACTCCGTGCCTCGGAAAAGAGGTTAAGCTGTAGGTCCCGGGTGCCATCAACAGATGGCATTAAAATGCACCAACACGCACTGGAGCAGCGTGGTGGATTAAGCTCCAATCCCCTCACCCTGAGGGAAGGCTAAGCCCCTGCAGTGGGGCATTACTGGGCTGGTAGAAATGGAAAAATTAGAATACAAGAAATGTGTTTTTTTTTAATATATTGTACGGTGGTACGGACCTTTCGTGTACGAGTCTGACTCGCACTTGGCCGGTTTTTTAGTTTGTTCTAACTATTCAATTTTATTTCGAACTTATACAAGATATAGCGAAATATATATACAGGTATACAGTTACTTGCCTATACTCGCACGTAAAGGAAACGAAAACTACGAAGTTAAAGTAGATGTCGTCTAACATCATTATTTATTTTCTAAAACAATTAGTTAAATCGTCCTTTCTTCCGCCACTGTCCCCACAGATTTTTTTCTTTCCGAACCGCATTTATTAAACAAAAACCGTCACAAATTAGGTAAAAGTATTTTTAGGTAAAAATGCTTCGTTAAGGGGAAATTAGTTTAGTGCTGTGACTGATTTTATTTATTATACCTACCTAGTAAAGTTCGTTATTTCAATTTTATACACACATTTTGTTTTCTTCTTGATCTGCTATTTCATTTCATTCTTCTAGAAGACGTTAGAATTGTTTTTATTTAAAGTCTTTTTCTATAAAAAAGTTATGTAATTTAATAATTAATAAAAAATAATTGTGATTTCAGTGATAACGTGCATGTTCAATGGTAATATTAAACTTGACGGCATTCATCGAACTAATCTAAACTTTTTAACTTCTGAATATAGTCCTCTTAACAGTACACTTTGACAGCTTGATAACGTCACTAGTTAATTGGTTAAACGACAGAACGCAACCAAACGAGATATATCTGGCATCACAACAACAAAAAAAAACTAAAGAAACAGCTTTCGTTTTCTCCGTGAAGTTATTTTTTTATTTCATTTTATTGATCCTAATCTTGACTTATAATTACTTTATTTATTATCAGTATTAATATTGACGATGAAGGATTATTATGTGTTTGTAGTGAACCAGAAAATTATCTTTGATAGAATATCATTATACGGATGTGGCATCAACATATTAGTATGACCGATTGGCCGAGTGGTTAGAAATCCTAATTGCGGAGCCAAGGGTCGCGGGTTCGATTCCCGCCACGGACAAATATTTGTGTGCACGAACACGTCTATTTGTTCCGTGTCTGACTCTGTATATCTATATGTATAAATTATAAAACATATTTAAATATGTATATCAGTTGTCTGATACTCATGATATAACTTTGCTTAGTTAGGGACTAGATGGCGCGGTGTGGCATGTCCGAAATATTATTATTATTACATATTTGCTCATGGTTCACTAATTCAAATTAAATTTAGCCCATACCATAGATATACTCACACAAAAACACTGCGTTGTGACAACAAAATTATGAGCAAAAAATATTCGATACCATCAGCACATTAATGCCCCACTGCAAGGGCTCAAGCCTTACCTCGGGATGAGGGGTAATCCAGTGAGGATTGGTGGATAAAGACGGCTTAATGTGCTCTCCGTCCGAGGCACAGAGTAGCAGTGTTTGTTATATACATTTGTTAGAAAAACTCATTGGTAACCTTGGGAATCGAACCACGGCCTTCTAAATAAGAAGCGGGCTCGGTACCACTCGGCTATCACGACACAAAAAAAAACATATACGCCGCAGACCAAATATACACTACTTGTTGTTTTGAACTATTCACTACGAAGTATTATATAGGCTTTTTGTTACCTAAAAAATCGTTAAATTTGTACCTACTGGAAAAAAAGTAGATTCTGAAGCTACATTTAATTTAAGAAAATATTTGTTTATAAGATTAATAATGATGTATGGTCTATGTGATCATGCACTGAATCTGTAATTTTGCTCAAGTTTTCGACCATTTCGTAATATGAGACGCTCTAAGATGATTTTGCTATCAAAGGCTGAACCTAGCTATGGTGACAATTAACCAATCTATAGCTATGTGATTTTTAGTTATGAAAAATTACCCAATCTGTTTCTTCATTTGTTTTTCCCTCTTTTAAGCTTTTAAGCTTTTAAGGTGTTTCCTTGACAAGTAAAGGAGCTGTCCAGCTTCGTTTAAGGCACATGGGTGCGCGAGCCCGAAGTCCTCGAGTTTATTGTCTTTCCCAAACATTGCTCACATCTGGGACATCAGTATCCTTCTACATAAATTCTGTCATGTGGATGAATGTCTTCGTGAAAAAAAAGTTGTCGTTTGAAAGCATCTTATTTTTGATCTTCTTCGATCTTCGAGTATCTTTCGGGTTCTATTCCCGCCCGGGACAAATATTTGTGTGGATGAACATATCTATTTGTTCCGTGTCTGTGAGTTAAAGTATCTATAATACGTGGGCCATACTGAAACTTTCTGGATTCCCATAAATGACATATTACTTATGATACATTTATTGTTTTTCAAAGTATATGCCGCCACAATTGACACATTTTTGCATTCGGTGGAACCATTGTAAAAAGCAGTTGGACCAATTTCTTCAGGGACCTCTTCCATAGCTTCATGGAATGTCGCCGATTCAGGTCTTGTAAAATGTATGCCTCTAAGTTTATCTTTCATTTTCGGAAACAAAAAGATGTCGCATGGTACGAAGTTTGGACTGTAATGGCGGATGCGTCATCAGTTTTACATTTGAACCCTTCAAATACGCTTCTGTTGCCTTATTGGTATGTGAGGACGCATTATCGTGATAAAGGACGACTTTGCTTCGAGGGCTCTTTTCCCGATCTTTTTCTAAGACTTTGGGAAAGCAACTGTTGATATATTATTCTGCAGTTACTGTTCTTTGGTCTTCAAGTGACACTGTTGTGTAATGTCTTGATTTGCCGAAAAAAGAAGCAACCATTTTCTTGCCAACGGTTCGACTTTTCTTAACTTTCGTTGGCAAATCGCCACAAGGAAAGACCCATTCTGTCGATTGACTTTTTCTTTTCGGTTCAAAGCAGTAGGTACACCCAGGTTTCGTCACCGGTCACGATATTATAGACAGCCAATGATTGCCCTCCCTTAAACTTTGCTATCATTTTGCGACATCACTTTACACGCAGTCGTTTCTGGTCTTCCGTCAATCAAATCATGCGGTATCCATCGAGCATAAAGCTTTCGTACCTTCATATGCACATGTAAAATCTTTTGCACTTGACTCGTTCCAATGCCTAATACAGTACGAATTTGCTGACATGTAATATTTTTATCAGTCTTAACTAATTAACGTACGGTATGAATATTAAATTCGGTAACCGCAGTCGCTGGTCAAGCTTCACGTCCATCGTCATGGAGATAATTACGTCCATGTCTAAACTCAATCAACCCCGTATACACAGAGCTTTGGAGCTTTATTACCAAATGCCGATTGAAGTCTCAGGCAACTCTCTGACTTAAGCCGCAGCGAAAATCATAAAAAAATCATAGCGTGAAAATTTTCTCTAGTTAAGTTCATTGTAATTCCGACACACAACCACAGATTATATCACACAACTTTCAAACCGACGACGCCACAATCAAGAAACAAATGACTATCTCGCAATTTAAATAGTAACGTGTTCCCAGAGATTCCATTTTCAAATTTCATGAATGGCTTTCTATTTTTTCAATTGTAAGTGGCCAGTTCCTAAAAACTTTAAGTATGCCCTATGTTTGTATATATTATAAAGAATATTTGAGTATGTATATCAGTTGTCCAGTATGGTCGTGGGTTCGATTCCCGCCCGCGACGTATATTTGTGTACATGAACATGTCTATTTGATGGAATTTGATGTAGATTCAGGCGACACCGGGTTGAATAATATATAATTTATTTCATAAACAAATCACTAGTATATGTGTATGTACCTCACGCATGATCTAGTAAATAAACTATTAAAATAGATGTACAATAATAATCATTTGCGAGTACTTAGCATTACTCAACAAATCAACGCCCTAAATAATTTTATGATCGACAGGATATAGCTAAAATCAATATGATACCTAATCGTAAAATATAATACTTAACAAAAAGCCAGTAAAACAGATCAGGGACGGTCACTTAACCCGAATTTGAGTGCATTACTTTATACTGAATACATTGTTGTACATTCACGAACTAAAGTGGCGCTAAACTAATTGATTTATGAATGATAGCTTGCCACCCGTAGCTCCGCTCGTGTGAATTACATAGTCGTACCGGGACCCCTATTTCCGGGATAAAAAGTAACTTGTGCCGCTCTTTCGCTTATAAACTATATCCATGCAAAAAATTATAGCGGGCCCGATACAACTGTGTAGTCCACGCGAGTGGAGACGCGGGCGGAATGATAGCCTATGTTACTCGCTGATAATGAAGTTTTTGATAGGCGAAAGAATTTCTTTAATCGGTTAAGCAGTTTTTGAGTTTATCCGTAACAAATAAACAAAAAAGCAAATTTTTTCTCATTATAATATTAGTATGGAAAAACTATATTTTAGTTTTACCAACTTTGAAATGACTACTGCATTTAACACCCCTTAACTAGCGCACATGCTCTAGAAATCCCTCATAACACATAAGAGCCAATAACTCATGCAAGCTTTGGTTCGTAAATGTACCACCGGTGGTTTATTGATGTAGGTACTTAAATACGATAGTTGATGAGTCCGATGCGGAGGTTCTTGAGGTATATTTATGAGAAATGAAGAACTTATAATACAAATTTAGATTAATTAACAGTAAAGTTGGTGTGGGTACAATTAGAAGTGGATATTTTACTCTAATTTGATAATTTGCAAATTAATTATGGTATAGGTATCTGATTTAACAAATGTCACATAAAAATTGGCAATCTTTTTAAAATTAATAATCATAACTCCGTCATGATTCACAGATTAAAGTACTTCCGTATTAACCAATTGAAATATATATTTCGGGACCGGAAAAACAGCATTCAAAACGAGATAGCGCGCATATACTCAATTCGTTTTCGCAAGACCGACGTATAGATACACGTACACGTAGACGTACAGGCCAATGGATTCGGCTAGTTCCCAAACGTCTATTATTATTTATAAGTTTTTAAACTATTTGAAATAATCAAAATTAATTACAAAAAAATTCTATCTTTAGACTGAGAAAAATTTCAGCATGAAAAAAGAGAATTGTATACTTACTTAAATCGTGGTATTACTTGATTTAGCGTAGCACAGTATATTACACCATGCAGCTGCAGTACAAGTCTGTCTGTGTACTTTTGATGTATCCATATTAATGTTATATTGAACGTATTTAAGTCTAAAACATAAGTTGACCTTATATTTCTGAAATATACGTTCGTCCGTACGTAGGATTTCTCTCTGTGTAGCAGCCAGTTTAGTCAGTAGATACTAACACAACAATTCCACAATTATACATATCTTAAAATTGAAATACATAAATTACTAAAACACTTGTGTACTCGACTGCATGCCTGTCAACACACCCGCTAAGTGATCACAAATTTCATATCGGAACGCATCAGCGAAACAGAGCGCCTAGTTTTTAGATATTAATAGCCGTCATATTGTATGAAAAGCGTGCGAAGATCGACGAGCCGTTGACAGTTTTATTTGGAGCCGGTTTAGACTCCATTTAGTAAAATGCAGATAAATATTTTGTGAAAAGTACAGTCAGTTCACACTTATTTAATCTTTTAGCGTTTTTTTCAATGTTCTATTCAAATATGTTCCTCGGTCTGGTATTTTCTTTTCTTGATATGTTTCTTGATATGATAAACATTTTAAGACTAAATAAGTTTAATTAAGTTGTTACTTGTATATACTTGACATAAATGATCGATATCCATCACTAGTAATTATGTGCCAGAAAAATTCAGATGGGACCGAATTTCGAAATTTCGCTGATTTTTGGGGGAAGGTTCTATTTACCTTTGAGTTTGAACATTTCGCAACTCTGCACGCCGGCACGATGAAAAATTATTGTGACGTTTAGGCGTAGAAACACGTCGATGTTTTAGAAAGAGAAAGATTACGCAGTTTCACAAATATATCGGCCGAATATGGAAATATTTGAGGTAAAATAAATTAGAGATGAATTTCTATTTTTGAGGCGGCATGCACTAAAGGGTCTGTGGTCGCACGTTCCAAAAAAAAAAATATTTTGGAGGCGGTACACGTTAAGAATAAAGATCATGGTTTCTTGGTAGCGACGTGATTTATTGCCATAATAATTTACATTTAGAATTTCAAAATCTTATTATCTATGATGGGAATTTCGAGACACTTCCGGAGGATCGGGATTTTAGCGTATATAGAGCGACTCAGTCTTTTAGGAAGAGTCAAGGAACGAACATACCTGCGAACAGTATACGAATGCGACATAGTTAGCAATAAATCGGTGTTTTCGTATACCCACAAATATTTAGACCCCCAGCCCATGACACTACTTACCCGTTTATGAAGACACCCAAAACAAAGATGTATTCAATAATTCAGTTAACTGCGAGTTTTTGGTAGATGAAAGCTAAAATCACTGGATCATTTGAGCTTCAAGGTAAAATTATTTTTTCAACAACAATCCGTGGGAAGTAGACGCAATGCATCGTCTTCTGGCACAACAATCACAAATCATCAAATTGATTTCCATCGAACTGCTCATGAAAACATGTTTATGATTTTGTCGACGAATCAGAGCGTAAAATGATCTTTGCGTGCTACTTTAACTTATTTTAAGACGATGAGACGTTTTGACGAACTTTATAACGTTGATAAAGTATCTACTTACCTAGTGATTTTCACATCTTACTAGCGACCCGCCCCGGCTTCGCACGGGTAGCAGAGCATTTAAGCCGTAATGTTTTTTTCTGTCGTAGTGTCATATCAGCTTGTTGTGTCGAACATGTGGATTGGATTTAATTAGATTTAAATGTGACGTAAGTTCATCCTACTTGGAGTATTTTTAAAGTATTTTATTTCCAATTCTATAAATATTTGAGAAAGTAAAGAATAAATACATATCACCTAACCTAACCTAAACACGTGTGTCGCGTCGTCCTGTATGGCCGGCCGGCGCGGCGCGGCGCCCGTTTATTTATATTTCGCGATAGCTTCTAAGATATTAATTTAAACTGCATAGTGTAAAGGGCAATCATAATGTGCATGAAATGCTGAAGGTAAATAACGTATTTAATTTGATAAGGATTAATACCGTATCCGTATAAATTGCTTTCCAATTACCTCATCATACAACACTATTTTTTGAAATATAAAAATAGGTATAGTAAGCTATCCATAAAAGATAGACATATAATAGACATGGACTCAAAATTACTACTTTCTAGTATTGACATATTTCTTCCACTTTTTCCTCGCGCTCTTTATTAAAACGTTACTACGGCAACGCAAGGGAAGAATAAACTATCAGCGTAAGAATTCTTTTAAAGTCGTAATTATATTTTAGTAATTAATGTTCCGCAATAGGAGATTATCGTTAAAAAAAAACCATCAAATGACGTTACTAGATGTCATTTGACGCACTGCTTAGTTTAATTTTTATCATTGAAAATGACTATCAAATTCATTTCACGGGAGACGCATTTTTAGCCATAACTCCGAGGGTATGGGGTCTAGCCAAGCTTTCAACTTAAAAGATCAATAATTTAGTTGCACGTCGTATGACAACAAAATTTTGGAAATCCGTTAGGCAGTTTTCGAAAAAAATTGGAAAATGTAAAAAAATCGGGATTTTTTCGGATTTTTTTTTTACTAAATCCAAAATATTTTGAGAACGGCCATTAACGTAGCTACGGTTTGAGACCAAGTTTTTGGAAATCGGTTGGTAATTGTAAGATAAATTATTTCCGAAAGATGAGATTTTTTGGTCGATCGCTGGTGTTTGCGGATATAAGTTACTATATTTCAGAGATTATTCGTCGGATCGCTTCGAAGTGTTATACAAAAGGTTAGAGGGCATCGGTAGCTACCCTTTGAGACCAAAATTTTGGAAATCGGCTGGAAATCGAATAAGAAATTTGACATCACATGTTAGATTTTATGGACGATCGGGAACTTGTTAACATTACGGTCATCGCCTTTCGGCCTGTATTCGTTCGAATGCTTCATTATTGAGTTCAAAACGTTTAAGGATATCAGAACTAAACTTAATTTAAATTTAAACTTAAATTTAAACTTAATTTAAACTAAAAATTTAATCGGATTTGAGTAGGTTCATTTTCAATGAAACCGATGGTTGCGGGGACTGCAAGATCTGTGGATTTTTATAATTTAGTTTTGTTTTTAAATTAAAAACAGAAACGTATAAATTTATAAAAATACTTGAAACAAACAAAATTGTTGTGTTAAAAGTTTAAGGTGGCAAACAGCTTAGACGACAACCAAAGAGAATGTAGATTTTAATCCAATCAGTTGACATTGACAATCGTAATAACCTGCTACGCCATCTACTTTTAGCGTAAACAACTGAACTTGGAAAACATTCATTAGGTACTTTATTTCGAACATAATATGGGCAACACTGATAATGTCTCGGTTCTAAAAAGGTTTCGTCTCCTCTCCGCGTGCATTTGTAATACAAGTACCAGCCTCAGAACGCTGGATCTAAGTATCTTCGCTGTTCAAATAAACTCGAACAGAATGTTATGAAAAATCCCATAGTGCCATGAAAATTCACGCAATGTCATGAAATATAACTAAATGTCACGAAATATCACAGAATGTAGAGAAATGTTATGAACCTTATTGACGGAAGAGCGCTAAGTCGGAAAAAGGCGACCAAAAGTTATACTCCCATCCAAATGGATCACTAGATATCCCACATCAAAAAGTTATAAAAACTACATTTGAGTGTATCAGAAACGGGTGCACAATTAGAAAAATTCTGTTAGTCTGCAGAGCTGGTACTAAATATACGCTGTATCGTTAATATTATAACGTCATAATAATATCTCTCATTATATATATTTCGGCTTCCAGCTCGTCAGACTTTTTCTAACAATTGCTGTCAAGCTAAATAAACCTCCCAATATGTTTAAAAACAGTCACCGTTATCTTGCAAGTGGAACAGACGTAACTATATAGGTAGTATAAAGTATACAAGATATTAACATATGAAAATATCGACATATCGATAGATTTTGTGCAAACCCTATGCTAAATAGTTTCTTGTAATTTTACACAATATTTTTGTATCTTACACATACTTAATTTGTCAAAATTACTAATTATTTACAAAATAGAGTATTTACCTTATATTACTAATGTAATACCAAGTACATTTAGGAATAATTACTATCAAAATAGGTACGAAGCAAGTAGTATAGTAATTGTCGGTACTTTTACATGTGAAATGTCTCTTCATTTGGGTTATTATTATAATTCACACCACAATCCAATACAGAACACGACACCATTATAATTAAGGAGATTTAATTTGTATAATCCAAAACGATTACGGCAAAAAATTTAATTAAAAAAATTAATTTAAATATAAAACGAGATCGTATTTTGACAGGACGCTAAGGGAGTATATGTAAGTTCAAATAGGTTTTGTGACAGATTTTGTTGCATTTCTTTCTCGCTTGTAGGATTTTCGCAAAGGTCTGGATGTCACTCGCGCACTGTGTTCCTCTCTTACGCTAGTATACCTTTATGGTTAAAACTTTAATCTCTCTCCAAAAATGTGGAATAAACACGTTCCTTGTATGGGGACCCTCTATAATTTATAACTTTATTCTTATTATTTGTTGATAAAGCGGCCATAGTAATACATACCTACCTACTTTGTGAAAATTTCAAGTGTCTACCTATTACGGTTCAGACGATACAGCTCTGTGACAGACGGACGGACGGGCAACGTAGCCTTAGTAATGGGTTCCCGTTGGTATCCTGTGGCTATGGAATATTGTACTGGTAATATCACGTTTTTCTCAAAATGACGCCAAAAGTACGTCATTCCACAAGCGCCATTTCGGAAAACTCCTAAAAAATTGTTTTGATTCTGAAGCGTATTTTTGTTTAAAAAAAAACGTAAAAAAAGTGTGTTAGAAAAAGTGGTCATACCAAATCAAACTGAATTACTGGCAGCCCAGCTTCAAACTGTCAATATCAATAGTAATTGTCATTAGTCAATTTTAGTTGATTTTAGTCAATGTGATCAAAAGTGGCGGTTTTCATTGTTCTAGAATGATTTGTTTTTATTAATAAGGATATTATTTTTATATAAGTAACAATACGTTCATATTTAGATATGGAATACATATCTACTTACTTGACAATTTAATGGGTTACAAATTACGATGTTTGTTTCTCTGTCTTGGAGCTACTTTTTTAACTACTTGCTATTTAGCTTCTATTCCAATGCAATTAGGTAAGACGATTTTTTTTACTATATTAAAAACTTAGAACCTTCGCCACATATCAGTAGCGCTTTACAATGTTTTCTGATGAAAAGTTAAAAAATATTTAATCTGACTTAAAGGCGAAGGGGGTGCTTAAAAAAGGGTGTATTTTTCTCCCGCATTAAATAATTTTTAATGGAAATCAAAATAAAATATAGATCTTTTTGATGGCTCGTCGCTCAACCCGCTTCGCTCTTTGTATTAACACAAGCAAGACCTATTTTTTGAAATGGTAGACCATCAACATATCGTGGCTGTATATAAAATTGTTCATTGTTATAAACACTATTTCCATCAGGCAGCATTGGGAAGGTGACCCTTCATGAGTTCCTATATGTTAATAAACTAAATGTGTTGAACATTTATCCATTCTATTCATTCATTCATCCATTTTATACTTTTGATTATATACATATCTAGATAGACATCCAGCGTCAAAAAACGTAGATAAAAGAATCTCAGACAGTATATATTTAGTATGGCATAGCGGGAATATGTGGTCTGTTTAGTCACACACAAGCCTATAAAAGTTCAGGAGCGGCTACAGGATTTTGTTCAGGAGGCAGGGCAATTTTTGTCTGACGTTTTAAAGTACCTATAGCAACTAATTTGATTTCAGATTAATTTGCTATGTCTATTAGATTTTTGATCTACTCTATAGTAATTTCACTACTTTTTTCTTTTCATAAAATCCAAATGAATAGAAAATTACAAATTCAAAATTAAAAGTATTTTGGCTTAACTTTATTTTTCATTTTCTTAAGATGCAATCTTTATATTTTTAAACACATAATATTGTTGAGCAGTACTGAGCCCTTTCCAAACATCACTCCATTAAAGTTTTACAATATTATTGATACCATTAATAACTCCATTATTGTTACAGAATCGGAAGTGTCACCTAAAGAGAATAGACAACGATTGAAGCTATCGACACAGAATAAGAAACGGCTTGCAATATTAGTTCCATTCAGAGACCGTTTTGAAGAGCTATTAGAGTTTATGCCTCACATGACAACATTTTTAAATAAGCAAAAGATACCCTTTCACGTTTTCGTTGTACAACAGACTGATAGTTACCGTTTCAACCGAGCTTCTTTGATTAATGTTGGATTTTTAAATACTAAAGATAAGTTTGATTATATTGCGATGCATGACGTTGACTTATTGCCACTGAACGATAAACTAAACTATGATTATCCGGCCAGTAATCCTTTTCACATATCAGCCCCTGATCTACATCCAAAATATCACTATTCCACTTTTATTGGAGGGATTTTGTTGATAAAAAGGGAGCATTTCGAAATGGTCAATGGTATGTCAAACAGATATTGGGGTTGGGGACTAGAAGACGATGAATTTCATGTAAGACTGAAAGATGCAAATCTTGTTGTAAACAGACCTGTCAATATTACAACTGGTACTGAGAATACTTTCAAGTAAGTGTTGAAGCCACTTTTATTATAAACTAGCGTTTTTTACCTGCAATAACATGTGAAAAAAACCTATATTTACTCTTTCGCATTCCTGCAATCTTAGTATTTGTTAGTTCTTTTAAAGTATTAAATTTTATTTATGTTTGATAGTTTTAAATGGGTTTGGATCAAAATTATAATGGTCACGCCAAAGTTATTAATATCAAAAGGAATGAGGGTCTAGAATAACCTCTCAAAACATTTTTTTTTCTATTTAGAAATTTGCCAGATATTTATGAACATTCATCTGCCGTTGAAATCGTCCCTGTGACTCCATCTGGGTAGTTGGAGCTTATTGTGCTGCTTTAAATCGAAACTAAAAGTAAATAAAAAAAATTGAGATAAGGTCACTATGTCAAATGAAATTGTAATCCTTATGAATCAATAAAAATATTATGACTTTATTCAGTTTAACATAATGCAAATAGTTAACACCTGTCCAGATGATGTCACAAGGATATTTTATTAATTTTTAGAAAATACGGAGAATATTACAAAATATTTTTTTATTTTAAAAGTATAAGGAGATAAGTCTATATTTTCAGAAAAAATGTAAAAACTATGTATTAAAAATTTTGGTCCAAGCCCATTGAACTGTTTTCCTTCCAACTATATTTCTGTGTACAGATATCTTTAACATTATATCGCAGACGATTTTATAGTATTATTGTGTAGGTATTATAAAAATAGTTTTACTTAATTCTGTTATCAAATAAAAATATATTTTATATAACCCACATTTCAAAACTTTCTCTATTATTTTCAGACACATACACGATAAGACTTACAGAAAACGGGACATGAGAAAATGTTACAATCAACGTGAGGTGACACGCAGAAGAGACAGACAGACGGGCCTCAATGATGTTTCATACACCCTAAATAAGATATATAAATTAACTGTAGATGATCTACCATTAACTGTTCTGAATGTAGAATTACATTGTGACAAAAATCTCACACCGTGGTGTGTGTGTCCCGAACCAGTAGTGAAACCCAGTAAGAAAACCAATTGAACGTATTTGAAAATAATTAATAAAAATTGTACATAACATTTATGTGCTTTTCGATTTTGTAATTAAGAAGCTGACAACCATAACTAGATTTTTCCAAGTGATAAGGAAAAAAAAAAAAATTTTAGTTTTTAGGCAGATTTGTTTTATGTCCTCTATAGAGCAAAGCAACCCAGGTCTGGTTAACTATCTAATAGGCACTGTAAATACAACTCTATCTATAAAAATGGGGACTCGTGTCCGGCGAGGTAAATTAACTTTATTGGACCTTGTGTATTCAGGCGACAAGTGTATAAAGCTGTAATTTCTAGGTGATAATATTATGTTTAATTGGATGATAATGGATTATTATAAAATCAACCCCTAATTCAAAATTATTTGTTTTTTTTTCTGAACACCTTTATGCTCTCCTTCAACCCAGATGGGTTAGATTGACGAGTATTTTTGAAATTTTTGAATTTGTATGGTTAACAATAGAAATGAAACAATACAGTTTAATAAAATAGTATATTTTTTACAACTTCTGCAAAGCAAAATGATTAACAATGCACAAATGTTCAGTTTTAATCACATAAAATATATAGAGGTTTTTAGTTTTTGGCAATTAATATTAACAAAATGGCATCACTCTTATACATACAAATTAGAGTATTCTCATATCTAAACATGGCTACAATATAATACTATTTGTTCCAAATACATACCTTCATAAATTACTATGACAAATATTTTGATATTAACAAATTTTAAATTCTATAAAAATCTTAAATTGTACTGAAAGTATTAATAACTTCCAAAGTCATTAATTAGATCGCTCACAACAAATAAATTTTTTTTTAAATCACGAAGTAATCAAGCATTTGTTCTCGCATGGCGCTAAATATAAGCTATTGGGTCCATAGAATTACGAAACGCCCGTTTCCCTACTAGAACTAGCATAAGTCAGTGATCTATGAAGCGCAGGTAGGAACTCATATTCACGATGCGATTATATCGATATCGTGATTGCTAATTTTAATTCTTCTATTTTTTATATTTCCGTTGATTCCAAAACCAAGACAAAATTATTGAAAAGGTTCATGACTAAAGAAAAAAATATATGAACATACACTAGTTGTGCTAGTGTATGGGCGGTTCGTTTGCCACTCGAGTATATTAGTCTAGTAGGGATGTGAGCTTCGTAATTGTAATTCTACGAATGGAACAGTTAATTTGATCAAGCAAAGTTTTACTCAAAATTCTAAAATATTTACAATTCATGTGAGTATTTTACTTTAAATCAGATAAAAAATCTTCTACTCTCGCCTACAATACTTTAATAATATGATTCCTACCTGCGAAAAAAAATTTGGGTTCATTTACGTAATGTATTTTATGATAAACATTTCATGGCTCATTTGAAACTAAATTTTAAATTCAATTCATGACTTGGTGTACCTAGGTTTTCTTTGCAGAATCATATAGGATATATATATAATAATATTAATAAAATTCTAAGAGAAAAGTAAGCATGTATTATTCCTTCACAAAATTTCCTACTACATACTAATTTAAAAAAATTATTATTACTTAGTAAAAACAAATAAAAATGTAAATGCACTAACCTTATAACCTACAATAAATAAGTACTCAAGGAACTTTACATTACACCATCACTACCAAAATTATTTTTTAATCTTTTTTGTGAGAAAAATACAAATTCTACAGCTACGCATGCGCGATACCTAACTTACAACTCTTACTCAGTACAATCGATCATCATCAGCCCATTTTTACCCCACTGCAGGGGCTTAGGCCTCCCCCAGGGTGAGGAGGGGAATTTGTAATCGATCATCATCAGCCCATTTTTACCCCCCAGCTTGGAGCTTAAGTCCACCATGCTGCTCCACTGGACCTGTACCGACCGCCATCTATTGACAGCGTCCGGGACCGACTGCAACGTGCCCTCCGAAGCACGGTGTCAGTGATATTGTGTACTTAAGTCAGAAAAACTCATTGGTACACGCCCGGATTCGAATCATGGCTCTATGGGGCCTTATAAATTTGAGACAGGTTCATTGCGCTCTGGGCTATCACGACATGTTATGTTTTGACAATCGATCATATAGGTAAATCAAATACAAAAACTTTTAGTTGCCTAAAATCCTGGTAGGTAACTGAAAATGTCTATATAACATATAGTTAATGAATGTCTATATAATATATATTATAAACGAAATATCTAAGTACGTCAGTTGTTTAGTACCCATAATACAGGTTCTACCTAGTTTGGGACTAGATGGCCGTGTGTAAGAGGTCTCAGTTATTATTATTGATTCACTGATGCTAAAAAAATATATGCTCAAAACTGTGTCGATTGTAAAACTTGTTTTACAAAGACATTCTCGATTAAAAAAATTACAAAATTATTCAATCAAATACAATTTCAACAATTATATACTATCTTTATTAAATTTTATAATACTTAACTTGCTGGAATTAATAAAATTTACATATTGTTAATAAAACTTTGCCGATTAATATTTTTAATTAAGCATCTAGATTTTACCCTATTAATTTATTTTTGTATTTATGTGAGTTGATTCATAGAAGTGAATCAACCTAGAAGTGAATATTTGCGTCTGTTTCACTCGTACTCAAATCGATATAGGCAAGTGAAACGCGCTGCTGCACCGTGAACTCCTCAAAGTCGTCGGCGATTGTCAGCGTCTTAACCACACTATTATCATGTCTGCTGCACTTTTATGACGTAATTTACGATTGACTCCTAACTAAAAGTTGTAAAAGTTCTAAAGTTTAAATGCGCGACAAGCTTAACAATTACACATGTAAAAATATAAATAACATTTCAAATAAAAACAAAGGTTTAGAAATTAGATTTGTGGAATAACTACATAACCTTAACACTTATTAATAACATGTATAAAATATTACAGTAAAAACTAAAGCAATAAATGCATGCGAATAAAAATTAATTAAAACAATAACACATTTAAAATATCTATTAAACACATTAATTTTAATTTTGTTTAAGCATAATTCTGGTGCACAGACCAGTCAACCTTTAGACCACGCTTTAATAACCGTCAGTACGAAAACGAAATCGCCAAAAAGTGGCGGGGTGCGGGGAGAGGTCGGCTAGTTTTCATTGGCTCGTTCAAAATTGACAATTGAATGGCTTCCGACGTGCTTCCAACTGACGGCTCACTAGTGACGTAGTTATGTAGTGTCACTACTTAGCCTTGGCGAATGCTACTCCCTGTCAAAGCGTGGTCAATAAGGTTGACTTGTCTGTGTTCTGGTGCCTTGTATTAACTACACCCAACAACACTTGTAGCATAGACAATTTTTTATTATAGTGACGGTATATGTACCATAATACATTCTACCGTGGCAAGTATTTGGCTGTCATTTTTCTATACATCGGCCGTCGAGAGTTGGCATTCCTGACAGGTCGTAATCGGCTGGTTGATGTACATTTGTATCGTCGGATGATTCCCGTTTTCAAATATTACTATCGTTTACATACACGAAAGACACAAAATTTAATTAAAAATTATATTATTATGTCCAATTTATCCTATTACTAAGCCTCCGCTGTCTGTCCGTCCATCCGTCTGTCATAGGGCTGTATCATCGGAACCGTAATAGGTACACTTGAAATTTTCACAGAGTGTGCATTACTATGACCGCTGTAACAAATAATAAAAATAAAATAAAGTTAAAAATCAAAAACGGTCCACATACAAGAAACAAATTTTTTCGACGTTTTTCGTGATTATAGTGGTTGTGAAATCAGTGCTTACAGTAAGTAATACGCACGGATCTTTTTCGCTGTGAAGTCATTTACAGAAAGCGTCACAGTAGTATAAAATAGAGAAGAAGGAGAGGTCGGATAGCTCACGCTACTCGCTCACGCGCGCAGCCATTACTACCCCTCGCTGCCCGCGCGGCGGTACTTTCGCATTGAGCATTCACAGGCAACTCAGAGCGGTAAAGATCCGTGCGTAGTACTGTACACTTGAAATTTTCATGGAGTGTGTAATACTAAAACCGCTATAACAAATAATAAAAATAAAATAAAATAAAAAATTAAAGGGGGTCCCCATACTAGCATAGGTTTTTTATATTGTACGATGCTACGGAACCCCTCACGTGCGAGTCCGATTCGCACTTGGTCCGTTTTTTTATCATTTGTAACGGTTCAAAAGATACAGCCTTTTAAATAAAGAACAGACAAACCGCGTAAACTAAATAATAGAGTCCCGTTGGCACTCTGCGTATGGAACACTAAAAAGTACAGTACAGGGTCAGTGAACCATATCATTGTATTCAGTAAGTTCACAGCGATACAATGCATATAATAACACATATAGCTTGAAACGATTTTCTAAAAGCTGATAAGTTAGGTAAAGTCAATGCGGGTAACTTAAGCTTTCAATATAACATTGGCTTACTATTGCATTATTTTATTTTATTTTACGATTTATTTAAAAATAAGCAAAATGTTTCTTAAGTTATTTTGTACCTTAGTATATCCTTAACGCATCCATAACTCAGTGACATTGATACTGGCAATAGATTTAAAATCACAGACTATTTTGTCCGCAGCGTGATTGTGTCGTCGAAAAGATTAAGCAACAAAGTTATTTTTTACGCAGTGTCTGGATAATTTTAACAGGTATATGGCGCTTAAATTGTATTTGTTGTTTATTAGTGTTGACACATATGCAAGTATAATTTAAAATATCTACAAAGTTACAGCGAAATTGTATGATTTGTTCAAAACCGTTTTGCCGCCGGTGAAATACGGCTAACATTGGCCCGGGCAAAAATTACCAGTATCGTTTATGAATTGCTGCCAATTGCTGAAGACAAACTAGGAGAGGAAAAATTGCCGGTTGCTTACCAAAGCACTTGCGAGGGAAGCTTGTTTCCTGGGCAAGTCAGATGTGTTCAAGCTCCAAACTACGAAATATTACATAAGCAAAAGGCTGAATAAGCATGGGTATGGCCAAAACAGGTTGATGTGTGGAAATGTACAAAGAAGAACACCATGAAAGTGCGTGAAAAGAACGCTATAGATTTATATCTATAGCGTTCTTTTCACGCACAAAGCTACTCTGATAAAAGACGACTTTCTGTCTATGGAATGGGGCGATTAAAGAGCTTATATATTGCTATCATATGATCTGGATCTTGGAACAGTGTATTAAATTTGCATGTTATAATACTTTCTAAGACTCATTTTTAATTGTATTTTGTGTCAAGGATTGTAATATTACAAGTGTAATTTTAAAAATCTTGATCGAGAACAAATGTAGTACCTGCGTCAAGGCAACATTTTTATTCTGGCTATAATTTCCACAAAAAAAAATATTTTGACGGTTATAGGTTGTCTATGGGCACTGAGTACGTTTATAAGCATAAACAAGAGGCCAAAGTTATAATGAGAAGCTCAGAATTCAAAATAATACGTAATATTTGAACATGGGTAAAGGTGGGCCAATTATACCTCAAGTCTCCATATAACTTTGGCCCACAAGTTTTAATCGTTTTTTTAAATTTTTTTATAAGGGTGATGCTATATACGAATGATGCAATACAATCTAGACGTTTAGATGCCACCAAAAACATAGGCAACGTGTATTACAAGTTTTAACTCTCTCTTTTCCTTAACGATATTCAACAAAAGTGGGGCAAAGTTACCCACATTGACTGTACCATATTTTTTCTATGTGCAGAAACTAGCAGTTTTAAATGAAAATGGTTTTAAAAAATTGTTAAATTGTACATAATAATTTTATAAATTGTACCTAAATTTTATTAGAGTAGAAACCATAATTCAGTTAGTTTAAGCATTTGTTCCTCTTATCTTTTTGTTTTTATATGACTGTTCATTTATAAAATTAAATAAATAACCGACAGGGCGTTCGCGCATTATCGCCTTGCCTAGTTGAGTTCGCGCAGACTGTAAAATGAGCACTGTAGATACAAGCACTTATCCAAAATTTACACCATGGGCTCCCCAACTACAAACAGTATATCAATGATGTTTGATATTAAAAAGAAAATGTTTTAAGCACATAATGTTGTAGGCTCAATAAAGCAGGTACAGTACGACATAACTTAGAAGTTACATGCACGTGATTGGTGATCGATTTCACTAGGCCGAGAAAGCGGCGACGGCGGGTGTAGCAGGGAGGGATATCCCGCCGGCGGTCGCCGACCGACACAATTACCAGCTGCTCGCGCATTACCATGTTAATGTTATACCTTCGTGGAACTATATCTCAAAATTTTAGTACCGTATGTTAGTCATTAGACACGAGATTACGCATGTTTATTAGTTAAAAAGTCGTTAAAATAATCTAACATTATAGTCTAATCAATTAATTAAATCAAGAACCTCGTGAAATTTATCTAGTACACGATTTAACTTCTAAGTTAGGTCGTACTACAGGAATTATTAACAAAGTGCGAATATAGCTAAAAATGCTGCTCCATGTTCCATGACATCAATATTTTTTAATTTATTTAGGCCTTTGAACAATCGATTTTAAATACACAAGGAGAGCACCAAAAATAGCCAATGATGCAAACTATAACAGCTATTGCAGTTTCAAAAGAGCCACGCAATAACACAGTATGGTACTGGAGCTACTGTCAATTTAGGTTATGTGTAAAAGAAAAATGTGAGAAATTTAGATTAATAATTACTAAAGGTAAACCATATAAGGCTGGCTGTCCCTGAGGTTGCTGCGCTGTACCTAAGAGAAATTCCGCGATGCCTACTGGTCAACTATTGTCTATTTGACCAAAGAACAGCGCGGAATCACTTCTTTTACATCGGGCAGCCAACACAAGAAAAGCCAATGTAATGCGGTATACCATAGCGTATAGATAAATATGTTACCATCGTAATCGCACTTGGTTCGCAAATCTTGGGTCCAATTAACACAAGATTCCCGAAGACTCACCGAGCATGAACGAAGCCGAATAACGGGCACACACTACTGTAATGCTGTCATTTGTCATTGTTTCGTAATTCGTCGGCTTAGAATTTGGTCTGTCCGCAGCTAAGGCAACAATGTAACTATACGATAATTGCGTCAAAGAATCGCTGCAGGCCAAGAGACAAAACGACATAAACTAAACCGTCTCACCGGCACGTCAATTCATAGCTGGAGTCCCTACGTGACGTCAACCACTTGCAGTTTGAATTATGATCAAAGTAGACGCGTTTTGTTAAATATTTGTAATGTCGACGATTTACTTAACGAGTGCCAACTTTGAAAGCATTAATTAACCTCATCCGGTAACAGCTTTGGACGTGGTCAACTGAAATGCGTTGTAATGTATAGGCAGAATGCGACAGTTGTATAACAACAACGAATGTAACATGAGACAGTGCGAGCAAGACAGACGAAGCAAGGCTGTAAAGTACAAAGATCGAACTATTAGGTTATGCCTAAACGCGTGTGCCACACTAATCTTGGTCATAAGACACACAAAAAAACACACAATAGTCTCGTTCGAACGCTACACTGTCCCGCATCCAGTCTTTGACGCAACTATAGTAACTATTAATCTAGGGTGAATGATCCAAAACATATAGGAGGGGGTACCATATAACTAATCATGCGTAGCGGCTCCCGGTTCCGCGGGAAATCGATGCGCCGTTCACTGCTCGGCGCGACAGCACTTCAGCTAGAGAACGCACGAGCGGCCGTCCTACACAACACACCAAGGATAATATAAAAACAAGCTAAAAAAAATAAAAAAAGAATGACAAACACAGGGGTTTTCAAACGGTTAGCTCTGGCTGGTTGAACCACATTTAAACCACACAATCACAAAAAAATGGGACACAGACCGAACTGCAAATAATTGCATTAAATTATTTATTACTTAATTAAAGAAAAGAATTAATTTAAAAAGAAAAGGTAATAATAATAAAAAAAATAGATAATTAAAAATATTATAAAGAATTTATAGTGGTCACCACAGAGCATTAGAGTAGGTTAGAGTTACATTGTAGGCAGTTACGCTACCCTTAAGACAGATCTCTTAACCTAAACTCTAAAATACGACATCATATCATAACAAAGATGTAAGAGAAAGGACTGAACAACTTACTGCTTTCTAAAATTATATAAATCTGTGACAAAATTATTGACGTACACGTAACATTTTTACTTATATTTATTTTGTACTTATTATTGGGACACGTGTCTCTAAGCAAATACCGTCACATAGCACCTCTAACCTACTCGATTATCTGTGGTGGTCACAGTGTGTGAGTGATATCGACCACACACGCATAGCAACCACAGAGGGACCACGACCACTTTGTGATTATTGCTATTCACTAGTATCACTGTTTTACCATGTTTTTGCAGGTTTTGCGTAGTTTGCATGTATTTCGTTTGGTTATGCTTTTATGCATAACTTTGAAATTCAAGAAAGTTCGAACGAATTTTTTAATGTATTTCTTATACCAGTTTTGTTTTGCATAACGAAGGTAGTAACAAGTTTTAAATAAAACATAAAATACTAAGCTAAGGGTTAATTTAGCTACTAAAGAAAAAGTTTGTCTATTTCACAATACACCTACACAAAGAAAGTAAAACTTTTTTCTACATGGTTAATTAAAGTTACAGGACAGATCTATCAAATAATGAAATAAAATTTAGAAATGTCAGCAAAAGTTTTTATCATCCTACTATTATTTTTTAAATATTCAACCATTATGCAGAAAAATTTTGAAAACAGGAGAAACCATTCATCCATAAAAAAGTTTCACTTCACACTTTTTAGAGGTATCTAATTAATTACACAATTAACTAGATTCTAACTACATTCTCTTATTTAAATCACATAGGAGAAAAGCTTCATCAATATAATATGCACAATTCAGGCAGACATAAAATAAAAATTTTGTATTTTAATTGTAAGATCCTAAATCTCGCTGTCAAGCAACAAATATACATAAACATATAAACATTAAAAATATATTAATTATATACAGGTTGATGTTTTAATGACCAGCCAAATTTTAATATAATGACCTTGGATAAAAATCCGTTGGCCGTCTTGTTCCTTTTTAGTATCGTTCAATAGGAAAATATTCAGTTAAGACTATGTAAACCTTTCCCAAAACTACAATATACTAGTCACCCTTCACGAGGGCACCAGTGTACGTGCACGCACCCCGCCCACGTACCCCATGCTCCGCCCTTTCGCTCTATATAAGTAGAAGGTGGCCAAATTTTGTTAAAAAATGTTTAGGATATGATGATTAAGTTGGCAGTTGGCATTAAGTAAATTAAGTTGGCAGTCCCCTATAATTTCCCAAGACAACCTATAACTAAAATATTCCATGTCCCTCCCTCTAGAACAAATCTCGGCTCACATTCCCCACTTGCTAGAATATCAATGGAGTACAATACTATTAACGCAAAAACACAAGACATTGATATTTTTCATGATTCACTGTTCAATTTCAAAACTAAACTATTTCATTCATTTAAATAAATTGTTTCCTAAGTTATATTCAGTCAGTGTTCCAAAGAGTTTGTGAAATGCAATAATATTTAACAATATTGATTTTGTTGTCTTATATAAGTGTTGTGTATATCTATAATTGACATGCGTATTAGAAATAAGTCTGAATCATACTTTTTTATAAGCGTTTAATATAGCATGTTGTTGATGTACCTAAATAAATAAATGATTATGAATATTTGACCAACATTTTTATTTACGTAATGAGGTCTATTGGTGATATCTAACATCTAGAAAAATTTAGGCTGGTTACTAAAATCTCATCCCATTTAATTATATTTTTATTACAAATATCTTCATGTGATGAGGTGAAACATGTGATTATGAACTAATATTATAGTATAACGATTCTAATTTAAACCTTAATAAAACGTTAACAGTACATTATGATGCAAGTACGGTAAGCTGCATATTATAGTCGAGGTGTTATAATGAGCTGATGACTATAATAGCCAGCTTACTGAGTATGAGCAACATATGACGACCGCTTAGCCTAGTGGGCAGCGACCCTGCCTGCTGAGCTGGAGGTCCCGGGTTCGAATCCCAGGTCGGGTCAGTATTTATATGATGAATATTAATACTGGCACCGGGTCTTAGTTGTTATATGTATGTGGTGTCTTCGCTTGGCACCCAAAATACAAGCTAATGCTTAGTTTGGGGCCAAGACGTTGTTGTGATTGTGTGTGTTATTATTATTATTATTATCAAATATGACGTTTTTCAATACATTTGCGATGAAAATTAAGTAGACACTTCAAACGTATTAATGGCGCGAGCGGGCTGCTTTTCGCGGCTTACGCATGCGTTACAAACAGAATGCTCGTTTGTGATTGGTGTAAAGTAAATAGGCCTAGAACGAAAAGTTTCGATGTCATAATGTATGTATTAATTGTTGAATTGTTATATTAATGTCATAATTAATGTATTAATAGCAAATGTATTGAAAAAAACATTAAAGTGTAGCGAGAAGTAGCTACTCAATAATTACATTAAATAAAACACCTTGAGCTAGCGCCTGTGACATGTCTCTTGTCTGATATTGATAGGCATACTCTATCATTTCGCTAACACATACACTTTATGCGTCTCACAAACTTCAGTTCTCTGAAACCACAGACTTTTAGAACACGCGCGAATATGCCTATAGCTGAGGCGCCTTCTTCTCATAATCTGTATCGGAAACCCTGGTGCGACCAAAGAATTTGAACTTACAATTTGTGAGGCAACTTTTGCCGTTACGTATACATTCTTTTTCTCATTTCATTGCTAAAATAGACAGACAAAACTAAATAGACCAAGAGCCAGCTGCATGGAACCCTCCATGATAGAACAAAAGAATATATATACTAATGGATAAGATTTTCAGTTTTAAATATGGCACAGGATTTGTAAGTGCCGAGAGTTGACTGTAATATTGAAAAGCGATAGCGCCTGAATTTTTAATAACACAAATATTTATTGGGAACATCACAAAGACAGCGTTGTTTTTTTATTTAATAGAAATACTTATACTATATATAAAATAAATTATTTTAAAGGCTTGTTACAAAAAAAAGTATATCGGGCTGCCACCGCGCGCCTAGTCTATTATACAAAAAAACAATAATTGCCGATTCGCCCGATTTTTTTATTAAAATAAGCAATAGTCCTTGATAAATTATTGTCAATAATTAGCCTTCTACTTATAAAGGACTCACGTTTTAAAAAACAATACCGCATGTTGCTGTTTTTCAATAATCCCATCAACCTTCAGCACTAATAAATTTCGGTGCTAGTAAAATAACTGTATTAGAAAAATATATACATTTTTTTGCTCTATTTGAGAGAGTTTTGCTACTAAAATAGAAGCACAAATATATGAAGCAAAGGAAATAATATTCTTTAAAAACAATAGTTAGCTAATATAACACATTTTGTTTATTTTGCCCGGGCTCTTGTCGGGCGATAGTTTTTATTTCGCAGATAATTCCTAAGATATTAATTTAAATTGCACGGTGTAAAGGGCAATCATAATCTGCATGAAATGCTGAAGGTAAATAACGTATTTAATTTGATAAGGATTAATACTGTATCCTTATAAATTGCTTTCCGATCACCTCATTATATGACACCATTTTTTTTTTCAAACATAAAAATAGATTTAGTAAGTTATCCATAGGAATTATCCATATCAAAAGGATTAGGTAGCGTTTTCGATGAAAGCTCCCAGCTCAGCCGGCTTGATTTTTTTCCGACTTCTTCAACAATAATCGTCATATTTCAATAAATTTCTACAAAACATTAATAAATTATATACGTAAACCTTCCTCTTAAATTATTCTGCCCATTGGTGTCAATAATATGCCAATCCGTTCGGTAGTTTCTAAGTTTATCGCGTTCAGGCAGACAGACAGACGCGGCTGGGGACTTTATTTTAAAATATGTATTGATGATCTAACAATCTGAGTACCAATTTACCAAAGAAATATTAATGTATTTGGCAACAGGAATATAAACGTTTCATAAAATTCCGTTTAATTATCACAGAACATTACACGATCTCTCTTTATTTCACTCTCTCTTTCACTAATGGGTGAAGATGTGAGTGTAAGAAAATGGAACTCATTTGTTAAAAAATTGAACTTTCGAGTTCGATTCAATTAATATACCTATATATTAGCCTTAGTAAAACTTCATGAAAATTATTAGTACAACACACTTTACTTTTTTTTTATTACTGTTCTGTCTTCCTATTGAGCACAAGAAAATTAATACCCAAATTAAAGCTGAAATCCTCTACTAACAGAACAAAAAATAATTTGCCTGTTTCACATAATTAATAATATTATTGTTCTGTCTGCTTATCGAGTCCAAGAAAATTAATATCAAATCAAAGCTGAAATTCTCTACTAACAGAACAAAAAATACTTTGCCATGTTTCATAGATCGCAATACCTGACAACTCATTTACCATCTAAAAATAATTACATTTAATAAAATGACATTTGTCACAATGTTAACACCAGAATCAGAAAAACTAGTAGCGCTATTTATTGCCTGAAAAAAAAACTATGTTTTATAAGACAAATTGTACGAATTTATAACAAAATATCTGCGGAGATTTCAAATGTGTCCATTTTGAAAATTCGAAAATGTAAAAGAAATCCAAATCTAAATATATTAATGTAATTCTCAACAATCAGCATGATTTGATATAATTTTCTTGTACATTATTTATCCTTTATTGTTAAACTTAAATATTTGGAAAAAGTAACTGCTGAGTGTTTTGTCTGTAAGACATAAAATATGATATGACAGAAGCTTTAAAAGATCAACAGATGTAACTTCAACGATTCAAGAGTGACTTAATTCATTACTTGAAAGCCAATGTTGAAAAAAAAACGCAGGATTACACAGTGAGAATACTTCAATTTCCTGCCCACCCCCATATTCTAAATTACATACTATTTCTATTTTATCTTCTCACTGGATTTGTAATTTTACAAGTTGGATTTACCAAGAAATCGACCCACTGCACGCCAGTCTCTAATTGAATACAAGCACTTTAAGTTTAATTTTAGGGCGAGCTCATGAACGACTTGCAGACAGATCAGGTTTAAGATATAGATAAAAAATAAAAGTCAGGTATAAGATAAAACTATTATCACGGTAAATACCACATATCCTGAAAATGTTGTTCTTTACCGAATGAGTTCCGCTTTCTTACCATAGCCGCTCGGACAATAATGGGGATAGAAACTGCCATTTGCTCCCTGCAGGTATCACTACTTTTACCTAAAGATTTCACGAGGCAAAACTTTTTATTGTAGTTAGTTTTTAAGATTATTTGTTGTACAGCCATTGCATATAAAATATAAAAACCCAGTTATTTCCGAACGAATTCGTACGGAGAAAACAGCTAAGCAAATCACTTCAAAATAATAACAAAATAAGTTAAAGATACGTTGAAGTTCGGTGGAAATAATTTTAAACCGGATGATTACTATGAAACTAGAAACTGGTAAATGTTTGAGGTCTTATATTTTTATTATTTTTAGAAACTTTTCAATTAACTAAATACTGACAAGTGACGGACAACCAAAAAATTAGAATTTGGCCACTCTACAGTAGCGACCTCTGCTTCGAGCTTTCAGTTTTCAACCCCATTATGGAATTTCTACAAACAGTGTTAATTCATTAGGTTATATATACCTGTATGAAATACTGTGTCGCTCGTCAATTCCTCGCTATTAGTCCGCGCCAAAAATACGCGGTATTACCAGTAGCATAACTTTTGACAGCTGTCTAATAAGTATGGGCACATAACTATTAATTTGGAACTACAATATTTAGTAATATAAATTATTTTTTAAGATGTTAACCTACTAAATTGGCACAAAATCAAAATTTTCAACATACACACAATTTTACTTTAATTAATTGACTAAAATACAATTTAGACGGTATGATTACATTATTTTCAATTTTTCAATGAATTTAATTCTAAGATACTAATACAAATAGTAGCATCAACACACAATATAGTACATACCTGGTGCTCCGCTGAACGTAGTGCAAACTTATAGAGCATGTAGAGGTTAGCGAACTAAACAAAAAGTTCCAAGTGATCAAATGGCGCAAACTAACGGTTACCGAGAGAAACATGTTTAAAGTTTCATATTTTTCAATAATTTTTTTAACATCTTGTTGAGTTCCGTAAGCTGTACACGCTCTGTGAGTTTGGACTACGTTCAGCTGAACACTAGATATTTTCAAAACAGTTAATCGAACATTTTTGATTGTCTAACAATTACAAAATATATAAAAAGATATACCTTCTTTCTTAGATATAGCTGAGCTATTACTATCATTTAAGCAAAACTAATTAAAAAAGGTAAAAACGCTACAAGTAGAATTTTAAAGGAAGACTATTATTGAAATACGACATTGCGTTCTATAGAAATATTGTCAGTTCTTATGTAAAACTGACCAAATACAGATTTTGACAATATTATGTTAACAAATACCAAATGTCTGGAATAAGAACAATGTTTATAATGCAGTTAGTGACTTTTTCTATCTAACCAGCTCCTAGGCATCTATAGCAAATAGTGAGTCCCTATAGCCCGACCATCGTAACCATAGCATTCAAGTTCTTTGCGCAGTATGAAGAGGGGAGCGGACTGTCACGTTGGACCAGTCAATTACGTAATTGGACTGTCTAATATACAAAAATTACCATACCATACCATCAGCCCATTAATACCCAACTCCAGGAGCTTAGACCTTCCCTCAAAATGGCTTAGGCTTAGAGTTTAATCCACCACGCTGCTCCAGTGCGGGTTGGTGGATTTCGACGAATGCCATCTATCGATGGCAACCAGGACCGACGGCTTAACGTGCTCTCCGAGTCAGTGACATTTATATACATAAGTTAGAAAAAACTCATTAGTACCTGCCCTGGGATTCGAACCACGACCATCTAAACAAGAAGTGGGGTCGCTACCCCGGCTATCACGGCACTAATACCAAAATTACGACGATATTATTTCTGTATTTACCATAACGTGTGTGCCCGGTTTCCGTACATTACACTAAGTAATTAGAATTAAATTCATCTAAAACACATTACAAAAGAAATACGGACGCAGCTGCTTAGTTTTTTTTTTTTTAATGATTCATTGTAATTTTTTTCTCACTACTGACAAACATTTTTTTTTAAATTAATATAGCTTTCTCAGATATTTTATTGTATCAATTAGCTAACTATACTAACTTAAGACAGTGTAGAGTGAAATGTGCCAAAACAGGCAGTACGGTTGAGGTGATAAAAGCAAGATTATTTATTCAATACATATATAAAAATTACATTTACCATAACGAAGGATGTATTAACAATTACTTCGTGGCAAAAACTTAAAATCATTAATATTTTAGCATATAAAATTACATAAGTTAGGACGAAAACTGGAAAAACGTCAGCTGGCGTTAAAGTATTTTTTTATATTGTAACAGTAGAAATCTATCCGAATTTTCAGTTTAAGTGAAACATAAATTGTTATATTACAATTCATTTGTCTTAAATATTTAAACTATTGTCCGACAATTAATATAAATATGTATCAAAAAGCGCTTTAAATCCGCCATAATTTTTTTCTATGGCGGCCGCGCGCCGATTTGAATGCGAGCCATTGCGAGATATGTACTTCAGTTGTCACCCGGCTTTCAAAGCGAATCCACGTCACTTTGGAAAGCGACCCATCGATTCCGTTGTTTCGTGTACGCATATCGGCAAAAGGATGTAAGTACTTTTTAGGTAGTTTTATAATTATTGCTAACTTATGCCCGTATTATTAGAGATTAATTTGAAATAATATTTATTTGTTTCAGGAAAATTGGAAAACTTAAACAAGAAAATTTAAACAATGTTATAAATAATCAACAGCTCCAGAATCGAAAAAAACCCGTTCCGTCCGAAAAAAAGGTCCCGTTTTACCCTTTGGGTACGGAACCCTAAAAATGAATATGAATACCAAAAGGACATTATAATAAACTAGCGACCGCCCGCAGCTTCGCTTGCGTAGACTACACATTCCTGTTTTAGGTAGTATTAACATCCGAAATAGTTTATATGTACTTTTTGCTGAAACTAATATTGGGTACACCCATTCAAACTTTCAGTCTTCACTCTCCCCACTCCTTTAAGAAAACCGATACTCCCATACTTTTCACCTCCCGTTTCCCACCCTTAAAATGTGGAAATCCAAAAACCCTGAAACACGTCATTATTTATTTATGTTAAAATTTTTATGTTTTTAACTTCAAAGAACAAAGACTCTCATACAAAGCCCCTCCATCCCTCCCTCCTTAAATTTGAAATTTCCAAATATTCCTTTCTTAAAAATTAATACTCACTTTATAAAATAAACCACTGTATCAAATTTTGGCTTCCTAGACTTAGTAGTTTCGGCTTTATTTACGCCAATAGATCAGTGAGGAAAAACGACAGCCAGCCACAAAAAGTAGCTGATGTCACTCTTGACAACCTTCTTTCACGTCTGCAAAGTTTCATTAAAATCTGTTCAGCCGTTTTGGAGATTAGTTAGAATAGACACATAGACGTACAGACAGACAGACAAACAAAAAGTAGCGTATGTCACTTTTAAACACCTCCTTTTCATACCCGTGAAATTTCATTAAAATCGGTTAAGCTGTTTTGGAGATTAGCTCGAATAGACAGATGGACGTACATACAGACATACAAAAAGTCGTGCATGTCACTTTTGACTACTTTCTTTCCATATCTGTGAAGTTTCATCAAAATCAGTATAGCCGTTTTGGAGATTTGCTCGAATAGACAGACAGACAGATAGTGTTATTTTATATATATATAGCCTATAGCCTTCCTCAATAAATAAACTAATCAACACAAAAAGAATTTTTCAATTCGAACCAGTAGTTCCTGAGATTTGCGCGTTCAAACAAACAAACAAACAAACTCTTCAGCTTTATAATATTAGTATAGATTGAAACAGAATTATGGATTTTGCCTACTTTTATCAACAGCTACAACAGTTATTTAAAACTTTCAAGGAAATGATGAAAGGGTTTCTTTCATAATGCAATTTTATCTGTCAAATGTGTCATCTATAATTTGAATTTAAAAAATTATGTGAAATTAAAATACAATACAAAACGAAAAAATAAATAAAAACCGACTTCAAAAATGTAAACTAAAAAGTGAAGAAAATAATATTTTTACTTTAAAAAAAGCATTAATAAGCTGTCTATTGTTTATGAAGTTGGTGCTAAGTCATTTACTTTAAAGTGTGTTCTATATTTGTAATAGTTATAAATATATCATTGTTGTAATTTTTATTACCTGATATGTACCCATTCAAAGTTTAAAAGTTGGCACCAACTTCATTAACTATATAAGGCCCTATTAATACTGTTTTCTTTCAAGTGAATTTTTTTTACATTTTAGTTTATGTTTTTGAAGTCTGTTTTTTTTTTAAAGTACATTTTGATTTTCAATTTTTAGTTATAAGCAACTGTAACTTATTTAGTATGAATAGGGTTTCTTAACGGGCTACTCAAATGAAACAGCGCCGTTTAGAGAAGACTGTCGACAAATCGCAGTGTATTACCCCTAGCTCCTAACCGTTAAGGAGTACTATAGCTTTCTTCATCAGCCTAGCAGCATGAAATGATGACTTCCAGAGGCAAACACCTGAAGAACTAAAAAATAGAGCTCAAACACACCATTCGTGTCTATAAGATTTGAGGGTATTGCTCCATTTTACTGGGATTCCATCATCTAATCCTAAGTGACATTGGGACCACTTTGGGAGTATACCCTTTTAAAGAACATAGAATTTATTAAATCGGTTTATAAATGACGGAGTTATCAAGTATAAAAATTTTTTTTTTAATGCATTCGTATTGTGAACATCTGAACCTCCTCCTTTTATTGAAGTCGGTTCAAAATAAGCATATTCATCGTTTGAATGTTAATTGTCTACACATATGTATATTTACATATAGCTACATAAGAACCTACATACCTATACATATACATACTTAAAGATATACACAAATACATACTGAAACGAAACAAAATTTCTTACACATTACGCATATGCATCGTTTGAATCCGAAATCATGGTTCATATAAAAACGTGAAATCAAATATTTGTAAAAATTTCCTACCACAAGACATTATATCTACTACCTCATATCATTACAAAACTCAATTTAAAAAAAAAATGAGTTATGTTCTTTTGCTTCCGGTCAGCCGGTCAAGCTAGGCACACTTGACATTGACACGTCTAGCGAAATAACTAAACAGCATCCGTGTCAAACGCTCTACGCCCCTTTAATAATTATGAAGATAAAATGTTTGTTTTACGAAAATTTATATCTTTTTTTTTTAATTTATTTATCAAATCAAAGTTCATTTACATTCTTATTCAAAAATAACAACATTGGAAAAACCACAAAGGTTTGTAATAATGCTGTTCTCGTCATCGAGCTACATTTACTAAATAAAAGCATTTAATTACAGGTAGTTATAGGCGTCTTAACATTATTTGAAAAGTAGGTAAATAATACAATCAACTGTTTTCTACAAATATGAAGCCGGGCAATTGCACTTACATGAAAAATACTATAAACTGCTCAGAAAGTACGACTTTAATTTATATTTAATATTATTTGATGTGATACTGTCCCGTACACTTACAGGTAAATTGTTTATTAATCGAGGAATCATGTAAGCGGCTGTTCGCTCCCCGTATACATTGTTTGCGCGAATCGTGTCTAACTGGTTTTGAGCGACCGCCCGTGTATATACAGGATGTTTGATTTGAGTCCTAAATTTATTATCAAAAAAGTTTTCTTTCAGCAGCACATACTGTAACTGAATATGAACAGGTAAGATTCTGCAGTGATTAAAAAGCTCAGTGTTATCATCACGAATTTGATTACTTTTAATTTTAGGTGAAACAATATGTTTTAAAATTTTGATTTGCAGGTTACGAATTCTTATAAAAAAAATCTCTCTTATATATCTTAGGAAAAATCTTTAATTTTATCTTATGTTGTCGTTGGCCTTTGAAGCGTTACTTCTCAGTGGCTATTTTAATATTTACCAATCAAAAACTGTCCGGTATTTGATATTTGAATTTATTATTCGAACAAACCGCAATTTGTTTTCTTGTCTTTTGCTTCATTGGTAGTTTATGCTGTAAATTGGAACGTTACATTTGATTTTTGTACTTTACAATATTTAAAATGAAAATAAAACGTCGTAGAAAGTTAAGCATATTGTTTCGTCAAGATAACGTTCGCTCGCTCGGTAACGCTCGCTACTATCAAGAATGTAAGATTTCAAATTATGGGATACCCACCATGTTCTTTAGACACTAACATACTTGATACTTGAGAACGGGCTCTTTTTCCGCAACTCGACATCAAAGCGCCTATTTTGCGTTAGACACTAACATGAAGTTTAAAACAAAAATTCATTATTTTTATGAAAAATTTAAAATACTTAATTTTTTTTTATCTCAGTAATACTTTTTATCCTACCCCGAAATGGATTCAAAAGTTTATGCTGATGATGGTCAAGCTATAGTAACAACGAATGTCATTTAAGTATAATATTTTGATGTATCTAACATATTTTTGACTAAATCTGTAATTTAGTGTTTTACCTGCAAACTGACTATAGCCTTGAAGCTTTAAACTATAGCTTCCGTATCACTTATGACGTGTATACCATGTTTTGTCAAAACCAATTTAACAATATCGTTGCAACTCCTAGTTTTATAGTTCCTGCCGGATTCTTTTTCCTTGATTTTGACATTTTTCATCTTTTCGCACAGTCTCACTACTTCAGATTTACTTTTTTTCATATCCGTAGGTTTTTTGCTCAGCTTCCTTATGGTCGAGGAGGAACATCTTTTTTTAATTTTTTCGGATACAACGACATTCTCTACGTTACCAGCGCTGACTCTCCTTTTATACGTTTCATCGGATTCATCATATGCATCACGTGCGCTTAAGTAACTGTCTAAGGACATGTGAGTATTTTCAGAGAACCTTACCTTATCGGAATCTTCGATAGTATGAGAATCCTTGTCGCTGACAATCTTCACTGCTTTCCCTGGTACGTAGCCAGCTGGTACTTTGTCGACATAAGCCATTTTAGGTATAACATCGTACATGGGACTCACAGAATCTGTGTGGGATTGGGGCATTAAGAAGTGGGATTTTTTCGGTCTCTTGACTGTTATGGTCTCATCGATTATGGATGGTTTGTCTCTTATTGAGATGAGAATGCTTTTGAAATTCGATTCGTCTGGCGAAGTCATGCTGATGTCCTGTGGAGATTTCTTGTCATAATCAGCTATCAAAGTGTTAAGTAACTTATACTCACTGTTTCCATGTAAGCATGGGGGAAAGGAAATTTTTTATATTAGTTGGCGACCTTGAAAATATAACTAATAAAACACTTTTTATTTCTTGAAAGACATCAAAAAGCGACACGATTCGCGATCACCACAGCTTTCTAACCCAACCAGGTTCGATTAATTTCCATTCCGATTTCTTTTATTAAAATCGAACATGGTTACATCAGAAAAATTGTGGCAGTCGCGGAGATTAGCCACAGTGTTCGTGGTAATTTTTATAAGAATACAGAAAAAATACTGTTACACAATACAAAAACAAGATTACTACATCTCTTCGCACCTCACAGGTCTCTAACATTTTTTGAATGCGAATTGTGTGTTGTAAAAACCGTTATTTTCGTATAAGATTGTATTGCTTTGCGCTGTTGGCATAAATCAAAGTGAGGTGGTATAATTAACTCTAAAATCGAGGCATTTTATCCACAAAAATGAGTGAGACGTTCAAATGTGAGACCGCCGCCTCGGTTATGTGTGCCTATGATTTGTGTGTGGAAGTTTGTATGGAAAATATGGTCAATGATTTCTCTTGTACAATCCGAGACACGTGTCTTGGAATCTAAGCTACAGTGGTGGGGATATAACGCGCTGTTCGCTCTTTCAGAGAATGTTAACTGTCCAATTGGAGAACGCGAGCAGTCTGATGTGCAATCGGAAAACGTGAGCATTTGTCGGCATGTCTCGGTCTAGTCGTACTGTAGACAGATAATCAGTGATTAAGCGATACGTAGTGTTGCGCAATGTTTGATTAGTGGGATATATGCTTAAATGACAAATCTCGGTTTGGGGTCGTTGTGGAATGTGGACAAGCGGGAATAGACCGTCACACGTTTGCACTTTTTTTGGGTACGGCTGACTTAGACTTATGCGCGCAGCGCGGTGTGAAGAATGTAAATTGACATTAAACTTTTAAACTGGGGATAACTATTGCCAACATGGAACCAAATATGGTGATTGTATCTCAAGATAAATCGCGCGATCGTTCGACAGGCTAAAGAAAATTTTTGTAAGTTTTAGAAATATTTAAGAAAACAGACTTGAACCTGATAGTGATGAATATAAAGAGGAACTTAAAATTATAAACTCTGTGAGTGATATATTTAATTTCTATGTAAGTATATATATTTCTTTTTAAATATAACAGGAATATGGAATTAAATTAATAAATAAATCACAAACAAATGACATATAAACATTCTAATATGCATTTTACAATTGCGTTAAATCGACCATAATATCTTCAGATAATTCCTGAGATCTTGTTACCTTGTGTTATTATCTCATTACCTCATCCCGCGCATTCTTCAGGCATACTTTCACTTAGCCTAATACCCAACAGAATTCAACAAACGCGAGTATGCGTAGCACGCATACTATAAACCCAGTAAATTCTACAAGCAATATTATCACTCACTTGTTGTCAAGAGGCTTAGCTCCATACAATTGATACTGTCTTACATAAGCAAGTATGGCATCGTCTGTTAGATATTTAGCACTCTCTCCTCTTCTTAACAGCCGCCTTAGGACCGTTGAACTAACTTCGTTGGCTATGTAGTTTGTTACTAGGATTACGTTTTTCTGAAATCGTGCAACATTATATATTAAAAAGAGGAAGGAACAAAAACTGTCATATAATTAATTATCGTATTATGAAAGTATAAAGTTCAAAGTATATGTCGGGTATAAAAGCAATGACGTCACGACGAAAGTTATACAAACACATGTAAAGCTAAATAGCGTGTTGGCAATGTTCAAGGCGGAGGTGAAATACGAGTTCGGGTGTAACAAAACGAGACGATGAGGATGGTGAAAAATATATGGGACCGGGCACCATCTACAACAGCAATAGTATATACATCTCTAAAAGGAAATAGGGTTATTCGAATCTGTGTGGATGATTTGGGGTCATGACCACGTGCGCCACTTTCGACCGTGGACACCGACCTAACTGAACTTATTTTATGCTTCTGTCCTAAAGGGTGACGCGCGCATGTTTATGCAATTTCAAACTCACGAGAAATTATGAAAGAACAAGTGACTTACATTATAATTTACACGCGAGAGAAGCTGTACGAGAACGATAAAACAAAAATGGAAGAGGCCAAAATATCAATTAAAACCAGAGTTATAGATGGAGTGTGAGCTTTAGAAGATAGGCAATAGAAGAGGCAACTCCAATAATCTATGGTGCAGTAAAACATAACCAACCATCTTGTAAAAATATGGATATGCTTGGATAAATGCAACCCACAGTGAAATGACTGAATATTTATTTTTTTATTGTGGATCTATATTGTTCCAGATGATAGAATAATCATAATTTAAAAAAAAACACTATAAAACAATTTTTTTTTTAAATTAATCATAATTACATTTAACAAAAACTATAATAAATTAAAAAATCTTCATCATATCCTGTTGAATCTTCCACAATTTACAGTTAGAATTGTCCTCTTGTACAGTGACAAAAGTTGCCATCTCGCTGCGCGCGGCAACCAGACACTAGTAAGGAAACTCAATCATTACAATATTAGAGTTACAATTCTTGATTAGCAGTGTTGTGATAGCCCAGAGCGCAACGAACCTGTTTCAAATTTATAAGGCCCCATAGGGCCATGGTTCGAATCCGGGCGTGTACCAATGAGTTTTTCTGACTTAAGTACACAATATCACTGACACCGTGCTTCGGAGGGCACGTTAAGCAGTCGGTCTTGGACGCTGTCAATAGATGGCGGTCGTTACAGTTCCCAACCCGCAGTGGTGGACTTAAGCTCCAAGCCCCCCTCCTCACCTTGGGGGAGGCCTAAGCCTCTGCAGTGGGGTAAAAAATGGGCTGATGATGATGATGAATTCTTGATTTAATTGCATCGTACTTGAGTATAAAACACAATATGCGGATGTAAATGGAACGCAGTCTGCGGGAGCGACTGCACTCATGGGTGTACCGCGGGGCTCGATTCTAGAACCTTTTTCATTTTTAGTGTACATTAATGATTTACTTTTCTTCACACAAAATTTGTTTAATATTGTACTTTTTGCTAATGACACTTCTTTAATTTTAAAATTTGATAGATCTAAAATTAATTACAATGATGTAAACGGTGTACTTGAGCAGATACTGTAACAGTTTAATACAAATAAACTGTTACTAAATACAAGTAAGACTAATTGCATTCAATTCGCTCTTCCAAATGTCAAAGAACTGATTTGTCCTTAAATAATGAATGACTTGATTTAACTGGCTCAACACGGCTTTAGGGGGATCACCTAGTATTCAAAGTTGCAGTGGGGCACCCATGTACTGTATCTTGCTGGGAAGCTAAGTTCAGTTGGTCAGGAAAATCAGACAGCTCACGGGTGTAGAGCTCGGTTCGTCTATTTTAGTTATTTTTAGTGTTATATCGTACAGTATTATTTGTGGGGGCAGAGCTGCTGATATATACCCTATTATAAAAGTCCTGCGAGCAATTTATAACTTGGAAGCCCGGGTTTCCTTCCCAGAGTGATTTCGGGACTTTGGTATTTTGACTGTGGCATTTCAATATATCTATAGTAATTTAATATTTCACATCAAAATATAAATAAAATTAATAAACATTGTGATGTTCAAAAAATCTCAAACCAATGTCAGAAATATTTAGAAACAGTTATTTATTTTTAAATTGGGCCACATGGAAAACGCAGTTTGTAGAACTACAATTTTCACAAAAATATATTATCTGTACTTGGGGAATGATGCAGAACATTCGTGGTACCCAACCAACATGTAACACAAGATACAGAGCCATGACACACAACTCAATGGACTAGAGTTATCATCATCAACTCACCCGATATTTGTAGAGTATGTCCGATTCATGAATGAAGCGACCTGGATCACTGCCACTTCTAGAAACAACCACCAGGCCGTGTCGATTAAGTATTGCTTCCAACTGAAATAGGCAACTATCAGAATTACATATACTTAGGCAAAATGTATCATGGGATCTATGCAACTGCTAAAAAATTAATGAAGGATAAATTGAAGGATAAATACAAAATTGTAATCGGCAGTAATATTCATACTTAACATTTTTTTCATGTCACTAACACAGACATGACTCATATTAGGTCGGAAATAAAGTCTTTTCACATATAGTTTGTATATACTTTTAAGAAAATCTCTTTGACTGTACTAGTGGTATTTGGCTGCTTTTGACACCATTAAAAAGGTTGCGTTTCAAAAAAAGAAACATTTTCGTAAAATATTGTTTCCCGCCGGTTTTCATTTGTTTTTCTTTCTGTCAAAATGAGTGAATCTAGTGAAGAAATTTGATACATTTTAAAATTTTATTATAAAAAAGGAAAAAACGCAACGCAAACTGCGAAAATAATTTGTGACATTTATGTCCCTAATGTGATGTCAGTAAGAGTAGCACAAAGTTGGTTTAAACATTTTCAATCTGGGAATTTTGATGTCAAAGATGCACCTCGCTGTGGTTGCCCTGTCACGGCTAAAATGGACGTCATTTTGGAAAAAGTGGAGCAGGATCAGCATATCAGTAGTTACGACAAAGGTGAAGATCTGGGAATTGACCACAAAACAGTTTCAACCTATTTGAAAAAACCTGGGTATACAAAAAAGCTTGATATTTGGGTGCCACATGAGCTCACTGAAAGAAACCTAATGAACCGTGTACTCATTTGCGATTCTTTACTAAGACGTAATGAAACCAAACCGTTTTTAAATAAATTGATAACTGGTGATGAAAAGTGGATGAATTACGATAAGAACGTGTGAAACAGGTCGTGGTGAAAGGTCGGTCAGGCTTCACAGACTATGGCGTAACCGGGGCTGATTCGCAATAAGCTGATGCTATGTGTATGGGGGGATTGGAAGGGTATTGTTCATTATGAGCTTTTACCGCCGGGCAGAACCATCGATTCGGATCTCTGCTGCCAACAAATGATGAGGTAAAAGCAAGAAATTGAGAGAAAGCGGCCAGAATCAATCAATAGAAAAAGTGTGCTCATTCATCACGATAACACTAGACCTCACGCATCTTTAGTCACTCAGAAAAAATGAAGAGAGTTTGGCTGGGAGGTTTTAATGCATCCTCCATATAGCCCTGATTTTGCACCTTCAAATTTTCACCTGTTTCGGTCTCTTCAGAATTTTTTAGATAGTATCAGGTTAACATCAAGAGAGGACTGCCAAAACTACTTGTCATGTTTTCTTATATCCGAAGTCCCAAAATTTCTACAGCAACGGGATCATGTGACTACCTACAAAATGGCATACAGTCATCGAACAAAATGGCATATATCTATTGTAATTAAATGTAAATAAACTTTGAAAAAAAATTTTGAGTTTTCATATGAAATGTGTAGAAATTTATTCCCCAACCCAATAGAAAATTGGCAAATATCTGCTTTATATACTGAAGGTTTTGTTGTTCCACCAGTTTCAAGAAACCGCAACAAATTTAATAATAATTTGTTTATCATAGAACTTTGTAGCATTAAATTAGTGATGGAAAAAGGGATATCAGTAAGATATCAAGGTCATGCATATAATAATATTTAAATTGTTTTTTGCATTCCTGTGGTAGCTTATAATTATTATTGGCATGTCTTTACCCAGAATGTAATAACATTTGTAAATTAGGCTGTTAGCTTCCCAAATACAATAAAATAAAATAAATAAACAATTTTAATGGTGCACTTTCAATACAATTATATTACTGTGCCTGTGATTTCGAAATAAAAACTTTTCTTGTGTCAAACCAAAAGTCAAACACACATATTTAAAATTTGTGTCTGTCTGTTTGTCTGGGCTAATCTCCAACCAATTAAGACGGGATTTTCACTAGCAGCTAAAGAACTTTTTTAAGAATATTATAGAATACTTCTTATTCTGAAAATATTTGAGGTTCATGCATAGACTTATCTCAAATATAATAAACTAACTTTTGCCTCAATGGACATACATTAAGTCCCTCTATAATAAAGAATGTTTTTGGTGCCTGCCACTTCTAACTACCACTACAATTCCATCTCACAGTCCAAAGTTATACTTGACATCCATTTGAATCTTAATAGTTTTGTTTTCCATGGGAACCGCTTAGCAGGATAAACAATGCATTATTTTATGGACCTTTAACTACATCTATGCAAAACAAATCACATCTTTTCATTGTAATGGTACTACTTGAAAAGCATATAAATACACTTTCGCATTTTATAATATTAGTTAGGATATGTTGATAATATAAATATGAAAATACCTACATCCTCATCTGACCAGAGACCAGGTGTTGCAAATGACTCCAACAAATCAGCACCGCAGAGCAGTTTCACCTGTACTTTTCCAGGATCTTCCAAATTTCCATTATAACTTTCTATCAAATTATCTGGTACGTCAATATTATTCACATTTAAGATGTCATCGGGTAACCATGGTGGTGGTGGGCTGTTTTTATTAAATCTCAAATAACTGTTGATTGTATCCTGTTATGAATAAGAACAATTAATATTTTAAATTAAAATGGATTACATGCATATAAGAAAACAATTACAAAGTTACCTACATGTGTAGAAAGAATGTAGATATTTTAATAAATTCAAAGTCAAAGCTTTTAAGAAAATAATCTCTGAAACTTAGCTTAATAATAAAGGCTTTAAAAAGTTATGCTAACGGCTAACGGCTAACAGTCAAAGCGTAGTAAGTGCCCATGCGGTACGGCATGTCTGGGTGGAGAAAATGATTAAATAAAACGATTTTTAGGTACAGACCTGATGATGCTGCAAGCACACTTTAGTTCTAGTCCAATCACACTGCTGTGTTTCCCACTCTGAGACTTTGATCCAACCCGAACCTTGCAAAGCTAATTTCAACATTGATATCCTGAAATGTATGCAATACAAATTATTAAAACAGTATGTCTATCTATCTGTTTGTATGCTTCTGCTAATCTCTTGAATGATTAGTTGTCGCTATTGTAATACTTATGTTCCCAGAAGATTTTATAGAAACATTATGCACTATGTGATAACTCTGTCACAATTGCTTCTAATGCCATAAAAATCTATAAACTGTTCAAGGATTAAAATGTTGTAATGCTGGAAGATAATAGAAGAATTTCACTCACTACAGGAGTGACTTGAAAATTATACTGGATAGGAGTAATGAAATCTCTTTCCAAAATGAATGCATATGTGTAAACAATCTGCAAAACTTTGAAGAAAATAGAATGTAATAATGCAAGAATTACAGCAAGGACAACAACATTGCTTGTATGCAAGTACACACATAGCTTTAAAGGTCAGTATTACCAGGGAAGTCCCAGTAGAAAAATTGCGTGATACCGCATTGTTGACCGACAGTAAAAAATTGCTAAGGGTTAATTGAGAGTTGATTGGGAATGTTTCTATTGTTAAAAATAATTATAACTCTTTATAAAAAAAAGATTTTTTAGTATTATCATTAATAAACAAGTAATAATGATCCAAACCATACTTTTCCACTTAAAGTTTTTATAATTTAAGTGTTAAATGACCAAGTAACAAACTTAATTTTCACAAAACCAACATAGTTGAACCCTTGATAATGCTACAATGAGGTATTTGAATAATAATAAATACAATATTATTATATTTATCAAAAAATTTAAAAATTGACTAAAAACAATAACAAAATTTTTAAACACATTATATCCGGCTGACAAATATGGAAATCATAAGCTATTAAAATTTAATCTCTGTCTCTTTCTTGCAAAACGAAATTAAACATTATTCTAAATAGCCTGACGTCATCCATAGGTACGCCGTGTGGTATTGCCTTCTCTGTCTAACAGAACATTTTAAACACTAATAACTTTGTAAATGCTACAATAAATTTGTCAACGGGCCTATTTTACAATAAAAAAACTGTAAATTCATATGAGCTATTAAAAGTCTTGTATATTTGATACACAGAAAAAAAAATTAAAATTGATTTATGAAATGTGCGTTCTATTTTAACAATAACACTATTTAAGTTGATATTTAATAGAATAGTTAGAAACCTGTGTTTTGCTGATACTAAATCTTTCTTTCCATAAGCATCATGCACCGGAGACATCAGTCCTCCAATAACAGTACCAATACCCAGAGTGTGTATGTAGTCACGAGCTAATTCTGTTCATTTCAAAAAATAATTAAGTTAACCTAATAAGTAGTGGCTGCATATAACTTTGTCTGAAGAAGTACAGACAATTTTGATATATTAATTAAGTCAATAAAAACACTTTGATAATGTATTAGCTCAATCATCAACTATCGCTTATTTGGATACATATTAGATCAAGGACAAAAAAAGTCCTAAGCTAGGATGCTAGGCAATACAATCAGTCAATAAAGTTTTACATTGAATTGACAATCTATATCGAAATGGTCTGTGCTAGGTCTCTTTGATGATTTTCAGTACTCGACAGTTTAGTTACGTATTTGATGGATTTAATCCTAAATAATCATGTTCACAACCATGACTTTTGAGGAACAATTTCATCACAACCGATCTTATATACAAAGCCAATAAGGGAAGAAGTTCCAAATTATCGAAGCACCCTTATTGTCTTATTATTTGGTGACTGTCTCCTATTTCCTATTCTGGGAAATTTAAAGCATTTTAAATATAACAATGATTTGATTACTTATATAAAAGGGTCGGCTTTCCATTGTTACCTGATGATAATGCGAGAAGCAAAGCGGAGCGGAGCGACGAGCCACTGATAAGCCTTATAATTCTTTACCATTTCCTTAAAAAAATATTTACTGTGTCAGGTTTCTACACCCCTCCCCCGTAAGCCTGATTAAATATTTTGTAACTTTTCAGCAGGCTACATTGGAAAGCGCTACCCTTCGCAAATAGTAAGTTCATTACAAACGTTATTTATTTTATTCCATAATAAACATACCGAACATTCGTAAATGCATGTAAGTCGGTGGACTGAAACTGCCGCATGCAATCAAAACTATTTTGGTTTGAGACATTTTGTTTTCTTCGCTTTATAATTCACACAACTGCACAGTGGAATTCACTATGTATTTGTAGTTTTAAACAGTTTTGTTTCACACACAATAATTCCTTCCTTAAAAATTAGATCGAAATCAATACTTCAATCAACAAATCAACTTCACTTTCAATTTCTGTTGATTTATGTCAATCAATTGTAATCTAATCATGTCGATTGACATAACAGACAACATCAATGTTGCAGCTGTGGTTGCAGTGCAGCGACCACAGTGAAATTGGCTAGATTATACACTTATAAAAATATAAACGCGCTATATCGGTGTATTTTGTCAATTTTAAACTGTGATTCATAACTTTCAAACCGTTAAAAATCGGATTACACGTTTTGATTTTTTTTGTGTATGAACTTATGTGTATCATAGTGCACCGGACGACCCGGACGTAGATATTGCATAATAATATAGTGTGCATGACAATATGCATTAAAGTAAATTATGTAGTGTATGGTGTAGGCTGTAGGCTCATGGGCATGGGCCCAATTTTGTTTGATTATCGGCTATCAATGTCAATCAATATTGATAATTGTCAAAGTCAGTCAAATGAAAACTGTCAAATGTTGTCAAAGATCAGTCGAAGATTGAAAAAATTTGAACAATAATTTGCAATACTTGCAATATATAATTTTAGTTTAGAAAAAATCCTTGTCAGATAGTCGTCTCCTTATTTAATTTTCTAAAATTAGTGTAACGACAATATATTTTGCAAGTTAATGTGGTAAAAATAAAACAAACGTTTGAAACTTGAAAATAAGAATGAGATTAACAAGATGTTTACTTTCGTCTATTTCTAAAAAGAGACCTTTTTATGTTACTACACCAATATTTTACGTAAATGCCGGTAAGATTCATTTATCTATTAGTTTTGGACGCCTTTGAAGAAACAATTTGGAACAATGTATAAAACTAGGCTATCTAATAATAACTATTGTAATTATGGCCTGAATATTCTGCTTAGTACAAAATCAATGGAAAATTTCTTTAAATAAATACGTAAATAACTAAGTTTTAGGGTTAGGTTTCTAAAACTATCACCCTTTAGAGTATGCATAATAGGAGAGAGGAGGCGAGGTGAGGTGATTAATCCAATTTTTAGAAATGCCCAATAATATGAATATACCTTACCATCAGCCCATTAAATTGAATCCCATTGATACAGCCAATAATATGAATATAAATATGACAAAAATAAAAAACTAAAATATGAGAAGTTTTACCTGCTACAAATATAGGGTTGGGTTTACAAAACTACCACCCTTTTAATATCCATTTAAATATCTATTGTTTAAGGTTGGTAATTAGAAGAATGTGATGAGCCACCTAGAAGCTTTTTAATGCATTTGAGATCCCGCCAAGATAGGTTGATGGTTATTGATGATTAGGTACTATTTCAAAATTGATATATTAAGTTAAAATCGACGTTTCTCATCACTGTAAAACATTTTAAAAGTAATTTAACTAGCACTTCAAGTATTTTAATGGCAGTAAGTAATGCTTTTGCAACAGATACATGTTTTATATTTTAGTTTTTTCGCATTCCCCCATTTCTGAAAAGTCTGAATGTTGGTTGCCCTGCTAAATTTATAATTAATACCTTTAGAGTGGTAGTTTTAGGAACCCATACCCTTGGCTCTCCTTTAAGCTCGAGTATATATTTTTTAACTTTACGTCAGACAACATTTTAAAGCATTAAAATTATAATGACTGTAGCATCTCGTAAATTAATTTAGTTTTAGATGTACATAAATGAAATAGTTTGATAGCCTCATTACCATAATTTTTACTTCATGATTCCTAAAATATCTGTTTCAGCACCGCATATAGGACATCTCTACTCAGCGATCGTTGCAGACACGATACAAAGATTTGAGAAGTTGACTAGTAATGATTGTAACATAATATTCAATACGGGAACAGATGAACATGGCATTAAAATTCAGCAAGCAGCATCCATGGCCAATTTACCTCTACCTGAATATTGTGAAAGGATATCCAATGAATATAGACAGTTATTTCGAAATTTCAATGTTGATTACACAGAGTTTGTCAGGACGACTGAAGAGCGACACAAAAAGGCTGTACACAGTTTTTGGGTAAAATTTGAAAATGTATATTTAATACTACAGTATATTACAAAGCTGAAGTGAGCTCACCTCCTAAACTTTTGCTTTTTATTGCAATAGGTTCTAATTTTATGAAGGCAAATTTATTAGGGGAAATTATTTATTAATATGTTCAGGAATTGTGAAGTTACAGCTTTCTGAAATAGGTTGTGCGATGACATCTCACTGTTCAGCACAATCCGCACACAGCACTATGAGCTAGGCGAGGCGAGTGTGAGTTATTACTACGTAGCAAAATACACCAACTTTGATTCGTCACATTTTCTATAATCGGTAGTGCATGATGGGTCATATTAAAAACTTTCAAATCCAGTAAGAGGGCAGAGGACAGAAATGGCGCAGTTTGTATATATTAGTGCACTGAAAATTCAAATACTCTCACTGGCACTCCTGCATTTTAGTTCATTAATTTTTGAAAATTTTTAGATTAGCATGCCTTTTGCATAGATAAAATTGGCTATCATGATGGAGCCATTTGGTAGTGAGCTCGCTTCTTGTTTAGAAAGCCGTGGTTCGAATCCCAGGGCATCTACCAATGAGTTTTCTAACTTGAGTACATAAGTATCACTTACTGTGCCTCGGAGAGCATGTTAAGCCGTGGGTACCGGTTGTGGTCAATAGATGGCAGTTGTTACAATCCACCAAACTGCGTTAGAGCAGCATGGTGGATTAAACACCAAGCCCCTGATCGTCTGATATGGGTATGGTATGAATTTTTTAGTTACAGAGACGGCATGCCCCTACCAGTAATAGTTCTCTTTCAAATGAAAATGTTAGGAATATGACGATTTTCTTATGTTGAATCTGAATCTGCATTATTTGTTAACTACCATGTACTATATATTATATCACTACTTACATAATATAAAACAAAGTCCCCCCGCTGCATCTGTCTGTCTGTCTGCCTAAACGCAATAAACTCGAAACCTACTGTCATTTATGTTTTGTATAAATTGGTTGAAATATGATGATTGTTGAAGATGTTGGAAAAAATCAAGCCGATTGGGAGCTTTCATTGAAAATTATGTCTAATCCCTTTGATATATAACAAAACAAGGTATGAAATAATCGTTCCTATTTTATAGGTCTAAAAGAAATTTTGCAATAGAATATGTCTTTCTTTTAATATAAGTACGTTAGCCGAATTCAAGCAATATTAATAATATATCTAATAATAATATTTGGTCATCTCACATATGGATATCTAGTCGTAAACTACGCAGACCTATACTGTAGGTTCCAGACAACTTATTGGATACAATTTTTTTTAATCAATAAAAAAAATTTTTTCAGAATAAACTAAAAAGCAAGGAGTACATATATAAAGCTCAGTACTCAGGTTGGTATAGTGTCAATGATGAAGCATTTGTACCTGAATCACACACCAGAGATGAAATGAGGAATGGAGAGAAGGTAGTTATTGTTTACTCGCAATATAATATATTAACCATAATAAGAAATAATTGACTGAAAAAGTTGTTTTTACATGATCCACATTATAAGCATTGTCAGCACACACTTTCGTTGTAAGAAAATAGATTACAACTTTGATCCATGTTAATAATAAATCACACTCGAGTTTGAGATCAATCTTAAGAGCATCTCAGATTAGGCCTAATTAACAAACTCATCTTGAATAGACAATTGAAAATGATTCAGTATGCGCGTTAGTTGACGACGTCATTTAAGAGCGTTATCATGTTTGACTATGAACTCATATACTGTTCTCATGATGATCTTGGGTATGTTTTATTAATATTGGCCTTAGTATGACAAAGTCCAATTAAACTACAAGAGAAGTCCAATTTAATAATTTATATATATATGTTTCGGTGTTATTTAATAAAAATAATATATTGTCAATTTTAAATGTCACTAAGACTACAAATATAGTGTATGACTACAAATAAAACCAGATATAAACTTAGTGTATATGAGTGGGTGCCTATCAGTGTTCCCAGACGTCACGGATTTTGCGGAACGTCCCGAGTTTAGGGGTCCAATTAATGTCCCGCACAGATCGCCAGTTGTTTCGATTATTACGTGAAAGTTCGATTGAAGTCTAATAAAAATATAGTTGTTTACAGCTGTTCTAATCACTGAATACAATATAAACTGAATCGAAAAATCTGAAAATTGCTTAATTATTAACCTATGCACTACTCATTAACCAAATTTGGCCAGATTGAAAGTCACGAGTCATTTAATTGACAGTGACAATTGATTGAAAATGATTGATGACAAGTCAAAAGGTTAAATAATTCAGCTATTCTATTAGAATTGCAAAGTTTGTGCAATTCAATTTTTATTTAGAGTCATGTATAAATTTTCATAGATTTTTGAAAGGCAAGAAAGATATATTACAACAAGTAATATCATCTGAACAATATATAACAAAATAAAAATATGTTTATTATTTTTTTAATTAATTTGTTTGATACATTATGTATGTTTGTGTTTTTTTATTACGAAAGAATTTATTGTCATATTTATAATTTAGAGTGATTATAAAATTAATAAGTAAATAATATGGTTCATAATTTTCATTTGTCCTGAATTCTTAAACGAAAACTCGCAATTTATTATTTTCGCATACTAATCCCGATTTACGCGAAAATAAATCTGGCAACACTGGTGCCTATGGCCACAACAACGCGATATGGCGAGTGTGAAAGTACAAAACACTGACAGGGCCGCACCACAGTTCAAGCCTATTGTGGAATGCATGGAATAAACCTCTCGCGTTTTTATCTGTATTTAACTATTTCATGTGTTATATACTATATCACACTGTTTTAATTATTTAAGTTTGCATAATCACTGAATTTACAGATAAAAGTATCATCAGATTCTGGTCATGCAGTGGAGTGGACAGAAGAAACGAATTACATGTTTAGATTGAGCGCATTCAAAACACATCTCCAGGATTGGCTCAAAACTGGTATGATTCTGTAATGTTCTGCATTTTGGCAATATATGACAAAAGCAAGACAACAAATAAGCCAAATGATTTGTGTCTACCTTTTGTCGGTATACAAAATATCTTGTCTTGTCTAATATATTTCGTTTAAGCCAATAACGAATCTATTTAAAAATGGTTGCCGTGATGTGAGGCAAATTTGTTCCATCTTACTCACTGTGCACCAAGATGAAAACTCAGCGGCCAACATTGTGAAATCCTTTCTTTATTGACCCGGCTTATACAAAGCGAATTTTTATTCACAGACAAAATCAACACCTGTTGTGTTTACCATTTTTTTTTAACCTTTTTTGGAGAGCGGGCGTAGCGCTCCGATCGCGTCACATCTGACCGCCAGGGTAACCACATTGCTCGAAATATCACAGAACGACTTGTACAAACTAAACATATCGCATCATACGAGAAAAATGCACTTTTTAAAATAACCAGAAAAAAAATTTACGTTGTACGTTGAGTTGTCATGCGTCTTCTCAGAAATATTCATGATTTATTTATATTTTACACCAATCTTGCCAAAGAAACTATAGTAATAGAATGAGCAGTTTCTGAGTAAAATGGCACTGAAAATACATTTATAAATTATTCAGACACAACTGTCTAGTTTCATATTATCTAAATTACAAAATAAAATGTACTTACTTACAGATGTCATTTGTAGGTAAGTAATTTGCTTGAAAAAATCAAAATACTCGCACATGTTGTCGATGCAAGTATTTTTTTACCTTTTTCGTTTCACTTTCATATATTATTATTTAGGTACGTATAACACGTCTAACAAAGAGCGAGGAGATTATGAGTATTTGCTAAAAGACGCACGATTCGTCCATCCATCGTGTGTAAGTTACAGAAACAAATACTAGGCTGAATTTCGCATCTAACCATCATTATTTTCCAGATGGCGTGATCACACCAACCAAATATCAGCGACAACTTCAGGAGTTGGTTGACGGAGATGGGTATTTTCCTGACATATCTGTCAGCAGACCTTCAAGCAGAGTACACTGGGCTATTAGAGTGAGTAAAAATAGTGGTAAAAACTTTATACTCATAATGTAAGCGCTGAAACGTCAGAACCTTCTAAATAAAAAGCGACGCACTTTAGAACGTGTGTGTCAGTGAGATGGTGGTCAGATTTTTATTTTCTTCGTATTCGTAATGAAAAGCAGAATGTTTACCTCGGGCGAAAGACTTATATAGGCACGAGATGGTTTCGCGCACGAGCGTAGCGAGGGCGCCAATAGTTCGAGTGCCTAAATAGGTCCCTTTCATCCCTTGTGTAACATTCTACTATTAACTGTTTACAGATCATTCTTTTTCTTAGTTGTTTGTATGATGATATTAGGTTTACACAAACATATTTGAATAGAAGAATGTCATATTTGAATAGAAGAAAGACCCTGACTGCAAAGCCAAGGGTCGCGGTCGATTCCCGCCTGGGAAAAATATTTGTGTGCATGAACATGTCTATTTGTTCCGTGTCTGGGAGCAAAAATACCTATGAGTATATATTATAAAGCATATTTAAGTATGTATATCAGTTGTCTAGTGCCTCATAATACAAACATAATACTTGCTTACTTTGGGACTAGATGGCGCTGTGTGGGATGTCCTAGGTATTATTATATAAAATTTAAGATATAGACAACTCTATAACTCTATTTGTTGCGTTTCCGCGCGAGCGCACACCGACCTTGCTTAATATCTAAATCCGACAGGTACCAGGTGACAATGACCAAAGCATCTATGTTTGGTTAGACGCATTGATCAATTATCTGACTGCCATCGGCTACCCTGATGATGAGGTGCGGAGGGGCAGACCCTGGCCAGCTGATGTGCAAGTCATTGGAAAGGATATATTGAAGTAAGTAGTCATATTTACACAAAATTTACATGTTATGTTGTCTTCAACAAACTATATACGACATATACCATGGATATACACATTTTGTATTAAGGTAAGGTACTATCTGTCTAGTACGGCTATTTGATAACAGATGGAGCCACCATTCAAAGAAAAGATTTCTATTTTTTCATAAACACATGTCTACGTTTTAGTTGGTAAAACATAACATGCGACTTAAATAATATTTCTCTTTATAGTAGATTACTGCCGCGGCCCGCAAGTGCAGCATAACCGGTAGATCGCACTGTGGGGGTCTGAATCATCAAAATATGGGATAATGTCATTTTAGAAATTCAAACTTTTTACGGTTCGCTTATGTCTTTAATATAACTAGTAAATTGCTTTATTATTTCCCATACACGCCTCCTCATTACCTACATAATGCGTTCAGCTAGTGCCAATCGAAACTCGATCGTTCTGACGCTCTTATGTTAGGGTTAATCAGGGTAAATGGAAACAGGTGTAATTGGAAACGGTACTAATATTTCCTACGGTATGGTGATTTTTGCATTGAAATATATTCGGAACACGTGATCAAAATCACCATACCATAATAAATATTAGTATCGTTTCCAATTACCCCTGTTTCCATTTACCCTGATTGACTATACATTGTTTGTCGCCGGTGAAGAAACTCAAAATTTGCTATTTAATTATTTAAAAAGGAAGTAATTTACGAATGAGTGACATTAAGAAAACTTACCTGGATGTATGCACTTCTTATTTTAATATTAGTTTGTTGGTCACGTTGTTATCATAAAGAGATTTCACAAGTTATGTATTACTAGGAAAAAACCGCTAACGGAGTTTACTTTTCGAAATTTTAATTAGACTTACGAAATTTCCAGCAACTTACACGTTAGCTATCTGCCTTCTATGAAACATGATAAAATTTTACCCAAGCGTACACACTTTTGAAAAATAGCCCAAGTGCGTGCGAACACTTGATGTATGTTCGCACGCACTCGGTCTATTTTTTCGTAGTTGCACCCATCCATCAGCCCATTATACCCCACTGCAGGAGCTTAGGCCTCCCTCCAGGGTGAGAGGGATTGGAGCTTAAATCCACCACGCTGCTCCAGTGCGGGTTGGTGGATTATAACGGCCGCCATCTATTGACAGCAGCCGAAACCGGCTTAAAGAGCTTTCCGAGGCACGTAGTCAGTGATAGTTAAAGTACTTAAGTTAGAAAATACTCATTGGTACACCCCCGGATTCGAACCACGAACCTACGGCCTTATAAATTTGAAACAGATTCGCTGCGCTCAGGCTATCATTCGTAGTTAGTATTTGTCAAATGTAAATTTGTTAACGTCTCTGGTTTAAACAGACGGACTGACGGATTTGAAGAAATTATCAGGGTATCGTTTTTTCCATTTGGCTGCGGAACTCTAAAAATGCAATATATTAATTAAATACTAATTTAACTGAAAATCCATATGTATTAAAAATATAATGTTTTTTAGGGTCTGGATTCGCACACAATTCCTCACAATTCCCTATACATATTGATATAAATATATCGATATATATAGGGAATTGTTTAACATAATGAGATAGTGTGGCATTAAAACAATTGACGGTCAAGCGCAGTATTTGGAAAAATATTAGGAGAAACTAAATAATCACAGAGAAGAAACTTCTACTGTTCCCAAGCATAAAATTTCGGTTTTTATATCTGATTTTAAAGACAAATGGCTTGCATGTAATCCAACAATGGAAAGGCTTCTCAGTAAAACTAAAGAATAAAATAAATAAGCTTTTTTCGGGTTTTTTTCAAATGTAATATTCTGTCTAATCGACACACATGTTGTCTTTTATCCCCTAAAGCATTTTCGAGTATCAGTTGGTGTTGTAGTGATGTAAAACACTTTATGCCAAGTTTTAATGGTCCAGACCCCATTGTGGATCGTGAGTATGCAAGCCGAGGCATAGCCAAGGCACTCATCACAGAGTCCGGTTGTGCACAGTTGTGGCCAAGGCTTGTATAGCACTTTTCTCAAAGATGCGTGTAAATTAATAAAATTTTCATACGTTTTCATCTATCTGTCCTTCGATTTCGGTGGTAAACAATTTTCAATTATAGCTATTGCAGCTTCTTGTATTTCAGGTGGTATTAAAATGTCGTCGTCACTCGTAAAACTCATTTTGAATAATTATAGTAGATAAATTAACATAAACTACCTATATTGACAACTGTATTACATTAAAAATTGTTAAGGTAATTTTGCCGCCAATTCGCCGCGTTCCAATGTTGTTTACTTTTTTTTTTACTTTTTTAAATTCATGTAATGGCGCATGCTTTTTGTCGTGCCAGTTTGAAATTTAATTGAAACTTTGAGTTACTGTGAGTTATCTCTTAAGTTATCAATATTCGGGTTTAAAAGAATTCGTTCCATTTTCAAATTACATATTCGACCGCTCGAGCACGCCTGCTAACAAATTGCGGGACACTTTCTGGTCCGGTATTGCAAGTATGATTTATCCCAAAGAAGGTTGTGCAAGATATGGTCATATATCGTAGCATCTTTGAGAAAACGCTTTTAACTGAGATTATTGATTGTTTCAACAGTTTCGTAGGGTACTGCTTACTGGTGTAGACTGTACCTACTTTGGGACTAGACAACCATGTCTGATATGTCCTACATATTACTATTATAAATTGTATACAATAAATATCTGTTAGTTTTAAACCATGAGACTGTCCATAGCCAACATGAAAATGCGTTTATTTAAAGAAAAAATATTGTACCAGATTTCACGGTATATACTGGCCAGCGTTTTTAATGGCGGTGGGGCGATCACCTCCAAGGAAGCTGCTTTGCCACGCACACTGGACCGTTGATGGTGTGAAAATGTCCAAGTCTCTGGGAAACGTCGTGGCTCCAAGTTCGACTCCCGGGGGCACAGAAGCTCTTAGATATTTCCTACTGAGGGAAGGCACTATGCATAGTGATGCGAGTTAGTATTTATTTTTTCTGTTGTATAGACATATAATAAGTATATGTGGGTATCTATGGAACAAATTGCATCCAGCTGACTTATCGTATACACTTTAGCGATTATACCCATACATGGGATTCAGTTGGTATTTCCGTTTTAAGAAATTTCTTCCTATTTTAGGACGAAATGTCTGATTTGAAATGACGTTTTGTGGTGTTGTAATCTCTTTTAATGATTTAATAGAAGGTAGGTGTCTATGGTAGAAATCGACCGCAAGTAGTCCCTCAACTAATAAAAAAAAAACCAAAATGAATGTACTACTGGTTGTTTACTACTTTCACGTTAACCGATATCGATAAGTATTAGTTTAGCATAGAGTCCCACAAAACGTAAAAAAATATAACACATATACTCACAATGGATCTAAACAGCAGCGTACGGTTTATTTAGAGTGTGTTTTCTTAGTTTAAACTATTGATCTGATGTAAGACTCGAGGTTCGGGTGTGAAGGGGGCGTGCGGGTGTTACCGAACGGTTGTCGTCAGTTGTTTCGTCTACGAACCGGCAATGTGACCACACGAATCTGGTGTATAAGTGGGTTGGATTGAACAATCGAAATACTGTATCTATGTAATGAATGGATGTGCTGCTGGTATTTCGTTAGTCTGAGCACGTACCATTTATTAGAAAATGAAATTGTATCTCCCATAAAGATAGCGAAGCTCCCCGCCGCGCCGCCTCCCCACTAGAGACACGGTAAGACATGGGGGGAGACATGTTTGCGAGGGGAAGCGTCCACACAATTTCGTACTTACACATGAAACGTTACACTACTGAACGTTGTTTTTTGACGTGTTTTTACAACATTCGGCGTTTTCACGATAAAACACTTGCTAACGGGAATTTTCTGAGTAACGACTGGTGGTGGTGGCATATCGTCGGTGATAGTGCAAGACCGCGTACGAGCAGTTTGTAAATACCGCGTATCTACAAAAGTCGCAAAATTGACATATCGCGCCAACGGATTCTTGACGCTGATTCGCTTAAATTAGACGTAACGCCATTTAAAATAGCCAATAGAGAACCTCGTTTTTTGTATCGAAACAAAACCGCGTATCAGTTACAGACCTCATGTTGGCAGTAAATCCGCGTATTTACATTAATAAAGAACAAATCTTTACACGATTAGTGCATGCTTTCAAAACATAATATTTTTTTCGTGAATAACTATCATGTAAGTATGTTCATTTCGCATATATCGTATCTTTACTGTTATATCTTTGCCTGAGTGATAGCGTTGCGTTATTTTTTAAATAATTAATGATTCTAGACCATAATAATTATTGTAAAAAGCAGTTACGCAGTTTTGATGTCACAAAGTTTTCGTTTTGTTATAATGTACGCGGTACTGCAATAAACTAAGCTTTACCTACTAACGGTATTTCGAAAATATTAAGTGTTTACTTCATTATTTTTAGATGCATACATAGAAGTATCCAGTACCTACCCGTGCAGTACCTACATAAATAATACTGGAGAACGGTGAGAGTGTTCAGTCTTCTTTAGAAAATGCAAATATTAGCTATGAGGCTTTAACTCTGCAAGACCTATGTAAAAGACAAAAAAATATTGCTGCATAAAAAAATCAAATATTAAATAAAAATTCTAATCAGAATAAAGTTATATGGCCAACAGCCGCGTTTGTTAGAGGAATTAGAGCAAGAACGTCAATTCGAAAATTTAACATCTCAGTCTGCTATACAGTCTACGATTTCATACCAACCATACCATCAGATGAAGATATTAATGATAAATTGGAGTATAATAATAATAACCTAGACGTAGACGAGTTCTCGCATGGCCACGTACCGGAAAGCGAAGCGTTGGACGCCCCCCGGCCAGGTGGACAGATGACCTGAAGCACCATACCGGGGGTTGTTGGATGCGAAAGGCGGAGGACCGTGTGTGGTGGCAAGCCTTGGGAGAGGCCTATATCATGCAGTGGAGAGACACGGGCTGATGATGATGATGAATAATAAACTAGATTTCTCATGAGACGATTCAGTTGCTAATCCATCTTTTGTCGCCATTTCAGTAATAACAGAGGTAGTTGTCATAGCCAGACAATATCGATTGGTTTCCCGAAAGTGCTTATAACATAAATCTAAAAAAATCTAAAAAGAGAAAACGGAGAGGAGAGCCGAACAATTGGCAAAGAATAAGAAATAAGCAACAAAGGATGATGGGCAAAGAGTACATAGGACTTAAAAGGAAAGAACGAAACATGTCCAAAAGGAATTAAAACCAGCAAAAGCAATGGGTCCATTATATATCGCAAATCGATGTTTAAGTGGCAGACCTATGAATTTGAAATGGCCACGTACCGAAAAGGGAAGCATTGGACGCCCCCCGGTCAGGTGGACAGATGACCTGAAGCACCATACCGAGGGTAGTTAAATGCGAAATGCGGAAGGCCATGTGTGGTGGTGAGCCTTGGGAGAGGCCTATATCCTGCAGTGGAGAGACACGGGCTGATGATGAATATAATGCTTTAGGCACGGATTTAGGTGTATTTTTGTAATAAAACTGAATATTTTACTAAGAATATATGTTATGAGTAAAGTTTTGTTAATGATCATAATATAATATTCAAGTACTTTGATACAATGTTTCATTGCAAATCCGCGTACCTGCTATAAATATACAAATTTTTCTGTTATTACTCATTCCAAAACCGCGTAAATGACTTTACACGGAATCTAAATGAGCTAATGGTAAATTTATGTTACTTACTTATGAAAGAAGCCATAAAGAAGTACCAAACAAGTTCAGTCGAAAAAATACATTCAAATTTTCGAGATAATCACTTTTTTCTTCCTCCTGTAAAATTGTGAAAACGCTGTTACGCGGTATTTACAAACTGCTCTTACGCGGTTTTGCACTATCACCGACGATATGTTACTAGCGTGCTTAGTTCGCTCTGTAGGGATCGGAAGGAGAGCAGGGCGGACGCGTTTTGCTACTTCTATGGTATCTTCTATATAAGTTGTGTGAATTTATTACTTTTTTGGCAATAGTACAATATATAAATAATTTTAGTAATTAACATTTAAATATTAAATTTTATTAAGCTGTAATTAAAGATTATAATTTGTAATAACTGGTAGTGAGACTAGGCAAAGCCACAGGGTTCATAATTAATTGTACTGCCACATATTATTATGACTGACTGGTCGGTTGGTCGAGTGATCGGAGACGCCACACCGACTGCAGACCCGAAGGTCGCCGGTTCGATTTCCGTCCAAGACAAATGTATGATGAAGATATCTATATTTATTCCATGTCTGGGTGTAAAATGTCTGTACTATTTATGTTTATATATTAGAAAAAAATATTTAAGTATTTATACCATTTCAGTTGTTTAGTACCCACAATACAAGCTCTGCCTAGTTTAGAAAGTAGATGGTTGAGATTATTGTTATTATTATTATATGTGCTTTTAGTTTACAACCTCTCCCTTAATTCAGATTACAGTGAAACAAAGCTAGTGAGAACTATAAACGCGGAATTAGCAGACACCCTAGGCAACCTCCTGTCAAGATGTACCGGCCGAGCACTGAATCCTCGCAGTGAGTTACCCCTTCCGCCGAGACCTGAAGACCTGGAACATGAGCACACGGCGCCCCTTTGCGAGGCGCTGCTCACTTTGCCAGGTATTTAAAGTATTAATTAAAAACAATACCATTCACCCATCTTCGTTTTCAAGATCAGACCACCCATCTATGGCGTTTGTACTCGTTCAAGGAAATTCTGAGCATTATTTAATGTTTTTTTTTTTCATACGACCGCATAGCCTAGTGGGTAGCGACCCTACCTACGAAGCTAGAGGTCCCGGGTTCGAATCCCAGGTCGGGTCAGTATTTATATGATGAATATTGATACTCAGTACCGGGTCTTGGTTGTTAATGTATGTGGTGTCTTCGCTTGGTACCCAAAACATAAACTAATGCTTTGTATGGGGCCTAGTTGTTGTTGTGATGTATACATTATTATTATTATACATTCAATTATCATTTACATATTTTAAAAAATATATTGGAGATCTAAAAGAAAAGTGGGTTTAATAAAAATGTCCTTGAGACCCAGATTTCCTATTAAAGGTGATTTTTTCATCATCTTCCGAATCTTAATATTAGGTTGCGGAGAAAGTCTTTTCGTATTTTGTATACAAATTCAAGGTTTTTTTTCCAGCTGTTAGTTACATTATATTAAGTTATATATTTGGCGTTTTGTTCGACAACTAGATGATGCCATTTTGTAGGTAGTGACATGATCCAGTTGCTATAAAAATTTTAAGCTTAGAATTCAGTAAGGCGTGGCGTTTTACGGGGCGTGCGGGCAGAGAAGCAGCGTGCACTTCTGTCCACCACCTCCTTACGACTGCTTCACTAAGGACGCTATCATTTATTTACATTTGTTTATTATTTTTTGATATGTACTTGGCTTTATAGATGTACATTCAAAGACTTTAAGTCTCGATTGTTTAGCTGTAAGTTTACTTCGAATAAATAAAAAAAAAAAAAAAAAATCGTGCCCGCCCCGCTCTATTCAGGCCTTAAAGTTAGAGTTTGTCGTCAAAAAATGCGACAAGGAATTTTGACAGTTGTCTCTTGATGTTAACACTAACTAAAGAATTCTGGAGAGACCGAAACAAGTGGAAATCTGAGGGTATCAATAATCACTTGAGAATTTTTTTAAAATCTCTTAGTATGTTAAAATCTCTTAGTATAGCAGATCTGCTGCAGTCCCGTTCCAACTTTTACGTCCAATAGCTGAATTGAATTCCATAAACTAGAACATTTTATATTTTTCATTCAATCTATTACTCGCTACTTGTTTATCGACTGTCACGAATCCGCACCTTAACTTCTGTAACTTTTCAGAGCTAATGTAAGCATGATTAATTTTCAGACAAATGTTTCAAATACTACAGCAACTACCAATTCTACAAAGTGACAGACGCCGTCATCCAAACCTTACATCTCGCCAACTTATTCTTCGAAAGTCACAAACCTTGGGAATTAAGAAAGAAAATTGAATGCCAAACTCAATTGGACGCAGTTTTACATATCACTATGGAAACTTTAAGGGTATGCGGAATAATAATGCAGCCTATCATACCAGATATGTCGAAAAAATTACTCGATAAACTAAGTGTTCCTATAGAATGTAGATCCTGGAGACATTGTGAAGAATTGACATGGACAACGGAAGGTATTATACATGAAATCAAACATTTATCTCCAGAAAACTTGGTGTTGTTTCAAAGAATATATATGGATAAAGTACAGAAAAAGAAGGCCATTGTGCAATCATAGTTTTGAATGTTAGTTAATAAATTTTTGGTTTGTTATTGCTGCCAATATTTACATTTTCCTTTATAAAACAATGTTTTAGCTACTTTAAAATGTAATTTTTTTTTGAAATGTTTACTAAAAATGGCTTATTTGAATGCTATATAATGTAAGTATATTTCTTCTCAATATTAAAGGTGTTTGTTATATACAATAAGATAATATTTTTTCTTCTTTCTTGTCTTTTAAAACTTTGCTTATGTAAAAAAAATCATTGAACTTACAAATTTTTTAATTATATGATGCGGGCACAAATGTATCGTGTCCAAGACAATTGCCATATTAGAAAAGAAAATACTAATAGCCATCACGTTCTAATATGAGAAGTTCAAGCACAAGTTGCTGAAATTATGTGTTAGTTTCGTGTGTTCACTATCAAAATGCTTTTAAGGTAAGGCCACACGACGTGTAATGCTGTTAATTATCGCTTTCAATATCGTCGTTACACTTACAAATTGCAAATTTAGCCAAACAACGCGATAACTACATGCATGCCACATTAATGTGGCCCTGCCTCTACAGATATTTATCTGTACTTGATAACGACTTGGAAAAAGACCACGTATAACCTCTTTTGTGGCATTTATCTTAAAAGACAGTTATTCAATAATTATTTTGTGATATGTAAAAAAATAGGTAGGTAAATATTAATAGCTTCCATATTAAGAATCTTTGTATAGATGATGGACTGAATTAAATCGAAATAAATAATTTTTATTATTATTTTTTCTAATGTTAATTACTACCTATATGTATTACATCAGCTTGCAATTACGTGAAGGATCCGCCGTTAAAGGCGCTACCTGTTCTCTAATAAACTACCAAATCAACAAAAGGTATTGGCATCAACGAGGTTTGAAAGCACAAAGTGCCAATCGAGATGGTAATAATATATATACTTTTATTCGTAATTGATATCATGCAGTTAATAAAGTATTGACTAACAAGTACAAAAGAAAAAATAATGATTTTCATACAAAGCACAAGTATTGGGGAGTGAAAGTAGATCGAACTTTTTTTACAAATCACTACATATAAAATAAAGTCCCCCGCTGCGTCTGTCTGCCTGCCGGTCTGAACGCAATAAACCCAAAAACTAACGAACGGATTGGCATACCGTTGACACCAATCGATGGAGTGATTCAAGAGGAAGGTTTACATGTATAATTTATTAATGTTCTGTGGAAATTTGTTGAAAGTAGACCGAGGCGATTCGGATCAATTTTTAATTAATGTGAAATTAAACCAACTTGTCAGAGTGTTTCATTGTATATTAATATTATTATGGATACAGTGGTTATTGAACTATAAAATCCAGTTATCAAACTTAAAATAAACCTTGTCTTTTTATTTTGAGAAATAAAATAGAAAAACACAGAAATAATCCGATTCGCCCCATTTTTCGAGGCGAAATGGATCAAAAAAAACTCGACCATAAAATATTTGTTTTGAATCAAAAACACATGTATTAATAACATTTGGAAAAATAAATGTCATATTATTATAGATTAATACTAATAACACGACGTAAGAGGAAATTTTGTAACATTTCTATTTTTCTCCTATAGAACAATTTAACAATTTTTTTTTCATTATAAATGTAACATAAAAACTGGTATGTAAAGCTAACTAGAGTATCGAAAATAATTTTACGAGGTACTAGGAACTTCTAATTAACATGTTCCTACAATAAAAACTGAACTAAAACTTAAATTGCTATCTGCAACAAACTCAACATTAAACATTTAAAATATCCGATTCGCCCCTTTAGAAGAGACAAAATCATTTCAAACACAACAATTCTTAAATCTTTGGGAAAATAATAAAGAAACTATACTTAAATTCTAAATGAGATCAGTTATCATTTGAATTACAGAGATCACATTTATAAAGCCCCTTAGCACCTCCACGATCTGCACAGTTTTCATGGCACCATTCTTCACAAACGTGGCATTGAATCCAGTCTTCTACAGGTGGATGTACAAAGACTTCAGAACAATAAATGCAATGCCATTCTCTAGAAGATGAACTGCCTTTCACCTTTGACTTTGGTGTTGCTTTGTTTTTCTTTTTTAACTGTTTATTTTCTTTATCTTGTGTCATCTTAGTACGGAGACCCGTCTTACTGGTATTTTTTACATTAGAGTCACCTTTTTTTTTCCTTGTAAATTTTTCTTCTCTAGTTTTTCGTGTTTCTTTGCTTCTTTCGACAGTAAATTGGCTTTGTTTTGCGGCGACGTTAAATGTAAAATTGGTTTGCTTACGTTTCGAGGGTTTTTCAATCGCGTATCGGCTGTAGACTTAACTGGAGACGGTAAAATCTGTTTTATAATATTTTTGTTCTGTGATTCTGGACTAGTTGTAGAGAATATAATCGAATCAGTTGTTGTCGCAGACTTTGCCTTCACCTTATTGGGTTTAGGTGATAACATTGATCGTTTTTAGTTATTGGTATTTGTTTGTTTTTCTGTTTCCAAGATAGGAGGATCAGTAACTGATTGCAAAGCTGGATTGGCTGCAGACTTATCTGGAAGAACTGATGGTGATGTTAAAGTTACGTCTGGTTCAGCTGAAGCAACTGATTGCACTTCTGTGATGTTAGACTCGACTGGGATATCCAACGGTGTTGTTTGGTTTGTGACAGTTCCGGTGAGCGACGGTAATTCAGTTTGTGAAACGCTGACGTTAGGAAGTTGTGTACTCGTGGATGGAATGGCCTGTGATGTTTGGCTCTCGACCTCGGAATTTGCATCCATGACAAATTTATACTCTGGCACAGCCATCGGATTGAATGGGTATATACCTGTCTTTTGGAAGCCTTTTGTGGCATTTCCAACAGTTGCTGCTTGATTCCAGGCCTGTTTAAATATTCCGCCAAAAGCAATTTTTGTTATGCCTTTATCCGGATGTGTATGTTGCCATGCTGTGGCATGTTGGTTGTAGTATGCCTTTAAGGGCTTGAAAAAGGACACATCTAATGGCTGTAGAGCATGTGATGTATGAGCAGGCATCAAAACTAATTCAATGTCCAATGATTCACATAGATGGACAACAGATAGACTTGTATGGCATGCGTGTCCGTCCAGAATCAAAATGATTTTTCCCTTTGTTTGATACCGGTTAAAATGCTGCAACCACTGCATAAACGCCTCTTCGGTTATCCAGCCCTTTTCTGTCATAGCAACTTGAGTAGGTACCAGTGGGCATCCCGAGTAAAAAGTCGTCTCGTTTACGCACACCTTTGAATAGTACGAATGGGGGTACATATTGTCCTGCGGCATTCATGCATGCTAAAACAGTCACATTTTGACCCCGCTCTACGCTGGTCACGCTGACGACCTCTCTTGATCCTTTTTGGCTGACAACATTAGGCGGACGATTATTAAGAGGAACGCCCGTCTCATCCACGTTGTAGGTATATACATTCAGGTTTTCCTCTTAAATTATTGTCATTTATCACTTTCTCTAATGTAGCAAAATAGGCATTAACTTTTTCTTTAGTCATGCCGTTCATTCTCGCTCTAGAAAGACCCTCAGGTTTGCGAATAGTCAACTGCGGATTTCTTTTCAGGAATCGATGAAACTAGTCCTCTCCTGCCATTTTGAGACTCTACTAAAAGAATGTGGTATTTTTTTATGCTCAGCAAATTCATATGCATATTTACGAACCGATTTTGGAGTGAGCCCGAATCCACGAACTGATAACTGCAGTAATCTCTCAGCAAATAGTTTTTCTGCATCATCTTTAAATACTGTCTGCCCACCTCGTTGTTTTATAACACCACGAGACATGGTAACTCTTCGCTGTAACGATGTGAATGGTACATTATAAATTTCGACCGTCCGACGTAATGTCAGCTCTTAACACCTTGTTAGCTGCTTCTGACATATTTTCTATACTCCATTCTCCTTGGTGTGTCTTTCTTTTGTACGTACGCACCATCTAAAATACATAAACAGTTAAAAATATTAGTATAAACTAGGAAAGACCGATTCAATTTAGTGATCCACATCGCCCCCGAACAAGTGATCCGAATAGCCCCAAACCATACGTTTACGATATTTATACTTAACCCGAATATTCTTTAAAATACAGTTTCAATCACATTAACTACGAAAACACGACACATTAATGACAATGTTGAGAAATAAATATTAAACTTCAGTCAACTTACTTTGTTTTTATCGTAAATTTTGTAACCACGTTTTTTACATCACCAGTAAAATCACAGCACATCAACTCTAGTGACTCGACGCGAGGCGTCGCTGAGACTGACACACGCGTCCGAAAAATGACCGCCTGTGTCATAGTGTGCAGGAAGGTCAAACCCAACGCTGGACGGTGATTGGCTGCCCATAACTAGCCGCGATCTTTTGAATTTGACAAAAAGCTTATTTTGATCCAATTCGCCCTGTGATCCGAATCGCCTCGGTCTACCCTATGTCGTTTGTTGTCGAAGAAGTCGGAAAAACATCAAGCCGGCTGGGAGCTTACATCGAAAACGCTGCCTCATCCCTTTGAGATATAACAAAATAATGTATGGAGGAATTTTGTCTTTTTTATAGGACTAAAGAAAAGTCCGCGATGGTTCATGTCTATCTTTTATGGATAGCTTACTATACCTATTTTTATGTTTAAAAAAATGGTGTCATAGGATAAGCTGATTGGAAAGCAAATTATACGAATACAGTATTAATCCTTATCAAATTAAATACATTATTTACTTTCAGCATTTCATGCAGATTATGATTGCCCTTTACACCATACAATTTAAATTAATATCTTAAGAATCATCGCGAAATAAAAAATATCGTGCGACAGCGGCCTGGAGCGGCGTACAGAAACATAGAAATATTACTATGGAACAGACAACACGGCCTGTTGCATTGGGTAATGTAAAGGAACGTAGTAAAATTTATTGAAATAGGCAAAACTGACGGTTATAATTACAATGTCCGTTTTAATTAATACTGTGTATACATATTTCTCCATGTAAGTAAAACAATTATACATTAAACTATAATTGGTACTGAATATAGGTACTAGAATATGCGCTTGCACTAACTAAACCCGACACTTTATCCCACTTTGCCTTATCGGTAAAGAAGTGAACGCAGTGCAATGAAAATCATCGATGCAATGTGATATCTATCTATTGGGTGTGGTTTCCGCACTTAGTCCTTAATGTGGACCACTGTACGTGAGCCATGGTGGCCGTCTTTCCATCCAGCCCACCTCCCTGCAGAAGCGAATCAGTTCTCCCATTCTACTCAGGGCATCCGCCATCCATTCTACTCAGACCTTGGTGATCCAAGTGTTTCTATCCGGATTTGGGTGACGCCTGTGCACTCAAGAAGCACATATTTCACCGTTTCTTCAGTTTCCATGCACGCCCCACACAGAAGACTATCCGTGATGCCTATCGTATGAAAGTGTTTATTTAGTGAGCAGTGGCCTGTGACGGTTCCGACTACCAGGCGCAATAGTCGCCTGGATAGCTTTTTGCTCAAGGATGGCATCGCCTTCCTGGACTGTCTGCAGCCCGGTGCCGAAATCCGGCAACTCTCCGCTTTTGTGTGTGCAATGTGATATACACTTTACTTACCCTTAAACAAAATTAGCTTAGTTAGTTTCTGACTGAACAATACGCTGTGACAGACAGACAGATGGCATAGGTTGAGTAATAAAAAAACTAAAAAATAATCAGTTACACCTAAGTCATATAGTTCACCAACATTTTATACCTACGTATCCAAACTGTACGGTTCACTCTTCATAATCTATGATTTTCATATAGAAATGGCGACAAATTTGTTTTGATTGATTTTAGTTGATGGTTTGCTTATCAATGTTGTATATAAATAGTTTGTTTTTATGTATATAATCTTTACTTTTTCAAATATTTACAGAATTGGAAATAAAATATATTAAAAATACTCCAAGTAGGTGAACTTACTATTAAATCCAATCTGATATGACACTACGACAGAAAAAACACTACGGCTTATATGCTCTGCTACCCGTGCGGAGCCGGGGCGGATCGCTAGTTATAAATAAATTGAGAAAATATTAATTTCTAAATCTTTTTTTAATTGAAACTCTTATAGGAACGGTGTAAATCTGATGTAATGAAAATTTGTCTGTCGGGCGCAACTTCGGGCGATTGTCAATAGTCTTCGGCCTTATTGTAACAATACTGTCAGGAGCGTACTGTATAGCTAAGAGCACACATGCTCAGTTTGTTGTCTCGAACGTGCCCACAAGTGACGGGTGTGAAGGAGGTTAGGCGGTATCGGCGAATAGGTTGTCAGCAGGGGCGTGCGGTGAAAAGAAGCCGGCCGCGATAAAGTAGGCGATACACATCCTTTCATTTATATTATGATGATGTATTCTAATGTTTAGCACTCATTAGTATACAAACATTAGAATACACCATCATAATATAAATGAAAGGATGTGTATCGCCTACTTTATCATAATCATAATAAATTATCCCTTCACCGAAGGAAAGCCAGTCAGAATTGTGTTAATGTAGACGATATACATCCTTTCATTTATATTATGATGGTGTATTCTAATGTTTATATACTAACGAGCACTAAACTTAGAATACACGACCATAACATAAATAAAAGGAGGTATATTGCCTAAATGATTGCGGCTGGCTTCTCTTCACCGCACGCCCCTGGTTGTCAGTTGTTTCGCCTGCAAACCATCAACGTATCACAACTATTGGTGTTTAAGTGGTTGTACGAAGCGACAGAAATATCTCTACTGTAATAGACGCTGCTCTGAATTTTGTTTGCTCTGTTTTTGCCAAGTGTTCGATAAATGAATGAAATTGAGACCTACCCCAAATACTGATCGCAAAAAATTGCGTTATTTACGTTCAGTATTGACATATCTCATCCTTCCGCCACCCTCCTCCTTCCCACTCATTTTCCCTTGTCAACCCTTCCTCTATACTCTCTAAAAAGTGCATTTTTTTTACTATACCTATTACATTACATACGTACAGTGAGTTTTTAACAAATCGCCAGTGCCTTGAAAATTCGTAAAACGGACACAACCGTCAATGACGTCTGCTCTCCCGCGTCTGCCCGCTTTCAGGGCGCGCCCTCACTGATGAGCGATCTAGCCTCGGAAAGCTAGTCTGAAAATAAAACATTGCCTATGTTGCTGACAATGTAGCTTTCTTTAAGTGAAAGAAATTTTAAAATCAGTGTACAACTGTGTAGTCCACGCGAGCGAAGCTGCGGGCAGAAAGCTAGTATCTTTATAAATTATAGCTTATATGTTATTCTGGTGTATAAGCTACATAATTGTAAAGTTTTATTAAAATCCATTTGGTAGTTTTTGCGTTAAAGAACAACAAACGTCCCTATATCAAACTGTCGCGTTTATATTAGTAGGATTAAACAGATTTTGATGTTTAGTACGAAAGTATTTAAAGGCTCGGAATAACACCCAGGACGAATTTCACCCTGGAAAAATACACGGTTCCTGTGGAATAGCTATTCTTTGTGCTAAAATGGCTAAACGGATTTATTTTTTAAACATGTAGTCCTCGCAGGTGGAGCTGCGGACGGCCGCTAGTTTGTGTATATATAACATTGACAACTCAATTATTCTCTCTATAGTTTACGAAGGTTTATGATATGAGAACTTGGCGAGGTAATATTTAGAAAAGGGCTAATGACGTTCGAAATATGTAATAATAAGCATAGTTTATTTTACGATAGTATAATTATAATAATAAAATAATTTTGCCTATACAAAGGGAAAAAAACTATAGCTTTGTGGGTATTTCAATGTACATACATACTTTTTTTCCGATCCCTTAGGAATTTCCATCAAATAAAACAATATTAATTCTATGTCAGAGTCAAATATTTACGAATACGTTTATTTAAATAATATTTGCATCCAAATACTGCAATAACGACTAACAATATTAAGAAAGCTATTATAATTTATATAAATACACTATAAGCTGTATAAACAGCACCCAGTTACAACGTAACTCGGTTACAGGGTATCGTTCGTTTTATGCATTGAATGAAGACCTTAATATATTCGGTCATTTCATTCGATGCGTGAAAACAAAATATACCTTTATATCGAGTGCAAGGACGTGAAGTACTAGTTTATATGCAAACGTATTTTTATCTACATTTTGAAACTAAAAGAAGTTATAGAAGAAAAAAATTCGGAAGTTTGACTTTAACTAATAAAAAATCGATTTCACTTTAGTTTCAAAATATAAGAATAAATCCATTTGTATGAAAAGCGTTTAGCACGTTTCATCCTTATCTAAACGCGATGCACCATACAATAGCCATAACATTCCTAATATCTTAATACATTTAGTCGAAAATGCATTGTATGAGTATAATACAGGTATAATATAATAATACATACATATATATATAAATTCATACAAAATTCGGTGACAGTATTTCATAAAAGGCTTAATATAGTTTTGGCGGCTATGGCGTTTTCCACCTAAATCTAACACCCAATAATCCGATTAAATCTAACAATTCCGCTGTACATAACATTTATATTTTAAAAAAATATTGATAACTTTATCAATGGTAGTAAAATCGTGATTAAAATTTATTAAACTTTCGATAGAATTACGCTAACACCGGTCAACAAACGAAATATTTAGACACATATTAATGTATAGATATATAGTCGCTTTACTATAGATGAACCTAATTCTAAAATTTTACCAGATGAAATATACAACAATACAAAGAACGAGATTTTAAGGGTCCTCAACGTAAATCTCCGAATTCAAATGCGCGGCCAGCGAACGCACGCTGTTTCGTCTAACGTAATCGTTCGGTAAATAGGTAAGTTGAGATAGACACAATGGGAATGAAAATTTCTATCGCCAAATCAAATGAAACGACTTTTACAAGTTCTACGATTATAAAAAGAGTATTTAGAATAACAACTTCAAATAAATGTATTTTTAATCTACCTTAAATTACCTTGGTAATGGGCCAAAATTATAAAATTATTGTAAGCTTTCAATATGATATTTACGCCCCAAGTTGCTTGAAATTCGACAAGTTTCTGAGACCAACGACTTAAATAAAATTAATTTTTGTAAATATTTCGGGCCATTACACGTATTATATGAACGAGATAAACGGTGCGTATTTAAAATTTATTTTCACAACAAAAAGTTAATGAGTAATCATGGAATTAGGATTGTATTGAGTTAAACCGACTAGTAAGCTCTTAAACTTACATATTATACGGCTTTGTTAACGATCAGTGTTTCTGGGACGTTAATTTATTCCTGTAGATATGAGACCATTGTCAGCGTAATTTGTTCGCAAGTTTAATAATCACGAACCCAAGACGTTAAACATTTGTGCAAAAAAAAAAAAACAAATTCACAGTCTTACAAGAAGGATACAGTTTAAAAATTCGATAACTAATTTAGGCAGCGATTACATAACTACGAAGTTCCCAAAACTGCTGCCTATAGCAAACATTTGCGCGAAAGAAACTTCCATTTAGTAAATTCACATATAATATATTCTAATAATAATCAGTAATAATAAAACTAACAATATTTTGTTCCTTGCCACGACTAGGTTCGAAACTAAAAACTAACCTGATCTTTTTTTAAAATAACATAGTATACGAGTCATAGACAAATATCTGCACGCTACACTTCTAATAGAGTGAGCAGGGTAAATTATCCCACTAATTTTGGTTTCCACAAAGTCACTGTTAAAACAAAAATATTAAAAAATATAGAACCGGTGACTGGTTGGTTGTTTATAAAATGCTAAATTTTTTTTTCTTTACTGCAACATAAATGTATGCAAATATACTTACACATAATATTAAAAAAAAGTTAAAGCGACAGTACAGTGAATGTCAATAACTGTTTTATTAATTAAAAGGAATTAATTATTATGGGTAGATAAAAATTTTTTTTGTTGTGGTATTATGATTAAAAGCAAATTTGATTTAAAAAAAAATCAAATACGAAAAAAATAAAAAATAATAATAGCTTCTTGGAACTGTAAGAGAAGATGATAACCCCGTAAAGACGAAACCAACCAACATCACATAGCTTGAACGTCCAATTGAATTTTCTTGTTAGCTAAACTTTCACGATTTTTACAGTACTTACCATCTATCTGTGCGGCCCTGAAATACGATGCGCATGCTCTATTACGCAAGTCCACCACATTTCATGCCGCAACGCTTGTATGAAATTTGAAAACTGTGAAGGCCAGAATCGTGAATCTCTAATCAAAAACGATCGAACATTCAATTGGACACACCTCATATATTTAATACGTCCGTGATGGGCTGCGGAATTTGGGATGAGATGGGAAATTTAAAGTCGCTCAGCGCGCTATGGAGCGGGCTATGCTCGGCATTTCCTTGATGGACAAAATCAGGAATACTGAAACCCGTCGAAGAACTAAAGTTGTCGACATAGCCGAAGTGATTAGCAAGCTGAAGTGGCAATGGGCCGGTCACATTTGCCGTAGAACCGATAACCGATGGGGTAGACGGGTTCTCGAATGGAGGCCACGTATTGGGAAGCGAAGTGTTGGACGCCCCCCGGCCAGGTGGACTGATGACCTGAAGCACCATACCGGGGGTAATTGGATGCGGAAGGCGGAGGACCGTGTGTGGTGGCGAGCCTTGGGAGAGGCCTGTATCCTGCAGTGGAGAGACACGGGCTGACGATGATGATGTGATGGGCTGCCATGGTGATGTGCGGAACAGAACTGTGACCTTTTCGTTTATATTGCCCAAAAGCAAATTACGATAAGGAGTTCAATTTATGTGATGTTAGCGTCGCTTCTACGTAGTATCATCTACTATTAAACCGCCATCTTAGAGTTGTCGGACTGTTAGTTGCGCTTTGGTGCACACAAACCTATTGAATCCATAAATTATGATGAAAACTGTATCAACTGAACTTTGATGACAGCGACTAACTGGAAACCGACTAAAAAGCCTTCTAGGCTATAGTAATCTAAAGAGTACATCTAAATAATTCACAGATATTCGTTACCAAGATATTGCTCAAGATCTTCTATTAATATTAATAAACGGTTTACAAAATTATTTTCATAATAAATCTATTCATACCCTAAAGTTAGGTAAGGGGACCATATTTCACGCATGGTGTTTATATTCTATATCTTGATATAGGTCCCTAATATATTTAGTTTAGTCCCAAGTTAAGAGTTAAGGAATCTATTACAAGCAATATTTCATTCTATTCTTATTGAAATTCCTTCATAAAATGGCCCTTTTTGATTTCTCACAGCCAATGGTGGGCTCTCTTAGAGTACCTACAAGTTCTACATAGTATGTCGTTTCTATCGATATAGTAATCCATATTTACCTAATTAGAGTGATCTATGAGTAACTAGATTTTACTAGAAAATAAAAATGTATTTTTAATAAATATTCCAAATCTTAAATTTCGATTAGATAATTAACTTTTATAAACCGTTTATTAATATGAATCCACACAACACGTGAGACGCCATCTACAAAACTAATATTAACAAAATTATATCCATTATGTCTAATCAAGTCAAACATATATATGAATTACACCTTCACAGCACGCGTACAAAGCTTTATAGAAAATTTCAACCAAATTGTACTTGTAAAATTGTTTTATTGTGGTAAAAATCGAAACTGCACACTAGTTCGTATTTAATATAGAATCATATGTAAAATACGTCAGCCTCTATAACGGCCGCCCGCCAAAACGGTTACACAAAAATAGCGGGTGTGAAGGCGGCGCGCGGGGATCCACGGGACGGTCGACAGCTGTTTCGCCTACGCCCCGGTAGGTCATATACCTACACCAGAAATCTAATATACAAATGGATATACACGAAATAATCTGATATGCTAACTTAGTGGGTTGCAATGATGGTATACTTTTCACATGTATGTACGTTAAGTCCTTAACTTTAAAGGTCACACGGTGAAATGTCACCGTTGTGAAATCGCAACCGATAGGCATCTGACCAATCAGATAGCGATATCTAACATTGCGTGAGAACAATCTCGTTCTTTCATTGGTGATTTTCGTTTTGGTTTTCATTGGTGTCTGGCAAAAACGTAGTCAATGTCGACGGTGATTTAGTTTGACCTAGATTATTTACCACTGGTTGGCAGTACTTGTGCTTCGTTGTTTATGTTTCTTTTATAACTATGATTGAATCTAAATGACATGCAATGACAGTATTATCAGGAAAAATACCTTAAAAAAAACTGTATTAAAGCGGATTTATTACTGTACATAAATCTATGAAGGGAAATATTTTAAATCAACCATGACTGTTACCCTCTAAAATGGGCCTTCGTAGACTAAAACCCATTGTTTATAATCCAAATTTCGAGAAGTCATGAAAAAGGCAAAAATACAAAATTATTAACAAAAGGAGTGTAGTCTTCTTTTCTGTTACATCATGTGATATATATAACCCGACTAGCGTCAACATGCCTATCAGAAAATACGGACATGTTTACATATATTGTATATGAAATTTCATAAAGTCATGAAAGAGACAAAAATACTAGATGATTAACAAAGAAGTGCAAAGTCCCCTTTTCTGTTATGTCAGGTGATATATAACCTGACTAGCGTCAACATGCCTATCAATGAATATATGAACATGTTTACATATTATGTTGGATATGAAATTTCATGAAGTCAAGAAAGAGACAAAGATAATGGACGATTAACAAAGAAGTGCAAAGTCCCCTTTTCTGTTATGTCAGGTGATATATAACCTGACTAGCGTCAACATACCTATCAATGAATATACGGACATGTTTACATATTACGTTGGATATGAAATTTCATGAAGTCAAGAAAGAGACAAAGATAATGGACGATTAACAAAGAAGTGCAAAGTCCCCTTTTCTGTTATGTCAGGTGATATATAACCTGACTAGCGTCAACATACCTATCAATGAATATACGGACATGGTTACATATTACGTTGGATATGAAATTTCATGAAGTCAAGAAAGAGACAAAGATAATGGACGATTAACAAAGAAGTGCAAAGTCCCCTTTTCTGTTATGTCAGGTGATATATAACCTGACTAGCGTCAACATACCTATCAATGAATATACGGACATGTTTACATATTACGTTGGATATGAAATTTCATGAAGTCAAGAAAGAGACAAAGATAATGGACGATTAACAAAGAAGTGCAAAGTCCCCTTTTCTGTTATGTCAGGTGATATATAACCTGACTAGCGTCAACATACCTATCAATGAATATACGGACATGTTTACATATTACGTTGGATATGAAATTTCATGAAGTCAAGAAAGAGACAAAGATAATGGACGATTAACAAAGAAGTGCAAAGTCCCCTTTTCTGTTATGTCAGGTGATATATAACCTGACTAGCGTCAACATACCTATCAATGAATATACGGACATGTTTACATATTACGTTGGATATGAAATTTCATGAAGTCAAGAAAGAGACAAAGATAATGGACGATTAACAAAGAAGTGCAAAGTCCCCTTTTCTGTTATGTCAGGTGATATATAACCTGACTAGCGTCAACATACCTATCAATGAATATACGGACATGTTTACATATTACGTTGGATATGAAATTTCATGAAGTCAAGAAAGAGACAAAGATAATGGACGATTAACAAAGAAGTGCAAAGTCCCCTTTTCTGTTATGTCAGGTGATATATAACCTGACTAGCGTCAACATACCTATCAATGAATATACGGACATGTTTACATATTACGTTGGATATGAAATTTCATGAAGTCAAGAAAGAGACAAAGATAATGGACGATTAACAAAGAAGTGCAAAGTCCCCTTTTCTGTTATGTCAGGTGATATATAACCTGACTAGCGTCAACATACCTATCAATGAATATACGGACATGTTTACATATTACGTTGGATATGAAATTTCATGAAGTCAAGAAAGAGACAAAGATAATGGACGATTAACAAAGAAGTGCAAAGTCCCCTTTTCTGTTATGTCATGTGATATATAACCTGACTAGCGTCAACATGCCTACCAGAAAATACGGGTATGTTTACATATCCAACGGATAGTGATACTTTAATATGTTTTATTATAAAACATCAGATTTCTAACATATTCGTTTGTACTATTGTAACGGCAGGTTAAAGAAATAAAAGGAATCGTGAGTACATTTCATATAACAATATAGGTTTGAATTGTGTGCGATTACGATTTTTACCGTATTTATCTAATTACTAAGCACTACTACATGTTTACGCGTCGTTAACTGTATATAGACGGGATTCCACGTATAGGAACGACGTGCGAACATTTGACGCTCGTGTGTTGTAGCACTAATAAAAAATGTAATATGTTTTTACAATAATAATAATACTATGTCAGTTGTACACAATAGTTTTGAGCTAAGTATGAAAAACAAAGTAAAATAGAAAAATCAGTCGATACAAAGAAATATCATCAATTATCTACAAATACAGATATAAAAAAGAGATTGATCAAAATTAGACGAATTCGATCGTGGAAAATATATCACAATATATAAATTATTATAAAAAATGCGTTACATGTCAACCGGTCGATTGACCGATTGAAATTTCAAATTCTTTCCCCCAAAGCCTTAAATTACTTTTATTTATATTTCAGATTGATCAATTTACATTCATATATGAAATACGAGTTTATTTATATACACATACAATACACATTAATCGTAGCTTCAGGAAAAATTCGTCAAATACCATGAAATTTAGTTTCCTTTAAATGATTTTAATATTTGCGATTATTTCAAAAATCTGATATCATGGAAATGTTGACACACAATTTTTATTTGTCATAAACATTATTGCTAGCATAAAAAATATTTACAAACGTAACAACCTTTTATTGATTTATTCTATAATAAATTATACGGCTTGAAATTGTGTAATTACCGCAGTTAAATTTTATTGTATTTTTTTTAAATATTTTCAAATAGCGTAAGTTATGCGAAATGCAAGAGCGAATCCTGGCTGGCAACTTTTGGTAAAGAAACGATTTTGTCTTTGTGAGAGAACAAAAAAGTTTGCAAGCAGAAAAAATTTCAATTAAATTCAACTCAAAAGCGTAATTTTAAAGAACCATACATAAAATTGAAAACAAATAATTTATTAAGAATTAAATTACCAGTCGAAATTTGCTCATTATTTTTAATTGAAGTGTTATGTACTATTGTAATGGACACTACCTTTAGAATAGGGTTGTTGGCTGAAAATAGATTTAAAAAAATATTTAAAATTACGAATTAATCTAAATTTCATACGACAATAAGATCTAAAAATAAAATCAGTATTAAAATGAATAATAAAGACCTTATGAGCTTCGAAAAGGTTTTTTTTCCTTTCCTGTTCTTGCAAAGCTAAGTTTTACTTGTATTTTAAACGGTCAAAGTGTGTGTGACATCATACTCTGATATTGCGATCTCTGACTAATAAGAATTCTGATTAATTCATAACATTATTATTATATTCCCTTTGTTAAAAAAAATTACTTGATTAATTAAGCTTTTATTAACTAATTAAGATTTTAATTGATTAACTAATCAGGATTTTAATTCGTTAATTAATCAAGATTTTAAATGATAGTTATCAACAAGGTTTAAAACTGAAAATTCGAACATGTCGCTACTGTTGAATCGCTCTAAATTCCGCCATTTTGCTTATCAGTGTTTAATAAATTAATAAGTTTCCAGAGATGATAATAATAGCATTGTAAAACCTAAAAACCAATGTACGAGTTTCTTTCATTATAATCATCCGGTTACAAATTACTTACAAACTGCTTTAAATTACATTAATATATTAGTAAATAAATATTACAACTTACAATTTTTTTTAAGAGCTTTTACTTTACAGTTTTCTACGTACAGGTTCTTTGAAAATATGTGGGTTCCTATATTTTTATACCCAAAAGCTGCACAGTGATTAACTTTAAAATCATTGGGTATTTGACAGCTGTATGTCAAACTCTAGGGTCACTCAACAGTAAAGACACCTGAAGAGAGCAAGTGTCAATTTTAATCCTCGTTCCCCACCTAGTTTGTCCGAAGCAGCATCTCTGCACACTGTGAAATTTTGTCTCAAATGCGGACATCTTTATTTTATCCCTTCATCCTATAGATGCAACGAAGAACAAAAACTTCTGTGAAGGAACCAAAATTTCATTATGTTTAGTTTTGAAGTTATTTTAAAACTCGAGAAAACTGTATAGAAACCATAAAATCATTATTTCATTTCAAATATATGATTTTGCAATTGTTGTACAATGGGGTCTTAAAAAGGGCTATTATATCTACTAATTCAGTCGCAAAAGAATTAAAAATAATCGGAAATACAAGGGATAATAATTATTTCAATTTTTTTAAATATTTTTTATTTGGTTAGTCTCATTGTATCTGCGATTTTATTTTTACTTAATAATTTTATATTATAATCTCCTACATATTTAAAAATAATCAGGTGCAAGTGTTACGGGACTTCCGAGTTATAGAATTTTCATTTTTGAGTTTAGGGTGAAAATGTTATTTTACCATCAGTAGAAGTTTTAGTATTTTTGGATGTCGGAGATGAAGGGAAATAATCATCATCATTCCATTTTAATTAAATTGAATGAAATAGATGTTTCAAATTTGACAACTCTATTTCCATATATTTCTATGTGAGCTTTAGAAAAGTTATATTACTGAAGTCCCACTGTTAACTTATGTGCTCTTTATTTTGTGTCATTAGTAACAATGTTATGCGTGCTCAGAATCAAAATCAGATGCAGAATTAATAGCAGTACGGAGAAAACCACAATTCAGTAAAAATTTAAAAAAAAACCCGATTTCTCTTTGTATATCGTAGATGTGATACCTAAATTTTGTATAGAGTTAGATATTATATTATTCCTGTAATAAAACAATTATTTATGTAAATCAGGTTATTATTTTGAAAAGTACAATAAAAAATAGTTTTTTGCTAAGTTTCCTCAGTTTTAAAATAACCTCAAAACTAAAAAAAATAAAATTGTGGTTCCTTTACAGAAGTTATAGTTCTTCATATCTATAGGATGAAGGGATAAAATAAAAATGTCCGCAATTGAGGGAAAATTTCACAGTGTGCTCTGTTACAATAGTACAAAGTACCTCAATGTTATTTCCATGTATTTTTCTTTTGAGCTTGGCAATTCATATATATTATTAATTCTACACTTTCGCCATACTATACACTACAAAAAGCGTTTTGCGTCCGTTATCCTATGCTATTTATACATATTATTGTATTTTATGAGTATATAGTTTTAATGTTAAAACATCAATCTATCTCTTTCACTCTCTAAAGGAATGTTGTCGAGTGAAAGAGAGAGGTGATGGCAACGGTTAATGATCAAATGAAAGTTGCATTATTTTGTGCTTCTTTCCTTTTGTGCTCGCATATCCAGCTATATACATCTATGTCCTACATTAGAAATGTACGAGTAACAATAGTAACATTTGTCTGTGTCTATGAATTTAAGGGTGTAATCACAACCATGCGACCCGAGTCATATCGATAGACGTTGATCGATCGGTGTTATAGCTTGATTGATTAAGGTCGAAAATGTCAATTTAATCGACACGAAATCGAGTCGATTGATTCACGATCGATCGATTTTCGATGATAAATCAATTGAGTATCGAGAAATATAGTCGATCGATTAGATATCGAACGACGTCAATCGTGTGGTTGTAGTAACAACACCCTATGATTTATTAATTAGGTTATTAGTTTTTTTGTAACTTTTGTTGTGTCATGTTTCATCACGCCATTAAGAACCACATGTTCGGATGACATATAAATAGAATATTACATCAAAAATCAAACACCCTTGGAACTACAAAATTAACACAAATATAAATACACCCTGTATAACAAACTTACCAATGAAAATAAACAAGATTTTTTTTGTGATCCACTTTTATATAATTTTTACAGTACAATTCACATTTTTACTGCTGAATTTAGATCAATGAAAAAGCAGCTTTATTTTTTTTTTATGATAAATGACATTTCTTTCTCATGGGTAAAGTGGGCCAACAACGACTATTGTGTATATTTTGTTAAATGATTAATTTATATCTGTCCAAATAATTTTTAATAGGCCTTAGATATGCAAAAAAAACAAGACACCGCATCGTCGCTACAAAATTATATTTAAAAAAGTACACCAAGGTACGCCACTTGACGTTTTACGTTTGTCGCATCAAACAACTGCTTAATGTGATTGATTACTGCAAAAAAGATACAATGGTAATGACATAACAATCTATCAATGTCACTCACTGTGTTTGAATTTTCTATCATTTCGAAATAAGAGACAAAATATGATTCTGTCCATCCAAGGAATATCGCTTGAAATGTTGTGTCGACACATTTGTATGGACACGAATGTTATTGATTTCTTTTAGATAGATTTGGAAATATTTGCAAATTATTTTGCGGTTACACATCTACTACTAAAAAATAAATAAATATATCGTAATAAATAAATTGTAAACAAATTACAACTGACGACTTAAAGGCGATCATATTTAGACACTGCAATAGAGACATTTGATAGCATTTGAAGGGACGCGTGCCACGCCTACATTCTGAGTTTCTGAAGTCCAAAGTCTTTCGTCAGTGTGTTATCAGCGATAAGATATGAATGAGAAACGTGCTGGATGAACAAAACGGGATTCCTCATTGAGCTATGGAGACGGCTTTGTTTGGAGTTTATTTGCTTTTGAATCGGAATGAAGAAATCCGCTGGAGAACAAAAATTATTAGCAAGCTGAAGTGGCAGTAGGTCGGCCACAAAGATCGTAGCAACAAACAACATTGGGGAAAGAAGGATCTCGAATGACGACCACATAACGGAAAACGAAGGGTGAAACGCCCCCGAACAGGCGGCCAAATTACCTGTTGGTGACGACAGCACCACTAGATCACTAAGACACATCTAGACGCTAACTACAAGAAAAAATCAACATATCTCCTGCTTTCGCACGAACTGCTTACGACATTGGAAATGAACCTAACGGAATAAAGTAAACACACATATTTTGGATAATATTTTTCGAAATAATTTTTTTCGCAAAAAAAAATAACACTACTGTATCTGAATAAGCTTAAAACTTCGAAATATAACATTCCATACGACATTTCGATCGAACCAATCGAATTCGTACGAAATGTAACACCGACGCATATCCGACTTCCAACTAAGGGCACCCTTAACCACTACTTCCGGTTGTTCGATTCTAACAATTTTAATCTCAATCGATCCCCTGTCTAATTACCCCGAGCCGTTTTTTTTATTTTTTTCTTGAGATATCAGGCTCCCAAAATGAAAATCGGGGAAAAAATTGCGATTTTTTTGGTTTTTTGCCGATAATTTTTTTTTCTTTTTGAACTTTTTCCAAACTATCTTTTGTCATCTTGTAGAACTCGCCGAGCTGCGTCTTTTGACACCACGGTCATCCCGATATCTCGAAAACTCTTTGTGCAATCTGCCTGCCTGCCTCACAAAACTCCCAAATGACCCCCTATACTCCAACGAAATGAAAATCATTTGCAATGACAAAACAATTATTTTACCATCAAAATCTGACCTTCGATTTTTCACCGATTAAAAAGCTTTGATTGTATTAACGAATATATACACAACGTACTTTCACTTAAGAGACCATAAATTGATACAAATCACAGATAAATTAAACACGCGAGGACGATCGCCCCTGCTGCTAGATATACTACATTGGACATTGAAACAAGGAATCGCTTCACGAAATTGTCTATGACGACAATGCATCGAACATACTGATTGGTTTAGAGCTCGTACGTATGCGTATCGCGGGGATACGGTTGGGGGAGAGGGGGTCACTGATTCTGTGGTAGTATGCGTAAATAAGGACGCACTCCTTGTTTTATTACTGCACATCTAATACTTTATGTGCGTCTTTCAGTGATCTGTGATACGGATCATATCGAATAAATAAAAATGTTTTTTTGAAAAAATAAACTCGTCTAAATTTTCCAATATAATTAGTGTACATACAGTCTTCTGTAAAAAGAATTTATCTATAATTGTGTTTACTTTTTAATTTCTTACAAATAATGATCCTTCAGTAAAAGTATGTTGTGATATCGAAATGATTCTATTTATTGTTTAAATATGAAACACCTATTATTACCTTCCGGCGTATGTACCAGCTTCAACCGAACAAGAACAATCAATCTAATCTAGTCACCAATAACATCGACATTAACAATACTTGCTGTGAACATATCTTATTTTCGGTTCTTTTTCTCTATTTTTTATTGTTAATTAACATAGTGCTTCCAATTTGTCAAAACGTTTGTGACACTGACGAGTACCTATATTACACGCATACATATTGTACATACGTCAAGATACTGCGCCGGAAGAAAATTTTTGTGAAAAAAATACGTACTGGCGGCGTACCTTGGCGTTTTACGTTTACTTCGCACTATTACGTCATTATCATTGTCGCTGTTTAATATGCAATCGCTAGGAGTGAAAGAGAGAGAATGATAATGTATGATCAGTCATTATGCTCCGGGCTTTCGATCGTTTAGAAGTATGAGACGCGGGATATAGATTTTTTAAGATATCTAACGTATGCTTCACAGATCATCGGAAGACTGCTGCTAGTTGTGATATGAGGGTGTACGCACGCTAGTTGGTGCGCGTAAGTGACTCACTCGTCTGCTTGTCTTTCGATAATCTGTGATATGTTAATACAAGTATATTATACGTTTGTATTTAAAAGTCTTCACTGGTATCCGTAGCGGCGTTAGCGCGTTGTAAGCTTAGCGGTCAGCTGGTTCGCGGAGGCGCCGGTGACGTCACAGAAGTGGGGTCGAATGGGCGGGGCGTCGTGGGCTCGAGCAGATGATCTGCCACCGGCACAGGCCTCAAGCGCGGCGGCAGCTTCTTCTGCGGGCACAGTATCTGCGATGGGGTCACATACAAATTGTTGTTTTGACACATAGAAAAAATATTCGCACGGCCATATAGGAATAAGATAGGCAGCAACGCATGGCACAATAGAGAACGGGATGCCTGTTTTAATTAAAATATATGATAAACCAAAATATAGGTAATTCGGTTGTAACTAGCAAATGCCTGTGTTAAAGGGCTTTCAGTGTAAAATCTACTATCTAAAGTAGGTGGCTAGTCTAAATTTTTCATAACATATAATAATGAAATTATATCTGATTCTTTTTTTTAGATGTTTTCCATAATATAAATTAGATATCAATGGAATTCTGGTTTCATTTTAGTTCTCAAGGGCACGATAAGCCGGATTGATAACACAAATTATATATGTAATACAGAAAACCTTTACAATAAGCTACCAGATACTATCAAAGAACTTGATTTATAACATAAATTGGCAATAGAACAAATCTGATTAATAAAATCTATCATACACAACAAAAGATGCCCTTGATGATAAGTTGTTGGTGTTATCCGCATAAAAAAGTTTTTACATCTACTCATAGGAAAATTTGTTAGTGCAATAGTTTATAAGTTGACCAAGCTCCTTTACGGTGAATCACTTTAACATTGTTTCAAAAAACTTTATTTAGTTGGTATTAATTCTGACGAAGCCTCATTAATTGTTCGATATTAATTTAATATTTTAAAATTACATTTGTTGACAGTCCCACACTGATCTACGCTCTGGATGAAGAAATTCTCAGTTATATATACATTTCCACATTCTAAGCTACCTAAAAAAACCTTTTATTTTTTTAATAAACTTAAATTGTTACAAATAAAAGGTAAACGAAAATAATAATTAAACTACACAAAATGCTTCTTTAGATGGCTCACGTGCATTTCTTTATGTCTAAGCTTTTTTTTCTAAATACACGTGAAATTGATACAAAACCGTAAGAAATATGACCTAAAGCAAACAATCATATGAATTTGAGATGAGTACACGTGGGTCGCAAGTGGCGGACCGGTCCGCTCTTGTCCCTTGATACCTATTTTTCCAACTGCGATGCTACTCGCTTCTCTTTCAGAGCGAACAAAAAGATTGCCGCGTGTCTTCCGATAATCTGAGGTTATAGAACAGGGGTTTTCCGTAGACGGACACTCACCCGTCTTGCGAATGTGAAACAGCCCTTCTCCTCCTCTCTCGTGCTGGGCACCGGCACCAGCTGCAAGTCCGGCGTGGGCGCCTCCTTGCCATTTTCGTCTATTTGATGAATATCTAAAGGTTAATTGATTACTGAAACATGTCGTACGAATGATCCATTCAAATCTTTTTTGTTCCTATATAACCCGAAACTTTAATTTTGCATATAACCATTGTAGTGTATTTATGCGAAATTAGCGTGCCGGTGTAAATTATACGATAGCTTCGTTGTTCATTTATCTGTATGTTAACCCTTTTGTTAGGAACGCGTGGAAGTATCAAGTTAAAATTAATATCAAATACTTAGTTTTACGATGCTTTAGAACCGTAAAAAAATTTGACTTTTAAATCAACGCAATCAAAAAATACGACCATTTATACCGCTAATTTTAACAACAAATAAATCAAAACTCTTTAAATAATGTACTTGCCATTGACCTAGAATCATGAAATATGGCAAGACGTAAAGTCTCACGGCACAAATAAAGGAAAGAATCTGAAAATCATCGATTTGTTGTTACATCAGATAAAAAATATTTTTTCTAATCTACATACACATTTTTTTTATATAAATGATTAACACAAACATATTTCACTCACATTATTTCACATGAAAATTGTAAAGAAATTTTTAAAACAGTGCTAACTTTTATATTAAATAATATAAATTTTGAGAATATTGCTTATATTTGAATATAATTGGAATATCCTATCCGTGACTAACTGTCGGTGTACGTGCTGACCCCTCCCATACTTCGCCGCATACCTTCCCCCGCAATTGCCGCTTACGACGTTCTAATAGTTCAGTTGAATTATGGGTATCATTTACAGTCCATATAACATTAATAAAATAAATATGACCAAATTACACGTTTACCTATAGCAAAGATGTTTAGCTCTCTATAGCAATCCGTCTCGATCATCTCTCGTTGCCAGGGTATACTGACGGAGCCAGTGTTGAATTTGCCATAGAAGGTGTCGTCTCCAGCGTCCAAATTCACGCCTTTGACAGTAGAGAATTGCTCGATGTCCAACACGTCTTTTGCGTAGACTGCGTGTGGCTGCATAAGAAATTATTTTAAAAAATGATTATATAATGTTGTTTTTATTTAGAGAATTTATTTACGATACACTATCAGGTATCAAGCTAAGAACTTATTGGCAACAATAACATGATTACGGGTGTAAAATATCTACACTTCTGGACACATCTATCGACTCACCTAGCGTTTTAAGTTTTAACAATCTCTGGCTAAAAATAAAAGAGTTTTTATGCAGTTTTGAAGCTGATTTATTGGCAATTTTTTTTGTATGTTTTTTTTAATCTCAGATTCAGATTTTCAAAACTAAACAAAAATTTCAAGTCACTTCACTGTTTTCAACGATCCACGGAAAAAAGACGTAGTTAATTCGCAAGTTGGATATTTTTTATTAAACTTTGTGATTATTGTTTACAAAAAAATTAATATTCTTAACTTTCAGTTTTCAACAAAAAAAAAATATGGATACTCGGCCTGAAGTTGCCGCCCAAGCTGTTGCACTTCTGCAAGCCGGACACAGCCAAAGGAAAGTGAGTGCACAACTGAATTTAAGCCGTTCTACTGTTTGAAGAGTTTATCAGAGGTACTTGGAAACTGGCGGCTTCGTTCGTTAAAGAAGACCACGATGTCGTGTGACAACTGAAAAGAAAGATCGTTTATGTTTATGACCAGCTTAAGAAACCGTCATTTGACTTCAGTTCAGATTCCATGGAGTATCTTTGAGCGCTTCAAGTGTCCGCAGAAGACTGAAAGAACGTGATATGGTACCACACAAGCCAGCTAATGGCCCCAAATTGACGCGAGCTCACCGAACATCGCGCCTTCAGTTTGCACGAACTATCAATGCCACGAACTCATATGAAGTGGACTCAGCAACAATCGAGCCAAGTATTCTTTATCGATGAATCGAAGATTACTCTTTATAGTAATGATGGAAGAAAATAAAGTATACCGAAGACAATATATATTCGAAAACATAATGTACGTAAAAAAAATATTGTATTATTTAAAAAAAATTGTGATCGGCATAATGTTAATACTAGAAACAAAGATAAACTTGCTAACCATATCAGCCGCCTCAACAAAATCACGAAATCGTTTTAAGGGCAATGTATACGCTTTTACAATAAAATCCCGGTTGACATTCAGGATCTACCCTTTAACAAGTTTAAAACTACAATAAAACGAAAGCTTTATGCAAAAGCTTATTATAAAGTATCAGACTACTTAGATGATAAAAATCCATGGCTCTAAGCCGCTTGTCTATCTGTTTGTTTCAATAATATTAATCTTTAAGCACTTATTGTTAATAATTTTTTAAAAAAAAAGAGCATCCCTCAGATTTTGCGTATTCTTCTGAAAGAAACCAGCACTTTTAAATGCGCCTTTGTGGTGATGTTCTTCCACAAAGTAGTAAAATTCATTCCTATGACGTATTTCAAGATTATGTTACATAACTACGAAATAGAGATATTTGATTTTAATCAGAATTATTTGCTCAGTGCTGCATACAAGAGAGGGTTGCTTTTGGTGGTGGGTCATGGACAGTCTAGGGAGGAATTTCGGAAAATGCAAAACTGAATTTGTGGTGTTAGTGGACCACGACGTCCATCGTTAGATAGTCACAGGTACATACGCCGGTGCTTAGAACTTCATGTGATGCCATTCGTTGCATGTGTCGATTTAAATTTCAATTTAATGCACGATAATGCGAGACTGCATACGGCTGGAATCGTCTGGGAATATCTTCGAGACGTGGATATCGCAGTAATGTACTGGCCAGCAAGAAGCACAGACATGAATTCAATAATATAATAATAATAATACATGGGACTTCCCACACAGCGCCATCTAGTCCCAAAGTAAGCAAGTATTATGCTTGTGTTATGGGTTACTAGACAACTGATATACATACTTAAATATTCTTTATAATATATACAAATATAAATATATATTTTTTTTTTTTTATATATATAACAACCAAGACCCGGTACCAGTATCAATATTCATCATAGAATATATAGTCAATAGAACACTTATGAAACCAGTTAAAGAGGCTGTGTTCGAGCTCGCCAGCCAGCTCCACAAACGTTGGAGGAGCTGAAAACTGCAACAGAAGAGGAATGGGAGACAATACCTCAGAATTAAGCATGACTGATAAATTCTATGCCTAATCACATGAGGGCTGTCGTAGATGCCTTAGGAGGCAATACCTCTTATTAAATAAACATTTTATTGGAATAAACGTTTCATTTCTTTAAAAATCCAATAATATTTTTTTCACTATGGTGCATACTTGATTTACACGCTATAATTCTTTTTTTTTCAGTATTCTAATTAAAAATTATAGGAAAATGACCCCCGATGAGACAGTTTTAAACCTACATAAAAATATTTTACTCAACCTAACATTTAGTTTTACCTAGGGGCCGTTAAAACTTAAAACGCTAGGTGGACTGATAGATGTGTCCGGAAGTGTATGTATGTATTATAAAAATATATCTAAGTATGTATATGAGTTTTGTAGTACCCATAAGCAATGCTTAATTTAGGGTAAGGTGGCCGTGTGTGAGATGTACCAGGTATTATTATACTATTACACGGGCTGTTTGGGCGTGTCGTCCTGAAGACAAGATTAATTGTCTTTTACAATACGCTTCCCGATCGCAAATGGAGATTAGCATCCGTTCTCTGTCCCCACACGGATAAATAAAAAGTATTTTAAAATTTTATATAGCATTAAGATTTTTGACAAATTTGATGATAAAATAACACTGGCTGGTAATATTTCGACTGGTTGCAAAAGACTTCACATTGATAACTTTTCATGGCTGCCTTCATGGTGTCGTTGCACAAGGTCGACTAGGTTGAATGGATGAATAAAATAATAATTTATTTTAAAAAAAGTTCAAAAGCTCAGGTTACAACCTCTTATGATGTTTTCTCAAGTTTAAACTTAAAGAAGATAACATATCAATTGTATATAAATAAATTCCGATACGTCCAGACACAACAATAAAATATAGATCAAAGTCGAATGTGTCTTTATATTTATTCGCGTGTTTAGAAGCGTAACTGAAAAGTACAAGATATCGCGAGGGTGCTATGTCGTTGAAAATTCGCAATCACCTCGTGTTCATATCGGCGATGAAAGTTTGGGCCAAACTGTAGTTTACTTCTAAAAAATAATACGTTTAATGTACTAACATCGGGTACGAAGGGCGCTTCCACCATTCCCGCCTCAAGCCGCGTCCAATTCAGGGCGCGGAAGAACCAATGGGCTTTCACGTGCTCCGCGCCGCGCCGTCCGGCCGAACACCCCAGTCGGGCGCACACCGATTTACATAGAAGCGCCGAACATAACGCGCGACTGCATTCGCTGAATTTCGATGAGTACTTTTCTTGTTCGTGCTGGAATATATGAAAAATATTCATTCGTAAATCATTATAATATTTTAGTGTGGTTATTAGACCAAAGAAAAGAGACAACTGCTATTGTCTATCTCTTCCTGTGACCACAAGAGTGGACTCGTAGGCGTGGTTGGACTGAAAGTGAGATGGTGTACTGGGTTGAGACTGACCTTGAGTTCTTGAGTTCCTGATAGCGAGAGTCCCGGGAATGGCGAGAGCCGTCCTGGCCTGTACCGGTTCCGAGCTGACGAGATCAGTGTTATATTGAGTTGTCACTCCACACTGATAGTTATTTGTCTGATTTGTACGCTTAGTTCACAAACTGTGTGTGACGCACTGACACACTTTACGCGTTCCGTTCGCGATGCTTACTGATCCGGCCGTATTGTGGTTATGTGGTTCGGTATTGTGGTTATGGAATGAGTTTTCCCTTTAATGTAATAACTGTCACCGATTCATTGTGTTCGGCGGCTACATAGCGAGGGATTACCGGCGCTGGCGCACGCTCGGTCAAAGAGCGAAATGAATGAATATGAGAACGTCAAGTCATGAATGAATGGCTCGAATACTTCCTTTTAACCATACACTGTCTCCTAAGTTTTATCCATGTCTCCCCAACGATCGAACAAATTTCACTTTAATCCAAAGCCATGACTTTTTTATATTTTTTAGCTTCCATACACTATGCCCCACTGCATTGGCTATGACCTCCCAGGATGAGGGTGCTTAAAACTTGATCCATCACGCGGCTACAGTGCGGGTTTGTGGATTTTTACCTTGTAGAGCGATAAACCTATCCAAAGCCAGTTACCGATATATCAATCAGATATAGACTAGGAAGGCAAACTTTGGTTTTAAATATTCTAGCTTTTGAGTGCCACTTTGGCTCCATAGGATTTTGACGATTCTGATGATATAGGTTTTAAGCTAGGTAAATATTAACCCACATTTCTTTCACCTTACATATTATTCCTTACACATCTTGCCTATTTCGTAAAATCCCGTTCTTTATAACTATTCAAGGTCCAATCCAGGGTGTGTTGATATATACCCTAAAAGTCGAATCGTGATTTCATCCATTACATGTGACAGTGTCATCAATATAAGAAGTTTGAATATTGGTTATAAAATAGATTCCAAAGATGTAAAACATGAGTGAATAAAATAGATAAAATACCTTAACCCTTCTATCGACTTCCTCCCTTTTGACCTTTTCCTTTCTTGCTCGGAAAGGAGCTCTACCTTCGATCATTTCGTACACTAGGCACCCAAACGAAAACCAATCAGGACTGAATGTATATCGTTCGTTGTCTATAACCTGAAAAAAAAAATGTTCATGTGTTGAAGATGACCACTCATTGAAATTGTACATAGCACAAACCTCTGGGTACAGAAGTTTGTTGCACATTGGTTCCCTATGCATATATGAAGTATACATATAGTATGTTATTATATAATGGTTTTTTAAAATTCGTATGGAAATCCATTATAATAACTTTTTGTGTTTCAAATAAAATAAAATCAAAATATCTATATCAAAGCAGATTTGCGCAAGTACTTTTGCATCGTCAAGGTTTACAGGTACAATTTCTCTTTTATTTTATATGTAGTGTTCCATACGTCAAGGGAAAAAAAACCTTATACAATCACATCGCTGTCCGTCTATATGTATGTCAGTCTGTCAAGACCCTTCTTCTCAGGAACGCGTAAAGGTATCAAGTTGAATCAATATCAAATACTTAGGTATACGGTTCTTTGGAGATATAAAAAAATCGAACTTCTAAGTCAACACAAATAAAAAATACGACCATTTTATGCCGCATATTTTGTCACTCGCAAATAAAGCGAGACCTATAAGGTACTTTTTTTGACCCAGTATTATGAAATTTGGCAAGAAGCAAAGTCTCACAGCACAAGTGAAGGAAAAAATCCGAAAATCGTTAGTTTGTAATTACATCATAAAATTAATTTTTATTATTTAAAAAAATTATATGCGTTTACGATAACATATAAACATGGCGCCACATATATTTTAATATATATATTTAAAAAAACAACGCTTTTGGAAAATATTTTTTTCTAATAATTTTTGAAAAAATAACATATTTCAATTTGACGCAACTGTATGCACGTGATATTAACTTGGGTCAATTGCATACGACGCAATGATTCTTACTACCTTGCATGATTTTCAAGATAAAATATTTGTAATAAAAGACTCCTCCAAGGTTTCGTTTTTTTCCTTTTGAGATATGGAATATTAAAAATTAATAAATGACTACCTCTGGCGCCATATAGCCCACAGTGCCAACGCGACCTCTCACGGAACCGTTCTCGGGCACGTCGATCGCTAAACCTAAATCAGAGATCCGTACGTTACCCGCGTCGTCCAGTAATATATTCTCGGGCTTGCAGTCTCTGGAAAACATCAAATAGGTATTATCCACATAAGGTCGAGTAGGTTCCAGGTGCCATGTGATGGTAATTGTTAAGAGACACTTCTCCCAAAAATAATTACTCAAACAACGAATATATTAAATAAAAATATTACGCATACGAAAATAACTTTGTCTCAAATTTATATCATTCTAAAAAGTGGTTAAGTCGTTCATTCCTTTCACTTGCATTTTTGATATGATTTGATGTCTCATTTTAGAATTTAAGTCATGAGATATGTCTTAAGTATGCAACATTCTGCATACTTGAAGTGGACAGCATAACCGCCTACATACCAACTCTATCCTATAATCTATAATGATCTGTGGTATTATCAACCAAAAGCTTTTCCCAAAATGGAAAACATTTTAGGCAAACAGAAAAGAAACCAACTTTGAATCGAAATTTTATTTGCGCTGAACATCCCTTTTCAACATGTATTAGTGTTGTGGTCACTTTAAAACTAGCAACACATTCCTGGTTTACCTGTAAACGATGCCCATCTTGTGTAAATGCTCCAATCCGCAAGCGACTTGAGCGGCGTAAAATCTCGCTCGCTCCAATCCAAGTCCTGTGTCAGCTCCGCACATATTGTATATGTGGAATTTCAAGTCACCTCCTGATAAAATAAAATACGAAATACAGCCTATTAACAACTATATCGATATATTAAAAATGCCACAGGCACAAATTACTCCAAATCAAAATCCAAAAAAAAAATTATTCAATATAAGATGTTTACACACACTATCGGTTCGGAAAACTAGACGGAGAAGAACTGGCAAGAAACTCCTCCCTGTTTATTTTATTTGAATATATATGTTTTTTTTTATATATTTTAAAGTGCTTACAACTATTACAATGATGTCCATGGGCACTTATCATTTAAATACTCGGTAATACAATAGTATAGTTCGCCTCAAACTTAATGGCGGATCGGAATACAACGCTCTAAGCGTTCTTGCGCAGGTACAGTCATATACCCCTCGCTACACTGCGTCCCGCTACACCTATAACTGGTTACTGCCACGCGACTTGTGCCTATGTTCGGATCCGGCATAAAGCATAATTGGAACTATAAGCCTCTTCGTGAGTTGGACTTTAACTCGCTTTATAAATTGATAAAAAATAAAGTCTGACATTTCTTTTGAAATTTTATTATAAAAACGGATACAATTTCCCATGAAAGAATTATTAACCTTTGAAAGTCTGAACCTGGGAATAAATAACATATGCTTGCTTATGTAAGTTGTGACTATCACCCACCCTAGAGAAAGACTCTGTAATAAAGAGTTTGTCAGGTGGCATTTTGCATTGTCTATTTCATTAATTAAGAATCAGTACTTTGGCACTAAAAATATGTCTGGTCTTTATACAGTTAAAAAAATATTCCTCTGTTGTTAAAGTATTTACGGTGTATGTATATATATTCTTCCGGACCTATAATTTTTAATGATTTTCTTATAATGAATTCCTTTATAATAGAATTTTTAATAATTTATAAAGGTAGACGAAAGGCAGTAGTGTCAAAAGATGCAGGAGCTCGCGGATCATCGTATGGCGGGGCAAATTTTCGAAAATTGGTTCATAACATTTTCCGAAACTTTTAATAAATTTTTTTGACATAAATGTGTGATAAACATTTATTTTTAAACGTCATTTTCAACATCCTCCTATTGTAGCGAGAAACGCGAAATCTGTAGATCTTTTCATTTTTTTAACCTTTTGTTCAGATCGGAAAGCTGTACACGCTCTACAAGTTTAGACTACGATCAACCGAACGCCGGGTATTTTAATGAAAAAATATTGAAATAACCCTAACTCACCATTCATAATAGTCAAAACTAAACACAGTGCGTCTTTAGTCTCGTAAGCGTAGGCCAAGTTGACGACGAAGCGCGAATTGATCCTCTGCAGAATTTGTTTCTCAATGAGTACCATCGCTTCACCTTTACGTTTTTTGATACGTTTCTTTTCTAATTTCTTACACGCGTACATTTTACCCGTCGCTCGCACCTGGAACATAATACATCATTACTACTAATGCTGTTAATTACTATACGCCGCTTTGACGACCGCTTAGCCTAGTGGGTAGCGACCCTGCCTACCAAGCTGGAGGTCCCGGGTTCGAATCCCAGGTCGGGTCAATATTAATATGATTAATATTGATACTGGTTCTATATATATTATAAAGAATAAGTATGTATATCAGTTGTCTAGTAACCCATAACACAAGCATAACACTTGCTTACTTTGGGACTAGAAGACGCTGTGTGGGAAGTCCCATGTATTATTATTATTATACGCCTCACAGTGCGATTACGTGCAGTGCTCTAATCTCGCTGTGAAAAACACATCTAATTTCTTCACATTCAACCATTCCCAGACGCTTTTTGGTACACAAAAATATAAATCGTATAATACAATACATTATACATACAATCTACCAAGGATTACTTTTCAGAAATTTTCCGTGTTGATGGAGAAGTTTTGTAATCACAACATATTATAAAACAAAGTCCCCTCGCCGCGTCTGTGTATCTGTTTTGTGGATACTACATCATTGATATAAATTAAAAATATACATCCCTATGTATAGATCGGGAATAGGCCAAAACTTGAATCAAAAACAAGAAAGATTATGAAAAAGATTGCTAAGCCCATGGAGTTACGTGACGATTCACCACATAAATAAGTGGACTATGTTCAACTATAGTTATGTCGCATCCATATAATAATATATCAATGACTGACCTTGGCCGAGTGGTTAGAGACCCGAACTGCGGAGTCAAGGGTCACGAGTTCGAATCCCGCCCGAGACAAATATTTGAGCGCATGAACATGAGTATTTGTTCCGTGTGTGGGTGTAAAAGTATCTATATATGTGTATATTATTAAAAAAAGAATATTTATGTATATCAGTTGTTTAGTACCCCATTAAACAAGCATCCTATTTGCTTACTTAGGGCCTTGATGGCGCTGTGTGAAATTTCCCAAATATTATTATTATTATTATTATTATTCATGCAATCACCATAGTCCATCAATAAAATAGTAAATGTAATGGAAGTAGTGGAATTGTGTATTTATTGATTGGTTTTGGTTTAAATTATAATTTCCCATGTGATAATTTATTCCCCAACATATTATTATGTCAGTGATATTGAAAGGAGAGTGAAAGCAGGAAACCAAGTAAATGCAGCTTTACGCTCTTTTGTGGGCAGCCCAAAGTATTTCTGGAAAAACTAGATTGGCTGTTCATAGGGGAGTTCTTGCTCCTACCTTGATGTATGGAAGTGAGTGTTGGGTATGGCAGAAAAAGCATAAAAGTAAAATTAATGCAGTAGAGATGAGATCATTGAGAAGTATATGCGGGGTTAGTTTGAGAGACAGAATAAGGAATAGTGTGATAAGAGAACAGTGTGTTTGGAAAAGATGAAATGATAAAAATTGAAAAAGGAATGCTGCGGTGGTTTGGTCACTTCGAGAGGATGGATGAAAGAAGACTGACGAAAGAAATTTATTGTGCAGAAGTGAATGGTAGGGTCGAAAAGGGTCGCCCTAGACGAACGTACAGGAACCAGATTGGGGACGTACTAGAAAAGGGTCAAGTTCAGAGTACCCGGAGTATCCGGAGAGCATGTATGAGAAGAGTGATGAGTGTCGATGAGGCGAAAGAAGTACGCCAAAGTCGCACTAAGTGGAAATCTGTAGTCTCTGCCTACCAAAATGGGAAGCAGGCGTGGAGTATATGTATGTATATTATTATGCATTATTTATTTATTTATAAATTATGATTTGAACTTCTTTTAAAGCGTTTGCGGTATCTGAGTTGGAAAATGATAAAGTAATTTAGTTGTTTTATTTATTTTAAATGATGATTACATCAACTGGAGCCATCGCAACCGCTCATGGAGTAAATGGCTTCTGAAAATAAACCGTTGATTACCACTATTATGTTACGTTTATAGGACCGTAACAGCGTCATAACTCTTTACAAGTTATCTAGAGGCGCGATAAAGTTGACGAACCGAGACGCCGAAACGATTTTTAGTCATTCTACCGATTTAGTGCTTCCAAGCGACGATACATTATGGATAATATCGATATGAAACATCGATACTCGTATAATAAAATTCAAATAACAAGTCACAAAATTGTAGCGTCCGTACTACACACATCAAAAAAGTCTAAGCAACACATACAAATTTCAATTTTACAATGTGTCTTCGCATTAAATCCTTAGTATTTTCTTATTTATATTATTTTTTAATGCTTTTTTGATATTAAACAACAATTGTTTTTTTATATGTATTTTTTAATAATCTTAATTAACTATAATTACGAGTAAGTTTTGTATGTACTTAGTACAAAGTAAGGTGCCTAATCAACTAAACTTAAACTAAAATTAAATGGTTGTACAAAAATTGCATAAATTAATACAAAGTGTGGCCTCCTCTGTTATGGAGAACTTGCTGGCACTGATTATTCATAGAATCGATGAGACTGTTAATGTTATCCTGCGGCAATTGCTCCCAATGAAATTTTAGTAAGTCCATCAATTGTTGGGTTGTTGTCACTGGAGTGACAACAAGACGGCAAGTGACGCTTCTGTTGACACCAAAATACCAAGATACCTGAGATTGACTTCTTCCCGCTTGCAACATCCCTACAGCTCTTTGCATTTCATCTGCGTTCAAATGATGTCGCTCCATGACGTAAAAAATGTCTCAAAATCCAAATTTGTTCAAAACTATTTTTCAAATTATTGTTTAAATCATAAAATTGATACAGAATACTAAATTTTAATAAGCACAAAAACGCTTTAAAATTCGAACAAATGCATTCACTTTTGAATTTCTGAAAAAAAAAAACAAATGATACTCGATTTTTTTTTTACAACCAGCCAGTATGTCCTCTAGATCAAAAAAGTTTACATAGGTATTACCTATTTGGTAAAAAATGATATAATAATTGATTAATAATTTGAAATAGTATGTGTTGCTTAGACTTTTTTGATGTGTGTATATGTCGCGCGACATAAAATACCGGTAGATTTAGTAAGGCATAATGCATAGAAGTAATGAAACGCGCCCGCCCCGCTCCCCACTAGAACCACAGCGCGCTATTGAAAGGCAACCGCTAATACACCTCGCAATAGTGTATGCCACCACCACCGGTAGTCAGTCGGCAAATGCCCGTTAGCAAGTATTTCAACGCGAAAACGCCTAATCCTGGAGTGAAATGTCGTAAAAACACGTCCAAAAACAAGAAAACAACGTTTAGTGGTGTAACTTTGCATGTGTAAGTATGAAATTGTGTGAACGCTTCCCCCCGCAAACGCACCTAACACCCCCACTGAATGGAACGCTTCGTCGCGTACAGTAAATGTTTTACCGTGTCTCTAGTGGGGAGGTGGCTGGGAGCTTTGCTACCTCTATGTATAGCGGAATGTTACGCTTTCGTATCGCTGTTTCGAGTCAAGGGAGCCCGCTACTATGATATTCGATGCGATTTTATTTCGTTTTCAAGCAAAATGAGACATCGCTATTAGAAGAGTGGAAACGCATATCGGAGTACCAGAACTTTTGTGCCTCCTTATTTGACCTTTACTAAAGGATCGTATACGAACAATATTATTCCTAAACAGTTACAATTACGTATTTTAGCCAGAATTAAAATTAAAAACAATGACATTTAATAATTAATATCTTCGAATTTATTAAACTATGGCCAACGAGCTTTATAACATAATAAAACTTGGAACATCCTACATAGCGCCATTTAGTCCCAAGGTAAGCAAGGATTACGCTTGTGTTATGGGTACTAGACAAGTGATATTAATACTTAAATATTCTTTATATACATCTATACTAATATTATAAAGCTGAAGAGTTTGTTTGTTCGTTTGTTTGTTTGAACGCGCAAATCTCAGGAACTACTGGTTCGAATTGAAAAATTCTTTTTGTGTTGGATAGTCTATTTATTGAGGAAGGCTATAGGCTATATGTATAAAATAATACTATCTGTCTGTCTGTCTGTCCGAGCAAATCTCCAAAACAGCTAAACCGATTTTGATGAAACTTCACAGATGTGGAAAAGAAGTGGTCAAAAATGACGTACACTACTTTTTGTATGTCTGTATGTACGTCCATTTGTCTATTCCGGCTAATCTCTAAAACGGCTAAATCGATTTTAATGAAATTTCACGGATATGAAAAGGAGGTGGTTAAAAGTGACATACGCTACTTTTCGTACTGTCGTACTGTCTGTACGTTTATGTGTCTATTCGAGCTAATCTCCAAACAGGCTGAATAGATTTTAATGAAACTTTGCAGACGTGAAAGAAGGTTGCCAAGAGTGACATCAGTTACTTTTTGTGTCTGTCTGTCGATTGTCCTCACTGATCTATCAGCGTATATAAAGCCGAAACTACTAAATCTAGGAAGCCGAATTTTGGAACAGTGGTTTATTTTATAACGTAAGTAATAATTTTTTAATAAAGGAATATTTTGAAATTTCAAATTTAAGGAGGGAGGGATGGAGGGGCTTCGTATGAGAGTCTTTGTTCTTTAAAGTTAGAAACATAAAAATTTTAACATAAATAAATAATGACGTCTTTCAGGGTTTTTGGATATCAAAGGTGGGAAACGGGAGGTGAAAAGTATGGGAGTATCGGTTTTCTTAAAGGAGTGGGGAGAATGAAGATTGAAAGTTTGAATGGGTGTACCCAATATTAGTTTTAGCAAAAACCTACGTATTAACCATTTCGAATGTTAATACTACTAAAACAGGAATGTATAATCTACGCAAGCGAAGCTGCGGGTGGTCGCTATATATAGATATTTTACATCCCGACACGGAACAAATAGATATGTTCATGTACACAAATATTTGTCCCGGGCGGAATACGCACCCGAGACCTTTAGTTCTGCAGTAACGGTCTCTAACCACTTGGCCAATTGGTCAGTCAATAACGCCAGCTTTTCTACGGTGAACACTTGAGGCGAATGTCTGGATGCCATACTTTTTAACCCAATATACGTATATATTACTAAATGAAACGCTATTATGTTTAAAATACAAATGTTTAACATATTGATCGCGACAGGCTCCACACCAAATGGAGACTCGGACGCCACGGGCAGCGCAGGCCCTTGCCGAGCCGCGCCTGTCAGTTGTTTGCTACTGCCACCGACATCCATAATATAAGTCGGTGGTTACCAGTGATGGCAGACGTCCCGATTTTTGCGGGAGGTCCCGATTTTAGGGCTCCAATTAAATATCCCGCACGGGGGGACAATTGTCCCGATTATTACGTAAAAGTTCGATCGAAATCTAATAGAAATGAAATTCTTTACAGCTGGGCTATTCACTGAATACAACGTAAACTGAATCGAAACATAATCTGAAAATTGAGGTGAGCCCGTTCGATTAGAATAGCAAATTTTGTGCAATTCAATTTTGATTTCGAGTCATGTATGGACTTTAATAGATTTTTGAAAGACAAGAAAGATATATTACGAGTAATATCTGAACAATATAAAACAAAATAAAAAAATTATGTTTACTATTTTTTTATTAATTTGTGTGATACACTATTTGTATTTTTGTGTTTTTTTTTATTACGAAAGAATTTATTGTCATATTTATAATTTAAAGTGATTTTAAATTTTTCAACGAAATCCGGCATTTTTTTAATTTTCGCATACAAATCCCGATTTACGCGAAAAAAAACCTGGCAACTCTGGTGTTTACTGACTTACGTTAAAAATTTATGTTATTATAGAGAAGAGGACAATATGGGATGCGAGGCATATGTGGGTATTCGGCTGAACGTAGTTCAAATTTATAGGGCATCTAGAGCTTACCGAACTAAACAAAAAGTTAAAAAAAAATAGATCATTAAAAAAAAGAAAATGAAACTTTAAAGATGTTTTTCTCGGTAACCTAGTTTGCGCCATCTGCTCACTTAAAACCTTTTGTTTTGTTTTTGTTTTATTTGAGCTCTACATGCTCTATAAGTTTGGAATACGTTCAGCCAGACACGCGGTATATTATATAGCATGTTCGGCTGAACGTAGGTCAACTTAAAAAGTGTTTTTCTCGGTAACCGTTAGTTTGCACCACCTGCTCACTTGAAAGTTTTTGTTTAGTGCAGTAAGCTCTACATGCTCTATAATTTGGGCTACGTTCGGCCGAACACGCGGTGCAATATTAAAACAACAATAGTTAAAAAACAGTAGAATTTAAATAGTTATCACGGGAAGCTATTTTAGACGGAGAGATAATAAATCTTTAGCGCTGCTGGTGAGGCAGGCGGTAAAAACGTATGTTTAAATCCGTGGCGTTCAATAGGTTAAAGGATACGTTGAAAACAGTCATGAAACGACGTTACGCAAATGGCGTCGCTCTTTGATATTGGTTGCATCGGTTGCATTTTTAAAGTTAATTAATTGACATTCAAAAAGCGATTTTTTTAATTAAATATTAAATAATTTTATTTTTGGTTCTTTTTTTCTATATTTTTGAACTGACATAAAAATTAAAATAGAGTATCTAGTATACTATAAGCGTGAATCGAGTAATTTTCGTATAAAAACTGAAATGTTTCCAATATACGCAAACTATCGGTTTTCGTGAGTTATTTCCGTATCGGGTATCAAGAAGTTTAATCATCAGTGATATGAATTAACTGACTTGCAAGTCGATGCGACATCCGTTCACCGGCTGGCATCCCATTTATCTTAGCTATAGGTAATTTGACATTATAGATTCTCTACGGATATGCTCAGGTAACTTTGATTACTTTTATTTCATGAATATGAATCTTCGACATTCGCTTAGTCATGCCTAGTTTCTTTCGAAAACCTTAATACGACGTTGATTCCGATATTCCAATGAATACATTAGTTTTCTTAAAAATCGGTACAGCGTTTTAAAATTATCTCGAACGCAAACAACCGCACTCGATTTTTTTTATATATTATAATATAACCGCTGCTACGTTGTTTGTGTTACAAGGACAGGTCTGAATATATATCTATCTAACACTAAAATTGTACTTATTTATTATAAAAAAGCTAAAAATTGGAAGAATAACTAATAAAATTAGTAACATTCTGTTTTGTTTACTTTTTTTATGTGACAAAAGAAATAGCATCAACTAAACGCAGTAAAGATCACGGATCACCAATACTATGTTAAGTGTGAAATAACTTTCGTTTGCGCGTTCCGCGAGTTAAACTGTCAGTACACAGTCTGTTTTTTAGTGAATTAATCATTTTTTTTCATTTGTTAGTCAAAACTGTTTTTCGGTGTATATATGAATATACTTGACATTGGATATATTTTTAGCTGCCGTCGTAAATGAAATTGCAGAATATATAGAACAGACATAATAAGACTGAGCGATTGGCCGAGTGGTTAGAGACCCTCACTGTAGAACCGAAAATCGCGGGTTCGGTTCCCGCCCGTGACAAATATTTGTGTGCATGAACATCTCTATTTGTTCCGTGTCTGAGTGTAAAAAGTATCTATATATGTGTACTTTATAAAGAATATTTAAGTATGTATATCAGTCGTCTTATACCCACAATACAAGCATAATACTTGCTTACTTCGGGACTAGATGGTGCTGTGTGGGAGAGGTGTTCCAGGTATTAATCTATTATTATTATTATAAATATCAAAAGGTTTAGTGTCCACGTGTGTATACAATTTTTTGACATTTCGTATCGATAGAATACCTTATTAGACAACACTATCGATGTACAAGGAAATCACTATCACTCAATTACGGCACTTTTATAAGAGCGAGATCGTTAACTCAGAGTGTTGCTGTTTTTATGACAGTTTTATTGATCCATTTTTTCGTTATTATGAAAGTTGGCAAATCGCGACTACGATCGCATTTCACTAGCGCGACTTTAACGGACTCTTCTTTGGCGAAACTGTGAAAGAATTATATCTGTACGCGAGTTACCATTTATCACCGAGTTAGGAAATATATATCTTAACTGAGTACACATAAAACATCGTAGGAGGCAGTGAATAAAAAAGCAAGCGATTTTTTTACATAAAAGTGTTGTGCTCTTCTGTTATCTGAATCTAGTTTTTGTTACTTTTAACGTCTGGCTAGCGACAGTAGTTGCGTTTATCTAGGAGTTATCAAGTCAATATCAAAAAAGAAAGTGGTATACAAGTGGTAATGGCAAAGAGACAATTGGAATTAGTTCATAGTTTTTTAATCTTCGTCGCTAAAAGTGGGGTGTTGTAAGTTTGACGTGTGTGTTTGTCTGTGGCCTCCCATAAGTCCCAAACGAACGGACTGATTTCGATTTAGTATTTTTTTTTATTTTCTGATTTAAGTACATAACGATCACTGACTCCGTGCCTCGGAGAGCACGTTAAGCAGTCGACAGCACACGCTGTCAATAGATGGCGGTCGTTACAATCCGCCAACCCGCATAGGAGCAGCGTGGTGGATGTAGGCTCCAAGCCCCCCTCATCTTGAAGGGAGGCCTAAGTGGGGTACTAAAAAGGGCTGATGGAATGGATTTTTTATTTAAAAGGTAACTTAATTGAGAGTGTTCTTAGCTATGATTCAAGAAAATCTGTTCAGCCGTTTGAAGATAATAATAATAATATCTGGGACATCCCACATAGCGCCATCTAGTCCCAAAGTAAGCAAGTATTATGCTTGTATTATGGAGTACTAGACAATTGATATGTATACATAAATATTCTTTTTTTTTCATAATGTATACATATATAGATACTCTTACACCCAGACACGGAACAAATAGACATGTTCATGCACGCAAATATTTGTCCCGGACGGGCATCGAACCCGCGGCCGTCGGCTCCGCATTTAGGGTCTCTAACCACTCGGCCAACCGGTCAGTCATCAGATCATCATCAGAAGATCATCAGATCATCATCAGAAGATCATCAGCTCTTTTCCAGTTGATGAAGGGATGTGAGCGATTTGCCAAGGTTTGATCGATTCGAAATTTGGTATCCTGTTACTTCAAAGATATTGCAAAAACTTGGTGACCTTGACCTCATGCTACAGCATCATTTGAAATCTGGAAGATACACAACTAAGTCCTCATCAACTTACAGTAGAGTTGTCATGTTTGGGCTAATTGGAATGGTCTCAATGAATAGGTTAAAGATGGATGGCGATCAGAGACAGATGATGGAGCAGTAAAGAGAAATGACGATAAATTAGTGAGGGATTTCTAAGCTACTGTCATTCAATCGATCTGAAATGAAATTTTGGTATACGATGTTGTACTATTTGTGGCGAATTAGTGTATGAATGTGTAAAGTTAATGAACAAGTTAATGCGTTAATGAGATTGGTGAATGAATAAACACGATTTGATGTGATGCGGTACTGTATATAAGGCACGTTCGTAGTCCGTACCGTCCCCGTACGGACTACGAACGTTGGAGGTGATAAAATTAAAAAATAAAATTAAAATTTAATTTAAAAATTTAAAAAAAAACCCCTATACAAAAACAACTAACATTTAAAAAGCCTGAAATAATATAGATTTATTAATTTTTAAATGATTTTTGATCCTTATAAGCGTCAAGGACCGCTAAGTAAACTTAATATACTTCAGCACCTATACCTATATTTTGTCGTGATGTGCGAAACAATAAAAGGCAGGAATTGAGGAAGTAAAGTCACTTAAAGCCGGGTCCACATTTGTATCAAGTAGGCGTATCTCCGTTTCATTACACCGACGTGTATCAAAAATGCTAATGTAGACGGAAAATGATACACGATCACGTGATACGCCATTCTAATGTCGTATCCGATATACCCCTTTCCGTAAAATTTCAACTCTGTATCCTCAACGAGTGTCGTGATTCCTAGTTTGGACGGATTTTGATACCGTAGCACGACACAACGTTCGAAACTATACGTGATACAATCCGTTCCATCTCGAGTCGGTTTTTCCCCGATTATCAAAGAGGATGCATTACGCCGATACACAGACACGATAGAACATTTGTAGATCTGGACGTTTTTTAAAACGATACGGCAAAGTGATACAAGAGAGCAAAAGAAGGCGTCCACCGTCGAGGGTACAGAGTTGATAGCGGTCTCCGACGCCTTCAAGGATCAAAAATCTTTTAAAAATTAAATTAAAGTATTATTTCAGAGTTTTTAAATGCTACATTTTTTGAGTCGGGGGTTTTTTAAATTTTAAATTTTTTTATTAACATATTAGGTCTTCATAATGAAACAAGATGTTCGAAAATTACTCTGCTTTTAAATCAATTTAATTGCCATATATTTATTGATGGGTTTTAGTTTACTATTGCAAAATATATGAACATTGAAAAGGAATGATGAATGACGTTTTTCCCCCTTACTTTGTGTTCACTTTTCGGAAAACTCCTCCCCGGTCCTCTATGAACAAAGAACACACTGATTTGACGACCGCTTAGCCTAGTGGGTAGCGACCCTGCCTACGAAGCTGGAGGTCCCGGGTTCGAATCCCAGGTCGGGTTCGAATCCCAGGTCGGGTCAGTATTTATATGACGAATATTAATACTGGCACCGGGTCTTGGTTGTTATATGTATGTGGTGTCTTCGCTTGATACCCAAAATACAAGTAAATGCTTAGTTGCTGAGTTAGTTAAGACCTAGGCGTTGTTGTGATTTTATGTGTTATTATTATTATTACATTCCGTCAAAATGTTTAAAATGACATTTCGGTAGAGTAAGATGTGTACCAGCAGAAAGAAAGCCTTTTTTAACGCGTTGTTTACTTGATACGTGTGCTCTATTTGAGATATATTTGTTAGCTCGGTGAGTTTATATTAAAAGAAAGCTTTATCTACGCCCGGATCCGGTCTTCAATTTCAATTATTTCGAATCTGTCCACAGCATCCGTCTGTCCTAAATAAATAGGTACCAGAAATGGCACGTCCGCCTTGATATATACAAGCAAAGCATGGGTACGAGGGTTATCTTTTCATTAAACATGTTTTATTTTTCAACGTATTCACCTTTTAAGTTAATAAACTTGATGTTTTTTTTTTCTAGACTTAAAACTCCTTTACTAAAAAACTGTTCATCCTGAGCCTCTAAAAAATCCTGTACTGCAGCGACCACTGCCTCATCGTCTTCAAATGTCAGACCCCTGGGGTGGTCTTTCAATCCCGGAAAGATATAGAAATCGTTAGAGGCGAGGTCTCGTGAACGTGGAGGATATTCCAACAAATCAAAGCCAGCTTCGATAGCAGCCGTCGTAATTGTGGACATTTGCGCGGGAACATTATCTTGGTGAAACAAAATAACTTTAGCGAATTTGCCACGCCGTCATTTTCGCGTATTTTGTTAGGCAAGTTTTTAATTGTTTTGCATATAAAGTTTCCACAATAGTGGCTCCATGAGTAAGGGTATTCGATTACCAACCCTTAACTATCCCAGAAAAGAGAGCCCATGATGTTACCTTATGTAATTTTTCGCGGAGAAGGTTTTTCTGCTATCCCCTTTGTCGTAAATCGCCAGCTGATAACACTGCAGCATTTTATCTTCTATATCGTCCAACCGATCGCCATAAAAATTGGTATGTGCCGGGTTCTGCTATTATAATATATACAAACATGTAGTCTACATGGGCGAAGTCGCGGGCGGTCGCTATTAATATTATACTTTGACTGGCCGATCGGCCGAGTGTAAGAGACCCGAACTGCGGAGCCGAGAGTCGCGGATTCGATTCCCAGCCGTGGCAAATATTTGTGTGCGTGAACATGTCTACTTGTTCCGTGCCTGAGTGTAAAAAGTACCTGTTTATGTAAATGCTATAAAAAAAAGAATATTTAAGTATGTATAGCAGTTGTCTAGTATGTAGCCCATAATGCAAGGAAATACTTGCATGCTTTGGGACTAGATGGCGCTGTGTAGGATGTCCCAGATATTGTACCAGATATGATTAAAAAGTAACACCTCATCCCGGCCTTCATAAACCGCTTGTTCAGAATTATATCAGTCGGCATTCCAAAGTAAAAGGCTCGCAAGTCGCAACACATACAATACCTTTAGGGCGTCATTCGTTTCAGAGCCAAACTCATTTACGTTACCCACATCTTACCCTATTACCAGTTAACAAGTTCACAACTTACTACGCACAACCGGGACACCCCTATATCTGACTAAGCGTCTATCATACACGATTATGACAGAAGTTTACTTGCAGTGAGCCCATTTCTAACAACGATCTCTCAATTATTCAGTCAATTTGCGTAATATCTTCATTTAAGTTTAAACAATACCAGGTTTCATACAAAATTTATTTGACCACAAGTAAAAAGTACACTTTTGTTTTGTTTATTTTACTTTACTTTTAGTAAATGAATAGTTCTAATTCTAGTTTTCGAAAAACTCGTGCGCACTATGTAAATAAATTTAAAATTATTAAGAACTTTAAAAACCAAAATTAGAACCGTTTTCTATTAGAAACGACATATTTATATAAATTTAACGACAATTTCACGAAGTATTTTACTTATTATGATGGTAAAATAAATATAATAACGTTGAATTTGTTACTTCTGGTAAAATGAATTTTGTATAGAAATCAGCGGTATTAGTATATCTTAAATTAAAAACAACATACTTTTTAAATTTCAGTAGCTAATAATTGAACCCATATAATTTCGTCCTATCGTCTATCTGTCTGTCTGTTCGTCTGTCACAGCCATCGTACTCGGAGCCTATATTGGCACTACCATATTAATGCAATTTGGAAGATATATAGGGGTATTATATACATAGACTATTTTCTTTCAAAAGACGGTAAAGACAAGTTTCTGTCCTCAAACATGTACTTCCCTATATAACGTGCGTTTACTTAAAATTTGTTTGTTTGATCTTACTTAATTATTTGTACAGAGTATCAGATAAGACGAAATGTAAATTTGATAGAGATTTTTATACGAGTTTTTATACTGTCTGACTTTCGAAATAAAATAACGTGGTTGCACCCACCGGATACCATGAAAACGTATGATTTAATCGTATATGTAATTTATAAATTACGTATTTTAAAACAATTATCTTAGAATTATTTAAAAAATAGTTATTTACACATCTTGTAATAAAGAAATAAAATTGCCAAGTGCATATTTTTCAAATAAGATTAGTGCAATCCTGTTTTGTGTAGGTCGTAGAAATACCCATAGGTGTAATCTCTGAACTCTAAAAAAAAAATTTAGGTACATGTAACTGTGGAACGAAAAAAAAAATTCCTACACACGATATCGTAGGTCTTTAAAAAATTATATCGAGGTTTCAAACTGCCTTTCTTGTTTAAGTCAATAATTAATGAGATATGTTCTCCTAAAGTAAAAAAAAAAATCCCCCCCCCCCGTTCCTTCAAGTACGGTATAGAAAATCCAGAAAAAAAATTTAATTACTACAACGTATAAAATACTTCATATAAAATTGGTTTGAATTTTTATTAGATTAGATTAGAGAACTCTTTACGTTTCTGTTTTTGTGCACTGACTAATAGATAAAATATTTGTTTAAACCCTTTACCACCCTATAATAATTCGTGAACATAACTCATAGAACAATTTTAGTGAAAATTCTCGTTACGGACGTTTTTGAAGCGCAAACTGAGTCTAGTTTTCTTGTAATAGTAAAGCTATCTAAATATTTAAGACGTTGTCACATTGCGGTAGAGTTTTAGACTAAAATGTTAGTTCTTCAAATACAACACGACTGACCGACTAACAAATGGTTAGAGACCCTAATTGCAGAACCAAAAATATTGGGTTCGATTCCCGCCCAAGACAAATATTTGTTTGCATGAACATGTCTATTTGTTTCATGTCTGGGGATAGAATATCTACATGTGTAAATATTATACAGAAAAATTATATTCAAGTATAAGTTGTCTAATTCTAATAATACCAGCTCTGTTTAGTTTGGGACTAGACGGTGGTGGCGCTGTGTGGGATGTCCCAGGTATATTATATTATTAATAAATTTTGGACTATTCAGAATCCATCCAGAAGTAGTTTATACAGTTTTAATTAAACATAAACAATAATATCCGACGGTCTCGTCAGCAAAACGTGTTCATTTTAGCCGATACAAACAAATAATTTTAATTAATGAATAAAATATTAGTTAATTGATTTTGACGTGGTTTCCTTAGATACATTACGAAAACAAGATAAAAAACCAGCCAAGTGCGAGTCGGATTCACACACCAAGAGTGCCGTGTCACCGTACAATATTTAAAAAAAAGATTTTTATCATTTGTTGTTATAGCAGCCACGGAGGCTTGCAGTACATGCTTAAAGACAATTTGACATTGAAAAATGTAGATAACAAAACTAGTTGTGTTACTATATGAAAATAGCAAAACTTTGATAATTTTTAAACAAAGTTAGTTAAAGAATGCAAGCTACTGGTTCAGTTATTAACGAAATTGAGTTTGACTTTTTATAGCAGTAGTTATGTTGTTACTATTTTCATGTAACTAATAATAAAAAAATTGTTACTTATAATTAAAAACTTTTTTCATCAACACAAGTTCATCCGCCTGGAAATCCTGTATACGCGAATTAAATTAGATTTTAATTTGCGAAAATGTCCTTACAAACACATAATATATACCAACCTGACACGCGCAAACTTCACCGAATCCGCCCTTTCCAAGCACCCTGTACATCCTGAAGGTATGCTGGGTGACGGGCTGAGCCTCAAGCCACTTCCATTGGAGGTAGCGATGGAAATACATCGATCTCTCGAACAGGGAGAACGGTTCGCCGGCGAGATATGCTTTCACACAGCGTATGCCTTCAGCGAATAGATCTTTAGGAGCACCTGTGAACAGTCCAATGATTCTTATAAAAGATCAGATTCACGACCGATGTTGCTAGAATAACATTCGTTTGTTTGTTTAAACGCGCAAATCTAGAAACTGTTGGTTCGAATTGAGAAATTCTTTTTGCGTTGGATAGTCCATTTATCGAGGAAGGCTATAGGGTATTATAAATTAAGCTACGACCAATAGGACCGGTGCATCGATGAAAAATGTTGCAAAAACGGGAAAAGTTATTCCTTTTGAGAGCTTTCGTTACGCGCGCTGCGTAAACGGTTGATTTTAAGCAAAAATTATGTATTACGGAATTGTTCCCCTTTAAAAGTTCTAACCAAAAGTCCGCAACAGCATATGTGTAACTTTTAAGGTTGACTTACTATATGACCTTTTTTATGGCAATCAAATTTGTTGCTAGACGCGTCAGAGAATTTCTTTGTTTGGATGATTACGATGATACCATAGTGTAATGTGTAATGATACTATAGGGTTGGACTAGCGACTCACTCCGACTTCGCACGGGTGCAATGTAGGTACTAATGCATGGAACGGGAAGAGGAACGTTTCCGTAGTCCACACGGGCGAAGCCAGTTACGACCGCTAGTGATTCTTATAAAAGATCAGATGCACGACCGATGTTGCTAGAATAACATTAGGTAGACACCCGATTGTACTTCGTTTTTAGATAAAAAAATTAAGTACAATATACAAAAATAATAAAAATGGTTGTTGTTTGGTTTTTGTTTGATCATTGTGCACTTGCTTTCCATACAAACGGCGGTAACTATTGTTGAACCTTAATCGATTTCCTATATATTTCCTGTACCCTGTAATAATTATATTCACATCACAAAAAATGAACCCAAATGCGTGAGTTTTTTTGTCGAAATCGTTTTACATCTACATGTAATTATCCAAAAAAAAAAAAACTAAAAATATAAACCTAGATTAAGGCATACCGAATCGATAGAGACCAAAATCAGTCAATATCATAAAAGTTTAATAGTACTGAATCATTGACGTAATCACTAAAAGCGCATGAAAAATAGAATTTCACTGTAAAGCTGCAATTCTACTTTTCGCACGGGCGATGAATCGGGGGGGGGGGGGGGGGGGCGATGCGCTGCGATAGCAGATGAGTATTGAAATAGGTAACAACGTCTCCATGAACGCTTCATGGACTCGGCTAAAAACAAAATACAACCGGGTGTTCGACTATGTGACATCAGAGACGCCTTTTCGTAATTATTATTTTTTCTTACGGTTAGAGTACAGTTTAGGTCCATCGCGCACATTAACTACAAAAAACGGTAAATCGTTCACAAATAGCGCTGCCATCCATATGGACATTCCGACTTTAAGCTGTGCGCACACCGCAAGTAATTGTAATGAATTTTCACGCAATAAAAATTAAGTTAAAAATGATCGCCTGCAGTATTAACTGCCAATTGACAATTTCGTCTGAAGTATTCAGTTATACATAAAATTAATTATCGTGAAGCCAACAACATGAAGAATATTTTGTAATTGGTGTGCGAGTAGCCTAACACACAACGGTGTAAGTAAAGACGAACTTATGTGTGTTTGCAGAAATAATTTATAGCGATTGTAAGGAAAACGCTCGTTTGGATAACGCAAGGGTGGAAAACTTTCTTGCCAATATTTCAACGTAAACGTATTATATCACGTTCCTGGTAATATATACTTCGAACTTGCATTCAGATTATTCAGCATCGGTAGGAGAAGCTATTACTCACGATTGATTAAATTCGTTTACTCTGTAAAATTTCAGTGAATATACCAGGTGTTCGGCTGAACGTAGTTCAAGCTTATAAAGCGTGTAGACCTTACCGAACTAAACAAACAGTTAAAAAAATTATAATAAAAAAACTTTCTCTCAGTAACAGTTAAATGTGGCATCTGCTCACTAAATTTTTTTTTTTTTGTTTGATAAGAGAAACATATATTTAAATAAAATAAACAGGGCGGAGTTTCTTGCCGGTTCTTATTTTAGTTTTTGAACCGGTACCTAATCAATTCATTTTAACTTTTAATAAGTGTGTGTAAACATCTTATATTCAATAAAAACTTTCTGAATTTGGTAAACGCTCTAAAAACACTAGCGATTTTAGATATTGTTGTTACCTTTTTATTTGAATCCACAAACACTGAGATGGTAATATTAAATGCAATCGTTTCTCCCAACGATACCTACTGGACTACTACCTTTTCATTCAGGATATAAGATCTACGAGTAAAGTTTATATACAGGCGATGTGATCAGACATTGCGCGATATTCTAAATATACATTAATACGGTAAAATGAAATATACATAAAAAATTAAGTGAATGACCGCGTCTTGTCACTTTTGTATTTTATAGAAAGGGCTTTGTATGAGTCTTTGTTCTTTAAAGTTTTCGAAAGTTAATACTACCTAAAACAGGAATGTGTAGTCTACGCAAGCGAAGCTGCGGGCGGTCGCTAGTCAGGTTAATATAAAGAGAGGACTGCCAAAAGTATTTGTCGCGTTTTTTAATCAGAAGTCCCAAAATGTCTACAGCAAAGGGATCATGTCACTACCTACAAAATGCAGACAGTCATCGAACAAAATGGCACATATATATTGTAATTAAATGTAAATAAACTTTGAAAAAAAAAATGTCTAGAGTTTTCATATAAAATGCGAAGAAACTTTTTCCCCGGCCGAATACAAATTTTTACAATAAATCGTCCTACGACGTCACTGGGTTAGGTACATTACTATGGGCTAACGTGGATAATTTGTACGCAGTGGCACCGAATGACGTCACGAGCGGGTAGTAAAAACACAAACTTTGATTTGTTATATCTCCGGTAATAATCGGTATTTTGCCGAAATTCAAAAAGCATAGTCATCAGTTTCTTATAGGTACTCTAGCGTGTGAATTGGCTTATGATACATAATTTTGTTGAATAGTACGCGCTCATTTCATGTATATTATTATTAGGTCACTGGACTATCGAGATATTATTTTGTCCGTTCCATACTTGACCATCACATTTTCTACCTTTCTACTACCGCGTGCGAGCAAAGACTATTATATAAACATACATGCATGATATTTGTTGAATCAATGATTCCGTTGGTGTAAAAGTTAAATACTTCAGTACCTATTGTCATTATATTCGGGCATGCACCAGTACAACAATTTTCACACCAACAACATTAACACAATTCAATGTATTCAGTAATCATTTGCATCTCAACATGCCGAAAGCGCAATAATATGGCTATTTTAATTAATTTAATAATTAAAAGTAATTAATTAATTTTAAATTAATCTAAAGGTCTGGATGGCACGTAATATGATGTTGAATAAATGTCTTTTTCTATTATTAGCCAACCTGTCATATTGTATCATGAGAAAGATCATAAAAAAAAACCGGCTCGCACACGAAGGGTTCCGTATCATGGTACAAAATAAAAAACAGATTTCTTCTATGGGGACTCCCTTCAATTTTTTATTTTATTTTCATTATAGCGCCCATAGCAGTACATATTTCAAGACAATTTCAATTGTAAGCAATAATCTCACAACCACCAATCACCAAAAACGTCGAAAGAAACGGGTTTCTTGTATGGGGATTCCCTTTAATTTCTAACACTATTTTATTTTCATTATTTGTTGTTATATCGGCTAAAGTAATATATACACTTTGTGAAAATTTCAAGTTTTTATCTATTACGGTCCAGCTGGGCTAACATGCGACGCACGACAAAACTGCCACACGAGACGAGAAAAATTGTCGATCTCGACTCGTTTGTCGTTTTCCCTAACATGCACAAGTCACTCGAGAAAATATGTCGCCGTGACATCGTTTTCTCGAGACGAGAAACAAATGTTACCCTATAATGAAAATATGTCATATTGTAATGTAGCAACACTTTATCCATTCTTTTTCGTTCGTTCAATTTATAGTCTGAATTGTGTGAACGCTTCCAATTGCTTCCAATTTTTATGAACGCGACGCAATTTTTTTTGGAATTTTGAAATAAAACTGAATTTAGCGTGAAAGCACAGCTGACTATTATCTAAGCACTGTTTTGTGGTTTTATCGCATTATTACGAATATTACGATAACTATAAATTACTGGATATGTCAGAGCCAGTAACCAAGAAAATGTAAGTATACTTATACAAAGGTTTGACGGCAGCATAGTTGAATCGAATTATTAATGTTCTATCACAACAAACACAATATATTTGTACTGTATTTTTTAGCATCAGGAGCAACAAAGAGCAAATTAAATACTTGTGCGAGTATATGCACGCACATGCAGTATTTGCAGCTGGGGACTTCAAAACGCCCCTTGGTGCCGCACAATATGAACGGCAATGGTACTCTTTAAAAACTGCACTAGACGAGCTTGGGCCACAGCGATCAGTGGAACAATGGAAAGTTGTAAGTTTAATCAACAGCTTTTTGCCATTACTTTATTATTTCTCCAATAATGGGGGACCATACTTAAACTCTCACATATAAGGTAAGTACAATAGATTTTTTTTCTTTTCAGTGCTGGCGTGATCAGAAAAGAAAAGCTAGGTCGGAGGGCGGAGCTTTAAATAAGGCTAAAAATTCCACGGGCAACAATGGTGACGTGCCGGATATATCACAAAATTCAATAATAATTTTGGACACAATTGGCGAGGAAACAGCATTAGGGTGTGGCCCTCAAGAGTCTCCCATTGGGGTAGGTACAGTTATATAACTCTAAGAGTAGTAATTGCGTGCATTGACAGTAGATATATGTCATGGCTTTTAGTTTAACTTCAACGGACATCGTAGAGCTCCACTCCAAAAAGTTATATTTCCCGATAAAAAATTAACTGAGTATAGAAAGAACTGCCTTAAATAAGAACCAAACTATTAGAATTTATTTTTAATTGAACTGATTTCATTAATTTTCTTTATATTTATGGTACATTTTTTAAATATGCCATAATATATGTTGAATTTAGAACAAAAATAAGATTCGCTCATAAAGGACACATTCTCTAGATCACACCAAAAAGTAAAAAACTTTCATGCTGTCAAACCAAAAACGTTATATTTAATACTTGTCGCACCAAAGTATAACATGTACGAAATTGATCTCAAAATCTTACAGCAATTACAAATAAATTGGTGATTTGAATTTACTTCAAAATCAAATATTGTGCATAGCATTCATTTCTATATACCATAATATTGTAATTTAATTTGTGTGAATTACAAAGTTTTGTTATTTTATGAAAGATCATCTAAGATGGTATTGTATTCTTTTGGTGAGGAGCTCCACATTGAACTCAGCATGGTGCATTTATTTTTAGGTTTCTTCCCATACTGCAGCCGCACTTGCATTGCCAAGTCGACCACCACAACCACGGCCAAGTCAGTCATCACCACTGCCCAATCAGCCATCAGCTCTGCCTCCGCCAGTACCACGAGTCCAAAAAACGGCAAGACGTGTACGCAAGACTCATCCGCCAGACAAATTTATTAATGCTCAGTTGGAGCTCAATAGTCTGATGAAGGTAAGTCAAAATTTTATAAAAAATTATCCTAGGATCCCATAAGAGCCGCGTCGAAGCCAAGTAAACAGAGTAAAAAATGTATCTCTATGCTCAAAATTAAATTACACAATCCCTAAGTGCACTTTTTTAGTACCTACATAGATTATTTAAATTAGATTATAAATTATTTAACCATTCTAACACTAATTATAATCATAAGGGTTAGAAAGGCATCAGAGGTCGAGCTCATTCGAAGTAAGCTGAAATAATCGATCATATTTATCTTATATATTAACATATAGGTATATGTTTCAATTGTTTTGTTCAAATTAGCTATAGCATAATGTATGAAAAGCTTATCTCAGTATAACCTATTAAGGAGAATAAACCTTTTTTAGGTTCAATTCTTCAAAGACTTATTACCTTAAAGACGAAAGAAATGTTTGACGATTCGCCTACCTAGGTGATCTTCCGCCATATCACAATGTACCACTAAAGGTCTTCACTTTTTGTTGAACTTTGAAGTAGAGTGAGTTTAAATTGTAAAAATAAAGAATGCCGATAAATTACTGCTTAAGGTTAAATGATATTGCTAGTTTCCATAACAGAAGTAAGAAACTACATAAACATTTTTAAATTAATTTTTCCATCTTAATAAGTTGGTTATGTAATAAAATTATATTATTGTTCTTTATAACATGAAACTGGTCTATTTTTCGTTTTTTGTGGTCATAATTTTTTATTTAGGTAGGTATATATGTGTGAGCAAGTTTTTTTTAAACCAAAATTAAAACTTTTATAACAACAATAATTTTATCATACACTTAAGATAGTAAAATTAATATAACAATGTGCAGATTTTTCCTCTGAAATAAATTTTATTTTGGAATCAGTCGTGTATCTTTTAACCTTAAATATCATAATTAAACTTTGAACTAAGTGTTATTCTAAAAGAGAAATATGTTCATTTTATATTTTTTGTTGATTGACCGTATTATAATTTCAATTTAAATAATCTATGTAGGCACTATAAAGTGCACTAACAGTGATGATTGTTATTATATGTTAGTGAATGTAACATTTATAAAAATATTGAAATTTTTTATTTCAGGAATTAATCAAAGAAGTGCGTCACAGCAATGTTCTAAGAGAACAGAACAATCGTCTTCTTATGTAAGAAATGTCTTTCAAATATGTCTTATATTTTATCGACCTCCAAGGGCTAGTTAGCGAGTTAACATTACTTTTAGAAGCAGCAGTCATGTCGAATTGTGGAGTCTTATACTGTACTCAGTTTAGTTGGTGTGTTTTTCAGTCTGCCACTTTGAAAGCAATATCAGTAGCATGTTCATAAAAAGCTATTTATTGATGCTAAATAATACTCCTGTGGTGATAATAAAAGATGTAGATAGGTATATTACAATATTTAATTAAGAAAAAAAAACTATTTCGGAAAAACTATTTCAGTATCTTCTAATTAATTAAAATAATTTCGAATCAGTTCAGCTCGTCTGGCTTGGGACAGTCTAAGCAGACGTAGTGAACCATTGGACACATAAAAGTTTCCTTCGTCATCATCATTTTCAAAATATTCTTCTTGCAATGGTACCCTGTAAAATACAAATTGCTGCAGAGAACTGTACGCAATTTATTTGTTTGCAATAATGAATTCAGAAAGAATAAAAGAAAATAATTTATTTGCTGCCAAATTTATTAAAGTTTTATATATTTAATATTACCCAAAATGTTTCATCAAATTGTAAATGATGCAGCTGGCGTACACTATTTGTGAAGCCTTTTCTGGGGAATAATGTAGTACTCTATCTATTCCCAAGCACCTTAGGCTGCCTTTCAGGTACCCATTTGTTCGCTCCACTGCATTACGAACTTTGCAATGCCAGTCTGTATACCGCTGTTCTGGTGTACCTGGTGTAGTGTGTAAGATAGGGGTCATGAGCCAGGGTTCCAGTGGGTACCCTGAGTCACCTGAAAATAAAAAAAATGTATATAACATTAATTTTTTTTTTGCAGGAGGCGCAACCGCAGATCCGAGTAGACGAAAAAGTGCCTAATTGACCTATAGTATGTAGCAATAATATCTTTAAGTGTTGATTATTTATGTTCATTGAAAGCTTTATGTACCTGATTAACCAAACAATAAATAAATGTAGATGTTATATTTTAAAAGTATTTTAAGGGAATAATTATAATTATTGTTTAGTATACAGTAATTTCTTTATTATGATTGTGATTTCTTTATTATGTGTTGATTATTTCATGTTCAAATCGGAAAACTTTATAATAGTACTTAAGTGGCTAATTAGACCAAATATATAAATATTTTTTATACCTAAAGTTTGAGTATCATTTTATAAATTTATGTCCCTTATATTTGATAAATGTATGTTTCTAGAGTTGATGAGTTGAACCTCATCATGAAAAAGATGGATTTTTAAAATATTTTACCAGTTGATTTTCTAACTATTAACTCTTATTGAAAGAGCGTGCTAACTTACCCAACAGATAATAATTTCCAATTCTATTGTCATGGAGCCTCTTCATCTCCTGTTTTACAGCACAGTGTCTCCAAATGAACGCATCGTGAACCCTTCCAGGATACCGTGCATTCACACTAAGAATCCTGCAGTCTGAATCGGCAACCTGCATTTTACACATTCCACAACTAAAGGGGTCTAACACTGCCTTCTATAGTTACAAGCCATGCTATTAGGTTTGGCAACGTCGCATTAACTGTCACTTGTAGTCTGATTTATTTCGTCAGCTGACAAGATGTCATGATTTAATAATTGAAAATATGGGATTTAAATAACTAAATATGAAATTATCGATAGCATTTAACAGAAAACAGAAATAGGAGTATCTATTAAATTATATTAGCACCCGCCTGCGACTTCGTTTGCGTGTCATTGGATTTTATGAATAGAATCATCAATAGAATAAAAAGAATGGTTATTATATCTCATTTCGGTTAGTGTTACTATGATTTTGTGCGTTTATCACAGGCTATATCTTAAAAACTAGTTTTATTGTATAATGTTCTACGGGAATGTACTGTTCCCTTGCAGTTTATTCCTCTTCTTGGGTTCTACGTAATCTCGCCAGACTTGCTGGTGGCTAGCATGCGGTTAAAGTGACCATGAAAGGTATAAGTATAGTTCCCTGGGATCCTCCAGATTCCATATCCTCGAAGCTATTCGAAAAATGATAAAAATTTACTGTAATTTCCACCCAAACGTGTCAAGAATGTGACGTGAAACGAAATAGGAATATGGTGAAAATATCAACTTACCTTACTAATTACGAATAAACACGATGCAAAACGTAATTTTTAACACTGATTTATTATTTTAAATCAATAACTCTGTTGACATAACGTTCAAATGGAAGAAAACGCGAATTAATGACCTGATTAATACTAAGGCTCGGATTACACGCAACGTTGCTAGATTGCAGTAGCATGGCTTGTAAACTATAGATGGCAGTGAGTCTAACCATAGATATACCTACATTATTATGTATAAATTGGTCATCACCGTAGCATATGGGTCATATCTCTTTTAAACAAAGACAAAGAAAGACTATCAACTGAGTATGTATCTATTATAACAGAAATAACAAAATAAATGACAAAATAACAGAAAACATCAATACATAACTGGATTAACTGACAGTAAACTAGAGCGAAACAGCGAACAGATGTAAAAAATATTTTTGCTTTATGCTTTTACCAATTGGACATTGAGTGTATGTGCTCCCTTCCTTCTGTTTTTGTACTGTGCTCCTTGTGGCCCGGGTGGAGGGAAAATTTTTATATGAGTGCAATCTATAAGGCCCAATATGTCCGGCATATTAAATTTTTCTAGAAAACCTGAAGCCACACTCCTCCGGGCAGGTTCTGAGGCTGGAAAATGTACCCATTCAGCCAAGAGTCTGCAAATTTAGTGGAAATTTTAATAAATAATGTACCTATGTATACATACATAAGATGTTTCTATTTTATTCTGAATGTGGAAGCGTTCATCTCACTAGTAATGACTGTTCACTTAAATATGAGTCCACCACTAAGAATTTATTACTTAATTACAAAGACAGTATATAATCATATATAAACCTTCTATAAATTGCTTGTAGAAACTGATCAAGGGAACCGCTCATTGTTGTCTGTGCCTGGCACAGTGTATGATCTTGCCCAACTTGCCTCTGATAACCTCCATTAGCAAGGAATTGAATAGAACACAAAACCTAAAACAGAATGTAAACAGTTATCATTAAGTGCCATGTTAACTTTCTTTACCGTAAGATTAAGCCGGTCTTTTCTCCCATACAAACGACAAAGGGTGGTCACTCAGTCTTTGATTGATGCAGGTCCAGAACCAAGTGGCTATGAAACAATCTCAGCTTTTGTTAAGTTTATATTATTAATGAGCCGACCCCAACACAAATTTTAACCTAACTTTAGATGTAAACAAATGATATAAGGTACATAGAAACTACATATTGATTATAATAGTTTAGTTAATCATTTTTTAAATTACTTTAAGTATACATTCATTAGGTAGGTATGTTCAAAATAGTACATAAACCTAAAGATTAATTCATAACTTTTTGATACCTACTCTTTTTCGATTTATAACATTGTGCGCCTAATAGAAATATTTTTTAACACATATGATCCCTAAATAGAATTAATTACCTACTTACCTTTAAATAAGCAGGCAGGCCCTCGCTGTTTTGAGGCTCTAAGTCACCCCTAAGTCTCTCCACAACATAAAAGGCCATGGGCTTTGTGATTCGCCAGAGAGCCTGAAATTCACTATCCCTCAGACTAAATGGATCACAAATGTCTCTAATCCTTTGACGTTGGATTTTTCGTGCTTCCCTTTCTTCATAAACCGACAACAAATAATTGAAATACGGCACAGCCATCGTTGTCGTCAACAAAAATTACCGACGAGAAATATATCACCTCTATATGTCAAAATTCGAGAAAATATGGTTCGCATGTTAGGGTTCGTAGACAAAACTAATATAGACGAGTAATTTTTCCAATTGTGACAGGGCGCGACGAGATAAAAGTGTTGCATGTTAGCACCGGTAGACAAGTAGAGATATCTCGTTTCGGGACGAGAAATGGCGTCGACAAAATTTTGTCACGGCGTACATGTTAGGCCCGCAGATGATACAGCCCTATGACAGATAGACGGACGGACGGACGGACGGACGAACAGCGTAGCCTTAATAACAGGGTCCCACTTGGTACCCTTTGGGTACGGAACCCTAAAAAAAGAAACGTAGTTTCACCAGCAAGCTTGGTGGATATGAACATGCACTACATCTTGATATACGGAACATTCACGGTGACGTATATTGTATTTATTTAGTCGTATATTCCAAAGTAAATGCGGATAACTGGGTTAGCGTAGATAAGTCAAAACAACCGCGAAGGACAAAACGATATCGCATTCAAGGTGTTGGATTAAACACAGGAATAAATGTGACAAGGGTTTTCCTTTGTGTCACATTATCGCGTAAAAATCGTAAAAAATTAACCTTCACAACAATCGGATCGAAATTATGTTTTTAGTATTTATATAATAAAAAAACATGGCTGATATTTTTTACTTTATCGCTAACTTTATATTGGAAGGGATCGGATACGGATCTAAATAATCAAAAGACTGTGACAAGGTTGAAGGAGAGTAAAAGAGAAACTAAATTTAGTATAAAGTAATTTATGACCGACCCCTAATTACTTGTAAGGGTGTCTGGCGGAAAGCTTTTTGGTGTTACGCATATTTTTTTTTATGAGTAAATTATAAAGTTACTGCTACATAAGACCGTCGTCATATGGCCGTTTGGAACGTGCTGTTGACATGTATTATGGTGAAATTGGTAAAAACAATTTGTTATTAATATGCATTTTTAAACAACACACATTCTCCGCGTGACTATTGTTCGTGTCGCGGACAATATAAAAAGTTAGAAATGGCAATTTAAGTCACTTTGGAAGTATCAAACTGATCGTCTCGTGTCGCTTTATGCACACGCAAATCTATAAACAGAAAAAGAGGCTAATAAAAAAAATTGAGGCTGCAATTTTTTTTAAAGGCTAAAATTGTAATAATAAAATGGCCCTGTGACGTCATCTGCACAAATGTTTAAGGTAGAGTGTTAGATCGTAATATTTTGACTGAAACGTGGGGTTTGCAGTTTCCTTTGATATAGTGACGAACCTAAAATATTTTATACTTTTTGTTTTTTACTGTGGGAAGCAGCGGAATAAGCTCAACTGTCCGGGTTATGTCACAGGGACAATTTCAACGACAGATGGATTTTCTTAAATATATGGCGAATTCATAAAAATATGGAATAGAGGGATATAGAAATTCTTTTCAATTTTAATAACCATCAGCGCAACTTTGAATTTTTGGTTTTAACTTAATTTTAATTTAAGAAGCACATTAGATGAGAAAATAATAAATTCCTTTTGTGACATAAGCACCCACTAAAAAAGGTTTTACGAAATACTACCCCTAAGGGGGTAAAATAAAAATTTGTATGAAACCCGTAATTTCTGAAGTTAGGTAGGTATTTTAAAGATATCAAGTGGTGGAGCTAAAAAATTATAACTCAGTTTGCTTTAGAGGAGTATATTGATATTTCTTGTATAACTTTTAAACATGCACTATGGAAAGATATTTTTATCTATTCAAGGGCGATCGTCGACTATTTCTTTCTATCCTTCTAAGTTTCAAATTTTTCAAATAGGATAGAAGAAAATAGGCTTTTTGGTAAAAACAAGAAAACCGTGTTTGAGAATTTGTGAAAAATTTATCCTTTAAGGTGGAAAACAGGGGATGATAATTTACATGGTGACACTACAAAAATTGGATTGGAATTGAATTTGAATTTTGTATTTGACCTTCCAATTTGATATTAAGAACAACGTATACCAGATAAATTTTCAATAACGAGTAACCGAATCACAGCCCTTTTCTCTCGCCAGGTTGTGCACGAACGACGGTACTCAATCGACTATCAGTTGCATACAGAAGTTGGAATTTTTATAAACATATACATACTTAAAAATATATTCACAAAATATGAATGTCACAACATGTAAAGAAGGTACCTTCGCCGAGAGCGCCATCTACAAAAGTTTTGCATGACACACCCCATTAAGGAAGCCGTCAAAAGAGGAGAACTTTGTATAAAAAAATCATAAATAATACGTATTTCGATACTTAATTTTACCTATAATTAAACGAATTGATTACATTTTTATTGACAATTATTAAAATGTAAACATTTAGAGAACAAAGCCGGATGTTAAAATTTGAATGATAAAAATGTAAATAACTCGTGCAGCAATTCGAGATGTGCAAACAATCTAGGTACATAAAGAATGATCAAACATCAAACACGTTATTACAGATTTTTTTATTGTAAAGAAATATGATAATTGAGCACGAATTATTTCAGTATTCGCAGCGGGGAAAAATAAGTTCACAATACTCACTGGAGAGAACCCCGGGCATAGATGTTCACAAAATTGTGGAATTCTATATATTGTATAATATAAATGATAAAATGTTAGTGGGTTATCCTGAGTCTTCCACTTTGAACCTTGCAAAGGCATATATAAAGGCGGGGTTGAAAATAATAAAAAGAGTGAGAAAAAGGGAGAAAAAAAGAAGACGAAGGTAAAGAAGTGAACTTCGATCATGGCAAAAATAAACTAGCTTTGAATATAAAAAGTGGACTTAATACATTTTGTGTGACAGTCAAAATAATACAAAGGCCTAGGGCGAAACCGCGGACGATCGGTGTATAAAACCACGGACGGAAGGTTACTATGTCAAGTTTAATAAACATAGATTACGGTCATCATATAAGGTGCCAATGAAGGGAAAAAAAGACCTATATAATATTCTGACATATTAAGGGGGTAGGCTTTTCATATAAAAAAAAAGAGAGTTCGGTCCGTATGTAATCCTCGCTGTATTTCTTTATCAATATGTACAGAAAAAATATATGTAATAGGTAATAGGGGAAATAGTGTCACAGGGCGGTATATTTTTGTTTCTTTGATATCTTGTTCAGTTGTTTCTGAATAAATTCCTGAAAAACATGATTTCCGTCGGTTCTTTGTTTTTCAAAATAATGAGCCGTAAATTCGATATTAATTCAAATTAAAAAAAAAAAACGTACCGCCCTAGGGACATTCTTTCTTAATGACTACAAATTTTGGTTTCACTTCATACACATTTCAGGGGTAGAATCAGTCACAGCCCGCAAGCTGTTTCGACGGGTATTTTATAGGTTTTTTGGGAATTCGTTCTTGTCATCTCGTCACTAAGGAATAGCTCGGGGAAGAGGTATCGAAACGGAGATGGCGATGGCAATTCGAATCTGCGGACTAAAAGACTATCCCCTTAAAACAACATTTTATTTGAAGAGCGTTAAAAATTGCTCGACGATGTTGTTTTGGAGACATTTTATTTTTACAGGGTACCTACATTAAGCATTCAAAACACGCCCGCGAGTTCTTACAGCACGGCGAGAAATAATTTAATAAAATATCGACCACCACCACCGTGTACCAATGGAGTTTTTCTGACTTAAGTACATTAACTATCACAGACTCCGAGCCTCGGAGAGCAAGGTTAAACAGTCGATCCTGGTTGATGCCAATAGACGGCGGTCGTTACAATCCGCCAACTCGCATTGGAGCAGCGTGGGGGATTTAAGCTCCAAGCCCCCTCATCTTGAGGGGAGGTCTAAGCCCCTTTGATGGAGATCTAAGCTCCATCTAACCCCCTTTGGGGTATCAAAAGGGCTGATGGAAAACATAAAAAATAAAGTCGAAAGTAGACTGCATAAACACATTTGACAATGTCCCAGTTGACCGTTCACATTGCATGGGATCTACTTTGAACCTTCGATTGAATCTCGTTATAGTAATTGCTGGCGGTGTGATCGTAGCATAACATTTCCGAGTTTATTGTTGTTGGTGCACACTACACTTTGCTTAGAACATTTAAAACCGAAGAGGGTACGTTCTACAATTTGACGTAATTTGAGTTCGAAATTCGAATCACAACAACTCACACCGACGCTCTTTATGTATCCAACGGAACATTGAAAGTAAACTCACCCTGCAGCATGGAAGTGATGTCGTCTATCGCCGATTGTGGCAGAACGTCCGTGACCGCAGCCTCTTTAGCTCCGGGATCGCCTTCCCCGGTTCCGCCCTTCAAATAACGCGCGTACACTTCTAGGGCGAGCGCACCACGAGCCTCGTCCACTTCTACTTCGTAATGCTCCGCCTGTCAAAATCGAAGGAAATTTTTATAACTCCAGAATCATCAACTTGCACTATCATCGGGGTCTTGGACGGTGGCAATTTAAGACCATTGGGTATTTACATTATATTTACAAAATTCCATTCAAACGACTATAACGGTTGTACCTACTCCATTAAACCTTAACCGGTTTCCGCAAAAAAAAAAAGATATTCAGAGCAAAAACTAGGTACAATGCCACAGACTGAGAAACATACAGACATAGGCGTTCGACTCATAACGCCCCTCGTTTTCGATGTCGGCATCGTCGTCGGGATTTAAAAAATCAAACAACAACGGTCGTATCTTTATTTGATTAAGGAGTATCTCAGAGATCTAAGCAAGTAAACTACGGATTTTTCTAGTATTGGAAATGCTATATAACATCCGAAAATCCTACACCTTAACCTTACCTAACCTTGAAGGGTATAACATAGGCTAAAATCGGACGCACGCATCTTACTCATGGGTAAAACGAGTGCAGAACTACGGGTCACATACATAAATTTAGAGGTTTTAATATTTTTTTAGTACTTTGCTTTCAACTAAAAATCTGCCAAATTCCTTAGGAAAATATAAGACCTATTCAAGAAAGAAAAAAAAACAAATTGGAACAAAGGTTAAGTGAGATATTTACATTGAAATATTTAAAAAAACGGGTTAGCATTTTTTTAAATACACTAAAGAAACAACAATATGTTAAAAAATCAGATTTTTTTCCGGCCCTTTTAAATTAGCAACTTCCTAGAAAGGATCTTATTTCTTTCATTTATATTTATGACCTGGATACAAGTCCTTTAAGCCAAAGTATATTTATTTCATCATTTATTGCACATCCATGCGTTATAGTAAATTTTCTTGAATCTGTTTTAATAAATTAATAATGGGAAAAAGAACTAAACATTCGTAAGTCATTCCGGCGGCGGGAATCAATATTAGTTATCACTTCACATTATTCAACAAATCAAATTTGAAGATGGTATTATATAGCCTTTTAAGGATCGGTCGAAGGTTTGAATTTTCATACAATCGTGTAGTCATAATTGGCGAAACCGTTTCAAGTGATATGTCATGTCGTATATAGGATTGGATGCGATATACTATGTGTCATGCCACTTTTTTGGAAAACACAGTCCAAAGAAAAAGACAGTCATGGTAAGTTCTTAATTTTCAACGGCGGAAACTGGTATTTTCCGCCGTATTGTTTAATGTGCGAATTAAATATAATTTTAAAATAAGGGCTTTATAATATTGATAATATTGTCTAATTCTACAACAATAATATTGGCTGTAGCTGTTTTGCTGTTGAATCAAAATATTACGATGAATAGCCAAAAAGTGACAAAAAATAGTGTTATGGCGTTGTGGTTAGGCATTTTCGTATTTATCGACACCCGAGAACATGTCAGTCAGCAACCCATTAGTGGGTAAATCATGCTCTCCGTTAAAAGAGTAACTTATATCGGAAATCCTACTCTCAGGCTTCTCAGGTCTCCGGGCCTCTCTTAAGAAAAACTATGAACCAGTATTATCAAGAACACAACAAAGAACATCAACAAAAAACGCTCGACGCGCTCCAGTAACGAATTGCGTAAACTACGAAAAAAGTTCTTATACTCACCGCATCCAGGAAGCTGTTATACTTGTGATAATCAGGGCGGTTCCTTTCGCAGAACTGTCGGAACAGCAGTTTCCCGATTGGCTGCTGGTCGACAACGTAATCGTAACCTACTTCTGAAACAAAATTAAACATCGATCTCTTATTTAACGTAACTTTTAAAATATAATAAAAAAATAATAATAATAAAAAACTTTATTTCAGACAAGGTCCATAGATATTAGTAACACAAAAAAAAAAAACCTTATATTTATTGTTAGTAATATACATTAGCCTTATGTCTAGAAAATCAGAGCAGGTGTGGAATATGGCCCCACCGATGCTACACAGTGTCAATAACAGTGTGCAGCTTCATCCAACGCATGATCATCGGCGATTCCCACCTGTCCCTCAACATGCTCAGGATGCTATATAGATTTGGTTTCTCAAATATTGTTCGTCGGCCGTCTCAGACGTTCGTCGGCGTTATGAAAACAATTTGGGCAGTATCGTTGACCGCCAATTGATCCTTGATTTTTGGGAACAAATAAAAATCACAAGACACCAGGTATCTACAATATGCAAGATGGATCAGAAGTTTTACGTTTTTCACCTTCAAATATTCGTTTGTCTGTCAGGTCATTTAAGGGCTGGCATTGTCGTGGAGCAATATGATGCGACGTTTACAAATTGTTTTTACGGAGTTCGTCAATAACTTCCGGCAAACAAATGGTCGTGTAACCGATCAGCATTCACGGTACGGTACATTTCTAAAGCAATAGTAGCTACATGTCCAGTTTTGTTTAAATTATACTTTAAAAAAAAACTACCCATAAAGCAAAAATTAATTTTCCAGTATAATTTTTGATAAGTTTAAACTTAGAGAAAAGATATTAAAAATAATAATAATAAAAGTCTAGTTAATTAAAAAAAAGAACTATTATTTTCTATAACTTGTTTTAATTAAGTATAAGGGTATTATAAAAGTATTGTTGAACTTTTTAACCCCACGCTACTTTTTAGTTCGGTTTGCCATTGAAGCATGTTTTGTTTGATTTTTAAACTGTAATTTATTTATTTAAATTTAAACTTAAAATGAGACTTAAAACGAATCAAATATAATAGTTATCACGAGACTCGATTTTAGCTGTCACTTGTCTATGTTAAGTATAAATATATATAGTATACTATAGTAACCAAAAACGTATCCCCCACAGCCCCCCAGCGCCATCTAGTTCAAAAGTTAGCACAAGTATTATGCTTGTGTTATAGGATTACTAGGTAACTGATATACATAATTGAATATTCCTTATAATATATACATTTACAAATATTTTACACTTAGACATGGAAAAAATAGACAGTTCATGCACACAAATATTTGTCCCGGGCGGGAATCGAACCCACCACCCTTGGCTCTGCAGTTAGGGTCTCAAACCACTCGACAACCGGTCAATCAGGGTCATTAAAAAAGAAGTGATCATCCGTTTCACGGCAGTTCGCGCACGCGTCACTTTTTTTGGTTGGTTTCGGCCACAGACCAGTGAACCTATAGACCACGCTTTAATAAACGTCAGTATGAAAACGAAATCGCCAAAAAGTGGCGGGGTGCGAGGAGAAGTCGGCTAGTTTTCATTGGCTCGTTCAAAATTGACAATTTAATGGCTTCCTACCTGCTTCCAACTGATGGCTCACTAGTGAGGTAGTTATGTAGTGTCACTACATAGCCTTGGCGAATGCTACTCCCTGTCAAAGCGTGGTCTATAAGGTTGACTTGTCTGTGGTTTCGGCTTATCTTGAAAGCCCAGATGGATGGCCGACTGTGCATTGTTTGAAAGTAATAGCCGTAAATCCACATCACCTGTCACTATGTTCCACACCAAATTCGACATTCTTCGTTAAATCTGGTAAGCATGGGCTTGTATCAAGTGACGAGGTAAATTTTTTGAGGCTCAATCAAATTGTATGAAATCCACCGCAAGTACCTACAACCTTAAGCTTTTATATCGCGAACTATTTGTGTGGGATTGATTTGTATATATGACTGACGGCTATGTCTAACAATACCCGAATCTCATTGTATGTCACATGCTTATCATTTTCGATCGTATGGTGTACAATACAGCACCGATGTTTTTATTGTTGGCAGCGGTTGAAGACCGACCTGCACGAAATCGACACAGATTGAAATGACCGCGCTTGAATTTTGCAAACCAGCTTTAAATTGTCGTCTTGTTTGATGCTTCAGCAGTTTAAAGCCGAGCGAGGCTCCGTTGAGCTGTCCAATTACACTTAAATTCATAGAATACTACGTAAAATTTTACGAGAAAAATGTATATGTAAATTATGCCACAATGAACTAACAAACGATAGATGAAACAAACTTTATTCTCCATCCCATAGAGATCTATTTTCGAATACTGTAATTGTTATTTAAATATAGTTTATGTAAATGGCCAGTTCCAGAAACTTTCAGTGAGACCTAAGTAACATTTTGAATCTGACTGCACAGATTTCACCCGAAATTTTCTATTCGACCCTTTCGTCGACCCTTTAAGATCGAACGAAAAAGGCTCAAGATGGAGCCACCTTGAAGGGATAGTACTTCGTTTGTTGCCCATCCACCAATGGCTTTGGAGTCACAGAATTTGAAAAGCTTAATTAGATAGCCATGGATGACAATGTCATTCCAGAAGTTTAACCCAGGTACTACACATTAACCTGATTGGGTCAGATCCAAGATCACGAGTCATTTGATTGACAGATACATTTGATTGATAATGAGTTTAAAGGTTAAAATGTCATTATTTCTTAAGAATAGTTTCTCATATACACAAGACTACTACTGCCAACGAAGAGCCAAAATAACCGAACTGTGAAATAATTCAATAGAGGAGTAATGCTAACCGTTTAGTTAAAAAACTAAAGTTGCAAAAGGATGAGGAAAGGAGACGGAGCGGGACGCGCATACGGCCCGCGCGATTGGTTACCTATATGTTACGTTGTGTCTAGGTCTCTTTATATTACCCAACACAACTAGTGATAAATGACAACCGATTGGCCAAGTGGTTAGACACCCTAACTGCGGAGCCAAGGGTCGCGGGTTCGATTCCCGCCCGGGACAAATATTTGTGTGCATGAACATGTATATTTCGTTACGGGTCTGGGTGTAAAATATTTATAAATGTATATATTACTAAAAAAAGAAGAATATTTAAGTATATATGTCAATTGTCTAGTAACCCATAACACAAGCATAATACTTGCTTACTTTGGGACCAGATGGCGCTGTGTGGGATGTCCCAGATATTATTATTATTATATACCATCGAATGAAAGGCAGATACCGATAAAAAAAAAGTTGACAAAATTTGTCGACTTGTGAGTCGGTGAGTTTAGCAAATGTGCGCCTTCTAGTATGCTACGTGCAAAGTTCGATGGCTAAACTAGATACTAGAATATAAACCTTTTCATTAGTCATGATGTATGACTTAGCCTCATACAAATAACTTACTAACATCGCGAATTCCATCCTAAAAGCGTTCGGTAACACACGAAATCTCGTGTACGCTTTTTGTCCGTTTGATTTATGTTGTTGCTCAGTCATTAATAATGGACATTTTACCATTTATGGAATGGTTTACGAGCAACGAGCAAGGATAATGTATATATATATCAGTAATTTCTGTTGTTGGACGTCAATCATTCTAGTTTATTTAGCGTTTGCCACCACCTAGTGTATGATTGTAACGAACATATTATATATACTATAGTCTAAGCGACGACACGGTTAAAAACTAGAACTCATCTATATCTGACCGATTGACCGAATGGTTAGAGACCCTAACTGCGGAGCCAAGGATCGCGGGTGCGGTTCCCGCCCAGAACAAATATTTGTGTGCATGACATATCTATTTGTTTCGTGACTGGATGTAAAATATCTATATGTATATATATCATATAGAATGTTTAAGTATGTATAACAGTGATACCCATGATACAAACATAATACTTGCTTACTTTGGGACTAGATGGCGCTGTGTGGGATGTCCCAGGTATTATTATTAATATTATAAAGAGGAAAATTTGATTTTTTGTTTGTTTGTTACGGATAAATTCAAAAAGTAATTAACTGATTTTAAAAAATTTTTCACCTATAAAAAGCTATATTACATGGGCTATAGCTTTTTACAGGTGAAAATTTTTTATAATTTAATTTAATAAAAAATTTTTATAGGAGCATTACGAGTTACATGGGCTATATTTAATTTTCAAACTAGCTTTCCACTTCGGGCTACGCTCGCGTGAATTACACAGTTGTACCGGGACCGCTATAATTTGCTGCACAGATATAGTTTATAAGCTGAAGAGAGACATAAGCTACTTTTCATTCCGGAAAAAGGGGTCCCGGTACAACTGTCTAGTCCACGCGAGCGGAGCCGCCGGCGGAAAGCTAGTTTGTTATAAAAAGAAACTTTTAGGCTATTTGGTGTTTATCGTAAAAATAGTCGAATCCGAAATCCTATTGAAAACCTAATCCTTAGACGGGTCGCTAATGTTGTTGACCCTAAAAATAGGATATGCCAGGGATCGTGATCGGCGTGAATGATGGCAATAATTCTTTTTCTGTAATTTGAAGATTTCAAGTTTAATTTGGTGTTAATATTATGCTTGAACTCGATTAAAATTACTATAGGTTGGCAATAATTTCATCAGCTTTTACAAATTTAAATACCTATACTTTATACTATATTAAAGTTATTAAGATTACGATATCTCTGATTTTCATATGAAATTAATTTGAATATAACTAAAAAACGATACGCTGTAATATTTATTTCACCATCTTAATAAGTAAAGCGTGTCATAGAATTACCGTTTTTATATGAAAAAAAAAAAAACATTTTTAATTTTGGCTTTCAAAAAAATTAGCTCACACATACATAATTAAATCGAAAATTGTGAACTATAATAACCATAAGTAGAACAGTTTTGTGTTAGAAAGAACATATTTTTATAAATTTAACGACAATTTCATGAACCACTTTATGTATTAAGATGGTAAAATAAATATAACAATGTGTAGTTTCTTCATCATCATCAGTCCATTTTACCCCACTGCAGGGGCTTAGGCCTCCCCCGGGGTGAGGAGGGGGTAGTTTCTTATTTCTGGTCAAATAAATATTGTATGGAATTTGCTTGTATTAATGATAGGTAGGACTCATTTTATTTACGGATCTAATTTTATTTAAATCAGGCTTTCACGGCTGCACTGCTGGAATACAACCCTTCCGCAGCATTGAGTTAAAATGTTTGGACCATAAGCCCATAACCATATGAGCGTATAGTAAAGTATTTAGATATATATACTATTATATACCTACTACATCGAAAATGGCGGAATACGTCTGAAAGATCGGCCCTTCGTTGAAATATATTATGGATGATCAAACCCCAAAATCCAGTCCCTACGAACCTCTGACATATCGAGTTTGGACTGGTTTATTTATTCTATGATGAGCCTTATTCATTACACATGGTGACGAGGATCTCATGATAGAGCCGAAAAGTACTGAAACCTTAAATACATCTAGTTTAAACTTGTATAATTAGCGTTGTCACATTTTCTAAATTACATCATAGTACCAAGTTGGAACATAGTACCTTCGATGGCTGTCATTAGTTAGTGCCAATACAGCCAATATATACAGGGTTGCCCGCTTTTAGACTACTATACCACAGTTTTACTGTCATAAACGGTGCTACTGCCTACTTTATTACTCTAGAAGGGTAATTCCACTCTTTCTGAGTTACCAGTATGTTAGAAATCACGCAATCTAAAATTCAAACTACGACTCAAAGTTTCAAAACTGATAAAACATAGCCAGCACGCACATTACAGTTACGTCGTAACTAGGATCGCCCAGAAAGGATAATTACCGGATTGTGGTTCCTATCTCAATAATAGTGAAAAAGAGAGAACCAAAAGAGAATGGGCTTGAAGTCTTGTGTTCAAACATTTGTACGGAAACGAATGTCACCGATATCACGCCAATGCAAACTATTAGGGGGGTGATTCTCCGTTTGACCGTTCGACTTTATGTCTCATGAGACAATATCAATTAAACACGTTTTTTTTTTAATGAATACGTATTTCTTTATTCTCAAAGTTATATAAAACATTACGATTTTCGAGAATCATTTATGACGTAGGACTTGTCAGAATACAGAATTATGTGTTCTCATTGAACGTTGAAATTGTCTCATGAGACATAAAGTCAAACGGTCTAAGAATTACCCCCCTGAAACACAATACACATCAAGATATGCAAATGTACTATACAAAATTCCGATTCGCGTGTAACTAATACTCAATAAGAAATCGTTTCGTTTATTTCGCTATGAAATTAATTGATAGCCGAGACACAACTGTAGAACCTAAGGGTTTAGGTTCGAATCACCACATCTGTTGTCATATTCTAATTTATTTTATTGCCGTGGTAACAAAAACGTGACCAGTTTTCCGTGCGCTCGCTATAAACTTAGTGGACATTTGTTCAAAGGGTACTGAGTGTTACCTACCTGGTATTACTGTTCGTCTACAGTAAGAAATAACGAAAAAAAACCGGCCAAGCGCGAGTCGAACTTGCGCTCTAAGGGTTCCGTACTGTTATTAAACTATCGCTACTCATCATTATACATGACACGAAAACGCATGTAATTTTTTTTAATGTGCTATAACTATAAATTAACATTTTTCAAAAAAAAAATCTTTCAATTGTGCTGTAAGACCTTGCTTCTCACAAAATTTCATCTACTGGGTCGATGTCATGCACCCTAAGTATCATATAGGTTTTTAGTTACTTGCGAGTGTCAATATACGCGGTTTAAATTGTCGTATTTTTGATAGCTATGCCTAAGGAGCTAATTTTTTTACGGCTCACGGTATCGGCGAAGTTCTAAGTGTTTGATACTAATTTGAACTTGATACCGCGAGCGACACGTCCCTGAGAAAATGTGTCATGAAAGACAGACAGACGGACGAACAAGAAAGTGATACTATATGGGTTCTTTTTGAGGTACAAAACCTTAAAAACGAGGCGAGCCGGTAATGTAAAGAACACCGTGTGTGTAAACGACCCGTCCGTTCACGTCAATTGATTGACTGGCAATATTTGGTGTTGACATATAAAAAACAATGCATTAACCCCGAATAAGGGCGGTAATCCGCCACGCTCGACGTAAGGTCGCACACAAAGTTTGCTGTGCAAGTAACTACGTCGCCTAAAGTCTAACTTAAAATGCCGCGTTCGAAGACATTATAACAATTTTCAAATGCCACGTCTATACTAATGTTTTGGCCTTTAAAGCCTGTGTTTGAGCCGTTTATACAACGATCCTAGTCAGCCAATAAACGCCCTCTTGACAATTGGTACTATACTATATAAAGATGAAGGGACACCGGACGGTAGGTGAAATATATGAACTCGAGCCACTATACAACGGTGTAGGGAAATCCCTAAAAAAATATGTTTTAATAAGTCGCCGTTCTGAATTAAGGCGCCACGAAAAACTGCGATTGAAGGACGAAAAAAAATTTCTAGTGTACATTAAAGTATGGGGTATGTATAGATACGTCTTTAAAAATTGTATATAAGTTACTAAATGACTTTTTTATTTAAGTCCATAGTAGTTGAGATAATATGCCTAAAGTTCTAAAAAGTATGTAATCCCCCTTTGACTTTTCAACAATGAGGTGGAAAAAACTGAAAATAATTAAGTTAGTACAATATATAAAAAAACACTTGCAACGAAATTTGGTTGGAATGATGTAAGTTGAGTAGTTTTTGAGGTATTTGTTTTTAAACTTATTTGAATTTTAACCATGAACGTACATCCCGACTACGGAACCCTTGACTGTGCGTGCTCCGACACGCACTTGGTCGGTTTTTAACACTTCTTTTATACATTTCGGAATGCCGATTGAGAATTACAGGATAATATCAAAGTATATCGTATCGTTGGGTAATAAATGGCTAAACATAGAGACGACCATCTTTCCAGACAGTGGTAAACCAACCAACGATTTACTCAATTTCATTAAAAAGCATTAAGGCGACTGCATACGTGAGACTCGCATATGGAAAAAGCTGGAATTACCAAAAAAAAAACTAAAAAAACGAGAAATCTGTCTGTCACCGTCTGTATATCTCTGCCATCTTTTCATCAATCTTGATGTCATACGTAAATATCATATATGAACCGCAGTACAATTTTATAAAGAAAATTTGAAAACTAAACTATTTAGGTGTAATGTTTCTCAAGTAATACCCATGTAACTAGTTTCTAGTATTCATTAAATTAGGAAATTCGACACTCGTCTCCTCGGCTATGTCGGCAGAGAGTTTGTAGTTGACGAGTTTAGTCTATTTTGAACTTACATTCGCAACGAATGTAAAGGATAACATTCAAACACAAAAAATTTCAGAAATCGTTTGCTCATCAATCTCATACCCAACTAGCAAAATAGTCTTAGAAATTGGACCTTGAAATGTTCTAAAATCTTGTACAAATTACATAAACGCTTTAATTATTGTTAGAATGCATGTAGGCGCACTGTAATATATGATTGTAAGAAAGCATGTTCCAAAGTTGTTACAAGACACATTCCGGATTAAATATCTTGGATTTTGCGCCCAAATCAAGACTTGTTAGACACTACGAAACCAATGCAAGACTAAATAAATGCGCATCGGTGACTTTTAAATTATCACTTTCTACTAATTCGATATTCACTTGTAAATAGTCGCTAGCGAATCTAAAATCTGAACACTTTGTATTTTGGGCACTTTCAAATAGCAGCTAAGATCGTGAAAAATAATTTTCAAAAAAAAAATAAAAATCGACTTCAAAAACATAAACTAAAAAGTTAAAAATAAAATTTTCACTTTAAAGAAAGGAGCATTAACAGGCGGCATATAGTTAATGAAGTCGGTGCCAACTCACACACTTTGAAAGGGTACTTATTAGGTAATAACAATTACAACAATGATATATTTATAACTATAACAAATATAGAACACAATTTAAAGTGTCTGAGTGAGTAGGCACCGACTTCATTAACTATATGCCACCTGTTAATGCTCCTTTCTTTAAAGTGAAAATTTTATTTTTAACTTTTTAGTTTATGTTTTTGAAGTCGATTTTTATTTTTATTTTTTTAATTATTTTATTTTTCAATTTTTAGTTGAACGCATCTGTAACTTATTTGTATTTAGTATAAATGGGGCTACTAAACGCGCTACTCTAATGAGACAGAACCGCGATTACGCAACGTAAATTCAGTGTCAAATTGACGCATCAGCATGCCTAGTAGGCAGTGGTATTCCTATGTAAAACTTCAATCTTAATTATTATTTTTGTGCGAACTGAACATTTTGGCATATTCAACCGTATGAAGGAAGCCCAACAAAAAGTAACTGCTGTAAATCGTTGAGGAATTCCCTCGACTGTTTATGGTCTTCATCATCAGACCTGTAATGGCACTTATAACCCATATGAGTGCAAAGTTCTCTTCAATAGAAATGAATTAAGTCCAAACACCAGGTAATTGCTGTAAATCGTTAAGGAGTTCCCTCGCTTGTGTATGGTCTCCATCATCAGATCTGTAATGGTACTTATAACCCATATGGGTGCAAAGTTCTCATTAATAGAAATTAATTAAGTCCAAACACCAGGTAATTGCTGTAAATCGTTAAGGAGTTCCTTCGACTGTGTATGGTAACCATCATCAGACCTGTAATGGTACTTATAACCTTTATGGGTGCAAAGTTCTCATTAATAGAAATGAATTAAGTCCAAACACCAGGTAATTGCTGTAAATCGTTGAGGAGTTCCCTCGATTGTGTATGGTCTCCATCATCAGACCTGTAATGGTACTTATAACCTTTATGGGTGCAAAGTTCTCATTAATAGAAATGAATTAAGTCCAAACACCAGGTAATTGCTGTAAATCGTTGAGGAGTTCCCTCGATTGTGTATGGTCTCCATCATCAGACCTGTAATGGCACTTATAATCCATATGGGTGCAAAGATCTCATCAATAGAAATGAATTAAGTCCAAACACCAGGTAATTACTGTAAGTCGTTGAGGAGTTCCCTCGACTGTCTTTCAGCTCCATCATCAGATCGACTCCCGACCTTCACTAAATAGTACTAGTAGTAGTATTTTATCAAAATACTTAAAATACGATACTTTAAAATACGATTTTCGAAGGTTGCCCTCGATTTCTCTGGGATGCCATCATCAGATCCTGGTTTCCTTATCATGGTACCATTTCGGAGATATCTCCCTTTCACAAAAAAAATATCATCCAATTCGGTTCATAAACAACGAAGTTATCCCTGAACACACATAAAAAAAAAAAAAAACATATACGGTCAAATTGAGTACCCTCCTTCTTTTTTGAAGTCGCTTAAAAACAGACATAAACTGCGCGTTTTTGGGCCCCTACGGTAAGGTGGGGGGATTCCGTCTATCTGCTGCAACTAGCGTGCAGGGCGATAATGGTAGACCTGTGGTGCATTTCTCTGTTGGCTCAACGCTCGTTAACCGTTTTCACGATGTGCAGATATGACCGTTTATATAATAGGTGTAACGTTGCACTATATTCAGCAAATTAATCACATTATAAACATCTATTAACTACAAAAAAGAAAAACTGTCACATACGGAAACCACATAATCCGACGCGAACCCTACAAGTCTCGCGCAGATCTAATCGTTCCTACGTTCAACAGTGACCGGTCTTTTACTTCACTGACTGAAACGGTTAGAAAGGCGCGCGCGCGGCCGTTCGTTCGTCGGGTGATTCATTTTTCAAAAGATTCTACTAACGGTGCGGTGTGATATTGTGTGTGTGAAGTACTGAATATTTAGTATCATTTAATTTCAACAATTATTCAGAAAAAGACAGGTTAGGTTAGGTTAGGTAATGACTAAGTATATATATTTATGCCGAGCCAAACTTAACGAGCTATGCCGGTAATTATAACATTAATTTTGGGGCTACACCTGCAAAATATAGCTGCATCTATCTGTCTCCAAGTAGATGACGAACATATACGTCTTATATTACAAAAGCAAATAGGAAATGGGGCAAAGCTACACCAAAGAGAGACTCGTCTAGTGCACGTATGACACAATGATATGACACCGATGTTCGGCGTAAACTAAACCTACTAAAGTAAATAGACGATGACTCAATACATTTCGATAAGATAGATAAATGGTGCATAAGAACTTGTCAGTGGGCTCCAATTGAAGTAACCCTATCTAATGCCAGAAACGTGGTTAGTTGGCATTTGTGTACAAACTACAAACTTTTTAACGAAACCAGGGTACAATATTATATGAACCGATCCTGAATCGGATCTAATATAAAGCAGGGTTGTGTATTCTGGACCTTAGGAATTACTTCTATTAAAGCTGTGTGTATAGACAGTTGAGTCACGCTGTGTGTATAGATATCCAGCTGTGTCATGCTGTGTGTACAGATGTACAGCTGTATCATGCTGTGTGTACCGACGTACAGCTGTGTCGCGGCGTGTGTACTGATATGTGTGTCACATCGGCTTGTGTATCCAGTAAATATTTTATCGATGGGTGCAGCGCAGAAATTAATAAAGAACTAGGCGCCACCATGCCCCTGTTCCGACCGACCTATATCGATTAATCGCGCCTAATCGTCATAATCGGCATTAAGTTTGAAGGGCGGTGAATGACGTCATCGGCCGTCTCCACGTTTACGCAACGCAACTAGGTTTCCCAACGTGAATTATGCATGAAGCGCGGCCGCTCCAATGACTTCGATTGTTTTACCTAAACAATATAAATTTATTAATAGACCGGATCACATTCCAGGCAAGCGGTCTTATGACATACGATAATAAGCACTAATATGAATTCGACCGTGTCAACATGTAAATTTCTTTACCATGCCATACCATCAGCCCATTAATACCCCCTGCAGGGGCTTAGGCCTTCTCTCGGGATGAGAAAGCTTGAAGTTTAATCCACCACGCTGCTCCAGTACGGGTTGGTGGATTGCAACGACTGCCGTCTATTGGTGGCAACCGGAACAGACGGCTTAACGTGCTCTCCCGAGGCACAGAGTCAATGATAGCTATGTACATAAGTTAGAAAAACCTAATTGGTATATGCCCTGAGATTCGAACCACGACCTTTTAAACAAGGAGCGGGCTCGCTACCACTCGGCTATGGGGAAATTCTTTACTTTACTTTAAAACTAAAAACTTCTGTACTTTATCCTAACAAAAACTTCTTGAATTTTGCATGTCCTCGTATTTTGTTCAGCTCGAAAATTAATAAGAGAAATAGATATAAGTGTACGAAAGGTATAGAGGTCGTTTATTATCAATGACATTTTATTATAGAAAAATGTGTCACCAGTGCAGTGGTCTGAGGTAGGAAAAGAATTTACAAGGATATGACACTACTCAGTTGCATTTCGGCTTAGTAAATGGTAATTGTACGTCTTTTGTACGCCAATGCACTATGACGGATCTCAAATTAGTTAAATATTTCAAAGTTTTCTGTCTGTATACGTCAATAGGGAGATTTTAATAACGAAACAGCCCGTCAGAGACAAAATGTTGCGCCACTTCCACAATAATGAGGATCGACTCAATAACAAAATATTTTATTTTGATATTAAAGATAAATAAGCTGTTTACTTCATAAATTTTTAAAATCCATCAAGAAATGACGAAATTCGTAAAAATTAAAAAAGAAATATGGAATTGCCGTACCATATGAGAAAATCTCTACACTTTTCTGTATATAAAATAAGCACGTTAAAAAAGTGCTCATGAATACAGCCTCGTGCTGCTGAAGGACGTTTATATTGTTTACAATGTGCTCGTAAACATGTTTAATGCTTCTAGTAAATACATAACGATTGAGTAATTTATTACAATTGTAAAAGAAATTATAAATTCAATTTGTTGAAACTCGTTTTGGCTTCTTGCAACATTCATCACCGTGTTTTTTATGCTCATTTTCAAGTTGTAATTAGCTGTAAGTTTTCCTAAAAAATATATTAAAATAAAATAACACTGAAAGTAACAGATATCAGATATTCTTTTTAATTTTTTATAAACTATTTATTAATATTGAGAAACTTGATAGAAATAAGCATAATAATAAACGTGAACTCTCATTAGAAACTAACTTCATAGTGTTATATCGGCGTCTGCAATTTCCGTTAGAGACTAAAAATTTGCTTTTTCCCCTAACGCGCTAAAAGAAATATGACTTCAAATATATCCTTTAAACTTTAACATATAAGAAAAATGTGAATAGACGTTAAACAGTGAAATAGGTACCTACTTATCGTAACGTAAAAAACTGATCGGCGGTTATAGGAACTGCGGACAGAAGTAAAAACTTAGAACTTTTAGTATTAAAATTTGAATCTTCATAATGTTATTAAAATTATCAACAACAATCTGGTTTCACGGTTTTCACATCTATTGACACTCCGAGCAATGACGCAGCTGCCAGCGACACGAAACTGAGTAACGCTCTGACTTTACTCCCCACACTCAGCAGTTAGTACTGGGGATATATGACGCAGCTGCCAGCGACACGAAACTGAGTAACGCTCTGGTCTTACTCCCCACACTCAGCAATTAGTAGTGGGGATATAGGGAACAACCGGCTTCTCGTGTGAAAGCCGATTGTTCCTTATATCTCCCCCAGTTATATTATTTACAGTGACACATTTTCGTGTCGTTTTAGGCTCACCCCGCGCCATAAGAAGTTTCACTTCAAAAATATTTCCATATTGTATGATTTGGATGTGGTCTTGGCAGGACAAATCTATATTTTTAAATCTATGGATACGTCATACATTTTAATGTGCGTCCGCAAAATGTCCGTGTTCAGAATGATTCCCGCAACCAATCACACGGTCAGAAGTCCTCAATTCTAATTTGCGAACCGAGACACGCGATTAACATCGTAACACATCAATAAATTTTAATTTCGATAAGGTACTAACATATCTTCATATACGGTATAACGACGTGCTATTTAGGACTAGAAATGGCCTGTTACACGGTTTGACTTCGACTAAGGGTCGCGTGTCGTGACTAAAAACATTGACAGCCAGGGCTGAGTCTTGACTTGTATGCCTCACAGGTACGACGGGTACGACATATTTTTAGTTCATTTAGTTCATAGGATGTAGTCCTGAACTAAAAATATACTGCATCACGTTGACCTTCTCTGCCGTGGCTGCGCGTTTGGTTTGCATTCATTATTTTGTGCACACTTGTCACCAGAACACTTTCTAACGATAACCTAAACTTATTTCACCCGCCCCTCCATTTCTAAGATAATTCGTAGTCAAACTTTTCGAATACCTACCTCAAAAAAAAAACGCAAATCGGTCAATCCAATCAAAATATCTACATTTTTATAAAAATAATACTAGCTGGTAAAATTGTGGCAGATTAAAAAAAAAACAAATGTAATTAGAGCCATAATGAAAAAAATAGACTACATAGAAGACTCTTTGGAAAACAAAGTTGAATAACAATTCTCAAAGGTAATCATATTTCTTTAGTGTTCAATGAATGTTAAATATAACACTATAAGAAATATTTATATTTTCCTCGTAGGCGTACTGAAAAAGAGTGTTTATTTACGTCGAAGGGATTTTATTTATCTTGCGGGTGGCATAGAATTCGCTGCGCTCGTGGCTCTAGATTCAATATTACACCCTCGCTGGAAAAACATTATTTTGCCCCCTCGATTAACAATATACTATTTACTGCCTTTTATTTCCGGGTCTATTCGATTCTTTTTTCGGCAAGTATAAGTACGTTAATTTTTAATCAATGCGTGTTGGAAGAAATTTTACAGATTTTCAACCATTACGGATTATTTTCTATTTTTTTGACAAAACGACCTTGTTACGTAAATATCGTTTGAAAAATTCAGGTGATAATCTCGGATCTCAGAGTAACTCAAGTCTCTAAAGTTTGTTTAGAAATAAAACTGTACCTAATTAAATAGTATTGGGTGTCATCAACAACAAGGGACGACCCGCTTGACCTATTGGGTAGCGACCCTACCTCCGAAGCTGAGGGTCTCGGGTTCGAATCCCAGGTTGAGTCAGTATTTATTTGAAGAATATTGATACTTGTACCGGGTCTTGGTTGTTACATGTATGTGTTGTCTTCGCTTGGCACCCAAAACACAAGCTAAAGCTTAGTTTGGGGCCTAGACGTTGTTGTGATGTATACGTTATTATTATTTAAAAAAACGCAAAACATTAATTCAGTAAGAACAAGATCAGATACCTATAACGCTTAAAACGTTACGCTTTTTTGACATATTCAGTAATAATGTATGAATATGCCTAAATATAAAAAGTATCAAAAAAGTAAAATTATCTTTCGTTACAATTAATTAGAGATTATCATACAATACTTTTAAGAAAGGTTATCAATAAATCGGTTATGTATTGTAAAGTATGTTACCAATAACGACTCGTTTTACTAATTGAATTTTAATTATTATTAGAAATCCGGCAGGGCAGATTGTGGGGCAGAATTGTGGAAAAAAATCGTCAGATTCGACAGTTCTCCTCTTCATACTCGTATCGGTAGAAATACTTAAAATTCGGTTTTCTAAACTGCTGCGCTGGGAGCATGTTTTTTTTATATTAATAAATTACAGTACCGTTTTCATGTCGAAAAATTATAGTGAATAATGTGACTATTGTCGCCATATAAAATGCCGAATAATCGTTAATCGATTGCCTTAGATTCACTATATAAATTATCTCTAATTTTTTTTTTAATTATTTCTTTTTTTTCCAAACATTTTTTTTTTATATATTGTAAGGTATTATTTGAAAGAGTAACTTTTACTTAAAGAATAATAATATTTTTTCCAGATTTATGGCGAAGCGGAATTAAATCTTCAAAATGTGTGAAGTGATAATGTTCTCCTCGACTTATCTTGTAAGTTTCTAAAGCTTTATTTAGACTTTCAGAGTTAGTAGACATTTGGAGTATAGCTAACAGAAGACTACAACTTTTTTAACAGTCTGTTAGATAATAAAAAGTATTAAAAAGGATTAAATGCCAGTCTCTTAGAAGAGAAGAATTAAAAAATCTTTAATGCTAGATTCTTAGATAATTAAAAAAAACTAAAAATATATGTTTCTAAATGGAGCACAAAACAATAGCAACTGTTTTGTGATGAAGTTGTGAAAATACGGAACCCCAAACGTGCGAGTCAGACTCACCATTGACCGGTTTTGTAAATTCAACTTACAAAAGTTCTGTACTTGTTTCCAATGGTTATGGATTTATTTGTCTAATAGAAGTTACCATAGATTCCGTGCCCTGGATATAACAGCAATGTGTCTTACACCAAAATGGTCATAATTAGAAACGCATACTGATTGAAATTATCGTCGCTTACGTGTAAACACGTTTACTTGCAATTTAATAATTAAGTACACAGGCGAGATAAACACTTCTGACTAATGAGCTGCGGCATACCGCAATTTTAGAATTCCAGCCCATGGCTGGAATAAAAAAATTACATGCATGGAAGTGACAATATAGTTTTTTTTTTTTCATTTTAACGAAAAATCGCTTAGGTTTTTATTTTTATTTAATCTTTCTTTCCACGGCTTCGAATTGACATCGCTATTTCCGTTTCAATCCCTTTTCCCCGACCTGTTCCTGAGTGACACACATAAGAGCAAGTTACCAAAAATACATTTAAAAAATACCCTTCGAAACAGCTTGCGGGTTGTGACTGATTCCACCCCTGAAATATGTATGAATTGGAACCAAAATTTGCAAGATCATTAAAAATGAATGTCCCTAGGGCGGTCAGTTTTTTTTTTTTAAATTCGCGATTATATCGAATTTGCGGCTCATTATTTTCAAACACAAAGAGCCGACGGAAATCATGTTTTTCGGGAATTTATTCCAAAACAGCTAAACAAGATATCAAAAAAATATTTCTCCTATTACATATATTTTTACTGTAAATATTGATACAGAAATACAGCGAGGATTAGACACGGGCCGAACTCTCTTTTTTGTATGAAAAGCCTACCTACCTCTTTTAGTTTACATCTATGAATATTCCATAAATATTTACTTAATTATTGGCGGCATAAACAAACCTGTAAATAAACTTTTTTTACAAAACAAAAAATTCATGCTTACTCTGGTTTTTTTTTTGTACGTATAAGCGTATATACGAATTCATGCGGAATTCCCGTGAGAGTTGTTAGCTTTCAAGAGCGTGAGTGATAGGCGACACTTTGATGTAATTAAAAAAGCTATTAACCGCGCTGGTTCAGTCGCGCACACATACATCCACAAAATTAAATTAAATAGCAGGACTTTTATTCAAGGTAGCTCTAGCCATGTAATCGTGATGACAGTTCCATCACAATATGACAAACTGTAAAGGATTTTTGTTTCGGCGACAGGAAGCTTTTGCTAATGTGTGATTCAGTACTCCAATCAAAAAGCTAGAATTGGGGTGTGTTTACACCTATACCTAAGTAGTTATAGCTAAGGTATTGCAGGCGGGGACAAACAAAAATTACAGAAAATATTTTTTGTAAAAGTTTTTATTTTTACATAAAGATCACCACCAAATGTATTTTGTTTAATGGTTTATTTGTCCCCCTGCAATACCATATACCATTCATGTCATATTTATATGATAGTATATTTTCGTATCTTCTCAAGTTGGTATTGTATATAGGTACCTATAATATATATTAAAGTGGTACTTTTGATACAGTGGATATTTTGACATAGTGGTCATCACAAGGATGCGTTTTGTCGATTTATGAAATACTAGCGACCGCCCGCAGCTTCGCTTGCGTAGACTACAAATTCCTGTTATACGTACTATTAACGTTCGAGATGGTTTATATACGTACTTTTTGCTGGAACCAATTTTGGTTACACCTATTCAAACTTTCAATCTTCATTCCCCTTCCATCTTTTAAAAAAAACCGATACAATTTTTCATCTCCCGTTTCCCACCCTTAAAATGTGGAAATCTAAAAAACCCTGAAACACGTCATCATTTAAGTCCCTCCATTCCCATCCTTAAGTTTGAAATTTCTAAAAAAGCCTTTCTTAACTTAGCATTAAGTTAAGAAAGGCTTTTTTAGAAATTTATATTATATTTATAAACGTTATAAAATAAACTTATGTTCCAAATTTAAGCTTCCTAGACTTAGTACTTTCGGCTGTACTTTGCTAGATCAGTGAAGACAAACGACAGACAGATAGACAGACAGACAAACACAAAAAGTAGCTTATGACACTCTTGACAACCTTCGTTCACGTCTGCAAAGTTTCATTAAAATCTGTTCAGCCGTATTGGAAATTAGCTCGAATAGATAAAATTGAATTGAATAGACACATAGACGTACAGACAAACAGACGGACAAAAAGAAGCTAATGTCAAATCTCTTGACAACCTTCTTTCCCGTCTGCAAAGTTTCCTTAAAATCTGTTTAGCCGTTTTGGAGATTAGCTCAAATAGACAGACAGACGGACAAAAAGTAACATTTGTTAGTTTTAACGACCTTCTTTTCATACTTGTGACGTTTCATTAAGATCGGTTTAAACGTACAGACAGACATACAAAAAGTTCTATATGTCACATATGGAAAGGATGTAGTCAAAAGACTACATCCTTTTATATATGTAAAGTTTCATCAAAATCGGTTAAGCCGTTTTGGCCGAAGCCGATTTGCTCGAATAGACAGACAGTTCGTTTTCATGTATATAGCCTATTATAACCCTCCGCTAGAATCAGGCTATCAAAGGCAGACTTTTTTTAAATCCGACTGGTAGTTTCAGAGATTAGCGCATTCAAACAAACAAACAAACAAACAAACAAACAAACAAACAAACAAACAAACAAACTATTATAAAGCTGAAGAGCTTTATAATAAGTATTTCTATTATATAGATTAATAGATTATAAGATAATAAGAAAATAAGATATTATTAAAAACCGTATCAAAGTCTATTGGTTTGGAAGTAAAAAGTTAACGAATAGAGGCAGACAGCGAATTTATTTTCTCCCGTTATAGTTTTCGAAGTTCGATAAAAACTGCTAAGATATTAATTTAAATTGTATGATGTAAAGGGCAATTATAATATGCATGAAATGCTTAAGACAACTAACGTTTTAATCTAATCTATTTAATTTGATAAGGATTAATATCACGTATAAAAAACATCTTCGCTAATAGTACATTATGTTAGAACAAATTTGACTGTCATAAAAAAGGTTATAGTAAGCTAACCTTAAAAGATACACATATGCTGTCGCGGACTTTTGGTTGGAACTTTTAAAGGGGAACAATTCCGTAATACATGATTTTGCTTAACATCAACCGTTTACGCAGCGCGCGCGACGGAAGCTCTCAAAAGGAATAATTTTTCCCGTTTTTGCAACATTTTTCATTGATGCTCCACTCCTATTGGTCGTAGCGTGATGTAGTATAGCCTTCCTCGATAAATGGACTATTCAACAAAAAAATAATTTTTCAATTTGAACCAGCAGTTCCTGAGATTTGCGCGTTTAAACAAACAAACAAACTCTTCAGCTTTATAATATTAGTATTGATGAAGTCAAAATTTTGAATAATAATCGAAGTATTCTATTGGTTAAAGAAAAAAAAAATGCCTCTTTTCCATTCTCTTCGGTCTTATTTTCCTGATAATTTTTTAGCCTTTTTGATAATCTTCTTTCCTGTCCAATGTTTATTTTTTAACTCCTTTAAAAAAGTACATAGTTCAAAAGCTTACGATTCTACTCAAGTATATATTAATATTATATAATATATAATATTAACTAATTGTAGCCCGTTCCACAAGGGCAAATTCGAGTCTGAAAGTCAGGCACAATATTTGCTTTTGTAGGTACGTTTCCGTAGATATTTACAGTCGTCACTAGAAAATGAACTGCGCCTAAGATTGGTTTGAACACATATATATCAACGATTGCGGTTGACATTTCCACCCTTTGCGTGCCTTCACTTAAGCGACAGCACGTGATCATAAGTGTCGTTATGCCTGTAATTGAGTTAACAGTGTAGATACACATACACTCTGTCTAATTATATATAGAAAAATACATTAGGTAATTGCTTCGGTATACGCTCGTTAACCGCTGTAGCGCTGTATCTAATCGGGTTACTTTGAATGGGCGATAAAAAGTAGAACGACCGACGTACAGTTAACAACGCAAGATACTGAACAAAATGTATCCACGTCGTACCTTTAATGAGGAACCATATTAAATGCGATGATAGGGTATCAGCTCAAAAATGTATGGGGTCGTCCATTAATCACTTGAGGCTAGAAAGAGGGGGAGGGGGCAAAAATCACGAAATATCACAAGGAGGGTGGGGGGTGCAGTGAGATATCATCATCAGCCCATTTTTACCCCACTGCAGGGGCTTAGGCCTCCCCCAGGGTGAGGAGTGAGGGGGGTTTGGAGCTTAAATCCACCACGCTACTCCACTGCGGGTTGGGGATTGTAACGACCGCCATCTATTGACAGCGTCCGGGACCGACTGCTTAGCGTGCCCTCCGAAGCACGGTGTCAGTGATATTGTGTACTTAAGTCAGAAAAACTCATTGGTACACGCCCGGATTCGAACCATGGCCCTATGGGGCCTCATAAATTTGAGACAGGTTCGTTGCGCTCTGGGCTATCACGACATGTCATGGCAGTGAGATATAACGTGTGTATTTATTTTGTTGTTGAACGCGTGATATACTAAAAAAAATACACTTGATATTGGGTAGGAGTGAAGGGTTAGTCTTAAACTTCACAACGTAGCACCAGGGTGAAGGGGTTAAAAAATGCTAACAAACATCACATGATTAAAGGACGACCCCTATCATTTTGAGCCAATTTCTCGCCGACCCTATCATCTCGGCGGTATTTAACGGGTATAATAAAATAAGTCAACAACGGTCATCGACTTCGTTTAGTCTAGACTATTGTGCCAATTGACGTTTGATTGCGACATTCCCCTGTATGTAAAGACGACATTAATCACAAAAAGTCATATTGGAAAAAATCTATCATCAAAAGTACAGCCTGTATGTTCAGGCAACATTCCATGTTTCATGAGTGGTCTCAAATTATTCAATATTTTTTCATTCCACCTATTCGTAGAAGGGTCATCTATTGATAGCTATATGCACGGTTGCAACTTAATAAGTCAAAAAAGGATTTTAAAGTTAAATATTCAATTCAGTCATGATTAAAAACAGTAACTTAATATCAATAAAAAGACCATTATACACTAAAACATTATAATTTAATTTAAATTTAAAATTATATTTTGGTAGATTTTTCTCACAATATACCTAATTATAACAAATATTTATTTAACTTTATAAAAAATAACATTGGCTGATAAGCCAGATTTGATTTATAATGAAACTACCTTCCGCCCGCGGCTTCGTCTACGCGGACAGTCGTTACGCCCTTGTGGTCGTTTTACGCTCTCCCCACTGTTCTCATACCCTCTCACACTTTACTCTCATCTAACTCCTGCTTCCATCACTTTGTTGTAATATGTACTGATTCTTTCCCGCTCTCATCCCCACACACATTATCATTTCATACATATATTCTATGGCGTCCCGCCTCGGTTTCGCACGGGCCAGTTCCCTCCCCACCCCCTAACCCTAACCCTCCTACCTCCTGGACCACGTGCATAATGCGACTATGATGATGCCGCATCATGTAATAATATATCAATGGTGGAATGAGGTTGAAAACTGCAGATTATATTGATCAACACAAAACGAAACTTGTCTATATAAAGTTGTAAACACCTGACAAACCCACCGCGTCGTCGTCGTCGTCGCATCATCATTTTTTGTACCATAACATGAAATCTAATTAACGTAATCTAAACTCACACTAAGAGAAAAGTATGGACTGGGCGCCGGGGCGCCGGGAGTGAGGTTCGACGCTTTTAAAATGAGTCATTTACTTATGAAAAATAAGAAAATCATACTGGCTACGCCGCATCCCTAGTTCTTGTTTCCGCACTACCCGCTTTTTCCTTTACATTCAGTCCGCTGTTGTCTTTCCTATGTGACGCACTGAAAATATAAAACGCTAAACGCATAATCGCTTATCGCCTAAAACTCATATAAAAACCTAATAATATTGTGTAACAAACGCTATAATATATAAACTGTGGAGTGTGCCCGATTACGTGTTGGTGCCGCGCCGCCGCCTGACTGGAGGAGCTCCTGGCTGACAGCGAAGACTTATATGTGTGTTGCTGCGTCAAGGTCAGTCCCTTTAGTCTTTCCTCTCCTTTCGCTATCGCCCCTCGCTATACCTATAAATACAGTCCACTAAAACGCTCACGCTTCAGGAGTGAGCCCAGACGAAGTTCAAAGAAGAACTCGTGGGCGCCTTCATAATAATATGGTCCTTCGATCCGAAGGTTTAAAAAATAATATGGTCCTTCAGAAGAAAAAAGAATTTGTTCTTCTGAACACGCTCGCTTCATAAAATTCTGGTCTTTACCAAAAGTTTTAAAATAACTCGCTGCACGCTTCCCTTCATACAATTCTTTTAAACTACGCTATTCTTACTCTGTCAGTCTTTACTGAACAAGGTAGATTCCATTTCTCGCACGAAACGCTTTATATAAATATAAAATTATTTTATATCAAAATTTTATCTAAGAATTTATAATTATTTCGCTTTGTAGGTAGGTAAACATCGCGTCGCATCTACACGCGTACCTTGTGTGTGCGTGCCGCGTGTGCATGTTACAGGCAGTAATTGCGACATTTATTGAATCGTCTAGTTTCTTACGTTTTCAGTTTTAATTCTATTGATTCTATAAATATATTTAACTTCAAATATGCCTACAAAAGGTAAAGTAACACTGCAAGAGGCAGATATTAAAATACGAATAAAGATGTTAACTGCGCAACGTGAATCAATGTTTGGTCGGTTGCAATACATCTATAATTACGCAAAAAACGCCTTTGAAGATACAGTAGCAGAAGAATTATTTTTGTCCAGTATTATTACATTGGAATCGATTCGCGATGAATTTTCTGATTTAGTAAAACAAATCAATTTGCTTGAGCTGACTGTGAATCCTGACGCGGTACCTAATTTTCAATCTTGGAATGCGTTTGATGATTTATATTGCCGTATTAAGCGGGTCGAAAGCAAAATTAACGCTCTTAAAGTTCCTGAGTCTACATGCAACGATACTGGTAACAATTCTGAAAGCAAGAAAAGTACTATAAAATTACCTAAGTTGGAGTTATTGTCGTTTTCTGGTGATCCTGTTGAGTGGCCAATGTTTTATGAAAATTTCAAAAATACTATTCATATAAACGAAAACTTAACAGATCACGAAAGAGTGCAATACTTAATAAGAAAACTTTCTGGTCGTGCTTTATCAGTGTGCTCCGGAATCACTCCCACCGGGGAAAATTACGAAAAGATTTGGTCAACTTTGGTTAAAAAATATGAGGATAAACGTTGTCTCGCTTCCGCTTATTTGGATCAATTATTTAATTTTAAAGCTGCAAGTTACGCTTCTTCAAAAAATATAGAATTATTTTTAGATAAATTCGCCGCCGCAGTCGCTAGTTTGAAATCTTTGAAATTGTCTGATTTGACGGATTTCATATTACTCCACGTAGCACGGAAACATCGCGCGCCTTTGAAATGTTAAAACGTGACGAATCCATACCTACGTATAATAGTTTAATCGGTTTTCTTCATGAACAATCCAAAATATTGGATCGAACGCCTTCTTCTATATCTACTACTTCTGCCCCGCCAAAGAAGTATGGTAAAAATAACGCAGAACAAAATTACTCGAAGCCTACGCATTCATTTGTCGTAGTGGATAATGCTTGTGTGTGCTGTAAACAAACCACACATACACAATTATATAAATGTGATTCTTTTAAACGCCTTTCAATTAATGATCGTATTAATTTTATTAAAAAACGAAATGGATGTTCTAATTGTTTGAGTTTATATCATGTAAGTTTCGCTTGTAAATCTACGGTTTTATGTCGCTACTGTGGATGCAAACATCATTCACTTTTATGTAGAAAAAGGAAGTCGCATACGGAACCGCAAACCGTAAACGTTCGTGCGGAGTCCTCTGAAACGCTGAAGCACTCGGCTGCCGCCGGCGGCCCCGCTAACCGGTTTCCGACGCCTGCGCCTACAGTGGATGCGTTACACGATAATAAAATATCTCTTTGTAATATTAAATCTAGTTCTGAACGCTTGAACACTTGTTTATTAGGAACTGTTCAATTAAACACTGAAGATAACTTGGGTAACTTACATACTATTAGAGGTCTAGTGGACACAGCTTCACAAAATAATTTCATAACCGCAGATTGCTGCAAATTATTAAATTTACGCTATAATAAAATTACTAGATCTGTCGTTAAGGGCATAGGTGGCTCCGCTAGTTCAATTAAGGGCATGTTAACACTTAAAGTGTCATCATTAATAAATAAAAATATTAAATATTCTATTAACGCTTTTGTAATCGATCGAATTACGGATAAAATACCTACCGCTCATATAAATACTACTTCATTTACCTATTTAAATAATGTTACGCTCGCTGATAAATATTACTCGGTTCCGGGTGATATCGATCTTTTGTTGGGGGGTTCGATGTTTTCACAAATTTTACTGTCGGGCCGTGTAACGGGGCCTCCGGGTATGCCGACAGCTTTCGAGACTGTCTTCGGTTATATGATTATAGGCAATGTAGATATTGAAAATAATCCCAGTAACATATCTCTTGCTTGTTGCGCTGTTACTCAACCCTGTATAAATACGATTTTACAAAAATTTTGGCAACTTGAAGAAGTTCATACCGCGCCTGTCCTTAATGCTGAGGATCGTGAATGCGAAATTATATTTAAAGATAATTTGTCGCGAGACAAGTCTGGACGCTACAGCGTCGCGCTTCCCTTTTCGCGCGACTCTGCTTCTTTGGGTGACTCGTATACAATCGCTAAAAATAGATATTTTTCTTTGGAACGAAAACTTAATGCTTCGCCTACTTTGCGCTTAGAATACAACGCGGTTATCAAAGAATATTTAGATAAAAATTATATCTCTCCAGTTTATGATGATAATATTGAAAGTGGTTATTACATCCCTCACCACGCCATCGTGCGTCAAGACAAAACCACGACGAAGTTGCGTATAGTGTTAGACGCGAGTGCCAAAACCACTTCTGGCCTATCACTCAACGACATATTATATACAGGGCAAAATCTACAAAATGACTTATTTTTAATATTACTCATGTTTCGCTTTTATAGTATAGCTTTCTCAGCAGACATCAAGCAGATGTATTTGCAAATTTTGGTTCAGGAAGAACATCGCAAATTTCAAAAAATACTTTATCGTTACAACTCTACGGAACCTCTCGTCACGTATGAGTTCAATCGCGTCTGTTTTGGATTACGTAGCAGTCCCTATCTCGCTATGCGTGTCGTACGCGAATTGGCCGCCGAAGAACAAGACACATACCCGCTCGCCGCGGATCTCGTACCGCGCGCCGCCTATATGGACGACGTGTGTTATTCTGTTCCCGCGCTACCTGACGCACTCAAACTTAAGAATGAGTTGCTGGGTCTCTTCAAGGCCGGGGGCTTTGATTTGGTAAAATGGTCTAGTAATTCTGCTGAATTGTTAGATTCGTTGCCCGAGTCTTATCGCTACCGTTCGGCTGTTCAGTTTGAACAGGATCAACATTTAAAGATTTTGGGACTTCAGTGGTCTCCGTCTACTGATGAATTTAGTTTTGTCGTGTCCATAGAGGAGCGACTATGTACAAAACGAAATATTTTGTCCGTCATCGCTCGTCAATATGACATAATTGGGTTTATCGCACCGGTCATATTATTTGCTAAGGTTCTCATCCAGCAGCTTTGGCTTTTGAAATTGGACTGGGACGAACCAACGCCGCCGCACATTGCTGAAATTTGGCATAAATATATTTCCGAACTTCCTGAAATAGCTAAATTAAAATTCCCGCGTCATTTAGGTGTAACTAAAAATTCAAAAAATTCTATAATCGCTTTTTCAGACGCTAGTGAAAAAGCTTATGGCGCAGTTATTTATTTACGCGTATCTAACGCTAACAACCCGCCTGTTATACGTTTGGTTTGCGCGAAATCTAAAGTAGCGCCTCTTAAAGTGGTTTCTATCGCTCGCTTGGAGTTGTGCGCTGCGCTACTTATGGCTAAATTAACGCGTCTAGTCATCGACACATACGCTCCTCGTCATAATATTGACGATATTTATTGTTTCACCGATTCTATGGTGGCTCTATGCTGGATCCACTCGTCTCCGCATAAATTTAAAACATTTGTTGCTACACGAATTACAAAAATTATTGATACGCTTCCACCGCGACATTTTTATCACTTAAATGGAGTCGATAATCCGAGTGATTGTTTGTCTCGTGGTATCACACCTTTACGCTTAATTGACCATCCATTATGGTTTAATGGTCCCTCATGGTTACAGCAAGAATCTGAAAGTTGGCCTATTAAAAGGTTCAAACCTCCTGATAATATAGAAGTACCCGAATCAAAGGTAATCGCTTTGGCTACGTCGGCCGAAGAAGAACCACATGCTTTGTATACGCTATCACAACGCTTTTCTTCGTGGAACGCTTTACTTCGCTCTATTATTTACATTTATCGCTTTTTAAAGAAACTACCTCGCGCTGAAGTAATTACCAGTTCACAATTTGATTTCGCTGAAACTCAAATAATTAAGGTTATGCAATCTAAATATTTCGCTGACGATATAAAATGTTTAATTTCAAATAAAAACTGTTCGCCTCAAATCAGAAAATTAAACCCATTTCTAGATAAATACGGATTGTTGCGCGTTGGTGGACGCCTGCGTAATGCAGACTTATCCTATGATCAGCAGCATCCTATTTTATTACCTCGAAAGGACTATATTGTCGATCTCATAATAAAATATTATCACGAGAAACATTGTCATACTGGGCCGCAACTACTTATGTCTATACTTAGACAACGCTATTGGATTTTATCTTGTCGAAACACCGTTCGCAAAATTGTTCATCAATGTTACTTTTGTTTTAAGGTTAATCCGAAAAATACATTTCCTATGATGTCTGATTTACCAGCTTGTCGTGTACAGCAAACTAAAGCTTTCACGCATACAGCTGTAGATTATGCAGGTCCAATCAGCATTACGCCTTATAGAAAACGCGGTATTCGTCCTATAAAATGCTATTTGTGCATATTTGTGTGCCTCGTAACGCGCGCTGTACATATAGAGATAGCCTCAGATCTGACAACGCACGTATTCATTTCAGCTTTTAAACGCTTTCTTGCCAGACGGGGTGCGGTTTCGTGTATGTACTCTGATAACGGTACGACGTTTATAGGAGCAAAAAATACGCTTAATGAACTCTATAAATTTTTATGTTCTGAAAATTACAATTTTTCATTTGCAAAGGAGGTATCAGAAAACAGAATCACCTGGAAACTCATACCTCCACGCAGTCCTCATTTTAATGGACATGTCGAGACTTACGTCAAAGCGTTTAAAACTCATTTGTTTCGCGTAATAGGTTCACAGATTTTAACATATGAAGAATTGTTGACAGTATTGGTGCAAATAGAGTGCGTACTGAATTCGCGTCCGCTTACGCTATTGAGTTCTGATCCATCGGAGCCTTCTGCTCTAACGCCCGCGCATTTTTTAATGTCAAGTCCAGTAAAACATTTACCTTTTGTAGATGAGACAGAGTTTTCTAGTAATTTAGTAAAACGATATAAGCTTTTGGATAATATGGTACAATCTTTTTCAAAAAGATGGAAGTTAGAGTACTTACATCTTTTACAAACGCGTGAGAAATGGAATACACCTTCTAAACAAATCGAAAAGGGTACGATTGTAATTGTAATGACTGATGATACCCCTATCCTTCATTGGCCGTTGGGCGTAGTAGTTTCTACATTCCCAGGAGTTGACGGAGTAGTCCGTGTTGCGTCAGTTAAGACTGCAACTGGAACTTACAAGAGACCAGTCGTGCGTCTCTGCCCTCTACCCACGCAATAGCAATAATTTAATTTATTCTCCGCTTTCTTTTTTAAATTCTAAGTTTATTTTAATATTTTTCTTTTATTTTTCCTTGTGCAATTGAAAGCGAGACTTTCAATGGCCGGGGGCAATGGCTACGCCGCATCCCTAATTCTTGTTTCCGCACTACCCGCTTTTTCCTTTACATTCAGTCCGCTGTTGTCTTTCCTATGTGACGCACTGAAAATATAAAACGCTAAACGCATAATCGCTTATCGCCTAAAACTCATATAAAAACCTAATAATATTGTGTAACAAACGCTATAATATATAAACTGTGGAGTGTGCCCGATTACGTGTTGGTGCCGCGCCGCCGCCTGACTGGAGGAGCTCCTGGCTGACAGCGAAGACTTATATGTGTGTTGCTGCGTCAAGGTCAGTCCCTTTAGTCTTTCCTCTCCTTTCGCTATCGCCCCTCGCTATACCTATAAATACAGTCCACTAAAACGCTCACGCTTCAGGAGTGAGCCCAGACGAAGTTCAAAGAAGAACTCGTGGGCGCCTTCACATACTTTTTTTATTTGACTGACCGAGTAGTTATAGACCCTGACTTCGGAGCCAAGGGTCGCGGGTTCGATTCCCGCCCGGGAAAAATATTTCTGTGAATGAAATTGTCTACTTGTACCGTGTCTGGGTGTAAAATATATATATATATATTATAAGAAATATTTAAATATTTATATCAGTTGTCTAGTACCCATGATACAAGCTTTGCTTAGTTTGGCACTAAATGGTGCTGTGTGGAATGTCCCAGGTATTATCGTGTATTATTATTATGTCAGGTAGAATCGTTGTACACTATTTTACAACGCACGATGACATTTTGAAACTACGATATTTCCTCACATCAAAGGTACCTAACAGGTGTATGTATGCGTGTTCTATATGTGTGCCTGCAAGCGCATCGGGATATGATGCTTCAATACTGTGTCCGCGACGTCTTGTGTATTTAATCTGAAAATGTAACATTTATAACATCATCTATTCATAATCATGACAATAAAACTACTTACCACCCATACAACGCGGACGAAGTCACGAGCGAAACTTAGTACGTATATGCACAAAACACCGCTACAGTCACACATTCATACAAACCGCCTTTTATTTTAGAAAAATACACGATTTCATGCACAGTTCAAATATTTAATTCGAACGTCAATTACGAAAGAAACAAACCATAACTGAAAAGTAGAAAAATAAATATTTAAAAAAAAAACACAATAATATTTTGTATTGGCTGTTTGTTTAGTGATAAATAAATCGTTCAAAGGTAGACAGAATAGGGTTTGTACGCATTCAATCATCGAATAAAGTAACTGAATCTTCGAATCTTCGCTTATTGCATCATTGTCACGAAGTTTCGTGATTATTTGTAAATATGGGAATTTTGAATATTTATTAATAGCAACATTGCAAATTTGGTTGAAAATCATGATTTGGTTAGCAACACTTTTTTCTCCGGATGACAGCGGGACCGATATCACGAGGTTAGTCTGCTGCCTAGAATTTAATGGCCTATTAATAATTAATTACCTTTATTTGGTAGTGATAAGCACGATTGATTATCGAGCACCTAATTGTAAGTATATGATTAGTTTTTATAGATAACGAAACTAAGACACGATATCCAATATGCTGAGCACGTGGTGCCAGCTGACGTTTACTGTGATATTTGCCTGTAATATATTGACGATATCCACAATATTAATGCGTAATACAGATTTGAATAATGTTATAGATTTAGCGAGATTTGTGTGTATGATGACGTCGGCATAGAAGCTGACTCGTGTCATAACCTAAGAGAGTGAGAGATATTATAAGAGCACTTCTCAATGAATGGTTGAGAAGGTATGAGCTCTTCATAGTGGTTAAAGAGTCCACACACTGAAGTCGGCATAGAAGCTGACTCGTGTTATCACCTAAGAGAGTGAGAGATATTACAAGAGCACTTCTCAATGAATGGTTGAGAAGGTATGAGCTCTTCATAGTGGTTAAAGGATCCATAGATAGAGAGATATGTATACGTGTATGTGTGTGTAGATAGACACTAGAGTTTATCCTAAATAGAGGTACACAGAGATACTGATAAGCGAAGCAGATGTGAGAGAGTTTTATATACCTAGTATGATACTATCTATAGTCTATTATAATCTATTGATGTGCTTTTACGCTGTGTACTATGTTATTTGTGATCACATTCTAACTAACTATAAATTGTCAATGCGGGGTCGGTGCTGGACCTTTGGGCCCGGGCCACCATTGCGTTAGGCAATGGTGTGCCCGGGCTTTATTAATTTTTTAGGTGTTCCTGAGACGGGAGAGATGAGAGCGAACTAATCAAAGCTGCCTACACTGACAACGGAGATGATGCTTATAGTGTACATATGTGCTCATGCTGGATGTCGCTTAAAGGAGCTCCTCGGAAGACAATTCAAGTGGTCGATGCTACTGTATATGGTGTAGATTCTTAATGACCAATATGAGATAACTTGATTAAATAAATCAATTATCAATTTGTATTAATTCAAGTATCGTTGACCCTTGATCAGTTCAAATATAATCTTATCGCGATCTTAGAAGTTACACCTCACAATACATGATGATATAACAAGATAGACTTCGCGACATGGTGGAGGTGCTTCGAGATATGAAATCAGGAGCCAATCCCTCAGCACATCCTATTCGTTTTCCGATGAGCTCAAAGCGATATCAGCATTATTTGTTGGCGGCTAGCTAAATGACACTTTTAGACTAAAGAAACACTGACTAAAAGAAACTTTTAGTTTCATAATTTAGTCAATTTATGAAAACGCATACAGCATCATTACAATTTATAATAATATATTACTAATTTATTTTCTTGTTGTAAAGGCGAAATCGTTTCTGACGTGTTTTCGTGTTAACGGTGACCTGCGGTGACCTTTGTTAAATAAGTTGAAAAAGTGTTGGGTCGATTGAGTGAGTCAGAGTAAGGTGATCTGTTGATATGACTCCTAGATGCGATTCATATCTATACTATCAAACGATCACGAAGTTCAAGTGAAGAAAGTGAGACGTACAAGAATAATTTTTTTTGACCTTAACTATTACAATATCGGTGCGCGTAGTATAGTGAAGACTGAAGAGTGGAGATTTTGAAGGCTTTAATCAACTACACGAAGTGTGATGTGTTATCGTGTTCTATTTATTGAATACCTATCTTTATCTTACTAATTTAATACATGTACAAAATAAAATTATTAAATAGTGTACTCCATCACTCAATTTTATTTTATATTGTTAAATACCTACCACTGAATAAATGGAAAGTTACTAAATCTCATAAGAAATAAGAACTTAGATATTTTACCTTGATTTATTACCATTTGGTGTCTCCCATGTATAAACATACCTATTGTTTTACTATTTATATCCCTACAGAGTAGCGGATCCTAACAGGAGTGAGTCACTAACGACTCGACTCAGATGATACACAATCATGACTCAAATATGAGCATCACTAATTAGATCATTGAGAATTGATCAATGACATGAAACCTCAAGTGAAATGATTGATTTTGCTTGAATCGAAAATAAACTGAGTGTCTACATGGTGTCTACTTAAAATTAATGTTATTTTGATTAAAGTGATTGTGTACTGTGATTTAAAAGTATGTAAATTGCGTTTAATATGTAATACCGACTGCCAGCGGACTTGAGACGGTACGTACACCTACTAATGGTTTAATTGTTGTAAAACTAGAATTAAACATTTGTTGGAATTAGTCGAAACGAAAAACTGTCTTTGTGTTTTATGACAACGATCGAACGTAACGTCACGTCACGTTATTATAGCAGTTATACAAATAACCGTAAAATAATGCTTATTATGTGGTTATTGCCTATGTAGTAGGTACATAGAAAATGAACTGAATGTTGTAGGCCTCTCACATGCTCACAGGTTAATATAAACTAAGTTGATTAGTTATAGCCTGAAGCGGCATATAAAGTTGCTTACCATCTATCAAAACATACAAGGTTGCTTACCGCTTAGCAAAATCACTAGTCTGAATAGAATATGACTCAAATAGATATTATTTAGTGAAAAGAATGTGATAAGTATGTATGTATGCATAAAAGCAATGTACAGCTACCAATTCTGACCTGAGATATATTGTCTAAATATATTTGTCAGACAGTGACCTATATATGATAATATGAAAGTTGAAATGAAAGTTATTTAAAACAAACTCGGTTTGTAGATTAATAATAGTATGATATAGTACCAGAGAGATAGATAACTATGTTATCCGTTACCTTTCTTTTGTTCGAATACAATTATGAAGAATATTTCATTGTTTGTTGGTGGCTAACTCGGATGGATGTTTATCCTGAAGTGCGATGGAGTGTAAAGTGATCTGTTATGAAAAGTAAATATATAATGTTTTATATAAATCAATGAATAGTAAAGAAAAGATGAGAAAGTACCTGTTAAGGTACATAATTAAATTTTGTTAGCATCGTTGAAGACCACATAATTGTTACCTTTTCAGTGAAAAATGGAAGCTGTAATTAAGACGAAAGTGGTCACCATCCATGAAACAGTCAAATACCAGATACCAGAATAGACAAATACCAGAGAATATAGAAGAGGCTAACATTAAATTAGAAATGCTAAAGCTACTCAATGAACGCCTCTCGCTGGAAATGAACAATTACTATAAATATGCTGAGTCACTTTCACCCGATGAAGCGGCAAAATATGTCAAGACTCAAATGGAGGGAGATGAAGTAATCGCAGAACTTACAGTAAAATTAAAAAAAAAAATTATCGAAACATGGGAAAGAAACATTTCAAGGCAGATTACCTAAGATGGAATTGACTAAATTCAATGGAGATATTCTGATGTGGAGAACCTTTTGGGATCATTTTTCCCTCGAATATGATAGTAAAAGTATCAACGAAGTTGATAAGTTACTGTACCAGCAATCAGTTCTGGATGGGAATGCCAAGAAGGCAATCGAAGGTTTAGAAACAACCAATAAAAATTATAGTATTGCTGTCGCTACCCTTAAGGAACGGTTCGATAAACCCAATACTATAATTTGATACACACTACAATGCCCTATATAAGATACAACAAGCTGATAAATCCATCTTAAGTTGTAGACGCGTGCTAAACGATATCGAACGACACCTTCGGGTATTGAACGGTTTGGGTGAAGATACCAACCATAACCATTTACAATTTCTATGAATTCAAAAATTTCCAGAAAACATCATATATGAATTAAAGTTGAAATTAAGAAATAAAACAATTGAAGAAATTAGAACATATCTAGAGGAAATTATATCGGCAAAGGAAGATTCGTATAGAATGACTGATGCCGGAATGCGAAATGATAGTTATTCGGTAGAGTTGTTACACGTTAGAGAAAAGACACCAACACACAAGGGCAAAAGGAAAATTCAAAGAAATATGTACGAAGGAAAAAGAATAGTAATAAACACTTGTAAAACTAGTGATAGTAGAAGACATAATTTATCCAACACTAACGACAGTAAGAAATGTAAACTTACTGAAGGATTCGATGGAAGGCAAAAAGAAAAGCCAGAAAAAAAAGACCCAAATTGAGCTGCATATTCTGTAAAGATCCACACTATAATGATGAATGCAAGACCGTCAAAGGTATAAGAGAAAGAAAATTAAAATTGAGAAATCGCTGTTTTAATTGCTTTACCACCAGACACAAAGTGAACCAGTGCCGATTGAAAAGGAAATGTGCACATTGTGGATCGTATAGAGAACACAACCGAGCTTTATGTCCAAAACTGCCAGTAAATACTAGAGTGGAATCTACTACTACATTTTACAATAATACTAAAAGCTTCACAGCATTACAGACGGCTGTCGTATGGGTAAATGGCGTAAAACAGAACGAAATCAATAAAATGCCAATTATTACTTGACTCTGGAAGTCAAAGAAGCTATGTAACTAAAAAGGTAGCCAAAGAGCTAAACTTACCTATCGAGGAAGAAAATAGGCTCTTGGTATTTACCTTCGGTTCACAGTATCCACATGAAGTTGTTAGTCCATTAGTTAGAATCAATATCAAGTCTTGTACCAACTCAAATAAAGTTGTGTATGTGAATGTCGTGCCATTCATATCACAGAATATCCCATATCCAAGCGAGGAAGTCAAAAGCTGGGCAAAGGATAAAATCTTAGCCGATGATGGTTCCCTGTCAGACCAGATAGATATCTTGATTGGGAATGACTATTACTATTCCATTATGTCTAACCATAAGATTAAAATCCGCGAAGATTTTTTCCTAGTAGAATCTATCCTGGGTTGGATACTTTCAGGAAAGATCACCCCAGAAAATACAGATCAGTTATATGCTCTTACATATTTTCAATCCTCATGTAAAGATGTCAAACTCAATGCACCTGATCGTCCATTAGAAAACGTCAATTTAAAATCCTTCTGGGATCTTGAATCTATAAGAATTACCGACAACCCTAAAGTTACAAGAGATGAAGAAGCGATCAGGAACTTTAATGAAACTACTAAATATATTGATAAAAGATACTATGTCACCTGGCCATGGAATCACTATCCACCGAATTTACCAGATAATTATGGACTTGCAATCGGACGATTAGTAAATTTAGTTAAAAGATTAGATCTCTAGAACTGTACGATCAGACATTAAAAGAACAGATGAAAAAGGGTATTATAGAAATAACACCAGAGCATCAGAAATCGGTCAGAGATTATCCGATACACTACTTACCTCATCATGGCGTGTTCCAGCCTGGTAAACCGATGAGGATAGTTTATGATGCATCGGCAAAAAATAAAGGATAATAAAAGCCTATACGATATTGTGGACTGCTTATGCTGAAAGATCTGACTGGATTGTTAATAAAATTTAAAATGCATAAGATAGGGATTGTAGCAGACGTAGAAAAGGCTTTTCTCCAAATAGAAACCCATTTTATGTTAATAAAAGAACATAAAAAATAATAGATCACAATTTTAATTATTTAAAATATAAATTTTGATGCAGAGCAATTTGACTTTGTAATGATAATGACAGAATATATATAAAATATAAAAAAAAATAATATAATATCAACCAAAAAGGTTGAATAACAGATTTAACTAAATTAGTTTTGTATGTTTGTTTCATACATATTGATTACAAGAACACGACAGAGATGTAACCAGGTTCCTATGGCTAAAGGATTTAAATCAACCAACCTCTTTGAATAATTTAGTACACCTAAGATTTTGTAGAGTACCATTTGGAGTGATTACCAGTCCTTTTCTTCTGAATGCCACAGTCAGAAATCATCTTATGAAATCCGATCAGGGGAAGCTAAAGGCAATCGCTGACGATATATATGTAGATAATCTTGTAACGGGAGCATCCACATATAAGAAGGCCATTTCTATATACATGTCATTGAAGAATTCCTTTAAAGACCTATCAATGAACCTAAGAGAATGGAATTCTAATTCTAAGGAATTCATGAAAGCAATACCTTTAGAAGAAAAGGCCAAGAAAATTTAAAAATTCCTCGATTAGAACTACTGTTTTGATAGGAAGTTGCCTTATAAAATATGTTTTGAAATTTATTCAGCTACCAATACAGGATCAATTCATATGGACAGATAGTCAAATAGTACTTAACTGGTATCATACAGACAAATTACTACCGCCATTTGTTGCTAGAAGAATAAACGAAATAAAACAGAATAAAAATATGAAACTTTGGTATGTCCCATCTGAATTGAATTCTGCTGAGGTAGCTACGAGACCAAATTTCTCTAAAGAATCTATATGAACATGGGTAGAAGGACCAAAATTCATAGTAAAAAACACTATAGCATGGCCCACTCCAATAACTTTTTTTCTCTTTCTTGAGTGGGGAGGATCAGCCCATCCCACAGGCTGAAGACAAAGAAATGACCGAACCAGAAAAAGAGAAAGAAGAAGTTGATCTGGAGCGCCACGAGATAGACGAGATAAAAGAACTACAAGCAAAATATTTCCCAGAAGAAATAATAGTAGTGGAAACGCACCTTAGTAGAAACTTAGGTTTATTTCTGGATGATAACAAGGTCCTGAGATGTGGAGGACACATGAAAAATACGAATTGGTCTTTTGACAAAAAGTATCCAATACTAATACCAAAGAACCTCAGTCCAACGCCAAGGCTAGAGAACCATTAGAAACTGTTATCAAACAACCACCACATCAAAATTTAGTTAGACAAATGGCAGACTCAGTAGATCCTCGACCAAAGCGAGGTGCAGCTATAGAGGCTCGGAAGAAGATTACCGAGTGGACTTGATTGTTACATAATTCACTCATATAAGTCACTTTCCTTTGGAGTTGGGAGTGTCACGAAGTTTCGTGATTATTTGTAAATATGGGAATTTTGAATATTTATTAATAGCAACATTGCAAATTTGGTTGAAAATCATGATTTGGTTAGCAACACTTTTTTCTCCGGATGACAGCGGGACCGATATCACGAGGTTAGTCTGCTGCCTAGAATTTAATGGCCTATTAATAATTAATTACCTTTATTTGGTAGTGATAAGCACGATTGATTATCGAGCACCTAATTGTAAGTATATGATTAGTTTTTATAGATAACGAAACTAAGACACGATATCCAATATGCTGAGCACGTGGTGCCAGCTGACGTTTACTGTGATATTTGCCTGTAATATATTGACGATATCCACAATATTAATGCGTAATACAGATTTGAATAATGTTATAGATTTAGCGAGATTTGTGTGTATGATGACGTCGGCATAGAAGCTGACTCGTGTCATAACCTAAGAGAGTGAGAGATATTATAAGAGCACTTCTCAATGAATGGTTGAGAAGGTATGAGCTCTTCATAGTGGTTAAAGAGTCCACACACTGAAGTCGGCATAGAAGCTGACTCGTGTTATCACCTAAGAGAGTGAGAGATATTACAAGAGCACTTCTCAATGAATGGTTGAGAAGGTATGAGCTCTTCATAGTGGTTAAAGGATCCATAGATAGAGAGATATGTATACGTGTATGTGTGTGTAGATAGACACTAGAGTTTATCCTAAATAGAGGTACACAGAGATACTGATAAGCGAAGCAGATGTGAGAGAGTTTTATATACCTAGTATGATACTATCTATAGTCTATTATAATCTATTGATGTGCTTTTACGCTGTGTACTATGTTATTTGTGATCACATTCTAACTAACTATAAATTGTCAATGCGGGGTCGGTGCTGGACCTTTGGGCCCGGGCCACCATTGCGTTAGGCAATGGTGTGCCCGGGCTTTATTAATTTTTTAGGTGTTCCTGAGACGGGAGAGATGAGAGCGAACTAATCAAAGCTGCCTACACTGACAACGGAGATGATGCTTATAGTGTACATATGTGCTCATGCTGGATGTCGCTTAAAGGAGCTCCTCGGAAGACAATTCAAGTGGTCGATGCTACTGTATATGGTGTAGATTCTTAATGACCAATATGAGATAACTTGATTAAATAAATCAATTATCAATTTGTATTAATTCAAGTATCGTTGACCCTTGATCAGTTCAAATATAATCTTATCGCGATCTTAGAAGTTACACCTCACAATACATGATGATATAACAAGATAGACTTCGCGACAATCATAACCATATGATTCCAAATCAATTGCGATTCGCCAATCTCGTCGCGAGATCACGGTGACAATAGATTTGTGCACAAAAAGCTATGACAGGCGTTCTGGTCTCAAAACGTAGACTTTCAATTAACGAACTTTGAATGTAGCAGACTAGAAGGCGCATGCTTGCTAAATTCAAGGATTCAATATTTATTTATTTATTTATTTTTATCGACATCTGCCTTTCATTCAGTAGTGTGTTACTAGTTGTGACGAGTAGTATAATAATACACATAGACCGAGACAACACAAACATCTAGGCAACTAATCGCATGGGCCACACGCACGTCCCGCCCGTCTGCTCTCCTTATCCTATGGCTCAAACGTGATAACTTTGATTCTTGAACTAAACGGCCAGCATTACGTTTCTATTTGTCTAATTGAAAGCTCGGTGCTTTCAATACATACGACGTTTTGAATCGGAATTATGTATACACTAATATCTACATTTATATATCTACATCTACATGAATAGTCTACATTTTCAACAATATCAGTAAAATTAAACTATTATTAGATGTTATCGAACCTACGCATATATAGAAATATATCACAGGAATCAAAAGCGACGAAATGCAAACGTGAAGTAATTTATAACTGGTGGCCCAACTAGTAAATTTTAAGAGCTGTGCAATGGCCGAACAATTGCTGTAGGTATCATTATTATAATCTAATACTTTCTGTATTAGATCAATTGTTTCTTGGAGCTGTAAAAAAAATCGCAAGTCAATGCAATCAAAAAATACGCCCGTTTCTGCCGCATACTTTGACACTTGCAAATAAATCAAAACCTACATAGATAAGGTACTTCCCGTAGACTTAGAATCATGGAATTTGGCAAGAAGCAAGGTTTGGCGGTAAGTATAGTAAGTAACACGTTATATAATAGTACGGAATTCTCAAGGTGCGAATTGCACTCAGCTGAGTTTTTTGTTTTTTAATCTATGCCCGCTGGACGTGGTTAATTTTAAATAAAAAAAACGGCTAAGTGCGATTCGGACTCGCAAACGAAGGGTTTCATACCATCGTGCAATATTTAAAAAAAAACGAGCAAGAAAATCACGTTTGTTGCATGGGAGCCCCCCTTAATTATTTGTTTTATTTTAATTTTTTATTTTAAAGTGAATATATAATTAAATAGTCTGTAAATATTTCAAGCGTCTACCTGTCATATCTTATCAATATCGAGCAAAAACAAGCAAACAATCACGTTTGTTGTATGGGAACCCCCTTAAATATTTATTTTATTCTGTTTTTTTAGTATATGTTGTTATAGCGGCAACAGAAATACATCATCTGTGAAAACTTCAACTGTCTAACTACCACGGTTCATGGATACAGTCTGGTGACAGACCGACAGACAGACGGACGGACAGCGAAGTCTTAGAAATAGGGTTGCATTTTTCACCCTTTTGGTAATATTGGTAACAGCTCTTTAGTTTATGAAACACTTCTAGAAGACTTGCCAACTGAAACCTAATAAAACGATCATAATTACAAACAAATAAATGTTTGATTACCATCGTAAAACGCAACATTACAAGACGGAATAGTAAAATAAAGTGATAAACAAGATTGAGATTTTATTCGTTTTAAACTTTTTCACGAGTTCGATGCTTCAAAAGATAAAAGTGAAATACTTCAGTATCATTCATACGTCTTTCTTTTATGTACTTCTGTTTGTCATCAGATGATACATATCTATATCACAGTAGCTATTGTTTAGCACTCCGTTCGCAATATTTTATCTTTAATCTATATAAAATATTAACTTACGTTTCTTACATCTTAAAGCCATGTCGAAATTATTGACAAAATATATTTATTAATACACTAACTTTCCGCCCGCGGCTTCGCCCACGTGAACTACACAGTTGTGCCGGCACACCTAAATGGACACAACGCTCCACAATATTGTGACACTTTCTAGAAAATTCTGCAACTTAACTACCTAAGA